>CM038143.1:253514496-254782389 GCA_021437245.1 Aegilops speltoides
AAATAGACCCTCGTGGTCGTTGATTGTGCTCCGCGTGGTCAATAACCTCTCGGAGTTGGTTTAGCGATTGCTAAAGCGCGACGTCCTCAAGACGTCAGAAGTCGGATCGTCAAAGTCGACTTCCACCAAAGCGAAATCCACCATCTCATCGAAAGACGGACACCTCTGCCTCTATCACAACAAAATGACAACAAAGAACAACAACAACAACAACAACAACAACAACAACAACAACAACAACAACAACAACAACAACAACAACAACAACAACAACAACAACAACAACAACAACAACAACAACAACAACAACAACAACAACAACAACAACAACAACAACAACAACAACAACAACAACAACAACAACAACAACAACAACAACAACAACAACAACAACAACAACAACAACAACAACAACAACAACAACAACAACAACAACAACAACAACAACAACAACAACAACAACAACAACAACAACAACAACAACAACAACAACAACAACAACAACAACAACAACAACAACAACAACAACAACAACAACAACAACAACAACAACAACAACAAGAAGAAGAAGAAGAAAGAAAGAAAGAACAACAACAACAACAACAACAACAACAACAACAACAACAACAACAACAACAACAACAACAACAACAACAACAACAACAACAACAACAACAACAACAACAACAACAACAACAACAACAACAACAACAACAACAACAACAACAACAACAACAACAACAACGACAACGATAACGACAACAACAACAACAAAGAATAAAGAATAAAGAATAAAGAAAGATCAACAACAACAACAACAACAACAACAACAAAGAATAAAGAAGAATAAAGAAGAAAGAAGAAGAAGAAAATAAAGAATAAAGAACATCAACAAAGAATAACAAAGAATAACAACAAAGAATAAAGAATAAAGAATAACAAATAAAGAATAAAGAATAAAGAATAAAGAATAATAGCAACATCAACAACAAAGAACAACAAAGAACAACAAGAGCAACAACATCAACAACAACAAAGAACAACAAAGAATAACAACAACAACAACAACAACAACAGCAACAAACAACAACAGCAACAACAACAACAACAACAACAACAACAACAACAACAACAACAACAACAACAACAACAACAACAACAACAACAACAACAACAACAACAACAACAACAATAAGAATGAAATAGCAAACAACAAAGAATAACAAAGAATAAAGAATAACAAGAATAAAGAATAACAGAATAAAAAAAGAGAGAACAACAACAACAACAACAACAACAACAACAACATCGAAAGACGAAAGAAAACAACAACAACAACAACAACAACAACAACAACAACAACAACAACAACAACAACAACAACAACAACAACAACAACAACAACAACAACAACAACAACAACAACAACAACAACAACAACAACAACAACAACAACAACTACAACAACAACACCAACAACAACAAGAACACCACCAACAACAACAACACCAACAACAACAACACCAACAACAACAACAACAAAAACAACAACAACAATAACAAAACAACAACAACAACAACAACAACAACAACAACAACAACAACAACAACAACAACAACAACAACAACAACAACAACAACAACAACAACAACAACAACAACAACAACAACAACAACAACAACAACAACAACAACAACAACAACAACAACAACAACAACAACAACAACAACAACAACAACAACAACAATAACAACAACAATAAAGAATAACAACATCAACATCAACAACAACAAAGAATATCAATAAAGAAGAAGAAGAATGACAAACAACAACAACAAAGTAAATAATAAAGAGAAGAAGAATAATAGAGAGAAAGAATAACAACAAAGAATAAAGAATAACAACAAAGAATAAAGAATAAAGAATAACAAAGAAGAAGAATAAAGAATAACAAAAGCAAAGAAGAATAAAGAATAACAAAGAATAACAAAGAATAAAGAATAACAAAGAATAACAAAGAATAACAACAAAGAATAACATCATCATCAACAACAACAACAACAAATAATAATAACAACAACAACAACAACAACAACAACAACAACAACAACAACAACAACAACAACAACAACAACAACAACAACAAAGAAAGAAGAATAAAGAATAAAGAATAAAGAACAACAAAGAACAACAACAACAACATCAATAAAGAAGAATAAAGAATAACAAAGAATAAAGAATAAAGAAGAGCAAGCAAAGAAATAACAACAACAACAAAAACAACAACAACAACAACAATAACAAAGAAAGAATAGCAAAGAACAACAACAACAACAGAATAAAGAATAACAAAGAATAAAGAAGAAAGATCAACGGTTGCCGATCACCACCGCCATCGGGTAAGAACCGGTAAGAATTTGAGATTCGCTGACGGATTTGTGACACCCCACCACTACCATATTGCAAGAGTCTGAGAGGATCATATTCTTGTCTGCTTCTATTGTCGCTAACTATGGCGAGAACGCAGCCAACGAGATTGATCGGGAGAACATGACGAACAAGGAGCTTCATGATAAGTTTCATCAAATGTTGGGTCAACAGGTGGAAGACGTGATGGTCAGTTTTGGAAAGGCAATGGAGAAGATGGATGACATTGAGAAGTCAATTGACACCAAGTTGGATGCCAAGTTTGAAGAATTACTCAAACATCTCCCACAACCAGCTCTACGCCGCGATATAGTAGGGCGAGTACAGCGTGTTCCTATTGAGCCAGGACAAAATTCTGGTGTCGCTACTACTGCTGTTGGTGCTTCTGTAGCTGCTGCTGCTACTGCAGAGTTGGAGGACTATTACGAGGATGAGGTTGATCAAAATCAGTACTACGTGCAGCCACCAAAGACCACCACCAAGCAGTCGACCTCGGTATATATTCGCAACGGTAGGCCCGCACCACCACCTCAGTACGAGATAATGACCATATTCCTAAACTGAAATTGAATATTCCACCATTTGAGGGTAGATATGTTCCTGATATATATCTTACTTGGGAGTTAGAAACTGAACAACCTTTTACATGTTTACAATATCCTGAAGAGAGACGGCTTGCTGCTGTTGTTTGTGCTTTCACTAGTTTTTCATGTGTATGGTGGTCTGAACATTGTAGATTATATCATATTCCAACTACTTGGGCTTCTTTGAAAACTACTATACGTACTCGTTGGGTTTCACCATATTATCAACGTGAATTGCTTCAAAAATTGCAGCGTTTAAGACAAGGGAAAATTTTTGTAAAAGAATATTATCAGGAATTACAAACTGGCATGATTAGATGTGGTACTGTCGAAGAGAATGAAGCTATGCTTGCACGTTTTATGGGTGGATTAAATAGAGAGATTCAGACCATTCTAGAGTATAAGGAGTATACTAATATCACTCGTTTATTCCATCTTGCTTGTAAAGCGGGACGTGAAGTGCAGGATCGACAAGCATTGGCGCGAACTAACTTTTATGCAGGCCGACCTTCATCCTGGACATAGCGTGCATCTTCTACTTCAATCGCACCAAAGACCTCCATCGGTGCCACCTCCACCGTGATACAAGAAAGCGCACAACCACCATTATCGCCAAGAGCACACCGCCGGGCTGCCGCAGTTTTTTTCTTCCATGGCATCAACACGTCACACAAGTGATATTATTTGTCGTCGTTGTAAGGGAAGAGGTCATTATGCGAGAGAATGCAAATCTCAGCGTGTGATGATTGCTACTGAGGATGGTGGATATGAGTCTGCTAGTCACTATGATGAGGAGAGTTTGGCTCTTATTACATGTGAAGAACATGGTGGAGATGATTCTGATTATGAGACGCAATACATGGCTCCTGAAGACGTCGACAGGTATGAATGTTTAGTTGCTCAATGTGTTTTGAGTGTGAAGGTCACACAAGCTGAGCAAAATCAGAGGCACAATTTGTTCCATACAAAGAGCATTGTGAAGGAACGCTTACGTAAAGCGCCATCATAGACGGAGGAGCTGCAACAACTTGGATAGCATGGAGATGGTGGAGAAGCTATCTCTCACCACAAGACCACATCCTCATCCTTACTACATCCAATGGTTCAACAACAAATGCAAGGTTAAGGTAACACGTCTTGTTCGTGTGCATTTTAGTATCTCTACATATGCTGATTATGTTGATTGTGATGTGGTACCTATGCAAGCATGTTCCTTATTACTTGGTCGACCATGGCAATTTGATAAAATTATGTACACCATGGTAGAAACAATCGAGATACTCTTGTTCATAAGGATAAAAATATAACTTTGCTTCCTATGACTCCTGATTCCATTTTGAAAGATGATATTAATAGAGCTAATAAAGCAAAACAGGAGAAAAATAAGAGTGAAAATCAGATTGTGGCAAAAGAATTTGAGCAACAAATGAAGCCTAATAGTAAATCATCTAGTGTTGCTTCTGAAATTAAATTGAAAAGTGCATGTTTACTTGCCACTAAATCTGATATTGATGAGCTAGATTTCAACAAATCTATTTCTATGCTTTTGTGTGCAAAGAGGCAGTATTTTCATTCGAGGACGTGCCTTCCTCTTTGCCTCATGCTGTCACTAACATTTTGCAGGAGTTCGCTGAAGCCTTTCCACAAGATGTGCCACTGGGATTACCTCCCATTCGAGGGATTGAGCATCAAATTGACATAATTCCCGGTGCATCATTACCCAACCGTGCACCATACCATACCAATCCAGAGGAGACGAAGGAGATTATGAGTCAGGAACAGGAGCTGCTCGACAAAGGTTATATACGCGAATCCCTTAGTCCTTGTGTTGTTCCTATTATTCTAGTGACGAAAAAGGATGGTACATGACGTATGTGTGTTGATTGTAGAGGCATTACTAATATTACTATCTTTTATCGTCATCCTATTCCTAGGCTAGATGATATGCTTGATGAATTGAGTGGCTCTACAATATTCTCCAAAGTTGATTTGCATAGTGGATACCATCAAATTCATACGAAATTGGGAGATGAATGGAAAACAACATTTAAAACTAAGTTTGGATTATATGAGTGGTTAGTCATGCCTTTTGGGTTATGATGTAGGGCGGAACCCTAGGGGCCGATCTTTCACGTTTGGAGTGGATCCCTACGAGGAACACGAAGAATGCGCGGAAGAACATGAGGGAAATCATGGGGGAGAACTTGAGAAACACTCAACCAACACGAATATGATCACAAATGTGCTAGATCCAAGGAACACATAGAGATACACGGTCCAAATCCAACAAAGGACGATACAAGTGGCGGTAGCTCATCTCTGAGAGGAGGTCTTGAATCCACGAGGGATCTTCCCGTAAAGGGGTCTTGAATCCATGGTGGATCTTCTCCGAAGAGGCCGCGGTCTCTCACGAGGAGGAGATCCGTATGGATGAGCAAAGCTCTATCTCAAATGAGCTAATCCTTTGCTAACCCTAACTAGGAGGAGGTGGGAGAGTATATATAGTCCTAGCCCACGAAGGGGTAAGTGAGAGGGGGATACATGGGCCCTTGGCCCGTTCTCTGCGCACACGCAGGTGCCAGATGTCCGAGCTGGGGCCAGATGTCCGGGGCTTCGCGACGAGCCGGATGTCCGGGCTGGGACGCCGGATGTTTGGGCTGGCCTGGGTGCCCTGCGGTTGCTCTCTGGACAGGCGGGGTCCGGATGTCCGGGCTGGGGACTGGATGTCCGGCGGCTCGGGAAGAGCCGGATGTCTGGGCCTCTGGCCGGATGTCCGGGCTAATGGGGTTCAGCTTCTGGACGCGTTCTGTGATGGGCGCCGGATGTCTGGGGTGGCCCGGATGTCCGAGCTTGTGGGAAGGGCCGGATGTCCAGGCTGGGGCCGGATGTCCGGGGCCTATAGCAGCTGGCTCTTCTTCCTTCTCCTCTTCCATGCTTGGCCTTGGTCCGTTGATTCTCCATGGTCATCTCGGTTGTACCTGAGTATAGGCAAGGTCCATGCATGAGGTAGTAGCCATGTCTCACACGTGGAAAGTGACGGTTCGAAGAGGAGAGAATTCACCTTGGGTCCAATGGTGTATGTTTGAGGTCTCGTCATATGTCCTCTTGGGGCTTGGAGAGTAGTCGGAGTGTACATGGGGACGAACGTGCGATGCTCTGCATCATCTCCCCCCTTGGGAAAGATCCGACCTCAGATCGTGATCCTCATCACCATGTAAACAGTTGTCGTGGACGGACTTGTAGTTGGACATAGATGAAGGCATTGCGCAATCCAAGTACTCCAAGGTGTCTCCGGTATGTCGTACATGCAAAATGAGCAAACACAAAGTACACTTGGAAATACAATGGTTAGCGCACACAAAGTGTCCATCATGTAAGAATGAGTCCGCGCGGCAAGATAGTGCATGGCAAGACACATGATGCTTATCAAGATGATCTAGAATGATATGCAAAGCATTCATGGGATAATTAGCATGGTGCACAAAGCGACAAAGTCTACCATTGTGCAAAATGATGTCATAGAGAGACGGTTTATCAATAGCATGAATATGGCAATGGATGCTCAATATGATTATGTTATCATGCAATTGATGGTAGGCAATATGATCATTATGTATGAATATGCCATCAAGAAAGATCACAACAAATTTGCTAAGGAAATGAACAAGCTCATATATCATGGATGACATGGGAATACAAGATTCAACAAGGCAATCATAATGTGAGTCAATCCATGCATGGGGTGCAAACTTGTGGGAAGTATGATATGTCCATCGAGCATGACATGTATGAGCACAATCAACAAATATGGAGGTGTTGGTGTACCAATGCTCGATGTCGTGGCAAGAGTGGAGGTTCGAAGGTGCATCCAATAAGTCCGAGTGCTCCTCAATGTGAAGGTCCATAGAGCCAATCTCCAATGTCGCTCCTCTGTTCGCGAGATGTATCATGTAGACAACAAGAAGGAAACAACAATGAAAGAGTGACCCATCCAATATGCAAACTTGAGGATGGCTCAAAGGGAAGGAGTTCACCTTATGAATGTTCCCGAAGATGTTGGAGTTGCACATCATGTATGCCTTCACATAACCAATATGTCTCATGACGGTAATGCCTTGTGAATCCTTCAAAACAAAAGAACATGACAAACACTCGGAAAAACAAATGAGGTTAGCGGAAGTGCAAAACCTATCATTCATGTGGTAAAATACCCAACAAGTGTATGCATCATGCTCATCATAAGAGAGTACAATGGAGCATTTCATAATATGGAGGCATATGATGCGAGAACAACCAAATACAATAGGCTCAATCAAACAAGCATGCATCACAAGTAAAGTGTCAAAGTCTCCAAGATCAATAAGCATAGTATGGTTACACTCAATATAAGTGGATATGAGAGAGGTAACTAATGGACACAAGAGACAATGATTAAGATATGTCATGTGAGAGGCATGAGCGTATATGTCATCAACCCAAGAAAGCAAGTAATAGTGGAACATGGGCGATGCAACATAGCAAGCAATCATAGTGATCAAGTCAAGCAAGCTAGTAGTGCGAAGATGCAACATACTAGAGGGAATAATGGCAAGCATGTCATGTGTGCAAATAGTGGGCATGAATAATGCACATGACATATCACAAGCATGAAAGCAAGATGTGAGTACAATAGCATGAATGTACTGGTGAGAAGCCATATGTAAATAGCAATGGGACATCGTGACTCTCCCAACACAACAAACATCTATAGCATGAAGCTCATGATAAACATGGCGGTAGCAACAAGTATCTCCACCAAGCATGCAAATACACATAGACATAGCATAATGGCGAATCAAGGGTAGATGCAAGCCAGGGTCATAATTGCATGGCAAAATCATGTAAAGAGGCATAACATGCAAAGTGAACATGATAGTATGGGCATAAAGGGACAAGTGATATATAGCCCATTGCCGTGTGAGAGCCAAGTAAAAGGTATGTGCGTAGTCCTTGCGCGAAGGGAACGGTGGTAAGGATAGTCCACGGGATCCCAAGTCATCGTTTCTCTCAAGAGCTCGTTTCGTCAACTCTTGGGATTGAGAGGTTGACGAGTATATGTGAGTACCTACACAAAACAATGACAAAGGAAAAATTGTGTGTGCATTGTATATGTACACATCATCCATCATGATGCGCACGTGCATGTGTCGGTTAGCACAAAATATCGAATGCTCAAATAAATGAGATGCGTGATATAGAAACATGTCATCCATCATGAGAGGTTTGTTATTATGTATAGCATAATGGAGACTCAGAGGATGTAATGCATCATGAGAAATATCTAGAGCATTGTTATTCATGGAATGCATATGGTGCACGCAATTATGGGAATCATGCAAAATATGGAATGCATCAAAAACTCCTAATATGTATGAGGAAACTATGGGGGCCTCCTCATGAGCATGAGTAGCATAATCACATGGAGAATATTGACAACATCCAAAACAATGCATATTCGGAACAATGTGATCATGGCATGGAATAGTAGATGAATTGCTCAAATCATGTAAAGGAAGCATGGCAATATCATCACATGAAAAACAAAAGCCAATGACCATCATCTCGTCATCTATGCCATAAGTGCAAATGGGATTGATTTTAATGGGGCATGCATAGTTACTATGTTGAGATTGAAATGATGCAATATTGGAGATCTCACTCATAGCATATGACAAGTTCAATGGATTGTCAAACATGAAGTGACCAATAAAATTTCCACATGATATCCTATGAAGCATAGCATCACAACTAGGCAACTCAACATGCTCATCATCATATTCATCATAAATAGGTAAGTCAAGGCATGAAGAAGTCTCACTAGCATGAAGCATGGGAATAGGCGGGTCAACATCATGGGAGCAATCGATGTCAAAAGATTCCACTAGTGGGACAAGAGAACACCATCACCTATGTTACCTTTGGAGCGTCGCTCATGTGTTGTAGGCGAGGTGTTGAAGATCCACTCATTGTCATCTTCATCTTGATGGAACCATGTGGGGGGTGCATCATCGTCCACCATGGCCATCGGTTTTCCCATTGGAGGGATGGACTCGTCGAGGGTAGGCATGTCATCATGTAGGAGACCTAGCACCAAAGAAGAAAACACACTAGGAGTAGAGGTTAAGTCGTTAGAAATCATAGTGGCCTCATGTGCCGTGTCAACTACCTCACTCTCTAAGTGTTGTGGCTCACTCACTCCCTCAAAGATGCTCTCACTCATATGGTTGGTGGAGTCACTCAAATGGCGCTCAACCTCACATAGGATGTGTTGCATGCTTTCATGTGTGTCGCTAGTGGTGTTCAACTCATCCTCTCATATGAAATGCTCTCAATGTCATATAGTGGAGTCACTCATCTCACTCATGTGGTGGTGGCTCTCATCACATGGCACTTGGGGCATCTCAACATATGTGGGTGTCGGAGAGATGTAGGTGCAAATATCTCCATGCGCGGTCGTGTAGCTTGATTTAGAGTATGAGTCCAATATGGGCGTCGTCTTCATGGTGTTGAAGAGGTTCGTGCTCGTCGCCGTGGTCGAAGGGGATGGCCCTTGCTCGACCGTCTTGTCACCATCTTGGTGTGGGAGGCCCATATGATGTGGCACCTCGTAGCTCGTCTCCATGACCGAAGGGAGTTTCCCATGCTCGACCATCTTCCTTGAGGGGCTTCCGAAGATGGAAGTGTCGCCCTCGCTCGTAGGTGGTCGCCTTGAACTTGATGAAGTCAATGTAGGCGTACACGTGGGAAGTAGGCGAAGATGCCGTACGTCCAAAGGCGAAGATGCCTTGATAGCACTTGGTGAAGATGCCAAAGTGGTTGTTGTAGCCATAGCACCGTCTTGGTGTTGGTTGTCTCGCGGTCTTCTTTTGTCCTCATGAAGCTTGGACTTGGCGTGAAGTAGGGCTTGTTGGGACTTGTGCACTTGCGCTTGTGGAGCATCTTCATGATGATGATGTCGTTGTCGTGCTTGAGCCCATAGTAGATGTTGTTTGTCGTTGTCGTGCACCTGTTGCTTGGAGGTGACTTTCCCTTCATGACGATGTTGATCACGAACGTGATGGTGGTCGTCATGTAGATGTGGACGTGGACGAATTGCGCTTGCATCGTTTTCGCACTCCGAAGACTTGTGTCTTGAACGTCACCGCCTTGAAGATGACGAAGGGGAAGAAGACTTGATCAAATCTCTAATCTCCTCCATCCTTGCATCTTGCTCCTCTTTATGTGCGGAAAGCTTCTTGTCGATCTAGTTCCTTGTCCTTGCTTCGGAGTGACGAATGTCGATGGAGATGTTCTTGATGCGTTCTCGCAATCTTGATTGTGCGCCTTGCATTTGTCGCTGTAGATCGAAGATGGACGCTTTGGTGATGTAGTTGTTCACGCCGTCGTGGTTGTCGAAGACCGGAGAGGAAATGCCTTGCCTATCCATCACAAGACTCGAACAAATATGAGTGGGAGAAAGAGAAGAACTATACCAAATGTACCTTGACCAATGTTGAATATGGAACAATGATCACTCACATGTGTAACAAGGAAATAGCACAATTGGTACCAATTCTTGTTGGTTCTCACACCTACACAAGTATAGCTTATGGTGGAGCTCGGTGAGGATAGTGGCACAAAAATTTGAGGCAAAATGTTAGCAAGAGTCAATAATGTTGAAAGAGATTCACAAATTCGCAAGTGAAACAAATGGACCAAAAGCAATATGGATGGCACACGGAAACACACACACGGATAGATAAATGGGGTCATGCAACCCAGGAATGAGCACAAAATGTGGAATCCACGGAAAACGCTCGTGTTGCACAACTCAAGAGAGACGCTAGCACGATTGCTCAATAGGCGGATACAACACTTGTGCACAACCTGTAAGAAGCAAAATGTAGCAATTTTTATCCCAAGTATGCTATGTATGTATGGTTCCCGGTGTTTCTCTCAAGATGATCCAAGATGATCGGATATGACAATCTTATATGCAATGTGGTATGATGCTATGGCACTTGCTTACAAGCTTCTTTTCTCTCTTTCTCTTTTTCTTAAAGCTTTATTTCTTTTTTGTATGGCCACTTTGCACAATGCACAAACCAAGATAGCAATTGTGTATATGCGGGAACAAACTTGTGACACAAGATATGATACCAATATATGCACCACGATGATATGGTATGTATGCTATGGGAAGTATGATCACTAATGTGCACAAGTAACGTTGCCGGCAATACTCAAATGGCTAGTCTCGATAGGCAAGTAACACAAAATGGGCTAGGGGTTAACAATGCAATGGCAAGGGGAATATACAATGGAGGGATACCACGATACCAAGATGATATGGAGGTTACTGTCCGGCGATGATGAGTAGCGGTGTTCTTGATGTAGAAACCAAGATGATGGAGACTCGTCCCTAAGTAGCCGAAACACCTTATGATGTGGAGCATCCTACGGTCATCACCATGTCAAGGGTCCATTTGGCAAGTGACACGTGCGACCTCTACTTCTCATACATAAAGGTGAATCTTCTCCTTTACATGTGTTCACTTCACCCCTTCAAGGATGGTATACTACTTGACACTCCACTCGTGTGCATGCATAGGTATTGCCGGAGCTTCTCAGATGACGACGAGGAGTGCAAGCGCCAAGGAACAACTACACCATCCGCGAGGGAGGCATGGAAGCGAAGACGGAAGATGAAGGAGCTGCGGAGTCTATAGCGACCGGACGACCGGAAGCCACCGGACGTCCGACACCCCTACAGCGCCCGGACAACCGGACTACGCCAGACGTCCAACACCTGGAACCCCAGCCAGCCCAAGAGATCTGCCGACGAGATCTACAGCGACCAGACGACCGACTGAGATCGGACGTCCGACACCTCCCAGGCCACGGACGACTGAGCGCCTCCGGACAACCGCTGCCACGGCGACAACGCGATATTTACGGAAGTTCGAAGACTTCCGGACGTCCGGACCGTCCCGAGCTTCCGGACTTCCGACCCACACCGGACGTCCGACGCCTGTGTGCACAGCCGCGGGCCTTTGGCCTTGTATCCCTCTCCCACTTACCCCTTCGTGGCTTAGACTATAAATAGACCACCTCCACCTCCTTTCTAGGGTTAGCTAATATGATAGCTCATTCTTAGGTGAGCTTTGCTCCTACCTCTACTCTTGAGAGAGAGAGAGAGACCACTACTCCATTTGAGGCCAAGACCTCCATCTAGGAGAAGATCCCGCGGGATATCATCAAGACCCCCCTCACGAGCGGACCCCCTTCAAGACCTCCTCATGGAGATGAACTTTACCTTGTATCTTTCCCTTTTTTGTTCATGTACCTTGTGATCTTGTGTGTTTGATTTTGTAGTGGATGTGTAATTGGACTTGTTCTTGAGTGTTTTCCCTTGTGATTTCTCCCGTTCTCCCCCGTGTTCTTCGTGCTCTTCGAGGGATCCCACTCCAAACGTGAAAGATCGGCCTACACCGGGTTAGCCCCATACCATATGGTATCATGACGTTTATCACGTATTTGGAGTCCCTCCCACCGTTTTCTAGCCTTCTTTTGCTTGATTTCATCCTGAAATTCAAAAATCCCCACCAAAAATAGCCACAATTTTTTTTTGTGATTTGTTGGTTTGATGATGTTTTGTTGATTTTGATCAATGGATTTGCTTGGTTTCGAGTGGATCTAGCATTTCCCCAAGTTTCCCCATCTTTCATCCACGAAATCTCCTCAATTTTGACCCCGAAATCTTCATTTTCCGCCCAAAATCGTGTCTCGGATCTCGGATCTCGCGTTGACCCCGACCCACCGGACGACCGGCGTTTTACGGACGTCCGGACCCCCACAAAGCACCGGACGTCTGACCTTTCCCGGACGACCAGAACCCCGAACCCGAGCTGAATTTACGGATTTCCAACCCGACCGGACGTCCGGCGACCGGACATCCGTCCATTTATGGACGTCCGTAACCTGTAGATTCCCACTTCGGCTGATTCTTGTTTTGGCCATAACTAATTCATACGAACTCCGATTTGGACATTCTATAGCTCGTTTTGAAGCTCTTGATATCCCCCTTCCCACAAAAATACCACCAACACAATTTGTCTCCATGATATTTTCGA
Source organism: Aegilops speltoides (assembly GCA_021437245.1). Classification (NCBI taxonomy): domain Eukaryota; kingdom Viridiplantae; phylum Streptophyta; class Magnoliopsida; order Poales; family Poaceae; genus Aegilops; species Aegilops speltoides. The sequence continues at coordinate 253,527,660 of CM038143.1, forward strand.
AAATTTGGCAAGTTTGCCTACGCCTTCCACCATATCATCCGCACAGCCACCACCGACATCCGCACCCTAACCCATTTTGTTCACCATAGCATTAGTGGTTGCTTGAGTAGTGATTCGATTCTCCTAAGGTGTTTCGGCTACTTAGGAATGATTGCTTCTTCATCAACCACCACCACCACTTCTGCATTGCCAAGTGCAAACCTCAACCGCTTTCCGCTACCACCATTTGACATTTGCCTTTGAGATTTTGAGTTTGCGGTTTTTCCGTTTCCTATGGTGTTTCGGCTATCTAGGAACGGGTCAACATCGGCAACACCGCCTCTCATCATCACCAAGGACAGTAACCTCGACGACACCATTGTATATTCCCCTTGCAAATTGCATTGATAACCCCTAGCCCATTTTGTGTTACTTGCCTATCGAGACTAGCCATTTGAGTATTGTCGGCCCACATTACTTGTGCACATTAGTGATCTACACCATCCATTGCATACATACCATATCATATTGGTATCATATATTGTGTCACAAGTTTGTTCCTGCGTATACACAATTGTTATCTTGGTTTGTGAATTGTGCAAAAGTGGCCATATAAAAAAAGAGAATAAGCTTTTAAACAAAGAAAAAGAGAGCAAAGAGCATGTAAGCAATAGCCATAGCATCACAATATATCAATGGCATTATACTTGATCATCTTGGATCATTGTGTGAGAAACACCGGAAACCATACATATATAGCATACTTGGGATAGAAAGTTTATCCATTTTGCATCTTATAGGTTGTGCACAAGTGTCGTATCCGCCTATTGAGCAATCGTGCTAGCGTCTCTCTTGAGTTGTGCGACACAAGCGTTTTCCATGGATTCCACATTTTGTGCTCATTCCTTGGTTGCACGACCCCATTTTATCTATCCGTGTGTGTGTTTCCGTGTGCCACATATTTCTACTGGGCTACTTGTTTCACTTGTGAATTTGTGAATCTCTTTCAACATTATTGACTCTTGCTAACATTTTGCATCAAATTTTTGTGCCACTATCCTCATCGAGCTCTACCATAAGCTTTACTTGATAGGTGTGAGTGAACAAATCCGGTACCAATTCCACTATTCTTTCATTTCACATTGAGTGAAACGGGATACATCCTCAACTTTGGGAAAATGTAACTTGGTATTGTTTATCTCATTTCCTACTCACCTCTACTTGAGTCTTGTGATGGATAGGCAAGGCATTTCACCTTCGGTCTACAACAACAATGACGAGTTCGATGCCACGAAAAACAACTCCGACGCCAAGATGCAAGCTCAAATGGAGGAGATCAAAGCCCTCATCAAGTCCTACAAGCGATCTTCCTCATCTTCGAGAAGACGCTCAAGAGCACATGCTTCCGAGCTACCATCTTCGGCAAGATCACATCGGCATTGACACCATCACCAACAAGAAAGTGAAGGTCAAGAGCTCTACACCAATAACCGCTCAAATACTTCACCATCTCCCTTGGCATCTTTGCCAAGCGACTTCAAGGCATCTTCGCCTACGGACATACGGCATCTTCGCCAACAAGAATCTCAAGACTACGCTCAAGAGAAGCTCTCCAAGCTCAAGTCCGTGACTTCCACGAGCTACTACGACCTCGACATCAACCATGCAATTCCTTTCTATGGGACTCAAGAACCCGAGGAGTACCTCGAGTGGGAGCATTTGATGGACGACTACCTCAAGCTACATCAAGTCCCTTCCGAAGATCAAGTGAAGTACGCCACAAGAAACTTCCACGACTACGCCTCGACTTGGTGGCTTCACACACCTTCGGAGTACTACAACATGAGTTGGCCCAAGACGAAGAGAGCTTTGCGGTGAGAGTTCGTGCCTCCAACCTACACGGAACAACTTCGACGCCAATTGGAGAATACCATCCAAGGATCCAAGTCCATCGACAAGTACTTCAAGGAGATGAAGATTGCCTTGCGACGAGCCGGCGTGGACGACCCCATTTCGATGAAGTTCCACTTCATGATGGGATTGAACAATGACATCTCCAAGACTATCTTCCTTGAGAACTACAAGTCCCTCGACGATGACTATTTTGGTGCTCTCAAGGCGGAACAAGAACTCATGAAGGTCAAGGCTTCTCCACCCCAAGCACACTTCGCGACGACCAAGCTCTACGACAAGCATGAGGCTAGTACCACCACGATGTCCAAGCCTGACGAGCTCCAAGATGATGCTCCCAAGTTCAACTTCACCGCCATCCCTCTTTGTGGCATTGATGATGCCGAGTCTACTTCGACTCTTTTTCAAGATGGTGCGGTGACAAGTACAACTACGGAGACCCTCAAGGACCAAGCTTTTGAGGCGAGCGACAAGGTGGCGAGCAAGGATGATGCTTCCATCTTTGGAGGTGAGAGTGATGATGTGCCATCTTCGGCCTTCATCCACGACGACAATGACGAGATGATCGAGCATGGGATTTTCCCTTCGGTCATGGAGGAGAGTGATGATGTGCCAACTTCGGCCTTCATCCACGGCGACAACGACGAGATGGTTGAGCATGGGCTTTTCCCTTTGACCACGGTGACTTATGATGACTTGAGTGACTTTTGCCACCATATTGAGAGTGAGAGTGACTTCACCACTAGCCCCATATATGACGAGTTGCACCACTTTCCATGTGAGGAGAGCCACAACCCCCACCACTTGAGTGAGACGAGTGACTCCACCATATGTGACTTTGAGTGCACCTACTTTGAGGGAGTGAGTGAACCACCACATAAAGAGAGTGAGATAGTTGATAGGTCTCGTGAGGTCATTTGCATTTCTAACAACTTGACCTCTACCTCTATTGTGTCTTCTCATTTGGTGCTAGGTCCCATTTATGATGATGCGCCGATCCTCGACGACTTCGTCCTCCCTTTGGACAAGACGATGGCCATAGTGGAATATGCTGCACCCCCCACATGGTTCCATCAAGATGAAGATGACCACCATTTGGTCTTTCCCACCTCACCTACACCACTTGAGTGGAATGACAAAGGTAACATAGGTGACGGTGATGCTCTAGTCCCACTAGTGGACATTCTTGACATTGATTGCTTGCATGATGTTGACCCACCTAGTACCATGCTTCATGCTAGTATGATTTCCCCATGCAATGATTTGCCCATTTATGATGAGTATGATGATTCTCATGTGGATTCTATTCGTTGTGATGCCATGTTACATAGGATTTCTTGTGACAATTCTTTAGGTCACATCATGTTTGATAATCCGCTTGACTTGTCATATGCTATGCATGAGATCTACCATATGTATTATTTGCAATCTCTTCATAGTGACTATGCATATGCCATTAAAATAAACCCAATTTGCACTTACGGCATAGATGACAAGCCCATGGTTATTGGCATTTGTTTTTCCTTCTGATGATATTGATATGCTCCCTTTGCATCATTTATCTCATATGCCATGCCATGACCACCTAGCTTCGGATATGCATTGTTTTGGATGTTGTCCATTTTCTCCATATGATATTTCCTCTATTGCTCATGAGGAGGCCCCCATAGTTTCCTCGTACATTTTAGGAGATTCTGATCCATCCCATTCATTGCATGATCCCCATACTTGTGTGCACCATATGCTCCCCATGAATAAACATGCTATTGATGTGCCATATACTTGCATTCTCAATTTGTGTCCCCATCGAGTCATACACAATAACTATTATTTCATGATGGATGACATGTTCTTATACCATGCATAAAATTTCTTTGAGCATTTCTTATCTTGTGCTAACTCACACATGCACATACACATCATGATGGATGATGTGTACATTTACCATGCGCACAATTTCTTTGGTTTGTGTCTCTTTTGTGTAGGTACCCATGAATACTTGTCAACCTCGCAATCCCACGAGTTGACAAAACAAGCTCTAGAGAGCAACAATGATTTGGGATCTCATAGATTGTTTTTCCCACCACTCTCTTCGCGCAAAGACTTCGCGCATTTCTTCTACATGGCCCTCACTTGGCTATGGGTTGTTGTTCATTACATATTATATGCCCATCTTGCCATGTTCACTTTGCATGATATGCCCATTCCTATGCCTTTGCCATGCATTTGTGACCCATGCTTTGCATTACACATGATGATTGATTCTAGCACTTGTGTGTGTATTTGCAAGCTTGGTGGAGATATTGCTTGTTCTTGCCATGTTCCTTTTGTGCATCATTCCTATGATGATACTTCCATCTTTCTTTGTGTTCGTGCTTGCGATACGTCATGTGAACTCCCTATGCCTATTATTTGCTCACATGACATGATTGCCATGATTTATTCTGGTGTGTTGCATCTTCGCTCCACTAGTTTGCACGACTTGATTACTATGATTGCTTATGTTGCATCACCAATGACTCATACTTGCTCATTTCATGCGGTTGATGACAACCATTTATATGCTTTGCACATGATTCATATTGCTTCTTGTCATCTATCTGCATATGTTGCCTCTCTCATGCTAGATTTGCCATGTACCGAGTGCAACCATTCTATTAGTCTTGCTCATGAGTTTGCCCCCATAGCATTCTCACATATGTTTGGAGATTTTGACATATTACTTGTGAAGCATGCTTGTCTTACTTCTTTGGATCATATACCTAGTGCCATGAATATTGCCATTGTTGCATCACATTATTCATGCACTTGAGCTTCTAATGGTTATGTGCAAAAGATGAGAACCATCATGATGGATGATGTGTTTATCTACCATGCGCATACGTTATTTATTTTGTTTTGTGCATGTGTAGGATACTTGGACTTTGTGTCGACTTCCACTTCACGTGAGTTGACCATTCAAGCTCTTGCCAGCGAGCCTCATACATTCTACCACGACTCGCTTCTACACCGTATTTGCTTCCACTTCGGCATTGTGAAGAATGCACAAGGACACGCCTTCAAGGTGACATCCTTCTTGAGCTTGGATATTGTGGATCATACTTAATGTGTTGCTTGCACCATTTGCACGCATGTTCGAGATATTGCTTTCACCCATGATTGCCACATTTCCATGCTTCATGATATATATACCTTGTGTGTTGCATCCAATTCTTGGTCTACTTGCTACTATCATATGATTGGTTGCACCAATACCATTTCTTCACATATGCCATGTCCCTTTACTTGTCACATGATTCACTTGATTGCCTCACACATGATGAACAATTGCTCTACTATTGTGTTGAGTGCCACACTATATTCACTACACCCTATGCACATTATGCTTGGATTGTCTTGCACTTGACCCATGTGTTTAGACATCTCATCTTATTTGGTGTTGTGAATGATTCCTATGCCTACCATCGACCATTTGTCGAGCGCTTTATGCATGCTTGATATGACCTTGAGGTAGATGCTTATGCTCTTGTCACACATATTTGCATCTCTACCTCACATTTACATGCTTGTCCCCATGATATCTTTGCTTGTGCTCAATTTATGTGCTTACATTCCATGTCACAACCCTTTGTCAAACCATATGCTATGCTTGATGACAACACTTGTTTGGTGAATCACCTCTGGAATGCTTGGTTTTGCACTAACGCTAACCACATTTATTTTTCCAAGTGTTTTTTGTCCTTGCTCATTTTGAAGGAATCACAAGACGGTGCGACATTGGCGAGTGTCCATTTTGAGCTACTAGACGATGAGTGCTTGGTGATCGACAACTTCGACACGGCACCGCCATCTCATTCCCATGGTGATTTGGTTTTCGATCCGAGGTTGGATCTTTTCCAAGGGGGAGGGAATGATGCCGAGCATCCTACGGTCATCACCATGTCAAGAGTCCATTTTGCAAGTGACACATGCGACCTCTACTTCTCATACATAAAGGTGAATCTTCTCCTTTACATGTGTTCACTTGACCCCTTCGAGGATGGTATACTACTTGACACTCCACTCGTGTGCATGCATTGGTATTGCCGGAGCTTCTTAGATGACGAGGAGGAGTGCAAGCGCCATGGAACAACTACAACATCCGCGAGGGAGGCATGGAAGCGAAGACGGAAGAAGAAGGAGCTGTGGAGTCTACAGCGACCAGACGACCGGAAGCCACCGGACGTCCGACACCCCTACACCGCCCGGACGACCGGACTACGATGGACGTCCGACACCTGGAACTCCAGCCAGCACAAGAGACCTGCCGACGAGATCTACAGCGACCGGACGACCGACCGAGATCGGACGTCCGACACCTCCCAGGCCACGGATGACCGAGCGCCTCCGGACGACCAGTGCCACGTCGACAGAGCGATATTTACGGAAGTCCGAAGACTTCCGGACGTCCGGACCGTCCCGAGCTTACGGACATCCGACCCACACCGGACGTCCGACGCCTGTGTGCGCATCCGCGGGCCTTTGGCCTTGTATCCCTCTCCCACTTACCCCTTCGTGGCTTAGACTATAAATAGACCACCTCCACCTCCTTTCTAGGGTTAGCAAATATGATAGCTCATTCTTAGGTGAGCTTTGCTCCTTCCTCTACTCTTGAGAGAGAGAGAGACCACTACTCCATTGGAGGCCAAGACCTCCATCTAGGAGAAGATCCCGCGGGATATCATCAAGACTCCCCTCACGGGCGGACCCCCTTCAAGACCTCCTCATGGAGATGAACTTTACCTTGTATCTTTCCCTTTGTTGTTCATGTACCTTGTGATCTTGTGTGTTTGATTTTCTAGTGGATGTGTAATTGGACTTGTTCTTGAGTGTTTCCCCTTGTGATTTCTCCCATTCTCCCCCGTGTTCTTCGTGCTCTTCGAAGGATCCCACTCCAAACGTGAAAGATCGACCTACACCGGGTTAGCCCCATACCACCTTAGGAAACGGAAAAACCATGAACTCATAATCTCAAACGTCAAATGTCAAAATGGTGGTAGTGGAGAGTGGTGGTGGTTTGTACTTGGCAATGCGGAAGTGGGATGATGGGCTATACACGTGTCGAAGTTGAAGTTGCCGTCCCTAAGTAGACGAAACACCTTAGGAGACACAAGCCACAAATCAAACAAAATTGAGTTAAGTTGGGGTGGAAATGTATGGTGGGCACGTCTATGCGGAAGTGATGGTGGTGGTTGATGAAGAAGCAATTGTCCCTTAGTAGCCGAATCACCTTAGGAGACTCGAATCACTACTCAAGCAACCACTAATGCTAAGGGCTAGGTTGAGCTTGTTTGTGTTGATCAAGATGGGTTAGGTTGCGGAAGTCGGAGATGGCTATGCGGATGATATGGTGGAGGGTCCAGGCAAAGTTGCCAAATTTTGGAAAATTTGATGGAGTCAAATGGTGTTGCAACCTATCTAGATGGATGGGGGATGTCAATAGCTACTCAACAAGCTAAAGAACACGAAAATTGGACTCCGGATGTGAAAGTTATGGGCAAAACGGTGAAACGCCGAAGGCTGAAATGATAGCAGGCGGACATCCGGGGATTTGGCCGGATGTCCGGGACCTGATGTCCAGAAACTTGCGCGAAAATGCGCTCCAGGAGCCAGATGTCCGGGCTAATGGCCGGATTTCTGGGCTGGCCGGATGTCCGGGCTCCAAATCCGAGGATGAACTCGAGGAACTCGATTTTGGGGCGGAAATTGATGATTTCGGGGGCAAAATTAGAGAGATTTCGTGGATGGAAAGTGGGGAAACTTGGGGAGATGCTAGGTCCACTTGTGTCGGATTTCGGGTTCCGGCAGACCCTTGAGGTTCGAACACTGGGGTGCGCGCGGAGATTTCACCCTCTACCTACCTGCTCCTCGCCAACTCGCTAGGATCTAAACTACGAAAGGAACAACACAAGAGACACAGAGTTTATACTGGTTCAGGCCACCATTGTGGTGTAATACCCTACTCCAGTGTGGTGTGGTGGATTGCCACTTGGGCTAATGATGAACAATACAAGGAAGAACAGCCTCGCGAGGGTCTGTTCTTGGCTGGGACGATGAACTGCTAGGAGGAGTTCAGTCGCTCTCTCTACTGGTTTCTTGGTGAGGATTCTCGATGCCTCTACCCTGAGGGTGTCTAGTCCTATTTATAGGCAAAGGCCCTGGGCCTCTTCCCAGATATTGAGCGGGAAGGGCGCCAACAATTGGCCATTTTGAAGGGGAACATCGGGTACACGTATCCTGAATAAAGTTGGTCCTCGCCTGTCAAAGGCTCTGGCGGTGACGCCTACTTGGGCTCCACAATGACTTCCTCCCTACCGTTGGGCTGGTCTTGGTCTTGTTGCACCGAAATTGATGCCTTTGCTTGATGCTCTCGCCTGCGCTTGCTCCCTTTGCACCAAAGAGGAAAGGAGGACACTGCGCGGGCTGGCGCCCAACTGGCACCCTTGGTCGTCATGGCTTGCGTCATGGGCACCTCGTGAGGTACCCCGCCTTGAACTCTCCACGTCCTCGTGAGCCAGCCTGATGAGGTGGTGCCTGAGGATGCTCCTTGTCGCCCGCCCCGCGGGGCTTGGCCCCTCGCGAGGGTCTTGAGCTTGTGTTGATGAAGATGGGCCGTGCTGGGCCTCCCTTTGAGCCACGCCGCAGCCGCAGAGCGAGCAAGTCAGGGACCCCGTTCCCGAGCAGCGTGACATAGCCCGGGCCCAAGGCGCGCTCGGACTTGGCCGAGTGGAGAGCTGAAAGGGCAAGTGTGAAGCGCCGCGGGCCCTAACAACCTAAGGCCTTGGGCTCCGCGTGGCGGTTGATTGGACGCGGGCGTCTCCACTTCCCCATGACGCCTCGGCGACTGCACGAATTGACAAGTCCCTGCATGCAAAGCGAGTCATGATTACCTGCGATCGTGGAGGTTGGCGGTTGGCCTCCTGTGGCTTTAAGTACGGCACGTCGTGTGCCCTTCCAGTTTATCCCCTGTTGCTTCTCCTTCTTCTCCATGGCTCTGTCAAGGAAGTTCTCGGCCGCAGAGAAAGGAAAGGCCTGCCAGGTTGAGCCTGCCTCTCCCCCGCCCAAGCGCGGTCGAGGTAGCCCTCGCAAACACCCTGTGGCCTCCACGACGGCTCCCAGCAGTCATGAGCTGACTTCCAGCAGTGACGGGCGGCCGGCCTGGGGCGCGTGCTGGCGTCGACCCCTAGGCCGCGCTTCCACACTGCGGAGGTGCTGCCGGAGTTCGTTGTGTGGGCGGCGGAGCCAACTAGCGCCCGGCTTTAGCTCCCTCGCTTCCTCCTAGGTGTGCTCTCGGCTGGCACCCCGGGCGGCCTCTGGCTCCAGGCAGATGGCTGCTGCAGCCGGGCCTCGTGGGCCTCGGTGGAGGTCTCCGCAGCCGGGAGCCTGGCCTTGATTCGCGGCTGGCAGACGTTTTCCCGCAACCGTGGCCTGAGCCGTCGGTGCTCCCTGCACTTCAAGTTCGAGGGCGATGCCACCCTCTACATGAGGGTGTTTGGGGAAGATGGTCGCCACGCAGGGTGCTGCCCTGAAGACAACGACCGCGGCCGGGGACCCAGCCCCGGCGAGGACGGAGAGGACAGCTCGCGCGTGGTTGGCGGCGCCCAGGGTTCCTCAAGCTTCACTGGTTCTTCTTCGGGCAGCGACTTCTAGGAGCGGCCGCGGTCAGCCTCCACACCGTCGTGCCTGCTTGGAGGGTGGTAGCGGGTCTGCCCGCCGTCGCGCCTCGGTGAAGTGCGAGAGGGAGTCCACCTGAGCCCCGGAGGCGGCTCGAGTCTTTCTTGAGGGCCGGTGTAGGGCGAGCCGCGCCTGATTTGTTCTTTCTTTCCCTTTTTCCTGCGTAAAAAGACAGTAGTGTGGGGCCCCGTGGGGGCGTGTTTGGGTTACCATTGTTAATCATCGCACTGGTACCGTTATTTTGGTATGGTTCCTTCCGACCGCACGCCCGTGCGTAGGTAGTTCTCAGCCTCAGCCGCGGGGGCGACCGACCCAGGTCCTGTATTCGTGTCGCGGTGCCCGTGAGGCACGGACTGGAGGGCTGCTCCTGTAGTGGACCTGGGTTGTGAAACCTTGAACGATAAGGACAGAAACACTCGCGAGGGCGCTCGGGCTGCCCCCTCGCGAGACCTTGCGCAAGAGAAATCGAGGCAGGAGGGCGAAAAGTCGAAGAGCCATAAGTCAAAAGACGGCGATGGTTTCAATAAAACTTCAAATGAGAATGAACTAGCCAACTGCAGAAAGCAAATGAAAAAGCCATGTCCGGCACCTAGTCTAGTCTTCGACGTCTTCTCACCAGCGCGGAGCTAAGTGCTGCCACTTGGCGTGGGAGGGAGCCCCAGGGCCTGAGGCCGGCGCTCCTGAGACTCCGGGGCGTGTACAGCCCCAACTCATTATTATGTGAGAGTGTCACGGGCGGCGAGCTTCACAGGCGTTGGCCTTCTTCACAGGCTCCAGGCCTTTCTTGGGGGAAGAAAACTTCACGGGCATTGGCCCTCTTCACAGGCTCTGGGCCTTTTCCAAAACGCGATAGCTTCATAGGCATTTGCCTTCTTCACAGGCTCTGGGCCTTTCCCAAAAAGTTAATCTTCACAGGCATTCGCCTTCTTCACACGCTCTGGGCCTTTCCCAAAAAGATAATATTCACAGGCATTCGCCTTGTTCACAGGCTCTGGGCCTTTCCCAAAAAGATAATCTTCACAGGCTCTGGGCCTTTCCCAAAAAGATAATCTTCACAGGCATTCGCCTTCTTCACAGGCTCTGGGCCTTTCCCAAAAAGATAATCTTCACAGGCATTCGCCTTCTTCATAGGCTCTGGGCCTTTTAAGGGTAAAACCTCAGGAGGTGCTGGATGTTCCACGCATTCTGGACTGGCACCTCCTCCTGAGTCTCCAAGCGCTCGGAGCCGGGCCTGGAAACATGAACAACCTTGAACGGGCCCTCCCACATGGGAGAGAGCTTATGCGGTCCCTCCCTGGAGAGAACCCGCCTGAGCACGAGGTCCCCTACCTCAAGAGTTCTGGGGCGGATGTTGCGGTAGTGGTATCGCCGCAGTGCTTGTTGGTATCTCGCCGCTTCAACGCTGCTTCTTCGGCGACGCCTCCCCAAAGACGAGGTCCATCCCCCGCATGGCGTCTTGCTGCACCTCGTCGAACGCTAGGACCCATGCGGAACGACGTCTGACCTCGTGAGGGAGGACCGCTTCGGCTCCATAGACCAGGAAGAACGGGGTCTCTCCAGTCGGCTTGGTTGCGGTCGTGCGGATGGACCACAACACAGACTGAAGTTCATCGTACCAACCTCGCCAGCGCTTCCGGCTTCTTCTTGAATGTTACGGTCTTGAGGCCCCTCGGGACCTCCGCGTTAACTGCTTTCGGCTGGCCGTTGCCGAGGGTGCACCACCGAACCGTAGCATATCTGCGTTCCAAGGTTAGCACAGTACGTTTTGAAGAGGTTACTGGTGAACTGCGAACCGTTGTCGGTGATGATGCGATTCGGCACCCCGAACCGGCTCACGATGCCCTTGATGAACTTGACCGGCTGAACCCGCAGGATGGTGTGGGCGGCTTCCACTTCGCCCACTTGGTGAACTTGTCCATCGCGACGTAGAGGTAGCGATAGCCCCGGCGCCAAGGGAATGGGCCAAGGATATCCAGCCCCGCATGCGAATGGCCACGAGAGGGTATAGTCTCGGACCTCCTGCCGGCGATGGATCTGCTTGGCATGGGCGGCGAGCCGCAAGCCTTCACTAGTTCGACAACGTCATTGAGCGCATAGGCCAATAGAAGCCGCTGCGGAATGCCTTGCCCACGAGGGTCCGTGATGACGAGTGGTGCCCACAGTCTCCACCGTGTATATCCGCCAGGAGCTCTTTCCCTTGCTCCCTGGATATGCAGTGTAGGGACACATCATTTGGTCGCTTCTGGTAGAGTTCTCCATCCCTGATACAGTACGATGTGGCTTGCCGCGCCACACGCTCCGCTTCCTCCTCCTTCTCCGGCAGGGTCCCTTGCGTTAAGTAACTCCGGAGCTCTGTGATCCAGCACCCCTCCTGAGGCTCCATCGTCAGGAGCAGGCACGCTCCTGAGGCTGGGCTACAGACCGGAGCTCCCAAGGCAGGTGGCTAGGGGAGCTCCTCCTAAGGCTCCACCGTGTTTGATAGTGATGGCATGGCCGAGGGCTTGAAGAGCCGCTCCTCGAAGACGCCAGGCTCCTGAGGTAACCGCCTGGATGCTCGTTTGGCGATGTCATCGGCCTCCTGATTGGTGCCACGGGGCACATGCTGCAACTCCAACCCCCAGAACTGCTTTTCCATCCTGCGGACCTCTGCAAGGTAGGCCTCCATGTGCTCATCTTTTGGCTCATACACTTTGTTGGAGAAATTGACGAGGAGCTATGAATCGCCCTTGATGGTAAGGCGCTTTACCCCTAGGGTCGCCGCGGCCTTCAAGCCTGCTATCAGACCTTCATACTCTGCTATGTCGTTGGAGACCTTTTCGCCTTGCTGGAAACAGAGCTGCACGGCGTAATAGAGCTTGTCTTGAGTGGGAGATATGAGCACCGCCCCAGCCCCAGCGCCATGCCAGGAGAACGCCCAGTCGAAGTACATGACCCAGCCTTCTGGCACCTCGCTTCCCTGGGAGAGGGATCGATCCTCGCCGGCCTTGAGGCCCGGTGCCTCCGTCCATTCGGACACGAAATCCGCTAGCGCGCCCCCCTTGATGACTCTGGTCGTGATGAATTCGAGCTGAAACGCTTGCAGTTCAATGTTCCACTCGGCGACCCTTCCAGCCGAGTTAGGGCTCCTGAGCACCCTTTCCAAGGGGTACGCTGAGACAACCTTGATAGGGTGACCCTGAAAGTAGTGCTGCAGCTTGCGCGAGGTCACCAGTAGTGCGAGGAGGAGTTTCTGACGCATGGGGTACCGTGCCCTCGCATCCCACAACACGGTGCCGACGAAGTACACTGGGTGCTCGACGAGGCTTGGAGCGTCGGTGCTGGTGGCGTTCTCCAGAGGCCGTGGCGCCTCCTGAGGCGGTGGAGCCTCCAGAATCTGGTTGCCTGGGGGAAGGGCCTCTTCCGTTCCTAGTGCGCTCCCCTGCGGCGGCTGATCCTTCTCAGCCGCGGTAGTTATCTCTGCGAGTCCTTCTTGGTCCTGCTTTGCCTTGACATGAGTAGCTGCCGCGGCCTTGGTCTGACGCTCCTCTCTAACCGCCACCAGAGCTGCGCTGGTGGAGTAGGGAGTGGCGGCAAGGTAGATCTCCAAGGGCTCTTGAGGGCGTGGGGCCACCATCATCGGAGGGCTGGTTAGGTATCTCTTGAGATCTTGGAACGCCTTGTCGGCCACTTTAGTCCATTCAAAGGGCCCCTTTTTCTACATCAGCTGGAAGAAAGGTAGCGCTCGCTCCCCTAACCTGGAGACGAAGTGCCCTAGCGCAGTCACGTGCCCAGTGAGCTTCTGCATCTCTCTGAGGGTCTTTGGCGGGCTCATGTCCTCGACCGCCTTGACCTTTTCTGGGTTGGCCTCGGTGCCTCGGTGGGACACGAGGAAGCCCAAGAGCTTGCCCGAGGGGACTCCAAACACACACTTCTCCGGGTTGAGCCGCAGGCTCACTGCGTTGAGGTTTGCGAAGGTTTCCTCCAGGTATTGTATCAGGGTCTTGGCCTCGCGAGACTTCACCACAATGTCGTCGACATAAGCTTCCACAATCTTCCCGAGTTGCGGGCCCAAGGTGATGTGCATGAGCCGCTGAAAGGTTGCCCCCGTGTTGCGTAGTCCGAACGGCATGCATGTATAGCAGTACACCCCACACGGGGTTAGGAAGGCCGTGTTCTCCACGTCTTCCACCGCCATCTTGATCTGGTGATACCCGGAGAAGGCATCCGAGAAGCATAACATGTCGCACTCAGCGGTGGAATCGATGATCTGATCGATGTGAGGGAGCGGGAACGGATCTTGCGGGCATGCTTTGTTGAGGTTGGTGAAGTCGACACACATGCGCTCCTTCCCTCCCTTCTTTGGCACAACCACAGGGTTGGCCAACCAATCTGGATATCGGACCTCGCGAATGACCCCCGCGGCTTCTAGCTTGCGGGTCTCCTGGACGATGAAGGCCTGCTTTTCAGTGGACTCTCGCCTCGCTTTCTGCTTCACGGGGCGCACGTTGGGGCACACGTTGAGGTGGTGCTCGATTACACCCCGTGGGATCCCTGCCAACTGATCGGGCTCCCAGGCAAATACCTTCTTGTTTGCGCGCAGGAACTTGACCAGGGCTTCCTCCTGCTCGGGCCCGAGGTGGGCGCCTATGGTGAAAGTGGCGTCAGTGGACCCGTCCTCGTCGACGGGTATCTGCTTGGTCTCCGCCTTGTCTTGGGTGAACAACTGTTTCTTCTTGGTTGGTGCAGTCCCCTTGGGCTCGGGGGTCCCCGCGTCGGCGGGCTGCGCTGACGCCGCCATCTTGAAGGCAAGCTTGAGCGCTCGCAGCGCATCCCCGGTGTCCCCAGGCACGGTGAGGACACCGCTACTCCCGGGCATTTTCATAAGGTTGTATGCCGGGTGAGTCGCGGCCATGAATTGGGCCAGTGCTGGATAGCCGAGGATGGCATTGTAGGGAAGGCCAATGGGGGCGATATCGAAATTGACCAGCTCTGTGCGGAAATTGTCGTAGGTGCCGAAAGTTACTGGGAGCCGGATTTGTCCCAAGGAGCTGGACGACCCGCCCCCGACGCCCGAGAAGGGCCGGCTGGGCTGCAGCCGCTCCCGAGGTATGCATAGGAGGTTGAAGGCCTCAACTGAGAGCACGCTGAGGCCCACGCCTCCGTCAATGAGAGTCTTGGTGACAGCCACCTGGCAGATGGTGGGGGTGCACAGCATGGGGAGCGCACCCGAGCAGGCCGAGTTGGAGGGGTGGTCCTCGAGTGAAGGCCAGCTCGCTGTGGCTCCGACCGGTCCGGGGGAGCCCCTTGCCGCGTGGAGGCGGCGCCGATCCGGCGGACAAACGGCTTGACGTGGTGACTGGAGGGCGGCGCCTGCGAGCCGCCCAGGAGGGGCCGCAACGACTGGGGAGGCCGGCGCGGCATGGTGGGCGAGGAAGAGGCCGCGGAGCTCTTCCCAAGAGGCCACGGAGGGATGCTGGGACGATGCTTGCTACTCGCTCCCCGCCGGGCCGGTGGCGGCATTGATGGCAGGTGACGGGGAACGACGAGGGCGCCCGCCGACGGGAGCCGTCTGGGCGACACGGGGAGCGAGGGTGGCTCGGCGCCCGGCGCGAGCCCGACGAGCGTCAGACATGGATGCGATGGTCGGAGAAGAACGGGGTGACGGAAGACGAGTTCCGGCGCACCCCTACCTGGCGCGCCAAATGTCGGATTTCGGGTTCCGGCAGACCCTTGAGGTTCGAACACTGGGGTGCGCGCGGAGATTTCGCCCACTACCTACCTGCTCCTCGCCAACTCGCTAGGATCTAAACTACGAAAGGAACAACACAAGAGACACAGAGTTTATACTGGTTCAGGCCACCATTGTGGTGTAATACCCTACTCTAGTGTGTGGTGTGGTGGATTGCCACTTGGGCCGATGATGAACAATACAAGGAAGAACAGCCTCGCGAGGGTCTATTCTTGGCTGGGACGATGAACTGCTAGGAGGAGTTCAGTCGCTCTCTCTACTGGTTTCTTGGTGAGGATTCTCGATGCCTCTACCCTGGGGGTGTCTAGTCCTATTTATAGGCAAAGGCCCTGGGCCTCTTCCCAGATATTGAGTGGGAAGGGCACCAACAATTGGCCATTTTGAAGGGGAACACCAGGTACACTTATCCTGACTAAAGTTGGTCCTCGCCTGTCAAAGGCTCTGGCGGTGATGCCTACTTGGGCTCCACAATGACTTCCTCCCTGCTGTTGGGCTGGTCTTGGTCTTGTTACACCGAAATGGATGCCTTTGCTTGATGCTGTCGCCTGCGCTTGCTCCCTTTGCACCAAAGAGGAAAGGAGGACATCTGCAGCGGGCGGGCGCCTGATCGGGCGCCCTTGGTCGTCATGGCTTGCGTCATGGGCACCTCGTGAGGTACCCCGCTTGAACTCTCCGCCTCCTCGTGAGCCCGCCTGATGAGGCCGTGCCTGAGGAAGCTCCTTGTCGCCTACCCCTCGGGGCTTGGCCCCTCGCGAGGGTCTTGAGCTTGTGTTGATGAAGATGGGCCGTGCTGGCCTCCCTTTGAGCCACGCCGCAGGCCGCAGGCAGGCAAGTCTGGGGGCCCCCGTTCCCAGAACGCCGACAACTTGAAACAAACCAAATCCATGGATCAAAATCAAAAAAACATCATCAAACCAACAAATCATAAAAAAAATTGGGGGCTATTTTTGGTGGGGATTTTCGGATTTAGGACGAAATCAACAAAATCAATCTTGAAAACAAAGAGTAGGGGCTCCAAAAACGTGATCAACCTGGCTCATGATACCAAGATGATGTAGGGCGGAACCCTAGGGGCCGATCTTTCACGTTTGGAGTGGATCCCTACGAGGAACACGAAGAACGCGCGAAAGAACATGAGGGAATCATGGGGGAGAACGAGAGAAAAACTCAACTAACACGAATATGATCTCACATGTGCTAGATCCAGGAAACACATAGAGATACACGGTCCAAATCCAACAAAGGACGATACAGGTGGCGGTAGCTCATCTTCGAGAGGAGGTCTAGAATCCACGAGGGATCTTCCCATAAAGGGGTCTTGAATCCATGGTGGATCTTCTCCGAAGAGGCCGCGGTCTCTCACAACGAGGAGATCCGTATGGATGAGCAAAGCTCTATCTCAAATGAGCTAATCCTTTGCTAACCCTAACTAGGAGGAGGTGGGAGAGTATATATATTGCTAGCGCACGAAGGGGTAAGTGAGAGGGGGATACATGGTCCCTTGGTCCGTTCTCTACGCACAGGCAGGTGTCGGATGTCTGGGCTGGGGCCGGATGTCTGGGGCTTCGTGATGGGCCGGATGTTCGGGCTGGGAGGCCGGATGTTCGGGCTGGCCTGGGTGCCCTGCGGTTGCTCTCTGGACAGGCCGGGTCCGGATGTCCGGCTGCTCGGGAAGAGCTGGATGTCCGGGCCTCTGGCCGGATGTTCGGTCTGACGGGGTTCAGCTTCTGGACGCGTTCTGTGATGGGCGCCGGATCTCCGGGGTGGGGCTGGATGTCCGGGCTGGAGCCGGATGTCCGGGGCCTGTAGCAGCTGGCTCTTCTTCCATCTCCTCTTCCATGCTTGGCCTTGGTCCTTTGATTCTCCATGGTCATCTCGGTTGTACCTGAGTATAGGCAAGGTCCATGCATGAGGTAGTAGCCATGTCTCACACATGGAAAGTGACGGTTCGAAGAGGAGAGAATTCACCTTGTGTCCAATGGTGTATGTTTGAGGTCTCGTCATATGTCCTCTTGGGGCTTGGAGAGTAGTCGGAGTGTGCATGGGGATGAACGTGGGATGCTCTACATCAGGTTAACTAATGCACCTAGTACTTTCATGAGATTAATGAACGAAGTTCTACGTGCTTTCATTGGACGATTTGTGGTAGTTTACTTTGATGACATATTGATTGATAGCAGATCTTTGGAAGAACATTTGGAACATTTACGTGCTGTTTTTATTGCTCTACGTGATGCACGTTTGTTTGGTAACCTTGGGAAGTGCACCTTTTGCACCGACCAAGTATCTTTTCTTGGCTATGTTGTTACTCCACAGGGAATTGAAGTTGACAAAGACAAGATTGAAGCTATTGAGAGTTGGCAGCAACCCAAAATGGTCACACAAGTGAGGAGTTTTCTTGGCCTCGTTGGATTCTATAGATGTTTTGTGAGAGATTTCAGCACCATTGCTGCACCTCTCAATGAGCTTACAAAGAAAGATGTGCCTTTTCTTTGGGGTACCGCATAGGAAGAAGCCTTCACGGTATTGAAAGATAAGTTGACACATGCTCCTTTACTCCAACTTCCTGATTTTAGTAAGACTTTTGAGCTTGAATGTGATGCTAGTGGAATTGGATTAGGATGTGTGTTATTACAAGATGGCAAACCTGTTGCATACTTTCCGGAAAAATTGAGTGGACCTAGTCTGAATTATTCTACTTATGATAAAGAATTATATGCTCTTGTTCGGACTTTAGAAACATGGCAACATTATTTATGGCCCAAAGAATTTGTTATACACTCTTGTCATGAATCTTTGAAACATATTAAAAGTCAAGCTAAACTGAATTGTAGACATGCTAAATGGGTTGAATTCATTGAGACTTTCCCGTATGTCATTAAACACAAGAAGGGAAAAGAAAATGTTATTGTTGATGCATTGTCTTGTCGCTATACTATGCTTTCACAACTTGACTTGAAAATATTTGGTTTGGAGACCATCAAAGATCAATATGTGCATGATGCTGATTTTATAGATGTAATGCAGAATTGTAAAGAAGGAAGAATGTGGAACAAGTTCGTCGTTAATGATGGATTTGTGTTCCGTGCTAACAAGCTATGCATTCCAGCTAGCTCTGTTCGTCTTTTGTTGTTGTAGGAGGTGCATGGAGGAGGATTAATGGGACACTTGGGCGTGAAGAAGACAGAGGACGTACTTGCTACACATTTTTTGGCCAAAGATGAGACGGGATGTTGAGCGTTTTATTGCTCGCTGCACTACATGTCAAACAGCTAAGTCACGACTCAATCCTCATGGTTTATATATCCCTTTGCCTGTACCTAGTGTTCCTTGGGAGGATATATCTATGGACTTTGTTTTAGGTTTACCTCGAACAAAGAAGGGGAGGGATAGCATATTTGTTGTTGTGGATAGATTCTCGAAAATGGCACACTTTATACCATATCATAAAAGCGATGATGTTGTTAATGTTGCTGATTTGTTCTTTCGTGAAATTATTCGCTTGCATGGTGTGCCAAATACTATTATTTCAGATCATGATACTAAATTTCTTAGCCACTGTTGGAGATGTTTATGGGCTAGGTTGGGGACTAAACTACTTTTTAGTACTACTTGTCACCCCCAAACTGATGGACAAACTAAAGTAGTCAATAGAACATTGTCTACTATGCTTAGGGCTGTTTTGAAGAATAATAAGAAAATATGGGAGGAATGCTTGCCTCATATTGAATTTGCTTATAATCGTTCATTGCATTCTACTACTAAGATGTGCCCTTTTGAAGTTGTGTATGGTTTCCTACCTCGTGCACCTATTGATTTGTTGCCTCTTCCATCTTCAGAGAAGGTTAATTTTGATGCTAAACTATGTGCTGAATTGATTTTAAAAATGCATGAGTTAACTAAGGAAAACATTGAGCGTATGAATGCTAAATATAAAATTGCTAGAGATAAGGGTAGAAAACATGTTGTGTTTGCACCAGGAGATCTTGTTTGGTTACATTTGCGTAAGGATAGATTTCCTGATTTGCGCAAATAAAAGCTAATGCCACGTGCTGATGGTCCCTTTAAGGTGTTAGGAAAAATAAAAGATAATGCATATAATCTTGAGCTGCCTACAGATTTTGGGGTTAGTCCCACTTTTAACATTGCAGATTTGAAGCCTTATTTGGGTGAGGAAGATGAACTTTCGTCGAGGACGACTTCATTTCAAGAAGGGAAGGATGATGAGGACATCAATACCTTTGTTACACCCACAGCCCCGGCTTCTATACATACTGGACCAATTACTAGAGCTCGCGCACGCCAACTAAATTACCAGGTACTTTTGTTTCTTGGTACTGATTCTAATGTTCATGAGAATATGATGCTGCCTAAATTGGATACATTTGTTTTGCTTACAAATTAAGGGCCTAGCTTGGAGAAGGATGAACATTGGAGAAAGAACAAGCATGGAGATGATGGCATACGCAAGGGGAACAAGAACGGAGTTACAAGTGATGATTTCATGGCTTTGAAGCCACCATAACGAGTGCATGAAGCCTTGGACGAAATATACAAGATGTCATTTCATAAATTTCGTCCAGAGGCTATTCTAGGTGCTGCATCACCTTTTTATTGGGACAGGCCCATGTAATTTCAAAATACATAAGTATAGGCTATTTTTAGAGTCCGTATGTGTGGGGAAACAAGAGATAGGGTTAGTTTCGGACCCCTCCACCAAGGGCCACGAAATTCCCCCCTCTTCCTCCATATATACAGCCCTTAGGGCACCGTTTAGACTTTGGGTTTTGTTTAGATTAAAAGTTCACCTGCAACTTCACGTACTTCGTTTGTGTTCAACGACTAGACAAAGGCATCACAAAACCCCACCTTCATTAATATGGCTTTCCTCTATTATTCGGAATATCCAGATTGCAATCTTAGTTTCTTGCTTGTTCTTCGTTTGCTTGCAGGAAATAGACCTTCGTGGTCAGGTTGATCGTGCTCCGGCGTGGTCAATAACCTCTTGGAGTTAGTTTAGCAATTGCTAAGGCGCGACGTCCTCGCACGTTCATAGTCGGATCGTCAAAGTCAACTTCCACCAAAACGATAGCCACCATCTCTTCGAAAGACGGGACACCATTGCCTCTATCACGAGAGGTCTTTGACATTGAAGATGTCGCTCACGTTGTACTTTTCGCTTGGGAGGTTGATCTTGTAAGCGTTGTTGTTGTAGCGGGCTAGCGCCTTGAAGGGTCCATCGGCTCATGGGAGAAGTTTGGACTTGCATTTGTTGGGGAAGCGTTCCTTGCGAAGGTGTAGCCACACAAGATCTCGGATGCTGTATATCATGGGTTGCTTGTTGATGTTGAGCTTGGTCACGAGTCGTTGTACTTGGCGCTCGATGGTGAGCCATGTATCTTCATGCATCTTCTTGAGGTAGCTTGCTCGTGCACACGTGTCCATGTTGGTGTGCTCTTGTAGTGGAAGAGGAAGAATGTCCAATGGGGATAACAGGTTGAAGCCATGGACGACCTCGAAGGGGAACTTGCCGGTAGTCGAATGTCTTGCACGGTTGTAGGCGTACTCGGTGGTGGGTAGGCACTCCTCCCACTCCTTGATGTTCCTCTTGATCAATACGCGAAGTAGAGTGGAGAGTGTTTGGTTCGTCACCTCTGTTTGGCCGTCGGTTTGAGGATGGTATGCCAAAGAGAACAAGAGCTTGATTCCGAGCTTGGTGCATAGAGTCTTCCAAAAGTAACTCAAGAACTTGACGTCGCGATCCGAGACAATCATTTGTGGCACTCCATGTAGGCGCAAGATTTCCCTACAAAAAAGATTTGCAATATGTGAAGCATCGTCTATCTTATTGCAAGGGATAAAATGAGCCATCTTAGAGAATCGGTCCACAACAACAAACACAGAATCCTTTCCATTTTGAGTTATAGGCAAACCAAGTACAAAGTCCATGCTAATGTCTTCCCAAGGTTGATAAGGAATAGGAAGAGGCATGTAACGACCATGGGATTGAGCTTTTGACTTAGCTTTGCGACATTTAGAGCATCGGTTGGTGAAACGTGGGACGTCGCGGAACATCTTGGGCCAAAAATAGTTCTTGGAGAGCGTACCGAATGTCTTGTCGCATCCAAAGTGTCCCATGAGTACGCCTCCATGAGACTCTTGCAAAAGGAGCAAACGAAGAGAAGACTCGGGAACGCAAAGTTTGTTAGCTCTCATAAGATAATCATCCTTGATGTAATATTGTTCCTAAGATGTATGCGTCAAACATTTGGCATAAGGAATAGCAAAAGTAGGATCATGCGCATACAAGTCTTTTATGTGCTCAAAGCCAATGACATTCAATTCGTGTTTAGTGACAAGCGTGCATATGCGGGAAAGAGCATCCACCACTACATTTTCCTTACCCTCGAAGTACTTGATGACATAAGGAAATGACTCAGTGATTTCACTCCATTTAGCGTGACGCTTGTTCAACTTAGTTTGTCCTTTTAAGTACTTAAGCGTTTCATGATCGGTATGAATGATAAATCCATGAGGGCTAATATAATGTTCCCATTCACACAAAACTCGCACTAAAGCATATAGCTCTTTATCATAGATGGGGTAATTAAGTTGCGCTCCAGAAATGTTCTCACTAAAACATGCTATGGGGCGCTTTTCTTACGTTAACACACCTCCTATGCCATTACCACTAGCATCACAATGAATCTCAAAGGGTTTGTCAAAGTTGGGTAATGCAAGCATGGGAGCATAAGTAAGCAAATTCTTAAGCTCATTAAATGCGGTATCTTGGGATGGTCCCCAAAACAAATGGCGCATTTTTCTTACTCAAGGAATGTAAAGGTCAAGCAATGGTGCTAAAAATCCTTCACAAATCTACGATAGAAACCGGCTAAACCAAGAAAACTACGCACTTGTTGCAATTTGATTGGTTGGGGAAAAGTTTTTAATAGCATTGATCTTAGATTCGTCTACATGAACACCCTTAGAAGACACAACAAAACCCAAGAAAACAAGCTTATCATCACCAAAAAGGCATTTGTCCATATTAGCATAAAGTCGCTCTTTCCTAAGGGTTTGCAACACGATTCTAAGATGGGTGACATGATCTTTGAGAGATCTGCTAAAGAAAAGAATATCATCAAAATAGACCACAAAAAATACACCAATATAGCGACGAAGAACAAACTACATGACTCGCATGAAAGTACCGGGTGCTTCAGATAAACCCATTGGCATAACTAGCCATTCATATAAGCCAAATTTGGTCTTAAATGCGGTTTTCCATTCATCACATTCTTGGATGCGTATTTGATAGTAGCCACTCTTAAGATCAATCTTAGAGAAAATGGTGGCTCCGCTAAGCTCATCAAGCATACCATCTAAGCGTGGAATAGGGTAACGATATCTAACGGTGATAGCATTGATGGGACGGCAATCGGAAACCATGCGATAAGTACCGTCTTTCTTTGGAATAGGGATCAAGCTTTCACGTACTTGACCATTGTTGATGAGTTGTTGTACTTGCCATTGGATCTCCTTAGTTTCCTCGAGGTTAACGCGGTAGGGAGCCTTGTTAGGTAGAAGTGCTCCGGGGATGAGGCCGATTCGGTGCTCAATGCCTCGTAGTGTAGGTAGAACCGTAGGTAGCTCATCGGGGAAAATATCTTGTAATTCCTGCAAAAGAGAAGATAACACTAAAGGTAGATTGTGAGAGGTGTTAGTTTTTGGTGCCTCATCCTTGCACACGAGGACATAGTGCATAACACTTGATGGGTTCTCACACACTTCTCTCATCACATTTTTGGTGGCAAATAGGACTAAGTTCTTCTTGTCGCTCATCATGGAGGCACTCGATTTAGGCTTGTGGTGCTCACTTTCTTTTAGGTGGGTCACTCTCTCACTCTTTTCTCCACGATGGGTGGCTTGCTTGTCGGTGATCACTTGACTTGGAGACATAGGTCATAGCACGTACTCCTTGCCTTTATCTTGAAGCTATAGTGATTGGTACGCTCGTAGTGGATAACACCGCAGTCAAATTGCCATGGTCGACCAAGAAGGAGGTGGCAAACGGACATCGGGACGACATCACACTCCAAAGTGTCTTTATATGCTCCAATTTTAAAGGAGACTGTGACCATATGCTCAACTTGGATAGTGCCGGAATCGCTTAGCCATTGAACCTTGTAGGGGTGCTGGTGCTTCATCTTGACCAATTGGAGCTTGGAGCATAGTTCTTCACTTTTCAAGTTTTACAACTACCTCCATCGATAATGACCTTGATGGACCTTCCATTGACGCCGGCCTTATTGTGGAAGAGGTGGCATCGTTGGTCTTCGTCTTGTTGATGTTGAAGAGTCAAGACTTTGGAGACAACGAGAGCGGGGCTCGAATCCTCATCACAAAAGACTTGATCATGTTCATCTTCGTTCACGCGCCGGTGCATGGCCACTTGGTCAAGGGCTTCCATTTCCTCTTCACTCATGGAGTGATAGGTTCCATCATCATTGAGGATCATGGTGCGCTTGTTGGTACACTCAAAGGACTTGTGGCCTCGGCCACCATAAGTGAAACACTTGATAGAACTTGTCTTGACAGTCTCATTGGTTGGAGTAGATGATGAAGCGCGCGACTTTAAGTTGCTTGTAGTAGGAGGACGACTTGAAGTTGTCGAAGTTTTCTTGTAACTTGACTTGTCGCCGTTGTTTGTAGATGGCTTGGTTGAAGTAGAAGGTGTTGGAGTCGTTGAAGCTTGGGTGTTGGAGAAGCCGTAGCTCTTGGACGAGTACTTGGCATACTTGAAGTCATCTTGCACTTGATGTTCCGCTTTGGTAGCTTGATGCACGAGCTCAATGAGGTTGGAGTAGGGTTGGAAGTCGGCAATCTTCTTGATGGGATGATTGAGGCCATTCAAGAAACGGTCCATAGTTTGCTCATCATCTTCCGTGACATTGGCTCTTATCATGGCAATCTCCATTTCCTTGTAGTATTCTTCAACACTCTTTGTTCCTTGCTTGAGGAGTTGGAGCTTCTTGAAGAGATCGCGGTTGTAGTAGGTTGGCACAAACCATGCACGCATGACATCTTTCATCTCCTCCCATGTGGTGATTGGTGGTTCATCTTTTGCCTCTTGGCGCTCAAAGACTTGTTCCCACCATATAAGCACATAGTCTTGGAACTCAAGGGATGCCATAGCGATCTTCTTCTCTTTCTCATAGTTGTGCAAATGAAAGATTTTGTCGACCTTCAATGCCCATGAAAGGTACTCTTTGGGATCATTGCTTCCATGGAACTAGGGCATGGTGAATTTGAGCTTGCCATAGCGTTGCTCTTCATTGTGTTGGGGTCGAGGGTGATGACGACGCCCTTGACGTGGATGAATGTCAACCTCATGTTGCTCTTGGCGTGGAGGATTGTCAACCTCGTGTTGCTCTTGGCGTGGAGGATTGTCAACCTGATGTTGCTCTTGTCATATTTAAGGTTCTTGTTGAGCTTGTGGGAATTGTCGATGTACTCTTGCTTGATAGTTCCTCTCTTGAACTTCTTCACAAAGTGCTTGTCGGTACCCGTGATTTTGTGATGAGGACATGACTACCTTGGATACGACCAAAAATATTGCATACATGCATATTTGTCAGGTGGTTTCTAGTGCAAACTATTCAATAATCTATTTATGTTATCCAGAACAAAAATACTTCACACACTTTTGTGTTTTGTCTAATTGCAGGTATATGGGACATTTGTACAATCCACATATGAAGATAAGGGAAAAGGAGAAGTTTAGGTTTTATTCAAAAAGTCCTCTCACGTCACTTTTGGGCCAAGAGAAGATAGAGTCCAAGTCTCTCACGTTCTGGATTCAGATTCGGACTACACAAACATACCTGACTCAAAATGCCAACAACTTTTCCATACGGACTCCGAATTAGGTGATTCTTTTTTTGTTGGAAAGTAGATTTTGCGCTCTTTCCAGCCAAATTAGATTCACCTTCAAATTCGACCGGAGCGTTGAGATATCAACGAAAAAATCAGACACTACAGCAGAATCCAAGTCAAACAACAAGTCCAAAGGTGTTGCATCACCTTCACTTGGGGCCCATGAGGCTTGTACAACCTAGGGTTGGTTTTAGGCTGCCTTGGGACGTTCTCCCACCTCTTTTGCCGCCACACCTTGCTCTTATATAAGTATATCCATCTAGTAGCTTTTTCTTTGGGTTTTGTTTAGATTAAAAGTTCGCCATAGCTGCAACTACGCGTACTTCGTTTGTGCTGAATGACCAGACCAAAACGTCAAAGAACCCCACCTTCATTAATAAATATTTCCTCTTATATTCGCAATATCCAGATTGCAATCTTAGTTTCTTGCTTGTTCTTCATTTGCTCACAGGAAATAGAACCTTGTGATCAGGTTGATCGTGCTCCGGCGTGGTCAATAACCCCTCGGAAGTTGGTTTAGCGATTGCTAAGGCGCGACGTCTCGCACGCTCGTAGTCGGATCGTCAAGGTCGACTCCCAAAGAAAATGATAGCCACCATCGCATCAAAACATCGGGAAACCTTTGCCTCTATCAAGTGGTATCAGATTTTCAGGTTGCTCGGTGAGATTTCACAGTTTTTCGTAGTTTAGATCGAGTCTATTTCTTCATACCTATAGTCCACGAAAAAACCAAAAAAATAGGGTTAGTTCATCCTATCCGAACCAATCTGAGCCTTTGCATAATCTTGTTTGTATTTGCTTTGTTAAATTTGCGGTTGCATCGTCGTGTCAAGTTGCAGGTCTTAGGGTCTAGTCTTTTAGAGTTTCGAGTTCTGGTCATAAATTGTCACGTCGCCGCCACACTATCATCACCGCCCCTGCCATCTACCACCACCGCATATACCATCACCAATCCGTATCCATATACCACCACCAGTCCGTATCCATATACCACCACCTCTGCCATATTTTTCCATCATATATTCGCCACCAGTCCGTGCTTCACCGCCCATCATATACCATCATCACCGGTCCGAGTTACACCAGATTCATCTCCACCACCAATCCGAGTCTAGTATTTCTTCCTTTATTTTCGAGTTCTAGATCACGCGATACTACGAGACGTGACCAAGTCGGACTCCCCAACTTTTGTGCTACCCGCAGTAGAAAAAGAGTTCCAGTTTCAAAAAAGAGAAGAAAAAAGTGCAAAAAAGTGAAAAAAAGAGAAAAAAAAATTCAGAGTGTGCTCCCCCTTGATTATGTGCCACGCCGTGATTTTGTTAGTGTTCTAGGCTCGCGTCTCTAGCACGGTCTAGTCTAGGACCAGCATAGTACCGTCGTTGAGCGTTTATTCAACTTTACATCTCTGAATTGATAATTGCTGACCATTCTTGCTACCATATTATAAACCTTCTCAGCTCCACATACATCTACGTCGTGCATTTGACACCGACTGGCCATCCTTCTATCCAATCTTTGAGAATTTTGACTACAACGGTTGCCGATCACCACCTGCTGCTTGGTAAGAACTAGTAAGAATTTGATATTCGCTTGAGGGTTTGTGACACACCACCACCACTTCCTAGTAGTCTGTAGAATCATATTCTTGTGTGTTTCTATTTCTACTACTCATGACAGATTCCGGAGATAGAAGTTCTTGGATGACGGACACATCTTCACCATCACGAGAGTTGAGACAACACACACAAGCATATGGTTAGGTTATCTCTTTACCATCATTTGAGGGTAGATTTAATCCTGCTATTTATCTAGCTTGGGAGCTTGAATTAGAAGAAGTTTTTAGTCACCATGATTTTTCTGAACTTGAGAGAGTACGAGCTACCACTAGAGCATTTACTGGTTTTGCATCTGTTTGGTGGAGTGTACATTGTAAGAAAAATATTGATAACCAAACCACAACTTGGAAAGTTTTGAAAGTTGTAATGAGACAATAATTTTTTCCTCCTTACTATCGTCGTGAATTGCTTCGCAAATTGGAACAATTAAAATAAGGCAGTAACACTGTTCATGCTTACTACCAAGAGTTCAAATCTTATATGCATCATTGTGACATAGAAGAATCTGAGGATGATACAATGAATAGATTTTTTGGTGGTTTGAACCATGATATTCAAGCAAGATTTCAGTATATTCCTCGCTGCATTACTGTTATGTATGTTCGTGCTTGTACCTTTGAGAGACAGTTACAGGAGAATGCATTAGGTGACTACAACAACTACTATTCCAATTCATGCTCACTACCATCAGTTAATTCCACCACCGCTGCACCTACTAGAGCAACCACACCTCAGATTGTGAGTGCGACATCTTCTCAAGTGTATGGTACATTGTCATTGTCCATACCTACATCAGCTACGTCTTTGCGACAAGGTAACATTAAAGGTATTGATGATATAACTTCACATGAGAATGATGCATGCGTAATTAACTTAAATACATCATGTGTTGAGTTACCTATTGATTTGAGCACGCCACCTATTTTAGAGAATCATGTTACTGTCATGAATGCATCATGTGATTAAACAACTGAAATACCAACAATTTTGAGTGCGCCCATTGAATTAACTATTGATGTCAAAGAACCATGTGAATCAGGAAATAAATCAGATTTGGATCAAATACATTTTAAAATAATTGTGCCAATGTTTAATCATTTTGATATGAACTCTAATCTTGGTGATCATTCCGTGTCAAATGACTTATTGCATGTTTTCTTATTTACGCATGTTGTAGCATGTAAATTTGATGCACATAAGGTTTATTCACCAATGTTGGGATGCTTTAATGATGAATATTGTCAATCTTTTGAAATGAATAAGAGCTTCAGTTATATGTGCAAACTAAGTTGCAATATTTTCGTGCCTTCTTCTCCTTATGATAAAATTTTGGCTTTATGTTTTATGAATTATGAAAGTTACTCACGCATACATGTGTCATAGGTGCAAAAACAAAGGGAAGTAAAAATGGATGACATATTCATATACAACATGTACACATTGTCTCTTTTGTTAGCCACATTTCAGATTAAGTAACACCGAGGATGACTTTGTTTTCAAGAAGGGGAGGATGACGTGGACATGATTACCTTGGATATGACCAAAAATATTGCATACATGCATATTTGTCAGGTGATTTCTTGTGCAAACTATTCAACAATCTATTTATGTTATCGCGAACAAAAATACTTCACACACTTTTGTGTTTTGTCTAATTGCAGGTGTATGGGACATTTGTACGATCCACATATGAAGATAAGGGAAAAAGAGAAGTTTAGATTCTATTCAAAAAGTCCTGTCACGTCACTTTTGGTCCAAGAGAAGATAGAGTCCAAGTCTCTCACGTTCTGGATTCAGATTCGGACTGCACAAACATACCTGACTCAAACCGCCAAAAACTTTTTCATATTGACTTCGAATTGGGTGATTCTTTTTTTGTTGGAAAGTAGATTTTGTGATCTTTCCATACCGATTGGATTCACCTTCAAATTCGTCCGGAGCGTTGAGATATCAATGAAACAATCAGACGCTACAGCAGAATCGAAGTCAAACAACAAGTCCAAAGGTTTTAGGCTGCCTTGGGACGTTCTCCCACCTCCTTTGCCGCCACCCCTTGCTCCTATATAAGTAGATCCATATAGTAGCTTTTTCCTTGGGTTTTGTTTAGATTAAAAGTTCGCCATAGCTGCAACTATGCGTACTTCGTTTGTGTTCAACGACCAGACCAAGACATCATAGAACCCCACCTTCATTAATAAATCTTTCCTCTTATATTCGCAATATCCAGATTGAAATCTTAGTTTCTTGCCTGTTCTTATTTTACTCGCAGGAAATAGACCCTCGTGGTCAGGTTGATCGTGCTCCGGCGTGGCCCATAACTCCTCGGAGGTTGGATTAGCGATTGCTAAGGTGCGATGTCTCGCACGCTCGTAGTCGGATCGTCAAGGTCGACTCCCAAAGAAAATGATAGCCACCATCTCATCAAAACATCGGGATACCTTTGCCTCTATCAAGTGGTATCAGATTTTCAGGTTGCTCGATGAGGTTTTAAGTTTTTTGTAGTTTAGATCGAGTCTGTTTCTTCATACCTATAGTCCACAAAAAACCAAAAAAATAGGGTTACTTCATCCTATACGAACCAATCTAAGCCTTTGCATAATCTTTTTGTATTTGCTTTGTTAAATTTGCGGTTGCATCGTCGTTTCAAGTTGCTGGTCTTAGCGTCCAGTCTTTTAGAGTTTTGAGTTCTGGTCATAAATTGTCACGCCGCCACCGCACTATCATCATCGCCCCTGCCATCTACCACTACCGCATATACCATCACCATTCCGTATCCATATACCACCACCAGTCCGTATCCATATACCACCATCTCTGCCATATTTTTCCCTCATATATTCGCCACCAGTCCGTGCTTCACCGCCCATCATATACCATCATCACCAGTCCGAGTTCCACCAGATTCATCTTCGCCACCAGTCCTAGTCCAAGTCCAGTATTTCTTCCTTTATTTTCGAGTTCTAGATCACGCGATACTACGAGACGTGACCAAGTCGGACTCCCCGTGCTACCCGAAGTAGAAAAATAGTTCCAGTTCAAAAAAAGAGAGGAAAAATAGTGCAAAAAGTGAAAAAAAGAGAAAAAATTCAGAGTGTGCTCCCCCCTGTTTACATGCCACGCCGTGATTTTGTTAGTGTTCTAGGCTCGCGTCTCTAACACGGTCTAGCCTTGGACCAGCACAGTACCGTCGTTGAGCGTTTATTCAACTTTGCATCTCTGAATTGATTATTGCTGACTGTCGGTGTCAAAACCGGCGGATCTCGGGTAGGGGGTCCCGATTTGTGCGTCAAAGCTGGTGGTAACAGGAAGCATGGGACACAGATGTTTACCCAGGTTAGGGCCCTCTCGATGGAGGTAAAACCCTACTTCCTGCTTGATTAATATTGATGATATGGCTAGTACAAGAGTAGATCTACCATGAGATCGTAGAGGCTAAACCCTAGGAGCTAGCCTATGATGGTATGAATGTAATTGTGATCGGCCTTCTAAGGACTAACCTCTCCGGTTATATAGACACCGGAGAGGCTAGGGTTTACATGGAGTCGGTTACAAGGAAGGAAATATAATCGCCAGATCGCCAAGCTGGCCTTCCACGCCAAGGAAAGTCCCGTCCGGACACGGGCCGAAGTCTTGAGTCTTGTATCTTCACGCTTCAATAGTCCGGACGTTGTACACAGTCCGGCTGTCCGGATACCCCCTAATCAAGGACTCCCTCAGTAGCCCCTGAACCAGGCTTCAATGACGATGAGTCCGGCACGCAGTATTATCTTCGGCATTGCAAGGCGGGTTCCTCCTTCGAGTACTCCAAGGTGGTTATCGAACACGTAGACCGTGTCCGGATCTGCAAGATGATCTTTGTATGGTACAGATCTGATTTGCTAGCAATCTTCGTGCGTCGTGCCCTTGCATCGTGGCTCGGTCCAACGTGAACCGACGTTTCCTACTCCACAACGACTCGTGTTATGAGGCGGTTTAATTGGCACGTCCCATCGAGGCAGAGATCGTGTCCCTTTTATTACGGGATTTTCCATCAATATGAGCGTGCGTGACCTCACGACGGCTGTTGGTATTACCCCGTGTGTTTTTAGATAAGCCTCAAACGGTCACACCGGGGACTCTTGATATTCACCCTCTTTATAAAGGGGTCGAGACCTACGCCTCTTTTTTCACCTTCATCGCGCCTTCTCGCACCTCGAGTTCTAACACTCAAAACCTATGCTCCTCCCCTCCAGAATCCTCCAATATGTCTGGATCTGACCCTCAAGGCCGGTGGGTGGCCTCCTCGATTGAAGAGAAGGACATTGCAAAGCTTAGGGAGGTCAGATACTTGACCGTAGATATCTAGCACAGGCTTCCTGCTCCAGGGCAGGTCATCCCTACGTCGGAGCCCAATGAGTGTGTCGTTTTCGTTCCACACCTCCTCCGCGGTTTGGGGTTTCACCCTTGATACTTTCGTGAGGGGGCTCATGTTCTATTATGGGTTGGATTTTCATGACCTGGCTCCGGACGCAACTCCATATCTCGTCGTTCATTATCCACATCATCCCGCACTTCGGCTTATGGCTCAAGACCTTTAATGTGAAGCCGAAGATGATCGGGGCGACATGTGGAGTGCGAAGGTGCCGTAATAAGCAGAAACGCCGACGCCCCATGGCTGGATGGTGCCTTTCCAGAAGTATCCGATGTATGGCAACGGAGGTGGTTTTATGTCATGGCTCCCAGAGGCACAAAGTGGGCTGCCGCCCCTGAGTTTCGTTCGGGCCCTCCATCACAGTTGGCGTCTTGGACAGACGTAGGGCGGAATTGGGGACCTGCTGGTGATATACCAATACTGTAGAACCACATCCGGGAGCTTCTTGCAAGGGACGTTAATATCGTCAGCATAATGCAAGTGATGTTGATCCGGCGGATGTTGTCGTGCCAACGCCGGCCTCTCTGGATGTGGGAGTTCAATCCGGAGGATCCGCGGACCGTCAAGCATTTCTTCGGCCTGAAGCTCGAAGAGATGTGCAAATTATTCTTCGGACGGAAAGTGATGTGTCCGGACACCATCGAAGATGCGGGCCTAAGCTGCAATCGCCTAGACACTCGAGTAAGTAGCCTTGATACGGACACCCGTTTTGTATTTATCATGATTTTTATTCAAAAATCATCCGCGTCGAGAATGGCTCGACAAGGCGGAGAGAATCAGGTGTCCGCGCCACTTCACGAAGGCTCGCCGCTCCTACCATGGCCAAGATGCTTGACCGAGTACTCAGCAGATGCCCTTGGGGAAAGGCGAGGGAGGATGAAAATCGAACCCCACACGCCACGCATCCGAACCGGGAGTTGCTACCTCCCCAAGGAGGATAGTCGGGAGGAGAGGTCGAGGCCTCCGCCCCGCGCGGGAAGAAGAGGGCCGCCTCCGAAGATTTGGAGGCAGAGATGCCCAAATTGGGGAAAAAGGCATCCCCAGGGGGCCTTGCCCTGACAGGCACCCTCACCGCACCATGCCCTCCAACGGGCCAGCCCTCCACCAAGCTGTAAGTCAATCTACAATCCGAAGGTACTGCATCTCTTCCTCGGTCAGTAACCAGGATTCAAATTTTTGTAGTCCGGCCAGCAGATCCTCTCAACAGGGTTCGTCTTCGGGGGACCTTCCTCCGGAGATGATGGAGAGCGAGACGCCACCCCCTTCTCCGACTCATGAAGCGGGTGACACCGAGGTGTCGTCACGGAGGAGTCCGGGTCTGCCTAATCCGCGATCAATTAAATCGGCCGCCTGCGCCCGAGCACGTGGCTACAGCGGGGGGCAATGGGAGGAGTCGGCGACGATTCGATGTCGGCCGGACGTATTAAGCGAACTCTTTGGGCGAGCTGCGCTCTCGGAGGAGCACCGCTCATTAATGAGCGCGGTGCTTAAGAAGATTTCATCCACTATGGCGGTTTGAATGAAACATTCACAAGCCCTTTCGAGAGGCTTTGAGTATGTAATGGATAATCCACTGTTTCTTTAATTGTGAGGCACGCGCTAGGTGTGCTCCATATAGACAGTAGCCCCTGAGACTCTGGTTGCCCACCTTAGACGGCAAACGGGGGATCATAAACCAAAAAATTTTGTTGTAAATATGTGCAGGTACCTGTGGGTCCGGCCGCCGGCCCGTCCATTGAAGTGGCCGAACTGACGAGGCAAATTGGTTCGATTGATGCTGATATCACTCTGATCGAATGAGCGGCTTGATAAATCGCAAGGTATGTGCCCTGTCTCCCATTTCATAGGAAAATATTAAGGTGGCACATATTAATATAATTTGTTTGTACTGCAGATTGTGCTGCTGCCGTGGAGGCCCTGAGGGCGGAACTTGCTCTAGCCAAGGAACAAGCTCGGGTGAGCAATGCGGCTGCCCTAAAGGCAGCCGAGGAATTGAGAGCCGAGCAGGCTTCTCATCGTCGAAGCGAGGAAAAGATAGCCGAAATGGCTATCGAGTTAAAAAATGCCGCTGACCAGTATGAGCTCCTGAAAAAGGAGCATGAGGATAAATCAGCTAACCTGAGCAAGGCACTTAATGCTGCCAAGGAAATACAGACCGAGCTTAGAAGTGCATGGGAGGAGCTTCAACAGGCCGGTAAGATCGCGGCTAGAGGCTCTTATTTTTTGCGGACGAAGTTCTTTGATCCGAAGTATGCTCCCATGGATGGACGCTGGAGCTTGTCAAATGCGTACGCAGACCTGGCGAAGAGTACGGATGATGCTGTGGAGTTCTTCAAAGATCAGGGTGAGAAGGAGGTGGAGAATCTTTTTTGGTCGCAGTTCAATACTCCCACTCGCCCGCTGCCATTAAGTGACAGGATGGCTGCTGTAGTGGAGCTTCACAGGTTGTCCGGTCTTGCAATGCGGTCATTAATAGACCATCTTAGGCCGAAGGGGCCTAAGCCGGACAGTTATTTTGGTTTGGTGCAACAATTCCTTGGGGCCGTGCCTCAGATCGATGCCATGAGGAGGTCAGCATGCATAGAGGGTGCGCGGATGGCCCTTGCTCGCGTTAAAGCATATTGGACGGATATGGATGCCACTATGGTAGCGTCTCAGGAACCGGTGGGGGCCATTATCCGGCCAGGCCCTACTTGGCGTAGGTCACGGAGGGTGCCCGCCTGATAGAGGCGTAGTGCCCGAAGAATCTCCTCTTCGAGTGATGATTCAAATCATTAATAAAAACATTTTGATTAGAAGGTTATATTTGTAACTTTTGTCTGAAAATATGATTGTGTCCCCTGTGCGGCCGTTTATATATATATATATATATATATATATATATATATATATATATGTGTGTGTGTGTGTGTGTGTGTGTGTGTGTGTGGGGGGGGGTAATCCGAAGATAGCGATCGTTGGCTTTCAGCCCCGCGCATACAATCTTGAAGTGTTAAACGATCACTCTTTATCCAACGTCTTGGTCCGGCAAGGAGGTGATCACACGCCGAACTAGGCAACCGGACTATATAGCTGTAACACTTTCGCTAAACCGCGGGATTTTAACGTTGGGGCTACTATGTAGCCTGGTACCTCGCATGCATCCGAATACGGTAGCGTATGTACCGGCGGAAATGGCCCTTCGTTAATGCGGAGGAATCCTAGAGATTCGGTGAGTCGTCAGTGGTTGACGGTCTCTCAGTATCATGACGGTCGGTTTTGGCTTTCTCTCTTGAGGTGCTCATCTGGAATAACCAGAGCACGATCGCGATAGTTCTCCTTTGGCCACCTTAGCCGAGTA
Organism: Aegilops speltoides; assembly: GCA_021437245.1. NCBI lineage: Eukaryota > Viridiplantae > Streptophyta > Magnoliopsida > Poales > Poaceae > Aegilops > Aegilops speltoides. The sequence goes on from CM038143.1 coordinate 253,562,294, forward strand.
TGACGGAACATAAGGCGGCAAACACAGGAGCCGGGCAAACCCAACATTTGACCAAAGACATGATTCAGAGTTGATGCATATAAGGCCAAACTCGTTACGCCGAACACTCCCGAAGGTATCCGGACTTTATAACAGATGATGAGCTCAAGAATGCCCATTCATTATAAACCCTGTATTTCCAGGTACGTGCGTTAATCTGTCGTGGCGAAATGCCAAAAATGGCAGTATCCTCTGTGGGTATGGAACCCATGGGATGATGAAACAACAAGAGGCAATAGAAAAGGTTTACACAGGGGCTTAATCTAAAAATAAACACATTGAGCAGGGCCCTGCTTGCTGCGTCTGCGCCTTTGTCTCCGCTGTGCCGCATCCTGGAAGGGTATCGCGCCAAAGTTGTCTACAGAAAAGTGAATCTCATAGGAGAGTGCAACGTAAGTGTGCGATGGATAGTAGAAAATATAAGATGTTGGCCTGCCCATAAGGTTGAGCCGAGTGTGGAGCTTAATTATTAGCCCCTGGTGTCCACTATAGGATTACATATACAATGCCCTGGTTTAATATGGGCTGCCGGACTCGTCTAACCGTGTCCGTGGTCTTAATGACCTGGTATATTTTTGTTAGAGGCCGCTTATAGTCCGGCCGTTAGGGCCGTCGCGTATTCCTCTGTGTGTGAAAAGTATTCTGTTATTCCGCTAACGGTGATGACGCCGCGAGGACCGGGCATCTTAAGTGTAAGGTAGCCATAGTGTGGTAATGCGTTGAAGCGAGCGAAGGCCGTTCTCCCAAGTAGTGCTTGATAGCTGCTTTGGAAGGGTGCGATGAGGAAGACTAGTTCTTCGCTTTTGGAGTTGCCTGGAGAGCCGAATGTTACCTCCAGTATGACGGAGCGCCTGCTGTAGGCTTCAATGCCTGGTATCACTCCTTCAAAGGTGGTGTTGATCTTGCTGATTTTGAATGAGTCTATCCCCATCCTGCGGACAGTGTCCTCATATATTAAACTGAGACTGCTGCCGCCGTCCATGAGGACCTGAGTGAGATGGTATCCGTCAATTATTGGGTTAAGCACCAAGGCGTTTGATCCTTCGTGCCGAATACTAGTTCGGCCGTCCAGACGATCAAAAGTGATCGGACAAGTCATCCAGTATTTAGGTGTGGGTACCATGGGATCTATATCGTGCGTGTCTTTATGTGCGCGTTCGTGCCTTCCCAAGGACGTGCGAGTCGTGTGGATCATGTTTACTGTTTTAACCTCTGGCGGGAATTTTTACATCCCCGGTGTTCGGTGGCGAGGTTCATCCTCGTCTTCACTTGGTGTTTCCTTCCCTTGTGTTCGCGTGTAGTTTGCGGCTGCTTGAAGACCCAAAGACTCTCGTGCGTGTGGTTATGAGGTTTGTCGAAGTGCCATGAATTTGGCATAGTCTGTCGAGTGCATTGAGCCGGACGGTCCCTCTTTAGTGCCTTTAGGTTGCTTATTTTGCTGGTTAGGTCGAGAGCCCCTGAATCCGGCATTAACCGTTGTGTTGTCCGGGCTCTCTTCCTTGTTTTGGCGTTTGTTTTTATTACGCCGTGGCTTCCCGTTGCCATCCCTTATTTCGGATGTGCTGGGGTCGCTGGTGCCTTTACGGGCTAGCCAGCTATCTTCTCCCGTGCAAAAGCGGGTCATAAGGCTTGTTAGGGCTGTCATTGTCCTTGGCTTTTCTTGGCCGAGGTGTCTGGCGAGCCACTAGTCATGGATGCTATGTTTAAATGCCGCTAAGGCTTCGGCATTCGGACAGTCAACGATTTGATTCTTCTTAGTGAGGAATCTGTTCCAAAGCTTGCGGGCGGACTCTCCGGGTTGTTGGATTATGTGACTTAAATCGTCAGCATCTGGAGGCCGGACATAGGTCCCTTGAAAATTGGCCCTGAAAGTGTCCTCTAGTTCCTCCCAGCTCCCGATTAAATTTTCGGGGAGGCTTTTCAACCAGTGCCGAGCTGGTCCCTTGAGTTTGAGGGGAAGGTATTTGATGGCGTGGAGGTCATCCCCACGGGCCATGTGTATGTGGAGGATAAAGTCCTCGATCCAGACCCCTGGGTCTGTCGTTCCGTCATATGCCTCTATGTTTACAGGTTTAAAGCCCGGTGGGAATTCATGGTCCAGAACTTCATCAGTAAAGCACAGGGGGTGAGCAGCCCCTCTGTATCTGGTCGCGTTGTTGCATGCCGTCGGCTGTTGTTGTGTTCGGTGTTTATTCTGAACTGGTGTTCGGTTGTCATAATTGTTTTGACGACCATGGTCCCCCACCGAGGTTTGTCCTTTAGATCCGTAAATGGACCTAGCTGCGCCAGCTTTCTTCTCCAGGTGCTCACGTAGATCGTGGGCGTCTTCGGTAGCTGATTTATTGCGGTTATGAAGTGGTACTCCTGGTCTCCCGGTCGTGTTATTCTTCGGTGGAACGGCCTCGTCGTCGAATTCCGGCAGTAGCTTGCGTTTTGGGTAGCTCTTTGTATGGTGATCGTGCCATATCTTTCTTCGGTGTCTAGCACTTTGTTCCATCTGTGATTGAGCGTTTCCTATGCAGCTTTAAGCCATTGCTTCTACTTCTTCAGACTTCTCGCTGTGGCCATAAGCTTTCTGTGGAGGTTCTCTCGTTCCACGCGTTCTTCTGGAACGATGAATGCATCGTTGTCCGGACTATATTCTTGTCCTGGGCCGGTTTGATGAACTCGTCCTTCTGGATCATTTTCTTCGAGCGTACGCTCCGGGCTATGTTCGGCGTGACCTGGTTCGTCCTGCTCCATCGCTGGTTCCGTTTGGTCATTATTGCCTTCAGGGTTGACCGGAGTATCCATTCTTCTGGCGCTCTTGCTGATGTTGTTACTGTTACCGGATTTGGAACGGCGTCTGTGCTGTCGCTTTGTTTTTTGCCCAGGGGTACCAACACCGTTTGACTCCATAAAATTTTCTGAAATTTGGCAAGTTTGCCTAGGCCCTCCACCTTATCATCCGCATAACCACCATAGCCTTCCGCAACCTAACCTATTTTGTTCCCCATAGCATTAGTGTTTTCTTGAGTAGCGATTCGAGTCTACTAAGGTGTTTTGGCTACATAGGGACGGTTGCTTCTTCATTAACCACTACCATTCCACTTCTGTATTGCCGAGTGCAACACCACACCGCATTCCGCTACCACCATTTGACTTTTGACATTTGAGATTTTGAGTTTGCAACTTTTTTCCGTTTCTTAAGGTGTTTCACAATTAGGAACGGTTCTGCATCAAGAACACCGCCACAAGGTCATCATCGACATTGACCACTTCACAATTTAGACACCATCAACCGTAAGCAAGGAGCGGTAACCTCGACAACACCATTGTATATTCCCCCTTGCAATTACATTGATAACCCCTAGCCCATTTTGCGTCACTTGCCTATCGAGACTAGCCTTTGAGTATTGCCGGCAACGTTACTTGTGCACATTAGTGATCATTGATCTACACCTCCCATTGCATACATACAATATCATATTGGTATCATTTTGGTATCATATCATCTCTTGTGTCACAAGATTGTTCCCGCATATACACAACTGCTATCTTGATTTGTGCATTGTGCAAAAGTGGCCATACAAAAAAAGAATAAGCTTTTAAGCAAAGAAGAAGAGAAGAGCAAAGAAGCGTGTAAGCAATAGCCATAGCATCACAATATCATATGGTATCATCTTGGATCATCTTGTTCTAGAACACCGGGAACCATACATACATAGCATACTTGGGATAGAAAGTTTATTCATTTTGCATCTTATAGGTTGTGCACAAGTGTCGTATCCTCCTATTGAGCAATCGTGCTAGCGTCTCTCTTGATTATTGCAACACGAGCGTTTTTTGTGGATTCCACATTTTGTGCTCATTCCTTGGTTGCACGACCCCATTTATCTATCTGTGTGTGTGTGTTTCCGTGTGCCATTCATTGCTATTGGTCTACTTGTTTCACTTGCGAATTTGTGAATCTCTTTCAACATTATTGACTCTTTCTAACATTTTGCGTTAATTTTTTGTGCCACTATCCTCACCGAGCTCCACCATAAGCTTCACTTGATAGGTGTGAGTGAACAAGTCCGGTAACAATTCCACTATTCTTTCATCTCACATTGAGTGAAATGGGATATATCCTCAACTTTGGGAAATGGTAGCTTGGTATTGTTTATCTCATTTCCTACTCACCTTTGCTCGAGTCTTGTGATGGATAGGCAAAACACACCTCTTTCGGTCTACAACAACAATGACGAGTTCGATGCCACGGAAAACAACTTCGACGCCAAGATGCAAGATCAAATGGAGGAGATCAAAGCCCTCATCAAGTCCTACAAGTGATCTTCCTCATCTTTGAGAAGATGCTCAAGAGCACATGCTTCCGAGCTACCACCTCCAGCAAGATCACATTGGCATCGACACTATCACCAACAAGAACGTGAAGGCCAAGAGCTCAACACCAACAAACGCTCAACGACTTCACCATCTCCCTTGGCATCTTCGCCAAGGACTTCAAGGCATCTTCGCCTACGGACATACGACATCTTCGCCAACAAGAACCTCAAGTCTACGCCCAAGAGAAGCTCCCTAAGCTCAAGTCCTCGACTTCCACGAGCTACTACGACCTCGACACCAACCACGAGATTCCTTTCTATTGGACTCAAGAACCCGAGGAGTATCTCGAGTGGGAGCGCTTGATGGACGACTACCTCAAGCTACATCAAGTCCCTTCCGAAGATCAAGTGAAGTGCACCACAAGAAACTTCCATGACTACGCCTCGACATGGTGGCTTCACACACCTTCGGAGAGCTACGACATGAGTTGGCCCAATACAAAGAGAGCTATGCGGCGAGAGTTCGTGCCTCCAACCTACACGAAACAACTTCTACGCCAATTGGAGAACACCATCCAAGCATACAAGTCCATCGACGCGTACTTCAAGGAGATGAAGATTGCCTTGCGACAAGCCGGCGTGGATGACCCATTTGGATGAAGTTCTACTTCATGATGGTATTGAACAACGACATATCCAAGACTATCTTCCTCGATGACTACTACATTGGTGCTCTCAAGGCGGAAAAAGAACTCATGAAGGCCAAGGCTTCTCCACCCCAAGCTCACTTCGCGACGACCAAGCTCCATGAGAACGAGCATGAGGATAGCACCACCAAGATGTCCAAGCCCGACGAGCTCCAAGACGATGCTCCCAAGTTCGACTTCATCGCCATCCCTCTTTATGGCATTGATGATGTCGAGTCTACTTTGACTCTTTTTCAAGACGGTGAGGTGACGAGTACGACTACGGAAACCTTCAAGGACCAAGATTTGGAGGCGAGCGACAAGGTGTAGAGCAAGGATGATGCTTCCATCTTAGGAGGCAAGAGTCATGATGTGCCATCTTCGGCCTTCATCCACGGCGACGATGACGAGATGATCGAGCATGGGATTTTCCCTTCGGTCGTGGAGGAGAGCGATGATGTTCCATCTTCGGCCTTCATCCACATCAACGACGATGAGATGGTTGAGCATGGGATTCTCCATTCGACTGCGGCGACGTATGATGACTTGAGTGACTTGTGACACCATATTGAGTGTGAGAGCGAGTTCACCACTAGCCCCACATATGATGAGTTGCCACAATTCCCATGTGAGGAGAGCCACAACCCCACCACTTGAGTGAGATGAGTGACCCCACCATATGTGACTTTGAGTGCACCTATTTTGAGGGAGTGAGTGAACCACCACATAGAGAGAGTGTGGCAGTTGATAGGTCTCGTGAGGCCATTTGCATTTCTAACAACTTGACCTCTACCTCTATTGTGTCTTCTCATTTGGTGCTAGGTCCCATTTATGATTGCGCGCTGAACCTCGACGACTTCGTCCTCCCTTTGGACAAGACGATGGCCATGGTGGATAATGATGCACCCCCCACATGGTTCCATCAAGATGAAGATGACCACCATTTGGTCCTTCCCACCTCACCTACACCACTTGAGTGGAATGACAAAGGTAACATAGGTGATAGTGATGCTCTAGTCCCACTAGTGGACATTCTTGACATTGATTTCTTGCATGATGTTGATCCACCTATTACCATGCTTCATGCTAGTGCAACTTCCCCATGCGATGATTTACCCTTTTATGATGAGTTTGATGATTGTCATGTGGAGTCTATTAGTTGTGATGCATGTTACATAGGATTTCTTGTGACAATTCTTTAGGTCACATCATGTTTGATAATCCGCTTGACTTGTCATATGCTATGCATGAGATAAACCATATGTCACATTTGCAATCTCATCGTAGTGACTATGCATATGCCATTAAAATGAACCCAATTTGCATTTATGGCATAGATGACAAGCCCATGGTTATTGGCATTTATTTTTCTTGTGAAGATATTGATATGCTCCCTTTGCATCATTTATCTCATATGCCATGCCATGACCACCTAGCTTCGGATATGCATTATTTTGGATGTTGTCCATTCTCTCCGTATGATATTTCCGCTATTACTCATGAGGAGACCCCCACAGTTTCCTCGTACATTTTAGGAGATTGTGATCCATCCCATTCATTGCATCATCCCAATACTTGCGTGCATCATATGCTCCCCATGAACAAACATGCTATTGATGTGCCATATACTTGCATTCTCAATTTGTGTCCCCATCGTGTTATACACAATAACTATTCTTTCATGATGGATGCCATGTTCTTATACCATGCATCAAATTTCTTTGAGCGATGATTATCTTGTGCTAACTCACACATGCACATACACATCATGATGGATGATGTGTACATTTACCATGCACACAATTTCTTTGGTTTGTGTCTCTTTTGTGTAGGTACCTATGAATACTTGTCAACCTCACAATCCCATGAGTTGACAAAACGAGCTCTAGAGAGCAATGATGACTTGGGATCCCGTGGATTGTTTTTCCCAATGCTCTCTTCGCGCAAAGACTTCGCGCATTTCTTCTACATGACCCTCACATGGTCATGGGTTATTGTCCATTACATATTATATGTCGATCTTGCCATGTTCACTTTGCATGATATGCTCATTACTATGCCTTTGCCATGCACTTGTGACCCATGCTTTGCATTACACATGATGATTGACTCTAGTACTTGTATGTGTATTTGCAAGCCTTGTGGACACATCACTTGCTATTGCCATGTTTGCTTTCTATACCATGCCAATGATCATACTTTGATCTTGCTTTGTGTTCGTGCTTGCGATATGTCATGTGCACTACCTATGCCTATTATTTGCTCACATGACATGTTGCCATGATTTACTCTAGTGTGTTGCATCTCCGCTCCACTAGTTTGCACGACTTGATCTCTATGCTTTCTCATGTTGCATCACCCATGATTCGTACTTGCTCATTTCATGCGGTTGATGACAACCATCTATATGCTTTGCACATGATTCATATTGCTTCTTTTTATATACCTCCATGTGTTGCCTCTTTCATGCTAGATGATTTGCCTTGTATTGAGTGCAATGATGCATTTAGCCTTGCTAATGAGATTGCCCCCATAGCATTCTCACATATGATTGGAGATTTTGACATATTTCTTGTGAAGCATGCTTGTCTTCCTTCTTTGCACCATATGCATTGTGCCATGAACATAAAGATTGTTGCATCATATTATTCATGCACTTGTGCTTCTAATGGTTATGTGCAAGAGAAGAGAACCATCATGATGGATGGTGTGTTTATCTACCATGCGCATACGTTCTTTGTTTTGTTGTGTGCTTATGTAGGATGCTTGGACTTTGTGTCAGACTTCCACTTCACGTGAGTTAACCATTCGAGCTCTTGAGAGCGAACCACATATATGCTACCACAACTCGCTTCTACATTGCACTTGCTTGCGCTTCGGCATTGTGAGGACAAGGACACGCCCTCAAGGTGACATCTTTCTTGAGCATGGATATTGTGGATCATACTACTTGTGTTGCTTGCACCATGAGACTTGTTGGTCATCTTATACCACTTGATTGCACACATGTTAGAGATCTTCCTTCGACTTATCATTTTCACCGTTCCATGCTTCATGACATATATACCTTGTGTGTTGCATCCAATTCTTGGACTACTTACTCCTATCATATGTTTGGTTGCAACAATGTCATTTCTTCAGATATGCCATGTCCCATTGTTTGGCACATGATTGCCTTGATTGCCTCACACATGATGAACAATTGCTCTTTCTATTGTGTTGAGTGCCACACCATATTCACTACACCCTTGGGTAATTTGTGAATGCTTGCTATGAACTTGAGGTAGATGTTTATTGTCTTGCCACACATATTTGCATCTCTACCTCACATTTACATGCTTGTCCCCATGATATATTTGCTTGTACTCAATTTATGTGCTTACATGCCATGTCACAATCCTTTGTCAAACCATATCCTAGGCTTGATAACAACACTTGTTGGGTGAATCACCTCTTGAATGCTTGGTTTTGCACTAACGATAACCACATTTGTTTTTCCAAGTGTTTGTTGTACTTGCTCCTTTTGAAGGAATCACTAGACGGTGCGACATTGGAGAGTGCCATTTCGAGCTTCAAGATGATGAGTGCTTGGTGATCGACCACTTCGACATGGCACCGCCTTCTCTTTCCCATGTTGATTTGGTTTTCGATCTGAGGTTGGATCTTTTCCAAGGAGGAGGGGATGATGCGGAGCATCCTACATGCATCACCATGCCAAGATTCCGTTTGGCAAGTGACACGTGCGACCTCTACTTCTCATGCATAAAGGTGAATCTTCTCCTTTACATGTGTTCACTTGAGCCCTTCGAGGATGGTATACTACTTGACACTCCACTCGTGTGCATGCATAGGTATTGTCAGAGCTTCACGGACAACGAGGAGGAGTGCGAGCACAACGGAATAACTACACCATCTGCGAGGGAAGCATGGAAGAGAAGACGGAAGAAACGGAGCTGCTACAAGCTACAGTCACCGGACGTCCGAACACCACCATACATCCGCTACCTGACGCCTGGAAGCCACCGGACGACCGGTCTGGACCGGACATCCCACTCCTGGAAGCCGCACCAGTCAGAAGGCCCAACCCCAACTCCACAGCGACCGGACAGCCGCTAGCCGCCGGACGTCCGACACCCTCCAGCCACCGAACGTCCGATGCCTCCGGAAATGCGGTGCCACTTCGACAGAACCAAAATAGCGGAAGTTCGAACCCTACTGGGCGTCTGGACCCTTGCGAGCCACAGAACAACCGGTAAAGGTCGGACGTCCACTGCTTGTGTGTGCACCGCGTGTTGGGCCGAGGCTCATGTACCCCTTCACCCACTTAGACTATATATACTCTTTCCCCTTCCTCTAGCTAGGGTTAGCAAAGTGATGGCTCATTTATATGTGAGCTTTGCTCCTACCACTCCTCCTCTTGAGAGAGAGAGACCACTACTCCATTGGAGGCCAAGACCTCCATCTAGGAGAAGATCCTATGGGATATCATCAAGACCCCCTCATGGGAGACCCCCCCCCCCAATCAAGACCTCCTCTTGGAGATGAACTTTACCTTGTGTCTTTCCTTTTGCTGTTCATGTAACTTGTGATCTTGTATGTTTGATTGTCTAGTGGATGTGTGGTTGGAATTGTTCTTGAGTGTTTCCTCTTGTGATTTCTCTTTGTTCTTCCCCATGTTCATCGTGTTCTTCGAGGGAATCCACTCCAATCATGAAAGATCGGCCTACACCAGGTTAGCCCCGTGTCACTACCTGTCCGCGGACCACCAGAAGATGGCGAACCCCGAGCAAGCGGCCTCGAGGGTGAGCCGACTCCCAGCAGGCGGCCAACCCTCCCCTTGGAGTCTGTGCACCATTAACCCGAGGAGATGGGGTGTGGCTATAGTAAGCGCCCGCCAGACGGCAGGACTATAGCCATGTGCCCCCTGAGGCTACAGTATAACACAGTCAACCTGGCCCGGTGGCGGCGGGCCCTACCTGTCGGCCGAGTTCCCGGGAGTCGGCGAGACCCACCAAGCGGCGGGCCCCGGCAGCCGGCGGAGAAGTCGGAGCCCAGAGACACTGATGGTCGGGTCCTACATACGGCCGGATTACCATTGTACCCCTGGGGGTAGGCCTATATAAACCCCCCAGGCTCACCCATGCAGAGGGTTCAGAATCCCAGCTAGCTTACACAAACATAGAGAGAAAGGAGAAGGAGCTAGCCTTGCCCTTTTTCCTCCTCTAGCCGAAATAGCTCAAGGAGCACTCTTGTAGCTACTCTATTAACGATAGTCATCATGCGGAGACCCTGCAGAGCAGGACTAGGGGTGTTATCTACATGGAGAGCCCCGAACCTGGGTAAGACTCACAGGCATTCGAGGTCTCGCTCACTCCTGCTTCTAGATCTCGGCAACATACTCCTGTCCCCATCCATGATAAGCCACGCCTTGGCATATGTCGCGGGAATACAATGACAGATTGCGTCCTTTTTGTCTGATGGAATGGAAATGATGCCAACCGGCCCAGGCATCTTGAAGGTGTTGTAGGCATAGTGGGATGTTGGCATGAATTTTTCCAGGGCTGGGCGACAAAGGATCCCATTGTACGGTAGGGGGAGGTCGACCACATCAAACACAACCTTCTCATTCAGATAATTCAACTCTCCCACGAATTTCACTAGCAATGTAATCTTCCTTTTAGGATGACTCCTGCCGGGGTTGACTCCTTGAAACGTGCCAATAACCTCAAGCTCTTCTTTTGCTCTCTGGAGTTTGCGGATGACCTTTGGAGAAATCAGATTCAACCCAGCCTTGCCATCAACCAACATCTTTGTGACTTTGAGGTTGCGGATTGTTGGTGAGACCAATAATGGCAAGCAGCCTACCACAGTGGTGCTGCCAGGCTGGTCCTCTTCGTCAAAGATGATGGGTGTGCGGGACCGCTTGAGCGGCCTCCCAGAATCTGACGCTGGCTCCATGGCAGTGACTTCAAGCGCCCACTGTTTAAGTTGGCGGTGAGAGAAGTGCAGAGATGCACCTTTGTCAATGCACAAGGCATTAGTGGCTTTCTGCAATTCCTTCTCGCTAGTTTCCTCTTCATCTCCTCCATCACTCTCATCACTTCAATCCTCCTTCTCACGGCCCCTGGAGGGATTCCCTTGATTCTGAGGAGCCTTGCCAGGGCGGCCTGCTTCGCCGCCTCAGCCCTTCCCGCCAGCACCATTCTGACCTTTTTCCTTACCACACTTCTCATATTCAGCCCTCTGCTTCTTGACGAGCTGCTCGACCTGATGACACACCTGAAGATCGTGGCCCTTGGTCCAATAGATTTTGCAGTACGGTCCATCACCTTTCCCGGCCTTCTCAGCAGTCGTGGCCTCTCGACAATCAGTGCACGCAGCAACTACCTTGTTGGGTACCTCAGTCTTGGCCTTCTTGCCAGTATTAGGCGTGCCCGATCCCTCAACGGTCATCACTACGTTATCCTTGCGCCTTTTATTGCGCTTCTTGTTCTTCTTCTTCTGATTGGTGGCCTCGTCATCATCCTCTGAGTCAACATCGATGCCATCCTCTTCTCAGGGGAGCCACCTCCCCTCCTCCAACCGAGCACACTTATCCACTAAAGTGTAAAGCTCCTTCATGGTCTTGGGCAATCAAATGTTAATCTTGGCACGTATCCATCGATTGCACACATTGGACTGGAACACATCTATCAGAGCTGCCGGGTGGATGTCTGGAATATTTCTATGGACTTGGCTGAACCTCTACATGTACTTCCGTAGAGTCTCTCCTTCTTTTTATGGGAGAAATTTCAAGTCGCTGGGCCGCCCTGGTTCTTGATGGCCACCGGTGAAGGTGCCAATGAACTCGTGGCATAGCTCAGCCCAGGTTGAAATGGAGTTCTCCGGTAGGTGCATCAACCAGACCTCACATTTGGCTTGAGTACCAAAGGGAAGTAATTGGCGAACACCTTCTCATCTCTTCCCCCGGCAGCTTGAACACGATGGTGTAGATGCTCAAGAACTCTGTAGGGTTTAGCCTCCCATCATACTTCTCTGGTATCTCTGGCTTGAACGTGCGGGCAGATGGCCAACGGACTTGCTGCAGCTCTCGGGTGAAGGCAGGGCACCCAGCGTCGAAAGGCAGGTACCCGCATCCGCCGAGCTCAAGCTCATCGATGTTGGGGACATCACGCCCATCAGACTGGCGGAGTGTGCCACGGCGTCACTCGATGGTGACGCGCGCGGCTTCCCTCTACCTGTCCTCTAGGGCCCGCCGTTGGCCTTGACGTGCTCGAGGGTCGGACAAGGCCATCGAGACGTTGTCGGGTTCTTGGTTGCGTGGCTCCGCGGCTGCTGCCGCGAGCAATCGCATCATGGGGTGGCTCCTTGATGCGGCGATGGCGCGTGCTGTTGTTGTCGCCGCTGGGAGGCCGTCGCGGCCACCAGCTGTGCTGTGATCCTCCCCCAAATGAAACCAATCAGGCTTTGGATGGTGGCTCGCGACTCATCCATCTGATTGGCTGCCAGCGGAAATCTCAATAGCAATTGGGCCCGCGCCATGGCCTTCGAGGCGGTGCTTGGCATTGGTGATGATGATGTAGATTGCAATGTCGCTCGACTCCTGACGGTGCCGGTAGTGGCCACACCCTGCTCTCCTCGTTGCAAGCCAGCCGCTTGGATGGCGTGGTGACGAGGTGGAGGTGCTTGAGGGCCTGCTGTTCCGTTGGGCACAGCGGCTGGGTCAGCTTGCTCTAAGGATGCTGCATGCCCTATGGTTGTACCCGCAACGGGTGCAGCCGGAGAGTTGATATTCGACCAAGAACGAGCGCCGCCGCTGCAGCTATGCAATTTGGCTGGGTGGAGGGGTGCAGATGGAATGATCTCTCCACCGGTACCTCGAGGAGCGTTGCCGCTGGTGCGCTTTTGACGTTGTCCTTCCCCGGTGCCTCATGCTCCTGCTTCGGCCGCAAGGGAACTGGTGATGACGCCGCCCATGTCGACCATATTTCTCGCAACGTCCACAGCCCCGTGCGTCCCCGTAGCCCCTGCGGCATCGGCGGCCGCATGCGACGGGGCCTTCGAGGTGGACGGGGGAGCTGCAGCACCGGGATTCTTCTTGGGCGCCATGGTCGATGGAGCCGTCGATGAAGAAAATGATGACGAAGATGATGCGCTACGTACGCTTCTTGGGTTCGTGCAAGCGCTATCCCCCTACCTGGCGCGCCAAAGATGTCGTGGAAAACCATGGCCACCTATGGGGCCATGAGCCCCTTTTGGTTCAGCAGGGGGAATGAGCAGATTGCACAAAGAGCTGAGACCATCGTGCAACACGGCAGAGATCACACGGGCAGTTTTTGCCAAGTTCGGTCCGCCCCGAGGCGTAAAACCCTACTCCTGCTTTGGTGGATTGATAGTGGACTGTGGTGGGAAATGTAGCGCTCTTGCGCGGCAGAGTTGCCTTGGGACGAGAGCAGCTACGCGCGTATGAGTGTACAGGGGTCCGAATCCTTTTATGGTTGCCATGGCCTCATTTTATAGATCAAGGGGTCACCACAATGGCAAATCAGTCATTATGTACTGATTAGATAGCAAACAATGCTATCGTACCTAACTCTGCAGACAGGGCAGAGCGCATTAAATGTGCCGCTTAGTGTCACATCATGGAATGCCCGGCAAGCCTTGCCGGGCTGTTCTGCCACCTTCTTGCATGTCTGCTTGAAACGTTGTTGGACAGGTGTCATTTGGAGGTGTTTTCCATAGGAAGTGGATGCCATGTGGCAAGAAACAGCCACTTAGTCACTTGGGGGCTTGACACCGCACGGATCGATGACTTGCGTCACTGTGAGGTGGAGCGGTGGAGCCTTGGCGGGGTGCTTGCCTTTGTTGTGCTAGGCAGGCCTACTGGGACAGTCTTGATGCTTACTCTTGGGGACACCTCGACCCCGCCAGGCTCTCCTGCCGGCAAGGGAGGTTTTCCCTTAATGGTATTTTGCTTCCTTTGGCTTGACTTGGTCTTCTTGATTTGCACTCTGATTTCTCATAGAACTAATCTCTTGTGCTTGGCCTTGTCATGGTCATTGCAATCTCGCTCTTTTAGGCCCGTGCACGGTCTGGGCAACAGAACCAGGGTTTGTTGCATCGATAGCAAGACATATGGAAGTAACCATAATGCACGTAGGCAAGACTTTCTAGGGCAATAGGTTATAGAGGATTCTCGGAAGATCGTATAGTGTTTGAAAGTATCTTGTGAAACACATGAACACCTAGGGATGAACGGATCCTCGGTAAGTGTGAGAAATTATTCGTAGGGAAATTCATTCAGCAAAGAATTGCAAGGTATTGGCACAAGGGATTCCTGAAAAGTCGAAGAACATTTAGATGTATCTTGTAATAACAAGAGCAATGGGGAATGAAGGTATGAATGGCAAGGATATGGGTTATCCATAGGTATTTCTTGGTGGTAGATAATCGCAAAAGTGGTGGGCACATGGGTCTTGGGAAAACGTCAAAGAGGGTCTTTGGAATCTTCTGGTGAATTAAGTGGTCATCTGGAATGATGGGCTCTCTAGTAGGAAGTAGTTATGAGAACCTAAAGTTAGAGTTAGTAAAATCATTAACCGGTAGAGGAGAGAGATCGGAACCCAGAGTAAAGATGCGAAATGAAATATCCTAATCCCATCCATAGGTGGCGTGGGCCCGAAAGCCACACAACACAGTTAGTAGTTTAGAAAATAGTTTTTCAGGACTAGACTCAACTTCGACCAAGGAGTTAGAAAGGGGGTTCCTACAGACAGCCGGCTCTGATACCAACTTGTGACGCTCCAAAATTAATCATGCACTAAACATCCATGCAACTTGCACGATCAAGATAGGTATAATATCATAACACAACTCTAGGACTCAAATTTAAATAAATAAAAAATGTATGACAAGCCAGGGTCTAATACCCAATATTACATCAAGAATTAGGTCTGAGTACAGATAAATACAAGGGTTCCTTAAGAAAGCAAAAACAAATAATGACTCTAGATCAAAAAGGCGCAGGCTTCCTGCCTGGTACCTTCGAACTACTCCTCGACATTAAACTCCAAGTAGTAAGCACCATCGGGGGGAACCTGCATCCGTGGTGCTAACAGCTGTTGCAGCAATCGGGTTAGATGAAAAGAGTACTGAAGTAATGGTGAGTACTTATCCAAAGTACTCGCAAGACTTACGTCGGAACTATGCTACACAAGCATCGATATGAAAGGAATTTTTTATCTATGTCTCTGACCTGGTGGTGATTCCTTGGCTCCTGGGCTTGTGCGATGGCACCAGAATTATCTCTACTCCTAATATCTTGGTACGTACGTCGTTCGTTCGCTTCTTTCATTTCCCACCTCCCCAATCGATCCCTTCGCACGATCACCTCCCCTCCGTTTTTTGGCCAACCCAATCTCCAGTCCAGCCTACTCAACAGTACGAACCGGAAAAACCAGCCCACCCTCCGGTTCCTCCTCCTCTCTCCTACATCTTCCACACGCGCTGAACCATCTAGGGCAAAAACCACACGCGCACATACCACAGTCGTCGCCGCTGCCGCCCCCGCCCCATCCTATCCCCCCGGCCCTCCATCTCCATCCAAGTCCTCTCTTTAGTGCCAGGGGCCTCCCGTGGTCTGATGCATCAACGTGGGATGAGTTGTGGCGATGGTGACGGCGGCCGGCATGCTGTCGGGCTACCTGGTGGGGGCGGCAGTGCTTGACCACAATGGCGGGGCGCGCGGCCTGTGCTTGCGACAGCCGCTGATGGTAGAACAGCAGACCTACAATGGGTAACCTTCTGCAAGATCAGCATGATCGTTCACATAACGGTCGCTATCGCGAGATTCATTATCAAGGTCCATGTCGTCTCCTTTGACTCCGGCTTCACCCTCTTCCCGTTCATCTTCGAATTCGTGTGTTGATTGAACCGGAAATTAAGTTTATCTATTTCTGAATTTCTAATATTTATCTCTTGAGTTCACATGCAATGCAACATTTATTTATAAGTTCTAAACTTGAATTTTGTGCATACAGTTGCATACTTGCATATACTGTAGTGAACCACACACATGACTGGGAGATGAGGGGAAGAAGAGGATGCATCCTGAAGACAGTGAGGGAGTCCTGGACTAGGGGGTGTCCGGACAGCCGGACTATCAATATCCGCGGACTCCCGGACTACGAAGATAGAAGATTGAAGACTCGGCTCGTGTCCGGAAGGTACTTTCCTTGGCGTGGAAGGCAAGCTTGGCAATGGATATGTAGATCTCCTACCATTGTAACCGACTCTGTGTAACCCTAGCCTCTCCGGTGTCTATATAAACCGGAGGGCCTTAGTCCGTGGGGCGAACATACATCTCAACAATCATGCCATAGGCTAGCTTCTAGGGTTTAGCCTCCTTGATCTCGTGGTAGATCTACTCTTGTACTACCCATATCATCAATATTAATCAAGCGGGGCGTGGGTTTTACCTCCATCGAGAGGGCCCAACACAGGTAAAAACATTGTGTCCCTCGTCTCTTGTTACCATCCGCTTTGGGCGCACGTTCGGGACCCCCTACCGAGATCCGCGGTTTGACACCGACATTGGTGCTTTCATTGAGAGTTCCTCGTATGCGTCACCGATAGGCTCGATGGCATCTTCAACCATCAACGCTGTCCGGGTGAGACTTTTCTCCCGGACAGATCTTCGTATTCGGCGGCTTTGCATCGCGGGCAATTCTCTTGGCCATCTGAGCGAATCAAAAGCTACGCCCGCCGTCGAGTCGATTCGGAAGCTTAAACTTCACGGCCGATGACCGCGGAGACTTGATCTTGACGGACTCGAGCCACAGCCAAAATCGCGCCAGCCTTTGTGGCGATGGGCATGATTTAGCTCTGCTGCGGACGGTGCTTTGGTGGCGCTTTTCGGATCCGCTCCGGCGCTAGCCGAGCCGATTGCCCATATCGAGGCGGTGGATAGACGCCCACAGGGGCTTCAACATCCACGGCGATGGGCGAATACCAATCTTGTCCCTGCGAAACTTCGTGATCTGAGGCGCGGACTCCTCGCGGACTCCGAGCCTCCAGCGCCTACCAATTAATCCGGATTGGGCACGGTTATGGAATTCACCGCCGCGGACATCTTCGGCACTTTCGCCTTTTGGCGATATCCTGAATTCCTGAAGCATCTCTCACTATCGGAGAATCTGGCGGACTATGGCGGGGCGGTTGGAGATTCGGACGATGGAGAAATTGAGCCCACCCACCACCCACTTTGTAGCCACTGCCGAGGATCTAACCGACATGCTAGACTACGAATCCGGCGACATCGGCGCTATGGGCGACGATGCCGGAGGCGAACAAACCGGCGCCTACTGAGGCAATGGAAGGCCACCTCGACATATAGCGTATACATGGTGGATACCCCAAAAGAAGGGATGGCGAAAAAATCAGCGAAGGCATATTCTCTAAAGAAGCAGCCCAAACGCCCGGCGTCGTGGCGCCACTCAAAATCCCGCCACAAAGAAGAATATAGATTCCGCACAGAAATAACAATACCCCGAGATAGTGCGAAGACAACCCCTCCAAAGAAGACTCGGTAGCGGAGGATGCGAAGCAAGCCCTCACGAAAGGCGGCGGCGAAAAGGTTGAGGATCATAACTATATACCTCCCTCCAAGACGAAGCAAGCCTCAATGACGATTTAACTCGTCGCGCCGAGGACCCCGTCGAACAAGAGCTTTTTAAGCGCAGGCTCATCGCCACAAAGAAGAAGCCTAAAGAAGGAAAAGCGGAAGCTCAAAACAGCGGAAGACACGCTCCGAATAAGATGGAGCAAAGTACTCAAAACCGCAGAGATAATCGGCAATGGCCACCAATCGAAGAGCTACCCAGCGTAAGCTGCTTCGAGTCGACAAGGAGGCCATAGAGCCCCCACCGTCCAATGGCCCAGCCAGTCCATCTGGACCCAAAAAGAAAGCCCCAAGAAGCAAAGCAACCGTCAAGTGTCCGACGATAGCGGCACATACTAGTCTGGGCGCCGCACACCCACTATGTTTCACCGATGAGGTCTTTGGAACATGAATTCCCAGCAGGGTTTAAACCCATAAACATAGAGGCCTACGATGGAACAACAGACCCTAGAGTGCGGATAGAAGATTATATCTGCATATACATATGGCGGAGGAGGCGATCTCCACGCCATAAAATATCTACCCCTCAAGCTCAAAGGGCCAGCCCGTCATTGGCTCAAAAGCCTCCCGAAAAACATTGTTGGAAGTTGGGAAGAGCTCGAGAAGCGTTTAGAAAATTTTCAAGGGACCTATGTCCGTCCTCCGGATCTGAGATGATTTAAGTCATATAACTCAACAACCCGGAGAGTCGGTAGCGGAAGTGCAGGAACAGGTTTCTTACCAAAAGAACCAAATAGTCATTGTCCGGACGCTGAAGCCTTAGTAGCTTTCAAGCACAATGTTAGAGACGAATGGCTTGCGGACACCTCGGTCAAGAGAAACCAAGGACAATGACCGCATTAACAAGCCTCATGACCCGCTTACATGCGGGACAGGATAGCTAGCTAGCAAGAAGCAGCACTAGCGATCGAAGCACATCCGAGATAAGAGATGGAAGCGGAAAATCACGGCGCGAGAAGGAGCAGCGCCGGAGTAAAGAAAAAGCCAAAAAGCACGGCGATTAACGCGGATTCAAAAGCTCGCGGCCAAATCATAAAACTCAGCCCCTCAAGGATAGCGGTGTGGTTATCTAACCTACATAAAATTCTGGGTTGGATATGTCAAATCCACAGTACCCGGAAGGCTCGCAAATCACACCCACATGGATTGTTGGGTTTTCAAACAGTCCGGCGATTAAGCGCCGAACACAAGGGGCTCGGCGCGTCAGCGAAGAAGATAAACCCGCCCAGCAGGGCACGGAAAACAAAAGACTTTCCCATAAGGGGTCAAAGCGATAAACTCACTTCATGTGAGAAGCGGCAAAACAGTCGGCACTTTCTAAAAAGAGCTTCGCATGGTCAACCCAGCAGACCGTAGAGATTGGATATCAAAACCAATCACTTTCGACCACCGGACTACTCGAAGCGTTGAAATGCGGGGCGGACTCCCGATATTGAATCCGATAATATACGGATTACAATTCACAAGCGTCCTAATGGGCGGAGGCGGTGACTTAAACCTGCTATATTCAAACACAATCCGTCGGATGGGGATAGACCCTACCAAAATTCGACACAGCCGCACTTCCTTCAAAGGAGTGACAACAGGCCCTTCGCCAAGTGCACAGGCTCGATATTACTAGAAGTCATGTTGGATCGCGAACAACTCTCGGCGAAAAATTAATTTTCATATCGTCCCATTTAAAAGTGAATATCAAGCCTTTGTTGGGACGAAGGCTTTGTCGCTTCAACGCCATACCGCATTATCGTCTCTTACATAAGATGCCGGTCCACATGGCGCCATTTCGGTCGAGGTCACATAAAGACCCGGACTCGGATAAGCGAATCCGGACTCAAGCGGGCTAGGGGCTCCCTAGCCGCATACCCTTTTCACGAGGGCTGCGCGCTGGACAACCGAGCGGTTTCATATAAACCTTGCTTTTAATTATTTATACTTCTTCTTTTGCATATTTTTACACGAACTGTTTCTAAAACTAAGCGTTCCTCTTTTTCTCTGAGATGAACAACGTGCGTACCGTCCGGGATAACGGCGCCGCGGAGACCTGGTATGAGAGCGTGCAGTAGGGACCCGTTGCAAGGATTCTTTTCAGATTAAGACCCTGCGTAGACCTTTTTATTACTGTCTCTCGTTGTTACTCTCCCTTGGCTCCTTCCTACAGCCAAAGCGAAGCCTGACGCTTTGGCATCAGCTGCGTCAGAAGACCATGCCCGTACCTGGACACTAGGGGCTTAGGGCTTAATTCTGCCCATTATTATAAAGTCCGAACACCTTCGGGAATGTTCGGCGTCTCGAGTTAGGCATTATATGCATCAGCTCCGAATCATGTCTTTGGTCAAATGTTGGGTTTGCCCGGCTCCTGTGTTTTGCTGCCTTACATTCCGTATCATCGGCTAACGCGGCACCGGAGAACTCTGCGATTGTGCCCCGATTGGTGGGCGAGCACCTCGATGAAAGCGGCGGCTGTCATGATCTACGAGAGTCAGGTCGACCACTTGATCGACTATCGGAATGTTTAAATTCCGCTTTGGACGAAGGACCGTTTCGGTCGAGGCACATCGCACCGAATCCGGAGATGTGCGGTGTCATCGAGGCTATATCGTAGCCCCACCCTCGAGCTCCATTGGCTAAGTGAAAGAGATAAAGCATTATAGTCCGGATTGCCTCGTTAAGCTCGCTACCACCTCCTTATAACAGGACCGAGGCGTCCGGATTAAGTGTGAAAATGTGCTATTTTGCGAACACCCCAGCACCTTGTGCGAGGGGGCTGAAGCCAAAGACTGCATCTTTCAGGTTATACACAAGTATACTTAAACGGCCGCACAGGAGAAGTTTTACTACTTGGAAGCACAAGTATAAAAAGCATTCATACAATAACCATTGATCTACAAGTTAATGCGTCCAATTGAACGTTACATTTTTTGAGCACTGCGACTCTATTACACGAGCGCCACGCATAACTTCCCGAAATAATGTTGGCGGGGCGGTCTCCATCCGAACCACAGGCAGCAACGGCGGTGGCGTCCATCTCCGGACATGCGCCTTCACGGGCGAGCCATCCGCGCCCTCGATGCAGGCCGACCGCTTCATCTCCTTGATATGCGGCACCGCCCCAAGGAATTGCTGCGATGGGCGAAGTAGCTCGTCGCCTTGGACCTCTCGGCGGACATAGGCCACGATGTCGATCATAGCCCGGTCGGGGCAGTCTATTTAGTTCGGCCACTTTCGGCCAACCTGTCCGTCGGCGGAAGAAGCGATCCGGACTGTGGAATTGAGACCAATATAACTCTTCCGTCTCGTGATCCCCAGCTCGGAAGTGCTTAACGGCATCGGCCGCACTCGCAGCCAAGTCCATATCTGGATCCTCCGAACTCCACAGATTGCTCAAACTGGCGTGCTTAGCATCCATGAACTGGCGGCGCGATCGAAAAAGGCTTGCCACCGCGATTTCTCGGCTTGGCGCAGCTCCTCCTTCATAGCCCGCATTGCGAGCGGGCATCCTTAACCGGTGGTGGCCTTCTTCAGGTCTTCCCGCTCCGATAAGTGCTCCTTTTCAAGAGCCTCATTGCGGTCGGCAGCATCCTTTAATTTCTTGGCCAATTCGGCCACCTCCGCCCTGCTTAGGCAGTGCGCAGCCTTTTCGGCCGTCAACTCTTTGGCCGCCCTCGCGGCAGCCGCATCACTCCTACGGGCTTGCTCTTTAGCTAGAGCAAGTTCGGCCCGAAGGCTCTCCACAGCAGCAGCACTGTCTGTATAAACAAGCATATAACTTATCAGAGGCGGGCTTTGACCCACTCAATAAAGCGGTTGCGGAGAATTTATTTACCTTGCGACTCGTCAAGTCGCTGGTTGACAAGTGCGATGTCAGCATCTGCCACGTCAAGTTGTCGACTCAATTCGGCAAACTCATTAGTCCGGCTGGCCCCCGGACTATCCGCCACCTGTATCAGAACGGCGGTATTCATTACCTGAGATGTTGAGATTTTGATCCTCGGCACGCTGTCGTTTTCGACAACCTACCGAGTCTCAGGGGCTACTATCTATCTGAGCGCATTTTCTATATGCACTGTTGTTAAAAAACAAAGGTGCGTCATTTTCGCATACCTCAAATCCCGCTTGACAAGCTCATGGCGGCATTCATAATCCGCTTTCAGCGGACGAAATCCTTCAATCACCATACGCATTAACGCACGGTGATCTTTTGAAATGGGCGCCCTCTCAGCAGACTCTTGATTCTCGGCGAACTCGGTGGGTGCGAACTCTCAGCCCCTCGGACTCGGGGCGCCCTCCGTGGCGACACTTGGGCTCACTGCCTCATCTGGCGGCGCTGCGACGGAGGCGTGTCGCTCTCCATCATCTCCTAAGAAGGTCCCCGAGGATGAACTCATCGAGATGGCTGCAGATTCGAACTGCGATATAAATATTTGGTTACCTCTGAAGCGTAAATGAAGGTACTTTATTAATTAACTTCCTCTTTTATACTTACGGCTCGTTGGAGAGCTGGTCCTTGATGATGATTGCGGCGTCCGGATTCTCTCCGGACGCGGACCAGTGGGATTTCTTCCCACGCTTAGGGCTTTGACCTCTGGATCTTTGGAGGCGGTCCTCTTTTCCCTTTGAAGGAGGGTTCTTGGTTTCCTCCTCTTGATCGCCCCTTCGGGCAAAGTATTAGCTCCTTTATTTCCCCGTCGCCCCCCCTCTGTGGCGCAACCTCAACATTCGACCAGCCACGGGCTCGGTCACGGTCTCTGGGAGGGGCGGACACCTTATCAGCCTTGATCGCGCCACCCATTCTGTAAAGAATAAAGGGTCGAGGCGAACTTTTGAAAGGCATACAAATAGGATGTCGGACTCGAGCTATTTACACAGAGTGTCCGGGCGATCGCGGCTTAGGCTGCGTCCTCGGCCAAATCCGGACCGCCACCTGCGGTCCGACGAACAGCTTGTACATCTCCGTGGGTGGCGCACCCATAAAATGTTGGAGAATCGAGGTCCCTCGGTTTGTACTCCCATAGGCGGAGAGGGCGGCGTTTGCGGGCGGAGGTGCACGATTAGCATAACTGCATCACCTTGATCGGATCGATCTCCATCGTTTGGTGGTCCCGAATCCGGCCTGCGGTGAAGGCACGTCCTCGGGCGGCCCCAGTTGAGCCCTTGGTTGACCCACGACATCGATTGCCGTGGAGGTCCCGGCAGAATGAGGCGGCGGCTTTTGCTGCGCCCCTTGGAGCGATGATGTAAAACCACTCCTGCTGCCACAATCCCGCCTCTTGGAAGGAACCTTGAGCCACGGGCATCGGCCTTCTTGCTTATGGTCGCCCGCCGCACTCGCTTAGCGCCCCCAATCATCTTGGCTCCACTTTGAAGGTCTTCAGCCATAGGCCAAAGTGGGGGATGACATGGAGAAAGGCTTCGCAGACAATGATGAATGCGGAGATTTGGAGGATGGACTCCGGAGCCAAGTCGTGGAAATCCAGCCCGTAGTAGAATAGGAGCCCTCTCACGAAGGGATCCGTCGGGAAGCCTAATCCCCGATGAAGGAGATACGAAAACGACGTATTCGCCGGGCTCGAGGGCTGGCACGGCCTGCCCAGGGCGAGTAACTGTCTTGAAACCGTGGGCCGTGCTTGGCCTCACGCAACTTCAATATGTCCTCCTCCGTGGCGGAGGAGGCATCCACCGACCCGGAGGTCGGAGCGGACATCGTCGAGGATCCGGCGCTCGAATCTGAAGCTCGGGTGTTGGGACTGGGGCGAAGGAAAGATTCGATCTTGAGATTAAGAACCAGGACAGGCCTTGGTCCCTTATAAAGGGAAGAAATACCAAGGGCCGTCTCCGTTACCGTTTGAGATTCCCCTTCGATAGAGGAGGTGTGGCAACGGGAACGGTTGGGTTACCCACGCACGTATTGATGAGGATCCCGGAATAAGGGGAACACGATCTCTGCCTCGACAGGACGTGCCAAGGAAACCGCTTCGCTAAACGTGCTGAGGTGGAATAGTAAGGGCTTGGCTACGGTGTGATGTCACGTCGCATAATACGTCAGCAGATTGAGCTAAGTGTATATTTTATTCTCTCTACGTTGGAAATGTGGAATTTATTTTGCAGAGCCGGACACTATCCTGGTGTTCATTATCTTCTCGAATTATTCAAGGAGAGAACCCGCCTTGCAATGTCGAACATTATGCCGCGGACTTATCGTCATTGAAGACTGGTTCGGGAGCTCTTGAGGAGTCTGGACTAGGGGTGTCCGGACAGCCGGACTATCAATATCCGCGGACTCCCGGACTACGAAGATAGAAGATTGAAGACTCGGCTCGTGTCCCAAGGTACTTTCCTTGGCGTGGAAGGCAAGCTTGGCAATCTGGATATGTAGATCTCCTACCATTGTAACCGACTCTGTGTAACCCTAGCCTCTCCGGTGTCTATATAAACCGGAGGGCCTTAGTCCGTGGGGCGAACATACATCTCAACAATCATACCATAGGCTAGCTTCTAGGGTTTAGCCTCCTTGATCTCGTGGTAGATCTACTCTTGTACTACCCATATCATCAATATTAATCAAGCAGGACGTAGGGTTTTACCTCCATCGAGAGGGCCCGAACCTGGGTAAAAACATTGTGTCCCTCGTCTCTTGTTACCATCCGCCTGGACGCACAGTTCGGGACCCCCTACCCGAGATCCGCCGATTTTGACACCGACACAGGCGAAGAAGCTTGCGGAGGCGGGAAGGTTAGGTACAAGGTGAGAATCTCTATAAACCCATGTTTCGCCGTCGTCTTGGCAGGCCCTGCCCTTCACTGCTCCATTGCCAGAGCCTCCATCTTCCTAGATCAAGCCGTTCCGTGACAAACATATCCCTTGCCACCAAACGCTACAGTTTGTGGTACACTTACAATTCCAAATGATAGGGTACATGTTCTCGATATATATAATTCAGATCTCTGTGTTCTGTCAATCTTACTAAGATGTTTTGTATCCTTACAGGATATCACAATTGCGAGTAAGAGTTGAAGTAAACCATGTTCTAGCAGATAAAAGTCTACATAAGCTGGAATGATGTTGTTATTCCGATCTTGGTTTTGTTTCTGCAGGCTTGAGGAATTAACTCCTTGGTGTACATATAGGCAAGGGACGTAGTTAGTTGTCTTCCAAATTCTGACGGTTACTCTGGTTTCAAGGCTTGTTCAGTGTGGCATGGTGCTCCTAAGTCCTGCAATGGATGCACATGTATCATTCTGTATTGGGTACGTTCTTGGCATCTGGTTGTGCTTTTGCTCTATGGTAAGTAAATGAAAGGCCAAAGAATGAAAGAAAACTTTTGTCTAGCTCTTTGTCTTCTATCATGTGATTCTGCTGTTGAGGCATGATTGCGATCAGATGTTCTTGCTCCTTCGAACACCATTTTGTTGAATGATTCTGCACAAATGTGACGCCATATATGTTAATACATATGTGCATTATTTTAGGTAATATCCAAATGAAACCGACAAAAGTACTGGAGTATTTTATGTCTTTGGTAAATAAAAGTACCATGCCAAAAGATGTTTTTTCTTACTAAAATTGTTGAAGGAAAAAACATCTTCTGATTTCTTGAAACTATCTTTTAGTATATAAAAGTGACATAATAATATCAGTAATGTTTAATGATAATCCTCATAATGAGTTAACGAGTTTCTTGGGGTATTCTTAAATAATAATAATATCTGTTATGTTTTAGGATGTTTTCTAATAGCAATTGTTGTACGTACATTATCACTGAAAGATTCTAACGTAGTTAATATTTTCTTTTGATAGATAATATTTTGTAGTTAGATAATATTTCATTGATATTTTCAAACTTTTGTCCGTTTTGCAGATTGCGGAGAATTTAAAATTAATTATTTGAGACTTTGTTTCTATATCATCTTCTAGATATCCAAAGTGAATCGCTCCGTTGACAAGCGGATCCACTAAATTGGTGCACTTGATGCTAATTTCCAAGGCAACACCAATATGAGCATAAGGACCATCAAATGTATCACGTATGATTTGTTCAACGAATACTGTACTATCCTCCCCGCAGAAATGACTATTAGAGGATTCATGTTGCATTGCTTCTAGACGGCATGTCGAACCAATTGTTGAGATTTATGTGAATAACCATTCTGGTAAGAAGTTCGCGCAGACTGTGACAAAAGGGTTGGGTCAAAATAAAGTACATGTATTACTGAAATCCATCCCTCTCATCTCATGCATGCATAACTAGGCCGATGGTAATTTGTTTACTACTCTACTTACTGCAGTTCACGATAATTTTTCTACTACAATACTTAAGCTTGAGGGTGAAGTAGATGATAAGTTGCATTATTAACCAAGTTTATCTCGGTCATAAGCCTGAGATTTGCATACACCATAGAAGCCATAGAAATCTTTGAGATGAACAGTCAATGGCTTATATTGTTGGTGCAGGAGGGCGAGGCAGTGGCAAAGGTATTGAGTATGTTTAGATCTTGAACCAGTTTGGGCTTGCCCATCTGAGTGCTGCCGATCTTCTTTGCAAAGAAGTCAAATCCGAGCAAGGGTAACAATCTGCTCTCAGTTTCTGTATAGATATCTTTCTAATGTCAGCCTGTTTCAGGTAGTACAATGATCAAGAATCTCATGCATGAAGGAAATCTTGCACCTTTTGAGATCATCATCAGGCTACTGCTATACCACAATACCCACCACTAAGTTCGGCTGTTCCATTTTGCTAAAGGAATTTTCAACTAATGCAGCTGATGCGTTACTATATTGATAACTGAGCTTGCATAGCAACACTTCAGACCAATCCATGAAAGTGTTCTCTTATCCCTTTGATACATTTTATTGTCTTACTAATTAATGTTGCAAGGAATATTCAGAGGTATTTGGTTATCCTCGTCCCCTCCCGCTCTCAAAGCGAACGAGTGGCATCCCTAGGAAAATTGGCTATCCCCAGCCCATCCAAAGGTAGCCAGTGAACCAAACGCCACCTAAAGAGTATACTCTCTGCATCTCTTGTAGCATGGTGGCCTAGAGCTAGAGGTCCTTGAGCCTAAAATAAAATGGCATGCATGAACAACGGCTTAGAGCTAGAGGAATTTACAGGAATGAGGGGTACCCTATCCCACCTGCATGGTTGATTAGGTCGACGACCCGTCAGGGACAATGGCCTTACTTTCATATGTAATATGTGTTTTTTGAGCTATGAATATTAGATGGGGAAGGGTTGAAATATTTTATGCACCCATGGTTCCTAAAGGGTACAAAATATGTGTTTTTTTGCAGTAGTTCCTAAATGGTCACCTCCAAGTGCCTTTTCATATGTAATAATTTGCCATGCAATTGCATAATGCAATCAAGGCAATGCTTGTAGTATCTTGGAAACATTTGTTTTGAGGGAACAAAATACTCCATGTGTTGCCTTCAATTAATAGACAATAACAATGGGTATGCTTTGTGAGACGATCGGTCTTAAGCTTAAAAAGACATCGAGTGCTATCTGTCAATTACAGTGCAGTGTACGATAAAGAGTCGTATATTAACACTTTTTTTTACTTTGTGCATCAGATCTGATAGCACAAGTCACCGAATTACATTTTTATGGACATTATCTCAAGTGCAGTGGATTTCAACTATTTTTCATTTATTACCGATGTTAAATTTGACATGCATCGCGTTTATATATGCAACAAGTACAAATTTTAAAACGCCCGTGGCAATGCACGGGCAGTCTACTAGTCACAATAAAGGTCCAACGGTTTTACCGAGGCTGGGAAAATACCAAGATCATCCAAAAAGTGCCGGATCCAAACACCTTCCTTTGCAGCTTCACAAGGCGCAATGTGTTCGGCTTCTGTGGTAGAATCAGCCACCGTATCTTGCTTGGAACTCATCCAGCTCACTGCCCCACCGTTCATGACGTACACGAATCCAGACTGTGATCGACAATCATCTTTGTCGGTTTGGAAACTAGCATTGGCGTAACCCCTACGACGAGCTCTTGCTCACCTCCATAAACTAGAAAGTTTTCCTTAGTCCTTTTCAGGTACTTTAGAATATTCTTCACCGCTGCCTAGTGACTCTCACTGGGGTTAGCCTAGTATCAGCTTTTTAGGATTATTGCAAAAGCAACATCAGGCCTTGCACATATCATGGCATACATGATGGATCCGATTGCTGAGGCATACGGAATCCTACTCGTCCTACTTCACTATCAGATGTCGAAGGACTCCGAGTCTTGCTTAGCCTTATACCATGTGAGAGTGGCAAGAACCCTATCTTCGCCTCACTCATGTTGAACCTCTTCAACTAAGCCGAGCAGCCTCCTCGATCTATTTCTATAGATCTTAATGCCTAAAATATACACTGCCTCACCTAGGTCCTTCATCAAAAACTTACCATTCAATGAGTCCTTGACCGAGTTCAGCATCAAAACATCATTCTCGATTAACAATATGTCATCCACATACAAGATCAAAAACACTATCGAGCTCCCACTTAACTTCTTGTATAAACAAGCATCCTCTTTGCTTTTGATGAAATCGAGACCAGTGACGATGTCAACAAAATGAATGTTCCAACTCCGAGATGCTTGCCTCGACCCATAAATGGATCTCTTGATCTTGCATACCTTACCAGTGCTTGTCGGATCAACAAAACCCTTAGGTTGTATCATATTCACATCCTCGGTTAAATTTCCATGAAGGAAAGCCATCTTGACATCCATCTGACATATCTCATAATCGAAATATGCAGCTATAGCTAGTATGATCCTCACCGACTTTAGCGTCGCTACCGGCGAGTAAGTCTCATCGTAGTCAATTCCTTGAACTTGACCATAACCTTTTGTGACAAGCTGAGCTTTGTGCATCTGAATATTTCCATCCACATCGGTTTTCTTCTTAAAGACACATTTGTAACCAATGGCAGTTACGCCAGGCGGCAGCTCAACCAAGTCCCAGATGATTCTCATCCATGGACTTTAACTCAGATCTCATGGCTTCCAGCCATGCATTGGAATCTGGGCTCACCATCGCTTCTGCATACAATGTCAGCTCGCCGCTTTCTAGCAACAATACATCATGCACTCTGCAAATATTTCTGACCTCCATGGTTTCGGTGTCGCTTCCACTACGGGTTCCCTGGCTGACTCCGATATGATCTCATCACCAGCCGAGCCATCCCCGAGTGGTCCTCGAATTTCTCCGAGTCAAACCGTCCTCCCACTGCCCTCCGGACTGAGAAAATCTTTCTCAACAAAAACCCCGTTCCGAGCAACAATCACTTTGTTCTCTTCTCGGTTGTAGAAGCTATATCCCAAGGTTTCCCTCGGATATCCCACGAATATGCATTTATCTAACTTAGGTGTAAGCTTGTCTAACATAAGTCGCTTAAGAAATGCTTCACAACCCCAAATCTTTAGAAAAGACAAACTGGACTCTTCCTAGTCCACAGCTCATGTGGTGTCTTGTCTATGGATTTTGAGGGTACCCTGTTAAGTGTGAAAGCTACAGTTCTAGAGTGTTTCCCTAGAATGACAAGGGTAAATCCGATTTGCTCATCATAGACCGGACCATGTCCAACAAGATCCTATTCCTCCGTTATGACACACCATTTCTCTGTGGCGTACCCGGAGGTGTGAGCTGAGGTACTATACCTCGGCTTTTCAGATGATCATCAAACTCCAGGCTCATGTACTCACCTCCACGATCAGATCGTAGAAGCTTTATAGTCTCACCGAGGTGATTCGCAACCTCATTCTGAAACTCTTCTAACTTTTCAAAAGTTTCCGACTTGTGCCTCATGAAATAGATATATCAATATCTACTCAAGTCATCGATAAAAGTCACGAAGTATTGATATCCACCTCTGCTAGTTGTGCTCATTGGACCACACACATGACTGTGTATCAGTTCCAACAGCTTGGACGCCCTCTCGCAACTCTTCGCGACAGGAGACTTAGTCATCTTACCGAGCAAGCATGATTCGCATGTCTCGAACGACCCAAAGTCGGAAGAAGTTAGTAGCCCATCATCATGGAGCTTCTTAATGTGTTTCAGACTAATGTGTCCAAGCCGGCAATGCCAGAAGTATGTCAGATTTATCTCATTAGGCTTATCCCTCTTGACATTCACGTTATAGACCGGTTCCTGTTCCGGATTCAATATAAATAGCCCATCTACAATGGGTGCATAGCCGTGGAACATACCATTCAAATAAAACAAAACAACCATTATCCTTTAAATTGAATCCATAACCCTGACTCATCAAGCATGACGCAGAAATAATGTTCAGACTAAGTGCAGGAATGCAATAACAATATTCAATTCCAAAATAAATCCAGAAGGAAGCTGGAGCTGCATCGTGCCGACCTCCAACATAACAACTCTTGCTTTGTTGCCGACCCTGATGTCAATCTACCCTTGTGCTACATGCCTAGTTCTTACCAGCCCCTGCATCGAGTTACAAATATCAACAATCGTTCCGGTATCAAATACCCAAGAGCTACAAGGTATGTCAGCAAGGTAAATGTCTATAACATATGTAACAAGTGTACCTTTACCTGAAGCAGCATTTTCGGCCTTCTTGCCATGCTCACCAAGCCACTTGCTACAGTTCCTCTTCTAGTGACTGGTTTCCTTGCAATGATAGCAAATGTTCTTTGAGTCCGGTCCATACTTCGGTGCAACGGTTGAGGTTACCATCTACGTGCCCTTTGCCTTAGCCTTCTTCTTAGACCAACTCTTCTTGAACTTAGCAGAGTTATGCACCATCAACACTTGATGCGTGCCTTTCTATATATCTTGCTCTGCCACTTTAAGCATCCCATGCAATTTAGTGAGCTTCTTATCCATGCCATGCATATGATACTTCGAAATGAACGTCCCATAGCTAGGTGGAAGAGAACACAGAACTGCATCAGTAGCCAGCTGATCCAAGAGCAGGAAGCGTGACCAATCCAAAGCTTGCACGTATTCGGCCATCTTGATCACATGATGGCTTAGTGGATCACCTTCCCAGCTTACAATCCTTCCAGGATTGCAAGACATTGAACCTTTCGGTGCCTGCACCTGAAACAAGCTCTTAAGACTCTCGATCATATCGAAAGCCCCAACATCCTCGAAAGCTGCTATAAATCGCTCCATACAAGCCAGCATGAGGTAGATGGTCTCATTTGATTCATCCACGAGTTTTTGGTAGGCATTCCTGGTTGTGGCATTAGCATTATCGGCAGGTTCCTCTAGAAGTGGATCATGTAGAACATGTTCCTTTTTATCATTCTTGGGAACAATTCACAAATTTCTATACTAGGTGGTAAAGTTTGTTCCATTCAGTTTATCCTTTTCCAGAATAGATTTCAATGCAAAGTTGGGTTGAGCAGGTGGTGCGATTGATCTACAACAGAAAATAAGCAAGCAAATGCATTTATGTAGAGTAATTCAAGCCTAAACAGAAATACTCCCACTGAAGTCGGCATCCCTCCGCAAACTCTCAGTGATTCAGGATCTGACTAGCGCAGGTGACTAGTGAGATTGAGCATCACTTCTAGCCAACATACCTATCCGGTAAGAAACTCCTTGCTAATCGTATCTCTATATGACTCCTGTCGGTCGGGAAGGTATCTCATACCCCGGTTCCCAACCTTCTTTGCCACAAGGCCCAAAACCGTTTTGATAGCCTTGTCAAGTTAACCTAATGCAGTGCTTGTCCGTGTCCGACACAAACCCTTCAGTTCAAGGACACCTAGCAGCACCCCAATTTTATGAGCCCACTACTAGACGTACTTGACGTGCGAAGGTGCAACATCAGGAATGGAAAATTGCTTGATATTAACGACAGATTTTTCTATCATTCTAACATGCATAGAAATAAAGAAGCATAACAATCACAAATAAACACATATTGTGAAATAGTATGGCTCCTTCATGGACGTTCTTCCAGGTCGGCTCCGACTCCAATGACCATCTAGGAACTCCATCTTGTTTGTCACGCCGGGACGCCAAGCCAACAACATGATCACTATAATCCAACTACTACAACTAGTAATGAATTTTACATAGAGTTATAAGTCGATAGCAAGTCGTTATACATTATAATGAGAGGAATTTGGCTCCTGCCGGCTGACAAACATGACGCGCAGGCCATGTATAAATTACACACATGCATCACATACACATGAGCCATACTATTAACATCAATCCTGCAAAACAAAGTATCACATAGAATCGCATTCTACCGGTTTGAGTGATCGTGTACGAAATACAAGGCGGTACGCACACGGCGATCCCGCTTGCCTATTAGCGGGCGGGGTTCAAAGGGGCATTGCCCCTCGCGGGTGTGGGAAGGACCCGACATTTTCGGAAATCACAGGTCACATTTGAGCTCCGATCACGCCGGACCGATCTTATCGATCGTCGCGAGTCCGATTCGGATTTATGTTTCACTGTTAACCCCGATGGCGGATACCAACCGGTAGGGCTAGGTTATGTCATGAACTCATCGACTCCAATCATCAGAAAACATAGCCACATCGATCCCCATGTGCAGTTGATCTCATCAACCGTGCACACAACCGATTTTATCAATGACAATAGATCTCATTTGCCGCCTCCACATATCTAATATGCATACGATCCAAATCCAAATCCTATAGCAGACGCTCTGATACCACTATTGGGATCTACGATAGGGTGCGTCGACTCCATTTTAAAAAATTTCTACGCGTAGAACAACAGGAACATGCTACGGGAGATGGATCACACATCGTTACCACTAGACGCGCAGTGCCGTGTAGCGAAAGAAGAGTTGGGGCAGCGCGTTTGCGTGGATCGTCTCCTCATGCAATCTGCCTCGAACAGCCAGTCGTCCGATCCCACGTACAAGTTCGCCAGAGCGACGCAGGTGCACCGCCTCTAACGGTATCTGCGCGTGCAGGAGCAACACCATGCGACGGATTGCTACGTCCGATCACATAGTCAGCGGCGAGTGGACGTGGCTATTAGCAACACATGCAAACCCTAGTGATAGTGTTGAAGCGATCAACCAAATGAGTGTGCCGCACCTGCACTTTATATAGGCGTCCGTCGCGGGCTCAACAGTTGAGCCTCGCACGCACACTAAAGCCCAAAATTTGTTCGACCGGGATCCGAGTCCGAGTAAGATCACATCTGACTCATGGAGTCCAATCCAGCATCACAAGTTCCTTGCCTTAAGCGTGCGGCCCCTTAGGTTCAAGTTGGCTTGGTCGTAGGTTGGGTCACCTCTGACCTACTCGGTTGGTAGCGGCCTCTAGAAAGCTGTGTCGACCACCAAGTAGACAATGAAGCCGGTTGGCGAACGTGTACATCACACTTCCATTCCTTTTGCCACACGATATATGTTGTCGGGCTCAAGGCGAGTCTGTCATCCTTGTGCTAGCCTGACCTCTTTCTTGTTCCTGTGACCACAAACTTGATTATCTAATAATCTTTGTCGCATGACCATGCTTATCCTAGTCGGATCACATGAGGGGCCCAGAGTATATCTTTCCTGATCGGAGGGGCAAATCCCATCTTGCTCAACCATATCTCGTAGCATGGGTCTGGACAAGCCTGAAACCTACCTTTTAACTACCCAATCACGGAGTAGCGTTTGGTCGGCCGAAAGCAGGTCTGTCACCTTCATGAGTACATGTGCTAGCTCAGGTCTTAGGACATAGAACGTATGTTGTACTAGAGACTCACATATGACATATCGATGTGTCTCATAGTTGGGTCTGTCCGACTCGGACCTTATCTCGACTCGGATCCGACTACATCGAATCCGACCAGATCCTTCCAAGTCCATATTATCCGGTTAGCATCCAATGTTCCATGGCTAGTGAGACCAAGCCATCAACCGTGTCATATGCTAGTCTAGTCGGTTGCGCGTCCACACAGCCCTTTTGACTAGGGACCTCTTAGGACAGTCAACACACAATGCATACTTGTCGGTGCAACAAACCATACTATGCACAGGCACTGGAACAAGATTAGGGCATCAGGCCATGCCAGAGTACAAGAGACCAAGATCTTCGAAGGACCAGCATCAAGCCAGAGAAGCAAGATACCGCGAGAAGAAAAGCCTCCCTTACTGGGCAAACAGGCTTGGCAAGGGCAGATCCACCCCCGGAAGAGAGGCGTCCAAGACGTCCTGGCAGGGCCTGCCGGGACTCATGGAGGCCAGAAACACCTCATCAACCACTTCCCCATGACCCATGTCGTCAATTAGTGTGGTGTCAGGCCGCAAAGTGATTGAGTGGCAGCCATTTGCCACATGGCATCCTCTTTCTACAGGAAAGCCTACAGATGACACCCGTCCCACGACATGTCAAACAAGCAAGCGTGGAGATGGCAAAATAAGCCCGGGAAGGCTTGCCGGGCGAACAATGATGTGACGTTGAGTGGCGCATTTAATGCACTCTGTCATCCTGAAGAAGTTAGGTATGATAGCACTGTTTGCTATCTTATCTGTGCATAATGACTGATTTGCCATTGTGGTGACCCCTTAACCTATAAAAGGAGGCCCATGGCAACCGTAGAAAGGGTTTGCGAGGTTGGAAAGTTAGACACCCATACGCGCGTAGCCACTACCGCCCTTGCGGGGCAAGTGTACTACGTTCCACCACCATTCTTCCACCATCAATCCACCAAAGCAGGAGTAGGGTTTTACGCCTCACGGCGGCCCGAACCTGGGCAAAATTGCTCACGTGATCCCTGCCGTGTTGCCCCACACTCCTCTATTCTTTGTGCAACATGGCATCCCCCTTGGTCCCATAGGTGGTCGTGGTTTCCCATAACATCTTTGGTGTGCCAGGTAGGGGGATCGCTTGCATGAACCTGAAAGCGTGTGCAGCGCGTCATCTTCATCGCCATCTTCCTCTTCGACGGCGCCATCGACCATGGTGCCCATGAAGAAGCCCGGTGTTTCGGCTCACCCGTCCACCTCAAAGGCTCCGCCACCCACAACTACCAATGCTACGGGAGGTGCAGAGACGCGCGGGGATGTGGACGCTGTTGGGGATGTGGTCGGAGCAGGCGGCGCCATAACCATTTCCCCCGGGCTGAAGTAGGAGCAGGAGACCCCGAGCGAGAGCGACATCAGCAACACCCTGTGGCCGTGCTCTGCGAGGTACAGGTGGGGGACTACTCTGTCCACACCTCGTCCTCTCGCCGACGGGCACAACCGCAGTGATGGCGCTCGGTCTGGGGCAAACCGCCACCCTGCGGCCGCCCCTGCCACGGGAGCGACCGCTGTGCGTGCGCCTTCCCCTGGGCGAGTCGACCAAGCCGCTGCGCCCGACGGAGCCCCTAGTCCTCAAGCGCCTTTGCTGTGCCACCACAATATCCAGGTGGCCACCCCACAACACCGGGGGCGTTGTACTGACGCTACTGGCACCGTTAGAAGCCGAGCAAAGGTACGATCCGCGTTGTGATCACCCATGCCGAGCACGGCTACGGAGGCCATGGCGTGGCTCAGCTGCTACTCAGGTTCCCACCGACAGCTGAGTAGATGGACAAGTGGTGTGCCACCATCCAGAGCCTGCTCGGTTTCGCCGAGGCTGGGGGCTCACAGCGAGCTGGCCCGCTACAGCCTCCCCAAGCGACGACAACGGCTCGTGCTGCTGGTCATATGGAAGGGGCCTCCAACCACGGTGCAATCCCCTCCATGGCAACCAGTGCAAGCTCGGCAGCATCAAGAACCTGATGACGTCTCGATGGCCTGTTCTGACACTCGAGCCCGTCTAGATCGACGGCAAGCCCCGGAGGACATGCGGGGAGAAGACGCGCATGTTATCGTTGAGCAACACCGCGATGACTGCCGCCGGGCCAATGGATACAACGGTCCTAATGTTGACGAGACTGCGCTTGATATCGGTGGGAGTCTACCCTTCAAGGTTGCATGCCCTGCCTTTACTCGTGAGCTGCGGCAAGTCCTTGGCCATCAGTTCGCATGTTCAAGCCAGAGATACCCAAGAAGTATAATGGGAGGCTTAACCAGACAGAGTTTCTAAGCATCTACACCATTGCCGTCCAAGCTGTCGGCGGAAGAGATGAGAAGGTATTCGCCAACTACTTTCCTTTCGCTCTCAAATCCAATGTGAGGTCTTGGTTGATGCATCTGCGGGAGAACTCCATTTCGTCATGGGCTGACCTTTGCCATGGGTTCATTGGCACCTTCACTGGCAGCCATCAAGAACCAAGCCAACCCAGCGATTTGCAGCTTCTCTAGCAGAAAGAAGGAGAAACACTCCGGAAGTATTTGCAGAGGTTCAGCAGAGTCCACGGGAACATCCCAAACATCCATTCGGCAGCTGTGATAGCCGCCTTCCAGTCCAATGTGTGCAACCGTAGATTCGTTCCAAGATGAACATACAGTTTCCTAAGACTGTGAAGGAGCTTTACACCTTGGTGGACAAGTGTGCTCAGATGGAAGAAGGAAGGAAGTTACCCGAAGAGGAGGACTGCATCAATATTGATTTAGAAGATGATGATGAATCCACCAGTCAGAAGAAGAGCAAGAAGCTCAACAAGAGGCACAAGGGAAAGGAAGTGATGACTGTTGAAGGATCGGGTACGCCTAGTACCGGCAAGACAGCTAAGGCTGAAGTCCCCGACAAGGAAGCTACCGTGTGCGCTGACTGCCGGGAGGCTGCGGCTGCCGAGAAGGCCGGGAAAGGCGATGGGCCATATTGCAAGATCCATCGGACCAAGGGCCACGACCTTCAAGAGTGTTATCAGCTTGAGCAGCTTGTCAAGAGGCAAAGAGCTGAGAACGAGAAGCGTGACAAGGAAAAGGGTCAGAATGTTGCTGGTGGTAAGGGTCGAGGTGGTGAAGCAAATCGCCCCTGCAAACCTTTTTGGAACAAAGGAAAACACACAAGAGGTCAAGAGAAGGAAGCTTGTGATGATGAGAGTGATGGAGGGGATGAAGAGGAAACCAGTGAGCAAGAGTTTCAAAAGGCCGCTGATACCCTGTGCATTGATGGGGGTGCATCCTTGCACACCTCTCACTGCCAACTCAAACGGTGGGTGCGTGAGGTCAATGCCATGGAACCAGCACCAGAGGCCCGGAAACCACTCAAATGGTCACACGCCCATCATCTTTGACAAAGAGGATCATCTTGACCGTACCACTGCGGTAGGATGTTTGCCATTGTTAGTCTCTCCAACCATTCGCAACCTCAAGGTCACTAAGATATAGGTGGACGGCGGGGCCGGGTTGAATCCAATTTCCCCAAAGGTTATCAGCAAGCTTCAGATAACAGAAGAGGGGTTAGAGGCCATCGGCACGTTTCAAGGAGTTAATCCCGGCAGGAGCCATCCTAAGGGAAAGATCACGTTGCCTATGACATTTGGACGGGAGTTGAACTATCGGATAGAAAGGATTGTGTTTGATGTTGTCAACCTCCCCTTGCCGTACAATGGGATCCTTGGACGACCAGCCCTGGCCAAATTCATGGCGGCATCCCACTATGCCAACAATACTTTGAAGATGCCTGGGCCACTTGGAATCATCTCCATCCCATCGTATGAGAAGGACGCAATCATTTGCATGGACAAGATGAACCGGGACGCGGCCGCGGCAGAGGCAATGGCAGCAGCAGTTCCCAACAAGGAAATCAGAGGAAAAAAGAAGGATAGCAAGGACACTGGCAAAGAATCTGGGAAGCGTACCTCTTCGGAGTGCGCTGCACCTGTTGATGATTTGCCAGAGAGTTCCAACAGCAAAAGGACCAAGATTACTGCTCCGCAAGTGAAGAAGGTCCCGGCAGGGCTAGCTAGCATTGATGGTACCTTCACCATCAGCGCCACCCTCGATGAAAAATAGGAAAGCATGCTCATTGCCTTCCTATGGGAGAACATCGATGTGTTTGCCTAGCAACCATCTGATATCCCCGGTTTCCCAGGGAGGTAATCGAGCACCACCTTGTTGTCTGCCCACACGCCAGACCTATCATGCAGAAAGTCCAGAAGCAGGCCTTGGAGAGGCAGAAGTTTATCGCAGAAGAGATCAAGAAGCTTGAAACAGCTAGTTTGGTCAGAGGAGTGCTACATCTCTCTTGGCTAGCGAATCCAGTAGTAGTCCGCAAGGCCAGCAGGAAATGGAGGCTTTGCATAGATTTCACAGATCTCAACAAGGTTTGCCCGAGGGACCCATTTCCCTTGTCGCACATCGATCAGGTCGTGGATTCCACTTCAGGCTGTGATTTGCTTTCCTTCTTGGATGCATATTCTGGATATCACCAGATCTTCATGTCCAAAGAAGACGAAGAGAAGACCTCGTTCATCACCCCATGTGGTACATACTATTTTATCCGCATGCCATTCGGATTAAAGAGTGTCGGGTCTACTCTTGTAAGGGCAGTCCAGATTGGTTTCGAGCCACAACTGCACAGAAACATTGAAGCTTATATGGATGACATTGTGGTCAAAACCAAGGACAGAGCAACCTTATCCAGGATTTGGAGGAGATGTTTGCAAATCTGCACAAGATCAACTTGAAGCTCAACCCAGAGAAGTGTGTGTTTGGCGTTCCCTCCGGCAAGGTACTTGGGTTCTTTGTGTCCCATCAGGGGATCAAAGTCAATCTTGACAAGATCAAAGCTGTCGAGCAGATCCAAGCGCCAAGGACAATAGGATGTGAGCCGTCTGACAGGGTGTGTTGACGCGCTAAGCAGATTCATTTCCAAGTCTGCCGAGCGTGCCCTGCCATTCTTCAAAATCTTGAAGAAGGCAGGACCCTTGAAGTGGACCCCAGAAGTAGATCGTGCCCTGCAAGAGTTGAAGGCCTGCTTATCTTTTGTACCCACCTTGGTGGCTACCAAACCACAAGAGCTATTGTTGCTACTTAGCAGCAACCAACCAAGTGGTTAGTGCAGCCTTGGTGGCACAGCGGGAAGTGGACGAAGTAGAGAGTAAGCCAGGATCGGCAGAGTCATATAAGGATCAGGACAGAAGTAAGCACGACAGCGATGGCAACCCCAAGGACGCATCAAGGAAGAAAGTGGTGCAGCGCCTAGTGTACTTCGTCAGTTCCCCATTACAGGGGGCTCGATTGAGGTACTCTGGCGCGCAAAAGTTGATCTTTGGCCTCATTATGGCCTCAAGGAAACTACGCCACTACTTCCAAGCCCATGAGATTACGGTTGTCACTCACTTCCCATTGCAAAGGATACTCCGAAAGGCTGAGGCTACTGGCAGAATAGTGGAGTGGGCTTTGGAGTTATCCAGTTTTGGTCTGAAGTTTGAGAGCACATCAACAATTCGGAGCAGGGTGTTGGCAGAGTTTATTGCAAATGGATGCCAACCCCTGATGAGGAAGTGACAGAAACAGTTATCCCCAGCAAGGAAGCGCCCCAAGAATGGATTATGTATTCTGATGCTGCCTATTCCCTACAAGGTGCAGGGGTCGGCGTGCTTCTTGTCGCACACTCAGGGAAGCACTTGAAGTATGTTGTCCAGATGCATTTTTACTGGGAAGAGGCAACCAACAATACATCAAAGTATGAAGGGCTCCTTGCCGGGCTCAGGATTGCAGAATTGGGGAATCAAGAAGCTGATTATTTGATGAGATTCACAACTTATGGTGAGACAAGTCAACAAGGATTACCAACGTCCATTGATGGAGGCATACATTGAGGAAGTGAGAAGATTGTAGGAGCGCTTTGATGGATTGCAAATAGAGCATGTACCCCGTGCAGAAAATAGCATAGCTGATCATCTATCATAGTGTGTTGTGCAAAAGCTTCCTATGGAACCGGGAACTTTTGTTCTCCATCTCACTCAGCCCTCCGTATCCCCGGCAACAATGGCCCAGAAGAGGAGAAAGATGGACTCCGGTAAGCCTCTCCCAGTAGAGCCTTATGCTCCTGGCAGGGACCCTCCCGCTGGGACCACGGTCCCCGCGGATGAGGAGTGTGCCCCTGCAGTTGAGGAGGTGCCGCTAGTCCTCGTTGCTGAGCCCCAGGGTCCAACTTGGGCAAGGCACATAGTCCACTTTCTCCAAACCAGAGGACTCCCCAATGACCAACATGAAGCTGAAAGAGTAGCCCGGAGGGCCAGTATGTACCAGTTTGTCGATGACACTATATACAGAAGCAGGCCCAACGGTGTGAAATTGAAGTGCATATGTCAGGAAGAAGGAAAGGAACTGTTGGCTGAGATACACAAAGGCATGTGCGGCTCCCACATTGCATCAAGGGCATTAGTTGGGAAAGCATTCTATCAAGGCTTCTATTGGCCCACAGCCCTCCAAGATGCGGTCGAGCTAGTCATGAAATGTGAAGCCTGCCAGTTCCATTCCAAGAACATCCACCTGCCTGCCCAAGCTCTTCAGACAATCCCTTTCTCATGGCCATTTTTGGTCTGGGGGCTCGATATCCTCGGCCCTTTCCCCCAAGCAATCGGGGGTTTGAATTCTTGTTCGTTGCTATCGACAAGTTTACAAAGTGACCGGAAGTGACTCCCGTGAGATAGGTGACTGCTCAGTCAGGCACTACTAGGGAAAACCTTATACACAGAAATTTAGCAACAGCGCGGGTCAAAAAAGCGCTAGTGCTATATAGCAATAGTAATTGAAGAAAAACGCGCTACGAAACAACCTTAGCGATGGCGCGTGTAGCTGCAAAAGCGCTACTACTAATATTCCCATTGGCGAATGATAGGCTACGCATAGCGATGGCGGGCTTGAAGAAACGCTACCGCTAGGGCATAATTAGCGCTAGCGTTTCCTAAGAAGAGCGCTACTACTAACGGAAATAAAATAAGATGAAAAAGAAATAGAAAGTAAATGAAAATGAAAGAAATAGAAAAGGAGAAAGGAAAAATAAAATGTAAAGCAAAAAAAAACGCAAAAGCGAAAAAAAGCGGAGGAAGGCATAGCAGCAGCGTTTGTTTGTAAGAGGCGCTATAGCTAACGTGGTTGCAGCGTGTCCTGAACCCCGCTATAGAAACAAAAAAGGAAATTAAAAAGGAAGAAATTTACATAGCTATAGCAGCAGCGTTTTGCAAAAACCGCTATAGCTATCTTAGCTATAAGCGCTTTTGCAAACAGCGCTACCGCTAAGTTTGACTTAACCAAAAAACCGTTTCCCCCCGGCCACCACTTCTCCCCCAAATCCCTCAACCCACCCCGCGCGCCGCCGTCTCCCCAATTAACCATCGCCCCACTTCGCCGCCGATGTTGACGCCACCAGAGCCGTGCGCCGTCGACGACACCAGAGCCGCCCCCAAACGCCACGGAGCCGCACGGCCTCGTCAACGCCACCGGTGCCGCCGTCGACGCCACCAGATCCTTCCTCGCCACAACTGCCTTCCTCACCATCACCGGAGACGCCCCTGCCTCCCTTGCCATCACCGGAGATGCCCCTGCCTCCCTTGCCACCACTGCCTCCGTCGCCACCACCGGAGCCATCATCTGAAGCCCCACCCTCCTCTCTCTCATGCATAGGTTAGCCAGTTTAATTAGGTTAATTATCTAGGTTCTGCAAAAAATTAGTTAGGGCTTTGACGGAAGTAGTTAGGTTAACTAGTTTAATTAGGTTAATTATCTAGGTTAGTGCAAAAACTTAGTTAGGGCTTTGACGGAGAACTAGTCGGGTTAACTAGTTTAATTAGGTTAATTATCCGTGTTAATTAGTGCAAAAATTTATTTTAGGCTTTGACGAGAGAACTAACTGCGTTAACTAGTTTAATTAGGGTTAATTATCTAGGTAAACTAGATTAACTAACTAGGTTAAATAGGTAGGTTAATTAGGTTAGTTGGATTAACAAGCTAGGTTAAGTAGATTGGCTAGGTTAGAGGAAAATTTTATTTTAGAGCATTAGGTCGGAAGGGTTAGAGAAATGGAGTTCTTTGCAATTTAATTGGGTTACGTGTTTAGTGAGGTCATCTTGCAAAGGTTTTGATTTTGAAAAGACCACTATTTCTCAAGGAAAAGAATTTACATAAATTTTATTTTTCATTGAAGTGTCATGTTATATCTTTTCATTGAAGTTGTTCGATTGTGCCCAAGTGGCTTTGTTGTTTCAGGGAATGATCTTTGAGTGGCCTATGTTTTTGCGGAATGTTGATTCATTTCTGTTCGGCAAATTTCGTGGTTCTCGATTTGTTCACTTTTAGCCAAGGTCATGCGAAATTTCCGTGAATTTCGGCATGACTTGTGCTAAACTAGGACATATCGAGTGCCCGGATTTGCCGCACCGGAAGGAGTCAACATTCCCGAAAACAATAGTCCTTTTTATGTCATTATTCATTTTATTAGGTCTAGAATTAATTGACTAGATTTAATCATAGGAAACATGGCTAGCAACAATGAAGGACAGGGTTACGGTGATTGCGACAACGCTCTCCGGGCGGCGGACAAATTTTTAGCCTTACCGACGATCAGCAGATGTTGTTCTTTGGGCCCACCGATGGCATCGGGGATCGAGACCGACACACGACATCTTTGAGGCCGACACGCAGATCGGTGCTTGAGGCGAGACCGCACGAGATTGAGACCGGCATCGAGACCGTCACTGAGACCGGTGCTGCCTCGGGGAGCGGAGCCGGTGTAGAACCGAAAGCAAAGAGGCAATGGGTTCCTAACAAACTCAGGACTACTAGACTGGTGGTCACTGAGGTGGACGACGGCAATTTTGAGCCAAAGGCGCCCGAGGAAGCGCGCGCGTGCTACGGCAATCAAATAGGCTGCATCATACGGACAACCGCCACCATCAACGATGAGAACCTAAAGAAGATAGAAAATATGAGGAGCTCCCTCCTAAAGAAGTATCACCAGATATTCTTGTTCCCGGGCCGGAATGAGAAGGATTATGAAGATCCAGACAAGGACCCGGCAATGAAGAAGATAAACAAACACGCCATGACCAAGTTTAGCAACGCGTTGGCCGCCTGGAAAAATCGAGTGAAAGCAAAGATCAACGACGGGGAACCCTACTCCGAGATTGCAAAGGATAGTCCGACAATCACGGAAGAGCAGTTTCAAATATTCAAGGAGGCTTGCGAGGCCGAAGCTGCCAAAAAAAAGTCTAAGTACATGAAGGGGCTTCAAAAGAGGAACATTGGGACCCACCACCTCGGAAGCCGTGGTTACGGCGGAAAGAGGTCCAAATTGGCCAAGGAGGACGCGGAAGCCACGAGTCTGGGCATCCCAGACCCCTTGGCGGATTTCACCGTCCTGCAGGAGCGTGACGTCCTAAGGGCCCGGCACCGTTGGGACCCAGTGAAGAAGGTTTACGAGATAACACCGGTCATTAGGGAGTTCATGAGACTGCTGGTAATTTTAGTTTCTGATCAATTCGACTGCACATGTTAGTCATATTTGTAAACGATCCTTGTGTCTTTTGCAGAGAGAGCAGCACCGGATTGCGGCCGAAAGCGACTCGCCGTCTGAGGCATTGGCGAGGCCCAAGTGGGACACTCCATTCAACCGGGCATTGAACATATTGAAACAACAACCGGTGGATACTCGACCGTCGTATGGACGCGTGCACGGTGTTGGAGACGGCGCCACGTGGAAGAAGTACTACCGTGAGACCACGGAGGAGAAAAAGGAAAGACGGAGGTTAACTGAAGAAAGCATTGACAAGAAGGTTGAGATTGCGGTTCAGAAGAAATCATCTCAGACAGTCGCAACAGCGGTAGCTGCCACAAAACAGGCGATTGCAGATTTATCTACTTCCTTGGTGACGGGCGTTTACACTTGGACAAGGCAAAATCCAGAAAAAAATGCAGAGGACTTTCCCCTTGTCGACTTCTTGGGAGCACCTGCTCCCGCTTTGCTCCCGTACTGCTCCCTTGGCTCCCTTTTGGTCCCGCACCGGACGTGCTCGGTGGTGCCTCCTCTTTGGCTGAGCTCGACGCCCTCACGGTATTTGCCACACCGGCCCCCTTCAATATAAATGTATAATCTCCCGTTTTCGTTGCCTTTTGGATGTCTCACGTCGCAGACTTTTCTTTGCAGGCCGAAGAAACCCCGTGCACCATATTGTACACCATCGGCGAACAGAAGGTGGACGTGGGGAAGGGGACGATAATGGAGCCGAAGGAACCATTGTTCCATAGCCGGTCGATCCCCTCGAACGTCTTCAAGGTTTTCGTGGCCAGTGTCAAACCGGGCCACGAGAATTTGCCTCCTCTAATACTAGTGGGGGATGACGACGAGTCCCCGCGGCGGCTTGGTGATTGTTGCAATGGGTGGGTCCTGTTGTGGCCTAAGAGTCTGCTTCGTCTGGAGGCGGCCGGGAGCACACCCACGAGCACGCAGCCTCAGCAAGGTATGAACACCAACACCCCACCTACCCAATTAGCGTCGGGTGTCGGGTTTGGTGATAGCGGACGGGGTAAGCAGGTGGCTCCATTAGTCGCTGATGACGTCGCCATGGATGAGGATGAGGATGACGATGGTGTTGAACAGTATGTCTATACTGGCGCCTCCTCAGGGTTTGAGCATCATGAGTCGGTGCCTGAATTACCATCTCAACGTATTATTGACGACCATCCGGTGGTAAAGAAGTCTAGGAATAGAGCGAGGAAAGGCAAAAAAGCTGATTCTATGATCCAGCCGCCTCAGCAGCCTCGGCTTCAGGACCGTGTAGATATCCCCGATGCGGATAAATGGCATATCCCCGGTCGACCAATCCTACCTGAAATAGCGCTACGGGCCAGATTCGGCGATCTAAGGAGACTTCATGACGATGTGCTGCGGGTAGAGAAAGGCCTCATCGCCTCGAAAGATCCAGGATACCCACTCTACGTGGTTAACGTTCCGTGGCAAATGTCGTGCGTCGGCGGCTTCCCGCGGATAAGTTCTTCCTCGATTCGATTACATATTCGACATGTTTCACGTGAAGAAGCCGGATTTTACGTTTGTCCGCATTTATGCCTTGCACATGAACTACATCATTGGGGTTGAGCAGATACGTTTTATCTGTGTCGCTGACCCATACTACATGCACGAGGGCTTCTTGGGAGTCTGTGCACAGCATCGTGAATACGCG
Organism: Aegilops speltoides; assembly: GCA_021437245.1. NCBI lineage: Eukaryota > Viridiplantae > Streptophyta > Magnoliopsida > Poales > Poaceae > Aegilops > Aegilops speltoides. The sequence continues at coordinate 253,607,031 of CM038143.1, forward strand.
AGGGATTACATCGTCAGTTTCATGCTCGCCAATAAGGACAAGGAGGCGATTCTCGTGCCTTATCATCCCATGTTAGTCATCCGTGCTGCTATCCTTCCTTCAATTTCAATAATTCACGGTGGAGGCTAATTAATTTGAGGTGTACTTATTTTGCGCAGTGGCGGGCGCGCCGTCCTCATCATCCTCTACCCCCGATTCTCCCATGCTCTTTACTTGGACTCGTCGAAGAACATTCACAAAAAGGATTACACCCACATCAAAGATGTTCTCGACAGTGCTATGTTTTACTACCAAGCAAGGGGTGGAGAGGTTAGGGATAAGAAGAGAAGGGGCGGTAGGGCCGCCTTCAGCCATAAGACCGACTTCTGCTACATCCAGTAACCAAACGATTCTCTTAATGATGGATTCTATGTCCTACACCACATGCTGGAGTACAGACGGGATCACCAGAACCTTCACATGGCACCTAGATCTGGCGATGCCAATATTCTGCAATGGGCAAAGGACATAGGAGATATCGAGGATCATCGACTTCGAGCTGAGTTCTATAACATCCAACGCGAATTTGCCCAAATCATCATGAATGAGGTCGTCGGAAAAACAAGGATGTTCCATGCAGAAGGACAAATGTCACGGGAAGACGTCCGAACATGGATAGCCTCTCAGCGTCTCGACATGAAGCCTTTCACTAAGCTCGATGACTATCTCCCTGACATGGATGGATGGCACGACATGATGGAGTGATTGTCGATATATGACAATGTGTCCGTTTAGTCCATACTTTCTTTTATGACAAAACTTTGAGTTATGCACGGTGAAACTTTATTTGTGATGTAATTAAACCATCCTCCTCCTCGACTAGCGAAAATCACTCTAGTTAGGTCATTTTGGGTACGATGAACTTTGTTATTTATGCTTATGATATGTTTTTCTATTTTTGCCAAGTCTGTCTCTTTCTGTTGCTCAACTATATATGTTGCATATCATCGAATCATGTGACGATGCAGGTGCATAGATCATAGATGGCGAAGAAGTGCTACGCTAGGAGTATATATACGACAAGTGGCCGGAGTGTCAGGCCCAGGTGTACCGGTTTTCGGTTTCCGAGCGACACGTAGTACTTAGTTTAGGTTCACGCTGATGCGAGAGAGGGATACGAACTCATGTACTCAAAGTGATAGCTATTCTCGCGTATACCATTGTTTAGATGGATGACGATGTATTTGCAACTAATCAAGACTTGTATCGCTATTTTCGAGATTGATGACGAGAGACCACTTTGTGTTGGATGATGATTATGATGATGACATGATTTGATGAGACTAATTGTATGTGTATGCTATGATTACATTTGTATGTGGATGATATGCTAAAGATTATTGTATAAAGCCTGTTCAAATACAAAACAAATAAAAAACAAATATGCAGGAAAAAAACTAATAAAACTAGTAGTAGCGAGGGGGGAAATTTAGCATTAGCGCCGACTTACCAGTAGCGCTTCCTGCTAAACAGCGATGCAGATAATATCAGTAGCGCCCTTTTACAAAGAGCGCTACAGCTATTCATCTGTAGCGATGGCGTTGGTCAACAGCGCTCTCGCTATACGTTAGTCAGAAGCGCTTATTAGTAGCGCCGGTACCCGCGCTACTAAGAGGGCCAAAACCCGCGCTGCTGCTAGGCTTTTCCCTAGTAGTGAGGTATCAAGTTCTTGAAAGAACTGGTGTGTCGTTTTGGAGTTCCGGCAAGGATCATTGCTGACAACGGCACCCAGTTCACGAGTCGCGCCTTCATGCAATATGTTCGCACCCTCGGAAGCAGGGTCTCATTTGCCTCTGTCGCACACCCCAGAAGCAATGGACAAGCTGAGAGGATGAACACTGAAGTGTTGCGGGGCCTCAAAATAAGAACCTTTGATACGCTGCGGAAGCACGACATGCGGTGGATCGATGAGCTGCCAGTAGTCCTCTGGTCCCTCAGAACGACACCAAATCGAGCTACTGGGCATACTCCCTTTTCCCTGGTCTATGGGGCGGAAGCAGTTATCCCCATGGAACTCATTTATGGGTCTCCTCGAGTGCTTTCCTACATAGCGCAAGATCAACACTAGTGTGACGACGCTGTGCTACTCGAGGAGAACCGTCTCCGGGCTCCTACGCGTGCTGCATGCTATCAGCAAGCCCTGCGTCGCTATCATAGCCGCAGGGTTCATGCCCAGTGTTTTGAAGAAGGTGACCTTGTCCTTAGGTGCGTTCAGTCAGCCAAGGGTGCAAACAGGTTGACGCCGAAGTGTGAAGGACCTTACCAGGTAGTACGAGTCACCAGACCTGGCGCAGTCCGTCTGGAGACTGGAGGTGGCATTCAATTGCAAAACTCATGGAATATTGAGCATCTCCGCAAGTTCTACCCATAAGGCACGGCTGTCAGGCCCTGCTCGGCAGCCACCCATTTGTACAGGCCTTGCCTCAGCTGCATGTAACCCCTTGTACAAAGCCAGGGCGATGAACCTGTGCACCAAAGAAATAAAAGAAGCTGTGGGGGGGGGCGACCAAGTTGCATTCATGCTTGAGCATACCAAGAGCATTTGCATAAGCATTTCATGAGCATCTGCCATATGCATATAGATAGGATTGCATCCTACATCATTCTCATCTGCATAAAGTTGCAGGTTCCTACCATGAACCTGGCTTCTACAAGGAGTTGAGAAGATGGACCAGCACTGCGATCCTCGGCAAGCCAAACAGATAAGTTCTACCTCTTGTCCATAAAGTGTTTTGTAAGATAGAACTTGTGCATGAGAAAGTTTCACCGCTCCTCGAAGCTTAGGTGCTCCGACCTTTGGCTCGAACATTGCTTCAACCTAGGTGGTCGCAGTGGCCTTTGCTGAGAAAGGGTTGGCGGGGGGCTGGTCCCTTTATTTTTTGCCCGGTAGACTATGGTCCCCCAGAAACAAAATAAAAAAGGGTACCGGCAGGATAGCCTGCCCGGGAAGACTTGTTTATTTAACTAAAGAGGCATCCCACCTCTGCATGGACGTACACATGCACGAGTTCCCAGCAAGGCGCATCTTTTTCATTAACATGCTGATTATACAAGTACAAGCCTTACACATACATGGACTCAAGAGATTACAATATTTGAATTAGATTGAAAAAAGATAAGTGCCCCATGATGCCTTTGCCCTTGTCCATCTCCTTCAGGAAGATGTCGAGGAAGCCAATGGTGGACCCGACTGGGATTCGGCGCCTCCCCGGGATCAGGATGGCGCCTCTTCTCAATAAGGAGGAAGAAACCAGAGGGCAGGCGCGGGTGGTGACACTGTTGGAGGACCAGATGGAGGACACGGAGTCACCGGCAAACACGACTCGTCAGAACGGACGCCCCTGTTCTTGATGTGTCGTGGGTTACCACCACCGTCCGCATCACTACCATCCGAAGACCTCAGCTCGGCAGCCACGCCGGACACCATGCTCTCTGGTTTACCACACAGAGCATGGTCGTCCCTAACGGCCCTGGCGTCAGAAATCACTGCACATTTCGAAGACGTGTATGGGAACAATAAGCCCTTCTCCACGACCAGAGGATGACGCCCAGGAGGAGTCAGATTCACCTTCGTCGACAGCGAACCTCCCCCAGGGCTCTTCCTTAGCATTGCACAGGAACAAAGAATGAGGAGCAACCGACTACCACGCCCCGCGCCTGTTGTAGGCCTCGGCATGGTGTCGTTCACATCCCCTCCCACTAGAATCAAGGCTACGGGCGATGAGCGCACCGGAGTCGCCACCTCTGGTGCTATCGCCGCACCGCCCGAGTACCCTCCTCAGGTCGAAGGGAGGTTTTAAGCTATAGCCCGGGGCCGGCACCATGCTCTCGCTTCTAGCATACTCACGCAGAGGAGGAGAGGGGTGCGGATGAACGCCTCCGCCCCTCCCAGCTCCTCCTTTTATAGGGGAGCAGGGGACTGGGGGCAAATTCCACGACGAGTGACCACCGCCATCCTCCACCAATTCAAGAAGACCGGGCCCTCACCATAATGCTCTCTCGCGCCATGCGCCTTCATTACCTACCCTGCGCGATGCATGCATCATACGTGGCTAAGGATAAGGGCGTGGTGGGAAGAGTGAATTGGCGGTTTCTACCCTGTGCGTTAAAGTCATTCATGGGCCATTACAAGGAAGGCCCCACCATTGTTGGCTTTACACGACACGTGGGAAAACCGGAAACTGGTTAGGACTCAAGATTAATGAAGAAGCAAAGAAGAACCCAAGAGGCCAGCCTCCTGCCTGTGCACTTATTAGGGCCTACCCCGACGACGCTCGGGAGCGCGATCAGGGCAGGCCCTGGGGCTTCTGTCTGTGCAACAGACCCAGGGTATATTGCCCTAACTGTGCATATGCACGGGAACAAGATTATGGCATCAGGCCATGCTAGAGTACAAGAGACCAAGATCATTGAAGGACCAACATCAAGCCAGAGAAGCAAGACACCACCAGAAGAAAAGCCTCCCTTGCCGGGTAAACGGGCTTGGCAAGGGCAGAGCCACCCCTGGAAGGAGAGCGTCCAAGATGTCCCGGCAGGGCCTGCCAGGACTCACGGATGCCAGGAACACCTCATCAACCACTTTCCCGCGACCCGCGTCGTCAATCAATGCGATGTCAAGCTGCAAAGTGATTGAGTGGCAGCCATTCGCCATATGGCAGCCTCTTTCTACAGGAAAGCCTACAGATGACAACCGTCCCGCAACATGTCAAACAAGCAGGCGTGGAGCTAGCAAAATAAGCCCGGCAAGGATTGCCGGGCGAACAAGGATGTGACATTGAGCAGCGCGTATAATGCACTCTATCAGCCTGCAGAAGCTATGTATGATAGCACTATTTGCTATCTTATTAGTACATAATGACTGGTTCGCCATTGTGGTGACCCCTTAACCTATAAAAGGAGGCCCATGGCAACCGTAGAAATGGTTCGCAAGGTTGGAAAGTTAGACACCCATACGCGCGTAACCACTGCTGCCCCTGCCGGGCAAGTGTACTACGTTCCACCACCATTCTTCCAGCATCAATCCACCAAAGCAGGCGTAGGGTTTTACACCTCACGGCGGCCCGAACCTGGGTAAAATTGCTCGTGTGATCCCTGCTTTGCTGCCCCACGCTCCTCTGCTCTTTGCGCAACGTGATATCCCCCGTGTCAAACCAGCGAGGGGGCCCTTGGTCACATAGGTGGCTGTGGTTTCCCCCAACAATAGTCCCATAAACAAGTCACGTACTTGCTGATACACATCATTGATAATATCCTAGGACTATCTTTATTCATAAACACATAGGAAATATCATCTTACATGATTGCCTCTAGGGCATATATCCAACGGGGAGGCCTTTGTAGTGCATCGGGGGTGTATGGATGGCCGGCACGTAGGCATGGTGTGGCCATGGCCGGTGGATGGCTGCCACGCACTCTCTTCCTCCTGCAGCTAGAGGTAGGGGACATGTTGATGGTGAGCTGGGCCTATTGGAAATATTCCCTAGAGGCAATAATAAAATGGTTATTATCATATTTCCCATTCATGATAAATGTTTATTATTCATGCTAGAATTGTATTATCCGGAAACATAAATACATGTGTGAATACACAAACTACACCGTGTCCCTAATAAGCCTATACTAGACTAGCTCGTTGATCAAAGCTAGTTAAGGTTTCCTAACCGTGGACATGAGTTGTCATTCGATAATGGGATCACATCATTAGGAGAATGATGCGATGGACAAGACCCAACCGTGAGCTTAGCATAAGATCGTATCACTTAGTTTATTTGCTATAGCTTTCTTCATGTCAAGTATTAGTTCCTCAGACCATGAGATCATGCCACTCCCGGATACCAGTGGAATACTTTGTGTGCTATCAAACTTCACTTCGTATCTGGGTGATCATAAAGGTGCCTTCAGGTATTTCCGAAGATGTTTGTTGGGTTGCATGGATCGGGACTGGGATTTGTCGCTCCGTGTGACGGAGAGATATCTCTAGGCCCTGCCGGTAATACAACATCACTAGAAGGTTGCAAGCATGTGACTAATGAGTTTAGTCACGGGATCCTGCATTACAGAATGAGAGAACATACTTGTCGATAACGAGATTGAACAAGGTATGGAGATACTCATGATCGAATCTTAGGCAAGTAGCATATCGCCGAACAAAGGGAATTGTATACAGAATTAACTGAATCCATGACATTGTCATTCAACAGATAAAGATCTTGGTGGAATATGTGGTAACCAATATGGGCATCCAGGTCCCGCTATTGGTTATTGACAGGAAAGGAGTCTCAGTCATGTCTACATTATCTCGAACCCGTAGGGACGCATGCTTAATGTTCCTTAGCGCTAGGGTAGTATTAAGATATTAATAGTAGAAGTCCGAAGGTCGGAGTCTTGGATGGGATCAGGAACGTCATGAGGAGCTCTGGCATAGTTCAGAGGTAAAGAATCATATATGGAAAGTTGTTATCGGGGTTCCAAATTTTTTTCGATTTTTCTGGTATTGTATCGAGAGGCTTCTAGAAGGTTCCAAAGGAATCCAGAGGGGTCCGGAAGTCCATAAAGGGTTCCACCACGTCCCTTTGGTCAGCATGGGATGTAGAGGGTGCCCTGGTATTATTGGGCCAGACGCTCCAAGTAAGGTTACCGATGAACAAAGATGAAAGAGGGGATGCCATCTAGGGCATCCCGAAGCTTAGGCTCTTGGTTGTCCTTGAATATTAACTTGGGGTACCTTAGGCATCCCCAAGCATAGGCTCTTCCCACTCCTTATTCCATAGTCCATCAAAACTTTACCCAAAACTTGAAAACTTCACAAGACAAAACTCAACAGAAAACTCATAAGCTCTGTTAGTATAATAAAGCAAATCACCACTTAGGTACTGTTGTCAACTCAATCCAATTTTATATTGGTGTTATATCTAGTGTATTCCAACTTCTCCATGGTTCATACGCTCCGAAACTACTCATAGATTCATTAAAATAAGCAAATAGCATAATGAAAACAGAATCTTTCAAAAACAGAATAGTCTGTAGTAATCTGGAAACTTCGTACACTTCTGTAACCCTAAAAATTCTGAAACATTAGGACAATCTCGGCAGTTTGTATATCAATCATTTATAAAAAAGTTCAGATCAAATTAACATTCAAGTGAATTTTCAAAATTCCTGGACTGAGAGCAATAGTTTCTGTTTTTGAACAGAATCAAGTCAACTATCATCCACACTATCCCAAAGGCTGTACTTGGCACTTTATTGAAACAAAAGCTAGAAAACATGGTTACTACAGTAGCATAATCATGTAAACACACAAAAACAGTAAGTATAAATATTGGGTTGTCTCCCAACAAGCACTTTTCTTTAATGCCTTTTTAGCTAGGCATGCTGATTTCAATGATGCTCACATAAAAGATGAGAATTGAACATAATGGGAGTATCATGAAGCATATGACTAGCACATTTAAGTATAACCCATTTCCTATGCATAGGGATTTTGTGAGCAAACAATTTATGGGAGCAAGAATCAACTAGCATAGGAAGGCAAAACAAGTATGACTTCAAAACTTTCAACACATAGAGAGGAAACTTTATATTATTGCAACTCCTACAAGCATATATTCCTCCCTCATAATAATTTTCAGTAGCATCATGAATGAATTCAACAATATAACCATCACATAAAGCCTTATTTTCATGATCTACAAGCATAGAAATTTTCTTACTCTCCACATAAGCAAATTTATTCTCATGAATAGTAGTGGGAGCAAACTCAACAAAATAACTATCATGTGAGGCATAATTCAATTGAAAGTTAAAATCAAGACGACAAGTTTCATAGTTATCGTTATTCTTTATAGCATACATGTCATCGCAATAATCATCATAGATAGCAACTTTGTTGTCATAACCAATTGGAACCTCTTCCAAAATAGTGGATTCATCACTAAATAATGTCATGACCTCTTCAAATCCACTTTCGTAATTATCACAATAATATTCAACACCCTCCAATATAGTGGGATCATTACTTCCTGAAGTTGACAATCTTCCAAACCCACTTTCATCAATATAATCATCATAAATAGGAGGCATGCTATCATCTTCATCAAACATAGCATCCCCAAGCTTGTGGCTTTGCATATTATTAGCATCATGGATATTCAAGGAATTCATACTAACAACATTGCAATCATGCTCATCATACAAAGATTTTATGCCAAACATTTTATAGACTTCTTCTTCTAACACTTGAGCACAATTTCCCTTTCCATCATTTTCACAAAAGATATTAAAAAGATGAAGCATATTAGGCAACCTCAATTCCATTTTTTGGGAGTTTTCTTTTATAGACTAGACTAGTGATAAAACAAGAAACTAAAATATTCAATTGCAAGATCTAAAGATATACCTTCAAGCACTAACCTCCCTGGCAACGGCGCCAGAAAAGAGCTTGATGTCTACTAGCAACCTTCTTCTTGTAGACTCGTATTGGGCCTCCAAGCACAGAGTTTTGTAGGACATTAGCAAATTTTGCTCAAGTGGATGACCTAAATTTTATCAATCCGTGGGAGGCGTAGGATAAAGATGGTCTCTCCCAAACAACCCTGCAACCAAATAACAGAGTCTCTTGTGTCCCCAACACACCCAATACAATGGTAAATTGTATATGCATTAGTTCGGCGAAGAGATGGTGATACAAGTGCAATATGGATAGTAGATATAGGTTTTTGTAATCTGAAAATATAAAAACAGCAAGGTAACTAGTAGAAAAAGTGAGCAAAACAGTATTACAATGCTTGGAAACAAGGCCTAGGGTTCATACTTTCACTAGTGTATGTTCTCTCCATAATGATAAAATAACTAGATCATATGGCAATCCGTCAACGTGCGACAAAAGTCACTCCAAAGTTTCTATCGCAGAGAATATAAGATGAAATTGCTTGTAGGGTATGAAACCACGTCAGAGTTATTCTTTCCGATCATCCATTGAGCTATTCCTATAAGTGTCACAAACAACCCTAGAGTTCCTAGTAAAATAACACCATATGACACACATCAATCAACACTAATGTCACCTAGATACTCCAATGTCACCACAAGTTTTCGTGGGTCAATTATACAATATGCATCAGACAACTTCAAATTCATAATATTCAATCCAACACAAAGAACTTCAAAGAGTGCCCCAAGATTTCTATCGGAGAAACAGGGACAAAAACATGCATCAACCCCTATGTATAGATTACCCAATGTCACCTCGGGAATTCGCAAGTTGAGTGCCAAAACATACATCAAGTAAATCAATAGAACACCCCATTGTCACCAAGGGTATCCCACGCAAGACATATATCAAGTGTCCTCAAATCCATAATAGTATTCAATCCGACAATAGTAAAACCTGAAAGGTAAAACTCAATTCATCATAAGAAGGTAGAGGGGGAGAAACACCATATGATCCAACTATAGTAACAAAGCTCGTGATACATCAAGATCATGCCAAATCAAGAACACGAGAGAGAGAGATCAAACACACAGCTACTGGTGCATACCCTCAGCCCCGAGGGTGAGCTACTCCCTCCTCATCATGGAGACCGTCGGGATGGTGAAGATGGCCACCGGTGATGGTTTCCCCCTTTGGCAGGGTGCCGTAACGGGCTCCTGATTGGTTTTCATGGCTACAGAGGCTTGCAGCGGTGGAACTCCTGATCTAGGTTTCTTTTGGGGGGTTTCTGGATTTATAGGAATTTTTGGCATCGGTTTCACATCAGGGGGGTCCACGAGTCAGCGACAAGGCAGGGGGCACGCCCTCCACCCTTGTCGTTGACTCGGGACTCTTCTGGCCCAACTCTTGTGCTTCGGGGGCTTCTTTTGGTGCATAAAATATCACTGTAAATCAGCTCGTTTGGACTCCGTTTGATATTCCTTTTCTGCAAAACTCTAAAACAAGGAAAAAACAGAAACTGGCACTGGGCTCTAGGTTAATAGGTTAGTCCCAAAAATAATATAAAATAGCATATAAATGCATATAAAACATCCAAGATGGATAATATAATAGCATGGAACAATAAAAAATTATAGATACATTGGAGACGTATCAAGCATCCCCAAGCTTAATTCCTGCTCTTCCTCAAGTAGGCAAATGATAAAAACAGAATTTTTGATGTGGAATGCTACCCATCATATTTATCTATGTAATTTTCTTCATTGTGGCATGAATGTTCAGATCCATAAGATTAAAAACAAAAGTTTATTATTGACGAAAAAACAATAATACTTCAAGCATACTAATAAAGAAATCATGTCTTCTCAAAATAACATGGCCAAAGAAAGTTATCCCTACAAAATCATATAGTCTGGCTATACTCCATCTTCATCACACAAAGTTTTCAAATCTTGTACAACCCGAATGACAAGCCAAGCAATTGTTTCATACTTTTGATGTTGTCAAACCTTTTCAACTTTCACGCAATACATGAGCGTGAGCCATGGACATAGCATTATAGGTGGAATAGAACATGGTGGTTGTGGAGAAGACAAAAAGGAGATAGTCTCACATCAACTAGGCGTATCAACGAGCTATGGAGATTCCCATCAATAGATATCAATGTGAGTGAGTAGGGATTGCCATGCAATGGATGCACTAGAGCTATAAGTGTATGAAAGCTCAAAAAGAAACTAAGTGGGTGTGCATCGAACTTGCTTGCTCACGAAGACCAAGGGCAATTTGAGGAATCCCATCATTGGAATATACAGGCCAAGTTCTATAATGAAAAACTCCCACTAGTATATGAAAGTGACAAAATAGGAGACTCTCTATCATGAAGATCGTGGTCCTACTTTGAAGCACAAGTGTGGAAAAAGGATAGTAACATTGCCCCTTCTCTCTTTTTTGGATTGGTTTCCTTGGCCTTTTTTTTATTTCCTCACATGGTACAATGTTCTAATAATGATGATCATCACACTTTTATTTACTTACAACTCAAGAATTACAACTCGATACATAGAACAAAATATGTCTCTATATGAATGCCTCCGGCGCGGGATGTGCAATGTCTCAAGAGTGACATGTATGAATATTATGAACAGTGGCTTTGCCATAAATACTATGTCAACTACATGATCATGCAAAGCAATATGACAATTATGAAGCGTGTAATAATGAACGGAACGGTAGAAAGGTGCATGGCAATATATCTCGGAATAGCTATGGAAATGCCATAATAGGTAGGTATGGTGGATGTTTTGAGGAAGGTATATGGTGGGTGTATTGTACCGATGAAAGCTGCGTGGTACTAACGAGGCTAGCAATGGTGGAAGTGTGAGAGTGCGTATAATCTGTGGACTCAACATTAGTCATAAAGAACTCACATAGTTATTGCAAATGTCTATTAGCTATCGAAACAAAGTACTACACGCATGCTCCTAGGGGGATAGATTGGTAGGAAAAGATCATCGCTCATCCCCGACCGCCACTCATAAGGAAGACAATCAATAAATAAATCATGCTCCAACTTCGTTACATAACGGTTCACCATACGTGCATGCTATAGGAATCACATACCTCAACTCAAGTATTTTTACCAATCCACAATTACTCACTAGCATGACTCTAATATCATTCTCTTCATATCTCCAAACAATCATAAGGAATCAAACTACTCAAAGTATTGAATGCACTTTATATGAAAGATTGTATTATATCCCTCTTGGATGTCTATCATATTAGGACTAAATTCATAACCTAAGCAAATTACCATGCTGTTTAAGACTCTCAAAATAATATAAGTGAAGCATGAGAGTTCATCTATTTCTTCAAAATAAAACCACCGCTGTGCTCTAAAAATATATAAGTGAATCACTAGAGCAGATGACAAACTACTCCAAAAGATATAAGTGAAGATCAATGAGTAGCTGAATAGTGTAACTATGTGAAGACTCTCTAACATTTAAGAATTTTAGATTCTTGGGATATTATTCAAAAGCAACCAAAACAAAATAAAATAAAATGACGCTCCAAGCAAAACACATATCATGTGGTGAATAAAAATATACCACCAAGCAAGGTTACCGATGAACAAAGACGAAAGAGGGGATGCCATCCGACGCATCCCCAAGGTTAGGCTCTTGGTTGTCCTTGAATATTAACTTGGGTGCCTTGGGCATCCCCAAGCTTAGGCTCTTGCCACTCCTTATTCCATATTCCATCAACACTTTACCCAAAACTTGAAAACTTCACAACACAAAACTCAACAGAAAACTCGTAAGCTCCGTTAGTATAATAAACGAAATCACCACTTAGGTATTGTTGTGAACTCAATCCAATTTTATATTGGTGTTATATCTACTGTATTCCAACTTCTCCATGGTTCATACCCTCTGATACTACTCATAGATTCATGAAAATAAGCAAATAACACAATGAAAACATAATCTGTCAAAAACAGAACAGTCTATAGTAATCTAGAAACTTCATATACTTTTGTAACTCCACAAATCCTGAAAAAATTTGGACAATCTAGGAAATTTTTATATAAATCATTTGCAAAAAATTCAGATCAAAATAGCGTTTCAGTGAATTTTTGAAATTCCTGGACTGAGAGCAAAAGTTTCTGTTTTTGCATAGAATCAAGTCAACTATCATTCACACTATCCCAAAGGCTTTACTTGGCCCTTTATTGAAACAAAAGATATAAAACATGATTACTACCGTAGCATAATCATGTAAACACACAAAAACAATAAGTATAAATATTGGGTTGTCTTCCAACAAGCGCTTTTCTTTAATGCCTTTTTAGCTAGGCATGTTGAGTTCAATGATGCTCACATAAAAGATAAGAAGTGAAGCATAATGGGAGCATCATGAAGCTTATGACTAGCACATTTAAGTATAACCCACTTCCTATGCATAGGGATTTTGTGATAAAACAATTTATGGGAGCAAGAATCAACTAGCATAGGAAGGCAAAACAAGCATGACTTCAAACATTTCAACACATAGAGAGGAAACTTGATATTATTGCAACTCCTACAAGCATATATTACTCCCTCATAATAATTTTCAGTAGCATCATGAATGAATTCGACAATATAACCATCACCAAAAGCATTATTTTCATGATCTACAAGCATAGATATTTTCTTACTCTCTACATAAGCAAATTTATTCTCATGAATAGTAGTGGGAGCAAACTCAACACAATAACTATAATGTGAGGCATAATCCAATTGAAAACTAAAATCAAGCTGACAAGTTTCATGGTTATCATTATTCTTTATAACATACATGTCATCACAATAATCATCATAGATAGCAACTTTGTTCTCATAACCAATTGGAACCTGTTCCGAGATAGTGCATTCATCACGAAATAAAGTCATGACCTCTCCAAATCCACTTTCATAATTATCACAATAATATTCAACACCCTCCAAAATAGTCGGATCATTACTTCCTAAAGTTGAGACTCTTCCAAACCCACTTTCATCAATATAATCATCATAAATAGCATGCATGCTATAATCATAATAAATTTTGCTCATCAAAACTAGGGGGACAAAAAATATAATCTTCGTCAAACATAGCATCCCCAAGCTTGTGGCATTGCATATCATTAGCATCATGGAAATTCAAGGAATTCATACTAACAACATTGCAATCATGATCATCATACAAAAAATTTATGCCAAACATTTTATAGACTTCTTCTAACACTTGAGCATAAATTTCCTTTCCATCATTTTCACAAAAGATATTAAAAAGATGAAGCATATGAGGCAACCTCAATTCCAATTTTTTGTAGTTTTCTTTTTATAGACTAGACTAGTGATAAAACAAGAAACTAAAAGATTAAATTGCAAGATCTAAAGATATACCTTCAAGCACTAACCACCACGGAAATGCGCCAGAAAAGAGCTTCATGTCTACTACGCAAACTTCTTCTTGTAGACTCGTGTTGGACCTCCAAGTGCAGAGTTTTGTAGGACGGTAGCAAATTTCCCTCAAGTGGATGACCTAGGTTTTATTAATCCGTGGGAGGCATAAGATGAAGATGGCCTCTCTCAAACCACCCGGCAACCAAATAACAAAGAGTCTCTTCTGTCCCCAACACACCTAATACAATGGTAAATTGTATGTGTGCACTAGTTCGGCGAAGCGATGGTGATACAAGTGCAATATGGATAGTAGATATAGGTTTTTGTAATCTAAAAATATAAAAACAGAAAGGTAACTAGTAACAAAAGTGAGCGAAAATGGTATTACAATGCTTGGAAACAAGGCCTAGGGTTCATACTTTCACTAGTGCATGTTCTCTCAACAATGATAACAAAATTAGATCATGTGGCAATCCCTCAACGTGCGACAAAAGTCACTCCAAAGTTCCTATCACGGAGAACATAGGATGAAATTGCTTGTAGGGTACGAAACCACCTCAAAGTTATTGTTTCCGATCAATCCATTCAGCTATTCCTATAAGTCTCACAAATAGCCCTAGAGTTCATAGTAAAATAACACCATATGACACACATCAATCAACCCTAATGTCACATAGATACTCCAATGTCACCTCAATTATACGACATGAATCAAACAACTTCAGATTCATAATATTAGATCCAACACAAAGAACTTCAAAGAGTGCCCCAAGATTTCTACCGGAGAAACAGGGAAGAAAACATGCATCAACCCCTATGCAAAGATTACCCCAATGTCACCTCGGGGATCCGCGAGCTGAGTGCCAAAACATACATCAAGTGAATCAATAGAACACCCCATTGTCACCATGGGTATCCCACGCAAGACATTTGCCAAGTGTTCTCAAATCCATAATACTATTCAATCCGATAATAGTGAAACCTCAAAGGTAAAACTCAATTTATCACAAGAAGGTAGAGCGGAAGAAACACCATATGATCCAACTATAGTATCAAAGCTCGCGATACATCAAGATCATGCCAAATCAAGAACACGAGAGAGAGAGAGAGAGAGAGAGAGAGAGAGATCAAACACATAGCCACTGGTACATACCCTCTGCCTCGAGGGTGAACTACTCCCTCCTCGTGATGGAGACCGTCAAGATGATGAAGGTGGCCACCAGTGATGGTTTCCCACTCCCGCACGGTGCCGGAATGGGCTCCCGATTCGTTTTTCATGGCTACAGAGGCTTGCGCGGTGGAACTCCAGATCTAGGTCTCTTTCTGGGGGTTTCTGGATTTATATGTATTTTTGGCGTCGGTTTCACATCGGGGGTCCATGAGTCAACGACAAGTCAGGGGGCCGCACCCTACTACCTCTTGAGCTTGCGTTGGTTTTTCCCTTGAAGAGGAAAGGTGATGTAGCAAAGTAGCGTAAGTATTACCATGCTGTTCTAAAAGACTCTCAAAATAATATAAGTGAAGCATGAGAGATCAACAATTTCTATGAAATAAAACCACCACCGTGCTCTAAAGATATATAAGCGAAGCACTAGAGCAATATTGTCTAGCTCAAAAGATATAAGTGAAGCACATAGAGTATTCTAATAAATTCTGATTCATGCTTGTCTCTCCAAAAGGTGTGTACAACAAGGATGATTGTGGTAAACTAAAAAGCAAAGACTCAAATCATACAAGACGCTCCAAGTAAAACACATATCATGTGCTGAATAAAAATATAGCATCAAGTAAAGTTACCGAGAGACGAAGACGAAAGAGGGGATGCCTTCCGGGGCATCCCCAAGATTAGGTTTTGGTTGTCCTTGAATATCAAATTGGGGTGCCTTGGGCATCCCTAAGCTTAGTCTCTTGCCACTCCTTATTCCATAATCCATCAACTCTTTACCCAAAAACTTGAAAACTTCACAACACAAAACTTCAACAGAAAATCTCATGAGCTCCGCTAGTATAAGAAAATAAACCACCACTTTAAGGTACTATATGAACCATTCTTTATTTATACTGGTGTTAAACCCACTGTATTCCAACTTCTATATGGTTCATACCCCTCGATACTACTCATAGATTCATCAAAATAAGCAAACAACACACGAAAAACAGAATCTGTCAAAAACACAACAGTCTATAGCAATATGTAAATTCCGAATACTTATGTAACTATAAAATTCTGAAATAAATTCGTGGATGTGAGAAATTTGTCTATTAATCATCTTCAGAAATAATCAACATAAAATCACTCTTCTGTAAAACATGACAACTATTCTTGTGAGCGCAAAAGTTTCTGTTTTTTACAGCAAGATCGCAAAGACTTCACCCAAGTCTTGCCAAAGGTTCTACTTGGCACAAACACTGATAAAAACATAAAACCACATCTAAACAGAATCTAGATGAATTATTTATTACTAAACATGAGCAAAAGCAAAGAACAAAAATAAAATTGGGTTGCCTCCCAACAAGCGCTATCGTTTAACGCCCCTAGCTAGGCATTGATAATTTCAATGATGCTCACAAGAAAGACAAGAATTGAAGCGCAAAGAGAGCATCATGAAACACGCGACAAATACATCTACGTCTAACATACTTCCTATGCATAGGCATCTTATAGGCAAACAAATTATCATAGCAAGCAAAAACTAGCATACACAAGGAAGCGGAAAGAAACAATAGCAATCTCAACATAACGAGAGGTAATTTAGTAACATGAACAACCATATTTTCCCCTCTCATAATAATTACATGTAGGATCATAAGAAAATTCCACAAAATAGCTATCACATAACATATTCTCAATACGAACCACATGCATGCAAAGTTAACACTCTTGCAAAATAGTGGGATTAACATTAAGTAAAGTCATGACCTCTCCAAACCCACTTTTATCAAAAATTTCATAAGATTGAACATTCTCCAAATATGTGGGATCTAAAGTTGACACTCTTCCAACCCCACTTTCAATAATATTGCAAACACGTTATCAATCTCATATTCATCATGGGGCTTAAATAAATTTTCAAGATCATAAGAAGAATCACCCCAATCATGATCATTGCAACAAATAGTAGACATAGCAAAACTAGCATCCCCAAGCTTAGTGTTTTGCATATTGTTAGCACAATTCACATCAATAGAATTTATAGTAAAATCATTGCAATCATGCTTTTTATTCAAAGATCTATCATGAATCACTACATAAAGTACTTCATCACAATTTTTAGATTCACAAATTTCAAGCAAAACCTCATAAAGATAATCTAGTAGACTCAACTCACTAGCAATAGGTTCATCATAATTGGATCTCTTAAAAAGATTAGCAAGTGGATGAGGATCCATAAAATTTAGCAAGAAAATATGCAAGCAAAGGGAAGGCACATGGTAACACAAGCGCACAAAAGATCAAACGGAAGAGGGGCGAAGAAAAGGCAAAGGTTTTCGAAAATCGTTTTAGAAGTGGGGGAGAGGAAAACGAGAGGCGAATGGAAAATAATATAATGCGAGGGAGAAGAGTCTATGATGGGTACTTGCTATGGCTTGACTTGGCGTAGATCTCCCCGGCAAAGGCGCCAGAAATCCTTCTTGCTACCTCTTGAGCTTGCATTAGTTTTTCCCTTGAAGAGGAAAGGGTGATGCAGCAAAGTAGCGTAAGTATTTCCCTCAGTTTTGAGAACCAAGGTATCAATCCAGTAGGAGACGACGCACAAGTCACCTAGTACCTACACAAACAATCAAGAACCTTGCAACCAACGCGATAAAGAGGTTGTCAATCCCTTCACGGTCACTCGCAAAAGTGAGATCTAATAGAGATAGTAAAGTAAATATTTTTGGTATTTTTGTTGTATAGATTGGAAAGTAAAGATTGCAAAATTGTAAACGAGATTTAAAGAGATGCAATATAATGGAAAAGAGACCCAGGGGCCATAGGTTTCACTAGTGGCTTCTCTCGAGATAGCATGTATTACGGTGGGTGAAAAAATTACTGCCGAGAAATTGATAGAAAAGTGCACAATTATGAAGATATCTAAGACAATGATCATGAACATAGGCATCACGTCCTTGTAAAGTAGACCAAAACGATTCTGCATCTACTACTATTGCTCCACACATCGACCGCTATCCAGCATGCATCTAGAGTATTATGTTCATAAGAACGGAGTAACACATTGAGCAAGATGACATAACGTAGAGGGATAAACTCAAGCGATATGATATAAACCCCATCTTTTTATCCTCGATGGCAAAAATACAATACATGCCTTGCTGCCCCTACTGTCACTGGGAAAGGACACCGCAAGTTTGAACCCAAAGCTATGTATTTGTCCCATTGCAAGGAAGATTAATCTGGTAGGCCAAACTAAACCAATAATTCGAAGAGACTTGCAAAGATATCAAATCATGCATAAAAGAATTCAGAGAAGAACCAAATAATATTCAGAGATAATCTTGTTCATAAATCCACAGTTCGTCGGATCTCAGCAAACACACCGCAAAAGAGTATTACATCGAATAGATCTCCAAGAACATCGTGGAGAACTTTCTATTAAGAATCAAAGAGAGAGAAGAAGCCATCTAGCTAATAACTATGGACTCGAAGGTCTGTGGTAAACTACTCACGCTTCGTCAGAGAGGCAATGGTGTTGATGTAGAAGCCCTTCGTGATCGATTCCCCCTCCGGCAGATCGCCGGAAAAGGCCCCAAGATGGGATCTCACGGGTACAGAAGGTTGCGGCGGTGGAAAAGTGGTTTCGTGGATCCCCTGATGTTTCTAGGGTATAAGAGTATATATAGGCAAAAGAAGTACGTCGGTGGAGCTACGAGGGGCTCACGAGGGTGGGGGCACGCCTACCCCCTGGGCGCGCCCTCCTGCCTTGTGGACGCCTCGTGGCGTTTCTTACTTCAACTCCAAGTCTTCTGGTTTGCTTTAGGTCCAAGAAAGATCTTCGCGAAGGTTTAATTCCGTTTGGACTCCGTTTGGTATTCCTTTTCTGCAAAACTCTAAAATTGGCAAAAAAAATAGAAACTGGGACTGAGCCTCCGGTTAATAGGTTAGTCCCGAAAATAATATAAAAGAGCATATTAAAGCCCATTAAACATCCAAAACAGATAATATAATAGCATGGAACAATCAAAAAATTATAGATATGTTGGAGACGTATGACACCCTAGAGGGGTGGGCGCGCCTTCCACCCTTGTCGTTGACTCGGGACTGTTCTGACCCAACTCTTGTGCTTCGAGGGCTTCTTCTGGTCCATAAAAAATCACCGTAAATTTTCAGCTCGTTTAGACTTCATTTGATATTCCTTTTCTGCAAAACTCAAAAACAAGGACAAAACAGAAACTAGCACTAGCCTCTAGGTTAATAGGTTAGTCCCAAAAATAGTATAAAATAGCATATAAAACATCCAAGATGGATAATATAATAGCATGGAACAATCAAAAATTATAGATATGTTGGAGACATATCAATCCCCTCCCTCGCCCTATATATAGTGGGGAGGCGCAGTGGGTAGCCTACGCTTCCACCCTTTCCCCATCTCCCTCCCGTTACTCCTCCTCCATGTTCCGCCAGCGCTAGGTGAAGCCATGCCAGAATTCTGCTACCACCACCACCACCACACCACCATGTTAGTTTAGATCTCATCTACCTCCTCTCCCTCACTTGCTGGATGAAGAAAGAGAGGGCGCTGCCGAGCCGTACGCGTGCTAAACTCGGAGGTGCCGGCCGTTCGGCACTAGATCGGATTGGATCGTGAAGAGTATGACTGCATCAACGCATTATGGTGCTAACGCTTTTGGTCTACAAGGATATGTGGACACTCTCCCCTCTCATGGCTATACATCTCCTAGATTAGATCTTGGGTATTTTGTAGGAATTTTTTTGATTTTCATGCAACGTTCCCCATCAGTGGCATCATGAGATAGGTCTATGCATAGATGTATATGCACGAGTAGAACACAATGAAGTTTTGGGTGTTGATGTTCAAATTGCTTACTTCCTTTGTCTTATTTGGATTCTGCGGTATTGTGGGACAAAGTGGCTCGGACCAACCTTACATGTCCTCACACATGAGACCGGTTCCACTGTTTGACATGCAACTAGTATTGCATAAAAGTGGTTGGTTGGTGTCTGTCTCTCCTACTTTAGTTGAATCTGATTTGACAAAGGCGACTCTTGTAGAAGGTTAAAAGGAAACTTGTATATCACCATTGTGGTTTTGCGTAGATAAGGACGGTTCTTATAGTTTGCCCTAGCAGCCACGTAAAAATTGTAACAACAAAGTAGAGGACGTCTAACTTGTTTTTGCGGGGCATGTTGTGATGTGCTATGGCCAAAATGTGATGTGATACATGTTGATGTATGTGATGATCATGTTTTGTAGAAGGTTCACGACTTGCATGTTGATGAGTATGGCAACTGGCAGGAACCATAGGGTTGTCTTTAATTTATTGTATGACCCGCATGTCGATCATTAAACGCCATGTAATTGCTTTACTTTATCTCTATGAGTTAGCAATAGTCGTAAAAGCAATAGTTGGTGGAGACAACCACACGATGGCACGATGATGGAGATCATGGTGTCATGCCAGTGACGATGGAGATCATGCCATGTGCTTTGGAGATGGAGATCAAAAGCATAAGATGATAATGGCCATACCATGTCACATATATTGATTGCATGGGATGTTTATGTTTTTATGCATCTTATTTTCTTAGGACGATGATAGCATTATAAGATGATCCCTTCACTTAATTTCAAGATAAAGTGTGTTCTCCCTAAGTATGCACCGTTGTGAAAGTTCGTTGTCTTGAAGCACCTCGTGATGATTGGGTGTGATAGACTCCTCTTTTCTGGCGCCGTTGTCGGGGAGGCTAGGTAAGCGGCACTCACACCCCGTCAACTAAGCTATTTTCTGGCGCCATTGCCGGGGAGGTGAGTGCTTGAAGGTATATCTTTAGATCTTGCAATCGAATCTTTTTGTTTCTTGTTTTATCACTAGTTTAGTTTATAAAAGAAAAACAACAAAAAATGGAGTTAAGCTTGTCTCATACGCTTCATCTTTTTAATATCTTTCGTGAGTATGATGAAAAGGAAAATTGTGCTCAAGTGCTAGAAGAAGAAGCCTATAAAATGTTTGGTACTACATCTTTGAATGATGAGCATGATTGCAATGTTGTTAGTATGAATTCCTTGAATATCCATGATGCTAATGATATGCAAGGCCACAAGCTTGGGGATGCTATGTTTGATGAAGATGATATTTTTTGTCCCCCAAGTTTTGATGAGCAAATTTATTATGATGAAAGCATGCCTCCTATTTATGATGATTATATTGATGAAAGTGGGTTTGGAAGAGTGTCAACTTTAGGAAGTAATGATCCCACTATTTTGGAGGATGTTGAGTATTATTGTGACAATTATGGAAGTGGATTTGGAAGAGTGCCAACTTTATTTAGTGATGATTCCACTATTTCGGAAGAGGTTCCAATTGATTATGAGAACAAAGTTGTTATCTATGATGATTATTGTGATGACTTGTATGCTATTAGAAATAATGATAACCATGAAACTTGTCATCATGATTTTAGTTTTCAATTGGATTATGTCTCACATGATAATTATTTTGTAGAATTTGCTCCCACTACTATTCATGAGAAGAAATTTGCTTATGTGGAGAGTAGTAGATATTCTATGCTTGTAGATCATGAAAAGAATGCTTTAGGTGCTGGTTATATTGTTGAATTCATTCATGATGCTACTGAAAATTATTATGAGGGAGGAATATATGCTTGTAGGAATTGCAATAATATCAAGTTTCCTCTCTATGTGTTCAAAATCTTGAAGGTATGCTTGATTTGCCCTCCTATGCTAGTTGATTGTTGTTCCCATAAGTTGTTTGCTCACAAAATCCCTATGCATAGGAAGTGGGTTAGGCTTAAATGTGCTAGTCATATGCTTCATGATGCTCCCGTTATGTTTCAATTCTTATCTTTTATGTGAGCATCATTGTCATCATCATGCCTAGCTAGAAACGCATTAAAGAAAAGTGCTTGTTGGGAGGCATCCCAATATTTAACCTTAATGTTTTTGTGTGTACATATGATTATGCTACTGTATTAATCATATTTTATAGCTTTTCTTTCAATAAAGTGCCAAGTGAGACCTTTAGGATAGCTTACGGTGATAGTTGTGTTGATCCTGCTGAGAATTAGAAACTTTTGCACCCAGTAAATTAGTTTTGTTAATTAACAGAAACATGATATTGATCTGATTATTTTTTATCTGGATTTGTACACACATTTCGTAGGACTTCCCAATTTGGTAGAAGTTTTGGAGTTCCAGAAGTATACGTTTGATACAAATTACTACATACTGTTCTGTTTTTGACAGATTCTGTTTTTCGTGTGTTGTTTGCTTATTTTGATGCATCTATAGCTAGTATTAAGTGGTATGAACCATAGATAAGTTGGAGTACAGTATATGTTACACCAATATGAATTTAGAATGAGTTCACTACAGTATCTAAGTGGTGGTTTTATTTTGTTATACTAACGGAGCTTACGAGTTTTCTGTTGAGTTTTGTGTTGTGAAGTTTTCAAGTTTTGGGTAAAGATTTGATGGACTATGGAATAAGGAGTGGAAAGAGCCTAAGATTGGGGATGCCCAAGGCACCCCAAGGTAATATTCAAAGGACAACCAAGAGCCTAAGCTTGGGGATGCCCCGGAAGGCATCCCCTCTTTCGTGTTCGTTCATCGGTAACTTTACTTGGAGCTATATTTTTATTCACCACATGATATGTGTTTTGCTTGGAGCGTCATTTTCTTTTGTTAGTATTTGCTTTATGTTATTTAGAATAATGTTTTGCATCTTTAGTTTCAATAAAAAAAGTCAAGAATAGCCTTTACCATGCTTATTTTGCTAGTATACTGCTGTTTGAAAACAGAAAGTTTACCGCTGTTGCAAAAATTCCCTAGAAAAGTCAGAGCATGGTATAATGTTGAAACTTTTTGCATAATGAGATCTGATAAATTTACTACAGTGGGAATTTTATTTAATAATTTTTGGAGTTAGTTAAGTATGATGAATCTTGCATTCTTTACAGACTATACTGTTTTGACAGATTGCTGTTATGTTTGCATTGTTTGCATATGTTTGCTTGTTTAATTATTCTATTTGAGGATAGGAGTATTAAATATGCAGAGACAGTTAGTATGAAATGTTGAATAATAATTTTAGTGATTTGTTACAGTATAAAATGATAAGGTTTTTGCATTGATTTATACTAACTTATCTCATGAGTTCTTGTTGAGTTTGGTGTGGATGAAGCTTTTGATAAAAAGAGAAACCATGATATGAGAGGAATTAAGGAGATGCAAAAGTTCAAGATTGGGGATGCCCAAGGCACCCCAAGATAATATTTAAAGAAGTCTCAAGCATCTAAGCTTGGGGATGCCCCGGTAGGCATCCCACCTTTCTTCTTCAACAACTATCGGTTAGTATCGGTTGAGCCTAAGTTTTTTGCTTCTTCACATGAGTTGTGCTATCCTTGCAATGTCATTTTATTTTGTTTTGCTTGCTGTTTGAATACATTACCAAGATCAGAAATTCTTTAATGAGAGAGAGTCTTCATATAGCTACATAATTATTTAGCTACTCATTGATCTTCACTTATATCTTTTTGGAGTAGTTTGTCATTTACTCGTGTGCTTCACTTATATCCTATGAGTAAATGGTTGAATGAGTTGATTGTCATAAATCTGAAATTATATATGCCTCATTTGCTTATCCCATGGGGTGTAATGACTTCACATCTAAGAAGTAGAGGTTGTAAATTTATTGAAGGTTAGCAAGCATTGTATTGGTCATTTGAACAATTCATGAAAGAATATTGAAGGAAGAGAGATTCCACATATAAATACACTATCCTAGACATCTTTTATAATTGGGAGCACTCATTCAGTATGACATGCTAAAGAGTTGTTGTTGGACAAGGAAGACAACGTAATGGGTTATGTTTTCGCACATCTCAATTAAAGTATATTGTCATGGATCATTCAAACATGTTGAGCTTGCCTTTCCCCCTCATGCTAGCCAAAATTCCTTACACAAAGTAGAGATACTACTTGTGCTTCCAAATATCCTTAAACGTAGTTTTGCCATGAGAGTCCACCATACCTACCTATGGATTGAGTAAGATCCTTCAAGTAAGTTGTCATCGGTGCAAGCAATAAAAATTGCTCACTAAATATGTATGATTTTTTGGTGTGAAGAAAATAGCTTTATACGATCTTGTTATGGAAGCTCATTCGCATTAAGATTTTGTGCATCCAACCCTAAAAGCGCATGACAACCTCTGCTTCCCTCTGCGAAGGGCCTATCTTTTACTTTATGTCTTTTACTTTATGCAAGAGTCAAGGTGATCTTCACCTTTCCCTTTTTCATTTTATCCTTTGGCAAGCCCCTCGTGTTGGAAAGATCCTGATATATATATATATATCCAATTGGATGTAAGTTAGCATGAACTATTATTGTTGACATCACCCAAAGGTGAATACGTTGGGAGGCAACACTATAAGCCCCTATCTTTCTCAGTGTCCGATTGAAACTCCATAACCATTAGTATTGCGTGAGTGTTAGCAATTGTTGAAGACTATATGATAGTTCAGTATGTGGAGTTTGCTATTCCTGAAAATAAGATGAATCATAATTGTTTGATGACTGAGTATGAAGTTTGCTAGTTTTCAAGAAAGTTTATGGTCTATGCTTTAATATGTGAATTGCTTGTTACTTGTTCTTGAGAAGTTTTATGAGATGAACTACTGTTATGACAAATAATGATGCTAGAAAAGGTGATTGAAATTATCATTGATCAAACTTGTGCACTTTCTAGCATTCACACTTCATAAATTCTTTGTTTTATCATTTACCTACTCGAGGACGAGTAGGAATTAAGCTTGGGGATGCTGATACTTCTCCAACGTATCTATTATTTATGAAGCATCCATGCTATTTTATTATCTGTTTTGAATGATTATGGGCTTTATTATACACTTTTATATTACTTTTGGGACTAACCTATTAACAGGAGGCCCACCCCCCGGGCGCGCCCTACCCTCTCGTGGGCCCCTCGAGGCTCCCCTGACTGACTTATGTCGCCTATATATTCCCTTATACCCTAAAAACATCGAATAAGAAGATAGATCGGGAGTTCTGCCGCCGCAAGCCTCTATAGCCACCAAAAACCTCTCGAGAGCTCGTTCTGGCACCCTGCTGGAGGGGGAACCCATCACCGGTGGCCATCTTCATCATCCCGGCGCTCTCCATGATGAGGAGGGAGTAGTTCACCCTCGGGGCTTAGTGAGTGCACCCATGCTATGCTTATTGATCTTGGAGACTTGGACATATTATTTGTGATGCCTGCTTGTTGAATTGAACATAACGCCTTTGGTTGTTATCGCATCATATGCTTACATACAATGCCAAATTCCCTTGTGTTTTCTTATGATAAGAATGATGAGAACACTTGTTGGGTATTTCATCACACGAATGCTATGTTTTGCATTTCCGCTAACCTCAGAA
Organism: Aegilops speltoides; assembly: GCA_021437245.1. Taxonomy (NCBI): domain Eukaryota; kingdom Viridiplantae; phylum Streptophyta; class Magnoliopsida; order Poales; family Poaceae; genus Aegilops; species Aegilops speltoides. The sequence goes on from CM038143.1 coordinate 253,632,567, forward strand.
GTTTTTTCAAGTGTTTGTCATGTTCTTTCATCTTGAAGGATTCACAGGGCAGTACCGTCATGCCACATATTGGTTATGTGAAGGCATACAAGATGCAAAACCCCTACACACTTGAGAAACTTCTAAAGGTGAACTCTTTCCATTTGAGCCATCCTCAAATATGCATATTGGATGGGTCATTCTTTCATTGTTGTTTCCTTCTTGTTGTCTACATGATATACCTCGCGAACGGAGGAGCGACATTGAATATTGGGTCTTTGGACCTTCACATTGCGGAGCACTCGAACTTATTGGATGCACCTTCGAACCTTCACTCGTGCCACGACATCGAGCATTGGTACATCTACGCTCCTTCGACACATTACACAGACACATCCATATTTGTTGATTGTGCTCACACATGTCATGCTCGATGGACATATCATACTCACCACAAGTTTGCATCTTATGTATGGATTAACACACATTATGATTGCCTTATCGCATCTTCTATTTCCATGTCATCCATGATATATGAGCTTGTGCACTTTCTTAGCAAATTTGTTGTGATCTTTCTTGATGGCATATTCATACATCATGATCATATAGCCCACTATCTTTTGCATGATCACATAGTCATTTTGAGCACCAATTACAATGTTCATGCTTTTGATACACCGTCCCATTATGACATCATTTTGCACAATGGTAGAATTTGTCACTTTGTGCACCATGACAATTGTCACAACTTTTTTTTTGACCTGAACTGTAGGGCTTGGACCCCACAGCAATTTTATTTCTCCCATAAAAAGATTACATATGTACAGAACTTACAAGGTCCAAGAGACCCAAAAAGGAAAAAGAAGAAAAAACAACAAGCTAACCTCAAGGTGGCAAAAAGGAAATCCATCTAAGCAGTTCCTCTTTGAACTTAGGCTTAATCCTATGAACCAAAAGGGAAATGTCCAAAATAAAAGAAGACCTCCACCTACGAAAAGAAGGTCTAATATACCTGAAAACCCTGTCATTTCTAACATTCCAGATGTTCCAGCATGCCAGGAAAACCACTTCAGAGAAGAAAGGCTTGCCAAAATCCCTTCTAGCATGATAAGCAATGGCAATCGTATCATCTCCAGCCATCCAATTGATTTGAAGATAATTCCAAACCCTGCAACTAAAGTTACATTGAAAGAAGAGGTGATCTCTATCCTCCTTGGTGTGTGTGGGATAGAGTACACAAAGGTTTGAATCAGATACATTCCAGTGCCTTCTTTCCAGCATATCCTGAGTGTTTAGCCGATCCATGATCATCATCCAAGCAAAGAACTTGATTCTCATAGTGCAACAACTAGCCCAAATCCAAGATAAAATTGGGTTGGACGCAATGTGCTTATGCAAGAAGGAGTAATATTTCTTGGCAGAATAACCCTTGCCATCCTCTTTCCATACCCATGTATCATTCAGCTATAGGTTATGCTTGGAATGCAGGAGCAGGTTTTGCAAAGACTGTAGCTCTCCAAAGGCTCTCTCCAAGAGAGGTAAATGAAACAAGGAAGTGAGCTCAGTCGAGTCAAAAACCTCAGCAGCAGAGATAAGAGGATCAATGGCAAAAGAGAAAAGCCTGGCAAACCTTTGTTCATTAGGGATACTAGAGTCCCCCAAGGACCAAGAATCAGACCAGAACAAAACAGTGTCACCCTTATTAACTTGCACAGCACAAACCATCTTGAACTTATCCATTAACTTGCAGATATCCCTCCACCAGAAGGATCCACAAATGATGGTAGCATGAGGAACTCTACCATGGTAGTAAGTATTCCAAATGAGTTGGACCTAGGGCACATCAACTTTATTGTAAAATTTGCTAGCATGTTTGAGAAGCAGAGCCTCATTTTACAGCTTCAGATTCAAAATACCCAGGCCACCTTTGTTTTTGGGCCGGCAAACCAAACCCCAAGCAGCCAAAGACTAACCAGAATCTTGCCCATATTCTATGCCCCCAATGTCGTATATTCGAGGTCTCATCATATGTCCTCTTGGGGCTTGGAGAGTAGTCAGAGTGTACATGGGGATGAACGTGTGATGCTCCGCATCATCTCACCCCCCTTGGGAAAGATCCGACCTCGGATCGTGATCCTCATCACCATGGAAACGGTTGTCGTGGACGGACTTGTAGTTGGACGGAGTTGAAGGCATGTCGCAGTCCAAGTACTTCAAGGTGTCTCCGGTATGTGGTACATGCAAATTGAGCAAACACAAGCAACACTCGGAAATACAATGTTTAGCGCACACAAAGTGTCCATCATGTAAGAATGAGTCCGTGAGGCAAGAATGTTCGTGAAAAAGCGCATGAAGCTTATCAAGTTGATATAGAATGACATGCAAAGCATTCATGGGTAATTGGCATGGTGCACAAAGTGACAAATTCTACCATTGTGCAAAATGATGTCATATAGAGACGGTTCATCAATAGCATGAATACGGCAATGGATGCTCAATATATGTATGATATCATGCAATTGATGGTGGACAATATGATCATCATGTATGAATATTCCATCAAGAAAGATCACAACAAATTTGCCAAGGAAATGCACAAGCTCATATATCATGGATGACATGGAAATAGATGCAACAAGACAAGCATTATGTGAGGCAATCCATGCATGGGGTGCAAACTTGTGGTGAGTATGATATGTCCATTGAGCATGACATGTGTGAGAACAATCAACAAATATGGAGGTGGTGGTACAAAAAGTCAAAGGAGTGTTGATGTACCAAAGCTCGATGTCATGGCATGAGTGGAGTTCTGAAGGTGCATCCAATAAGTGCGAGCGCTCCTCAATGTAAAGGTCCATAGAGCCAATCTCCAATGTCGCTCGTACGTTCCTGAGATGTATCATATAGACAAAAAGAAGGAAACAACAATGAAAGAGTGACCCATCCAATGTGCATATTTGAGGATGGCTCAAAGGGAAGGAGTTCACCTCATGAATGTTCCCGAAGATGTTGGAGTTGCACATCATGTATGCCCTCACATAACCAATATGTCTCATGACGGTAATGCCTTGTGAATCCTTCAAAACGAAAGAACATGACAAACACTCGGAAAAACAAATGAGGTTAGCAGAAGTGCGAAACCTATCATTCGTGTGGTAATATACCCAACAAGTGTATGCATCATGCTCATCAGAAGAAAGGACAAGGGAGCATTTCATAGTATGGAGGCATATGATGCAAAAATAACCAAATACAAGAGCCTCAAGTAAACAAGCGTGCTTCACAAGTAATATGTCTAAGTCTCCACGATCAATAAGCATTGTCGGCGTTCTAGATATGGGGTATCCAGACTTGCCTGCCTGCGGCCCACCATGTGGCTCCATCAACGTCTTGGTACGGCCCAGCTTCAGCATTAGCGACTCAAGACCCTCGTGAGGGGCCAAGCCTCGCGAGGTGGACAACACCAAGACCCCTGAGGGAATCGGCCTCCTCAGGCTGGCTCTCGAGGGGCGGAGAGTTCCATGCAAGGTGCACCTCATGAGGCTCAGCTGATGTGAGCCATGATGACCAAGGCCAGGCGGGTGCCAGCAGGCGCAGAGCGCCAGTTTCCTCTTTGGTGCAAGGGAGGCAAGCCACAGGCGCGGATTCCCGAGGAATTAGCCAAAGGTTTCCATTCCGGTGCAACAAGATCAAGACCACCAGGACGGAGGTCATCACCGAGCCCACCACAGCGTCACGGCCAGAGGCTTTTCGCAGGCAAAGACCACTTTAGTCAGGATAGGCTATACTGCTTGTCCCCTATCAAAACTGGCCATTGTGGGGTCCCTTCCCACCAACATTTGGGAAGAGGACCAAGGCCACTATAAATAGGACTTATCCACCACCATAGAGGGGGATCTAGCGAGTTGGCATCTGGTCAAACCGGATCCACTCTCAGCTGACCACCTCACCAGCTCTCTTGAGCTCAAGAACACCTCACCTCCTAAGGCCAGTTCATACACTTTACTAGTTCATCCTCAACCCTTCGAGGCAATCCACCAAAACGCTGGAGTAGGGTATTACACCGCAAGGTGGCCCGAACCAAGATAAACTGTTCTGTTTCTTTGTCTCTTTGAGCAAGACGCGCTAGGCTTAGGAGGATTGCGAGTAGGCAGGCTGGCTAGTTTGTGATCTCCGCACGCACCCTAGAGTTCGAACCTTTCAAGGGCTTGTGGAACCCGTAATCTGACATTTGGCGCGCCAGGTAGGGGTGCGTCGGATCTTCTCTTCCGCCGATCGATCCAGCGCCACTCCGACACCTCCATGGCTGACACATGCTGGGCTCACACCGACCGCCGGGCTACAGTTGCCGCTCGTGTTGCTCAGACGGATCCGGCGGGCGATGGTTGTGCTCGTCGTGTTCCGTCTCCGGTGGCCAGCGCCGCCACGGGCCCTGCCGGCCACGAGTAGCAAGCCTCTTCGCTGCACCCTTCGGTGCGTCGTGATGGGTGCACCGCCACTCCGTCATTGACCCCGGCAACTTCATCCTCCCACGCGTGTCACGGCCCGGCGAATGTGTAGGCTGCTCTGCTCATGGTGCGGGAGCTCCTTCGCCACCGCCCGGTCGACGACTTCTACGAGAAGTGGCTCAAGCGGATCGCTGATGATAGAGGCAGTGTGTCCCGATATTCCGATGAGATGATAACTATCGTTTTAATGGAGTCAACTTTGACGATCCGACTACAAACGTGCACGACGTTACGCCTTAGCAATCGCTAAACCAACTCCAAGAGGTTATTGACCACGCCAGAGCACAATCAACCTAACCACGAAGGTCTATTCCTGCAAGCAATCGAAGAACAAGCAAGAATATGATAAAAGCAATCTGAATATTGTGAGTATATATGAAGTATTGATAAAGATGGGGATCCGCAAGTGGTCTCGGTATGGTCGTTGGACACAAACAAAGTACACGAAGTTGCAATGGCTAAATTTTAACTAAACAAATACCAAGGAAAAAGCTACTAGATGGATCTACTTATATAGGAGCACGAGGTGTCGGCCAAAGAGGTGGGAGGACGTCCCAAGGCAGCCTAAAACTAACCCTAAGTCGAACAAGGCCAATGGGCCCAAGTGGAGGTGACGTAACACATTTGGACTTGTAGTTTGACTCGGATTCTGCTGCAGCATCAGATTGTTTCGTACATAACTCAACACTTCATCCGAATTTGAAAGTGAATCCAATTGGGGTTGTAAAGAGCACGAAATCAACTTTCCAACAAAAAAAGAATCACCCAATTCGGAGTCCGTATGAAAAAGTTGTTGGCGTTTTGAGTCAGCTATGTCTGTCTAGTCCGAATCTGAAACCAGAACGTGAGAGACTTGGACTCTATCTTCTCTTGGCCCAAAAGTAATATGAGACGACTTTTTGAACAGAACATAAACTTCTCCTTTTCCCTTAAATTCATATGTGGATTGTACAAATGTCCCATACACCTGCAATTAGACAAAACACAAAAGTGTGTGAAGTATTTTTGTTCTGGATAACATAAATAGATTATTGAATAGTTTGCACTAGAAATCACCTGACAAATATGCATATATGCAATATTTTTGGTCGTATCCAAGGTAGTCATGTCCTCATCATCCTCCCCTTCTTGAAAACAAAGCCGTCCTCGGTGTTGCTTAATCTGAAATGTGGCTAACAAAAGAGACAAGGTGTACGTGTTGTATATGCATATGTCATCCATTTTTACTTCCCTTGATTTTTGCACATATGACACATGTATACGTGAGTAACTTTCATAGATCATAAAATATAAAGCCAAAATATTATCATAAGTAGAAGGCATGAAAATATTGCAACTCGGTTTGCACATATAAGTGAAGCTCTTATTCATATCAAAAGATTGACAATATTCATCATTAAACCATCACAACATTGGTGAATAAACCTTACGTGCATCAAATTTACATGCTACAACATGCTTAAATTAGAAAACATGCAATAAGTCATTTGACACAGAATGATCACCAAGATTAGAGGTCATATCAAAATGTTTAAACATTGGCACAATTGTTTTAAAATGTATTTGATCCAAATCTGATTTATTTCCTGATTCACACGGTTCTTTGACATCAACAGTTAATTCAACACGCGCACTCAAAATTGTTAGTATTGCAGTTGTTTGATCACATGATGCATTCATGACAGTAACATGATTCTCTAAAATAGGTGGCGTGCTCAAATCAGCAGGTAACTCAACACATGATGTATTTAAGTTATTTAGGCAAGCATCATTCTCATGTGAAGTTATATCATCAATACCTTTGATGTTACCTTGTCGCAAAAACGTAGCTGATGTAGGTATGGACAATGACAATATACCATACACTTGAGATGATGTCGCACTCACAATATGAGGTGTGGCTGCTCTAGTAGGTGCAACAATGGAGGAATCAACCGATGGTAGTGAGCATGAATTGGAATAGTAGTTGTTGTAGTCACCCAATGCATCTCCTGTAACTGTCTCTCAAAGGTACAAGCGGGAACATACATACCAGTAATGCAACGAGGAATACACTGAAATCTTGCCAGAATATCATGGTTCAAACCACCAAAAAATCTATTCATTGTATCATCCTCAGATTCTTCTATGTCACAATGATGCATATAAGATTTGAACTCTTGGTAGTAAGCATGAACAGTGTTGTTTCCTTGTTTAAATTGTTAAAATTTGCGAAGCAATTCACGACGATAGTAAGGAGGGAAATTTTTTTGTCTCGTTACATCTTTCAAATCTTTCCAAGTTGTGGGTTGGTTATCAATGTCTTTCTTACAATGCACACTCCACCAAATAGAAGCAAAACCAGAAAATGCTCTAGGGGCAGCTCGTACTCGCTCAAGTTCAGAAAAGTCATGGTGACTAAAACCTTGTTCTACTTCAAGCTCCCAAGCGAGATAAATAGCAGGATTAAATATACCCTCAAATGACGGTAAAGAGATAACCTTACCATGTGCTTGTGTGTGTTGTCCCAACTCTTCTGATGGTGAAGATGTGTCCGTCGTCCAAGAACTTTAATCTCCGGAACCTGTCATGATTAGTACAAATAAGAAACAAAATTTGAGAATAATGTTCCTATGAACTACTAGGATGTGCTTGTAAAGTGCTCACAGTAAAGCAAATATCAATATTTTACAAGTTCTTACCATGCGGCAGTTGGTGACAGATAATCAGCAGTGTCATGTAACTCTGAAGATTGTGTAAAGCAATTGCCAGGGGAACGTACGTATACACGGTGTAGAAATATGTGGAGATGGGTTGGCTATATATGGTAGCAAAAAATTAGCAATAATCAATTCAAAGATGCAATGTTGAATAAACGCTCAACGACAGTACTGTGCTGGTCCTAAGCTAGACCGGACTAGAGATGCGAGCCTAGAACACTAATGAGGTCATGGCGTAGCACAACTAGCATCAATGAAGGATACTAAGTAGCTCTGGACAGCCAGATATAAGTGAAGATCACAACGGCAGTAAAGATAATGATGAAAAACAACTGCCAAGCAGGATATACAACAACTCTCTCTCCAACTTTCCTCTAGAAAAGTTTGAGCCAATTTTCTGATAATTTTTTTCAAAGAATGCTACTAACTCAAGTTTTCTAATGCAAAAAGAATCACTCAATTCTGAGTTGATATGAGGAGTCAAATTTTTTAAAACTGGCTTGAAAAACTGGAATAAGCTGTGTTCACGAACTTCAGAGGGCAAAAGGACCTATTTAGAAGCCTAGTTTGTGGTGCCAAATATGGAACTAGCTTCAGCAACTATTTAGATGCGGCTCGTCACTAGCTTTCATTTGAGTACTCGCGGAGCCAAAAAAGACTACGTATGGGAAAGTTATGCATGTTTTACTAAGCAGTGCACAAAACAGATTCGAATCTGAATTCAACTACGAGATTGAGTCTAGATAGATCCAAATTTTGTATTTTCTTCTCTCTTTTCTTTCAGCAGACTTTTTTTCTTTTTCTTTCTCTTAATTTGTTTTTACTTTTTTTCTCTCTTTTTTTTCCGTCTTTTTTGTCTCTCTCTCTTTCCAAAACAAACTTGATAAGATGCAGATTGGATCAAGCGAAGATGTTAACGATCTCAACTATGATTATGACAATGAACGGCGGGTAGCACGTGGTGGAAATTGATGGATGGGTGGTGGACAGCGGAAGGGATAACGATTCAGCGGCAGCATGACTACTGTGAACAAAACTCGAAACTCTAAACGAACTAGACACTAAGACCAGCAACTCGACACGACGACGCAAACGATAATTGAATAATGCAAACAATGAAAAGAAAATTGCAAAGGCTCATACTGGCTTGGAGAAAGGAAGAATAGATCTAACTTTTTTGTTGCTTTTTCTTGGACAATAGGTAAGAAAATATATCTAATCTAAGGAAAATTAGAAATTCTCACCGAGCAACCTGAAAACTGATACCACTTGATAGAGGCGGGATGTCCCGATCTTTCGATGAGATGATAACAATCAATTTGGTGGAGTCGACTTTGACGATCTGACTACAAACATGCACGACATTGCGCCTTAGCCATCGCTAAACCAACTTCGAGAGTTTATTGACCACGCCGGAGCACAATTAACCTGACCACGAAGGTCTATTTCTGCAAGCAATTGAAGAACAAGCAAGAATATGATAAAAGCAATTTGAATACAACATGTATATATGAAGTATTGATAAAGGTGGGGATCCGTAAGCGGTCTTGGTCTGGTCGTTGGACAAAAACAAAGTACATGAAGTTGCAATGGCTAACTTTTAACTAAACAAATCCCAAGGAAAAAGCTACTAGATGGATCTACTTATATAGGAGCAAGGGGTGTCGGCCAAAGAGGTGGGAGGACATCCCAAGGCAGCCTAAAACTAACCCTAGGTCGAACAAGGCCAAAGGGCCCAAGTGGAGGTGACGTAACACCTTTGGACTTGTGGTTTGACTCGGATTCTGCTGCAGCATCAGATTGTTTCGTCCATAACTCAATGCTCCGGCCAAATTTTAAGGTGAATCCAATTGGTTCGAAAGAGCACAAAATCTACTTTCCAACAAAAAACGAATCACCCAATTTGGAGTCCGTATGAAAAATTTGTTGGTGTTTTGAGTCAGGTATGTCTGTGCAGTTCGACTGAATCCAGAACATGAGAGACTTGGACTCTATCTTCTCTTAGCCCAAAAGTGACGTGAGAGGACTTTTTGAGCAGAACATAAACTTCTCCTTTTCCCTTAAATTCATATGCGGATTGTACAAATGCCCCATACACCTGCAATTAGATAAAACACAAAAGTGTGTGAAGTATTTTTGTTCTGGATAACATAAATAGATTATTGAATAGTTCGCACTAGAAATCACCTGAAAAATATGCATATATGCAATATTTTTGGTCGTATCCAAGGTAGTCATGTCCTCATCATCCTCCCCTTCTTGAAAACAAAGCCATCCTCGGCGTTGCTTAATCTGAAATGTGGCTAACAAAAGAGACAAGGTGTACATGTTGTATATGTATATGTCATCCATTTTTACTTCCGTATATTTTTGCACATATGACACATGTATACATGAGTAACTTTCATTGATCATCAAATATAAAGCCAAAATATTATCATAAGTAGAAGGCATGAAAATATTGCAACTCAGTTTGCACATATAAGTGAAGCGCTTATTCATATCAAAAAATTGACAATATTCATCATTAAGCCATCGCAACATTAGTGAATAAACCTTACGTGCACCAAATTTACATGCTACAACTTGCTTAAATTAGAAAACATGCAATAAGTCATTTGACACAGAATGATCACCAAGATTAGAGGTCATATCAAAATGTTTAAACATTGGCACAATTGTTTTAAAATGTATTTGATCCAAATCTGATTTATTTCCTGATTCACATGGTTCTTTGACATCAACAGTTAATTCAACACATTCACTCAAAATTTTTGGTATTTCAGTTGTTTGATCACATGATGCATTCATGACAGCAACATGATTCTCTAAAGTAGGTGGCGTGCTCAAATCAGCAGGTAACTCAACACATGATGTATTTAAGTTATTTAGGCAAGCAACATTCTCATGTGAAGTCATATCATCAATACCTTTACTGTTACCTTGTCGCAATGACGTAGCTGATGTAGGTATGGACAATGACAATAAATCATACACTTGAGATGATGTCGCACTCACAATCTGAGGTGTGACTGCTCTAGTAGGTGCAACGATGGAGGAATCAACCGATGGTAGTGAGCATGAATTGGAATAGTAGTTGTTGTAGTCACCCAATGCATCCTCCTGTAACTATCTCTCAAAGGAAAAGCGGGAACATACATACCAGTAATGCAACGAGGAATAAACTGAAATCTTGCTTGAATATCATGGTTCAAACCACCAAAAAATCTATTCATTGTATCATCCTCGGATTCTTCTATGTCACAATGATGCATATAAGATTTGAACTCTTGGTAGTAAGCATGAACAGTGTTGGTTCCTTATTTAAATTGTTCAGATTTGCAAAGCAATTCACGACAATAGTAAGGTGGGAAAATTTGTTGTCTCATTACATCTTTTAAATCTTTCCAAGTTGTGGGTTGGTTATCAATGATTTTCTTACAATGCACACTCCACCAAACAGAAGCAAAACCAGTAAATGCTCTAGTGGCAGCTCGTACTCGCTCAAGTTCAGAAAAGTCATGGTTACTAAAACCTTGTTCTACTTCAAGCTCCCAAGCGAGATAAATAGCAGGAGAAATATACCCTCAAATGACGGTAAAGAGATAACCTGACCATGTGCTTGTGTGTGTTGTCCCAACTCTTCAGATGGTGAAGATGTGTCCGTCATCCAAGAACTTCTATCCCTGGAACCTATCATGTTTAGTAGAAACAAGAAACAAAATTTGAGAATAATGTTCCTATGAACTAGTAGGATGTTGTTGTCAAGTGCTCACAGTAAAGCAAATATAAATATTTTACAAGTTCTTACCGTGCGGCAGGTGGTGACAGGCAATCAGTGGTGTCAAGTAACTCTGAAGATTGTGTAAAGCAATTGCCCGGGGAACGTACGTATACACAGTGTAGAAATATGTGGAGCTGGGTTGGCTATATATGGTAGCAAAAAATTAGCAATAATCAATTCAAAGATGCAATGTTGAATCAACGCTCAACGACGGTACTGTGCTGGTGCTAGGCTAGACCGTACTAGAGACGTGAGCCTAGAACACTAATGAGGTCATGGCGTAGCACAACTAGCATCAATGAAGGATTAAGTAGCTCCGGACAGCAAGATATAAGTGAAGATCACAACGGCAGTAAAGATAATGATGAAAAACAACTGCCAAGCAGGATATACAACAACTCTCTCTCCAACTTTCCTCTAGAAAAGTTTGAGCCAATTTTTTGATAATGTTTTTCAAAGAATTCTACTAACTCAAGCTTTCCAATTCAAAAAGAATCGCTCAATTCTGAGTTGATATGAGGAGTCAATTTTTTTAAACTGGCTTGAAAACTAGAATAAGCTGTGTTCGCGAACTTCAGAGGGCAAAAGGACCTATTTAGAAGCCTAGTTTGAGGTGCCAAATATGGAACTTGCTTCAACAACTATTTAGATGCGGCTCGTCGCTAGCTTTCATTTGAGTACTCGCGGAGCCAAAACGGACTTCGTATGAGAAAGTTACGCATGTTTTACTAAATAGTGCACAAAATAGATTCGAACCCGAATTCAACTACGAGATTGAGTCTAGATAGATCCGAATTTTGATTTTTCTTTTCTCTTTTCTTTCAGCAGACTTTTTTTTCTTTTTCTTTCTCTTACTTTTGTTTTTACTTTTTTTTCTCTCTTTTTTTCTCCGTCTTTTTCTCTCTCTCTCTTTCCAAAACAAACTTGATAATATGCAGATTGGATCAAGCGAAGATGTTAACGATCTCAACTATGATTATGACAATGAACGGCGGGTAGCACATGGTGGAAATTGATGGATGGGTGGTGGACAGCGGAAGGGATAACGATGCAGCGACAACGTGACTATTGTGAACAGAACTCGAAACTCTAAACGAACTAGACACTAAGACCAGCAACTCGACACGACGAAGCAAACGATAATTCAATAATGCAAACAATGAAAAGAAAATTGCAAAGGCTCATACTGGCTTGGACAAAGGAAGAATAGATCTAACTTTTTTGTGGCTTTTTCTTGGACAATTGGTAAGAAAGTATATCTAATCTAGGGAAAACTGGAAATTCTCACCGAGCAACCTGAAAACTGATACCACTTGGCAGAGGCGGGATGTCCCGATCTTTCGATGAGATGATAACTATCGATTTGGTGGAGTCGACTTTGACAATCTGACTACAAACGTGCACGACGTTGCGCCTTAGCAGTTGCTAAACCAACTCCGAGAGGTTATTGACCACGCCAGAGCACAATCAACCTGACCACGAAGGTCTATTCCTGCAAGCAATTGAAGAACAAGCAAGAATATGATAAAAGCAATCTGAATAGTGCGAGTATATATGAAGTATTGATAAAGATGGGGATCCGTAAGCGGTCTTGGTCTGGTCGTTGGACAAAAACAAAGTACACGAAGTTGCAATGGCTAACTTTTAACTAAACAAATCCCAAGGAAAAAGCTACTAGATGGATCTACTTATATAGGAGCAAGGGGTGTCGGCCAACGAGGTGGGAGGACATCCCAAGGCAGCCAAAAACTAACCCTAGGTCGAACAAGGCCAAAGGGCCCAAGTGGAGGTGACGTAACACCTTTGGACTTGTGGTTTGACTCGGATTCTGCTGCAGCATTAGATTGTTTCGTTCATAACTCAATGCTCCGGCCAAATTTGAAGGTGAATCCAATTGGGTTTGAAAGAGCACAAAATCAACTTTCCAACAAAAAACGAATCACCCAATTCGGAGTCCGTATGAAAATTTTGTTGGCGTTTTGAGTTAGGTATGTCTGTGCAGTCCGAATCTGAATTCAGAACGTGAGAGACTTGGACTCTATCTTCTCTTGGCCCAAAAGTGACGTGAGAGAACTTTTTGAACAAAACATAAACTTCTCCTTTTCCCTTGAATTCGTATGTGGATTGTACAAATGTCCCATACACCTGCAATTAGACGAAACACAAAAGTGCACTACTAGAAAAACCCCTACTAATGGCGCACCTAATATGGCCATTAATGGCGCATCTGTGGTGCGCCATTACTAGCACGCCATTAGTAATTTTTACTAATGGCGCACCACCGGTGCGCCATTAGTATCTAGATACTAATGGCGCACCGCAGCGCCATTAGTATAGGCCAGTGCACCATTAGTATGCCTCCCAGGCCATGTATACCAGTGCTTTGGCATACTAATGGCGCACTACCACCGGATCGCCATTAGTAATCGCGACATACTAATGGCGCACTATCCATGATGTGCCATTAGTATGCTTTGTTATACTAATGGCGCCTTTATCATGTGATCGCCATTAGTATGAATATTAGGTTTTTTATTTTTATTTTCTGTTTTTGCACAGGTTACAAAATGTATAATTTGACAAAATATAGACATCACACATCAACAACAGATTCATCGAATACAATAGAAGATTAGTCTTTGAATACAATTCATCATATTAGTCTCCTAATACAATTCATCATATTAGTCTCCGAATTGAAAAGACCGAACAAAGATAGAACATTATATTACAAGTCTCGAGACCGCGAGTAGCGAGTTTGTCTTCACATTACAAGTCGATATCGATCATCTAAATTACCATCACATAGAAGAGAGCTGCGGTCATCACGATGAGCATCATCACGATGAAACTCGTCTTCATCCGGTTCCTCCAACGCTCCCTCCCTCTCCGCTAGATAGCGGGCGATCTAGATTCAGCCTCGCCCTAGTGGTGTACCCTTTGTAATCTGTATCGCTGAATCGGTGAACCTGTCTCGACACTCCTCCCACCATTGTAGACTCCGGGAACCTTACCCTTGTACCGACATACGCCGGCATCGCTATGCACTAGCCAAACGAAACATTAGTACCAATTCACGCACAATACATAAGCAATATATAAGTATGCAAATGAACGATCGAAGAGAAAAGCAAGACATTAATAGCATCGATTACATCTAAGTTGAATGACTCTCGAAACCAAAGAGACATACTACAAGTTCATTAAAGTTTAATTACAACATGAGCCAATCGATGTTTTAGAACTAGACACAGCATCACTGCTTTCGACTCGACTCAAGGAACCGGAGCGTGGATGAAGCCGCCGTCTATCGTGGGAGTCATGAAATAATAGTCGTTGTCAGCCTGCATTTGTAGCATTGTGTCGATGTCACTGTTGGACGGTTGATTGTTGAGGTAGAACTGCCCCGAGGTACGAAGGACATCTTGATGGATGATTTCCACAAACTCCGACTAGATGCAAAAGAATTCTTGTCGGAGGTCTGCGTCCTGGATTGCCGATACGCTCTTTGCCCAATCTTTGAGTTTACTCGGTAGCAAAAGTTGATGATGGTCCCGTACGATCGCCCGCATGTGATGGATGGCGTAGTAGGCACCCTTCTGACCGCCAGGCGGCTGCTTGACGCAGCAGAACGTCGTATTGTGGGAGAACACATGCTTGCCATACTTACGATTAGGCTTGGTGAAGGTGCCTCCAGATTTGGCATAGCCAGGGAGAACATCATCAAGAACCTTCTTGACATTTGTGTAGTCTACGTTCGACTGACGGTCCGGGTCGAAATACGTGGCCATGGAATATTTGGGGCTTAGGAGGATGAGCATGCAACCTGTGTCACTGCAGAAAACACGGAATGTTGAAAGAAAAACGATCGAAATGTAAGAATTCATATGTTACGGGCCGGTTGAGGGGAGGACTTACTCGGGAAAGTAAGGCACGAGGAAGTTATCCTTATCTTGGTTTGCCAGAATGACACCTTCGAGGTAAGAACTCGCGACTTGCCGGTCCCCAGCGCTGCCCAAGATCTTGGCACGCATGTAGAAGGGGTCGACTATCACGATGTCCGGGGTCTTGTCGCGAATGATCCGCATCTCCATACTCAGCGAAAATAGCCGAACGAAGGTGTAGTGCAGCGGATGAAGGTTCAACATAGCGTGGATGTCATCAAAATGCAGGACGATCGTACGCCTGATGGAGTTATCCACAAAGCCCTTGCCCTCTGGCACCTTGGCCGCGAAAACCGGGTATGCCACATCCTTCTCTCCGAGACGCCGCTTCTCCAAAGCAAGAACACTGTCATGCAGACTCCGCATAGCACCGGTTGCAGCATTGAGCATATTTGTCGGTAGCATCGCACTACCCGCCACATGCACCCTCCTCGAGATATCCTGCGGTGAAGGTGGCCCGTCCTGAGCACGGATCGTACTTTGGTGCGGCTGGCTCGCACCCTTCTTACTCTTTCTTTTGCGTGCCTTCTTCTTCTCCTATAGTGGGACCGAGTTCGCTCACAGACCGCCTTCTTGAGTGTGTTGGGGCTGATAATATTTCGCACCTCGCCTATCCGAGGCTCGGTGAAGTCGGCAGTGGAGGCGCCTCGAGAGCTGAACGCCGACGGCGCTGTTGCAACTTGGCTTCTCCGCGGTACCAGCTAGATCGCACACGCCTTTTGTTGGTTTGGTTCTTGAGAAGGAGGCCCCATGAAGTCGCCATCGCACCCATGATCGGCAAAGTACTTGATCGACGCTGCCAAATGTATCATCATCGTTGTCGCCGCCGCTCGCTTTTGATCCCGTGCCATATGCATGTTTGGATCCATGGCATAGGGATGTCCGCACCGTTACTGGCGGTCTTGCCACGGGCCGACTTGGCGCCGCACGATCGGCGGTGTTGTCTTTGGGGTGGTGTCCCCGCCCCAAACGAATCGCTCTTCGCCAAAGCAGGGTCACCAGCAGGCGCCGAGGGTCATCACGTCATCATCGCCGGCCCGATGGGTCGAATCGAGGTAACAAGTCGTCGCAGCCTGGCAGCACCAACCGGTTGAACCCTAAACAAGTTGGGTGGCATCCGGTACCGTGGAACAAGGGTTGCCGGTTGAACGATTTTGCCCTTGGCGACATCGACCAACTTCGTTGTTCACGGCGTGGAGGAGAGTGCACGAACGTCGGCGGCGCCCTGCGAAAACATGTAGGGTGTCGGGGATGCCCGATCAAAGGCAAGGAGATGAAGTCCTCGGCGAGAGAGGCTTAATTAGTTACCGTGATGATGGCGCCGAGCTAGGCTAATGTCGACGCACCGCCAACGGCGGGCGGCAGATTAACGGAGGGGCGCTTGTGCAGAGGTGCCGCCGGCGTACACCCGTGTGCATTAAGCCCCCGTGCCGGCGGCGGAGACACCAATGCCGCCTCGCCGGGGCACCAATGGCCCCGCCATCGCATTATGCGAAGTTGCTGGCCATGAAGCTAGGAATCGGGCGTCCTCGTTGGCGCCCGCAATCCACGCGACTCAACCCCGAGATCAAGGTAGGCACAATGGCGGTGATCGCCGCCCGAGTCGTTGTTCCACTTGCTCTTGGACAATCTCCGAATCCGCGCCACCGTGCCTTGAGTTCTTGAACCTCTCGCTACCGCTTTCCGAGCTGGTCTTTTTCTCCTTCCGCACATCAGCGGTATAGTATGACCCCATTTTGTCGACAAGCCTTTGCCGCCACACGACCAGGTGACGTCGACTTCATCGAGCTTATCCTTGTTCTTCATTACATTCAACGCCCTATTTAGAGTGGTGTCCCAAGGGTTGCTCTTAGTCGACCTCGCGCTCGCTTTCAATCGCTGCGGAAGGAATGTGAACCATTTAGAAATTTGGCTTCATTAATTAGAATGCAACCATATGGAGCTAATTACGCGGGTGTATTCCTTACCGTAACAAGCTCAAGCTGCCCGGTCTTCGATCCGTGGTAAGCTCCTTTGTTTTCGGTCCTTCTTGTACCGGCCCCGACAAAGTTCCCGGTCCGCTTGTTACCACTGATTTCTCGAAGAGGGGCGGTAGGCCTTGCTCGGCACGGTCCGCCTCCTCCTTGTCCCATATAGGCTCTGCCACTCAGAACCGCCGGACCGAGTGTGTGTTCCCTATGTTCATCTCCGCATTTGTTTCCCCACTCACTTGATTGGGAGCTTGCGGTGCTCGAGCAATTGATCTTGAAGTCGTTGTAGTCATCTTCGTGATCGAAGGATTTTCTCCTTGATCTTCCGATAACTCTCACCTTTCTCGATCATTTTCTTCACATTGCTTTTCCAAGTAGACAGGGCCTTGCTCATCTTCGTGAGGGCAGCATTGTTCACTTTATTCCCTTTGAGGCTTGTGTTTGCAAATTCAGCGGGAACTTGTATCGCTCGTGCAGCTTCGAAGAGGAGGTGGCACAAATTCCCTCGGTTAGGATGCCTCGGGTTCTCGGTGTTGATCGAGACGGTGCTCGGACAATGCACCCGAGCTGAAGCGAGTACCCTTGACTATTCGCTCGGGCGCCGTTGGATTCCGTTGGAGTCCACTTCATAACTTCCTCCTTGAGGGTGAGGAGCACGATCGGGCGTCGGTCCTTCCGTTGCCTCTTCAGTTGGCTGCCATCTGTGCGGGCGCCACCATCATCAGTGGTGGCATCCTCGGCGGCACCATCAATGGTGGCATCAGTGTGGTCATCCTCGGCGGCACCATCAGTGGTCTCAGGATCGGTGGGGAAGGCGGCGGCCTCATACAAGTGAGGTTGTCCCTCCATCTCCGGGACAGCTCCTGAATGCCTTGCCGCCTCAACCCCGCCTCATCGTTGTGGGCCATGTTTCTCTCTAAATAGAAACAAAGTTTGGTCAAAAGTTGGTTATTGTCAAGGAACAAGATCTCTAAGTTGACCAAATAACCTAATTCTCGAGGAATGTCGCCAAAAGTTGGTTATTGTCAAGGAACAATTGAGAGATGTTTGTGATATTGCCTAGGTGTTTTGGGATAGAACCCATTAGTGTGTTGTTGCTAAGGTCCAAGTCCACGTTCTCGTGGTAACCTAGTTCTTGAGGGTGTGTCTAGAAAGTTCACTCTTCTTTTTAGAAGACAAGCGTCTGAAATGGTATTGCCTTTCCTTAATTTGTACTATTTTTCATTGTGTTGAATACTTATGTGGGTGAGTGTATCTGTAATTACTTTTTACTACACCACATGTATTGAGAATGCCTTTGCTGCCTGAGAATAGAATGCTCATCCGCTTCGAACTAAGTCTTTTGCGATTATTTTTGGTTCTGTACATGATGCAAAATGGATGGATGGATGAATATAATGAAGCAAGTAATTGTCCTGCCTTGGAAATTAAGCTGGTGCCTACAGGTATATGTATGTATTGTTCGGTTGGTCCTGAAAAACAAAAGCTATCTAGCTAGTATGCAATGCAAATTAAGCTGCAGATAGCTTATTGTCTCCTCTCACTATCTCTCTATCACACATGGCAAGCAAGGGTGTCTGAGTGTGTGAATAAAATACTAAACTAATCCAACCACTAAAGCAAATTAATTTTTATTTTGGTTGAGAATCGGGCACCTTCTAGGTCAAGAAAATTGGGCATGACCTTTGCTAATTGTCTTGACCTAGGAGTGCCCCATTTCTCAACCGAAACGGAAATTAATCAACGTTCAGAGAAAGGGTTATTTTAGAAGATCACAAGTAGTAGCAGATCACTTGACAAAATCACAACTAGCAAAGACAACTGCAGATAGCAGCAGCAGATCACTTGACAAGTAGTACAGCAGCAGCGTGGGCTGGATTAGCAAGAAAGCTGATGTACAAAACCTCAAAACAATGCAAAGTGTCACGGCTAAAAAACAATTACAAGAGACTAAAAACAGGAATCATTATCTTCTATATGAAGTCATGATGATGCAACTTTAGTCTTCACTAGATAGAAATACTTGTGTTGCTTGATTTATTTTCGAGCCCTAATTGTGTTGTTGTGTTCTCTGTTGTTGGTGAAATAGGTGTTGTATCCACAACTTAACTGTAATTGGGCCCCGGACATCGAACAAAAATAGAGCAAGCAAGACTGAATGTTCCAGATTATGAACCAAAGTGATGCACACAAGAATCAAACTGAGTGTACAACAAAAAGAAACCACCTTGGCTGCTCCTAAACGCGGATCTCATGTTCCATAGTTTGAGACAGATATTCCACAAGTTATAATCACTCAAGAAACGCCAACCGCTGATGCAAATTTAGCAATCAAGCATGCAACCCTCAAACATTACTACTACTACATGTACCAGGCCAAAATCAAATTGCAATGCTTGTTTAGAGAATTTTCAGAGAGAAAATACAGTACACCAAGCCACCAAGAGCTGCCATTTCTACATTTAATTGCAACAATATCTTACACTAATAATTACAGTGTAAAAACCATGGAAATACACAGTAATTCCACTAAAAATGCCACTTGCAAATACAGAGCAAAAATCCACTAGAAGTACATTGTAAACCCACTAACATTTACAGTGTAAATTCCACTAACAATTACAGTGTAAATTTCACTTTGAAAATGCACAAGAATTACACTAAAAGTACACTCAGAGAGGGGAGAGGGGAGAGGAGGAGGGGAGCTCACGGGGCCGGGAGGGGGCGCGGGAGGATGCCGGGAGTGGGGCACGGGAGGATGTCGGGGATGAGGTCCGGGGTGGTGGTGCTCGGCGACGGTGGTGTGGACGGGCGGCGTCCGGGCGGCGGGTCGCGCCGAGGCGGCGGGCAGCGGCGCTGGGCGGGTCGAGGCGGCGCTGGGCGGCGGGCAGCGCCGAGGTGGCGCTGGGCGGCGTCCCGGGCGGCGGGCAGCGCCGAGGCGGCGCTGGGCGGCGTCCGGGCGGCGGGTCGCATGAGGCGGCGGGCAGCGCCGAGGTGGCGGGCAGCGCGCTGGGCGGGTCGAGGCGGCGCTGGGCGGCGCTGGGCGGGCGGGCAGCGCCGAGGCGGCGCTGGGCGGCGGGGCAGAGGGCGAGGGCGGCAAGGCTGGAGAGGAGAGGGAAGGGATCGAGGGCGAGGGCGAGGAGAGAGAGGGCCGAGGGAATATGGGTGGGGCGGGCACAATACTAATGGCGCACCACCCTCGGTGCGCCATAAGTACATCCATACTAATGGCGCACCCCACTATGGTGCGCCATTAGTATTTTTTTATTTCTGCTCGGGCCAACAGGTTATCTACCACTGTAATCGATCCACATCAAGTCCCTCTACTAGCTCGACTGTCAAGATCCAGCTCTCACCAGAGGTCCCGGTTCACTCCAAGGCTCCACAAATTTTTTAAGCATTTAAAAAGCTGTTTGGTACTTATTTGTGTTTAAATATGTTCAAACTTGTTTAAATCATAACAGTAATATTTTTTTTATAAAATAGTAATAGTTTTTTAAAAAATATCATCGAACAGTAATGCCGGTGGAGCGGGAGGGTGCGCGGTGCGGGGGTCGTGGCGGCGGCGGTTGAGTAGGGAATTGAGGGTGCGGGGTTTGCAGAGGTGCGGCCGTGGATCGGGGTCCTCGGCGAGGGGGACCGGATCTGGCGAGGTGGGATAGCGATCGAGATGGAGGGGGATCGAGATCGAGTGTCCATGAAATTTAAAAATATTCATGATAGTTCAAAAAAATACAATCGAGAAATGAAGGCTACGATTTAAATACAATCGATCTTAGCTAGCTATCTGCTCACAATCTTCTTGCCCTTCTTTTTCGCAAATGGAGTTCTTCCGTGGAACGGACGCCCTTAGGTAGGGTGGTCCCGCTTCTTCTTGTGGTGTATGCTGCTACTTCATCATCGCCGCCATGTTTGATCCTCGGTCGCCGTGCTTGTCGAAGTCTTGCTCATTGGCTACTCCATCCATTCCGATGATCTTCCTTTTGCCTCTCCTCACGACAACATGACTGGCTTTGGCGGTCGGTAATGAAGAAGCATTGGTCCACTTGGGAAGCCGCACCCATGGCTCATTTTTCAGGTGACGCTTATGCCGCGGTCTTGGATTTGGCTTCGTATAACCATGGCAGTGAAATACCGGTCTTCTTTATGACGTTCTTGGCCCATCGACACGGAACATCGGGACCTTCTCTCCAACAGTAGCTCAGCTCCCAGATCTCCTCGATCCTTTCGTAGTATCTGTCCTTGTCGTTACCGTGTAGGATTCCATCGCTACCCGGAGTTCGATAACCATCTCTCTTCATGTCCTTGGCCTCGTGTAGAATGTGTAGTCATGGATATCGTGACGCCTCATAGGTCATCGAGGTTGTGCTCGGCGCCTGTGACAAGGCGAATATGAGTTGTTCTTCTGCGGAAGAATCCTCATGTAAAGGGTACGACGTAAGCTTCGCTTGAACCAACGCGTGAAACATGAGTTGTGCTCTTTGAGTATATCTCCGTCCGTCCTCTGCTGACCTCGCCATTGTACGCCTTCTTAATAAAGGTTTTGTGCTCTACCACCCAAGGATCGACCACGATATGTGTTGTAGCGCGACTAGGTTTGCTCTTTCAAAGTCGGCGAGTCGACCCTCGAAGTCGACATGCATTTCGCGGCGACCCTCACGGTGACCCCATCCAGCGAGCCCGCCGAGGTGCTGCTGACGGGCAGACCAACGGGTTCTCGATGCCTAGATAATTCGTGCAATGGGAGATGCACTCTTCGATCGAAAGCCCCGCTATGCTTCCTTCGACGTGACATGTTGCGAACGTATCCTTTGATGACACCATTCATCCTTTCGAACGGCATCATGCCGGGAACATCGCCCGAGTTGGATGATATCCTCCACTATATGGACCAGCAGATGCACCATAATGTCGAAGAATGCGGGCGGAAGTACATCTCAAGCTCGCATAGTATCACCACGATCTCTTCCTCGTAGCCTTCGAGTTGCCTCACGCCAATCGACTTCCGAGATGACGTCGAAGAAGTTGCATAGGCCAAATAGCGTTTCACGAACGTGCGCGTCCATGATCCCACGGATTGCAACTGGAAGTATCTGCGTCATCAGCACATGACAGTCGTGAGACTTCATCCCGCTGAACTTCTGCTTCGCTGGGTCTAGGTATTTGCTTATCTTCCCCGCGTAACCGTAAGGAAGTTTTACTCCTAGGAGGCACGTGAAAAACTGCTCGATCTCCTCCTGACTTAGAGTGAAGCACGCGGGAGGGTAGTCATTTCCGGTCTTCTTGGCCTTTTTGCCTTTGCGACGACTTTCTATGTCATGCTTCGCCTCATCATCATCGTCATCATCATCATCATCACATATAGCGTGAAGCTCCTGCCTGATGCCCATTGATTTCAAGTCTGCCCTTGCTTTCGGCCCATCTTTGGTCCTCTCTGGCATGTTGAGCAGGGTACCAAGAAGACTCTCGCACACGTTCTTCGTGATATGCATGACATCAAGGCTGTGAGGCACACGGTGGATCTTCCAGTACGGCAAGTCCTAGAAAACAGACCTCGTTTTCCATACCTTCAGCAGCGGTTCTGGCGCCTTTCGCTTCTTTCCCGGCTCTGGCGCCTTTTGCTTCTTTCCCGGCAGTGGGCAGTCCTTCCAATTTTTCAACAGCTTGTCTATTTCCTCGCCGCTCCTCGTACATGGGCGTTTTCGGGGTTCGGTTTCACCATCGAACAGATCCTCGCGTTTCCTCCATGGGTCATTGTCGCGAAGCCACCTTCGATGTCCCATGAACACGGTTTTCGAAGACCCGGGATCTCTATCTAGCTGGCGATACGTTGTGTCATCCATGCACCTTACGCATCCAGAAAATCCATGGACTACCTACCCGCAAGATATCCGTGAATCGAGATAGTCGTGCACCGTCGTGAGCAAAGGCGGCTCTCATAGGGAAATATTCTTTCTCTGCGGCGTCCCACGTATTGGTGGCGTTTTCCACAGCGTGTCAAGCTCCACTTTCAGCAGCCCCAGATACTGATTGATGTCGCTCCTGGTTGTTTCGCCCTTCAATTAGCATACTCATGTGAATGTACTTCCTCTTCATGCACAACCTGGGGGAAGGTTGTACATCCACACAAACACAGGCCAGGTGCTATGTGTGCTTCTCTGGCTGCCAAACGGATTGACTCCATCGGTGCTCGTGCTCAAAGACGATGTTCCTTGGATCGCTCCCAAATTTTGGGTATTCGTTCAATGCTTGCCATCGCTCGCATCCTTAGGGTGACTCAGCACTTGTCTTTTTTATCTATCTCTGGATCATTTGCGTCATCTTCTCGCTTCTTCTCCTCCCTATCCGCGTGCCAATGCAGGAGCTTTGCTACCTTAGGGTCCGCGAAATACCGCTGCAGACGAGGAGTGATCGGAAAGTACCACACCACTTTTCGAGGAGCTTTCTTCCTCTTCTTGTATCGAGTGACACCGCACACCGGACATATGGTAGACTCCGTGTGCTCGTCCGATAAATGATGCAATTGTTCATGCACACATGGTATTTCACGTGCGGTAAATCCAGAGGACACACGATTTTCTTCGCCTCCTCCAAACTGGTCGGCACTTGTTCCCTTTGGGAAGACGTTCGTGCTGAAATGACATGTTCTCGCCGAAGCATCGCCGGTCATTTTGTGTTTTACCTTCATCTCCGAGCCATGAGCGCTACTTTCAAAGCGGTATCCTCGGCCTGCATCCTTCATACAATGGAGTAACCGCGTCTAACTCAAGTTGATCCATCTTGGCTTTCTCTCGGCGGCAGCTCTTAAGTATCCGTCGCTTGAGAAGCAGCTCTTGAATATGAGGGTCCCGCACCCAGCCCATCGATGGTCCAGCGTCGTCGCGCTCACCGGCATCAAGATCATGTCCTGCATCTTCTACATGATGGCTGTGTACATCATCACCGTCGTGATCATCTCCCGGGATTCTTCGCCTTCTCACCCGCCCGAGCCGCGGTGGTTGTCTTGTCGCCCTTCCTCATTTCTTGCCCGCCCCCATGGACAACTTCGTAGTCATCTTCATCACCTTGCCACCGATAGCCATCCATGAAACCACGCAAGAGCAGGTGGTCCCAACCTGCCGGAATCTGGGTCCGCAATAAGGCTATTCAGCTTGCATCTTCGACACGGACATCTTATCTCCGCCTCGTTCTTTTGAAGCATCTCGCCTTCAAGGACCTCAAAACCTATTCATGATGCCTTCGGTCATCATGCGGACCATGGTCGTCAAGGTAGAGAAAAAGCGATATTTTAGAACCAAGAAAAATTTGGCATGACTTTCCTAAAAATAGGACCAAAAGAATGCTTAATGCCAAAATTCTCACTAAACGGAAATGAATCAACATTCCGCAAAATATTGGCAACTATCGCATTTCAAATACCGTACACCTCCAAACACAAACACATATGCAACACCACAAACATATGCAACACCACGAACATACATAGATCTAGCTAGGCCATAAAAAGTGCATGTGCACATTGTTGTTGGGAGAACAACATAAATATAGCTTCCCCTTACTTACCTAGCAAAACAAGGTAACTTAACCACTTAATTTGAATGAATCTATGGTGGAAATGAGGTGAAAAGAGGAGGCACCGAGACAAGGAGGAGGCGGTGGAGAATGAAGTGGGGAGAAAGTGAGTGTGGGAGAGAGGCTGTCCAAAATATCTTGTTGCCGCCCACTTACTAATGGCGCACCAGCAAAAAATGCGCCATTAGTAATCCAGTTACTAATGGCGCACTTCGGTGGTGCGCCATTAGTAGTTTTGCAAAAAAACATACTAATGGCGCACTCTGCCACGGTGCGCCATTACTAGTTTGAACTAGTAATGGCGCACCACGTGAGTGCGCCATTAGTACTTTTGCAAAAAAGGAATAAAAAATAATTAAAAAATAACATTAGTGGCGACTTTACGGCTGGTGCGCCATTACTAGTTACAACTAGTAATGGCGCACTACCTGTGGATGCGCCATTAGTATGTTTGGACAGGCGCACTAGTTCAAAAAAAATTGGTACTAATGGCGCACCGTGGGCCGGGTGCGCCATTAGTAGTTTCAACACTAATGGCGCATCAGAAGGTGGTGCGCCATTAGTATATACTAATGGCGCACCACTTGTCTGGTGCGCCATTAGTGTCAATACCATCTATAGCCCTTTTTCTAGTAGTGGTATGTGAAGTATTTTTGTTCTGGATAACATAAATAGATTATTGAATAGTTTGCACTAGAAATCACCTAACAAATATGCATATTGGTCTTATCCAAGGTAGTCATGTCCTCATCATCCTCCCCATCTTGAAAACAAAGCCGTCCTCGGCGTTGCTTAATCTGAAATGTGGCTAACAAAAGAGACAAGGTGTACATGTTGTATATGTATATGTCATCCATTTTTACTTCCCTTGATTTTTGCACATATGACGCATGTATACATGAGTAACTTTTAGAGATCATAAAATATAAAGCCAAAATATTATCATAAGTAGAAGGCATGAAAATATTGCAACTCAGTTTGCACATATAAGTGAAGCACTTATTCGTATCAAAAGATTGACAATATTCATCATTAAACCATCGCAACATTGATGAATAAACCTTACGCGCATCAAATTTACATGCTACAACATGCTTAAATTAGAAAACATGCAATAAGTCATTTGACACAGAATGATCACCAAGATTAGAGGTCATATCAAAATGTTTAAACATTAGCACAATTGTTTTAAAATGTATTTGATCCAAATATGATTTATTTCCTGATTCACATGGTTCTTTGATATCAACAGTTAATTCAACACGCGCACTCAAAATTGTTGGTATTTCAGTTGTTTGATCACATGATGTCAGGACCCCGACTCAATGTCACATCGATCTAGCCTATAACACCTCATATCACTTTGCGGCCTCACGCACGGTATCCCCACGGGTGTCGCCTTACCTTTGCCGGGACCGCTTATGCCTTTTGGCACACGATATGATAGTGTCGCTAGCATCCATATGAAAAGGAGCCCGGCTGACATGGCTAGTTGTAAACCAAAAGTGGCACAGACTTACAGGACAGCATCCATGACCCAAAGATCGAACATGTCGGTCATCGCAAGTAAGTTCCGGCTGTAGCACTGGCTAGCAGACTCGATAAACCGGGCTGTAGTGGGCTAACAGGACTCCGGTACTAATGCGTGACATTTCCCGAAGGGACAGACACAGAACGAAGAAGGACACATGCCGCCAGCCTAAGTGTTCGGAGCAAGAGCAAGCTACCATGGCTCAAAGGAGACACTAGGAGACATTTCCGTAAGAGAGGCTACTAAAGATAAACAACTAGATAGTCGATCCCACACATACCAAGCATTTCAATCATACACACAATATGCTCGATATGTGCAAATACAACAAGGCATCACAACATGACTCTACGACACAAGTATTTTATTTAAAGGCTCAATGAGCCATACATAGCATACACACAAGTGCGGGTCACATGACCCACATTCAAGTCATACAAGCATACAAGCCAACAATGGAAGTGTTTTGTTTGAGTACGCATAACTAGTAAAATAAAAGAGGCTTGGGTAAGCCTAGCTATACTACATGGTCCTTCACTTGCTCAGATCACCACCGGGCCTTAGTCTACTCATCGATGTCAACGCTCACGAAGAACCCGTCGGAAGGGTTTGTGGCATCTTCTCAAAAATGTAAATTAAAGCAACATGAGTACAAAGGTACTCAAAGAAGACTTACATCGATCCTACATACATGCATATTATCAAGAAGGGTTGGTGGGGTTATTGCAGCAAGCCAGCTTTGACTCGTGGCTAAGCTAACCTACGAGACACCAACTTGAAATGGTTTTATGACTCGAGTCCACTACTCATCACTTCAATACACTACCGAGGATCCACCTCCGCCTTCCTACTAAGAGCCATCCTTGGCACTCACGCTTATCTTGAGGCTTTTAGTAGTTTCCATTTACTTGTCTATGAACCGTATAGGCAACCAAGTAGTCCTTTATCATGACGCGCTATTCAATAGATGATGTTAACCTGCAGGGTGTACTTCTTCATACACGCTCACCACTTACCGCCGTTTACGACATGTACTCGGCAACCTTCAAGCGGAAGCCCAACGTGGGTGTCGGCCACGACCTACCTAGACACCTAAGTCTCTAGTCCAGGTTTATCGCCTATTTGGGTTCCATCTATGAGGAGATCCGGCCGAAGTTTCGCTCACAGCCCCAAACGATGTGAACAGGGTTCCCGAGATACCAAACGGGCATCCGGTACACCCGGCCACGTACCTACCGCATCACAGCCCACCCCTACGGTCAGCGCTGTCCACGGCCTCCAGTAGGCTACAAACACCAGAAACTACTTGCAACTCTTGGACGTAAGACTAGGGTGAATAAGAAGTTTAGAGGGTCCATTGGTTTCGGGCCCAATGCATGGTAGTAGCTGAATCTTAAATCACACATACAGATCTCAGTGCTTAAGGACGGCCTCAATGAAACAACCCACCATGTACTCCTACATGGCCTCTCATCGATACCTTTACCAAATCGTGTTCAACACCTTACTCTCATACGACACGATCATTTCACTCTAGCCATCACCCAGATGAACCAGACCTGACACAACTCTAAACATAGCAGGCATAGCAAGGTAGGAACAACACAATCATATGGCTCAATCAACTCCTACACATGCTAGTGGGTTTCATCTAGTTACTGTGGCAATGACAGGTCATGCAGAGGAAATGGGTTCAACTACCGCAGCACACAGCAGTTTGAATCGCGTTGTCTTAATGCAGTAAAAGAGAGCAGGAGCAAGAGCATGGGATTTTATCGATATGATCAAATGATTGGTTGCTTGCCTGACGGGTCGGTGCACTGGTATTGCTCTTCGTCGGGGTTATCACGATACTCCTCGGGGGCAGAACCTGCCGCAGAGAGCACCGATACACAAACATTACCAAACAGTATGCAACAATATGATGCATGCATGAGACATGGCAAAATGAGTGTATTGGGCTAATGCAACTAAGAACAGATGGGTTTGAACTAATTTGAACCAATGGTTCAAAGTTCAAACTCATAAGTTGCCATTTAAGGTGTTTTATCTTGTTCTGCGATAAACAGCAGGTTAGCTTGTTTAAACATACATGAAACCAGTACAGATGGAAAGATTGGATTTTTCTGATCATTTTTCATATATAATTTGTTTCATTTGGAGCTACAGATTAATTCCTATGAATTTTTGAAGTTTGTAGCATTTTCTGGAATTTCCTGTGTAAAAGTAATTCCAGTAATTAAATTATCACACAAACATTACGTCATGATGACGTCAGTGGTCAACGGGCTGGTCGAGTCAAACTGACCAGTGGGTCCCACATGTCAGAGAGACAATTTGATTAACTGAATTAAGTTTAAACTAAACCGGATTAATTAGTGAAGGGGCCCCACGTCATAGACCCGGGGGTCAAACTGGGCCCACCCGTGGTCAAAGTCAGAGTCAAACACGCCGGCGTCTAGCCACCGGCGAGCCCGACGCGGCGGCGAAAGTGCTTTTTGTCATTCCGGCGACCAAATGGACGGCGGAAGGCATCTACGTGTTGCTGAGGTCGAGCCGCAGCTATTGGTGGTGGTGGTTGGGCTCGGGGTGGCCGAAGTTGGCGCCGGCGGCAACTTTGGCGGCCGCCGGAGTTCGGTTGGAGACGAACTCGAGGCTAGGGTGTGCGGTGAGGTGCGGGGAGTGCACAGTTAGTCTCAGCGCAACGTGGTGAGTGCGATGGACAACGTGAGGTGGCTGGAGGATGGCCGGGAGCACGTCGGCGACGAGGTCCGCGACGGCGCTTGCGGGTGAGCTACGTGTGCTCGCTGTGGTGCACGAGAGCGAGAAAGAAAGGGGGAAGAGGTTAGCCCAGCTCACTGCGGTCTTGAGGAAACGGACGACACGGTCGGGGATGAGCTGATGCGGCGGCGACGGCGAAGGGGATCTCCGGCGATGGCGGTTCGGGCGAGGTTGGTCGGCGGCGCTTGGGCACGCGAAGCCTTCGGGCTCGGCTAGCTCGAAGGAGTAGAGGACGGCGGAGCTTCTGGACACGGTGGCGCGGCGTGGAGATGACGGAGAGCACGGCTACGGCGGCGGTGCGGCGACGGTGGCGTCGGCCATGGCGTGGGAGCGCGAGGGAGAGGAGCTGGGGGCGAATGGAGGTGTCCAGGGGGTTCGGGGCGCGACGTGGAGCTCGTCCAGGCCAGCAAGGCGGCGAGAGGAGGAAGCAGGGCGACGTGCAGCTGCGTGGCGAGCTGCGGTGCCGCCGCCGAGCACCTTGGCTGCCTGCCTGGCAAGCCAAGCAGCTCGCTGGAGCGGTGGCCGGGCTGGGCCGGCCAGGTGGGCTGGCTGGTGGGCCTCTGGGTGGCGCCAGGTAAGTTTTTCCCTTTTTTTCTGTTTCTGTTTTTATTCTGTAGGTTTGTTGAGTTTCTAAAAATACCTAAGCCATTCCAAAATTCACCAAACTGCACCTGGTCCTTAGTTGGAATATTTCCAACCTGGAACATTTTAGTTTGGGAATATTTGAGCATTTGAAATATTTTATAAATTTTAAATGCCCAAATTGAAATACTTATAATTTAATTCAAAGACCTTAGGATGACCTAGGAAATTGTGCATCACTTTTGGCAGAGGTTCTGAGCCAAGACAAAAATGATGGACATTTTAGAAGGGCATTTCAGGTTCAACGAAAATATTTTTAGTAAACCCTAGTTGAATTCAGAGGGCGCTGGGAGTTCTGACATTCCCATTTCAGGTTTCTGTTAAAAGAAATAGACATGATGCAACACTCTAATGCATGAACTAGCTAGGGTGTGACAACTCACCCCCACTCAAAAGAATCTCGTCCCGAGATTTGGGTTCCTCCGGAAAGAAGGCGGGATATTCAAGTCGAAGACGATCCTCCCTTTCCCAAGTAGCTTCCTTCTCAGAATGGTGCGACCATTGAACCTTGAGAAACTTGATATTATGCCGTCGAGTGGTACGCTCGGCTTGATCGAGGATACGAACGGGGTATTCTCGATAAGTGAGATTATCTTGAAGATCAAGCGTTTCGTGGTCCACTCCACGGATAGGATCCGCGAAGCAACGCTTTGAGTTGAGAAACGTGGAAGACATCATGGACTTTGGAGAGATGCGGCGGTAGTTCAATTGGTAGGCAACTTCTCCTCGCTTGGCAAGAATGCGAAAGGGTCCAATGTAGCGAGGAGCCAATTTGCCCTTGATACGGGCGATGGGTTCCCTTCGAGGAGTAACCGAAGGTAAGCCTTCTCGTCAACCTCGTAAGTCATAGCCTTATGTTTTCGGTCATATTGACTCTTTTGACGAGATTGGGCTGTTTTCAACTTTTCACGAACGATGCGAACTTGTTTTTCGCTTCTGGATCATATCCGGGCCAAAGAATTGTCTTTCCCGGTTTCGACCAGTTAAGAGGCGTTCGACACCTTCGCCCATAGAGAACTTCAAAAGGTGCTTTGCCCAAGCTAGATTGATAGCTGTTGTTATAAGCAAATTCGGCAAATGGAAGGCATTTCTCCCAATCCATTCGAATGAGATAATGAAGCTCAAGCATGTCTTCTAGGATTTGGTTGACACGTTCTACTTGACCACTTGATTGAGGGTGAAAAGCAGTGCTAAAGGAAAGATGGGTTCCCATAGCATTTTGGAAACTTTCCCAAAATCGAGAGGTGAAGAGACTTCCTCGATCCGAGTTAATTTCCAATGGAACACCATGGAGAGACACTATCCGGGAGATGTACAAGTCTGCTAGCTGACTAGCGGTTATACTCTCGCGAACAGGTAAGAAATGGGCTACTTTGGAAAGGCGGTCGATAACGACGAAGATAGCATTATTCCCTCTCCGGGTCCTGGGAAAACCGGTGATGAAATCCATACCAATTTTATCCCATTTCCATTCAGGAATAGCTAAGGGTTGAAGGGTGCCAGCAGGCCGTTGATGCTCTGCTTTTACACGACGACAGATGTCGCAGTTAGCAACGAATTGAGCAATGTCTCTTTTCATCCTAGTCCACCAGAACCTCTGGCGTAGGTCCTGATACATCTTAGTGCTACCGGGATGAATGGTGAGAGGAGATTCATGAGCTTCTTTAAGGATCAATCGCCGCAGGTTTCGCACTTTGGGAACCACTAGGCGGTTTCCGAAGTATACGACTCCTTGATCATCAACGGAGAAACAATCCGCAACTCCTTTCTTGATGTTTCTTTTTATGCGGGAAATTCCCGGATCTACCTTTTGGGCTTTGATGATCTGATCCGTAAGGGTAGGTTTCGCCACCAAGGTGGAAAGAAATCCTTGAGGAACAATATGAAGATTAAGCTTCCGAAATTCCTCGTGGAGAAGTGGTTGACTTTGTTGCAACATCAGATTGTCGCAATAAGATTTACGACTTAGCGCATCAGCCATGACGTTGGCTTTTCCTGGGGTATAAGTTATCCCTAAGTCGAAATCTGTGATCAACTCGACCCAACGTCTTTGCCTGAGATTCAAATCTGGTTGGGTAAATATGTATTTCAGACTTTGGTGATCGGTGTAGATTTCACAACGATTACCGAGGAGGTAATGTCGCCAGGTTTTTAGTGCATAGACTACCGCTGCAAGCTCTAGATCATGAGTAGGGTAGTTTTCCTCATGTGGGTGTAATTGCCGTGAAGCATAAGCAATTACGTGTCGATCTTGCATGAGAATACAGCCTAGTCCTTGTCGCGAGGCATCGCAATAGATATCAAAGTCATTAGAGAAATCTGGTGGTACCAGTACGGGAGCAGAAGTTAAACGTCTTTTCAGTTCCTGGAAACTGTGCTCACATTGTGGAGTCCACTCGAACTTTTTATCTTTCTTGAGGAGTTCAGTTAGAGGTTTAGCAACTTTGGAGAAGTTCTCGACAAAGCGGCGACAATAGCTCACTAAGCCAAGGAAACTTCGAACTTGCTTGACCGATTTAGGTGGAGTCCAATTAAGGACGGCTTGAACTCGTTCGGGGTTGACAGAATACCTTTACCGAAATTACATGTCCTAGATAGGTCACTTCGCAGCCAAAATTCGCATTTAGAAAACTTGGCATAAAGGTGATGCTCTCAAGTTTCATCAACACTAGCCTTAGATGTTCGGCATGTTCTTCCTCGTTCTTGGAATAGATGAGTATGTCATCGAGGTAAACCACGACGAATTTATCCAAATACTCCATGAAGATTGAGTTCATTAACCGGAGAAAGTGGTCGGGCGTTGGTTAAACCGAAGGACATGACGGTGTACTCAGATTGGCGTAACGAGTAACAAAGGCCGTTTTGGGAATGTCCCCGTTTCGGATTTTGATTTGATGGTAGCCTAACCTCAAATCCATCTTAGAGAAGACTGAGGATCCTGCGAGCTAATCATACAGATCGTTGATCCTGGGGAGCGGATACTTGTTCTTAATTGTGACCAAGTTGACGGGTCGATAATCTACAACCATCCGGTTCGTACCATCCTTCTTCTTGACGAAGAGGACGGGGCAAGCCCAAGGAGATGAACTAGGACGGATGAAACCCTTTTTCAAGGACTCATCGAGTTGTTTCTTAAGTTCGGCTAGTTCTAGGGGTGCCATCTTATAGGGTCTTCTAGAAATTGGGACAGTTCCTGGAATGAGGTCTATCACAAACTCAACATCTCTGTCAGGTGGGACACCTGGCAATTCTTCTGGAAAGACATCCGGAAAGTCACGGACTACCGGAACGTCTTCGAGGTCTGGCAATGGACTGGCATTAAGGGAATAAAGCTGTCGCTTAGATATTCGGGTCAAAACGTTGACTATCTTTCCCGAAGGGTGTGTGAGTTGAACAGTTCTAGAGAAGCAATCAATTTTGGCATGATGGGCTGACATCCAGTCCATACCCAAAATTATATTGATGTCCGAAGATTTAAGAGCTATTAATGAGGCAAGGAAAACAAGTCTGTCGACCTGAATTTCATTCCCATGGCTTACTCTAGAGGTTTGCCATCTAGAACCAGGAGTAGAAATTTCCATGGTGGAAGGCATGTCACAGAATGCGGTGTTATGCAAGCGTGCATAATTCTCGGATATGAATGAATGAGATGCTCCAGTATCAGAAAGAACAGATGCCGGGTGGCAATTAACAAGGAGCGTACCGAGAACGACGTTGGGATCCTCTTGGGCCTCCTCAGCTGAGACACAATTAACATGGCCACGGCGGTGGTGGCGGCTTGGCATAGAACACCTTTCCCGCTGGCTTGCCACGCCAACAGCTTTTGCGAGCTGGTTGGGGTTGGTCTGAGGACAATCACGCATATAGTGGCCTGACTCCCCGCACTTGAAGCACGTCACGGGGCTGGCGCGTAGAGGAGCATTGTTGGCTGGCCCACCATAGGGCTTAGCTGGTGCATACTGCTGAACTGGACGAGGCGCCTGATAGGATGGCCTCGGTGTGAATTTGGGTGGCGAGGCAATTAGGCACCCACACCCGGCGCTTCGTGGTCCAAAGACCGATGAGGAACCCATATCACGAACATGCTTGCGTGTTGCTTCAAATCAGTCGACCTGCCTCAAGACTGATGGCTTTGTTTACCAGCTTCGGAAGGAGGTGCACTCATGCGAGCGAGATCTCGGCGGTTCGGGGCTAAGTCCCTTGCGGAACCTTGCCTGTTTCTTGGCGTCGATGGAGACCTCTTGGTGGCATAGCGTGCGAGATTACCAAACTCCCTGCAGAAGGCGCCCACGAGAGATGACCTTGGGTGAAACTGCAGAACTCCTCACGCTTTTATCCATGAGACCCTCCGAATGTGATGTTCACGGAAAGCCTCGCTGAATTCTGCCCAAGTAGTGACATGGCCAATCAAGCGCATAGCCATATAGTTCTCCCACCAGAAACTGGCGGGGCCTTCAAGATGATATGCAGCGAAGGTGACCTTATCAGCCTCAGCTACCAGTGCAGAACGCAGCTTGTGAGTAATGCTGCGAAGCCAGTCATCGGCGTCGAGAGGCTCGACGGAGTGGTGGAAGGTAGGTGGGTGTAACTTGATGAAGTCACTGAGCGACACCAAGTTATTTGTCTGATGATGTGCTGTGTTCTGTTCGATGCGCTCCAACAAACGGTTGGTCTCCCGTTTGTTTCTCTCGGCCTCCAGCATAACTTCGGCCAGAGAAGGAGGGTGAGGCAGGTTCGCTTCTCCAACTCCGCTGCCTTCGGCCTGCTCTGGCGGAGCAGGGTTGTTGCGGGTGTTAACCATCCTACGATAAACAAGACAAGGGTTTAGTCCAGGATGACAAAATTCTGACATAGAAATGTAGAATGTAATGGATAACTCGGAATGCAAGATGATCATCCGTATGACATGGTAGATACAGAAACTGCTTCTTTATTCCATCGTCATACACACCATACAAGGTTCAGTACGAGACCAAACAAAGTACTACTGCGGTGAAAGGAAGATTACATCTCATCGGAGGCACACCAAGCTCCTATACATTATTTTTCTTACACCTCCGAATTGATACACACTAAGTCATATTCCACGAGTCACGCAGACGGTGGAGATACAACTATTACAATACTAGTGAGACTACTACTAACTCGGGACGCCTCCGTAGTAGTTCTCATAGAAGTCTCCTCCATAACCTCGGAAGTTCAACGTGATCGTCCAGGAAGCAGACGGTCCCGAGGAGCCTGTGGACCATAAGGGCAAGGTGAGGTCTTGGACCAACAAGCGGTGGCTGCGGGGACCACGAGGTGGGGTGATGCCCCCACATCACGCCAATCCATCATGTCCGCAGAGCAGATCTAACAGATACTGGTCTCTCATATCCATATATCCAGCTTGCACACCGGTGTAAAACAAGTCAAAGTGGCCCGGTGATCAAGACGGGCGTTGAAGAGCTCCATCCTCAAGGCCCGACTCTCTCGGTCCTTGTCCTCGAGCAACTTCGGCGGTGGTGCGGGTTAGTGAGTCCTCCCGATGGAATCAAGATAGATAGCCCGGAGATAACCAAATGCTCCAGGAGTGAACCCGCATATACTGGAAGTCGGTGTTGCGAAGCGAGCGATCTGACTCGCATGATGGTCATCATAGAATACGCAGCATCTTGCACCGCCATGTCAATAGTAACACCAAGCCCATAGGAACAGTGAAGGGCCTCGGTGGAACCAGGATAAGAGGGAAATATCCTGACAGTGCAGAGATACTGGCTTTGATTAAAATCTCGAAACTGCTCTTCGACTGTGTATTCGGGATACCAATGGTAACCCGCCTCGATCATAACCCGGACTAACATAGCCGTATGACCGGTCACACCAATGCATCTGGTCAGACGAACCACTTGATTTTGGTCACGAGTGGCCATCTGGAAGCATAACCACAAAGCAAAGACATTAGAATTTCTGGCAGAATTTGGACAACATAATGACTGTAAATGCTCAAAAGGATTTGAGACATTTTACAAAGAATTGCATAGCCACTCAACAATATCATATCAAGGTTCTGGGTCCAACTTAGTAACATAACAGGATAGTAAAACTGAACCAGGCTTGTAACCATCAATCCTATAAGGTACTACTGATTAGTAACACGTGAACCTAATAGAGAGAAAAGATCTTAATCCTTAACCCCCGGTGGAAGAATGGACTGACTCAGATCAGAATGTCATGAGGTAAAGGAGTAAAAAGAGCCTTACGTACCATCCCACAATCAATTCCCCTACATATAACTAAAGCATTTCTAGACTCAACATCGACCAGTTTGGCTCGGAGAAACTACAGAGCGATCCGCTCGATGCCAACGCTGTCGGACCCGACTCAATGTCACATCGATCTAGCTGTAACACCTCATATCACTTTGCGGCCTCACGCACGGTATCCCCACGGTGTCGCCTTACCTTTGCGGGACCGTTTAAGCCTTTTGGCACACGTATATGATAGTGTCGCTAGCATCCATATGAAAAGGAGCCCAGTGACATGGCTAGTTGTAAACCAAAAGTGGCACAGACTTACGAGGACAGCATCCATGACCCGACATCGAGCGTGTCGGTCATCGCAAGTAAGTTCGGGCTGTAGCACTGGGCTAGCAGGACTCCGATAAACCGGCAGTAGCGGGCTAACAGGACTCCGGTACTCAATGCGTGACATTTCCCGAAGGGACGTAGACAGAACGAAGAAGGACACATGCCGCCAGCCTAAGTGTTCCGGAGCAAGAGCAAGCTACCATGGCCTAGTGGAGACACTAGGAGACATTTCCGTAAGAGAGGCTACTAAAGATAAACAACTAGATAGTCGGATCCCACACATACCAAGCATTTCAATCATACACACAATATGCTCGATATGTGCAAATACAACAAGGCATCACAACATGACTCTACGACACAAGTACTTTATTTAAAGGCTCGATGAGCCATACATAGCATACACACAAGTGCGGGTCACATGACCCACATTCAAGTCATACAAGCATACAAGCCAACAAGGAAGTGTTTTGTCCGAGTACGACAACTAGTAAAATAAAAGAGGCTTGGGTAAGCCTAGCTATACTACATGGTCCTTCACTTGCTCGGGATCACCACCGGGCCTTAGTCTACTCATCGATGTCAACGTCTCACGAAGAACCCGTCGGAAGGGTTTGTGGCATCTTCTCAAAAATGTAAATTAAAGCAACATGAGTACAAAGGTACTCAAAGAAGACTTACATCGATCCTACATACATGCATATTATCAAGAAGGGTTGGTGGGGTTATTGCAGCAAGCCAGCTTTGACTCGTGGCTAAGCTAACCTCACGAGACACCAACTTGAAATGGTTTTATTTTCGAGTCCACTACTCATCACTTCAATACACTACCAAGGATCCACCTCCGTCTTCCCTCTGAAAAGAGCCATCCTTGGCACTCACGCTTATCTTGAGGCTTTTAGTAGTTTCCATTTACTTGTCTATGAACTGTATAGGCAACCAAGTAGTCCTTTCATGGACGCGCTATTCAATAGATGATGTTAACCCTGCAGGGGTGTACTTATTCATACACGCTCTCACCACTTACCACCGTTGACACGACATGTACTCGGCAACCTTCAAGCGGAAGCCCAACGTGGGTGTCGGCCACGACCTACCTAGACACCTAAGTCTCTAGTCCAGGTTTATCGCCTATTTGGGTTCCATCTATGAGGAGATCCGGCCGAAGTTTCGCTCACAGCCCCAAACGATGTGAACAGGGTTCCCGAGATACCAAACGGGCATCCGGTACACCCGCCACGCACCTACGCATCACAGCCCACCCCTACGGTCAGCGCTGTCCACGGCCTCCATGAGGCTACAAACACGAAACTACTTGCAACTCCCAGGACGTAAGACTAGGGTGAATAAGAAGCCGAGAGGGTCCATTGGTTTCGGGCCCAATGCATGGTAGTAGCTGAATCTTAAATCACACATACAGATCTCGATTTAAGGACGGCCTCAATGAAACAACCCACCATGTACTCCTACATGGCCTCTCATCGATACCTTTACCAAATCGTGTTCAACACCTTACTCTCATACGACACGATCATTTCACTCTAGCCATCACCCGGATGAACCGACCCGACCGACTCTAAGCATAGCAGGCATAGCAAGGTAGGAACAACACAATCATATGGCTCAATCAACTCCTACACATGCTAGTGGGTTTCATCTAGTTACTGTGGCAATGACAGGTCATGCAGAGGAAATGGGTTCAACTACCGCAGCACACAGCAGTTTGAATCGCATTGTCTTAATGCAGTAAAAGAGAGCAGGAGCAAGAGCATGGGATTTTATCGATATGATCAGATGATTGGTTGCTTGCCTGACGGGTCGGTGCACTGGTATTGCTCTTCGTCGGGGTTATCACGGTACTCCTCGGGGGCAGAACCTGCCGCAGAGAGCACCGATACACAAACATTACCAAACAATATGCAACAATATGATGCATGCATGAGACATGGCAAAATGAGTGTATTGGGCTAATGCAACTAAGAACAGATGGGTTTGAACTAATTTGAACCAATGGTTCAAAGTTCAAACTCATAAGTTGCCATTTAAGGTGTTTTATCTTGTTCTGTGATAAACAGCAGGTTATCTTGTTTAAACATGCATGAAACCAGTACAGATGGAAAGATTGGATTTTTCTGATCATTTTTCATATATAATTTGTTTCATTTGGAGCTACAGATTAATTCCTATGAATTTTTGAAGTTTGTAGCATTTTCTGGAATTTCCTGTGTAAAAGTAATTCCAGTAATTAAATTATCACTTGAAGATTACGTCATAATGACGTCGATGGTCAATGGGCTGGTCCAGTCAAACTGACCAGTGGGTCCCGCATGTCGATGAGACAATTTGATTAACTGAATTAAGTTTAAACTAAACTGGATTAATTAGTGAAGGGGGCCCCACGTGTCATAGACCCAGGGGGTCAAACTGGGCCCACCCGTGGTCAAAGTCAGAGTCAAACACGCCGGCGTCTAGCCATGGGCGAGCCCAACGCGGCGGCGAAAGTGCTTTGTCATTCCGCGACCAAATGGACGGCGGAAGGCATCTACGTGTTGCTTGGTCGAGCCGCGCTATTGGTGGTGGTGGTTGGGCTCGGGGTGGCGGAGTTAGCGCCGTGGCGATTTTGGCGGCCGCCGGAGTTCGGTTGGAGACGAACTTCGAGGCTAGGGTGTCGATGAGTGCGAGAGTGCACGGTTAGTCTCGGCATAGCGTGTTGAGTGCGATAGACAAGGTGAGGTGGCGGAGGATGGCGGGAGCACGTCGGCGACGAGGTCCGCGACGGTGCGTCGGGTGAGCTACGTGTGCTGCTGTGGTGCACGAGAGAGAAAGAAAGGGGAAGAGGTTAGCCCAGCTCATCGCGGTCTTGAGAAGCGGACGGCGCGGTCGGGGATGAGCTGATCTGGCGGCGACGGCGAAGGGATCTCCGCGATGGCGGTTCGGGCGAGGTTGGTCGGCGGCGGGGCACGCGAAGCCTTCGGGGCTCGGCTAGCTCGAGGAGTAGAGGACGGCGAGCTTGGACACGATGGCGCGGCGTGGAGATGACGGAGAGCACGGCTACGGCGGCGGTGCGGCGGCAGTGGCGTCGGCCATGGCGTGGGGCGAGAGGAGAGGAGTTAGGGCGAATGGAGGTGTCGGGGGTTCGGGATGTGGCGTGGAGCTTGTCCGGCCGGCAAAGGCGGCGAGAGGAGGAAGCGAGGCGGCGTGCAGCTGCGTGGCGAGCTGCGGTGCCGCCGAGCACCTTGGCTGCTGCTGCAGCAAGCCAAGCAGCTCATTGGAGCGATGGCAGGCTGGGCGGCCAGTGGGCTGGCTGTGTGGGCCTCTGGGTGGCGCCGTAAGTTTTTCCCTTTTTTACATTTACTTTTTTTATTCAGTAGGTTTGTTGAGTTTCTAAAATACCTAAGCCATTCCAAAATTCACCAAACTGCACTGGTCCTTAGTTGGAATATTTCCAACATGGAACATTTAGTTTGGGAATATTTGAGCATTTGAAATCTTTTATAAATTTTAAATGCCCAAATTCAAATACTTATAATTTAATTCAAAGACCTTAGGATGACCTAGGAAATTGTGCATCACTTTTGGCGGAGGTTACGAGCCAAGACAAAAATGATGGACATTTTAGAAGGGCATTTCAGGTTCATCAAAAATATTTTTAGTAAACCCTAGTTGAATTCAGAGAATTTGGGAGTTCTGACATTCCCATTTCAGGTTTCTGTTAAAAGAAATAGACATGATGCAACACTCTAATGCATGAACTAGCTAGGGTGTGACACATGATGCATTCATGATAGCAACATGATTCTCTAAAATAGGTGGCGTGCTCAAATCAGCAGGTAACTCAACACATGATGTATTTAAGTTATTTAGGAAAGCATCATTCTCATGTGAAGTTATATCATCAATACCTTTACTGTTACCTTGTCGCAAAGACGTAGCTGATGTAGGTATGGACAATGACAATATACCATACACTTGAGATGATGTCGCACTCACAATCTGAGGTGTGGCTGCTCTAATAGGTGCAACAATGGAGGAATCAACCGATGGTAGTGAGAATGAATTGGAATAGTAGTTGTTGTAGTCACCCAATGCATCCTTCTGTAACTGTCTCTCAAAGGTACAAGCGGGAACATACATACCAGTAATGCAACAAGGAATACACTGAAATCTTGCTTGAATATCATGGTTCAAACCACCAAAAAATCTATTCATTGTATCATCCTCGGATTCCTCTATGTCACAATGATGCATATAAGATTTGAACTCTTGGTAGTAAGCATGAACAGTGTTGTTGCCTTGTTTAAATTGTCCAAATTTGCGAAGCAATTCACGACAATAGCAAGGAGGGAAAAATTGTTGTCTCGTTACATCTTTCAAATCTTTCCAAGTTGTGGGTTGGTTATCAATGTTTTTCTTACAATGCACACTCCACGAAACATAAGCAAAACCAGTAAATGCTCTAGTGGCAGCTCGTACTCGCTCAAGTTCAAAAAAGTCATGGTGACTAAAACCTTGTTCTACTTCAAGCTCCCAAGCGAGATAAATAACAGGATTAAATATACCCTCAAATGACGGTAAAGAGATAACCTGACCATGTGCTTGTGTGTGTTGTCCCAACTCTTCTAATGATGAAGATGTGTCCGTCGTCCAAGAACTTCTATCTTCGGAACCTGTCATGATTAGTAGAAACAAGAAACAAAATTTGAGAATAATGTTCCTATGAACTACTAGGATGTGGTTGTAAAGTGCGCACAATAAAGCAAATATCAATATTTTACAAGTTCTTACCATGCGGTAGGTGGTGACAGGAAATCAGCGGTGTCAAGTAACTCTGAAGATTGTGTAAAGCAATTGCCAGGGGAACGTACGTATACACGGTGTAGAAATATGTGGAGTTGGGTTGGCTATATATGGTAGCAAAAAATTAGCAATAATCAATTCAAAGATGCAATGTTGAATAATCGCTCAACGACGATCTTGTCTTTGGTCCTAGGCTAGACCGGACTAGAGACGCGAGCCTAGAACACTAATGAGGTCATGGCGTAGCACAACTAGCATCAATGAAGGATACTAAGTAGCTCTGGACCGCAAGATATAAGTGAAGATCACAACGGCAGTAAAGATAATGATGAAAAACAACTGCCAAACAGGATATACAACAACTCTCTCTCCAACTTTCCTCTAGAAAAGTTTGAGCCAATTTTCTGATAATTTTTTTCAAAGAATGCTACTAACTCAAGCTTTCCAATGCAAAAAGAATCGCTCAATTCTGAGTTGATATGAGGAGTCAAAATTTTTTTAAACTGGCTTGAAAAACTAGAATAAGGTGTGTTCGTGAACTTCAGAGGGCAAAAGGACCTATTTAGAAGCCTAGTTTGAGGTGCCAAATATGGAACTAGCTTCAGCAACTATTTAGATGCGGCTCGTTGCTAGCTTTCATTTGGTACAAATCATCTTGGTATCATGAGCAAGGTTGATTCACATCTTGGAGTCTCTACCCCCCTTTGCTAGCTTGATTTTGTTGTTTTTCGTCCTAATTCGAAAATCCCCACCAAAAATAGCCCCAAAATTTTTCTTGCAATTTGTTGGATCTTGTGGGATTTGGTTGAATTGATCCACGAATTTTGTGTTTGACAAGTGGATCTACCCCTTACCATCTTTTCCCACCCTCCCCACCATCAATTTTGGCCAGAAATTTGAAAATCCCCACGGATCCGCAGGTGTTGTTGAGTTTCCAAAACTCCCCATCCGCACGGGACATCGGGACCACGTGCACACAGGCCCCCATGCATACGGGCATCACTTACTCCATGCGCATGGACCTTCCAGAACTGTTCGGCCATCACCAGTTTTCCACCACTTTTCCTTTCCACCACCACTTTTGATCTTCCA
Source organism: Aegilops speltoides (assembly GCA_021437245.1). NCBI lineage: Eukaryota > Viridiplantae > Streptophyta > Magnoliopsida > Poales > Poaceae > Aegilops > Aegilops speltoides. Next base: position 253,674,435 of record CM038143.1, read on the forward strand.
CAATACTTCTACTGGGTGTTTGAGCTTTTGGGTTGTGGTTCACACGTGTCCTAAGGTGTTTTGGCTACTTAGGCACGATTTGACTTCATCATCACCGCCACTCGTCATCGGCTTGGACTCCACTTCAACATCGATCACCCCATCTCCATACCAACCGTAAGCAAGGACGGTAACCTCATCGGCACCAATGTATTGCCCTTGCCATTACCTTGATAGCCTCAAGCCTCTTTTGTGTAGCTTACCCATCGAGACTAGCAAGTTGAGAATTGTCGGGCCATGCCATTAGTGCATCTTTAGTGTTATGTCTCTCCCTTGCATATACTACTTGTTATCTCGCATTGTGGCTCGCATTGCAAGCATTGTGGCATAGTCAAAAAAAGATTTTAAGCAAAAGAAAAAGAAGAGAAGCAAAGAGCTCGTAAGCAATAGCATCGAGCCTCATAGAATAGTTACATCATCTTGGCCACTACATACATAAGCATACTTGGGAGAGTAGGCGACCCGTTTCTCTATTAGGTTGGTGCACTAGCGTATCTAGCCCATTAGAGCAATCGAGATAGCGTCTCTCTGGTATCCGTACAACAAGAGCATTCCGTGGTTCCACCTCTTAGAGCTCACCCCTTAGTTGTGCGGATCCCATCTACCTTCCGTGTGTGTGTTCCTAGTGATATCCTTGGGTTTGATCTATTTGTCTTACTTGCAATTTGTGCATATTTTCAACTTTTTCAACATCTTGACTAACATTTGCTTGAATTATTTGTGCCACTTCCTAACCGAGATCCTCCATAAGCCTTTTACTTGTAGGTGTGAGAAACAAAACCCGGTACCAATTCTACTATTATAGCATCACGTGGGATCGTACTTGTTGCATCCACAATCCTCGGAAAAGTTAAATTTGGTATTGTTCTATCATTTTCCTACTCACCACCACTTCCACATGATGGATAGGCCTACTTCTTCAGCGAACCTGCTCTTTGAGGATCAAGATGATGAACACGACTACGTCACCAAGAATCACTTCTTCATCGCACAATGAGCTCTACATCAAGCGAGTGAATCTTTGGGTGATTTCATCGAGCAACTCGCCACTGACCTTCGTCAATAGGAAGCAAGACAACGGGACTACCTCGACGCCAAGCTCTCCAAACAAATGGATGAATTCCGCAACAGGACCGTGAGCCGCGCATCTTCCTCAACCTCTTCACCAAGACGACGTCACTCAAGTTGCTAGTCGTCGTCATATTCTTCTTGCGATGCGATTCCTCCTCGACGCGACAACACTCAAGACCGCCAAGCGCAAGAAAATCCATTCCATGGCAATGGCCTACAAGATCGAGTTCGAGCACGTGAGCAGGCACGATGCCAAGAACGAGAAGCCAGGGATCAAGACAACTACCACCACATCGTCCATGTCAAGCATCTCAAGATGGTGATGCAATCCGGTAAGAGCAACAAAGTCGTGAATCTCAAGCTCAAGCAGCTCAATACGCATTCCGAGAGTCCACTCGAGCTATTTCCCAACATAACGTCAAGTATGTGAGCAAGAGGAAGCACTTCGTCAAGCACGACAAGAAGAAGCCGCCCGACATGAGAAACAACAAGAAAGCCGAAACTGGGCACATATGATTCGACCTCCCCTATGTGAAGAGCGCAATCACGATGAAGATCCTCCTCCACGTTAAGAGCGGCACCAAGCGGATCGAGCACCATCACTATGATGAAGAACTCCGCTATGGCAAGCTCAAGTTCACAATGCCCAAGTTCTCTGGAAGCAATGATCCCGAAGAATATCTCTCATGGGCATTGAAAGTCGACAACATATTCCGTCTTCACAACTACAACAAGGAAAAGAAGATCGCCATGGCATGCCTTGAGTTTCAAGACTACGTACTCATTTGGTGGGAACAAGTGATCGAGCGATGCCGCGAGAAGGAAGAGCTGCCCATCACCACTTGGACACAAATGAAGGATGTCATGCGACCTTGCTTCGTGCCTACATACTACACTCGAGATCTCTTCAAGAAATTACAACTCCTCAAGCAAGGCATGAAGACAGTGGAAGTATACTATCAAGAAATGTAAATTTCCATGATAAGATCCAATGTCAAAGAAGATGATGAGCAAGTACGCTTCTTGAATGGCCTCAACCACCCTATAAGAAAGATTGTTGATTTCCAACCCTACTCCAACTTTCTTGAGCTAGTTCATCAAGCGACCAAGGCGGAGCGGCAAGTACAAGAAGACTTCAAATACGCCAAGTACTCTTCCAAGAACTACGGCTCCTACACTCAAGTTCCCTCAACTACGACACCTCCTACCTCGACTAGAGCATCACCAAGTACCAGCGACAACTCAAGTTCCAAGCAAGCGACGCCTTCCTCGACACATCCTCCGGCAAGAAACTACAAGAACAAGATTCCCTCTTCATCGTCACCACCAAATGATCCCATCAAGACAAGTTCTCTCAAGTACTTCACATGTGGTGGACGTGGACACAAGTCTTTCCAATGCACCAACCGGCGCACCATGCTTGCAAATGATGATGGCACATACGACTCCATAGTGAGGACGAGATGGAAGTTCTCGAGCACGTCACCATGCATCGTCAAGTGAATGAAGAATAAGATGCTCAAGTTTATTGTGACAATGATTCAAGTCCCGCTATCGTGGCCTCCAAGTTCTTGACACTTCAACACCAACAAGACAAAGACCAAAGGTGTCACATCTTCCACACCAAGGCCGGCATCAATGGACGCTCCGTGAAAGTCATCATCGACGGAGGAAGTTCCACAACTTGGCAAGTGAAGAGCTATGTTCCAAGCTGCAATTGGTCAAGAAGAAGCATCCTCGCCCCTGCAAGGTCCAATGGTATAGCGACTTCGGCACCATCCAAGTGGAGCACACCGTGCAAGTTTCATTCAAGATCGGCGCCTATGAGGACATCTTGGAGTGTGATGTGGTTCCTATGTCCGTGTGCCATCTTCTCTTGGGAAGACCTTGGCAATTTGACTGCGGCATCATCCACAACGGAAGAACAAACCACTATAGCTTCAAGATGAAGGGAACGAAGTACGTTCTATGACCTATGTCACCAAGCCAAGTGATCGCCGACAAGCAAGCATCCACCCATCATGGAGAGACTAGTGAGAGATTGAATCACTACAAAGAGAGTGAGCGCCACAAGCCCAAATTGAGTCACTCTATGCCAAGAGAGAAAAAACTTAGTCCTCCTAGCCACAAAAAGATAGATGAGCGAAGTGTGTGAGAACCCATCGGGTGTCATCCAGTATGTCCTAGTGCGCAAAGATGAGGTGGCAAAGACTAACACTCTAACCCCCTTCCTATAGTGTTGTCTGCTTTGTTGCAGGAATTCGCGGATGTCTTCCCCGATGAGCTACCTCCCGGTCCTCCTCCTTTACGTGGCATCGACCACCGGATCGACCTCATCCCTAACGCACCTCTTCCTAACAAGGCTCCATACCGCATCAACCCCGACAAAACAAAAGAAATACAAAGGCAAGTCCAACATCTCATAGACCATGGACATGTGCTTGAAAGTTTGAGTTCTTGTGTCGTACTAATATGTCTCCAACGTATCTATCATTTTTTTTGTTGTTCCATGCTGTTATATTATCATTCTTGGATGTTTTACAATCGTTTTATAGTCATTTTATATCATTTTTTGGTACTAACCTATTGACATAGTGCCCAGTGCCAGTTGATGTTTTCTCCTTGTTTTTTACATTGCAAAAAATCAATACCAAATGGAGTCCAAACGCAGTGAAACTTTTTGAGGATTTTTTTGGGCCAGAATACATCCAGTGGGCCAGGGCCGCACCTGGGGGGTGCCTCGAGGAGCAAAGCACCCACTAGAGCATGCCTGGGGGCCTAGGCGCGCCCAGGTGGGTTGTGCCCACCTCGGGTGCCCCCTGAACCGCCTCTTTGCTCTATAAATACCCCAATATTCCAGAAACCCTAGGGGAGTCGATGAAAATCAATTCCCGCCGTCGTAGAGTCCAGAACCACTAGATCCAATCTAGACACCATCACGGAGGGGTTCACCACTTCCACTGGTGCCTCTTCGATGATGCGTGAGTAGTTCTTTGTAGACCTACGGGTCCGTAGTTAGTAGCTAGATCTCTCTCTCTCTCTCTCTCTCTCTCTCTCTCTCTCTCTCTTGATTATCAATACAATGGTCTCCTGGAGATCCATATGATAAGCCTTTTTGCGGTGTGTTTGTTGGGATCCGATGAAGTTTGAGTTTATGATCAGATCTATGTTTTTATCCATGAAATTTATTTTATTCTTCTTTGATCTCTTATATGCATGATTGCTTATATCCTCGTATTTATTCTCTGATATTTGGGTTTTTTTTGGCCAACTTGATCTATTTATCTTGCAATGGGAAGAGGTGCTTTCTGATGGGTTCGATCTTACGGTGCTTGATCCCAGTGACAGAAGGGGAAACGACAGGTATGTATCGTTGCTATTAAGGATAACAAGATGGGGTCTATTTCTACATAAATAGATCTAGTCTACATCATGTCATCGTTCTTATTGCATTACTCCGTTTTTCCATGAACTTAATACACTAGATGGATGTTGGATAGCGGTTGATGTGTGGAGTAATAGTAGTACATGCACGCAGGAGTCGGTCTACTAATCTTGGATGTGATGACTATATAATGATCATTGCCTGGATATCGTCATGATTATTGGAAGTTCTATCAATTGGCTAACAGTAATCATTTTCCCACCATTTGCTATTTTTCTCAAGAGAAGCCACTACTGAAACCTACGGCCCCCGGGTCTCTTTTCATCATATTTGCCATTGCGATCTATTTTCCTTTGCATTTATTTTCAGATCTATTAAACCAAAAATACAAAAATTTCATGCTACAATTTATTTGTTCCGCGATCAATTTATCCTATCTACCACTTTTACCTCACGTTATTTGCCAATCTTGAGGCATCGTACCCGAAAGGGATTGACAACCCCTTTAATACGTCGGGTTGCGAGTATTTGTTACTTTTGTGTAGGTGTTGTTTACGTGGTGTGACGAGGTTCTCTGTAACATCCCAATTTCAATTTGGATGTTATACATAGATCATCATATGCATATCATATTTTATTTGCATTCGGTTGAGATCCAAGAAATCTTAAGCAACTCAAGGACCCAAGGAGAGAGTTGGAGGTTTTACAAAAAATTCATATTTGAATTTATTTCAAATTTGAAAAGATGATCAATTTGATTTTCAATAATTTCTTTCCAATTATTTCCAACAATAAAAATAATGAGTGAAGATAAAATGACTTCTTCAAAAGAGAAGAGAAATATTGGAGAAGAAATTTTGAAATCAAATTATTATTTTATTTGAATTTTATTTGCTATTTTATTTAAATTAGAGAAAAACATGCATTTTTTAAAATTGCATTTAGTCCAGAAAAATGTTCATATTGTCCCAATTATTATGTAGGGACGGTGAAAATTGTTTCTGGAATTTTTAGATTTTTTATTTATTTATTAGAATTTTCTTCACGAAAATCGTTTAAAAAATCTCTTCCTAGGCCGGCCTAGCCGAGCCGGGCCATGGCCCAGCGCCGCCGCCGCCTTCCTTGTCGCGCTGTTGTGCCGCCGCAGGACTCTGGAGGGAGTCCGGCTCTCCCCGCGCCGCCCGACCCTCTGCCCAAGTCGGACGGGGCTGCCGCCTCTTTCCTCCCGCCTTTATATGGCCAAGACCCAAGCCTCTCCTCTCCTCAAGCGTCATCGCCGCCACCTCGCGCCGCCGCCGCCTTCGCCCACCTCGCAGGAGCCGCCGCCCGCCGGATCCCATCAACGTTGTTGACCTCGCCGCCCGGTTGACCGGTATAAGCCGCCGGTCTTTTTCTCGGTTTAGTTTGGTTTATTAGTTTTGGTTTATTAGGTTTAGATTGGTTTTTATTTTTAGTTCGTTATTTGACGAACGTTCACCCATTAGTTTCTTATAACGAGCGAATTCGTTCGTTACGATCTGTTAGCGAACGTTCATTATGTAGATTTTTCTTTTTAGTTTTATTTTCGTCCAGGGACCTATTCGCGAATAAGTTTTATCGCAATTTAGCCCCTGATCTTAAAACTAGCGTAACTTTTTACCCGTTTATCTAAATTAGATGAAACCAACGCCTACATCTTCATAACGATCTCTTCTTTCCACTAAACCAACTTGAACATGATTTTGACAAATTAAAATTTCAGTTTAGTTCAGATGAGTATTCGATCTTGTTTTATTTGTATCTTCAGTTTCATAACTCTGTTTGAGTTGTTTCTTTTTGCAAATCATAGCTAATCACATGTACCTAATGTTCAGATCTAATCCACATAAAAATAATGCTGCTAGGTTTTGTTTTCTGTTTAGTTTAGTCATTCGCTTGTTTCGAGTTTTATTTGGATCTTTTCTCGTTTTCTCTTTGCTTCATTTGAGTGATTGCTTATGTATGCTACTGTTTGTCTACGCTAGATTATCCGTAGTGAGAAGCTTGTTACTACGAATCTCTAGAGTTTGCAGATCGTCAGCAAGGCAAGTTACACTTTTATCATAGTCTTCTATACCCAGTTTTTACTATGCATTAGTTATGCCCTCGAATATTTGCATGAGTAGGATTGGGAACATATGGTTTGGTTGTAGTATTATGAGATAGGAACCTAATACCTTTTGAAACACCCCGGGAATATGCGTTATGCTCTATTATTGCTTATCCATGCTCGTAGACGGGGATTGGATCGTGATACACATGGAAGTCGTGAGAGTTATTAATGCTGGATAACATTAAGGTGTTAACTTTAATACACATTTGGGTGGATTGGTTGGGGCACCTAGAGAATCCAGTGTTTGTCCATTTGGGAAATGCCAGAGTACCCCTTTGATTTTTCCTCGGTTTGCCACCCAGGCTCAAAGGGATCATATGATATTTCATGCCTAGAAACTTCTGTGTGCAGCCACAAGCAATTATGGGCTCTTGCATAGTTGAGTAAGTTGTATGAGCTCTCGAAGAGGTGGACTAAGAAGATGTAGGGGAAAGTAGGTGAACCGGTCTGCCCGTAGTAGAGAGTTAATGCTTCAGAAAGACTATGTCTCGATCTTCCGATCATGGATGCGATCGAGTCTTTTGGGGAAAAGTGCGCAACCTCTGCAGAGTATATAAACTAATCATGGTTAGTCATGTCCCCGGTTATGGACATCTTGAGTATCTGGAATTTGATATTATTGTTGAACTCATCACTCTTAAACTAATTGAATTGGGTTTAATGATGATACTTGTTTAATTGGGATTTGAGTTGGAGGAACCTTCTCAAATATTGGTACAATTTGGGAGTAGTAAATAAAAATTATTCCTTTGTTGTAGGGAAAAACTAGCTTTATGCAAAACCTTAAACTTAGAGACTCCACCAGCCAAATATTGCATGTAGATGTAGTTCTTGCATTCATTGCTTTACAGGTAACTCTGCCAGCATATTCAATGTGCTGACCTACACGGCTGCAATGTCTCATGTTGCAGACTTCTCAGACGACGAATAAGGTGCGATAGGTCATTGGCATGCACTCAGCTTTGCCGTTGGAGTTGATGGACTCATTTACCTTCGAAGCTTCCACAGTTATTTAGTTTAGATGGCCTTCAGCCATATTATTTTTGTGTAATGATACTCTTCAGAAGGACTCGATGTAATAAGTGTGTGATTGAACTCTGTTATAATTCCTCGAGTACTGTGTGTGTCAGCATTACCGATCCAGGGATGACACTTAAGCACAGAGACTTTGGTCCATTGGGATCGTGGTCGCTACAAGATGGTATCAGAGCACATGCTCACTGTAGGACTGCGACCACTAGGAGAAGCCACGGGATTTCTCTTCTTTGCTCATTTCTAATTCTCCTCTATTTCTACTCTAGATGGCGGACCCCAGGAACAAGTTCACTCAGCCAGATGACGACACCCCTTTCGAACGACACTTGAAGGAAGTCACCAAGTACTTGAACATCAGACTACCAAGCTTCACTGGGACTTTCTCTGCAACTTTGCCAGAAGAGGAGCACTGGAAGATCAAAGTTTGGTTACCTGGGAGGACATTTGAGCCAACAACGGAGCTATTGATTTCTACCTGGTTGCACTAAGTTGGAGTGTGGGAAAGAGCATGGCGGCCCACATCGCTTTTGGATGCATATGTGAAGTGTATCACAAGGAGCTTGAAAACACCATCTATCAAATATGTGGATGCCGAGACGAGGAATGGGAGATGATTCATACCAGGAAGGATGGATCAATTGCAGCATACATTCAGGAGATGGGTGATCACATTCGTCGATACGAGAATCAGTTTTGTTTCAACATGAAGAAGATCAAGAAGCTGATGAAGAGGAATATCGAGCAAGAAGAGGAACTCAAGTCAACACGCGATGGATATGAGGAAGAAATTGTTGTACTACTTTAGAAGCATGAAGATTTGAAGAGGAAGCTAGGACTACCCATGGAGAACCATAAGCGAGAACCTGAAAAGGAGATCCGTTCGGAGGACTACATCATCTTGGACGACATCGACACGGACAGTGATGCAAATGATGACAGTGATGACGAGTACATAGATGAAGCTGGAGCAGATATCATGGAGTCTTCCACCGATCAAAATTTCTAGACGACCACCATGTTACTAGTAGTATTATTCCAAGTAGTTAGCATCGATCGATTTGTAATCGTAGTTAGATCGTTTGTGTGAAACTTGTTTGATATTGAATGAAGTGAATTGATTGTATTTGCCTCATGTGCATATGGGTAGTGGCATCTCTTCTTAGACCATATTCTATTCTGTTTTATCACCCCTTCTAACCCATCAGATGCCTCCAAGATGTGACACCGGATTCGTGTTCCCACCGGAGCTCACCCAGTTGATCCAACAACAGAATGCCTTGATGCAGATGCTAGTTTAGAACCAGAACCAAGGCAACAACAACAACAACCACAACAACCCACCGCCACCACCCCCTATTGACAACCTAGCCCGTTTTCTAAGGTTGAATCCACCGGTGTTCTCTAGCAGCACCGAGGCAATTGTTACAGATGATTGGCTCCGCAAGATTGGAAGAGAGCTGACCACTGCAGGATGCACAGATGCGGAGAGAGTGCGGTTTGCCACACATCAGCTTGATGGACCCGCAGTATCTTGGTGGGAGAACATCACCACCACTTACCCCATTGATACAGTTACATGGGATCAGTTTTAGCAGGCGTTCTGCACCACCCATGTCTTACCAGGAGCTATGAGCATGAAGAAGCGCGAGTTTCGCAACTTGCGCCAAGGGAGTTGTACAGTGGGGCAGTATGTGGATGAGTTCAGCAAGTTAGCCCGTTATGCCCCAGATGATGTGGCCATAGATGCCGCTAAGTAGGAGAAGTTTCTTGAGGGACTTAATGATGAACTGGGCATAAAGTTGATGGTGGCAACCTTCAAAAACTACCAGGAGTTAGCAGACAGGGCCCTCATGATAGAAGGCAAGCAGCAACAGATTGATAATCGCAAGAGGAAGTATGGACAGGGGAGGTACACTTATGGAGCTCAGCAGAAGCCCCGCTATTCCCCGTACTCAGGAGGACATACTCACAACCATGGATCCATAACCATGGAGGACATATGCACAATGGAGGAAGTCGCACAACCATAGTGGCCCTAAAAATGGCAATGGGAATGGAGGAAGTAACAGTTAGAACCGTTCCAACCCCGCAACACCAGCCAAGACGGATCTGAGTCACATTACCTGTTTCAAGTGCAAGAAGACCGGACATTATGCCACTGAATGTCCTGAAGCAAAGAATGGAAATGGTAATGGAAGTTATGCAAAGAAGCCCAACACCTTCACCAAAGGTCAGGTGCACCACGTCAGTGTGGAGGAGATTGAGGAGCAGCCCGATACAGTTGTCGGTAAGTTTTTGATTAATGCATTTATAGCACTTGTTCTTTTCGATACTGGTGCATCTCATTATTCATATCAAGGGGACTTGTGGATAAGTATAAGTTGCCAACAGTAGCCCTTAAGTCACCTATGTTAGTAAGTAACCCAAGAGCGGAGTATATGGCTAGTAGGGGATGCTATCAGTTGCCAGTAACCATACGTAGACATGTTTTCCCCACCGACCTAATTGTCCTGGAGTCACAAGGATTGCATGTGATACTAGGCATGGATTGGCTATCCAAGTTTGAGGGAAACATCGATTGCGCCAGTAAATCAATTCTTCTCACCACCCTGGAAGGAAAAAGGATCAAATATGTATCTAGGCATGCGCTGAGGAGGACGTAGGTAAATTCCTTATCAGGAGTTGTTCAGGAGGAAGTACCAGTGGTGAAGGATTATCTTGATGTATTTCCGGAGGAGTTACCAGGCATGCCACCAGATCGAGACATTGAGTTTTTGATTGAGTTTTTGCCAGGCACCGGACCAATATCCAAGAGACCGTATCGAATGCCCGCAAATGATCTGGAGGAAATTAAGAAACAGATTAAGGAGTTACTGGAGAAAGGTTATATCCGACCAAGTTCATCAGCTTGGGGAGCCCCAGTGCTTCTAGTTGAGAAGAAGGATGGATCTTTGAGGATGGTTGTTGATTATCGTGCGCTGAATGAGGTGACGATCAAGAACAAATACCCTCCGCCAATGATCAATGATTTGTTTGACCAGATGCAAGGAGCTAAAGTTTTCTCCAAGATCAATCTTCAATCAGGTTATCACCAGCTGAAGATCCGAGAGCAGGATATACCTAAGACAATATTTACCACGAGTATGGGCTATATGAGTATACAGTTATGTCATTTGGTTTGACTAATGCCCCTGCCTATTTCATGAGTATGATGAACAAGGTGTTCATGGAGTTTTTGGATAAGTTCGTCGTGGTGATCATTGATGACATATTGGTCTACTCGAAGAATGAAGAAGACCATAAGAAGCATTTGCGTTTGGTTCTCGAGAAGCTCAGGGAACATCAGTTGTATGCCAAGTTCAGCAAATGTGAGTTTTGGTTGAAGGAAGTTGGATTTCTCAAACATGTTATATCCGGAGAAGGAATAGCAGTAGACCCTACCAAGGTTGCTTCTGTCACTAAATGGTTGGCATCCACCTCAGTGAGAGAGATTAGAAGTTTCCTTGGACTCGCGGGCTATTACCGGAGATTTCTTGAGAATTTTTCCAAGGTTACGAAGCCCATGATGGAGTTATTGAAGAAAGACACCAAGTTTAAATGGATTGAGGACTGTGAGGCCAGTTTTTAGCAGTTGAAGAAACGTTTGGTTACAGCCCCAGTGTTGATTCTCCCAGACATACGCAAGGATTTCAAAGTGTATTGTGAAGCTTCACGTCGAGGACTTTGAGGAGTGCTTATGCAGGACGGAAGAGTTGTTTCATATGCCTCATGACAGCTTCGACCTCATGGTTTGAATTATGCTACGCATGATTTGGAGTTAGCAGCCGTAGTGCATGCGCTCAAGACATGGAGACATTTTCTCATCGGTAACCGTTGTGATGTATACATGGATCATAAGAGTTTGAAGTACATCTTCACGTAGAAGGAGTTAAACCTCAGGCAAAGGAGATGGTTAGAGCTCATAAAGGATTATGATATGAGATTGCATTATCATCCAGGGAAGGCCAATGTCGTAGCAGATGCGTTGAGCCGCAAGAGTTATGTTAACACGCGCACAACTGGAGGATTACCTAAGGAGCTAGCCGCCGACCTTCGAGAGTTATGCTTGAAGATAGTTTCGAGAGGTTATGTTGCAGCATTGGAAATTCAGTCCACTTTGTCGGGTAAGATCAGAGAAGCCCAGAAGATGGACAAGGAGATTGCTGAGATAAAGGAAAGGATGAGTAAAGGAAAGGCTAAAGGATTTCGTGAGGATGAGCACGACACCTTATGGTTTGAGGATCGTATTTATGTGCCTAATGACCCTGAGATCAGGAAGTTGATTCTTCAGGAGGCTCATGATTCGCCTTACTCGATTCACCCAGGCAACACCAAGATGTATCTGGATTTGATGGAAAGTTTCTGGTGGACAGGAATGAAGAAGTATATTGCCGAGTATGTAGCAGTATGTGATGTATGTCAGAGCGTTAAGGCAGAGCATCAGAAACCAGCAGGGTTATTACAGCCTTTGTCGATACCCGAATGGAAGTGGGATAAACTTGGCATGGATTTTATCGCTGGATTACCCAGGACTCGTTCAGGCTATGACTCTATTTGGGTTGTAGTTGATCGTTTGACGAAAGTAGCCCATTTCATCCCCATGAAGACAACTTATACGAGTGCTAAGTTGGCGAAGATATACATGACCAGGTTCGTATGTGTGCATGGAGTTCCGAGGACCATTGTATCAGATAGAGGAACACAGTTTACTTCAAAGTTTTGGAATCAGTTGCATGAAACTTTGGGTACTAGGCTAGAGTTCAGTACAGCCTTTCATCCACAGACAGATGGACAGACCGAGAAAGTCAATCAAATTCTGACATGTTGAGAGCTTGTGTTGGGATGACAATTTGCCCTATGCAGAGTTCTCCTATGACAATAGTAATCAAGCTAGTTTAAAGATGGCCCCTTTGGAAGCTTTGTACGGAAGGAGGTGCAGGACACCGTTATTGTGGGATGAAGTTGGAAATCAACAGTTGTTCGGACCAGACTTAATCAGGGATTCTGAGGAGAAGGTTAAGTTAATTCGAGACAGACTCAAGGTAGCCCAGTCTAGGCAGAAGAGTTATGTGGATACTAAACTTAAGGAGGTAGCCTACGAAGTTGGAGATAGAGCATATCTTCGTGTGTCCCCTCTTCGAGGAGTTAAACATTTTGGAGTCAAGGGAAAGCTAGCACACGTTTTGCGGGACCATACAGAGTTTTGGAATGCATGCGAGAAGTTGTGTACAAATTGGAATTGCCCGTAGGATTGTCAGGAGTTCATGATGTGTTTCACGTTTCCCAGTTGAAGAAGTGCCACGCAGAGATGGCCGGCATTCCTTTGAGGGATACAGTACCACTGGAAGTAATTCAGTTGGATAGTGATCTGACCTATGAAGAGAAGCCAGTCAAGATTCTCGAGTTTTCCAGCCGAGTTACTCGCAACAAGGTTATCAAGTTTTGCAAAGTTCAGTGGAGCCATCATACCGAGGAGGAGATTACCTGGGAGAGAGCAGAAAACCTCCGCAAGGACCACCCAAACCTTTTTGCTGACCAACCCGAATCTCGAGGGCGAGATTCATCTTAAGGGGGTAGGTTTGTAACATCCCAATTTTCAATTTGGATGTTATACATAGATCGTCATATGCATATCATATTTTATTTGCATTCGGTTGAGATCCAAGAAATCTTAAGCAACACCGGGACCCAAGGAGAGAGTTGGAGGTTTCACAAAAATAATTCATATTTGAATTTATTTCAAATTTGAAAAGAGGATCAACTTCAATAATTTCTTTCCAATTATTTCCAACAATAAAAATAATGAGTGAAGATAAAATGACTTCTTCAAAACAAAAGAGAAATATTGGAGAAGAAATTTTGCAATCAAATTATTATTTTATTTGAATTTTATTTGCTATTTTATTTGAATTAGAGAAGAACATACATTTTTAAAAATTGCATTTAGTCCAAAAAAATGTTCGTATTGTCCCAATTATTAGGTAGGGACGGCAAAATTGTTTTAGGAATTTTTAGATTGTTATTTTTAATTATTAGGATTTTCTTCGCAAAAAACGTTTAAAAAAATCTCTTCCTGGGCCGGCCCAGCCGAGCCTGGCCACGGCCCAGTGCCGCCTTCGCCTTCCCTGCCGTGCCGCCACCAGACTCCGGAGGGAGTCCGGGCTCTCACCTTGCCGCCCGACCCCCTCCCCAACTCGGACGGGGCCGCCGCCTCTCCCCCTCCCCCCCGGCCTTTATAAGGCCGTGCCCGCCTCAAGCGCCCACCGCCCACCACCTCCTCCACACAGCGGCCGCCCGCCCGCCGAACTTGTTCGCCGCCGCCGCCGCCGCTAAATTTCTTCTTGCTACTCGCCGCAACCTCGCGCCGCCGCCACCTTCGCCCCGCCTCGCCGGAGCCGCCGCCTGAAGGATCCCATCGACGCCATTGACCTCGCCACGCGGTTGACCGGTATAAGCCCCCGGTCTTTTTCTCGGTTTAGTTTGGGTTTTTTTAGTTTCAGTTTATTAGGTTTAGATCGGTTTTTATTTTTAGTTCGTTATTTGACGAACATTCACCCGATAGTTTCCTATTACAAACGAATTCGTTTGTTACGATCTATTAGCGAACGTTCGTTCTGTAGATTTTTCTTTTTAGTTTTATTTTCGGCCAAGGACCTATCCGCGAATAAGTTTTACCGCGATTTAGCCCCTGATCTTAAAACTAGCGTAACTTTTTGCTCGTTTATCCAAATTAGATGAAACCAACGCCTAGATCTTCGTAACGATCTCTTCTTTCCAGTAAATCAATTTGAACATGATTTTGACAAATAAAAAATTGAGTTTAGTTCAGATTAGTATTCGATCTTGTTTCGTTTGTATCTTGAGTTTCGTAACTCCGTTTGAGTTGTTTCTTTTTGTAAATCATAGCTAATCACATGTACCTACTATTAAGATCTAATCCACATAAAAATAATGTTGCTAGGTTTTGTTTTCTGCTTAGTTTAGTGTTTGCTTGTCTCAAGTTTTATTTGGATCTTTTCCCATTTTCTCTTTGTTTCATTTGAGTGATTGCTTATGTATGCTATTGTTTGTCTACGCTAGATTATCCGAAGTGTGAAGCTCGTTACTACAAATCTCTAGAGTTTGCAGATCGTCAGCAAGGCAAGTTACACTTTGATCATACTCTTCTATACCTAGTTTTTACTATGCATTAGTTATGCCCTCAAATATTTGCATGAGTAGGATTGGGAACATATGGTTTGGTTGTAGTAGTATGAGGTAGGAACCTAATACCTTTTGAAACACCCTAGGAATATACGTTATGCTCTATTATTGCTTATCCAAGCTCGTAGACGGGGATTGGATCGTGATACACATGGAAGTTGTGAGAGTTATTAATGCTGGATAACATTAAGGTGGCTACTTTAATACACATCTGGGTGGATTGGTTGGGGCACCTGGAGAATCCAGTGTTTGTCCGTTTGGGAAATCCCAGAGTACCTGTGTGATTTTTCCTCGGTTTGCCACCTAAGGGGTCATATGATATTTCATGCCTAGAAACTTCCGTGTGCAGCCACAAGCCATTGTGGGCTCTGGCATAGTTAAGTAAGTTGTATGAGCTCTCGAAGAGGTGGACTAGCAGATGTAGGGGAAAGTATGTGGACCGGTCTGCCCGGAGTAGAGAGTTAATGCTTCAGCAAGACTATGTATCGATCTTCCGATCATGGATGTGGCCGAGTCTTGTGGGGAAAAGTTCGCAACCTCTGAAGAGTGTATAAACTAATCATGGTTAGCCGTGTTCCCGGTTATGGACATCTTGAGTATCTGGAATTGGATATTATTGTTGATCTCATCACTCTTAAATTAATGGAATTGGGTTTAATGACGATACTTGTTTAATTGGGATTTGAGTTGGAGGAACCTTCTCAAATATTGGTACAATTTGGGAGTAGTAAATAAAATTTATTCCTTTGTTGTAGGGAAGAACTAGCTTTATGCAAAATCTTAAACTTAGAGCCTCCACCAGCCAAATATTGCATGTAGATATAGTTCTTGCATTCATTGCTTTACAGTATAACTCAGCAAGCATATTCAATGTGCTGACTTACACGGCTGCAACGTCTCATGTTGCAGACTACTTAGATGACGAATAAGGTGTGATAGGTCGTCGTCATGCACTCAGGTATGTCGTTGGACTTGATGGACTCATTTACCTTTGAAGCTTCCGCGGTTATTTAGTTTAGATGGCCTTCATCCATATTATTTTTGTGTAATCATACTCTTTATGAGGACTCGATGTAATAAGTGTGTGATTGAACTCTATTATAATTCCTCGAGTACTGTGTGTGTCAGCATTACCGATCCAGGGATGACACTTAAGCACAGAGACTTTGGTCCATTGGGATCGTGGTCGCTACATTCTCTTACTGGTTCGATAACCTTGGTCTCATCACTGAGGGAAATACCAACCGTTGTTATACTGCATCATCCCTTCCCCTTTGGGGAAATACCGGCGTTGTTCTAGCAGATATCAAAAGGAATTTCTGGCGCCGTTGCCGGGGAGGATCTTCAACATCAACCAATTTCCTAATCACAAATCTCATCTCCTTGCAATTTACATTATTTGCCATTTGCCTCTCGTTTTCATCTTTCCCACTTCACAAAAACTTGCCGTTTTTATTCGCCCTCTTTTTCGTTTGCCTTTATGTCTTTCTTGGTTTGTTTGTTTTTTTATTTGGCATAATTGTGTGTTTTATTGGAAATCTAAAACCAAAAACCTTATGGATCCACATCCACTTGCTAATATTTTTAAAAGATCCAACTATGATGAACCAATTGCTAATAAGTTGAGTACACAAGATTATCTTTATGAAGTTTTGCTTGAGATTCATGAATCTGAAAATTGTGATGAAATGATAAAAGAAGGAATTTATGAAGTGATTCATGATAGCTCCTCAAATGAAAAGCATGATTGCAATGGTGCTATAATAAATTCTATTAATGTCAATTATGCTAGTAATATGCAAAACCCTAAGCTTGGGGATGCTAATTTTGATATGTCCTCTACTTATTGCAATGATTATGATTGGGGTGATTCTTCTTACGATCTTCAAAATTTATTTAAGCCTCATGATGAATATGTTTGCGATAATGTTGAAGGTGGGTTTGGAAGAGTGTCAACTTTAGGTAATAATGATCCCACTACTTTCGAGAATTAACAATCTTATGATTTTTTTATAAAAGTTGGTTTGGAGAGGTCATGACTTTATTTGATGATAATCCCACTATTTTGGTAGAGTGTCAACTTTGCATGCATGTGGGTCATATAGAGAATATGTTATGTGATAGCTATATTGTTGAATTTGAGTATGATCCTACATGTAATTATTATGAGAGAGGAAAATATGGTTGTAGAAATTTTCATGCTACTAATTTATCTCTCGTCATGTTGAGATTGCTATTGTCTCTTTCTTCTTCCTTGCATATGCTAGATGTTTATTGTTTTGATAATTTGGTTGCCTACTGTCGGTGTCAAAACCGGCGGATCTCGGGTAGGGGGTCCCGAACTGTGCGTCTAGGCGGATGGTAACAGGAGACAAGGGACACGATGTTTTTACCTGAGTTCGGGCCCTCTCGATGGAGGTAAAACCCTACTCCTGCTTGATTGATATTGATGATATGGGTAGTACAAGAGTGGATCTACCACGAGATCAAGGAGGCTAAACCCTAGAAGCTAGCCTATGGTATGATTGTTGTTGTGATTCCGGTTTATATAGACACCGGAGAGGGCTAGGGTTACACAGAGTCGGTTACAATGGTAGGAGATCTACATATCCGTATTGCCAAGCTTGTCTTCCACGCCAAGGAAAGTCCCATCCGGACACGGGACGAAGTCTTCAATCTTGTGTCTTCATAGTCCTGGAGTCCGGCCGATGATGATAGTCCGGCAATCCGGACACCCCCTAGTCCAGGACTCCCTCAGTAGCCCCCGAACCAGGCTTCAATGACGACGAGTCCGGCGCATATATTGTCTTCGGCGTTGCAAGGCGGGTTCTCCTCCAAATTCCATGTGCTTGCCGAATAGTGTCCGGCTTCCTTATAAATGTTGCGCTCCTTGGCTTCCACGCCTAATAATGGCCCTCTTCCACGAGTCGTACGAATGCGAAAGGCCAGGGTATTTTATATTTTACCCCCTAGCTGTGCAAATAAGCTGCCTATAAGAGAGGCAAGAATCCAGATCCAAATCACACCATCTTCCTTCCGCGAGTACTCATCGGAGTGCTTCTGACAAAAAATCCACTCCATCATGGACCGTTGACGCGGCTCCTCCTCTCGCGCTCCCAGCCCTCAGCCAAGAGATTGGAGGAGATGTTCAGTCCCGCACAACGAGCTGGTGACGCTCCAAACGGAGGGATACCTTCCTCCGGCCTTTATGGTCCCGGTTCGAGCCGGGCTGGCCACCTACAAGGGTGGGAAGCAGGCGGAGAATACCCTCAGTCCCTCTAAAGGAGAGCGGGTGTGTTTCGTCCCTTATCTAATAAGGGGGCTCGGATTTCCCATACATTTGTTTCTCCGGGGGCTACTAGAGTTCTACGGACTCCAGCTTCATCACCTTACGCCCACCTCCATTCTGCACATTGCGGGTTTTGTAGCTCTTTGCGAGCTGTTCTTGGGCATAGAGCCCCATTTCGCGCTGTGGAAGAGATTGTTTTGCCTCGTACCCCGTTCTCACGAGGGGTCGATATACCAAGTGGGCAGAGCCGAAATATGGCGCATCGCTGGGACCGGATATCTATCCGGAACCCCAAAGAAGGCGTCCAAAGACTGGCCCTCGGAATGGTTTTATGTGGAAGATGCTCCACTGCCGGACCCAGTTCGGGTCGGCCTCCCAGAGTTCAGCAACGCTCCTTTGAAGAAACGCCTGAGTTGGTGCCCGCGGAGCCCTCAACTGGAGGACGACAAGAGCGTCCATTATCTGATGGGCCGGATAGGGTTGCTGGCTCATTCCGGATTGACCATGATTGGAGTCATGGCCACATGCATTATGCGAGGGGTGCAGCCGCTCCAATATAGGGGCCACCCCATGTGGGATTTTAACGGGGAGAATGACGCCACCCGTCATGGCCACAAGGGGCTGGGATCGGCCGCAGATCTGGTGAAGATCCTGTCCGGCTTGTACAAGGGGGAGAAGGAGGACTTACTCCAAATGAGTCCATTGAACGGATTCTCCATGAATAACCCTCGGAGCTGGATAAGTGAATATTTATCTATCCGATCCGTGCTTTCAAAGTTAAGCGCCTTACTTTATGATTTTCGACGCAGGAATTGCACCGGGATGTGGAGGACATACACAGTCCGGCTCCACAACCCAAGGATCCGGGAAGATCCCTTGATCCGGCCTTCGAAGAGGATCCGGACATAAAGGTGGAGCTGATTGATGGGGTGTTCCACCAGCTTAGCATGGACAATGCTCTAGTCGCCATTACGGCTGACTACCCCAGTTTGTCTCCGGCTTCCCATCAATCACCATCACTTCGTCCGTGCCTTCAAGGCGGGAAGCTGATCCCGCGGCGGCTGACCAACCAGGGTCAGCTCGGCCCAGCAGGCGGAAGAGGGGTGCGGTGCGAATTGAAACGTCACCGCAACGGTATGACACGCCACTGTTTTTAAGGAACAGGTCCCTGTGAGGTATATTGATGCTCATAACTTTTTCAGGAGAAAGAGCGCTCGCCGAACTGTGCCCGGAGAGGTCGCCAACCAAGCCTCCACCAGCCAGGCTCCAACACTGGTCCGGGGGGGAGGCGAGCGCAAGGCGCGAGCCGGATGCTCCTCAAGCGGAGGATGCCGACAGGTTGTCCGCCACCAGGTCCGAGGTGGAGAGCGCCATGAATCACAGGCGCCGCCGGACAGTTCTTCGTGACGTGTGTTTCTCCCCAGAGGCGTTGAATGCCTTCAACGCGGGAGACGCGCACCTCCGTGCTGCTCAAGATGGTTTGACCAGAGCCACGGAGCAGTATGTGAAAGACATACGGGTAAGGGATTTAATGGTTGTATATGCCAAGAGCCCCGAGACTTAAAGTAGTTAAAATAACTGATTTCAGGATCATTTGATATGCAGGATCGTGGAGAAGAATACCCAATTGTCCTGGAGCTACAAGAGTGCAAGGCCCAACTTGAGGTCAAGATCGGCCGCAGAGGAGGAGACACAGAGACCCCCTCCGGTAAAACATATTTCGAAAAAGTTAAGTAGTGTTCGGCGTGCGTATAAGTCTGACAAATAGGATAGCAGATGTTGCCGGACTTGATCCGGACAAGCAACAGCTACTGCGCCAGCTAAAGGCCGGTGAGAGGGTGCTTATGAAGGTGCAGCAGGAGAGGAACAAGCTCCAAGATGCCCACACCCAGCTTGGAGAAGAGCTAAAAGGTGTTCGGGCCCAGCTGTCTGGCTCCGTGAAGGAGAATCAGCGGCTTCATCGTGGCATCTACAGTAAGTGCTTGAGCAAACTCTTTTGAAAAGAAGAGTTCGGCGAGGAAGTCGATTGACAGAAATGTGTCTGTAGGTGTGCTCACAGGTTGCCCTGCGGAGGAAATGCCCGGTTCAACGGGTGATCAACTTGCCGAGCTGCTGCGACTGCACAAACGTGTTCGGCAGGCGATGAGTGGCATCGTCCAGGCCTTATGGCCGTCCGTATCCCTACCCGAGGGTCTTGGAGGGCATGCGGAGAAGCTTCAGGGAGCACGGCAGCGCTTCCGTCTATGGAAGATATCAGCCTGTCGTCAAGGCGCCAGGGAGGCCTGGGCCATGGTAAAGACGCGGTACAAGAAGGCGGATCCGAACCACATGGCCGAGGTCAGACCTGTGGGGCCCGATGGGAAGGAGATCCCTGTGAGCTTGGTGTACGGCCAAGTAGAGTTGGCCGCTAAGTATTCCCAGCGGGACTGTAAATTAGACAGCCTGTTAGATGGGATTGAAGAGGAGTACAATCAGTCAATGTGACGATGTATTTTTAAAATGACGTCTATAATGCCGTCTAGCCGGATTGTAGATCGTTTGTCTTTGCGGACCTTTTCGCTTCAACCTCGGGACCCAACAGTCCGGAGTGTGTCCGAATACCCTCGCGGTTATGCAAAAAACCGGGGCATGCATGGAGACCAGGCGTAGGGGTCATTAGTGCTTTATCGCATAAGTGGCCAACTAGTTATGTTATATTACATGGTTAGTAAGAAACATCTTCCGAGAGAATAGTTCCGTTAGGGGTTCCTTTCTCGAGGCATGCCCTAAAGTGCATGTCCGACTGCAAAAAGCAGGAAAACATCTAGGGACAAATAAATAAATAAATGAGAAATCATCTTTCAAGTCACCGATGAATATTCCCTTAAGAACGCTTAGCTTTCGGCTTCACCTACCGAGGTACACATCCGGCCGACCAAGGTAACAATCGCAGAGGTGCTCCCTTTACCTCCTAGCCGAACAATCGGGAATGTAGGGGTAAGCACAGGAGCCAGGCAACCCAGCTTGGCCAAAACTTAAGTCATATCGATGCATATAATGGTGAATAAAAGGTACATGCGGAAGTGTGACACATGTGTTGGGCATAAAGTCCGTATAAATAAGCTTCTATTAAAGAAGCCCCCAGGTATAATGAGTGCGAGTAGCACATCAAGTGTGTGCGAACAACGCACAAATCAGCCCTCAAGGGCTTTATGAAAAAGGTGGGAGAAAAGAGAGAAACAAAAGACAACCGAAGTATAAAATGTGAATGGAGGAAGGAGACGAACTCTGAGTCCGGCGCTAGGCGTAGAATCTTCGAAGGCGAGCTACGTTCCATGGGTTCGGCTCGAGTCTGTTGTCCGATGCGTTTCGCAGACGGTATGCTCCGCCGGTCATGACTTGGTCGATGATGAAGGGACCTTCTCATTTGGGCTTGAGTTTGTCCTTTTTCTTGTCCGGCAGGCGTAGAACTAGTTTGCCAACATTGTAAGTTTTAGCCCATACTTCTCTGCTTTGATATCTTCGAGCCTGCTGCTAATAGAATGCGGAACGAGCCTTTGCCACGTCGCGCTCCTCCTCCAATGCGTCCAAGCTGTCCTGCCGATCCAACTCGGCTTCTCTTTCTTCGTACATGCGCACTCGAGGTGAGTCATGAATTATGTCGTAGGGCAAAACTGCCTCTGCACCGTATACCATAAAGAATGGTGTGAATCCAGTAGTACGGTTTGGCGTGGTCCGCAGACCCAGTCTGGTCGAGCTCCTCTACCCGGTCGTGTTAGATTCCGTAAGGGACCGCACTAATCTGGGTTTGATGCCGCCATGATTAGACCATTTGCTCGCTCAACTTGACCGCTGGTTTGAGGGTGATAGACCGCGTAGTAGAGCTTAATGCCCATATTTTTGCACCGAGTTTAACCTCGCCGGCCGTGAAGTTCGTGGTTGTTATCGGTGATGATGCTATGGGGACGCCATAACGGTGTACTACCCGGATATGAAGTCTATCACTGGTCCGGATTCGGCCGTTTTAACTGGCTTGGCCTCTATCCATTTGGTGAATATGTCCACCATGACCAATAGGTATTTTTGCTTGTGGGTTCCCCCTTTAAGAGGTCCAACCATGTCAAGCCCCCAGACCGCAAACGGCCAGGTGATGGGTATAGTTTTGAGGGCGGTGGGTGGCATGTGGCTCTGATTAGCAAAGAGCTGACAACCGACGCATCGTTGGACTAAGTCCTGAGCATCTGCCCGGGCCGTCGGCCAATAAAATCCTTTACTGAAGGCCTTACCTACAAGGGCCCAGGCTGCAGCGTGGTGTCCGCCTAGTCAGGTGTGAATTTCAGCCAGGAGATTTCACCCTTCCTCTTCGAAGATGCACCTTTGAAGGACTCCGGTTGTGCTTTTCTTATAAAGTTCTCCCTCATGGACCTTGTAGGCTTTACATCGCCGAACTATGCAGCGGGCCTCATTTTGGTCTTCGGGAAGTTCCTGCCTAATTAAGTAGGCTAGGAATGTTCTGTCCACGGGGCAATGACTGCCATTATTTTGTGGGCTGAAGGTGTTATTTCATTGGCTGAGCCACCAGTTGTGTCAGAATGTTCGGTATTGGGCGGTGCGGTTGGTTCTGGATTGTTTTTTCCGGACTCCTCTTCCCATACTACGGATGGCTTAAAGAGCCGCTCCAGGAAGATGTTTGGAGGGACGGTGTCGCGCTTTGCGCCGATGCGTGCCAACACGTCGGCCGCCTAGTTATTATCCCGGGCTACATGGTGGAATTCGAGTCCTTCGAACCGAGCTGACATTTTTAAGAAGGCATTACGGTAGGCTGCCATTTTCGGATCTTTGGCATCAAAGTCTCCATTTACTTGTGATATTGCGAGGTTTGAACCCCCGCGGACCTCGAGGCGTTGAATGCCCATGGAGATTGCCATCCGGAGACCATGTAGAAGGGCCTCGTATTCAGCTGCATTATTGGAGTCCGTGTACATTATTTGAAGTACGTATTGGACTGTGTCTCCTGTTGGGGACGTCAAAACAATGCCATCCCCCAAGCCAGCCAACATTTTGGAGCCGTCGAAATGCATGATCCAATTGGAGTATGCGCCGTACTCTTTAGGGAGTTCGGCTTCGGTCCATTCAGCGATGAAGTCAACCAGGACTTGCGAATTTATAGCTCGCCGTGGTTTGTAGGTTATGTCGAATGGTAAGAGCTCGACGGCCCATTTTGCAATCCTGCCCATCGCGTCGCGGTTGTTTATGATGTCGTTGAGGGGTACTTCGGAGGCCACTGTTATCGAACACTCTTGAAAGTAGTGTTGCAGCTTCCGGGATGCCAAGAACATCATGTATGCTATATTTTGATAATGCAGGTACCGGGACTTGCATGGAGTTAAGACAGTGGATACGTAGTACACTGGTTTTTGAAGAGGCAATTTAT
Source organism: Aegilops speltoides (assembly GCA_021437245.1). Taxonomy (NCBI): domain Eukaryota; kingdom Viridiplantae; phylum Streptophyta; class Magnoliopsida; order Poales; family Poaceae; genus Aegilops; species Aegilops speltoides. The sequence goes on from CM038143.1 coordinate 253,698,040, forward strand.
GCCCTTCTGTTTCTCGTTCGACGACGAGCATCGCGCTTACGACTTGATGTATTGCCGCGATGTATAACAACATTCGTTCGCCCAAATTGGGCGCGGCCAGGACCGGATTTGTTGCCAATATGGCCTTTATTTCTTCGAGTCTGGCCGTGGCAGCATCCGTCCATTCAAAGTGTTCGGTGCGCCTGAGGAGGCGATAGAGGGGCAATGCCTTTTCTCCCAAATGGGAGATGAAGCGGCTTAGAGCCGCCATGCATCCAGTCAATTTTTGTATTTGTTTGAGGTCTTTTGGAATATCCATCTGTGACAGCGCTCGGATCTTGGCTGGGTTTGCTTCAATTCCTCTACCGGATACAATGAAGCCCAGGAGCTTACCGGCTGGTACGCCGAAAACGCATTTTTCCAGGTTGAGCTTAATGTCATATGCTTGGAGGTTGTCGAATGTGAGCCTCAAGTCGTCTACTAGAGTTTCGACATGTTTGGTCTTGACGACCACGTCGTCTATGTATGCCTCTACTGTTTTGCCGATCTGGGTAGCCAGACATGTCTAAATCCTGCGCTGATATGTTGCACCGGCGTTTTTGAGTCCGAAGGGCATTGTGTTGAAGCAGAAGGGTCCGTATGGAGTAATGAATGCCGCTGCGGCTTGGTCTGCCTCCGCCATCTTGATTTGATGGTAGCCGGAGTATGCGTCGAGGAAGCACAATGGATCGTGTCCTGCGGTAGCATTGATGATTTGATCGATGCGGGGAAGGGGGAAATGATATTTTGGACAGGCCTTGTTAAGGTCTTTAAAATCAACACACAGGCGCCAGGATTTGTCCTTTTTTGGTACCAATACCAGGTTCGCTAGCCAGTCCGGATGTTTGATGTCTCTGATGAATCGGGCCTCCAATAGTTTGGCTAGCTCCTCTCCCATTGCCTGTCTTTTGGGTTCAGAAAATCGCCGAAGAGCCTGTTTGACTGGCTTGAATCCTTTTAGGATGTTTAGGCTGTGTTCTGCCAATCTGCGCGGGATTCCTGGCATGTCTGAAGGGTGCCAGGCAAAGATGTCCCAATTCTCCCGAAGGAATTCTCGTAGTGTGGCGTCTACATCAGGGCTTAATTGTGCCCCAATGGAGGCCATCATTGTGGGGTCCGTTGGATGGACCTGGAATTTGACTATGTCGTCCGCTGGTTTAAAAGAGGTGGACTTGGATCCCTTATCGAGTATCACATCGTCCCTGTTCACCGTAGAGCGCAGCGCAGTGAGTTCCTCTGCTGCTAGGGCTTCGGATAGTGCCTCTAGGGCTAGTGCGGCTATCTTGTTTTCGGCGTGGAGTGCTATGTCCGGATCACTGGCAAGAGTGATGGTTCCATTGGGCCCGGGCATTTTAAGCTTCATGTATCCGTAATGGGGTATGGCTTGAAAAATTCTGAATGCCTCTCGCCCTAATAAAGCGTGATATCCGCTGCTGAACGGGGCCACTTGGAACGTGACCTCCTCGGACCTGTAATTGTGCAGCGAAATAACACCACATCAAGTGTGATTTTTCCCGTGCAGCGTGCTTCCGGCTAGGGATTATTCCTCTAAAGGTTGTGCTGCTTCGCTCAATGCGGCTCCATCTATTTCCATTTTTCAAGGGTTTCCTCGTAGATGAGGTTTAATCACTGCCGCCATCCATGAGTACCTTGGTAAGACGAAAGCCGCCCACTATTGGACCGAGGACCAATGCGGCCGGTGCTCGAGTTGTTCGAATTTAGGTTCGTTCTTTGGCGTTGAAGGTGATAGCCGTGTCGCTCCATGGATTTTTGTTGCTACTTGGTAGACTTCGCGAGGCCGAGGGTTGTTCGCTTCGCATATTATTTGATGCGAAGGTCTCAAGACTATTAGTACCGTCTCGGTACTGTCGGGTGGTTCTCCGGGCTAGAAGCTCTTCGCCACTTTTGGCCACTCGCAAAGATCCAACATGCTCGAAGGCTATGTGTTGGAGTGGCGCCCTCAGATTATGAATTTACAGGACCGCTGAGCCATCCCTCCAAAGACGGTTCCGTGCCCTTTATGGGGTTTTTGCTTTTTGTTTTTGTCCCGGTGCCCGAGCATGATGCACCCTTTTGTTTCGGACTAGGGTTCTGTTCGGAGCCGGATTGTCCCAAAACATAGTTTCGGTTTTCCGGACACTCTCCATAGCACAGTACTTTCGTACTATGGACGCCAGGTCGGCGAAGCGTGTAATTTCGCGTCGACTTACGGCGTTCAAGATTCCCTTGTCCATGCAATTGTTGCAGAAAACTGAAATTGCGTTTTCCTCACGGCAGTCCTTTATCCTGTCCATAACCAGGAGGAATCTGGCCCAGTAATGATGTACTATTTTAGCGGGCTCTTGCCGGATTTGAGATAGATCGCATATGTTTGGGTGGGTGGGTGAAGTTGAGTCCGGAACCCTGCCCAACTTGAGGCTCAAGGGCCGAAAAGTTTCCGAATTTGGAAGTTTGGATTGCTGGATGTCGTCCAACGAATCCGGTCCGCTGCCTGACTTTAGGTTCAGTACTTGGTTGACGTCCATCTCTCCGCGGGAATCCGGCATGGAGGGATCCGGAATCTGGACATAACTGGTCCTTAGCATAGAAGAAGAGTCGCCGCGTTGTTCCTCCACCACAGCAACGTGGTGGGTAGCCTGGGGAGAGTTGATCTCTCGGATCGGTTTAAGCCCAATCTGATTGTAGTCTGAAGCGACTCCTGTGGCGCGGTTTATCCAAGAGCTCGCTTACAGAAGAGAGCTCCATCGAATCTAGCTGCTCGGTGAATTCCGAGTTGACATGAAGGTCGCTTTTGATGACCCGAGAGGTCATCGTCGGAGCGGCAGCCGAACAGGTGGCCATAAGAAAACCACCTAGCCGGATAGTTTGGCCGGCGGCCAAAGCTCCTTTAGCAATGGTACCGTCTTTAAAGAAGGGAAGAGGCATCCTTCCTGATCGTGACGGCACAGAGGAACTCTCAATGAAAGCACCAATGTCGGTGTCAAAACCGGCGGATCTCGGGTAGGGGTCCCGAACCGTGCGCCTAGGCGGATGGTAACAGAGACAAGGGACACGATGTTTTTACCCGTGTTCGGGCCCTCTTGATGGAGGTAAAACCCTACTCTGCTTGATTGATATTGATGATATGGGTAGTACAAGAGTGGATCTACCACGAGATCAAGGAGGCTAAACCCTAGAAGCTAGCCTATGGTATGATTGTTGTTGTGATTGTTGTCCTACGGACTAAAACCCTCCGGTTTATATAGACAACGGAGAGGGCTAGGGTTACACAGAGTCGGTTACAATGGTAGGAGATCTACATATCCCTATTGCCAAGCTTGTCTTCCACGCCAAGGAAAGTCCCATCCGGACACGGGACGAAGTCTTCAATCTTGTGTCTTCGTATTCTTGGAGTCCGGCCGATGATGATAGTCCGGCCATCCGGACACCCCCTAGTCCAGGACTCCCTCACCTACAAAATGCCTATGCATAGGAAGTATGTTAGACTTAAATGTGTTTGTCACATGTTTTAGGATGCTCCCTTTGTGCTTCAATTCTTGTCTTCCATGTGAGCATCATTGAAATCTCATGCCTATGTTAATGGCTATAAAGGAAGAGCTTGTTGGGAGGCAACCCAGCGAATAAAATAATTTTTTGCTTTTTATTTTCTGTTCTTGTGTAATTGCACAATTATACCTCTGTTTAGATGCGTTTTTGTGTTTTAGTTAGTGTTTCTGCAAGCAAAACTTATGCACTCGTGAAAATAGTTTCCATAAATCACAAAAATGTGCTTTTGAGTTGATTATTTTTGAAGAACATTAATATAAAAATTACCCAAGTTTTCCTAATTTAGCAAGATATTTGGAGTTACAGAAGTATTCGAAATAGTCAGATTTCTACAGACTGTTCTGTTTTTGACAGATTCTATTTTCTTTGCGTTGTGTGCTTGTTATGATGATTCTATGGTTTTCTTTGATGAGTTTTTGCCATAGAAAAGCTGGAATATAGTAGATATAATGCAAAAAAAATAAGAATATGTTTGCAATAGTACTTATAGTAGTGGTTTGCTTTCTTATACTAACGGATCTCACGAAGGTTTTGTTGGAGTTTTGTGTGATTGAAGTTTTCAAGTTTTGGGTGATCTTACAATGGATGAAGGAATAAGCATTAGCAAAAGGCGAAGCTTGGGGACGCCCGAGGCACCCCAAGATAATATTCAAAGAAGTAGCAAGCAACTAAGCTTGGGGGATGCCCCCGAGTGGCATCCCCGCTTTCTTCTAACAGCCATCGGTATTTTACATGATATTTTTATTCGTCACATATTATGAGTTTTGCTTGGAGCGTATTGTATGATATGAGTCTTTGCTTGTTTTGCTTTGTGTTTTAAGTGTTGAATCCTTGCTGAACACACCTTTTTGAGAGAGCCAAAAATTATGTTATGCTTGCTCCTATGCTTCACTTAAATTTTTAGAGCCATGGATTTGCTCTAGTGCTTCACTTATATGTTTTTGAGCACGGTGTTCTTTGTTATTTTTGAAGAAATGCTCTCATGCTTCACTTAGATTTATTTGGGAGTTAGTAAAATTTTCAAAAATTCTCTCTTGCTTCACTCAGATTATTTAGAGAGAAATAAAAATTATGCTCATGTTCTTCACTTACATTTGTTTGAGCCTATCAAAAGAAACATATGAAAATAGTCCCAAAGTGATAGATATCGAAGGAGAATATAATAAAAACTTTCATGAAGATCATTGGACAAAATAAACTTGATTCTTAGTAATGGTTTTGAGATATGATGATGTGATATGTGAGTCATGTTGATGAGTAATTGTGCTTTAGTAAGAATATTGATGTTAAGGTTTGTGATTCCCTACGCAAGCACGAAGTCAATAGTTATACAATGAAATTTATATCCTACTTGTGGTGCATTATTCGGTGTTACTTATGCTTAATGCTTGGGTACGAGTTTTTTCGCTTTTTGGTTGGTCGCTTCTCAATCTTTTTGCTAGCCTTCATTTTGCACTAAGTATGATCACTACTTGTGCGTCCAAAACCCATTAAACCAGTTTTGCCTTATGAGTCCACTATACCTACCTATATGCGGTATTTCCATGTCGTTCTAAGCAAATTTGCATGTGCCATCTCTAATTTTGAAAATAATTTTCTCTTTTGTGTGCTCTACCACTCGCGAGGCGGTGAAGGGTGACCAACATTTTCCATGCTAGATGTGATATTCTCATGAGGTGGCAAAGGTGTTAGGGATGCCCAGTCCCGAAATGAAAAATGAATTTACTTTATGTGGTCAAATAATAAATTCCTTGGGAAGTGTTGGTATGCAGGGCAACCGTGGATTCGGCTAGCCACGGAAAGTGAAAGTAATGGTGGAAAAAGGAATAAACTTTATTTTCTATTCGGGAACCGCCTATGATGTATCTAGCATGGAAAGTGTTGGGATCTCTAAGTCATTTTCGTTGGTGGGAGAAGTATGCCTCTCAAAAATGTTTTTGTCTCTCAATTTAAGCTTTGAGCTCTGGCACCTCTACAAATCTACTTCCCTTCGCGAAGGGCCCTTCTTTTACTTATGCGATTTTTATTTTGAATTTGAGTATCCATCTTCTCTTATAAAGCACCAACTAAGGGGCACTATGATTGTATTTGAGCATTGGGTGTAGCTAATATTCGAGTGTGTTTCATGAATGGATTAATGGTTGAGCATAATGGGCTAGGGACAACTTGCTTTAGTGTTGATATTTTGAAAGACATGGTTGCTTGTTGGTATGCTTGAGTATTAAAGTCTTCACGTCAAAACTAGACTATTGCTTTGAATCATATAAAAGTCCAAATGTCCATGCTATAAAGAGAAAAAATGTGATGAACATGTTAGGCAGCATCCCACATCAAAATTTTTGTTTTTCATTTACCTACTCAAGGATGAGCAAGAATTAAGCTTGGGGATGCTGATACGTCTCCAACGTACCTATAATTTTTTATTGTTCCATACTGTTATATTATCATTCTTGGATGTTTTACAATATTTTATAGTCATTTTATATCATTTTTTAGTACTAACCTATTGACATAGTGCCCAGTGCCAGTTCCTGTTTTCTGCATCTTTTTTACATCGCAGGAAATTAATACCAAACGGAGTGCAAACACAGCGAAACTTTTTGAGGATTTTTTGGGCGAAAGACATCCAAGGGCGTGGCTGCACTGGGGTGCCTCGAGGAGGGCAGCACCCACCAGAGTGCGCTGAGGCCCAGCGCACCTGATGGGTTGTGCCCACCTCGGGTGCCCCCTGAACCGCCTCTTTGCTCTATAAATACCCTAATATTCCAGAAGTCCTAGGGGATTCGACGAAAATCAATTCCAGCTGCCGCATAGTCCAGAACCACCAGATCGAATCTAGACACCATCACGAAGGGGTTCACCACTTCCATTGGTGCATCTCCGATGATGCGTGAGTAGTTCTTTGTAGACCTACGGGTCCGTAGTTAGTAGCTAGATGGATTCCTCTCTCTCTGTCTCTTAATTATCAATACAATGGTCTCTTGGAGATCCATATGATGTAAGCCTTATTGCAGTGTGTTTGTTGGGATTCGATGAACTTTGAGTTTATGATCAGATCTATGTTTTTATCCATGAAAGTTATTTGAGTCTTCTTTGATCTCTTATATGCATGATTTCTTTTAGCCTCGTATTAATTCTCCGGTATTTGGTTTTTTTGGCCAACTTGATCTATTTATATTGCAATGGGAAGAGGTGCTTTGTGATGGGTTCGATCTTACGATGCTTGATCCCAGTGACAGAAGGGGAAACGACATGTATGTATCGTTGCTATTAAGGATAACAAGATGGGGTCTATTTCTACATAAATAGATCTTGTCTACATCATGTCATCGTTCTTATTGCATTACTCCATTTTTCAACGAACTTAATACACTAGATGCATGCTGGATAGCGGTTGATGTGTGGAGTAATAGTAGTAGATGCAGCTAGGAGTCGATCTACTAATCTTGGACGTGATGCCTATATAATGATCATTGCCTGGATATCGTCATGATTATTTGAAGTTCTATCAATTGCCCAACAGTAATTGTTTTCCCACCATTGGCTATTTTTCTTGAGAGAAGCCACTAGTGAAACCTACGGCCCTCGGGTCTCTTTTCATCATATTTGCCTTTGCGATCTATTTTCCTTTGTACTTATTTTCAGATCTATTAAACCAAAATACAAAAATACCTTGCTGCAATTTATTTGTTCCCCGATCTATTTATCATATCTACCACTTTTACCTCACGTTATTTGCCTATCTTGAGGCGTCGTACCCGAAAGGAGTTGACAACCCCTTTAACATGTCGGGTTGCGAATATTTGTTATTTGTGTGCAGGTGTTGTTTACGTGGTGTGAGGAGGTTCTCCTACTGGTTCGATAACCTTGGTGTCATCAGTGAGGGAAATACCTACCGTCGCTATACTGCATCATCCCTTCCTCTTTGGGGAAATACCGACGTAGTTCTAGCAGACATCACGTACCGGTCATTCTTGTGCCAAAAAGAGACGGTAGTTTTCGCATGTGTTCCGATTATAGACCCATAAATGTTATCACCGCTCACTATAGGCATCCCATTCCACGCCTTGAGGATATGCTAGATGAGCTTAGCGGCGCCACCATTTTCTCAAAAATTGATCATAAAAGTGGTTATTATCAAATCCGCATACAAGAAGGTGATGAATGGAAAACTGCTTTCAAAACAAAATTTGGTTTGTATGAGTGGCTAGTTATGCCTATGGGTTTATCGGAAGCACATGGTACTTTCATGCGTGTTATGCATGTGCTTCGTCCTTACATTGGTGTGTTTGTTGTGGTCTACTTTAATGATATTCTTGTGTTTAGCAAATCCCTCAAAGAACATGTAGATCATCTTAGGGTCGTTTTGCAAACTCTTAGAAAAAAGCGTCTTTATGCCAATACGGAAAAATGAACTTTTGGTGTTGAAGATTGTTTTCTTGGGCTTTGTTGTGTCTTCCTAGGGTGTTCATGTTGATGAGTCTAAAATTGAAGCAATTAAAACTTGGCCACAACCCACTAATTTGCAACAAGTGCGTAGTTTCCTTGGTCTAGCGGGTTTTTATCATTGCTTTGTGAAAGACTTTAGCACTATTGTCGCACCGTTGCATGCTTTTAGTAAGGAATGCACCCTTTGTTTGGGGACCATCTCAATCTACCGCATTTGATGAGTTCAAATCTTTTCTTACACATGCCCCAATTCTCACATTACCTAATTTCAACAAAACCTTTGAGGTTCATTGTGATGCTAGTGGTAATGGAATTGGTGGAGTTTTAATGCAAGAAAAGCGACCCATTGCATACTTTAGTGAAAAACTCTCTAGTTCTCAGCTTAACTATCCCATCTATGACAAAGAATTGTACGCTTTAGTGCGAGTATTGCATGTTTGGGAGCATTACCTTCGCCCACATGAATTTGTCATACATACCGATCATGAGACACTAAATACCTTAAAGGTCAAACCAGGATGAAGAAACGGCATGCTAAATGGAGTGAATTTATTGAATCTTTTCCTTGTGTGATCAAGTACATTAAGGGTAAAGAAAATTTAGTGGTTGATGCTCTTTCCTGCAAATGCATGTTAGTTACACAACTCGAGCTGAATGTTATTGGCTTGGAGCATGTTAAAGATCTTTATGCACATGATCCTATGTTTGTGATTCCTTATGCCAAATGTGTTGCTAACACTTGTTGGGAGAACTATTACTTAAAGAATGGCTACCTTAGGTGCGCTAACAAGCTTTGTATACCCGAGTCTTTGCTTCATTTGTTACTTTTGCAAGAGGCCCATGGCGGAGCACTTATGGGACATTTTGGGCTCGACAAGACCTTTCCCACACTCTCATTCAAGTACTTTTGGCCAAAGATGTTCCACGACGTGGCTGTCGGCATTCTAGGAACTAGGGTACCCAGACTTGCCTGCTTGCAGCCCACAGCGTGGCTCCATCGACAGCCTGGTACGACCCATCTTCAATCACGACAAGACAAGACCCTCGCGAGGGGCCATCGCGAGGCGGACAACATCAAGACCTCTTGAGGGAGCGGCCTCCTCATGTAGCCTCTTGACGGGTGGAGATTTCTATGCAAGACCCAGCCTCACGAGGCTAAAACGATATCAGTCATGACGACCAAGGCCAGGCGCGCGCCAGCGGGCGCAGAGCAGCAGGTTTCCTCTTTGGTGCAAAGGAGGCAAGCGCAGGTGCGGAGTCCCAAGGAATCGACCAAAGGTTACTATTTGCGTGCAACAAGACCAGGACCGCCAGAACGGCAGGATGGATGTCATCGCCGAGCCCACCACGACATCACAATCAGAAGCTTTGCAGGCAGACACCACCTTTCATCGGGATCAGATGTACTTCTTGTCCCCTTTCCAATTTTTCCATTGTGGGATCCCTTCCCGCCTAAGTTTTGGAGGAAGAGGACCAAGGCCACTATAAATATAGCCTAGCCACCACCGTAGAAATCTTCGGGTGATTAGCTCATCAAATCCCCAGGAGCTCATCACAAGAACAAGCCTCCTGAGGTTGTTCTTCCACTTGTACTAGTTCATGCTCAGCCCCCCCGCGAGGCTAATCGACCACAAAGCAGTAGTAGGGTTTTACACCGCAAGGTGGCCCGAACCTGGGTAAACTGTCGTGTCTTTATCCTTCTTGTTCATTGAGCTAGGTCGTGAGAGAGGCAGATCGATCATCTTGAGAGGTTCAGTTCTTCGCACATGCCCCTAAGTTCGAACCTTTCTTGGGTCAGCGAAGCCTGGAATCCGACATTTGGTGCGCCAGGTAGGGGTGTGTCGGAGGTCGGCCTCTTCATCAACCATGCTGCACCGCCGCCACTCGATCTCCATGGTGGGTGCCGCTCCTTCTTCTAGTCCACTAGCCGCGTTCGGAGGTGTCACGGGTTTCCGGGCCCTTTCCCCCCGCCTTGCGACAGGTGCGGTGGCCTCCAACATTCAGGCCAAAGCTACCGCCGCACTATGACGGCACGGTCGACCCTGTGTGATTTCTCGAGGCGTACGAGGAGTCCATCTGGACGGCGGGCGGAGACGGCAAGGCCATGGCGAATTGGCTCCCTATGGCACTCACGGGCATGCCTTGCATCTGGCTGCTCAACTTACCAGAGTCCTTGGTGGCTTAAGGGGAGGAGCTGTGCGAGTTGTTCGCCGCACACTTCGTGGTTCCGACGCACCATGCCGTCGTGAACATCCTCGGCGGATCGAAGGCGCCAGCTTCAAACCGCCACGCCAAGCAATTTTTCAGTCAGATGGGGGCTTCTCCGTCCCTGCGAGGGGCCCCTCCGGGCTGGCTAGCGCCCTAGGCCGACCTCACCTTCGACTCTAGAGATCACCCCAAAACCACGGCCGGCGCCGGTGCACTGCCCATGCTTTGCACCCCCACCATTTGCAACGTAGCGGTTACCACGACCCTCCTTGATGGCAGTGCCGGCCTTAATGTCCTCTCCGTGGAGGCGTTCGGCCTGCTTCACGTGCCTCATGACCGGCTCCTCCCCACCAAGCCGTTTTCCGGAGTGGTCGGCGGCTCCACCTGCCCCGTGCGGCAGATTCGCCTCCCCATCACCTTCGGAATGCCTGACAACTACCTCATCAAGCTCATCGACTTCCTTGGGTACCCGGCCCTTGCCAAGTTCAGGGCAGCGACTCACCCCGCCTACAATGTCATTAAGATGCCGGGAAGCAGCGTTGTCCTCACCGTGGCGGGAGACACTGGGGATGCGCTGACGGCCCTCGGACTCACCTTCAAGGCCATGGCGGCCACGCAGCCAGATGCGGGGAGCGTTCCGGAGGGCCTGGGGGCTGCCCCTGCGAAGAAGAAGCCGTTGTTCTCCCAAGACCGGGCCAAGATGAAGCAAGTACCGGCCGACGAGGGCGCGAAGTCAGGAGCTAACTTCACCATAGGTGCTGGCCTCCCCCGGGACCAAGAGGAGGCGATGGTCAGCTTCCTCCATGCGAACAAGGATGTATTTGCCTGGCAAGCAATAGAACCGGTAGGCGTCCCATGGGGGTGATCGAACACCACCTTGGTGTGCCCCCACACGCACCCCTTTAAACAAAAGGCATGGTGGAAAGCCCCGAAGAAGTAGTTGTTCATCGTGCAGGAGACCCACAAGCTATAGGAGGCCGGCGTTATCCGGGAAGTTCGGCACCCGGAGTAGTTAGCAAACCCAATCCTCGTCCCCAAGAGGGCGGGAAAGGGCGCATGTGCGTTGACTTCACGAGCCTAAACAAAGCTTGCCCTCAGGATCCATTCTCTCTTCCTCGCATCGAACAGATTGTTGACTCCACTGCCGAGTGCCATCTACTGAGATTCCTGGACGCCTTCTCAGGCTATCATCAAATCAAGATGGCGGTGGAAGATGTAGAGAAGACGGCTTTCTTGACCCCGTGTGGGGTGTATTGCTACACTTGCATGCCGTTTGGGTTGTGCAATGCCGGAGCAACCTTCCAACGTTTGATGCACATCGCTTTTGGCAAGTAGCTCAGGAGAAATGCAGAGGCTTACATCGATGATATAGTGGTCAAGTCTCGGGAAGCAAGAATCCTTGTTAGAGATCTAGAGGAGATGTTCGCCAACTGGCCCGGGGTGAAGCTGCGGCTCAATCCTGAGAAGTGTGTATTCGGTGTCCCGTCTGGCAAGCTGTTGAGGTTCCTGGTGTCACACAGAGGAATTGAGGCCAACCCAGAGAAGGTCAAGGCAATAGAAAGGATGAGCCTGCCTCAAACTCTCAAGGAAATGCAGAAGCTGGCAGGCTGCGTGACCTCACTTGGGTGCTTCATCTCCAAGCTAGGCGAGCGCGCCCTCCCTTTCTTCAAGCTGATGAAGAGGAAGGGCCCATTCGAATGGACTCCAGGAACTGATGCGGCTTTCCAATACCTCAAGAAGTACCTCACTAGCCCACCGGTGATGGTGGTGCCTCGCCCGCTCAAGCCTCTGGTGCTATACCTAGCCGCCATGCCACACTCAGCCAGCGCAGCGCTGATGGCGGTCTGCGAGGAGCATGCCGCCAAGGGTGTGCGGCACGGAACCACACACCCATCCAAGATGCCATGACCTTAGGATGTGGCACCTGAGGCCGCAGCCAAACCAACGAGAGATGGGGCTCCTGAGGTCGGGGCCCCTGAATCAACAGAAGACGGGACTCCTGAGACTCCATAACTTCAAGAGGAACAGGACTCAGCGGACACTTCCTCCCTCATCGAGCATCCCGTTTACTTCGTCAGCACCGTACTACATGACGCGCGAGCGCGTTACCCCATGCCGCAAAAGCTCCTCCTTACACTGCTTGTCGCTTCCAGGAAGCTGCGCTGCTACTTCCAAGGCCACCCTATCAATGACATCTCAGCCTATCCCCTAGAGAGGGTGCTCCGAAGCCCCACCGCCGCAGGAAGGGTTGTCAAATGGAACATTGAATTGCAAGCATTTCAGCTGGAATTCAGCACGACCCGAGTCATCAAGGGCGCAGCCCTCGCTGACTTTGCGGCTGAATGGACTGACACGCCAGGTCAAGAAGTGGGTGAGGATCGCTCTCTTGCCCCAGGTGATGAAGCGCCTGATGGCTGGGTCATGTACTTCGATGGTGCATTCGCGCGTCAGGGCGCGGGGGCTTGAGCCATGCTCATCTCGCCCACCCAAGACAAGCTCTGCTATGCCGTGTAGCTCTGCTTCTAGTACGGGGAGAAGGTCTCCTACAACATCGCTGAATTTGAGGGCCTGATCGCCGGGATCAAAGCCGCAGTTGCCCTAGGGGGTCAGGCGACTCCCAGCTCCTCATCAACTTCTCCAACAAGGAGTACACGCCGAAGGACGAGCACATGGAGGCATACCTTGAGGAGCTACGCAAAATTGAGAAGCAATTCTTAGGTTTGGAACTGCAGCACGTGCCACGTGGCATGAATAAGGAGGCAAGCGACATCACCAAGAGTGCGTCCCGGTGCCTCCCCCAGGAGCCCAGCGTCTTCAAGGAGCGGCTCTTCGGGCCATTGGCAGTTCCCCCGTTGTCGAGCCAGCGCTGCCTCGGGAGGAGCTGCCCATGGCACCCACCACGGGTGACCCGACCTGTGGCCTGGCCTCAGGGGCCCGCCTGCTCCTCACGCTTGAGCCTTAGGAGGGGTGCTGGACCGAGGAATTCAAGGCGTACCTGCTTCAGGGCACCCTGCCGGAGAAGGAAGAGGATGCAGAGCGGGTGGCCCACCAGGCCACCGCATACTGCATCCAGGATGGTGAGCTTTACCGAAGATGCCCGAACGACGTCTCCCTGTGGTGCATCTCCAAGGAGCAGGGGTGCGAGCTGTTGGCCGACATTCACGGTGGGGATTGTGGGCATCACTCTTCATCACACACTCTCATGGGCAAGGCGTTCTGCAGCAGGTTCTACTGGCCCATAGCACTCAACAACGCCACTGAATTGGTAAGATCTTGTGAAGCCTGTCAATTCCATGCTAAGCAGATCCAACAGCCCGCTCAGGGCCTCCAGACCATCCCGCTCTCGTGGCCATTCGTGGTTTGGGGGTTGGACATCTTGGGCCCGTTCCCTCGAGCGTCCGGGGGCTACCGCTACCTCTACGCCGCCATCGACAAGTTCACCAAGTGGGCGGAGGTGGAAGCTATCCGCACCATCCCAGTCGGCTCTGCAGTCAAGTTCATCGAGGGCCTCATAAGCCGCTTCGGGGTGCCCAGCCGCATCATCACTGACAACGGCTCCCAGTTCATGAGCAACCTCTTTAAAACATATTGTGCTAACCTTGGAACGCGGATATGCTACGCTTCGGTGGCGCACCCATGGAGCAATGGCCAGGCCGAGCGCGCCAATGCGGAGGTCTTAAGGGGCCTCAAGGCAAGAAGCTTCAAGAAAAAGCTCGAGGCCTGCAGCAGAGGCTGGATCGACAAGCTCTCGTCCGTGTTGTGGTCCATCCGCACCATCGTGACCAAGCCTACAGGCGAGACCCCATTCTTCCTCGTCTACGGAGCCGAGGCGGTCCTCCCTCACGAGGTCAGGCATCGCTCCCTGCGGGTTCTGGCATTTGACGAGGCGCGTCAGGACACCACGCGGGAGATTGACCTCGTGTTGGGGGAGGAACATCGTCGCCAAGCCTCGCTCCAAGATGCGAGGTACCAGCAGGCGCTGCGGCGGTACCACTGTTGCAACATCCGTTCCACGACCCTCGAGGTGGGTGACCTTGTCTTGAGGCGGGTGCTCTCTAGGGAAGGGCTTCAAAAGCTCTATCCCATGTGAGAGGGCCCATTCAGGATCGCCCGTGTCTCTAGGCCTGGCGCCGCGCGCCTGGAGACGCAGGACGGGGTCCCCATCCAGAATGCCTGGAACATCCAGCACCTCCGGAAGTTCCACCCATAACAAAGGCTCTGCGCCTGTGAAGGTCTCCGCTCATGACACTCTCACGGAATAATGAGTTGGGGCTGTACACGCCCCGGAGTCTCCTGAGCGCCGCCCTTGGGCCTCACGGGGGCTCCCTCCCATGTCCTAGTGGCAGCACTTAGCTCCGCACTGGTGAGAAGACTAGTATAGGTGCCAGACGTGGCTGTTCTTTCGCTTGCTTTCTATATCTGATTTGCGACTTCTTGAATGGAATTTGGAGTTTCAGCGCCTCTTCTTTAGGGTTGGGATTTTTTCTTCTTGCCTCGTTCGATTCTCTCAAGATTTGCCTCAGGAGGAGTGGCAGATGCCCGTCGCTCCTCCTCGCGCGTCCCGCGGGCTACGCAGGTGTGCCCGCTTCGGGCTTGCCCACGAGCACACCTCGCCAAATTTTCAGTCCCTAGCCCTCTGGCGTATCTGTCCTCGCGTGACGCTCTCGAGCGAGCTCACGGGCATTGCGCCTCCGAGGCCTCCTAGTTCTACAGCTATAGGAGCCCCCCCCTCCTGAAGCCTGCTGACCACTAGGCCACCCCACAATGAGGAGCGCTCCTGTGGGGCGGAAGTTCATCACAGAAACTCTAAGATAAGTTATCCCAACTACAATCAATGGCAACACAAGTATTAGGAGGAGGCATGGAAATAATAGCTTAATGGTGCAAGCGCCATAATCCATTACACGCCCTAGTAGGGCCTCCTACTTCTTTTTATAGCAGAAAGGAAAAGAAAAAATGAAGCAAAAGCAGGTGCACATCGACGTCAGCTCCTGACGTCCGGCTCCGGCAGCACCCGGGCTCACTCAGAGCCCTCCTCTTACTTCACGGGGGCGTGGCGGTGCTGCAGCTCGTCTCCCCTCCCGGTCCGGCCTCGGCAGCTCGGTGGCTCGTCGGAGTCGTTGTCGCAGGAGCTTTCCATGGAGGAGAAGCCGCCGATGCTGGAGGCGGCACGACCATCGCCAAGGGCGGGGTCATCACTAGCGACGACCCCCCTCCATTCGCTGTCATCGTCGCTGTCGTCGTCGCTGTCGCTCTCCAGGCAGCACCCAATGCGCAGGCCATCCTCCCTGAAGATCCTCACGTAGAGGGTTGCGACACCATCGTAACTAAAGTGAAGGGTGCACCTCCCGCGCGGGTCGCGTGCACGGGCGAACGACTGCCACCCGCGGTTGAGGAACATGTTGCCAGTAGCCGTGGCCTCGGCCTCCACCCACGAGGCCTTGCTATTGCAGCCATCGGCCTGAAGCCAGAAGCCACCAGGTCCCCCAGCTGGTAGCGCGCCCACGAAGAAGCGTGCGGGAGCTAGAGCCAGGCACCTGCAGGATTCTCCGCCCACACCATGAACTCCGGGGGAGAGTCGGCTGAGAGGGATCATGGCCATGGTAGCCGGATGGCCACCGCGTGCCTCACCCCCTCACAGCGGCTCCCCTGACCGCGACGGCTCCCACCACAGGAAGACGCGCCCACAAGACCACCGGAGGCAGCGCCAGCCTTGGAGAGTGGGCACCCACGCCCGTGGGGAGCCACGATTGGCGTCACAACGTGCTTACGAGGGCGACCGCTGCCCCTCTTAGGTGTGGGCGAGTCCGGCCCCTCCTTGGGGGCCTTTCCCTTCTCCGCAGCCAAGAACCTCCTCGTCGGCGCCATGGATAATCTAGCAAGATGGAAGAGCAAGAGGAGGGAGAAGCAAGGAGCAAGAAGATGAAGATGGGCAGGGGGCTTCGCCTGCTCCCCCCATTTATAGCTAGGAGAAGGTAAATCATCGGCCTCCCACGATCTCAAGTAATGATGATTTTTTCTGCATGCAGCAGGCAATTATCAAGTCGAACAGTTGTCGTGGCAGTGTGGGGAAGCGGAAGTGCCCACTTCCCATCAAGCACCACGCGCCGGCTCGGTCCGCAGGCGATTGGGGCCCGTGATGTTCCGCACTTGCCTTTTGGCTTCGCCTCGAAGCCAAGTGCTTCTGTCGGTGTTCTGGGAACCAGGGTTCCCAGACTTGCCTACCTGCAGCCCACAGCGTGGCTCCATCAACGGCCTGGTACGGCCATCTTCAAACATGACAAGACAAGACCCTCGCGAGGGGCCAAGCTTCGTGAGGCGGACGACATCAAGACCTCCTGAGGGTGCGGCCTCCTCATGTAGCCTCCCGACGGGCGTAGATTTCCATGCAAGACCCAGCCTCACGAGGCTGAAATGACATCAGCCATGATGTCCAAGGTCAGGCGCGCGCCAGCGGGCGTTGAGCATCAGGTTTCCTCTTTGGTGCAAAGGAGGCAAGCGCGGGTGCGAAGTCCCAAGGGATCGGCCAAAGGTTACTATTTGCGTGCAACAAGACCAGGACCGCCAGAACGGCATGGTGGATGTCATCGCCGAGCCCACCATGATGTCACAACCAGAAGCTTTGCAGGCGAAGACCACCTTTCATCAGGATCAGATGTACTTCTTGTCCCCTTTCAAATTTGGTCGTTGTGGGATCCCTTCCCGCCTAAGTTATGGAGGAAGAGGACCAAGGCCACTATAGATATAGCCTAGCCACCACCGTAGAAAGCATCGGGTGATCAGCTCATCAAATCTCTAAGAGCTCATCACAAGAACAAGCCTCCTCGGGCTGTTCTTCCACTTGTACTAGTTCATCCTCATCCCCCCGCGAGTCTAATCCACCACAAAGCAGGAGAAGGGTTTTACACCGCAAGGTGGACCGAACCTGGGTAAACTGTCGTGTCTTTCTCCTTCTTGTTCATCGAGCTAGGTCGTGAGAGTGGCGGATCAATCGGCTTGAGAGGTTGAGTTCTTCGCACACGCCCCTGAGTTCGAACCTTTCTTGGGTCAGCGGAGCCCGGAATCTGACAATGGCACGCTTCACCAACAAATGCTCTACATGCCGCAAAGCTAAGTCACAGTCTCAATCTCATGGTTTACATATGCCACTTCTAGTTCCACATCAACCATGGGAGGATATTAGTCTGGATTTCATGCTTGGTTTGCCTAGGACTCAAAATTGAATGGATTCCACATTTGTTGCTGTAGACCGATTCTCAAAATGGCACATTTCATCCCATGCAATAATATAGACGATCCTTCACATGTTGAAAATCTCTTTTGTAGGGAAATCTTGAGGTTGCATGGAGTGCCAAGGACCATTGTGCCGGACCACGACGTCAAGTTCCTAAGCTAGTTTTGGAAGACAATATGCGCCAAGCTCGGCATCAAGCTACTATTCTCGATGGCCTATCATCCCCAAACTGATAGCCAAGCAAAACTCACCAACCGGACACTATCTACTCTCCTACGCGTGTTGATAAAGAAGAACATCAAGGAGTGGGAGGAATGCTTACCCATCGCCGAGTACGCCTACAATCGAGCGTGACACTCTACTACCGGCAAGTCCCCCTTCGAGGTTGTCTATGGCTTCAACCCATTGTCCCCATTGGACATTCTACCTCTTCCACTCCAAGAATGCGCAAACATGGATGCAAGTGCAAGGGCAAGCTTTCTCAAGAAGATGAATGAAGATACAAGGGAAACTATCAAGCGTCAACTACATTGCATCGCCACACTCAACATCAACAAGACACCAATGGTATTCCAACCGGGAGATCTCGTATGGCTTCATCTTCGCAAGGACTGCTTCCCCAAGGAGCGCAGGTCCAAGCTACTACCATGAGACTATGGACCCTTCAAGGTGCTATCATGCTACAATGACAACACCTACAAGATCGACATCCCACGCGACAAGTACAACATAGGCGATCTTCAATGTCGAGGACTTGGCCAAGTACCATGGTGATGAAGATCATGATCCGCGGACGGATCTCTCCAGGGGGGAGATTGTTGGGGATATGACTATTTGTGTAAGCCGCCCAGGAGGGGCCGGGTTACGCAAAGAGTCTTTATCAGAGGAAGCCCAAGGCCAAGCATGAAGATGTCGGTTCAATAAAGAGCTTAAGGCCCACGGGCGGCTTAAGCCCATTGTAGTAAACCGCCATAATGGCATGACTTGTAATGAAAGGTAGATTTAACTGGTCACCGAGCCGGACTCTGTTTATAAGCCGGCCGAGACTCTATAAGCCGCAGGGGTCAACCCGTGTATATAAGGGGATGACCTGCGGGCGGCTTAGGGCAGGAAACAACTCATCGAGAGCTGGGCATAGCGTATCTCGCTCCCTGGTCATCGAAACATCAATACCAACCCAACTAGACGTAGGCCTTACCTTCACCGTAAGGGGCCGAACTAGTATAAACTCTCTCGTGTCCCTTGTCCCGATTTAACCCCTTCAAGCTTCCTAGTTGCGATAGCTCCACAACTAAGTCCTTTCACGAGGACATCTGACGTGACTATTCCACGATAGTTGGCGCCCACCGTGGGGCTCGCGCACGATGGATTTGAGTTCTTGAAGGGCAACTTCGAAGGGCTCAAGGGGTACGTAGTGGGCCGGATGACCAAGAGTCGTCGCGGCAAGATCTACATCGACGATGAAGGCTGGGGTCCCGACGCCGGCTCAATTGAGTACCGATACTGGGTCCCCTTCGGCGGAATCCACGTCTTCATCGGCCGGATCGGTGAGGCGGGACCTGAGCCAGACAACTGCATCGACCTCGTCGAGACGGCTCAGCGTGCGAGGAAGACCCGGACTCAGCTGGTCATAAGGCGTGCCTTCGTGGGCTGTGTCCACGGAGAAGAACTTTCGATCTCAAGATGGGGTGAGACGGCCGTCCTTTCAGACGGTGACTCGTCCGCCGCTCAACAGATTCGTTATATCGTACAAGACGGCGCTCTGGGGCTGTTCCGATGGCATCAAGATTCGGACCTCGATGAGCCGCCAAGATGGGCCGGAATCTTCATGGCTGGAACTCAGCCGGTTCAAATTCCACAGCCGGCAGCAGCGACACGTCTGGGTCGAGCATCCGGGCAGAGGCCCCGTCGCCCACCGCTCAAAGCCGATAGATCTCATGGACAAGCTTACGCCCCGTTAACCGCCACGGTTATTCCTGCAGATAAGGATGAGCATGACACGCCGTAGCTCAAGTGCGTGAGGAGATAGCTCGGGCCAAGGAGGCTTTGGCAGCTGAGGATACCAGACTAGCCGCGAGCGGGCGGCTCTCGACGCCCGGGCACAGCGCTTGCAGTCAGAAGCTTACCAGCTCACGATGAGCTTAAATGCCTCTAATGAGGTGATGAGGAGGAGACATCAGAAAACGCAGTCCTGTTTACCTCCAAATTACGACCCCCGGGTTCTCTTTGCTACACCCGGAGCCGGCCCTAGTAACCCGCCGGAGGCCGATCGGCTTATGACAGCCGGAACAGGAGGACCGGCTCAGCCTCGGGATATGGTGCCGCCTCACGTGAGCATGCCACCACCGCGTCATGTGCCGATTCCACCGGGTCACTTTTCCAACCCCATGGAGAATTTAATCGCAGCCTCAGCACGCTTAGCGGCTCTTCCTATGGAAGGTGATGACCCGATGGTGGTGGAAACCCGAGGGTCGAGAGCTCCTCCGACAGCCCCGCTCAGCAGAGACCTATTCTACAGCCGGGACAGATTCACTCAACTCCCCGCCTGGTAGCACCACCTCGCCGTAACCGGGCCCGAGTTACAAGCAGACGATGGAGTCGAAGCTTTGTCAAGCAATGCCTAACGACGAATTCAGCCCGGGGCTATAACCCTCAAGCAGGACCAAGTACGCCAGAGAATGATCACCAAGTATCCAATGACATCTGCTGAGGCGGAGTAGCCACTAGAACCGGCGGTGTCCCTTGCCCGGTGCCGCTCGCTGATGTACGCCTGCCCAAGGACTTCAAGGGACCTCGAAAGGTACCAAATTACATGGCCGATTTACAGCCCGGGGCGTGGATTGAGAGTTATGAGATGGCCATGGAGTTGCTAGAAGTCAGTGACGCGGCAATGGCCAAATATTTCACCATGATGTTAGATGGAACAGCCCGGTCGTGGCTGAAAGGCTTGCCACCCAATTCATTAGTTCATGGGGCGAGTTAAAAGCCCGGTTCATCCAGACTTCAAGGACACCTGTAAACAATCTATGTCGATTGTGGACTTGACGGATTGCAAGCAAGAGGAAGGTGAATCCACCACCCATTGGGTACGCCGGGTCAAGGAGATAATTCATTCTTCCGATAAGATGGACGTCGGGTCTGCAGTTCTTATGCTGGAGAAAAATTGCCGTTTTGAGCCGCTGAGGATGAAGCTGGGGCGCCTTAAGCGTGACCTCACAAATATGGGTACACTGATGGCGGCTTTAGTCAAATATGCCGATTCTGATAGTACCAAGGATCCCGCGTCTGACGGTGAGAAGACAGGGAAGGGAAAACGGAACGGCAATGGAAAGGGTCAGCAGCATAACCCGGGGAATCAAAGCGGCAATAAGCATAAGGCGGACGGTAATCCGGAGTTTGTGGCCAATGCCAACATACGAGGTAACAATCCGAGACGTAAAGGTAAGCCGCCACGATCCGGCGGGTCAGGCCCATCGCTGGAGCAATTACTCAATGAGCCCTGCCCGAGACACGGCACCCGGGAGCAGCCGGCCACATATCTATGGAAAGATTGCACGATCATGAAGGCGTTTAAAAATTCCAACACCTTCGACGGTGGTCAAGGGTCTGGTGGCGGCTCAGGGGCCGGCGGCTTTCATGGCCCAGGCGGCGGTTCAAATTCCGGTTTTCAGGGGCATCCAGGTGGTAACAGTCAGTAGCAGTCTGGTCAAAGTGGACAACAGCAGCAACAGTCGGGTTATCAAAGCCATCCGAAGTAGTTGAGTGGTGGACAATATCATGTGTTTACCACCAGCCTATGCAAGCATGACCAGAAGGTTCATAAGAGGGTTGTGAATTCTATTTAGCCGGCAATTCCTCGTTATTTAAGGTGGTCAGAGCAGCCCATCATATGGAGCAGGGAGGATCATCCTCCACGGGTCGACAACCCGGGTCAGTTGGCTTTGGTAGTGGCGCCTCAAGTTGGTGGATATAAGTTCACCAAAGTGCTCATGGAAGGAGGTAGTAGCATCAACATCCTGTACTACGAGACCTTTCAGCACATGGGGTTGACTGATAAAAATCTGAGAACATCCAGCACTGTTTTCCACGGAGTTGTCCCTGGTAAGTCGGCTTACCTAGTTGGCAGGATTGAGCTGGAGGTGGCCTTTGGCGACGAACATGACTCCCGAGCTGAGAAGTTGATGTTTGAAGTGGTCAAGATCAGGAGCCCATACCACGCTCTGTTTGGACGGCCGGCTTACGCTAAGTTTATGGCACGGCCGTGTTACGTTTATTTTCAGCTCAATGTTACAAGGGCACCATCACCGTACATGGCAGTCGAAAAGTAGAATTGGAGTGTGAAGAAGGTGACGCGGCTTATGCTGAGTCGGCCTGTGCAGCAGAGGAGCTCAAATTTTATCAAGATAATGTTGACCCGGCGGATATGACATCCCAGAAGAAGCCAACTACAGAGCATGAGCCGGCGCTGAAGTTTAAGTCGGCGGCTGAGACGAAACTTGTTGACTTTACCCCGGGTGATACTTCTAAATAGTTCAACATCAGCAGCAACTTGGATCCCAAATAGGAAAGCGCGCTCATCGAGTTCATCCGTGAGAACCGGGACATCTTTGCATGGAAACCTTCTGACATGCCGGGTGTACTGAGGGAACTCGCTGAGCACACTCTCAATATTGATCCAAAGTATAAGCCGGTCAGGCAGTTTCTTCGCCGTTTTAATGAGGAACAACGGAAAGCTATTGGGGAAGAAGTCGCTCGGCTCTTAGCGGCCGGGTTTATCATTGAAGTTTTTCACCCGGAGTGGTTGGCTAACCTGGTGCTCGTCCTCAAGAAGAAAGGCACCTGGCGGATGTGTGTGGACTACACGGACTTAAACAAGGCTTGTCCGGCTGACCCTTTTGCTCTCCCCCGTATTGATCAAATCATTGATGCTACGGCGGGTTGTGAACATTTGAGCTTTTTGGATGCTTACTCCGGTTATCATCAGATTAAGATGGCAGTTAAGGACCAGGAGAAGACGGCTTTCATCACTCCGTTTGGAGCCTTCTATTATGTGTCTATGCCATTTGGGCTCAAGAGTGCCCAGGCGACTTATCAGCGGTGTGTGCAGAACTGTTTGCACGACCAAATCGGGCGTAATGTCCATGCTTATGTGGATGACATCATGGTGAAGTCCAGATAAAAGGAGACCTTGATATCCGACTTAAAGGAGACCTTTGATAATCTCCGGGTCTATAAGATGATGCTTAACCCGCCAAATGTGTCTTTGGTGTTCCCGCAAGCTTTTGGGCTTTCGGTGTCCAATGAGGCATTGAAGCTAACCCGAGAAGATTAAGGCGATTATCTCTCGCTAAACCGGCGGCATCAATGATGTTCAACCGATCGGCGGGTCGCGCCGCCTTTATGTCGGTTCATAAGTCGGCTCGGTGAGAAAGCCCTCCCATTGTATCGATGATGAAGAAAATCGACACTTTTGTTTGGAGGAGGCCGATGCTGCTTTTGAGGACTTAAAGAGACAATTGTCTGAGCCGCCGGTTCTTGCGGCTCCAATTGACAAAGAGCCTTTGCTGTTGTATGTGGCTGCCAATTCGCGAGCCGTCAGTGTTGCCATCGTGGTGGAGCGTAAGGAAGCCGGCAAGGAGCATCCGGTTCAACGGCCGGTTTACTACATCAGTGAGGTGCTCATTGAATCCAAAAAAAGGTACCCACACTGGCAAAAGCTTGTTTATGGGGTGTTCATGGCAAACCGGAAGTTGAAGCAGTATTTTCAAAGCCATCCCATAACTGTGGTAAGTTCTGCCCCTTTGGGAGACATCATTCAAAACAGGGAGGCCACAGGACGAGTCGCCAAGTGGGCTATTGAGCTTGGGCCTCATGGATTGAAATACATGCCCTGGACGGCTATTAAGTCTCAGGCCTTGGTGGACTTCATCAATGATTGGACAGAATTGCAAGCCCCTGAGGAGAAGCCGGATAACACATACTGGGCTATTCACTTTGACAGGTCTAGGCAGCTAGAAGGCTCGGGGGCTGGAGTGGTGTTAACTTCCCCTCGAGGTGACAAATTTCGTTATGTACTCCGGCTTATGTTTCCCTGTACTAACAATGCAGCTGAATATGAGGCATTACTTCATGGTCTCCGGGTGGCTAAGGAGATGAACTTAAGCCGGGTACAATGCTTGGGCGACTCAGATTTGGTGGCTCAACAAGTGTCAGGCAAGTGGGATTCGAAAGACCCCCTCATGGCGGCTTATCGTCGTGCAGTAGATGATGTGGCTGGTCACTTCACGGGTTATCAAGTGGAGCACATTGATCGAAGGAAGAATGAGGCGGCTGATGCTTTAAGCCGGTTGGGATCCCAACGTAAGCCGGTGCCGCCCAACACCTTTCTTGATGTGTTACACAACCCTTCTGTCAAGGTACCAACCGAGGAAGACTTGGCAGTGCCAGACCCAAAGGCACAACTGGTGGCGGCTCTTCATGTTATCCCGGATTGGACGGTGCCGTACTTGGCTTATATGACCCGGGGTGAGTTGCCGTAGGATGAGATGTTGGCAAGACAAATTGTCAGGCGTTCCAAATCCATGACAATTGTTAACGGCGAGTTACATCACCTCAGCGTCACAGGGGCGTTTCAACGTTGTGTGTCACCTGCAGAAGGCCAAGAAATACTCCGTGAGATCCATGAGGCAGATTGTGGCCATCATGCCGGGTCAAAATCCCTCGTGGCCAAGGCTTTTCGTCATGGTTTCTATTGGTTGACGGCTCACGCCGATGCGGAAGATCCGTCAAGAAATGTGACGGTGTCAAAAGTTCTCACGACGAGCTCATGTGCCGGCTCAAGAGTTGAGGATGATCCCAATTACTTGGCCGTTTGCAGTATGGGGGCTTGACATGGTTGGACCTTTCAAAAGGTATAAGGACAAAAAGACGCATCTACTAGTGGCAGTGGACAAGTTTACCAAGTGGGTTGAGGCAGAGCCGGTCAGTAAGTGTGATGCAGCCACAGCGGTTCAGTTCATAAAAAAGTTGATCTTTCGTTTTGGCTTTCCACATAGCATTATAACTGATAATGGCACTAATCTCTCTAAGGGTGCCATGGAAGAGTTCTGTCAAAGAGAACATATCCGACTTGATGTTTCGGCTGTTGCCCATCCTCAATCCAATGGTCAAGCAGAGAGAGCTAATCAAGAGATCCTGAAAGGCATCAAACCCCAGCTCTTGGTTCCATTACAGCGGATTCCGGGCTGTTGGGTGGAGGAGTTACCCTCCGTGTTATGGAGCATCAACACTACGCCTAACAGGTCCACGGGATACACACCTTTCTTCATGGTCTATGGAACAGAGGCAGTCCTGCCAAGTGACATCCGGCACGACTCGCCCCGTGTGGCGGCTTACGTTGAGGCGGATAACGGAAAGGCTCGTCAGGATGCACTTGATTTGTTGGATGAGGAGCGAGACTTGGCAATAGCCCACTCGGCGATTTACCAGCAAGACTGCGCGCCGCTATCACACCGCCGGTTAAGAGCGTAACCTTTCGAAGGCGACTTGGTACTCCGCTCATCCAGATCACCGATATGCACAAGCTATCCCGCTTTGGGAAGGACCCTTTGTGGTCGCAAGTATCCGCACAACGGGTCATATTATCTCATCGATATTCGAGAGTGCAAGGACTCATTTAAATCGGAGGAGGAGACCACGCCGCCGTGGAACATAGCTCATCTCCGCCTTACTATACTTAAGTTACTTCTTAAGATACTTTCTATAATGTACATATTATATAAAGCAATAAAGCGGGACCTCTGTCCTTTTTCCCATAAAGAATGTTTCATGTTTTCTTTATCGTGTGATGGACAATGCCAACAGGGACGGGTCATATCTCAATCCGCTTTCCTTTGGTCCGCTTATTATCATATCTGAATCTAGCCTTGGTCACTTGGGGGCTTCTGCTCAAACATAGGTCGATAGAACCAAAGAGAACATAGCTGTCGATACCCACTTGATGGGCATATTGCCAAACCCACTTGGGGGCTTCCTGATCAAATTTGAATCATAGCTTAACCCCTTTGGGTCCGACGTGGATCGATTCAATCAGATCATTAAACAACTCTTATGTTCACTTGGGGCTTCTGCTCAAACATAGGTCGATTCGAACCAAAGAGAACATAGCTGTCGATACCCACTTGATCGGCATCGCCAAAGCCACTGGGGGCTATATGATCATATCCGAATCTTAGCTTAACCCCTTTGGAACGGTTTTTCTGATCGTATTCGAATCAGGAACCTGTGAACATTTGCAAGTATGGCTATTTTCACTATCATTGAAACCTTCTTGAGGAGATGGTTTTTTACCTTTCCGGTTTTATATTGGTTACTTCAGGTTCTATCAAGTGCCAGGTATAAACTTATATGAGCCGAAGAAGTTATCAAAAAGAGTTGCAGGTATGCTGTTATGATTATGTTTTAACTAATCATGAACCGGCTTATACACATGATTTTTTCCGGGTTATCAATATTCTATAACCCGCTGGTGCAGTAAAACTGTCCAGGAAGCCTTGCCTGTTTTACATGTAGATTAAAACGGAGCAAGGAGAAATAACAAGGAACCACTTGATTAACATAAGCAAGATGGAAATAGTACTGGCGGCTTAACAAAAGCGATAAGTACCATACAAAGATGACAAAGCGTTAATGAGTTTTTCTATCCTATTACAAGACTCCCGAGTCCGAATAAGTGAAGCATTGTTCTTGCTGTTATAACCCGGTGGCGGCTCATTCCTCCTACTGGCTTGATGACTCGGGTTATCCTTCCCGCCTCTCCTTTGGTTGTTGTGTCACTCGAAGGTGGACGAGGCCCGACCAATGCCGCTCAAAGCTTCAAATTCAGCTTCATCATCTATTAAACTGGCCGGGTCCACTTCAGGGGCAAAGGTATGCTTACGCGTTGGAGGGAGCAGGCTGGCTTGGTCATAGGGGACGTTTGGGATTCTCCGGTTCTTGCTATCATAACCCGGCAAATACTTGGTGAGGTCAGTATCTTCCCCAATGAGAGTCGCCAGAGGGCGTACGACTTTGACACAGGTAGGGAAGTCCTGTTCGCCAAAAGCAGTGTCGTTTTCCTTAAGACTTGGATATCCAAGAGAGAGGTCAGCAAGGTTAAGCTCTGGCACCCATGCTTTTGCCCGACTCAACGCAGCCACGGCTCCGGCTCTCGCAGATGCCCGCCTTAAGCCAATGCGTTGAGGTAGCACTGACAGATGTCTCAATACATCTTGTAGGAGCCGGGGAGAGGTATTTGATAACGCCATACGTCAACGACGCCAGGACCGAGTCTGCCGCTCTACCAAGGTATACACTGCCTTAAGCTTGACAAGCATTTTTGCCTTCAGATTGGTACTCCTGGAGCTTGCATGTTCACAAGTATAACAGTCAGCCGGAGGCCACTATTACAATAACTCTTGAAGGATTACAATATTTATGAGCGGCTTACCAAATATAGCTGAGACCATCTGGGATATGTGCCGCTTTAAGTCGGACAGCTCATTTGTTGCTTCGGCAAGAGATGCCTCCGCTGTTTCAACCCGGGTCACCAATGAAGCCCTCTCATCAACCCAAGCCTTCTTTTCCGATTCAAAGTTCTTCTTTAGCTTCTCTTGTTCAGAGACACTGAATTCAAACTTGGAATTGGCTTTCTGAGCTTCGAGCTCTTGGGTTTTCAACTGGCTCTTCAAATCAACAATCTTCGCCTCAAATTGACTTACGGCGGCCTGTATTGACATCAGGTTATGGTAAGAAGCTTGGTAAGATCACATTTAAGTCCCAAGTACTTTACAAGTAAAGATACTTTGCACTTGGGGGCTAATGTATGTTTAAAGAGTTTTTCGTTTATTTTACCAAGTCACACATATTAAGTCTCAAGCACTTTACAAGTAAAGGTACTTGACACTTGGGGGCTAATGTAACCCAAATTTAAAGTTTCATGTTATCTCCGGGTTAAACATATTCAATTTAAACCGGACGAAACTAATAGCTAGTAGATTATTAAGTCTATAGCAAATTCATTCATAAGCAATAGACTTGGGGGCTGGTACAGTAAGTAAGATTCAGAGTGGAAGCTTAAATTTTACCTCATAATGTATGTTGTATTTGCTTCACCATGTCAATTTCCTGGTCACGACTACTGTGTACTTGGCTAAGATAGCCCGAGAATATATCACCAATACTTAAGTGAGAGTAATCGGCGATGTCTTGTTTGGACTTCCGGCGCTAGGCAAATTCCTCCTTGGCGGTGCATTGGGCAAGGGCAGTAGGCCGACCCGGTTCAACGTATTGGCTCTTCACAATTTCAACCTCCGGGTCAACCGTCTTGGCCGGGCTAGGAGTTTCCGGGTCATCCGAGTTGTGAATCACGTCTTCTGCAGGCGAGTCAGAAGTTGGCTCCGGAATGTCAGAGGCCGGTTCAGGCGGTGGCTGAGGAGCGGAGCTGTCTGGAACGGATGAGTCAAGCACAGGTTCAGTAACCACCGGGTCTTGGGACGGCTTATTTTTCTTTGCCCTCTTGCTGGGCTTTACTTGCCCACTGTCAATCAAAGTGGAAGGATAAATATCAAAGCATAAGTATGGATAAGTTCAAAGTAAGAAAGGTTATATTACCCGGGAGCGGTTTTGAAAGCCGGCATGTTCGATTGCATCGACTCATCAGAAGAAGGGGAGGTATCCTGATAGTTGGAGTCAGATGAATTGAGAGGTTGGCGAATCAAACCCATCAAGGGTAAAACAAAACATAAGTCGAAGATAACCTCAGTCCGACGCTTCCTGGTCACATCGGGTAAGCCGGAGGAAAGCTCTGCGTCCTGGTTGGCCGAGTCTGTCGCTCGTTCTCAAGCTGTTGTTGCTTCAAAAGAAATTGAGGATCTTGGTAAGCGAGAGGGTGTGAAAACCTTACTTTCCGGGTCACCCTTCGGATTCTTTGTGTTGGCAAAGGCTCTGAGTCGGAGGAAATTATAGTTACCTCTTCGCCAGCCGCTTGGCTGTTCCCAGTATCCTCCTGAAAGGATCAAATGTCAGTAAGATAACTGCAAAGGAGTTAAAGAAAATCAAAAAAGATTACCTCTTCTTCATCTGACGAGGAGTCGTCCAATTTAAGCATGTCAGAGGCGCTGGGTTTCTTCTTTTTAGAGGCGCCCGTCCTGCCGGTTTTCCTTTCGGTCTTCTTGGCCGCCCGGGCCAGTTTTGCAGCCTCATGGTCATACTTGACTTTCTAGAAATTATCATCGGCCTGTGGAAAAAGACAAAGAATCATAAGTACCAGAAGGTAACATATTAAAGAGTATTTGTGAAGGCCAAGAACTTCATCGTAGAGCGATTCTTCTTGCGTAAGGAAGCAAATTGAAAGTATTACTGGTTACAGTGCCTTCCTTCAATAGTGATTGGACTGTAGCATCTGCCACATTGTCTGGTAAGTCCTCAAGATTATGACGCATTGAGTCGTCCTTTTCGCCTGTGTAAGTACACATTAAGCCGGAGCGGCGGCTTAATGGTAGTATCCGCCAGTGACCTGCACCTGCACCAAATCAATGCCAGTTAACCCATTGCCTAAGAAGGCCTTGATCTTTCTGATGGTGGGGTTAAGAGGCAGGCGCTCAACAGCAGTTAACTTGTCCGGAAGAGGATGATTGGACTCAAGACGCAGGGCGCGAAAGCCGGGTAGAGGCTTCTCGTTAGCCGGAGAAGTATCTTGGCAAGAGAACCATGTCCGGTTCCGCCTTTGGGGTGACTCGGCAGCTCAACAAAGGGAAAAGGCGCCTCCGCCGCTGGATTGAGATGCCGCCAAGCTCAAGACTAGGCCCGTTGGCGCGCTCATTCTGCCGGTTCAAGTAGAAAAGCTCTCGAACAGCAAAGAAGCTTGGTTCCTCTCCTAAGTAAACCTCGCAGAAGACTTGGAAATTGCACAGATTGGACACGGAATTGGGTCCAATGTCTTGAGGCCTCAGGTCAAAGAAATTCAGAACCTCCCTGAAGAATTTTGAGCCAGGAGGGGCAAATCCCCGGTTCATGTGGTTTGTGAAAACTACTACCTCTCCGTCTTTGCGTTGAGGTATCTCTTCAGACGGGTGAGGGGCACGATAGTACATGACCTCCTTTTTTGGCAGATGGCCAGACGCTACAAACTCGGCAAGTTTGCTTTTAGTGACTGTGGATGGAACCCAGCTGCAAGTCACAGGGGGCTTGGCCGCCTTAGGAGCCATAACGACAGCGGCCTACGACAAAGTAAAAGGTTCCGGTTCACATTTAACCCAGGAAAAATATTCAAATTTATTTAAAATAGCGGCTTAAGCAAGGGGCCTAATGATATAAGGGTGACTATGCAACAATATTTAAGCCGCTACAAGTATCAAGAGCAGTTCAAAATTCTTAAGGTCATGGCAAGAAAGCTAGCAAGGCTTACAGCTCAGTATTACTTATTTAAACTGGCTACATGGATAGTTGTGTTTATGGGCATTCAACAGAAGAAATTTTCCGGGTGATACAAACAGGTTTTACCATCTACCACTGTTATCTTCGATCAAACAACTGTTCTGAAAATAAAATTTTCTAGACCTAAGACTGGAGCGGATAAAGTTCAAGGGCTTGAATGGGGCCTCTATGTGACAGAAAGGGGTTTATTTGCATTTCAAAGTAGGTGCAAAACATCCACCGCATCAGTTTTTAGCATCTTCAAGATCAAGAAGGGCGAGGATAAAGAAATCTACGGAAGAAAGTTACTGAACAGCGAAGAACTCGAGGAACTCGAAGAACTCGAAGGCCTTGATGTAGATCTAAGGAGCAGGAAAGGGCAGACTCACTGATGCAAGGTTGCCGCGGAAGGATGTCGCGTTCTTTCTGGTCCAACCAGGTTGATGTAGTGGCCTGAGTTGGTGAAGACAGGAAGATCTGCGGCGGCGGTGGCGGAGCTCGAGTGGCAGAGAGGAGCCAAGAGGAAGAAGACGACTGGAAGGAGGAGAATGGGAGACCTAGGCCGCGCCTATTTATAAGGAGAGGATAACTGAGACGGCGCGGGAAACGAGGAGATAAGAATTATTATCCAGCGGCCCCGACGCCTCGATTTTCGGAACAGTCAATAAAGGCAGAGATCCGTTGAAGGATACGGTGACGTCACAACAGCTTAACCTAGATCCAAGAGATGATGTCATGGCGGGTTAAAAGATCTTTTGCGCAGACAGAAGATTAAGTATATGTTAAGGTATTTTAAGATTAACATGAATAGGTTCAAATCAATCAGGGGCCTAATGTTGGGGATATGACTATTTGTGTAAGCCGCCCAGGAGAGGCCGGGTTACGCAAAGAGTCTTTATCAGAGGAAGCCCAAGGCCAAGCATGAAGATGGCGGTTCAATAAAGAGCTTAAGGCCCATGGGCGGCTTAAGTCCATTGTAGTAAACCGCCATAATGGCATGACTTGTAATGAAAGGTAGATTTAACTGGTCACCGAGCCGTACTCTGTTTATAAGCCGGCCGGGACTCTGTAAGCCGCAGGGGTCAACCCGTGTATATAAGGGGACGACCTGCGGGCGGCTTAGGGCAAGAAACAACTCATCGAGAGCCGGGCATAGCGTATCTCGCTCCCTGGTCATCGAAACATCAATACCAACCCAACTAGACGTAGGCCTTACCTTCACCATAAGGGGCCGAACTAGTGTAAACTCTCTCGTGTCCCTTGTCCCGATTTAACCCCTTCAAGCTTCCTAGTTGCGATGGCTCCACAACTAAGTCCTTTCACGAGGACATCTAACGTGACTATTCCACAACAGAGATGATGTGGAGCATCCTTCCATCATCCCGATGGACTCTACACCAACACATCAAGCACCACGTGGGCCTATGACAAGAGCTCGAGCACGCGCAATGGAAACCGAGGTGAACTCCTTCCTACTTGACATGCATATGGACAAGAATGGAACTTGGGTGCTACCTCACCAAAATTCACTATGTATCATTAGGTACGAAGAGGAACACCCCCGAGCAGCTAAGGAGCATCACCAAGGAGTAGGAGAAGCCCCCCAAGAACTTGAGGAAGAAGGAGTACCAAAGGAGCAGGACAGGAAGTCCCAGGCGACCCCGTGCGCACGGGCCCCCGAGACCCCATGGGCTACACAGGGAGCTACGGCTGTAGCACCCCATGCGCATGGGCCCTAAAGGATGGCTGGCTAAGATCGTGTTTTGGACCTCCCCTTCATCCACTTTGCCCCCGAGCCTATATATTCCGTACCTAGGGTTATGTTTAAACTTAGCAAAGTATATGTGAGATATTTGAGAGCTTTGCTCCTTCTACCACTCCATTCGAGATCTAGACCTCTTAGGAGAGGATCCACTTGTGGATTTCAAGACCTCCTCTTGGAGAAGACTATCATCAAGACCTCACCTCCTTAGGAGTGGTAAGAACCTTACCTCGTGCTTGTTTCCTTTTATCATACTTGTAATCTTGTGGATCTATGTGTTTTCTATTCTAGTGGATGTGTGATTGGGTTTGGTTGAAGTGAATTCCTCTTTGTGTTCTTGGTGTTCACCCCTTTTCCCCCTCCAAGTGTGAAATGATCCGTCTTAAGGTTTCACCCTACAACAAGTTCTTTAGTTGCAAGATGGAGGAGAACAACCCTGTTAGCAAGCACGTCCTCAAGATGTCTGGGTACTACAACCGCTTGAATCAGTTCGGACTTAATCTTCCGGATGAAGTAGCAATTGATAGAGTTCTCCAGTCACTGCCACCAAGCTACAAAGGCTTTGTGATGAACTATAACATGCAAGAGATGGAGATGTCCCTGAGCTCTTCGCAATGCTTAAGGCCGCGGAGGTAGAAATCAAGAAAGAACATCAAGTATTGATGGTCAATAAAACCACTAGTTTCAAGAAAGGCAAGGGAAAGAAAGGGAACTTCAAGAAGAATGGCAAGGCAGTTGCCGCTCCCGTGAAGAAGCCCAAGTCTGGACCCAAACCTAAGGCTGAGTGCTTCTATTACAAGGGGATGGTCACTGGAAGTGGAACTAACGTCAACAAAGCTATATTTAATATACATGGTATAGATGTGTACCGTACTAGTGCTCTTAGTAGCGCCTGGGTATTTGATACTGGTTCGGTTGCTCTTATTTGTAACTCAAACCAGAAGCTATGGAGTAAACGGGGACTAGCTAAGGACGAGGTGATGATGCGCGTCGGAAATGGTTTGAAGGTTGGTGTGATCACCGTCAGCACGCTGCCTCTACATCTACCTTCGAGATTAGTTTTAAACCTAAATAATTGTTATTTGGTGCCTATGTTAAGCATGAACATTATATCTGGATCTTGCTTATTGCGAGATGGTTATTCAATAAAGTCAAAGAATAATGGTTGTTCTATTTATATGGACAATACCTTTTATGGTCATGCACCCAATGTGAATGGTTTATTCTTGTTGAATCTCGATCTAGTGATACACATGTTCATAATTTTGATGCCAAAAGATGCAAAGTTAATGATGCTAGTACCACATACATGTGGCATTGCCGCTTAGGTCATATTGGCATAAAGCGCATGAAGAAACTTCAGGCTGATGGACTTTTGGAATCACTTGATTATGAATCATTTGAAACATGTGAACCATGCCTCATAGGAAAGATGACTAAAACCCTGTTTTCCGGAACAATGGAGCACGCAAGTGACTTATTGCAAATAATACATACTGATGTATGTGTTCCGATGAGTATTGAAGCATGCAGTTGATATTGTTATCTTCTTACCTTCGTGAATGATTTGAGTTGTGGGTATATTTACTTGATGAAACACTAGTCTGGAACATTTGAAAAGTTCAAGGAATTTTGGAGTGAATTGGAGAATCATCGTAACAAGAAAATAGAATTTCCACGATCAGATCATGGAGGTGAATTTTTGAGTTACTAGTTTGGCTCACATTTAAGACAATCTGGAATTGCTTCACAACTCATGCTACCTGGAACACCATAGCGTAATGGTGTGTATGAACATCGTAATGGTACTTTATTCGATATGGTGCGTTCTATGATGTCTCTTACCGATACGCCACTATCGTTTTGGGTTTATGCATTAAAGACAGTCACATTCACTTTAAATAGGGCTCCACATAAATTCGTTGTGACGACTCTTTACAAATTATGGTTTGGCAAGAAACCTATCGTTTCTTAGAATTTGGGGATGCGACACTTATGCCTGATAAGCTCGAACCCCAAGCGGAAAAGTGCATCTTCATGAGATACCCTAAGGCAACAATTGGGTATACCTTCTATCACACATCCGAAGGCAAGTCTTTGTTGTCAAGAATGGATCCTTTCCAGATAAGGAGTTTCTCTCGAAAGAAGTGAGTGGGAGAAAACTAGAACTAGATGAGCTAATCGTACCTTCTATCAATTGGAGAGTAGCACATCCCAAAAATTAGTTCCCGTGATGCCTACACCAACCGGAGAAGAAGCTAATGATGATGATCATGAAACTTCGGATCAAGTTACTACTTAACATCATAGGTTGACCAAGATATGCTTCGCACCAGAGTGGTACGGTAATCCTACCATGGAAATCATGTTGTTAGACAACAGCGAACCTATGCCTTGAGGCCATGAAATCTAAGATGGGATCCATGTATGAGAACAAAGTATGGACTTTGGTGGAGTTGCCTGATACCGACAGGCCGTTGAGAATAAATGGATCTTTAAGAAGACAGACAGATGTCGACGGTAATGTCACTGTCTATAAAGCTTGACTACAATAGACTTCCTCACCCGTAGTGATGCTTAAGTCTGTTAGAATTATGTTAGCAATTGCCGTGTTTTATGATTATGAAATCTGGCAGATGGACGTCAACACAACATTCCTTCACGGGTTTCCTAAGGAAGAGTTGTATATGATGCAACCGGATGGTTTTGTCGATCCTAAGGATGCTAACATAGTATGGAAGCTCCAGCGATCAATCTATGGACTGGTGCAAGCATCTCGGAGTTGGAATATACGCTTTGATGAGGTGATCAAATTTGTTGGTTTTATACAAACTTACGGAGAAGCTTGTATTTGCAAGAAAGTGAGTGGGAGCTCTATAGCTTTTCTAATAAGTATATTTGAATGGCATATTGTTGATTGGAAATGATGTAGAATTTTTGGAAAGCATAAAGGGTTGTTTGAAAGGTGTTTTTCAAAGGAAGACCTGGGTAAAATTGCTTACATATTGGGCATCAAGATCGATAGAGATACATCAAGATGCCTGATAAGAGTTTCATAGAGCTCATACCTTGACAAGATTTTGAAGAAGTTCAAAATGGATCAGTCAAAGAAGGATTTCTTTCATGTATTGTAAGGTGTGAAGCTGAGTAAGACCCAAAGCTCAACCATGGCAGAAGAAAGAGAAAGGATGAAGGTCGTTGCCTATGGCTCAGCCATAGGTTCTATAATGTATGCCATGTTGTCTACCCTACCAGATATGTGCCTTGCCATGAGTTTGGTAAGGGGGTACAAGAGTGATCCAGGAGTGGATCATTGGACAGCGGTCAAAATTATCCTTAGGTACCTAAAGAGGACTAAGGAAATGTTTATCGAATATGGAGGTGATAATATTTTGTCGTAAAGGGTTATGTCAATGTAAGCTTTGACACTGGTCCAGATGACTTTGAGTCGCAAACTGGATATGTATAGTGGAGCAGTCATTTGGAATAGCTCCAAGGTGGAGCGCAGTAGCAGCATCTACAGTATTACATACAGATTTGCAAACTACACACGGATCTCACTGTTACAAACCCGTTGGCTAAAACCTCTTGATGCGAAGCATCCTAGGTCATCCCCATGGACCTACCATCGTCTCACCAAGTGCCAAGAGGAACTATGACACGAGCACGAGCTAGAGCTCTCGAGACCGAGGTGACTTCTTTCCTTAGTGATATCTCATACGGTTGACTTCTTTCCTTAGTGATATCTCATACGATCCTCTCGAGACATGGCTACTACCTAAGTCTGGATTGTTGTGCATGATTAGGTACCAAGAGAACCCTCCCGAGGATGCACATGAAGATGGTCAAGCCCCCAAGTTCATGGACGAAGAGGAACGACGGAAGGAACCAAAGAAGTCCCCAGGACCCGGACATCCAACCCCAAGCCCCGGACATCTGGCCCCTGGAACATCTACCACAGCCACATCCCAAGCGAAGCTACAGGCCCCGGACATCCGGCCAAGGCCCCGGACATGCGGCGCACAGCGAGCAGCCAGACATCCGGCTGAACCCCCGGAAATCCGGCGCCAATCACAGAAGCTAAACCCGGTCAGCCCGGACATCCGGCCCGACACCCCGGACATCCGGCGCCTCGCGAGCGCCCGGACATCCGGCCTGACGCCCGGACCTTGGGCCACCCCTGTCTGTGCACAGTGTAAAGGGCCAAGCCCATGTACCCCTTCACCCCCTAGACTATATATACTCCTCCTCCGCCCTCTTTCTAGGGTCAGCGTTGTGATAGCTCATTTGTGAGATAGAGCCTCACTCATCCATCCGGATCTGCTCCTCCGAGAGAGATCGTGCCTCTACAAAGAAGATCCACTTGGATTCAAGACCCCTAATGGGAAGAACTCAAGACCTCCTCATAGAGAAGAACCGGTTACCCTATGTATCGTCCCTTGCTGGATTTGGATCGTGTATCTCTTTGTGTTTCGAGGATCTAGCATATGTGTGACCATCTCTTGTTGGTTGAGTGATTTCTCTTGTGTTTCCCCTCGTTTTCCCCTCATGTTCTTCGTGTTCTCGGTAGGATTCCCTCCAAACATGAAAGATCGGGCATCTAGGGTTCCACCCTACATCCTCTTGGTATCATGAGCCACATTGATCATGTTTTTGGAGCCCCTACCCTTTGTTTTCTAGCTTGATTTTGTTGTTTTTCGTCCTAATCCGAAAATCCCCACCAAAAATAGCCCCAATTTTTTTGTGATTTGTTGGTGTGATGAAGTTTTGTAAGATTTGATCCATGGATTTGCTTTGCCACGTGTGGATCAAGCTTTCCCCCATCTTATCCGCAATTTCCATCCACTAAATCCCCCGAATTTTGCCACGGAGTTGCCTTTCCCCCGTGGAGTTCATTGCCTTCGTCCACGGATCCCGAGCCCAGACATCCGGCCCGTGACCCCCAAACATCCGGCTGCCCCGGACATCCGGCTCCCAGGCCCGGACATCCGGCCCCAGTCAGCAAAAACTCTATCTGCCGCCCCGTTATCCACCTAACTTTCACCAAATTTTGCCCCGATGCCCATGCATACTTCCGCATACCACCATCACTTCCGTATCCCACCACCGCTTTCCGCAAGAACCACCATTTCTTACTGTTACCACATACGACGATTTTGACTCGTTTTGGTCTTTGAGAATTTGAGTTGTGCTTCCCGTGTCCTATTGTGTTTCAGCTATATAGGTACGGTTCGACATCAACATCACCACCGCTCATCTTCGCCAAGGACTCGTCATCACCAACAACCATCCATGTTTACAAATGACTACCGTGGTGGTAACCTCGATGACATCTTTATCTATTCCATGCCATTGCATTCATAACCACATAGCCTTACTTTTGCGTTGCTTACCCATCGAGACTAGCCTTTGAGTATTGCCGGCAACGTTACTTGTGCACATTAGTGATCATACTCCACATAGCATACATACCATATCATAGTGGTGCATATCTTGGTATCATCTTTTGCGTCACAAAGTTGTCATCGCATACACAATTGCTATCTTGGTTCGTGAAGTTTTGCATGAGAAAAGAGCTCAAAAGTGAAAGAGCCAAATAAGCTTTTAAGCAAGAAGGAAATATAAGCAAAGAACTTATTAGCAAGAACCATAGCATCATACTACATTAAGATTGTCATATCCGATCATCTTGGATCATACCATTGGAATACCATACATGATAGAAGTCGTTGCATTTTTGCCTAGTAGGTTGTGCACAAGTCCCGTATACGCCTATTGTGAAATCGTACTAGCGTCTCTCTAGTGTTGTGCAACAAGAGCATTTTCGTGGTCTCCACATTTGGCTCATCCCTTGGTTGCATGACCCCACTTATCTATTTGCATGTGTGTTTCCGTGTACCATATCTTGCTATTTGGTCTACTTGTTGCATTTGCAAATTTGTGAATCTTTTCCAACATTATTCAAGCTCACTAACAATTGCATCAAATTTTGTGCCACCATCCTAACCGAGCTCCACCATAAGCTTTTACTTGTGTAGGTGTGAGAACCGACAAGAGTTGGTACCAATTGTGCTATTTCCTTGTTCCACAATTGAGTGATTATTGATCCATCTTCAACGTCGGTCAAGGTACATTTGGTATAAGTTCTTGTCTTTCTCCCACTCACATATTTTCTTGGAATGGTGGATAGGCCAAGTTCTTCTACCAACCCACTCTTCATCGAGCAAGACGACGACATCTCTTCCTATGTCACCAAGAGCCACCTCTTCAGTACACAATGAGCTTTGCATCAAGAACAACAAGCAATGAGCGACCGCATCGACAATCTCGCCACCAACTTGCGACTCTCCGAGCAACGAACAAGAGACTACTTCGACAACAAGCTCGACACTCACAAGCAAGAGAACGATGCAAGAAAGGACGAGATTAGTGCCTTGTTGGTGAACCGCCATTCTTCCAGTTCTTCCTACTCAAGACAGATCCGTTCGAGTCGACACACCGACGACACCTTCTCCGGCTCAATTACACCGACATCGAACACTCTACGTCGAGACACGCGACAAGACCATCAAGCATCTCGCAATCTTCTACACGACAATCATCCACAAGAGCAAGTCGACGAGCAAGCACATCATGATCGACAAAACCAAGTCCCTCTTGCACAAGCATAAGAACGACAACGTCAATGTCTCCAAGAGTAAGAGCGAGCGCGACAACATCAAGATGAACAAGAGGCCAAGGCTCAACGTCAAGAACAACGACAACGAGAAGCTCAAGCACTTGAAGCGCAACGTGCCCTTGGAAAATCAAGTCGAGCCATTGCCAACCGCAACCGAGATAGGCGCAATCAAGAGGAAGCACTTCGCGAAGAAATTCAAGAGCGAAACTACCATGCAAGAGTGCATCGTCAAGTTCCTCAAGCTCCCCCACAAGCTCGACAAACTCCTCCACAACCTCAAGTTCTTCAAGAACAAGATTAAAATGGAAATCCTCCACGCCAAGAGCAACATGAGGTTGATAATCCTCCATGTCAAGAGCGTCATCATCACCCTCGACCCCAACACAATGAAGAGCAACGCTATGGCAAGCTCAAGTTCACCATTTCCATGGAAGCAAAGATCTCGAATAATACCTATCATGGGCATTGAAGGTCAACAAAATCTTTCATTTGCACAACAATGAGGAAGAGAAGAAGATCTCTATGGCATCCCTTGAGTTCCAAGACTATGTGCTCATATGGTGGGAACAAGTCCTTGAACGCCGAGAAGCAAGAGGTGAACCACCAATCACCACATGGGAGGAAATGAAAGATGTCATGCGTGCATGCTTTGTGCCAACCTACTACAACCGCGATCTCTTCAAGAAACTCCAACTATTCAAGCAAGGAACAAAGAGCATTGAAGAATACTACAGGGAAATGTAGATTGCCATGATAAGAGCCAATGTCACGGAAGATGATGAGCAAACTATTGCTCGTTTCTTGAATGGCCTCAATCATCCCATCAAGAAGATTGCCGACTTCCAACCCCACTCCAACCTCATTGAGCTAGTGCATCAAGCTACCAAAGCAGAACGTCAAGTGCAAGATGACTTCAAGTACGCCAAGTACTCATCCAAGAGCTGCGACTTCTCCAACACCCAAGCTTCCACGACTCCAACATCTTCTACCTCAACCAAGCCATCTACAAGCAGCGGCGACAAGTCGAGTTACAAGAAAACTTCGACAACCTCAAGTCGTCCTCCTACTACAAGCAACTTCAAGCCGCGCGCTTCATCATCTACTCCAACCGATGAGACCGTCAAGACAAGTTCTATCAAGTGTTTCACTTGCGGCGGCCAAGGCCACAAGTCCTTTGAGTGTACCAACAAGCGCACCATGATCCTCAACGATGACGGAACATATGACTCCATGAGTGATGAGGAGATGGAAGCCCTTGAGCAAGTGGCCACGCACCGGTGCGTGAACGAAGATGAAGATGATCAAGTCTGTTGTGATGAGGATTCGCGCCCTGCTCTCGTTGTCTCCAAAGTCTTGACTCTTCAACATCAACAAGACGAAGACTAAAGAGGCCACATCTTCCACACCAAGGCCGGCATCAATGGAAGGTCCGTAAAGGTCATCATCGATGGAGGGAGTTGTCACAACTTGGCAAGTGAAGAACTATGCTCCAAGCTACAATTGGTCAAGATGAAGCACTCGCACCCCTACAAGGTCCAATGGCTAAGTGATTCCGACACTATCCAAGTTGAGCATACGGTCAAAGTTTCCTTCAAAATTCCAGCATCTGAAGACACTTTGGAGTGTGATGTCATCCCGATGTCCGTTTGCCACCTCCTTCTTGGCCGACCATGGCAATTTGACCGTAGCGTCATCCACAATGGGCGTACCAATCATTATAGCTTCAAGATGAAAGGAAAGGAATATGTGCTACGACCTATGTCTCCAAGTCAAGTAATCACCGACAAGCAAGCCATCCATCATGAAGAAAAGGGTGAGAGAGTGATCCACCCAAAAGAGAGTGAGCATCACAAGCCAAAATTGAGTGCCTCCATGATGAGCGACAACAAAAATTTAGTCCTATTTGCCACCAAAAGTGAGATGAGAGAAGTGTGTGCGAACCCATCATGTGTTATGCACTATGTCCATGTGTGCAAGGACGAGGCACCAAAAACTAACACCTCTCACGATCTACCTTTAGTGTTTTCTCCTCTTTTGTAGGAATTCCAAGATGTTTTCCCCGATGAGCTACCTCCGGGTCTACCTCCACTACGAGGCATTGAGCACCGAATCGACCTCATCCCGAAGCTCCTCTACCTAACAAAGCTCCCTACCGCGTCAACCCCGAGGAAACTAAGGAGATCCAACGGCAAGTACAAAAACTCATCGACAACGGTCAAGTATTTGAAAGCTTGAGCCCTTGTGTCGTTCCGGTCATACTTGTTCCAAAGAAAGATGATACTTATAGCATGGTTTCCGATTATCGTCCCATCAATGCTATCATCGTTAGATATTGTTATCCTATTCCACGCTTAGATGATATGCTTGATGAGCTTGGCGGAGCCGCCGTTTTCTCTAAAATTGATCTTAAGAGTGACTACTATCAAATACGCATCCAAGAAGGTGATGAATGGAAAACCGCATTTAAGACCAAATTTGGCTTATATGAATGGCTTGTTATGCCAATGGGTTTATCTGAAGCACCCGATACTTTCATGCGAGTCATGCACTTTGTTCTTCGTCCCTATATTGGTGTATTTGTTGTGGTCTATTTTGATGATATTCTTGTCTTTAGCAAATCTCTCAAAGAACATTTCACCCATCTTAGAACTGTGTTGCAAACCCTTAGGAAAGAGCGCCTTTATACTAATATGGACAAATGCCTTTTCGGTGTTGTTAAGCTTGTTTTCTTGGGTTTTGTTGTGTCTTCTAAGGGCGTTCATGTAGATGAATCTAAGATCAATGCTATTAAAACTTGGCCCCAACCAACCAACTTGCAACAAGTGTGTAGTTTTCTTGGTTTAGCCGGTTTATATCGTAGATTTGTGAAGGATTTTAGCACCATTGCTTCACCTTTATATTCTTTGAGTAAGAAAAATGCACCATTTGTTTGGGGACCATCCCAAGATAACGCATTTAATGAGCTTAAGAATTTGCTTACTAATGCTCCTATGCTTGCATTACCCAACTTTGACAAACCATTTGAGATTCATTGTGATGCTAGTGGTCATGGCATAGGATGTGTGTTAATGCAAGAGAAGCGCCCCATAGCATATTTTAGTGAGAAACTTTCCGGAGCGCAACTCAATTAACCCATCTATGACAAAGAGCTATATGCTTTAGTGCCAGTTTTGCGTGAATGGGAACATTATCTTCGCCCTCATGAATTTATCATTCATACTGATCATGAAACACTTAAGTACTTAAAAGGGCAAACTAAGCTGGACAAGCGTCACGCTAAATGGAGTGAACTCATTGAGTCTTTTCCTTATGTCATCAAGTACATCAAGGGTAAGGAAAATGTAGTGGCGGATGCTCTTTCCCGCATATGCACGCTTGTCACAAAACTTGAATTGAATGTCATTGGCTTTGAGCACATAAAAGACTTGTATGTGCATGATCCTACTTTTCCTATTCCTTATGCCAAATGTTTGACGCATACATCTTGGGAACGATATTACATCAGAGATGATTATCTTACGAGAGCTAACAAACTTTGCATTCCCGAGTCTAATCTTCATTTGCTCCTTTTGCAAGAGGCTCATGGAGGCAGACTCATGGGACACTTTGGACGCGACAAGACATTTGCTATGCTCTCCTAGAACTACTTTTGGCCCAAGATGTTCCGTGACATCTCACGCTTCACCAATCGATGCTCTACATTTCGCAAAGCTAAGTTAAAAGCTCAATCCCATGTTCTTTACATGCCTCTCCTATTCCCTATCAACCTTGGGAAGACATTAGCATGGATTTTGTACTTGGTTTGCCTAGAACTCGAAATGGAAAGGATTTCGTGTTTGTTGTTGTGGACTAATTCTCTAAAATGGCTCATTTTATCCCATGCAACAAGATAGACGATGCTTCACATATTGTAAATATCTTTTGTAGGGAAATCTTGTGCCTACATGGAGTGCCCAAGACGATTGTCTCGGACTGCGACGTCAAGTTCTTGAGTTACTTTTGGAAGACTCTATGCGCCAAGCTCGGAATCAAGCTCTTGTTCTCTTTGGCATACCATCCCAAACCGACGGCCAAACGGAGGTGACGAACCGAACACTCTCCACTCTACTACGTGTGTTGATCAAGAGGAACATCAAGGAGTGGGGGGGAGTGTCTACCCATCGCCGAGTATGCCTACAACCGCGCAAGACATTCAACTACCGGCAAGTCCCCCTTCAAGGTCATCCACGGTTTCAATCCGTTGTCCCCATTGGACATTCTTCCTCTACCACTACAGGAGCACACCAACATGGATGCGAGTGAACGAGTGAACTACCTCAAGAAGATGCATGAAGATACAAGGCACACCATCGAGCGCCAAGTACAACGACTAGTGACCAAGCTCAACATCAACAAGAAACCCATGATATTCAACGTCGGAGATGTTGTGTGGCTACACCTTCGCAAGGAGCGCTTCCCCAATGAACGCAAATCCAAACTTCTACCACGAGCCGATGAACCCTTCAAGGTGCTTGCACGCTACAACAACAACGCCTACAAGATCGACATTCCATGTAACAAGTACTCCGTGAGCGACATCTTCAACATCAACGATCTCTCCCCGTACCATGGAGATGAGGATTTTGATTTGAGGTTGGATCTTTCCCAAGGGAGGGGAGATGATGTCGAGAATCCTACGGTCATCACCATGGACCTACCATCATCTCACCAAGTGCCAAGAGGACCTATGACATGAGCACGAGCTAGAGCTCTCGAGACCGAGGTGACTTCTTTCCTTAGTGATATCTCATACGATCCTCTCGAGACATGGCTACTACCTAAGTCCGGATTGTTGTGCATGATTAGGTACCAAGAGAACCCTCCCGAGGATGCACATGAACATGGTCAAGCCCCCAAGTTCATGGACGGAGAGGAATGACGGAAGGAATCGGAGAAGTCCCCAGGACCCGGACATCCGGCCCCTAGAACATCTACCACAGCCGCAGCCCAGCCGAAGCTACAGGCCCCGGACATCTGGCGCACGGTGAGCAGCCGGACATCCGGCTAAACCCCCGAAAATTCGGCGCCCATCACAGAAGCTGAACCCGGTCAGCCCGGACATCCGGCCCGACAACCCGAACATCCA
This sequence comes from Aegilops speltoides, assembly GCA_021437245.1. NCBI lineage: Eukaryota > Viridiplantae > Streptophyta > Magnoliopsida > Poales > Poaceae > Aegilops > Aegilops speltoides. The sequence goes on from CM038143.1 coordinate 253,741,514, forward strand.
GCGCCTCGCAAGCGCCCAAACATTCGGCCCGACGCCCGGACGTCCGGCCACCCCTGTATGCTCCCAGTGTAAAGGGTCGCACCCATGTACCCATTCGCCCCCCTAGACTATATATACTCCTCCTCCACCCTCTTTCTAGGGTCAGCATTGTGATAGCTCATTTGTCAGATAGAGCCTCGCTCATCCATCTGGATCTGCTCCTCCGAGAGAGACCGTGCCTCTACGGAGAAAATCCACTTGGATTCAAGACCACTAACGGGAAGAACTCAAGACCTCCTCGCAGAGAAGAACCGGTTACCCTATGTATCGTCCCTTGTTGGATTCGGCTCGTGTATCTCTTTGTGTTTGGAGGATCTACCATATGTGTGACCATCTCTTGTTGGTTGAGTGATTTCTCTTATGTTTCCCCTCGTTTTCCCCTCGTGTTCTTCGTGTTCTCGGTAGGATTCCCTCCAAACATGAAAGATCGGGCATCTAGGGTTCCACCCTATATCACCTCTCTCACAAGAAAAACATGATCAAACCCTAGAACTCATTGGTGTTAATCACATGGTGATGTGAACTAGATTATTGACTCTAGTGCAAGTGGGAGATTGTTGTAAATATGCCCTAGAGGCAATAATAAATGGTTATTATCATATTTCCCGTTCATGATAAATATTTATAATTCATGCTCGAATTGTATTGATCAGAAACATAAATACATGTGTGAATACATAAACTACACTGTGTCCCTAGTAAGCCACCACTAGACTAGCACGTTGGTCAAAGATGGTTAAGGTTTCCTAACCATGGACATGAGTTCTCATTTCATAATGGGATTGCATCATTAGGGGAATGATGTGATGGACAAGACCCAATCGTGATCTTAGAATAAGATCGTATCACTTAGTTTATTTGATATAGCTTTCTTCATGTCAAGTATCAGTTCCTTAGACGATGAGATCATGCCACTCCCAAATACCGGAGGAATACTTTGTGTGCTATCAAAGTCACTTCATAACTTGGTGATCATAAAGGGGCTCTACAGGTATTTCTGAAGGTGTTTGTTGGGTTGCATGGATCGATACTGGGATTTGTTGCTTCGTATGACGGAGATATATCTCTTGGCCCTCTCAGTAATACCATCACAAGAAGCTTGCAAGCATGTGACTAATAAGTATAGTCATGGGATCTTGTATTATGGAACAAGTAAAGACACTTGCCAGTAACGAGATTGAACTAGGTATGGAGATACCGACGTTTGAATCTCGGGCAAGTAACATATTGCTGGACAAAGGGAATTGTATACGGGGTTAACTGAATCCTTAACATCGTGGTTCAACCAATAAAGATCTTCATGGAATACGTGGGAACTAATATGGGCATCCAGGTCTCGCTATTGGTTACTGGTCAGAGAGGAGTCTCGGTCATGTCTAAAATGGTTCTCGAACCCGTAGGGTCGCACGCTTAACATTCGGTAGCACTAGGGTAGTATTGAGATATTGATAGTGGAAAGTACGAAGGTTGTTCGGAGTCCAAGATGGGATCTGGGACATCACGAGGAGCTCCGAAATAGTCCGGAGGTAAAGATTCATATATGGAAAGTTGTTATCGGGGATCCCAAAAAAGTTTTGTTTTTTCTGGTATTGTACTGAGAAGCTTCTAGAAGGTTCCAGAGGATTCCGGAGGGGTCCGGAAGTCTGTAAAGGGTTCCAACATGGCCCATAGGTCAGCATGGGATGTAGGGGGCTCCCTGGCCTTATTGGGCCAGGCGCAACAGCCCCTACGAGGCCCATGAGCCTGGGAAGGGGAAGCCCTAAAGGCCCTTGGCTGCCGCCCCTGCCTTGGGAGGGGGGCTACAACTAGCAAGCCCCTCCCTCACCCCTATATATAGTGGGCAGGCATAAGGGGCAGCAAACGCTTCCACCCTTGCCCTGTCTCCCTCTCATTACTCCTCCTCCATGTTCCGTCAGCACTTGGCGAAGCCCTGCCGGAATTCCTCTACCACTACCACGCCATCATGTTGGTTTAGATCTCATCTACCTCCTATCCCTCATATGCTAGATCAAGAAAGAGATGATGAGGACATCAATACCATTGTTACACCCACAACCCCTGCTGCTATACATACTGGACCAATTACTAGAGCTCGCGCACGCCATTTAAATTACCAGGTACTTTTGTTTCTTGGTAATGATTCTAATGTTCATGAGAATATGATGTTGCCTAAATTGGATACATTTATTTTGCTTACAAATGAAGGGCCTAGCTTGGAGAAGGATGAACATTGGAGCAAGACCAAGCATGGAGATGATGGCATGCGCAACGGAGTTACAAGTGATGATTTCAGGACTTTGAAGCCACCATAATGAGTGCATGAAGCCTTGGACGAAATATACAAGATGCCACTTTATAAATTTCGTCCAGAGGCTATTCTAGGTGATGTGTCACCTTTTCATTGGGCCAGGCCCATGTAATTTCAAAATACATAAGTATAGGCTATTTTTAGAGTCCGTATGTATGGGGAAACAAGAGATAGGGTTGGTTTCGGACCCCTCCACTAAGGGCCACAAAATTCCCCCTCTTCCTCCATATATATACAGCCCTTAGGACACCGTTTAGACTTTGGGTTTTGTTTAGATTAAAAGTTCACCATAGCTGCAACTTCACAAGACTTCGCTTGTGTTCAACGACTGGACCAAGACGTCACAGAACCCCACCTTCATTAATAAAGCTTTCCTCTTATATTCGCAATATCCAGATTGCAATCTCAGTTTCTTGCTTGTTCTTCGTTTGCTTGCAGGAAATAGACCCTCGGGGTTAGGTTGATCATGCTCCGGCATGGTCAATAACCCCTCGGAAGTTGGTTTAGCGATTGCTAAGGCGCGACATCTCGCACGTTCATAGTCGGATCGTCAAGGTCGACTTCCAAAGAAAATGATAGCCACCATCTCATCGAAACATCAGGACACCTTTGCCTCTATCAAGTGGTATCAGATTTTCAGGTTGCTCGGTGAGATTTTACAGTTTTTCGTAGTTTAGATCGAGTCTGTTCTTCATACCTACAGTCCACGAAAAAGCCAAAAAAAATTTAGGGTTAGTTCATCATATCCAAACCAATCTAAGCCATTGCATAATCTTTTCTGTATTTGCGTTATTGAATTTGCGGTTGCTTCGTCGTGTCAAGTTGCTGGTCTTAGCGTCTAGTTCTTTAGTGTTTCGAGTTCTGTTCACAAGTCGTCAGGCCGCCGCCGCACCATCATCATCGCCCTGCCATATACCATCACCGCTTATCTGCTACATCTCCGAGTCCATATACCACCACCGATCAGAGTCCATATACCACCACCAATCCGAGTCCATATACCACCACTGATCCGAGTCCATATACCACCACCAATCCGAGTCCATATACCATCACCGATTCGAGTCCATATACCACCACCAATCCGAGTTCATATACCACCACCAATCCGAGTCCACATATACCACCATCATATACCATCACCAGTGCGAGTTCAACCAGATTCCTCTTCGCCACCAGTCCTAGTCAGAGTCCAGTATTTGTTCCTTTATCTTCGAGTTCCATTTTTAGAAAAACTAAGTATGGGAAATTCTAGCTAGGCAGTTTTTAGGCCATTTGTAGACTTCTTCGGAAAAAATTTGTTGCGGAACAAAAAAAAGAGGAAAAAAAGTGCAAAAAAAGTGGGAAAAAAGAGAAAAAAATTCAGAGTGTGCTCCTCCCTTGATTACATGCTGCGCCGTGATTTTGTTAGTGTTCTAGGCTCGCGTCTCTAGCACGGTCTAGCCTAGGACCAGCACAGTACCATCGTTGAGCGTTTATTCAACTTTGCATCTTTGCATTGATTATTGCTGACACTTTTTGCTACCATGTTATAAGCCTTCCCAGCTCCACATACATCTACGTCGTGCGTTTGACTCTCCCTGGTAATTGCTCTATCCAAGCTTTGAGAGTTTTGACTACAACGGTTGCCGATCACCACCTGCTGCTGGGTAAGAACTGGTAAGAATTTGAGATTCGCTTGACGGATTTGTGACATCCTGCCACTTTCTAGTAGTTTGTAGGATCATATCTTGTGTGTTTCTATTGCTGCTAACCATGGCAGGACCACAAGCTGACGAGATTGACTGCAAGAACATGATAAACAAGGAGTTGCATGATAAATTTCAGCAAGCGATGAGTGGCCAGGTGGGAGATGTGCTAAACAGATTTGAAGAGGCTATGGAGAAGATATATGCCATGGAGAAGTCGTTCGAGACAAAGCTGGATAACAAGTTTAATGAATTGCTCAAGCGTCTTCCGCAACCACCAGCGGCTGCACCTGTCGCACCTCTACAACAACATCTCCAATGCCGCCTTTCAAATCAAGTGGGACGAGCACAGCGCGTTCCAATTGAGCCTGGTCAAAATTCTGGTGCCGCTGCACCTACTGTTGATGCTTCTTTGGCTCCTGCTGCTGCGGTTGCTGGTGCCGAGGAACATGACGATTATGCGGGCGATTATGAGGATGAGGTTGATCAAAATCATAAGTACGTGCAGCCACCAGCAGGTCGACCTCAGGTATATATTCGCAATGGTAGGCCTGCACCACCACCTCAGGTACGAGATAATGACCATATTCCTAAACTGAAGTTGAATATTCCACCATTTGAGGGTAGATATGTTCCAGATATATATCTTACTTGGGAGTTAGAAACTGAACAATGTTTTACATGTTTACAATATCCCGAGGAGAGACGAGTTGCTGCTGCTGTTTGTGCTTTCACTAGTTTTGCATGTGTATGATGGTCTGAACATTGTAGATTATATCCTATTCCAGCTACTTGGGCTGCTTTGAAAATGGATATGCGTACTTGTTGGGTTCCACCATATTATCAACGTGAATTGCTTCAAAAATTGCAGCGATTAAGACAAGGAAAAAATTTGGTAGAAGAATATTATAAGGAATTACAAACTCGCATGATTAGATGTGGTATTGTTGAGGAGAATTAAGCTATGCTTGCACGTTTTATGGGTGCATTAAATAGAGGGATTCAAACCATTCTAGAGTATAAGGAGCATACTAATATCACTCGTTTATTCCACCTTGCTTGTAAAGCTGAACGTGAAGTGCAGGATCGACAGGCATTGGCGCGAACTAACTTTTCTACAGGTAGACCTTCATCATGGACACCGCGTGCATCTTTAACTTCCACTGCACCAGCACCTCCATCAGGTGCCACCTCCAGCCGTGATACAGGAAAGTAGGCACAACCACCACTATCTGCCAAGAGCGCACCTGTCGGGCCTGCACAGAGCTCTTCTTCTTCCATGGCATCAACAGGGCACATAAGTGTTATTATTTGTCGTCGTTGTAAGGGAAGAGGTCATTATGCGAGAGAATGCAAGTCTCAGCGTGTGATGATTGCTACTGAGGATGGTGGGTATGAGTCCGCTAGTGACTATGATGAGGAGACTTTGGCTCTTATTACATGTGAAGAACTTGGTGGAGATGATTCTGATCATGAGTCGCAATACATGGCTCTTGAAGACGCTGACAGGTATGAATGTTTAGTTGCTCAACGTGTTTTGAGTGTGCAGGTCACACAAGCTGAGCAAAATTAGAGGCATAATTTGTTCCATACAAAGGGAGTTGTGAAGGAACGTTCTGTGCGCGTCATCATAGACGGAGGGAGCTGCAACAACTTGGCTAGCATGGAGATGGTTGAGAAGCTATCTCTCACCACAAGACCACATCCACATCCTTACTACATCCAATGGTTCAACAACAGCGGCAAGGTTAAGGTAACATGTATTGTTCATGTGCATTTTAGTATCTCTACATATGCTGATTATATTGATTGTGATGTGGTACCTATGCAAGCATGTTCTTTATTACTTGGTCGACCATGGCAATTTGATAAAAATTATGTACACCATGGTAGAAACAATCAGTATACTCTTGTTCATAAGGATAAAAATATTACTTTGCTTCCTATGACTCCTGATTCGTTTTGAAAGATGATATTAATAGAGCTAATAAGCAAAACAGGAGAAAAATAAGAGTGAAAATCAGATCATGGCAAAAGAATTTGAGCAACAAATCAAGCCTAATAATAAACCATCTAGTGTGGCTTCTGAAATTAAATTGAAAAGTGCATGTTTATTTGCCACCAAATCTGATATTGATGAGCTAGATTTCAGCAAATCTGTTTGCTATGATTTTGTGTGCAAAGAGGCATTATTTTCATTCGAGGACGTGCCTTCCTCTTTGCCTCCTGCTATCACTAAAATTTTGCAGGAGTTCGCTGACGTATTTTCACAAGATGTGCCACCGGGATTACCGCCTATTCGAGGGATTGAGCATCAGATTGACTTAATTCCCGGTGCTTCACTGCCAAACCGTGCACCATACCGTACCAATCCAGAGGAGACGAAGGAGATTATGTGTCAAGTACAGGAGCTTCTCGACAAAGGTTATATACGTGAATCCCTTAGTCCCTGTGTTGTTCCTATTATTCTAGTGCCGAAAAAGGATGGTACATCACGTATGTGTGTTGATTGTAGAGGCATCAATAATATTACTATTCGTTATAGTCATCCTATTCCTAGGCTAGATGATATGCTTTATGAATTGAGTGTCTCTACAATATTCTCCAAAGTTGATTTTCGTAGTGGATACCATCAAATTTGTATGAAATTGGGGGATGAATGGAAAACAGCACTTAAAACTAAGTTCGGATTATATGAGTGGTTAGTCATGCCTTTTGGGTTAACTAATGCACCTAGTACTTTCATGAGATTGATGAACGAAGTTTTATGTGCTTTCATTGGACGATTTGTGGTAGTCTATTTTGATGATATCCTAATTTATAGCAGATCTTTGGAGGAACATTTGGAACATTTACATGTTGTTTTTATTGCTCTACGTGATGCACATTTGTTTGGTAACCTTGGGAAGTGCACCTTTTGCACCGACCGAGTATCTTTTCTTGGCTATGTTGTTACTCCACAGGGAATTGAAGTTGATAAAGCCAAGATTGAGGCTATTGAGAGTTGGCCACAGCCCAAAACGGTCACACAAGTGAGGAGTTTTCTTGGCCTCACTGGATTCTTTAGAGGTTTTGTGAGAGATTACAGCAGCATTGCTGCACCTCTCAATGAGCTTACAAAGAAAGATGTGCCTTTTGTTTGGGGTACCACATAGGAAGAAGCCTTCACGGTATTGAAAGATAAGTTGACACATGCTCCTTTACTCCAACTTCCTGATTTTAATAAGACTTTTGAGCTTGAATGTGATGCTAGTGGAATTGGATTAGGAGGTGTGTTATTACAAGATGGCAAACCTGTTGCATACTTTTCTGAAAAATGGAGTGGGCCTAGTCTGAATTATTCTACTTATGATAAAGAATTATATGCTCTTGTTCGGACTTTAGAAACATGGCAACATTATTTATGGCCCAAAGTATTTGTTATACACTCTGATCATGAATCTTTGAAACATATTAGAAGTCAAGCTAAACTGAATCGTAGACATGCTAAATGGGTTGAATTCATTGAGACTTTTCCTTATGTCATTAAACACAAGAAGGGAAAAATAAAATGTTATTGCTGATGCATTGTCTCGTCGCTATACTATGCTTTCACAACTTGACTTCAAAATATTTGGTTTGGAGACCATCAAAGATCAATATGTGCATGATGCTGAATTTAAAGATGTATGGCAGAATTGTAAAGAAGGGAGAACATGGAACAAGTTCGTCATTAATGATGGATTTGTGTTTCGTGCTAATAAGCTAAGCATTCCAGCTAGCTCCGTTCGTCTTTTGTTGTTGCAGGAGGCGCATGGAGGAGGATTAATGGGACACTTTGGCGTGAAGAAGACGGAGGATATACTTGCTACACAATTCTTTTGGCCAAAGATGAGACGGGATGTTGAGCGTTTTGTTGCTCGCTGCACTACATGTCAAAAAGCTAAGTCATGACTCAATCCTCGTGGTTTATATATGCCTTTGCCTGTACCTAGTGTTCCTTAGGAGGATATATCTCTAGACTTTGTTTTAGGTTTACCTCGAACAAAGAAGGGGAGGGATAGCATATTTGCTGTCGTTGATAGATTCTCGAAAATGGCACACTTTATACCATGTCATAAAAGTGAGGATGCTGTTAATGTTGCTGATTTGTTCTTTCGTGAAATTATTCGCTTGCATGGTGTGCCAAATACATTTGTTTCAGATCGTGATACTAAATTTCTTAGCCACTTTTGGAGATGTTTATGGGCTAAGTTGGGGACTAAACTGCTTTTTAGTACTACTTGCCACCCCCAAACTGATGGACAAACTGAAGTAGTCAATAGAACATTGTCTACTATGCTTAGGGCTGTTTTGAAGAAGAATAATAAGAAAATTTGGGAAGAATGCTTGCCTCATATTGAATTTTCTTATAATCGTTCATTGCATTCTACTACTAAGATGTGCCCTTTTGAAATTGTGTATGGTTTTCTACCTCGTGGACCTATTGATTTGTTGCATCTTCCATCTTCAGAGAAGGTTAATTTTGATGCTAAACAACATGCTGAATTGATCTTAAAAATGCATGAGTTAACTAAGGAAAACATTGAGTGTATGAATGTTAAATATAAACTTGCTTGAGATAAGGGTAGAAAACATGTTGTCTTTGAACCTCGAGATCTTGTTTGGTTACATTTGCGTAAGGATAGGTTTCCTAATTTGCGCAAATCAAAGCTAATGCCATGTGCCGATGGTCCTTTTAAGGTGTTAGAGAAAATAAATGATAATGCATAGAAACTTGAGCTGCCTGCAGATTTTGGAGTTAGTCCCACTTTTAACGTTGCAGATTTGAAGCCTTATTGGGTGAGGAAGATGAGCTTCCGTCGAGGACGACTTCATTTCAAGAAGGGGAGGATGATGAGGATATCAATACCATTGTTACACCCACAGCCCCTGCTGCTATACATAGTGGACCAATTACTAGAGCTCGCGCACGCCAATTAAATTACCCGGTACTTTCGTTTCTTGGTAATGATTCTAATGTTCATGAGAATATGATGCTGCCTAAATTGGATACATTTGTTTTGCTTACAAATGAAGGGCCTAGCTTAGAGAAGGATGAACATTGGAGCAAGACCAAGCATGGAGATGATGGCATGCGCAAGGGGAACAAGAACGGAGTTACAAGTGATGATTTCAGGACTTTGAAGCCACCATAATGAGTGCATGAAGCCTTGGACGAAATATACAAGATGCCACTTTATAAATTTCGTCTAGAGGATATTCTAGGTGTTGCATCGCCTTTTTATTGGGCCAGGCCCATGTAATTTTGAAATACATAAGTATAGGCTATTTTTGAGTCCGTATGTGTGGGGAAACAAGAGATAGGGTTGGTTTCGGACCCCTCCACTAAGGGCCACGAAATTCCCCCCTCTTCCACCATATATACATCCCTTAGGGCACCGTTTAGACTTTGGGTTTTGTTTAGATTAAAAGTTCACCATAGCTGCAACTTAGCGTACTCCATTTGTGTTCAACGACCAGACCAAGACGTCACAGAACCCCACCTTCATTAATAAAGCTTTCCTCTTATATTCGCAATATCCAGATTGCAATCTCTGTTTCTTGCTTATTCTTCGTTTGCTCGCAGGAAACAGACCCTCGTGGTCAGGTTGATCATGCTCCGGCGTGGCCAATAACCCCTCGGAAGTTGGTTTAGCAATTGCTAAGGGGCGGCGTCTCGCACGTACGTTGTCGGATTGTCAAGGTCAACTCCCAAAGAAAACGATAGCCGCCATCTCATCGAAACATCGGGACACCTTTGCCTCTATCAAGAGAGAATGCCGTCGAGCCGTTCGTGTGCTAAAATCTGAGGTGTCATCCGTTCAGCACAAGAGCGGATTGGAACGCGATTGGATGATGAAGAATACGACTACATCAACTGTGTTATGATGCTAACACTTTCGGTCTACAAGGGTATGTAGACACACTCCCCTCTCGTTGTTATATATCTCCTAGATTAGATCTTGGGTGTTCTGTAGGAATTTTTTGATTTTCATGCAACGTTCCCCATCAGGGTCGTGTGCACTATGGTAACTAGGGCCCAATGGCACAGTTTAGGTCCTTTTATATTTCCTTTTCAATTATATTTATTTCACTCTGTTTTCTATTTATTTTAGGCACTAAATGATATTAGTTCTACATGATACTTCACATAATCTAAATACAATATTTTGGGTGCTACACACAAAGTTCCATTTTATTTGGAAATGTCTATATAATTGTTTATTTTGAAAAGGCCATTTTATTTGTTGTTGACGCATTTATTAATTTCCTAGGAATTTATTTGTGAGTCAAATGAAGTTGGTTTCAACATGACAATTGATCAGGGGAATTTATGTAATAATGCGAAAAATTTAGTTTTATAGTTTGAAGAAATAATTATTTGACTTGCAATTTAAATTTGAATTTGAGTTTTCTTCTGGGACGAGTGGCATTCATTAACGCAAAGCATGATGACATGGAAAAACTTAGCACGGGATCATTGTAGCTTAACATTTGGGGTGTTACAAGCTTCCTACCATGCTTGTCAGGATCAGGTGATTCTGTACTAAATCAAGTGGATGGGCGGGGCATCATGACCAAAAGGACGGTAGGAGTTTAGTGGTGGTGGTGGTTTGGGCTGATGTGGAGCAGAAGGGGCTGGCAGTGGTACATCTCGCCAGTGTTGCACGGCTCAATTCTGAGAAGGCAAGCCCTCCTAGACATGCCCCATGAGCTAGGGAGTGAGTGAGAGAGTGGGATAGGTGGTGCATATGACTAGAGGAGCGAGCGATGCTTTTATAGCAGCGACTGGGTGTCGTGGCTTTCCATATGGCCATGGATGAGATCGAGGTGATATGGCTCTGTGCCGGCCTTTGTCATGCCATGGGAGGGGTCGTGGGGGTCCTTGGAGGTTGGGCGGGCATTGGGGTAGGGGCCAATGACGATGGTGGCTCACGGGTGGCACAATGTCGTGGTCGCTGCTATGCTTAGAGGAGGGCCTGGGTGGAGGAGGACAATACTGGAGTTGTGGAGGGAGGCATGCATGGCTGCCTGCGGGGATCGATGCGTCGAGGTTGGCTGGCCAGGGGCCGGCCTGCTCCCAGAGCGCGCCCTTGGCATGCCAATCTCGTGGCCACCAAGGCACTGGGGGCCTGGGATCTTTTGGTGGCTAGCAACTTGACACGTAGGTAGGCTATCTAGGTGATGAATAATCGGTGCCAAGTGAACTAAATCAAATGTGTAGGTCCATAACTACCATTGATAGTGAACTATTTGTGTTGTGCCAGGGAGAAATGGTGAGGGGTCCGGAGCTGAATTTTGGTGTGTGGTGACTAGATACTAGGGCGAGTCTCTAAGCCATGTGTCACCAAGTATGGAGAAGTGTTAGAGGTACTCAATGTGTAAACCAAAATTTGGGGCAAAAACAATCTTTCGATGGTGTGCTCACTTGAGAAATTCTAGCAAGTGTTTGGGGGCATTTTTAGGGTTCAAATTACCTCTAGAATTATGAGCGTTGCTTAGGAAATTTTGAGATGGTAGAAATATAGGTTGCTTCACAACCTCTGTGATCGAGGGTATGTTCTTTTGTAGAAAAAGAAATGCCAAGAAAAAGTGTGTGGATGGGCTCGGGTAGAAGTGTTAGAGTAATCTTGTGATGTGTGGAAAGCTTGGATGCACTTGAAGGTAAAATAAAGGAAAATATATTCCCAGGTCTTAAGTCCAAAGAGTCACTCAAATAAACACTGAAAATGAACTCCAAATAAATCCTAGTTATTTTTAATAAGGGCCAAAATTCAGGGTGTGGCGAGGTCGCGAGACGTGTTGCAACCGGTGCTGCGGGTATCTTCAGCATTGCAAACGGTGCGGCGAGCAGCGCTGGCCATGCTGTGAAAGTGCCTAGCGGTATGGCAAGCGACTCGAGTTCATGAGCCATTTTCCAGCCAGTGCTACATTGCCAGCTGCAAGGGTTCGTCGGTCCCGCCTTGTGCTTTTGGGTCGTTCTCCGGCCGGTGCTGCAAGGGTTTGTCGGTGTTGTGGCGCGAGCTCATGGGTCGCTCTGCAGTCGGTGCTATAAGGGTTCATCGTCACTGTAGGGCTCGTCGGTCGGTCGGTGTCATGAGCGGTGCTGCAAGGGCTCGCTAGTGCAGCGAGGACTCGCTGTGAGCAAGGGAACAAGAGGCTCCTTTGACGTGCTTCTATGAGCATAGTGGTGGTGCGGTGAGCCGATGGTGGTTGGTGTACTCCAAAAGGGGAGTGCGGCAAGAGGAAAGTGATACGTCTCCGTCGTATCTACTTTTCCCAGAGCTTTCCCTCTTGTTTTGGACTCTAATTTGCATGATTTGAATGAAACTAACCCGGACTGATGCTGTTTTCAGCAGAACTACCATGGTGTTGTTTTTGTGCAGAAATAAAAGTTCTAGGAATGGAAGGAAACTTTGCGAGAATTTTTATACAATAAAAGAGAAATACTGGAGCCAAGAACCACCGGAGGGGGGCACCTGGCTGGGTACAACCCACCAGGGCGCTCCACCCCCTCCAGGCGCGCCCAGGTGGGTTGTCCCCACCTGGTGGCCCCACAGACCCTGAAACCAACGCTATAAAATCCTATTTTTCCAGAAAAAAATCTGGGAGAAAGAATTATCGCATTTCATGAGACGGAGCCGCCGCCGTCTCGTGTTCTTCATCGGGAGGCCAGATCTGGGGTCCGTTTGGGGCTCCTGAGAGGGGGATCTTCGATCTTCATCATCACCAACCCTTCTCCATTGCCAATGCCATGATGCTCCCCACCGGGAGTGAGTAATTCCTCTGTAGGCTCGCTGGTCAATGAGGAGTTGGATGAGATTCATCATATAATCAAGTTAGTTTTGTTAGGGCCTGATCCCTAGTATCCATTATGTTCTGAGATTGATGTTGCTATGACTTTTCCATGCTTAATGCTTCTCACTTTGGGCCCGGGTGCAATGATTTCAGATCTGAACTGTTTATGTTATCACCATTATATCCATGTTCTAGATCCGATCTTGCAAGTTATAGTCACCTACTACGTGTTATGATCCGGCAACCTCGGAGTGACAATAGTCGGGACCACTCCCGGTGATGACCGTAGTTTGAGGAGTTCATGTATTCACCGTGTGCTAATGCTTTGTTTCGGTTCTCTATTAAAAGGAGGCCTTAATATCACTTAGTTTCCATTAGGACCCCACTGCCGCGGGAGGGTAGGACAAAAGATGCCATGCAAGTTCTTTCCATAAGCACGTATGACTATTTACGGAATACATGCCTACATTATATTTATGAACTAGAGCTAGTGTTGTATCGCCCTAGGTTATGACGGTCTCATGATGAATATCATCCAAGGAATCACTGATCCAATGCCTACGAATTTCCTTATATTGTTCTAGCTAAGTTACTACTGCTGCTACTGCTATCGTTACTGCTGCAAAATCACTGATGTCACTATTACCGTTACTATTGTTGCTACTACTATTATCAAAACTATCATATTACTTTGCTACTGATCACTTTGCTGTAGATAATTAATCTCCAGGTGTGGTTGAATTGACAACTCAGCTGCTAATACTTGCAAATATTCTTTGGCTCCCCTTGTGTCGAATCTATAAATTTGTGTTGAATACTCTACCCTCGAAAACTGTTGCGATCCCATATACTTGTGGGTTATCAAGACCTTTTTTTGGCGCCGTTGCCGGGGAGCATAGCTATATTTGTTGAGTCACTTGTGATTATTATCATATTATCACTATGAAGAATCTGAAGGATGCTAAGACTAAGATTTTTCCCTCTAAGACGAGGGGAGGTAAGGAACTATCATCCAGCTCCGCTTTAGATTCACCTTCTATTATAAGTAAACTTTCAACACCACCACATGCTATTAATTCTGATATGATGCAAGTTATTGATGATACTACTTCTTCTATGAATGCTACTCATGATGATGCTAGTAGCTTGCTTGATGATGATGAGCCACTAGGTGAATTTCTTGATGAACAAATTGCTAGAGTAAGACAGCATGATATTGTTGAAATTGATGATGAGCTTGAAACTAAAAATCTTGAAACACCTACTAGAACTAGTCCTCCTAGATATGAATTTCCAAAGGTACCGGAAGGTTATGCTATGAGTGAGGAGGCAACTAGAGATATTCTTGCTTGTAAGGACAGAGATGATCTATAAAAACTATTGTGCAAGTATAAAGAAAGACTTTGAATGCTAAAATGAAATGTGATCCTAAGTTTGCTACTTCACCTATATTTATTGATGATAAGGATTATGAATTCTCTTTCGACCCAGAGTTGATTACTTTGGTTGAATCTGATCCTTTCCATGGTTATGAAACTGAAACTGTTGTGGCACATCTTACAAAGTTGAATGATATAGCCACCCTTTTTGCTCATGATCAGAAGATTCGTACTAGTATATTCCCAAGTTATTTCCGTTCTCATTAAAGGGTGATGCTAAAGCTTGGTAAAATACTCTTGCTCCTGGTTGTGTGCGTAGTCCCCAGGATATGATTTATTACTTCTCTGAAAAATATTTCCCTACTCATAAGAAATAAGTTGCCTTGCAGGAAATATTTAACTTTGTGCAAATTGAAGAAGAGAGTCTCCCACAAGCTTGGGGGAGGCTTCTCCAATTGCTTAATGTTTTGCCAGATCATGCTCTTAAGAAAAATGAAATACTTGATATCTTCTATAGTGGACTAACCGATGCTTCTAGGGATTTCCTAGATAGTTGTGCTGGTTGTGTTTTCAGGGAACGAACTGTTGATCAAGCTGAGCAATTATTGAATAACATATTGAAAAATTATGATAATTGGACTCCTCCTGAAACACCGCTTAAACCCACTCCGAAGAAGAGGGGTATCTTATATCTCAGTCCTGAAGATATGCAAGAGGCAAAGAAATCTATGAAGGAAAAAGGTATTAAAGCCGAGGATGTTAAAAGTTTACTAGCTATCGAAGAAATACATGGGCTTGAAGCACCACCACCACCTCAGGTGGTAGAGGTAAAATCTTTAATGAAATTTAATGTAGTGATGATCCTCGTAATAAACATCCTAGTCAATGCCTTTATGAGTTTGATAATTACATTAGAAAGCAAGATCACTTCAATGCAAATGTTATGAAACAATTGAAATACAACTCTCATATGATTGCTCGCTTGCTTGTTATTTAGAATCTCAAATGATGTTAGAGGTGTAGGAAAGCATGCCTCTATGGTTCAAACTCAATTAGAACAAGTTGCTAAATCCCAAAGAGAGTTGCTAGATGAAATGAACAATAATATAAGTGACTTTGATGTTAGAGTAACAACTAGAGGAGGTAAATGACTCACAAACCACTTTATCCTGAGGGACACCCAAAGAGAATTGAACAAGAATCTCAAAGAATTAACACTGATGCACCTAGTTCTTCTAAAAAGAAAAAGAAGAAGCAGAATAATAGGACTTTGCATGCCTCTAGTGAACCTAAAATAGAAAAACCTCCTGATAATGATAATGGAGTTTCTATCTCTGATGCTGAAACTCAACCTGGTAGTGAACACTCACCTTATGATAATGAAAAAGATAATGAAGAGGTTCATGAAGACACTCAACCTAATGGTAGAGAACTAGACAATGATGTTGAGATAGAACCAGTTGTTGATCTTGATAACCCACAACCCAAGAATAAAAGATATGATAAAAGAGACTTTGTTGCTAGAAAACACGGTAAGGAAAGAGAACCATGGGTTCAAAAACCCATGCCTTTTCCACCTAAGTCAACTAAAAAGAAAGATGATGAAGAATTTAAACGCTTTGCTGAAATGCTGAGGCCAGTCTTTTTGCGTACTTGCTTGACTGATATCTTAAAAATGCCTCCTTATGCAAAGTACATGAAAGACATCATCACCAATAAGAGAAAAAAACCGGAAGCTGAAATCTCCACTACGCTTGCTAATTATACTTTTAAAGATGGAGTACCTAAAAAACTTGGAGATCCGGGAGTACCAACTATACCTTGCTCCATTAATGGAAACTATATGAAAATTGCTTTATGTGATTTGGGAGCTAGTGTTAGTGTTATGCCTTTATGTTTATATAAAAGACTTGTTTTGAATAAACTCACACCTACTGACATATCTTTGCAAATGGCTGATAAATCAACTACCATACCTATCGGTATTTGTGAGGATGTGCCCATTGTTGTTGCTAATGTTACTATTTTGACTGACTTTGTTATACTTGAGATGCCCAACATGTCGATTATCCTTGGTATACCCTTCTTGAATACTGTAGGGGCTGTTATTGATGGCAATAAAAGCAAGGTCACTTTTCATATCAACGATAATGAGCATACGGTGCACTTTCCGAAGAAACAATTCCAAGTAAATGGTATTAATGTTATTGAAAAATCTCCGATAATCACTATTGGAAGTTTTCAACTACCTCTACCTACTGTTAAAAAGAAATATGAAATGCTTATTGTTTGGGACGGTCATATCCCTGTTGAGGTAACTTAGTGACTTACGGAAGTTCTTCGGTTTCATATTAATCGAAAGTGGTTGTTAATAAGACTTGATCAACCTTATTAATGGATCATTTTTTAGAGGTATGAAGTTGATGAATTTAATGAACACTACCTTCTATCCCTACCTTTTGTTTTCTTTTTTCTTAGTTAAATAAAATAGAATGACATGCTTTGTCTATTTTTTGATTTTTTTTCCGTGCCATAAAAACTGACCCAAAAATATAGAGTGCTTAGAATGCTCTGAAATTTTAATACTATTTTTTCTGATTATTTATGAATTTCTGGTGCAAATAATATCAGAGGGAGGTGCACCAGGTGGGCACAACCCACCTGGGCTCGCCAGGACCCCCAAGCATGCCCTGGTGGGTTGTGGTCCCCACGTGGGCCCCCTCACTTACTTCTTCTTCCCACATCACCACATTCCTCCAGAAAAAATCACCATTGCTCTCTCCCTCGTGTTCTTGCTCCCGAAACCGCGCATTTCGATCTCTTTGCTCGAAGCTCCATTTTCGAAACTATTTTGGGGATTTGTTGCTTGGTATGTGACTCCTCCATGTGTCCAATTAGTTTTTGCTTTAGTGTTTTATATTTTGAATAATTAGTTACTCTTGGTGCTGCTGTAGATGAGCTTGCATGTTGAATTCTTAGAGTTCTAAGTAGTTCGAATGCTTGCTATGGCCTCTATACATCCCTATGAGTAGTTGGTATCATTTTTTGAAGTTTTGTTGAGAAAAATTTTGTGGACTAAAAATTTCAGAATTTTGTTCATAGGAAAAAGATGAGTTTCTTTAGGAAGTTTTCTTCCAAGAACTCCAAGGGAGTTATTGGGGAGTCATCTGACAAGAATCTCCATACCCGGAGGTTGGCGGAGTTACGGCTGTGCGAGTGGCCGCATAATCTGTTCATGGAAGGGTCTGGAATCCTTCAAGAGTTCACACAGTATGCTGCTAATGCTGGCATCGTCGACTTCATCACTGCTGAGTGCGAACAGTATCATCTTCTCACAAATTCCTTTGTGCAAAACTTTCATTTTCATTCTAGGAATAACCCCCCTGAGGTGTCATTTAATTTATATGCTGAAAACCACCAGATACCACTTACAGAATTTTGTGACATATGCATGCTTCCTTCTGATGGTGATTTGGTAGAACGTAAACCCTCAGAGTTTGAAGGCTTTTACCGTACTCTGACAGTGGGGGATGAGAGAGGAGTATCGAGTACCACCGCTGCTAGCTTGCACTTTCCTGATGTGCATTATTTTGCTATATTTACTGCAAAATGCTTACTTGCTAGAGAGAAGGTGGGTGCAGTTAGCGCTCCAGACTTTGCTATTTTGCATTGCGCACTTTATGGAGACAACACTTATAGCTTGGCAGCTATTGTTGTTGGGGAACATAGTAATTCCAAAATTTTCCTACGCACATGCAAGATCGTGGTGATGGCATAGCAACGAGAGGGGAGAGTATTGTCCACGTACCCTTGTAGACCATAAACGGAAGCGTTATGACAACGCGGTTGATGTAGTCGTACGTCTTCACGATCCGACCAATCCAAGCACCGAACGTACGGCACCTCCGAGTTCAGCACACGTTCAGCTCGATGACGATCCTCGGGCTCCGATCCAGCAAAGCGTCGGGGATGAGTTCCGCCAGCACGACGGCGTGGTGACGATGATGATGTTCTACCGGCGCAGGGCTTCGCCTAAACTCTGCGACGATATGACCGAGGTGGAATATGGTGGAGGGGGGCACCACACACGGCCAAGGAACGATCCGTAGATCAACTTGTGTGTCTTAGGGTGCCCCCCTGCCCCCGTATATAAAGGAGCCAGGGGGAGGAGGCGGCCGGCCAAGGAGGCGCGCCAAGGGGGAGTCCTACTCCCACTGGGAGTAGGACTCCCTTCTTTCCTAGTTGGAGTAGGAGAAGGGGGAAGGAGGAGGAAGAGGGGAAGGAAAGGGGGGGCGCCGCCCCCCTCTCCTTGTCCTATTCGGACTAGGAAGGGGAGGGGGCACGGCCCACCTCTTGCCTCCTCTCCTATTCTCCCTTATGGCCCATGAAGGCCCAATAACCCCCGGGAGGGTTCCGGTAACCCCCCCGGTACTCCGGTAAAATGCCGATTTCACTCGGAACACTTCCGATGTCCAAACATAGGCTTCCAATATATCAATATTTATGTCTCGACCATTTCGAGATTCCTCGTCATGTCCGTGATCACATCCGGGACTCTGAACAAACTTCGGTACATCAAAACTTATAAACTCATAATGAAACTGTCATCGTAACGTTAAGCGTGCGGACCCTACGGGTTCGAGAACTATGTAGACATGACCTAGAACTATTCTCGGTCACTAACCAATAGCGGAACCTGGATGCCCATATTGGTTCCTACATATTCTACGAAAATCTTTATCAGTCAAACCGCATAACAACATACGTTGTTCCCTTTGTCATCGGTATGTTACTTGCCCGAGATTCGATCGTCGGTATCCAATACCTAGTTCAATCTCGTTACCGGCAAGTCTCTTTACTCGTTATGTAATGCATCATCCTGTAACTAACTCATTAGCTACATTGCTTGCAAGGCTTATAGTGACGTGCATTACCGAGAGGGCCCAGATACCTCTCCGACAATCGGAGTGACAAAACCTAATCTCGAAATACGCCAACCCAACATGTACCTTTGAAGACACCTGTAGTACTCCTTTGTAATCACCCAGTTACGTTGTGACGTTTGGTAGCACCCAAAGTGTTCCTCTGGTAAACGGGAGTTGCACAATCTCATAGTTATAGGAACATGTATAAGTCATGAAGAAAGCAATAGCAATATACTAAACGATCAAGTGCTAGGCTAACGGAATGGGTCATGTCAATCACATCATTCTCATAATGATGTGATACCATTAATCAAATGACAACACATGTCTATGGTTAGGAAACATAACCATCTTTGATTAATAAGCTAGTCAAGTAGAGGCATACTAGTGACGTTGTGTTTGTCTATGTATTCACACATGTATTATGTTTCCGGTTAATACAATTCTAGCATGAATAATAAGCATTTATCATGATATGAGGAAATAAATAATAACTTTATTATTGCCTCTAGGGCATATTTCCTTCAATTGTGGCACGTCTCCTTCACCTTAACAGATCCAAGGGTAAAATACATGGGGGCATTTACGCTACTCTCTTGGCAACTCACTTTAACGTGCAGATACGCCAGCATGACCATCGTTTGCCCAAGGTTTACTTAGATAGATAGCTATGGAGGACCACCAGTTTATTGGTACTGATTACCCTGATATTGAAACTCCTTACAACTTAGTTTTAGTGTGAAAACTCGTGATATTATTCCACAACCTGCACCTGCTTTGTATGATCATGTTGCCAGGGGCAGATACAGGATTATGCCTGAGGACATTGTCGCTTACCGGATCAACCTGGCTGCGACACAGGAGGAGCCTCAGCAGTGGGACCCTCAGGTGCCTGCTCCCCAGCACTTCAACATTGGACCTCACGGCTTCTACAACTGGTGATTACCAAGTTAGGCCAAAATCCTAAGCTTGGCGGAGTACGTATTCCCACCGACATTACATTCATGCTCACACATTTCATTCCAGTTGTAGGTGTTCACAGTTTTTCATTGTATCATCCATGTTAGATTTATTTTCTCGCTTTCTTCTTGTGTGTTTGAAAAACTTTGAGAAAATCCAAAAATATGTTTCTTGCTTTTTTTCTTCCTAGTTAAAATTGTTGTAGCACTAAAAAGAAAATCCAAAAAGGTTTCCTTGTTCTTCTTTTGCTTGTTGGGAGCTTTCCTGTGTAAATAGTTTTCCTCATTTTTATTTTTCTCTTATTATTTGCTTGTTTATGAAAAAACGAAAACTCTAAAAATATTTCAGATTGTTTCTCTGAATTTCTTTTCTTTTTATTGAGTCATACCGAGGAGAAGACCATGATGAAAATGTTGAGTGGCTCCCATATTACCTTGTCTTCTCCTTTTTGAATAAAATGTTTGCAGATTCCGGCTTAGTCCATGGCACTCTTGCACTATTATTATTTCCAAATCGTTTGGTCGTGCAAGTGAAAGGCAATAATGACGATATTCGATGAACTGGCCGTGGCAGAGAGAAACGGGTATGAACTCGACTTGTTCTGTTTTTGTAAATATGTTTAACCTAGTATCCATGATTCAACCTATTATGATCAAACATGTTTGCAATGACAATTAGAGATTAGAGTTTCTCATGCCATGCATAAGTAGCTAGGAGTGGATAATGATTCATCTTGGATGTCAACATTGCGTTAAAATGATTGTGATGTGGTATGATGATATTGTATCCTCCTCTGAATGTTCGAGTGGCTTGACTTGGCACATGTTCATGCATGTACTTGAATCAAAACCAGCATAGCCTCTATGATATTTATGTTCATGGTGTTCATATTCTACTCATGCTAGTATCCAATGTTACTTATGCATAATGCATGTTCATGACCATTGTTGCTCTCTAGCTGGTCGCTTCTCAACCTATTTGCTAGCCTTCGCCTGCACTAAGTGGGAATTCTGCTTGTACATCAAAAACCCGAAACCCAAGTTATTCCAGATGAGTCCACCATACCTACCTATATGCGGTATTACCCTATTGTCCTAAGTAAATTTACATGTGCCACCTCTGAAAACTTCAAATAAATATCCTTTTTGTGTGCCTCGATTGTTTATGGAGCGACGGGAGGTAGTTGGTATCTTCCATGCTAAGCGGGTTATTCTCAGGTTGGGTGTTTATTCACTCACCATTGCACAAGAAAAGAGCGGTAGTAAGGATTCCCAGTCCCAAATTGCAAAAAGAACTTGTCAATAATCAACAAAAAATTCATATGGAGCAAAAACCTTTACTTTGCCGCTTGGGAACCGCTACTAATTTGTTTAGCATGGAAGATATTGATAACTGATGGTCATGAAGTAAACAAGAAGGGTGCATGTCTCAAAATTTCATTTACCTATGTTTTAAAAACTTGAGCTCTGGCACCTCTGCAAATCACTACTTCCCTGTGCGAAGGGACTATTTATTGACTTTTATGTTGTGTCATCACCTTCTCAAATAAGCGCCAGAACCTGAGAGCATTGTTGTCATGTTGATGCATTGTGTGTAGGTACTGTTGGGTACATCATGACTGGATCTTTATTACCATGAATTCCAATGTTTAGTCACTGCTTGAACTTTGGGGGTGCTCTGCATTTATGTTTTGCGGTCTCAGAAAGGGCTAGCGAGATACCACTATTGTCATATTATATCATGGTTGTTTTAACAATTTGTTGCTTCTTGAGATGTCTTATTGTTGCTCGCTAGTTGATTACGTCATTTGATATGCGTTAATATAATTTTTAAGAGTTATTGTCAACATGGTTAGTTATAATCTTTGCTGAAAACCTGGGTGTTGTTTAAGCTTATTTATGGAAAAAAGAGCAAAAGTGTTCGTAAAAGATTTTCTTTTTCACTTTCAGTTTATCAACTGAATTGCTTGAGGACAAGCAAACGTTTAAGCTTGGGGAGTTGATACGTCTCCATCATATATACTTTTCCTAATGCTTTTCCCCTTGTTTTGGACTCTAATTTGCATGATTTGAATGAAGCTAACCTGGACTGACGTTGTTTTCAGCAGAATTACCATGGTGTTGTTTTTGTGCAGAAATAAAAGTTCTCGGAATGGAACGAAACTTTGCGAGGATTTTTTATACAATAAAAGAGAATTTCTGGAGCCAAGAACCACCGAAGGGGGGCACCTAGGTGGGCACAACCCACCAGGGCACGCCACCCCCTCCAAGCGCGCCCAGGTGGGTTGTCCCCACCTGGTGGCCCCACAGACCCTGAAACCAACGCTATAAAATCCTATTTTTCCAGAAAAAAAATCAAGGAGAAAGAATTATCATGTTTCACGAGACGGAGCCGCCGCCTTCTCGTGTTCTTCATCAGGAGGCCAGATCTGGCTCTGTTTGGGGCTTTGGAGAGGGGGATCTTCGATCTTCGTCAACACCAACCCTTCTCCATCACCAATTCCATGATGCTCCCCATCCGGAGTAGTAATTCCTTCGTAGGCTCGCTGGTCGGTGAGGAGTTGGATGAGATTCATCAGGTAATCGAGTTAGTTTTGTTAGGGCCTGATCCCTAGTATCCATTATGTTCTGAGATTGATGTTAATATGACTTTGCCATGCTTAATGCTTGTCACTTTGGGTCCGAGTGCCATGATTTCAGCTCTGAACCATTTATGTTATCACCATTATATCCATGTTCTAGATCCGATCTTGCAAGTTATAGTCACCTACTACGTGTTATGATCCTCCAACCCTGAGTGACAATAGTCGGGACCACTCTCGGTGATGACCGTAGTTTGAGGAGTTCATGTATTCACCGCGTGATAATGCTTTGTTCCGGTTCTGTATTAAAAGGAGGCCTTAATATCCCTTAGTTTCCATTAGGACCTCGCTACCACGGGAGGGTAGGACAAAAGATGCCATGCAAGTTCTTTCCATAAGTATGTATGACTATTTATGAAATACATGCCGACATTATATTTATGAACTAGAGCTAGTGTTGTATCACCCTAGGTTATGACTGTGTCGTGATGAATATCATCCAACGAATCACCGATCCAATGCCTATGAATTTACCTTATATTGTTCTAGCTAAGTTACTACTGTTGCTACTGCTATCATTACTGCTAGAAAATCACTGCTATCATTGTTACCGTTACTACTGCTGCTACTACTATTATCAAAGCTATCATATTACTTTGCTACTGATCACTTTGCTGTAGATAATTAATTTCTAAGTGTGGTTGAATTGACAACTCAGCTGCTAATACTTTCAAATATTCTTTGGCCCCCCTTGTGTCGAATGTATAAATTTAGGTTGAATACTCTACCCTCGAAAACTGGTGCGATCTCATATACTTGTGGGTTATCAGGAAGTGCTAAAGATTCATGTGCTTGAACAATGTTCAACTCATGAATCATTTTTCAGGTGCAATACACTCTGCGCATGTCAAATGGTACCATGTATTTCATGCTTTTCAGTCACATGGTACACTACGGTTGCATGCATGTGCTGCCATTCTCTCTCTTCTCTCTTCCAAACAAATGCACCAAATTGTTTTACATTTGCTAACTTAAATCGTTCATATCTTTTAAAACAATATTCTGATTTTTAAATTTTTTATATATTTGAACTCAAGTTGCAAAGACCTTTAGAATAGGATCATTTTGGATACGTTTTAAATAATTTTAAAATTCATAAAACATGTTTCACCCGCTTGAAATCTTCAGAAAAAATGATTACAAGCGGTTTTACAAGTTGACATTTCAGTTTCATGCCGCTTTTCATTTCCAGAACTTACATTTCACTTTACACAGGCGTATTTTAGAAAAATCATATCTATTTCAACTACACATTTTTCAAGACCTATTTCACTATTTTTAAATAAACCATTTCACATTTTGAAACAATCAGTTTCACAAATTTACATTTCAGTTTCATATTGTTTTTCAGTTTCAGAACCTACATTTCAGTTTCCACTGGCTTGTTTCACAAAAAAACACATATATTTCAAGTGAACATTTTTTAAATAACATGTTTCACTCTTTGGAAATGAATTGTTACACATTTCGAGATAATCAGTTTCACAAGTTGTCATTTCAGTTCATATTGTTATTCACTTTGAGAACCTACATTTCACTTTGTTCTAGCTTGTTTCACAAAAAATACATCTATTTAAATTTCACATTATTGAAAGAAAAGCATATTTCACTCTTTCGAAGTAAATTGTTGCACATTTTAAAACTTTCAACTTCACAAGTTGAGATTTTAGTTTAACATTTTTTTCACTTTCAGATGGTGCATTTTTCATTGGCTTGTTTCACAAAAATCACATCTATTTCAGTTGCATGTTTTTGAAATAACATTTTTTTACTCTTTTGAAATAAAATTTTACACTCAAAATAATCAGTTTCACAAGTTGACATTTCAGTTTCATATTTGGGTTAAATAGGTTTATGTGACAAATGTTTTTTTACATATGTCTAGTGAAATAAGTTTGTTCAAATTTTTCTAGTAAATGGAGTTTTTCACATATGAAATATGAAATGTCAAAATTTAAATGTGTTTGAAATATATCCAAAATTGGTCTAGTTCCAAAGTTCTTGACCCCAGGAGTCGAAATACATAAAATGCTTCAAAAACGAGTCTATAGTTTAAAAGATGTGGTTGATTTAATTTAAGATGAACTTGATCCATCAGACGGTGTGAGCGCGTTGCATCCAACGGTTGGGAGGTGGCTGATTTTTGCTTCCCCTGTTGGCGCCTAGCGATGGCCATTTCAACTCATCCAACACATGAAGTGCATAACATGAGAAGCACAACTATCAGTAGTTCAGCCATGTACTCTCGCAACACGTTGATTGACAAGGCGAGCCACCATGACGACTACATCACGGTGAACAGTGCAAGGGGGTAGCTTCGGCAGAAGTTTTGGAAAAAAATACTTAGAAAATGTCTAGGCCATGTTTCTGTTTGCATTTCTAAACCAAATTTGAAAACGGGAACATTTTCGGTGAACAGTAAGTTGACATGCATTGTTGGATGTGCTGCCTGAGTAACTTGAGTAATAATAATAGAGATATTTTGGCGTGAGCTCGCACGCGGTGGCACTGGCAGACATGGTGAGGAGAAACCACTCTCCAGAATTCGTGGAGTGGCAACTTTGCCTCCAGGTGCATCAAGGTAGCCGATGCAGTCGTGCTTGGGCGTGTGCAAACCACTGCTCTAGTTGATCTCGCCATGGGGAGGATATGTGGCAACACTCCGAGTCTCCCCGCCAGAAGCGTTCACGCAACATGAGTTTATATACGAAATACCCTATTTGTCGCACGATGCGGTAACTAGTTCAGGCTTCGAACAGGGGCGCCCATGATTGGGCCAACCCATTTTCTTTTTTTGTTTTATAGGTTTCTTTGTATGTTTTCTTTCCTTTTCGGTTTTCCCTTTTCCCGTTTCTTTTTTATTTTTAAGGTTCATTTTCCTTTTTTTAATAATTTGAAAAACGTTTGAATTGATAAAATTTGTTCGAAAATTCAAAAAAATCCTCTTTCCAAATTTAGTTCAGAAATGCAAAAAGTTTAGAATTTTTTTAAAAAATCTGTTTTCAAAAAATGTTCTTGTTTTTCAAAAGATGTTCACAAATTTGAAAAACAATCACATTTTCATTTTTTGTTCAGAGTTTCAAATAATGTTCTTGTTTTCAAATATTGTTCACAAATTAAAAAAATTAGTGTTCAAATTTGGTTCAGAGTTTCACAAAATGATCATAGATTCAAAAAACGTTCGTGTTTTTCATTCTTTGTGAATTTAAAGAATTGTCCTATTTTCAAAAGTTGTTTGGGATTTTAAAAAAAATCAAGGTTTTTGAATTTTTTTCATAAATCTTAAAAATACTCGCGTTTCCAAAAATGCATGTTTTCAGAAAAATGGTGTTTAAAATTTGAGAAAAAAAAACAGATTTGCCGCTGACGTTCATTCTTAATGTTTCAACACACCATCTATTACCTTTTGGAGAGTCATGTCTCCTAGATTGGTTAGGTGTCACTTGGGAGCCTTCGTCAAGATTGTGGAGTTGAACCAAGGAGTTTGTAAAGGCAAGGAGATCACCTACTTCGTGAAGATCTACCCAAGTGAGGCAAGTCCTTCATGGGCGATAGCCATGGTGGGATAGACAAGGTTGCTTCTTCGTGGATCCTTCGTGGGTGGAGCCCTCTGTGGACTCGCGCTACCGTTACCCTTCGTGGGTTGAAGTCTCCATCAACGTGGATGTACAATAGCACCACCTATCAGAACCACGCCAAAAATCTCTATGTCTACATTGTGTTTGCTCCCTCCAAACTCCACCCCTTTACCTTCATCTGCAATGATTTACATTCCGCTGCTATACTCTTAGAATTGCATGTGTAGGTTGATTGCTTGACTTATGTTAACTTGCTAAAATCTGCCAAGACTTAAAATTGGGAAAAGGCTAGATTTTTATTTGGTCAAGTAGTCTAATCTCCCCCCCCCCCCGTAGACATACTTTCGATCCTACAAGTGGTATCAGAGCTTTGGTCTCTGACGGTGTCCTGGACTAGGGGGTACTCAACGCGTCGTCTCCCGATCAGTTGGATTGGGCCGAGGACCCCCATGGCCGTATACTCATGGGCCAGTCCGGACAGTTGCCGCATACAAGGAAGAATCAACAAGACTTGGCGATCAAGACAAGGACTCCTCCCCCACCGGTGTATTCGGCTACGACTCTTGTTATCCTAGGCCTCTGGTGCATTATATAAACCGGGGCCAGGCTAGTCGATAGATATACAACAACAATCATACCATAGACTAGCTTCTAGGGTTTAGCCTCCTTGATCTCGTGGTAGATCCACTCTTGTACTCCCCATATCATCAATATCAATCAAGCAGGAGTAGGGTTTTACCTCCATCGAGAGGGCCCGAACCTGGGTAAAAACATCGTGTCCCTTGTCTCCTGTTACCATTGATCCTAAGACGCACTGCTTGGGACCCCCAACCCAAGATCCGCCGGTTTTGACACCGACGTTGGTGCTTTCATTGAGAGATCCGCTGTGTGATCGGCGAAAGGATCAATGGCTCGACTGCAGGTCAACTGCGACATCGGCTTCTTCGTCACCAGCTCGACTGGTCACCTTGGCTTGACCGAGGACTGCACCCTACCTCCGATCGTCATGTTCAGATGAGGGCCTTCATCAACACCAACTCCGATCTCTATCAAGATCATCGAAGAGTCATCCATGGAGCTCGGGGGCTCAACGTCAACATTGCCCTCAGGCGACCGTGCTGTTTTTCTGGACAGCAAACTTCTATCCGCCGCCACCGCCTCCTCGAGTGTCTCCTAAACGATTACTTCGGTGGAATTATGCGGAATTAAGTCTACAACAACCCTGCAAAAATTTTGTCGAGTTCCTATGGAGGAATCTCCGGCAATCTCCAATATACCGGAGCCCTGTTGAATCTGGACGAGAATCCGGACGAGTTTAGGACGTGGTATCCAGCATCTAGCTCAGATGTCCTTTGGAAGATCCAACCGTTGATTTGCTGCGGAATTACCATATCTACCACCTGCCAAAATTCAGCTCGATCCGACCGTCCAAACTCTGGGAAACTTCCGATTAGTGCATCACTTTTTGGATCTGTTTTCTGCGCGAGAACGAATCCGACCCGAATTCATCTTCCTTATGAACGGGTTCTCGGACATCCTTTTTGAAAGAAGTTTTCAAATGGAGTGTTCTGTTTTATTCTCAAACACATCCCAGTAGTATTAAAAGTATTCTTGCAATACGAACTTCACCGTCGCGCCGGTGTCAAACCAGCCCGACAACATCACTCCACAGCGGCCAACCTGCGTTAGACACGTCGTCGCTTTGTTGAGCCGAGCTCAATTTCTTCGGATCATCATCTCGGCCAACCGAACAATAGTTCGACATCGCGAAGGATAAATCGTCACCAACATCCCCGGCCCACGGATTACGCGGAGCGGGCGCACCTGCATCGACCACGTCACGACCTGCATCGCTGGACCGGGAGCTTCATCATCTCTTCATCAACCTACTCCGGAGACTTCGGCGTCGCTGGCCGACCAGCTCCGTCGCATTAGCTGGACCGAGGGCTTTGCCTCGGCGAGCCAACCTTTGCCAGCATCGCCATGCCGTTGCTTTATCGCCCATCAGGCGATAGGTGTGCGGATCGAGTCCCAATTTTGGGAATCACCTTTCTTCGGATTGCTACAACAAATAAGCCAGGTGCTATTAATCCTAGTATTTTTTGCTTGTTAGGGTTCATTTTTTCCAATGAATTATTACTCTGGTTTGTACGTCATATGTACGCAGGTCTATCAAATGGTGGCCGCATTAACGACGGTCGCATGATGGTTCGGTCAGTTTCCGTACACAGTTCGGCGAACGCCGCATCCGGAACTCGAACCGACCTGTGAATTCTGACTTTCCTATGCCTTTACCGCATCACGCCGCCGCCCTGCATCGACATTGACTTCGGCGTCAGGCCATATTTCTTTTATTACTCACTTTGCATAAATTATTTGTTATGCAACGATTTTTTATTATTATTATTACTATTATCTCCGGTTTGCACTATTTTTTGTGCACAGGAAAATGATCCAGCCGGACTATATCCTTTGGCGTCACCTCGGCTGGAAAGGGGGCTTCGTCAACACTTCATTACCCCATGCCGGGGACTTCGGCATCACCCTGCTGTCGTGCATTGACCATGCTATGTCACCACTTCGGAGTGCCGAGCTCTTTGCTCCGCCACCTCGGGACCGGCTCTGGGATGGAACCTTGTCCCGCATCAAGCTCGGACCGCATCATCAATACCGAACACATTAACCAGCTAAGTTGTCTTCATGCTCAAAGTTTTAAATTTTTAACTTGTGTTCGGCTCGGCCAAGCATTATACTTTTTTGGGAAAAAGTTGCTTGTAAAAATTTCCTTGTCCAAACTTTGTTTATGACGCGCAAATTCAAATACCCAGTTTACTTGGGGGGTTCCTTCATGAAGCTTTTTCCTCTTGCATATGATTATACTTGTACGGCTTCGTTCCTTGTTCATGTATTACGCCACAATATGCACCATATTGACTTAAGCGATTTGCAAGCTGGGTTGCCTGGCTCATGTGCTTACCCCTCGCTCCAGTTGTTCGGCTAGGGAGTAAAGGGAGCACCTCTGCGATTGTCACGATCGGGTCAACCGAGCCGGACCTCAGACTGGGTGAAGCCGAAAGCTAGCGCTCTTATTGTTTTCAATCATGGTCGGCACACAACGGAACTCATGAGTACAAGAAATCTATTGCACAAGTCTCATATTAACAATGAGCACCGAAGAAAGGTATCGGTGGGGGTACTATTTTCTTCGAATATGCTTCTTACACTTTATCAGTAATATAGCATAAGTTCCCTAAGCGCGCTTTGTCTGTTACAGCCTTATGACCTGATTGCCTGGTTATTGGAAACACCGTCGATATTCTCGACAGATGGAGTACATAACACTTTTCGGTCCTTGACCGAAGAGGGAGAAGTCGACGGTCGGTTAAGACGCGTTTAAAGTTCGGTTGAACATAGATATGATATACGTACTTCGGTACATACAATCATTCTTTTACCCAAGTCACTTGGGGGCTCTTATGTTTATTTGAGCCGTTTAATAATAAGTGTTTTTCTTCTTAGTCGTTGCAGAGTTTTTATTATTATTTATCACTCCTTTTCTCGACACGAGTGTGCGGTCACTAGCCGGGGAGCCTAATTTCTCTCTCAAAACCGCCAGAGTTTAGTTTTCTAAACTGGCCTAATGAGAAGTACTCCGCCTTCGGAATGGAAGATTGAAGCCGTAGGCTGACCCGCTTGAAGTCTTGAGATAGGATGTGTCATGTTAAAGCACGGCAGAAGCACTTTTTTTTCTAAAGTCCAATTTTCGGATTGGCACCGAACACTTGATCTAATTCGGACATTAAACTTTTTGAATAAGTTTTTTGGCTTTTCGAGCCTATGGCACTTTTAAACTATTTGTGTGTTTCCAGCATTAGTCTCGCAGTGCAACGCCGGACACCTTTAGGGATTCGGCAAAAACATTCTCGGATATTGCTATATATGCATCGGTTTCGAATTGTGTCTTCGGTCAATAGTTGGGTTGCCCGGCTCCTGTATTTGCCGCCTACGTTCCGCTTTGTTCAGCTAGGTGTGCCAAGGGAGAACCACTGCGATTGTGCTTCCAGCTCGCATGGTCAAGCACCTCAGTGGAGAAAGCCGAAAACTGACTATCACAATAGGCGCAAACTGGTCAGCGATCCGATGACTATATTAAATGACGGGCCGTTCATAACATTGGCTGAAGTGTTTATGGCTTGACCTCGACTGTCGTCGAACACTACCAGGGGCTAGTAACTGGCCTCCCAAACTAAATCCTCAATATTTTGCTCTTTCATTTAGAGCTGAGGTTTCGTGATCATGCTTAGCATGACAACCCAAAGAAAGGAACCGATAGCGGGACTATTTTCTTTGGAAGACATTTCTTCTGTTAAACAGTAATATAACACATCTCTCCACGTACCTTTGTTTATAAAAACCGTATGGCCAGATTGCCTTCTTTGTTGTAAATCTTTGCCCTCATAAAGGCTTTATAAAGTAGGACAAACACTCCTCGGCTATTGGCCGAGGAGGTGGAAGCCGATGGTCGATCAACAAAGTTTTGTACAATGCGGATCCGAGCATTAAAGACGTAAAGTACTTGGATACATAGAGTCGTTACACATAATTTGTGAGTTTATTATGGATATCGATCCTTAATTCGGCCTCCCGTGCCCGCATTAAGGCTCGGGGGCTACTGGGCTTCGGGCTTATTATTTACAAATATTAAAGGGGCACATTGATCCTCGATCCGTGTTGCCACCCGACTAGTGTCTCGGGGCTACTTGCATTGCTGCTCTATGCGAGAAAATTGTAAGTGCTGTCTGATTTCGAGAGATTTTGATCCTCGGGTTGGTCGGCCGCACCCAACCCGAGTCTCGAGGATCGAGCACGCCGCTGCGTCCCAAGTATTCTCGCTGTTAGGACTTGATCCTCGTGCCAATTTTGCAAATCAACTTTGAGTCTCGGTGATTCTTGGGATCAGCGGTCTTATGTCATCCTTCGTGCATCTCGGGTTTTAGACCGATACACACCTTGAGGGCTACTGGCTATATATCTCGTCAGAGAATAAATCGCATCAATAAAAAATATTGACCAAAAATCAGCCCATGACCGAGGTGCTGAACCACCTCGGAAGCAGTTCGGCATATAGCTCGGATGCAAGTGGCTGGCTCCTTAGAGGGCATTTCCGGCGTTAAGCTCGGCTAAACTCCTTCAACTTTTTTGGACCAAGATGATCTATGACATCTTGGATATAGTCCGGCGTTGGAGCTTGGACACAGTCCGGCGTTGGAGTTCGGATACATTTCAGCGTTGGAGCTCGAAAGTAGTCCGGCATTGATGCTCGGCTGCAAGAGATGCCTTGAATGCAGTCCGGCGTTAGAGCTCGGACGCAAGAGGACACTGCCTCCTGGGAACAACTTCGAACCCGAGGTGTGGCATAAAAATAATAAGGCATTGATAAAGGCCGGAAACTTAAAG
Source organism: Aegilops speltoides (assembly GCA_021437245.1). Lineage (NCBI taxonomy): Eukaryota > Viridiplantae > Streptophyta > Magnoliopsida > Poales > Poaceae > Aegilops > Aegilops speltoides. The sequence goes on from CM038143.1 coordinate 253,773,309, forward strand.
GGGCTCCTCAGATACCCGACATATAAACTCGTCAAATGCATTTCGGCGATCCTCAAGATAGAAGATGAGAAGATTTGTTGAACCAGTTTTCAAGACCGGCAACCGAAGATGAAGAACAGTTCGGAAGAATCGAGGAGCGCCCCTAACTTGAAGACCGGTTCGAGGGCTCTCGACGGTGTCTGGACTAGGGGTACTCAACGCGTCGTCTCCCGATCGGTTGATTGGGCTGAGGACCCCATGGTCAGATACTCATGGGCCATCCGGACGGTTGCCGCGATACAAGGAAGAATCAACAAGACTTGGCGATCAAGACAAGGACTCCTCCCCCACCGGTGTATTCGGCTACGACTCTTGTTATCCTAGGCCTCTGGTGCATTATATAAACCGGGGCCAAGCTAGTCGATAGATATACAACAACAATCATACCATAGGCTAGCTTCTAGGGTTTAGCCTCCTTGATCTCATGGTAGATCCACTCTTGTACTGCCCATATCATCAATACCAATCAAGCAAGAGTAGGGTTTTACCTCCATCGAGAGGGCCCGAACCTGGGTAAAAACATCGTGTCCCTTGTCTCCTGTTACCATTGATCCTAAGACGCACTGCTTGGGACCCCCTACCCGAGATCCGCCGGTTTTGACACCGACAGTCTCCATTTGCCTTGATTTCCATAGCTTTGGTGATCATAGCCTTGGCTTCACAACCTAGGAGAGTATGGCATCTAGCGAGGGAAATTACCACCGTAGAGGTCCTTACTTTGATGGTACTAATTTTGCTAGTTGGAAGCATAAGATGAAAATGCATATTCTTGGACATAACTCCGCCGTTGGGGCTATTGTGTGTATTGATTTGCAAGGTGAATTCTTCGATGGGAGAGAACAAAATCATGAAGCAACTATGGAAGAGTTGAATATGCTGCAATACAACACTCAAGCTTGTGATATCCTCTTCAATGTATTGTGACCCGAAGAATTCAACAAAATCAGCCGTCTTGAGAATGCAAAGGAAATTTGGGATACTTTGATTGATATGCATGAAGGTACCGAGTCCATCAAGGAATCCAAGTTGGATGTGCTTCAAAGTCAACTTGACAAGTGAAGGATGGTGAAGGTGTCGCTGAAATGTACTCTAGGCTTGCTCTCATCACAAATGAGGTTGCTGGCTTAGGAAGTGAAGAGATGACTGACAGATTCATCATCAAGAAGATTCTAAGAGCCTTGGATGGAAAATATGTTACCGTGTGCACATTGATCCAAATGATGCTCAATTACAAAAACCTCAAGCCAACGGAAGTCATTGGAAGAATTGTTGCTCATGAGATGTCACTCAAGGATAAAGAAGAGCTTTACAACAAGTCTAGTGGTGCTTATAAAGCCTCATGTGATGCTCCTGCCACATCAAGTGAAAAACAAGTCTTCAATGAGGAACTGAGCTTAATGGTGAAGAATTTCAACAAATTCTACAAGACTAGAAGCAAAGAGAGAAGCTCCAAGTCAATATCCTACCATGACAAAAGATCTTCTAGTCATGAGTGAAATTGCTACAATTGTGGAAGACCCGGACACTACTCCAATGAATGTATACGGCTCCCTAAAAAAGAAGAGAAGACTCACCTAAAAGAAGAAGTAGAAGAGAAGAATCACCTCAAAGAGAGAGGAGTAGAGATGATCGTTATGAACGAAGAACCTCTCGCAGAAGCAAGGATTCGGAAAGGAAGGACAAGTCATCAAAGAGCTACACAAAACGAAGACATCAAGCTCATGTTGGTGAATGGGTATTTGGTTCTGACTCCGACCACCACTCCGAGAGAAGTTATCACTCCGACTCCGAATATACTCAAGGTGAAGGTGTTGCCAGTCTTGCACTTGTGTCAACCAACTCCTACGACATATTTGAATCAGCAAATGAAGGAATTGGAAGATGCTTCATGGCTAAAGGCCCCAAGGTATCACACCCCGAGTATATTGATTTCAATAGTGATGAAGATGATTTGCTAGGTGATGATGAGTTACTTGTTGACAATGCTAGTGATGAAAACTATGATGAAACTATTATTAATCATGCTAATCAAGATGAAACGAATGACAATGATAAGAAGGAGATTGAGCGTCTAACTAAAAAACTAAACACTCTTAAGTTAGCTCATGAAACTACTTTAGAAGATCATCGAGAACTTTTAAAAACTCATGAGAAGCTACGATTCGAGAAGCTCAACCTAGAGCAACAGCATGGGTTCTTAAAAGCCATCAATGATGATCTTCGAAAGAAAAGTTCTTCTTACATTGCCAAGTGTTTACTCTTGTCTACTTACATGCCACAAGTAAAATCTAGCAACAAGAGTAAGAAAGATTCTTCTTCTAGTAGTAACAATAATCTTTCCCTACTAATAAAGCACGGATTGACTCCTTGGGTTCACCATCACAATATGCTTCTTCCGTGAATTTATGCTTTCCACTCTTTTGGGTTTACGGTGGGACCCATAAGATTTTTGTCTGTCTTGAAAAATAACGTGTTCGATCATCCGCTGGTGGCTCACGCCCCAGCTTCCAGAAAGTGGAAAAAATGTCACAATACGCTTCTTCCGTGAATTTACACTTTCCACTCTTTTGGGTTTACGGTGGGACCCATAAGATTTTCGTCCGTCTTGAAAAATAACGTGTTCGATCATCCGCTGGTGGCTCACGCCCCAGCTTCCAAGAAGTGGAAACAAACTTAAAAATATTGCGCTTTTGTGGGACATCGAACTCAAGACCACAGCTACGCTGTAGATATATAGCGCAACCACAAGTGTTTGGTGTGCTAATTCTCCTGTTGTTCTTTATTTATACGTTAGCTCTGGCCAGGTAAATAAAGCAACCACAAGTGGGAAAAAAACATAAAATATATTGTGCCGTCTTGGGACGTTGAACTCGAGACCTCAGCCATGCTATGGATATAGCGCAACCAATAGACCAAGCGCCTTGGCAATAGGATTCTTGGGTTTTCATTTATTTATACGTTAACTCTGGCCAGGGAAATAAAGTAAGCGCAAGCTGACCAACCCAGACAAGCGTACAAGGTCGATTTGATTGAGATGATGATGACTAACTCCAATGCAATTCTTAGCACTCCACGCCTTTTAATGAAACCAGTGGTTAGTAAATTAAAATGAGATTGTGCACAACAAATACTGGGAGTGCCCTTGGCGAATTAACATGCACGCTGTACTCTACATGGTGATTACCTTGAATAACATCACAGACCTGTGTATAAGTATATATATTGGGAGAATCAAAGAAATACCTTAATGGACGCATTAACGGGCGTGTTAGCTTAAATTAAAATGGTATTATGTACGTTGAATTGGACTATAGCCGATTATCCCTCATTTTGGTGTTTACTCACTAGCAAAGCACCAACCACATGTCTAGCAATGCTACATTTTCCCGCAAAAAGAAAATAAACAATTCTACAAATATGGTCGGCTTGAAAGAACGATTCTTCTTCATGTTAAAGATATTTGACAATGCTTATTATTACTTTTAGAGGAAGTCATAGTGATAGATTTAGGAGTGCCGGAGTTTGATGATTGTTGCAATGTATGGACCATTTTCGTACGTTCATCCACCTACCCTTCGTTCGTCGAAATTTCGTGCGTAGACCTGCGGCTTGACACGTTGTTCCATGTGTTGGGCCAGGTGCCAAGCAAGTGGCCTGATGACGGGATTTTTCCATGTGAGCCGTGAGAATGAAGGTGGGCTTTCTTTCTACAAAAAAGAGAGAGATTTAGAGAGGGGGAGATATTTATGTGATTGTGTGGCTGTAGCATGAGATACAGAAAGGAGATTGGAGACTGGATGAGATAAATAAAAAAGAGAAAAAATTTACCGGAATGGTGGGCCGTGGCTCTTGCATGAGATAGAAAGACCCTTCTCGGTAGAAAGACAAAAGTTGTTGCACGTTTCATTCATGCAACATTTTTTCTAATCAAATATTTTAAGAAAAGCAAGATATTAATTTCATTGCCGAGACTTGTGAGGTAGGCATGAAAAACCCTAAGCAAGATAGATGTTTTCAAGAATATAAGTGTTCCTTAGCACCAGTATTAAAGCTTCTTTCGTGACTAATGCACAATTGATAATGTCTTCCTTCCAAACTTTGGCATGCGCCTCTTTGTTGATGTTGGTGCCAACATATGTATGCCGTCATGCCTACCTGGTGGACTTTTCGATGGATACATGTCGATTTTGTTTTCTTTTTTGCAGGTGACATATGTCAATTTTCTCTCCCGTTGCAACGCACAGGCATTTGTGTTAGTCATGCTAAATCCAATATTGTTGCTTCTAGTAGTTCTCTTGGTTCCACTAATGATTCTCTTAGCCAAGTTACACGTGAGCAAGAAGTAGCTTATTGAAGGGAATTATAGAGAAAGGTGTTTACAAAAGCCTTGCCGGAAGTAAGCAATTTGAGAAAATTGTACGCAAGCAAGGAAGACACCGGAAGAATCAAAGTGTTGGTTTTGAATGGAAGTTCAATGCCAATGGAGTTGAGTGTGAAGAAGATCAATACCCCAAGACGAAGTTTTTTCCTCAAAAAGAGAAGTATGATCCTACTTCCTTCAAGGGGACACAAGATCAAGATGATCTTCCACCACAAGACTACAAGCTAAAAGGCAAGGACAAGCTTCAAGAGGAGATTGATGCATTTGAAGAAGCTCGAAAGGCCTTGATCAAGTGGGTTCCCAAGTCTACCTCAAATTATACTTCATCAAGTACAACTACAACCCCAAGGATACCCATCAAGATGATGTGGATCCTGAAGAAGAAGAACTAGAGAGTTCTTGAGGGTGACTCCGCCAACATACTTCACTCATATTCATATTGGCAAGGACAAGTGCAATCAACTTCCACATCTTGCACTAGTTCAAGGAGTCACAAACCGTCTTGTTAGTAAGTCAAGGGACAAGGTAACCTAATGCTTTCATGGACATCATCTTGTGTGTACTTCACTCTATGTCTATGGAAATCCTTGTTTGTTCCTGTGGAACTAACCCATGTAGGTATTGAAAGTGCAACTCACTCCAATGGATTGCTCCAAACGATCTACATCAACATTGAGCATCCACATCTTCAACATCTACATGAAGGCATCATCGACAAAACCCAAGGTTAGTTCATCCCTCTAAAAGGGGATATCACGCCTAGGGGGAGCTGTACTCTAAGAATTGAGCTAAAGCAACTCTAATGGTGTGAACACAACAATGCTTTATGTAAAAGTGGTAACCCCATTTGTGCTTAAATGATGAGTATGACCTATGATCAAATGTTCTCATTTGACTCCTAAGTCAATATACTCATATATAGATGACCTAGTCATCGCCAATTGCTTGATACATGCTAGTGTGTTTGTGCATGCTTTGCCACATATTTCATTGCTATCTTATTGTGTGAGCATGTTGGTTGCATAATTTTCATCATTCGAGGACACCCATTTGTTGCTTTGATTGTTTCTTTCTTTTGCCAAATGGATGGATAAGAATGCCTAAGTACTCCCTCTAGCTATCTATGCTTTTCTCGTCTCAAACTCTATTCATGCTACATCACAAAGTTTGATCAAGTCAGATTTGAACCCTCTGGGTGAGGAGCACTCAGAGCCACCGATTCATCATAGACTTAAACTTCCAAAACCTCTTGATGTATTTCGGTCTGACCGATTCATTCCTTTCGGTCATACCGAGTTTATTAGGTTGATCTAGGTTTCAATCTCGGTGCAACCGATTTGAACACTTCGGTCTCACCGAGTTGCAATAACTGCTTGCGATTCTGCATCTCGGTCACACAGAGGGTCTGGATATAAATACCCACGGGTCAAATTTTGGAAATTTCTCTGAAACCCTTTGCCCGCGCTGTCTAGCTCTGCCGACTCGAGGTCTCTGGATCATCTCCTGCGTCGCCACTGACCTCTTGCCGCTGGTCTCCGCCACCGTCAACGGATTCTCCTCCCCCGTTGTCGCCGTAGCGAGCTCACCGCCGAGTTAGTGTATGAGCTCGAACCCTATGTGCAATCTCTGCATCTAATTCCTGCACCTAGGACAATGCCATGAATCTTACCAAGTTCAAAACACTTCTATACAATCAAAAACTCCGTTAGATTATTTTTGATTCGAAAACTTAGGGTTAGGTTTCTGCCAAACTCATCTCGAACCGGCCGAGTTGTAGAAGTCGGTCTCGCCAATTTGGCCCAGGCCATTACACTTGTGATTTTCGGTCTGACCGAAACTTACAAATCGGTGTGACTGAGTTCAGATCTCTGTGAAACCCTAGCAATCTCGGAGTCATCGAACTGTGTCTCGGTCTGACCGATATCACCAGTTTAGACTCTATTATTGCTTCGATGTCACCGAGTTTAACAAATCGGTAGCTCCGAAATGACTTCTGTAGAAAACTAAAACTAAGTTATTGGCTCATTTGTTTTGCAAAATCTCCGCACTTTGTGATGCTCATCCACTCTGTCTCATCTATATCTATTCACAGGGTCAGCCTTCAGCTTTCAGCCATGTCTGACAATAGTGACAGCCAGAATAAGTCTGAGGAACATGTTCAATTGAGTGAGGGCACTAGTCCTCTGATAGCTATGATGATGGGAGCAGAAGTATTCCTAGTAACCTGCCTAAGACTGCAACTAGGCAGAGGAAGAAGAGGACATCAGATTCTGAAGATGAGGATTTTATGGTTGATGAGGAAGTTACTTCTAAAAAGGAAGTGGTCAAGAAAGATTTTGGCACTACTGCCACCACCAAGCCAGGGATGAAGAAGAAAGCTCCTGCTAGAAGAATTCCAATGTCCAAAGCCAGAGCCTCAACCCAGAAAACCATGGAGTTCACACTTGAACCAAAAGAGGCTGGTGCGGGCAAGAAGAGGAAGGAGAGGGTCAAAAAGACCATGGCCAGAATAATTGGCAGATCTTCTATGATCAGAGACCCAGATGAAGAGGAGGAGGAAGAGCAAGATGCACCTCCTGTCAAAACTCAGAAGTTGATGGGGGGTGCAATCAAGCCAGGGGCTGCTCCATCAAAGCCCAAGACTGCCCCCAAGGCTACTGTTGTTGCTGTTGCTCAAACTTCTAAGCCTGCAGCTACAGCTTCAGTTGCTCCTCTAGTTGCAACTCCACTAGCTCCTCAGACCTCTTTGGATGCATTTGTTGCAGGACTCCTCTCCACGCCACCTTTGCACTCTGGAGCTCCCAGAGATCATGCTTAGAGAGCCGCATAGCACTATGCATTTTCAAGCTTTTTGGAAACTTGTTGCCAAACGGGGAGAAAGTGTATATATCGTAGGCTTCGAGAGAGAGAGAGAGAGAGAGAGAGGGAGATAGTGTCTTGCTTCTTTTGTCTCTCTTGCTACTATTTGCTTTCTTGTTTGGGTGACAAAATATTTATGCTTGTGTGTGAGATACTCCTATGATCATATGTTTGATCATATCATACTTTAATGCTTGTGCTTAATGATGATATTCTATCTCTCATGTATGATCATTCATATCTTGTCTTGGTGACAAGTGCACATTTCATATTCTATCATTTTGAGTGCTCCACCAAAATGTATGTGACATGGAAGAGTGACCCATGATCCTAATCGATTGTGCATTTGCATTCAAAAGAAAATTTTAAATAATGCACAAATTTAGGGGGAGCTCTTTCTTATCACATACTTCTCAAAGCGATGATGTACTTCATTTATATTATCATTTGTCAAAGCTTGGATCTATATGTTTTCATCAATTACCAAAATGGGGGAGATTGAAAGTGCAACTAACCCCTGGGTGGTTTTGGTAATTCATAACAACATATAGCTCATTGAACTAATATTCTTTCAAGATCAATGTTTTAGAAAGTTCAGTGGTTGGTATGGCATGGACTAGAGATGTGGACCCCTCAAAATGCTAAGGACACATATTGGCAAATGCTCAAGACTCTACATTTTCATGTTAGTGATCACATTGAGTCCATAGGAAAAGCCAATACTTCTAAAAGGGGATGAGGTGTTGCTTAATGGCTTGCTTGCTCAAAATTCTTAGTGATATGCTCCAAAAGCCCTCAACCACTTTCTCATTTTCACATATGTCCTAAACCTAAAGTCAAACTCGGCCCCACCAATTTGATCTATCCGGCGCCACCGAGTTCACTTGACATAGCCATATCTAGAAACCCTAATCAGTTCGGTCTCACCGATAGGGATATCGGTCTCACCAAGATGGGATTGCAAACTCTCTGTTTTCCTTCGTAACGTTTCGGTCCAACCGAGATGAGCGATCGGTCCCACCGAGTATGCAGTGCAAACTCTCTGTTTCCTTTGCGGAACATTCCGGTCTCACCGAAATGAGCGATCGGTCCCATTGAGTTTGCCTGACCAAGTCACTGTTTTCTTATTACTGAAATCAGTCCCACCGAGTTCATGTGATTGGTCTCACCGAGATGAGGTTTAGCCCTAACCTAGCGCATCGGTCTCACCGGATTGATGTTGTCGGTCCCACCAAAAAGCCTAACGTTCACATTTTGAACCAAGTCGGTCTCACCGAGTTTCACTATTCGGTCCCACCGAGTTTGATAAATTGTGTGTAACGGTTAAATTTTATGTGGAGGCTATATATACCCCTCCACCCCCTTCTCCATTTGAGAGAGAGCGATCAGAACGTGCCTACACTTCCACTACTCATTTTATGAGAGAGAACCACATACTCATGTGTTGAGACCAAGACATTCCAATCCAACCACAAGAGTCTTGATCTCTAGCCTTCCCCAAGTCGCCTTCCACTCAAATCATATTTCCACCATATCCAAATCTGTGAGAGAGAGTTGAGTGTTGGGGAGACTATCATTTGAAGCACAAGAGCAAGGAGTTCATCATCAACACACCATCTATTACCTTTTGGAGAGTGGTGTCTCCTAGATTGGTTAGGTGTCACTTGGGAGCCTCCGTCAAGATTGTGGAGTTGAACCAAGGAGTTTGTAAGGGCAAGGAGATCGCCTACTTCGTGAAGATATTGTTGGGAACGTAGTAATTTCAAAATTTTCCTACGCACACGCAAGATCATGGTGATGACATAGCAACGAGAGGGGAGAGTGTGGTCCACGTACCCTCGTAGACCGTAAGCGGAATCGTTATGACAAGGCGGTTGATGTAGTCGTACGTCTTCACGATCCAACTGATCCAAGTACCGAACGTACGGCACCTCCGAGTTCAGCACACTTTCAGCTCGATGACGATCCCCGGGCTCCGATCCAAAGAAAGGTTGGGATAAGTTTCACAAGACGATGGCGTGGTGACGATGATGATGCTCTACGGTAGCAGGCTTCGCTGAACTCCGCGACGATATGACCGAGGTGGAATATGGTGGAGGGGGGCACCGCACACGGCTAAGGAACGATCCGTAGATCAACTTGTGTGTCCTAGGGTGCCCCCCCCCCTCGCCCCCGTACATAAAGGAGCAAGGGGGGAGGAGGCGGCCGGCCAAGGAGGGCGCGCCAAGGGGGAGTCCTACTCCCATCGGGAGTAGGACTCCCTTCTTTCCTAGTTGGAGTAGGAGAAGGGGGAAGGAGGAGGAAGAGGGGAAGGAAGGGGGGGCGCCGCCCCCCTCTCCTTGTCCTATTCGAACTAGGGAGGGGAGGGGACGCAGCCCACCTCTTGCCTCCTCTGCTCTTCTCCCTTATGGCCCATGAAGGCCCAATAACCCCCGGGAGGGTTCCGGGTACTCCGGTAAAATGCCGATTTCACCCGGAACACTTCCGATGTCCAAACATAGGCTTCCAATATATCAATCTTTATGTCTCGACCATTTCGAGAGTCCTCGTCATGTCCGTGGTCACATCCGGGACTCCGAAAAAACTTCGGTACATCAAAACTTATAAACTCATAATAAAACTGTCATCGTAACGTTAAGCGTGCGGACCCTACGGGTTCGAGAACTATGTAGACATGACCTAGAACTATTCTCGGTCAATAACCAATAGCGGAACCTGGATGCCCATATTGGTTCCTACATATTCTACGAAGATCTTATCGGTCAAACCGCATAACAACATACATTGTTCCCTTTGTCATCGGTATGTTACTTGCCCGAGATTCGATCGTCGGTATCCAATACCTAGTTCAATCTCGTTACCGGCAAGTCTCTTTACTCGTTACGTAATGCATCATCCTGTAACCAACTCATTGGTTACATTGCTTGCAAGGCTTATAGTGATGTGCATTACCGAGAGGGCCTAGAGATACCTCTCCGACAATCGGAGTGACAAAACCTAATCTCGAAATATGCCAACTCAACATGTACCTTTGGAGACACCTGTAGTACTCCTTTATAATCACCCAGTTACGTTGTGACGTTTGGTAGCACCCAAAGTGTTCCTCCGATAAACGGGAGTTGCATAATCTCATAGTTACGAGAACATGTATAAGTCATGAAGAAAGCAATAGCAATATACTAAACGATCAAGTGCTAGGCTAACGGAATGGGTCATGTCAATCACATCATTCTCCTAATGATGTGATCCCATTAATCAAATGAAAACACATGCCTATGGTTAGGAAACATAACCATCTTTGATTAATGAGCTAGTCAAGTAGAGGCATACTAGTGACGTTATGTTTGTCTATGTATTCACACATGTATCATGTTTCCGGTTAATACAATTCTAGCATGAATAATAAACATTTATCATGATATGAGGAAATAAATAATAACTTTATTACTGCCTCTAGGGCATATTTCCTTCAGTCTCCCACTTGCACTAGAGTCAATAATCTAGATTACATAGTAATGATTCTAACACCCATGGGGTCTTGGTGCTGATCATGTTTTGCTCGTGAGAGAGGCTTAGTCAATGGATCTCGCAACATACGAGATCCGTATGTATCTTGCAAATTTCTATGTCTCCCACTTGGACTTGGTCCCGATGGAATTGAAGCGTCTCTTGATGTGCTTGGTCCTCTTGTGAAATCTGGATTCATTTGCCAAGGCAATTGCACCAAGATTGTCACGAGAAGATCTTCATTGGTCCCGATGCACTAGGTATGACACCTAGATCGGAAATGAACTCCTTCATCCGCACTCCTTCATTTGCTGCTTCAAGTAGCTATGTACACCGCTTCACATGTAGATCCCGCCACGACGCTTTGTTTAGAACTGCACCAACTTACAGCTCCACCGTTTAATAAAAATACGATATCCGGTTTGCGATTTAGAATCGTCGGATCACTTGTCAAAGCTTGCATCAACGTAACCATTTACGACTAGCTCTTTGTCACCTCCATATCGAGAAACATATCCTTAGTCCTTTTCGTATTTCAGATGTTCTTGATCGCTGTCCATGATCCACTCTGGATTACTTTGGTACCTTCTGCCAAGCTTATTGCTAAGCATACGTCGGTCCGGTACACACATTGCATACATGATAGAGCCTATAGCTGAAGCATAGGGAACATCTTTCATTTTCTCTCTATCTTCTGCCGTGGTCGGGCATTGAGTTTGACTCAACTTCACACCTTGAAGCACAGGCAAGAACCCTTTCTTTGCCTGATCCATCTTGAACTTTTTCAAAATTTTATCAAGGTATGTGCTTTGTGAAAGTCCTATTAAGCGTCTTGGTCTATCTCTATAAATCTTGATGCCCAATATGTAAGCAGCTTCACCGAGGTCTTCCATTGAAAAACTTTTATTCAAGTATCCCTTTATGCTATCCAGAAATTCTATATCATTTCCAATTAATAATATGTCATCTACATATAATATCAGAAATGCTACAGAGCTCCCACTCACCTTTTTGTAAATAAATGCTTCTCCAAAAGTCTATATAAAACCATATGCTTTGATCACACTATCAAAGCGTTTATTCCAACTCCGAGATGCTTGCACCAGTCCATAAATGGATCGCTGGAGCTTGCACACTTTGTTAGCACCTTTTGGATCAACAAAACCTTCTGGTTGCATCATATACAACTCTTCTTCTAGAAATCCATTCAAGAATGCAGTTTTGACATCCATTTGCCAAATTTCATAATCATGAAATGCAGCAATAGCTAACATGATTCGGACAGACTTAAGCATCGCTACGGGTGAGAAAGTCTCATCGTAGTCAATCCCTTGAACTTGTCGAAAACCTTTCGCAACAAGTCGAGCTTTATAGACAGTTACATTACCATCAGCGTCAGTCTTCTTCTTAAAAATCAATTATCAATGGCTTGCCGATCATCGGGCAAGTCAACCAAAGTCGATACTTTGTTCTCATACATGGATCCCATCTCAGATTTCATGGTCTCTAGCCATTTTGCGGAATCTGGGCTCACCATCGCTTCCTCATAGTTCGTAGGTTCATCATGGTCAAGTAACATGACTTCCAGAATAAGATTACCGTACCACTCTGGTGCGGATCTTACTCTGGTAGACCTCTGAGGTTCGATAGAAACTTGATCTGAAGTTTCATGATCAATATCATTAGTTTCCTCACTAATTGGTGTAGTTGTCACAGGAACCAGTTCTTGTGATGAACTACTTTCCAATAAGGGAGCAGATACAGTTATCTCATCAAGTTCTACTTTCCTCCCACTCACTTCTTTCGAGAGAAACTCCTCTAGAAAGGATCCGATTTTAGCAACGAAAATCTTGCCCTCAGATCTGTGATAGAAGGTGTACCCAATAGTCTCTTTTGGGTATCCTATGAAGACACATTTCTCCGATTTGGGTTCGAGCTTATCTGGTTGAAGTTTCTTCACATAACCATCGCAACCCCAAACTTTAAGAAACGACACTTTGGTTTTTTGCCAAATCACAGTTCATAAGGCGTCGTCTCAACGGATTTTGATGGTGCCCTATTTAACGTGAATGCGACCGTCTCTAAAGCATAACCCCAAAACGATAGCGGTAAATCAGTAAGAGACATCATAGATCGCACCATATCTAGTAAAGTACGATTACGACGTTCGGACACACCATTTCATTGTGGTGTTTCGGGTGGCGTGAGTTGCGAAACTATTCCGCATTGTTTCAAGTGTAGACCAAACTCGTAACTCAAATATTCTCCTCCACGATCAGATCGTAGAAATTTAATTTTCTTGTTACGATGATTTTCCACTTCACTCTGAAATTCTTTGAACTTTTCAAATGTTTCAGACTTGTGTTTCATTAAGTAGATATACCCATATCTGCTCAAATCATCTGTGAAGGTGAGAAAATAACAATACCGCCATGAGCCTCAACATTCATTGGACCACAAACATCGGTATGTATGATTTCCAACAAATCGGTTGCTCGCTCCATAGTTCCGAGAACGGCGTTTTAGTCATCTTGCCCATGAGGCACGGTTCGTAAGTACCAAGTGATTCATAATCAAGTGATTCCAAAAGCCCATCAAGATGGAGTTTCTTCATGCGCTTTACACCGATATGACCTAGACGGCGATTACCACAAATAATTTGCACTATCATTATCAACTCTGCATCTTTTGGTTTCAACACTATGAATATGTGTATCACTACTATCGAGATTCAATAAAATAGACCACTCTTCAAGGGTGCATGACCATAAAAGATATTACTCATATAAATAGAACAACCATTATTCTCTGATTTAAATGAATAACCGTCTGCATCAAACAAGATCCAGATATAATGTTCATGCTCAACGCCGGCACCAAATAACAATTATTTAGGTCTAAAACTAATCCCGATGGTAGATGTAGAGGTAGCGTGCCGACCGCGATCACATCGACTTTGGAACCATTTCCCACGCGCATTGTCACCTCGTCCTTAGCCAATCTTCGCTAATCCGTAGTCCTGCTTTGAGTTGCAAATATTAGCAATGAACCAGTATCAAATACCTGTGTACTCTGCGAGCATTAGTAAGGTACACATCAATAACATATATATCACATATACCTTTGTTCACTTTGCCATCCTTCTTATCCGCCAAATACTTGGGGCAGTTCCGCTTCGGTGTCGATCGCTTGCGGTAGAAGCACTCGGTTTCAGGATTAGGTCCAGACTTGGGTTTCTTCTCTTGAGCAGCAACTTGTTTGCTTGTTCTTCTTGAAGTTCCTTCTTCTTCCCTTTGCCCTTTTCTTGAAACTAGTGGTCTTGTTAACCATCAACACTTGATGCTCCTTCTTGATTTCTACCTCCGGCTTTTAGCATTGCGAAGAGCTCGAATAGTCTTGTCCATCCCTTGCATATTATAGTTCATCACGAAGCTCTTGTAGCTTGGTGGCGATGATTGAAGAATTACATCAATGACACTATCATCGGAAGATTAACTCCCGGTTGAATCAAGTGATTATTATAACCGACATTTTGAGTATATGTTCCTTGTGAACTATTCTCCTCCATCTTGCAGCTATAGAACTTATTGGAGACTTCATATCTCTCAATCCGGGCATTTGCTTGAAATATTAACTTCAACTCCTGGAACATCTCATATGCTCCATGACGTTCAAAATGTCGTTGAAGACCCGGTTCTAAGCCATAAAGCATGGCACATTGAACTATCGAGTAGTCATCGACTTTGCTCGCCAAACGTTCTTAACGTCGTCGGTTGCATCGGCAAGCGGGCCTGGCACCAGCGGTGCTTCTAGGGCGTAATTCTTCCGTGCAGCAATGAGGATAATCCTCAAGTTACGGACCCAGTCCGTGTAATTGCTACCATCATCTTTCAACTTTGCTTTCTCAAGGAACGCATTAAAATTCAATGGAACAACAACACGAGCCATCTATCTACAACAAACATAGACAAGCAAAATACTATCGGTACTAAGTTCATGATAAATTTAAGTTCAATTAATCATATTACTTAAGAACTCCCACTTAGATGGACATCTCTCTAGTCATCTAAGTGATCACATGATCCAAATCAACTAAACCATGTCCGATCATCACGTGAGATGGAGTAGTTTCAATGGTGAACATCACTATGTTGATCATATCTACTATATGATTCACATTCGACCTTCGGTCTCCGTGTTCGAGGCCATATCTGTATATGCTAGGCTCGTCAAGTTTAACCCGAGTATTCGCGTGTGCAACTGTTTTGCACCGTTGTATTTGAGCGTAGAGCCTATCACACCCGATCATCACGTGGTGTCTCAACACGAAGAACTTTCATAGCGGTGCATACTCGGGAGAACACTTCTTGATAATTAGTGAGAGATCATCTTAAAATGCTACCGTCAATCAAAGCAAGATAAGATGCATAAAGGATAAACATCACATGCAATCAATATAAGTGATATGATATGGCCATCATCATCTTGTGCTTGTGATCTCCATCTTCAAGCACCGTCGTGATCACCATTGTCACCGTAGCGACACCTTGATCTCCATCGTAGCATCGTTGTCGTTCGCCATCTATTGCTTCTCGACTATCGCTACCGCTTAGTGATAAAGTAAAGCAATTATAGGGCGTTTGCATTTCATATAATAAAGCGACAACCATATGGCTCCTGCTAGTTGCCGATAACTTCGGTTACAAAACATGATCATCTCATACAATAAAATATAGCATCACGTCTTGACCATATCACATCACAACATGCCATGCAAAAACAAGTTAGACGTCCTCTACTTTGTTGTTGCAAATTTTACGTGGCTGCTACGGGCTTAGCAAGAACCGTTCTTACCTACGCATCAAAACCACAGCGATAGTTCGTCAAGTTAGTGCTGTTTTAACCTTCGCAAGGACCGGGCGTAGCCACACTCGATTCAGCTAAAGTGAGAGAGCAGACACCCGCCACCACCTTTAAGCACGAGTGCTCGTAGCGGTGAAACCAGTGTCGCGTAAGCGTCTGGCGTAATGTTGGTCGGGCGCTTCACTCACAATCTTGCCAACCAAAGTATGACATCTTTGGTAAGCGGATGACTTGTATCGCCCACAACTCACTTGTGTTCTACTCGTGCATATGACATCTCGCATAAAACCAGGCTCGGATGCCTTTGTTAGGGAGCGTAGTAATTTCAAAATTTTCCTCGCACACGCAAGATCATGGTGATGACATAGCAACGAGAGGAGAGTGTTGTCCACGTACCCTCGTGACCGTGGCGGAAGCCTTATGACAACGCGGTTGATGTAGTCGTCGTCTTCACGATCCGACCGATCCAAGTACCGAACGCATACGGCACCTCCGAGTTCAGACACGTTCAGATCGATGGCGATCCCGGGCTCCGTTCAGCAAAGCTTGAGGATGAGTTCGTCGGCCGACAGCGTGGTGGCGATGATGATGCTCTACGGCGCAGGCTTCGCCTAAACTCCGCGACGATATGACCGAGGTGGAATATGGTGGAGGGGGGCACCGCACACGGCTAAGGAACGATCCGTAGATCAACTTGTGTGTCCTAGGGTGCCCCCCCCGTATATAAAGGAGCAAGGGGGGAGGAGGCGGCCGGCCAAGGAGGGCGCCAAGGGGGAGTCCTACTCCCACCGGGAGTAGGACTCCCTTCTTTCCTAGTTGGAGTAGGAGAAGGGGAAGGAGGAGGAAGAGGGAAGGAAGGCGCGCCCTCTCCTTGTCCTATTCGGACTAGGGAGGGAAGGGGGCGCGGCCCACCTCTTGCCTCCTCTCCTCTTCTCCCTTATGGCCCATGAAGGCCCAATAACCCTCGGGAGGGTTCCGTAACCCCGGTACTCGGTAAAATGCCGATTTCACCGGAACACTTCCGATGTCCAAACATAGGCTTCAATATATCAATCTTTATGTCTCGACCATTTGAGACTCTTCGTCATGTCCGTGATCACATCCGGGACTCGAACAAACTTGAGACATCAAAACTTATAAACTCATAATAAAACTGTCATCGTAACGTTAGCGTGCGGACCCTACGGGTTCGAGAACTATGTAGACATGACCTAGAACTATTCTCGATCAATAACCAATAGCGAAACCTGGATGCCCATATTGGTTCCTACATGTTCTCACGAAGATCTTTATCGGTCGAAACCGCATAACAACATCGTTGTTCCCTTTGTCATCGATGCGTTACTTGCCCGAGATTCTATCGTCGGTATCGAATACCTAGTTCAATCTCGTTACGGCAAGTCTCTTTACTCGTTACGTAATGCATCATCCGTAACCAACTCATTGGTTACATTGCTTGCAAGGCTTATAGTGATGTGCATTACGGGAGGGCCGAGAGATACCTCTCCGACAATCGGAGTGACAAAACCTAATCTCGAAATATGCCAACTCAACATGTACCTTTGGAGACACCAGTAGTACTCCTTTATAATCACCCGATTACGTTGTGACGTTTGGTAGCACCAAAGTGTTCCTCCGTAAACGGAGTTGCATAATCTCATAGTTACGAGGAACATGTATAAGTCATGAAGAAAGCAATAGCAATATACTAAACGATCAAGTGCTAGGCTAAGAGAATGGGTCATGTCAATCACATCATTCTCCTAATGATGTGATCCCATTAATCAAATGACAACACATGCCTATGGTTAGGAAACATAACCATCTTTGATTAATGAGCTAGTCAAGTAGAGGCATACTAGTGACGTTATGCTTGTCTATGTATTCACACATGTATCATGTTTCCGGTTAATACAATTCTAGCATGAATAATAAACATTTATCATGATATGAGGAAATAAATAATAACTTTATTATTGCCTCTAGGGCATATTTCCTTCAAATATACCCAAGTGAGGCAAGTCCTTCGTGGGCGATGGCCATGGTGGGATAGACAAGGTTGCTTCTTCGTGGACCCTTCGTGGGGGGAGCCCTCCGTGGACTCGCGCAACTGTTTCCCTTCGTGGGTTGAAGTCTCCATCAACGTGGATGTACGATAGCACCACCTATCGGAAGCACGCCAAAAATCTCCGTGTCTACATTGCGTTTGCTCCCTCCAAACTCCTCCCCTTTACCTTCATATGCGATGATTTACATTTCACTGCTATACTCTAAGAATTGCATGTGTAGGTTGATAGCTTGACTTGTGTTAAGTTGCTAAAATCTGCCAAGACT
The DNA here is from genome assembly GCA_021437245.1 of Aegilops speltoides. Lineage (NCBI taxonomy): Eukaryota > Viridiplantae > Streptophyta > Magnoliopsida > Poales > Poaceae > Aegilops > Aegilops speltoides. The sequence continues at coordinate 253,791,292 of CM038143.1, forward strand.
TAAAATTAGGAAAATGCTAGATTTTTATTTGGTCAAGTAGTCTAATCACCCCCCCCCCTCTAGACATACTTTCGATCCTACACTGTGGCATGACCGCAGATTCGTGGGACGAGTACGTCCAGATGTCTAAGAGCACCCATGGGAGATGCCATGCTGAGGTTGGCTATTGCAGTGGTCAAGGTCTTTGGACCTCATTACTTGAGATAACCAATTGTCGCAAACATCAAAAGCCTCATGACAACGTCCAAAGCAAGAGGGTGATCAGGTATCCTCGGATCTCTTGATTGCATGCACTGGAGATGGAAGATTGCCCAAAATATTTACAAGGGCAATATCAGGGCCACGTTACCACCATCATTCTTGAAACTATTGGATCACATGATCCCTGGATTGGGCACACTTTGTTTGGCATGCCCGGGTCTCACAATGACATCAATGTGCTACACTGATCTCCATTGCTTGCTAGGTTGACTGAAGGACAAGCTCTTCCGTGCAACTATATTGTCAATGGGCATGACTACAAGATGGAATACTATCTAGTTTACGGTATCCATCCTCATGGGTGACCTTCGTCAAGACTATCTCCGAGCCAGTTGATGAGAAAAAAACTCACTTTTCCCAAAGACATGAAGGAGCTAGAATGGATGTGGAGAGGGCATTTGGAGTGCTCCAAGCCCATTTTGCTGATGTTTGTGGACCTGCTAAACAATGGGATCCATAGACCTTTTAGGAGGTGATGACATGTTGTGTGATCATGCACAACATGATCATGGAGGATGAGGGTGAAGATGCCACGGGAGGTCTAGAATTCAAGAACATGTGTGATCCTATCCAACTTCCAAATCAGAATCCGTCCATGTTTGATGATTTTGTCGAAAGCATTAACAAATTGTGGAGAGGGCATTTGGAGTGCTCCAAGCCCATTTTGCTGTTGTCTGTGGACCCGCTAAACAATGGGAACCATAGACCTTTTGGGAGGTGATGACATGTTGTATGATCATGCACAACATGACCATGGAGAATGAGGGTGAAGATGTCACCGGAGGTCTAGAATTCAAGAACATGTGTGATTCTATCCAACTTCCAAATCAGAATCCGTCCATGTTTGATGATTTTGTCAAAATGCATCAACAAATTCGGCATTGAGCAGCTCATGAACAACTTAAGGAAGATCTAATCGAGCATCTGTAGATCCTTAAAGAGAACAAGTAGAACATATGTGCGAATTAAATTCAAGATTGAACTATTTTATTTCAAAATCTAGTTGGATTCTAATATTTGCATTTGAACTACTGTCGCATTTTAATATTTTCACTCGAAGATTTGATATACTATTATTTTGAGTGTTGCGGATTTTAGAAAAAAAATAGGGGCAGACGTTTAGGGGACAGGGTTGGACGGCCGGCTCCCATATCTATGTCCACACACGAGTCCGGATCAGTCCACTTAGCAACCAAATGTCTTAGCAACCAAATGAAGCCTCAACGTTCAAGTTTGTCCATCTTTAACGTTGGTTCCTTACCATGTTAAAAAATTTGCCATATGATAATTTGCATCTGGATCTTATTGGTCAAGTAGTGTCAACTCATGCTTAGGGGAAGTATAGTAAGTGACATTAGGCAGGTTGTATTTCCTTGCCATGTTAAAACTTATGCCATATCATAATTTGCAGCTGGGTCTTATTGGTCAAAGTAGTGTCAACCCATGCTTAGAGGAAGTATAGTAAGTGACATTACGCAGGTTGTAAGAGCATCTACGATTTGGAAAATCTGCCACCCCCCTAAAGCCCGCGGATGCATCCAAGCGTGCCTAGGAGAGCGCGGGATGGCCCCTCAAAATTCTTGCAGGACAACCAAACTGCTCATGTCAAAATTCTTTGCAAATCCATGCGCGCCGATCATAGCACAAATTCATCACCAATTCAACAATGAAACAAAGCAAAATGAACCACAAGTCAAACATGCCAAAATGAAATTCAACATTCTGGTCGCGTTTAGCCAACATGATGAATCACTCGTCAAGCACTATCCGAGTAGTGTTTGCTGCTGCTACAGCCGCTCTCGCCCCTTCGTACTCCCTGCACAGGTTGATCTCCTTCTTCATCGCCTTCAGCCACTTTAGGCGGTAGACTGTTATCGGTCGTGGGCGAGGTGGGTGGTGGCTTCCTTGTCGGCAGCAAGGCGAATGCGTGCGGGGCGGGCAGCCGCAGCGGAGCGGACACATTGATGTCGATGTTGACCACCTCCTTGGACAACTTCCACTGCTTCCCGCTCGCGTTGGTGGGCACGCCGCTCCCTCCGGTCGACATTCTTCGCCTTGCAGCTGACTGCCACATGCAAGACGGAAATGGACTCCACTGAGGCATCATCCATCTTGGCAGTGGGGGACGGAGTACTCAGCAATGATATCTACGACGGCGGAAGAGGGTAGCGGCGCGTACGGGCGAGCAAGGGTGGAGGACGGCAATGGCCCAAACATGGATAATAGATGACGGACGCGAGAGGAAGGCAGACGATTTGGTGGACTTGGTCAATTTGGTGGAATTTGGGGTGGGTCCAGCTTGTCTGGTCCGGTGTGGTGGACGCACACGGGCGTGCCCGAGCCTCCCCATATCCGCCCCAGATATGGGTTGGATATGAGCGGCGGCGGTCAGCCTAGACGAATAGGGCCGGTTTGAAGGGGTCGACTGGTCACGACTTTGTGATAGGTCACTGACTGGGCCGTCCCTCGGATGTACATGGGCATTTGAGAAGCCGGGTTGTAGATGCTCTAAGAGATGGCACATCAGACTTGAGACAAGAGAAGAGAAGCAGGCTATATATTTATAGTTGATGGTAACACGGGCTTCAACATCCTTCCTAAGAGAAAAATATGATTCACTTCACATGTAGTGGGTTCATATACAATGGCAGATGCTCACATAGACTCATCCCTATGAACACACGCACACCCACCCCGCTCCTATGAGCACCACATCTCCCTCACTGAACAAACATCGCCGTAAAGTCTGAAATAAATTCAAAAAAATGTGAGCACCAGTGCCAAGTCTAGAAGTTGAACAAATATCGTTGGAAGGTCTGAAATAAATCCAAAAAAATGCAAGTACTAGTGCCAAGTCTAGGGTTTGAACCCTGATAGTTGGTTCCACCAGCATGAACTAATAATCTGAACTATGTTCAGTTCCCTCATCCCTATGATTCACATATTAATGACATAGCACAAAATATGACTTACTATTATATGAGGGGGCTATTAGGTTGATTATAAGTAACATCACAACTCTATACAGCTGGTTGATGGGCGGCTGTTATTAGATATATACTAGGTGGCCATATAGCTGCCGGTCTGTGCTATTTCAAAAATGCATTACATAAGATCAGTTTCAATTTTTCTAAAGAAAAACCAAAAGGGCGAGTGTTTTTGAAATTATTCTGGTTGTTGTGATGTTGTTTTTTTTGCAATTAACTTTTTTCTGATGATCAATTCAACCTCTCATAGAGAAGATAGACCTTGGCTCTATTTCATCTCTTCAACCAAGTTTAGTAATACCCCCGCAGGGAAAAAACAAGTTTAGTACTCCCTCCTTCCCAAATATAAGGCACGATTGACTTTGCACGGTCTTTGATGCACGACTTTGACCACTAATATATGTCAAAGTACCTAGATTGAACATGTATAAATGGCATCATCATATTTGTCTTGCAAAACATTTTTTTAATATACATGTATACTAATTTTATAGATATACAATACGTGAAAATCATAGTCGAAGTTGTGCAACGAAGACCAAGAAAGTCAATTGACGCCTTATATTTTGGGAAGGAGGGAGTAATAAGCATAACGGTGTTCCAATGGAGAGAAGAACCTACAATTAGCTTTTTGGAAAATTTCCAAACAAACAGTTTCAACAAAATCTTTCAATTTCTCATTTTATTATGTTCAACTTATGTATTCCTCTATCCTTAGAGTATATTGAATGTACAGAAATGGTTATAACAGAGTTTCTCTTATTCATATTAACAACTACTCTAGGGGGAATGTTTTTATGTGGTGCTAACATTTAATAACTATCTTTATAGCTCCAGAATGTTTCAGCTTATGTTCCTACCTATTGTATGGATATACCAAGACAGATCTACGGTCTAATGAGGTAACAATGAAATATTTACTCATGGGTGGGGCAAGCTCTTCTATTCTGATGGCTATCTATCTAGTAAGTTTTCTGAAAAAACAGACCAGCTGGAAGGTAGCATTTCTCCACAATATAAATATTTCTGAAGAGACCATATAGCAGTTTTCAGTATACAATATATGCACAAGTAGGCCATCACAAGAAATACCTTATATTAGGTGCCTATTTGAACGTGCATGACAAACAATTGAGTAACTAAAGACCAGTAAATGATTTTCCACTATATATGCCATCCATTGAGTGATGATATGCTATACATGAACTAGTTGATGCTTTGTTCATCGAAAGAGTTACAAGGGACTTTTTGGATCGCACTAATTGCACCGAAAACGGCTTCATTCTTGAAGAAATCGAGATATTACCGTCTCCAAAACAAGGTCTGGATCCAATCTTTCAATCTAGCAATGTAGAGCCAAAACTTCATCCTTGTTGTCTTGTCTTGGCACCTCTGACACTTGAATCTCACAAGAAACTGAACTGGAGGGGAGTACGGCATTAGTACTAACTTTTCTGAAAGCCAAGTAAATGACCGCTGCAATATAGGCCGCCATGAAAGGGAAGACGAGGGTGCTAATTATTGCTTTAGCAAATCTTGGTAGGTCACTATATACAAGCCAACTGACGAAGCTAGTACAAAAGAAATAAGTATTGATGCCGATGATCACCAACGACAGGATCCATGATATTCTCGTGATCTGCACAAATTTAAGGTGCAACAAGAACGAATAACTTCAAATCCATGTTTCAAAAGTTTATTTTAAAACATATAGAAATAGCACAACCTAAATAAACGAATTATTTTATGGCATCATCGATGAATAAGAAAAGGGCCTTGTACGAATTTGCTGAAGGCATTGGTTTGTAGTCTCTCTTAGACGTGCTCTAGGGGTGAAACCCAAGATCCGACCCTCAGTGGTTGGACCCGACAACGATGGAGCCTGCACATCATTTCCTTTCCCCAGGCGTTGCTTTCGGAGAACCTTTCTTGTAGTTCATGTGCTTTCAGGTACGGTGGATGGTGATGCTGCTTATCTGTTGCAAGTCTTTAGCCGCGTCGGCTCTCTTTGTTTTTCCTTCTTTTTCTTAATCTTTCTGGCTTTGTGCATCCTCGAAGTCTCGACATGATCGTGATATTATGTCATTACAGAGGCCGGGTGTAATTTGGCATCATTTTGATACGAAAATATTACTCTCCCCGTTGCGCTGGTCCCCTGGCCGCGCCGAGCGTAGGGGCTGCTCGCGATCCCGTTCCCCGCCTCCTGCGTCGGACTGGCGGAACCAGCGCCGTCGCTCCCCTTCCCCGGTGCGCTGCCGGGAGGGCAGCCGCTAACAGGCACACAACAGTCCGCCCTTGCCCCCGGTCGGTACCAGCCCAGCGCGAACTGAACCCACACGATTCGGTACCAGCCCAGCGGCGAACTGAACTCCCCCCCCCCCCAATGGCACGTGTCGGGGCCGACAGGGGGCCAAGAAGAAGAGGGGGCTGGGCCGCGGCTCTTCCCTCTGGTCCACCCCGCGACCCGACGGCTTCCGCCTCGGTTGCTATGCGCCCCGAAGACCGGACCGCCGAACTCATAAAGTGCTTCAACTGCGGCCTCGCCGGCCACTCACAGGTCGCATGTACTCGTCCGCAATGCTGCTACCTGTGCTCGGACCCGGGGCATCCTGCGATCCTATGCCCGGACCGCCGTGTTTCAGAGCTGATGATGTACGGGCATGGGATTGAGGTCCTGGGCTTGTTCCACGTCGAGGTGCCAGACATCCCACCGTCGTCTCCCTCGCTCCTGGAGATTGTCACCATGCTGGGGCATGGGGTGGCTTCTCCGGAGATGATCGAGGCGGAGCTAAACCACCTCTACCACTGCAGCTGGGATCGGCAGGTCACCCTGTTGGCCGGCAACCAGTTCTCGGTGGTGTTCCCCGACGCTGGTAGTCATGGCTACGGCACCCGCAGCGGCGACATCACCCTGGCCCTCAACAAGCTAGTGGTGGACATCTCAGTGCCGGTCCGTGACCGCGGTGGTCGTGCTTGACACGGCATGGATCCTAATCGGCGGCCTCCCCGACATTGCGCGCTCGGAGCAGGTCATTCGTAACATGTCACGTATCCTTGGCAAGGTGGTCGTGGTGGATGAGCTCTCACTCCGCAAGGAGGAGGAGGTACGGGTCACGGTCAAATCCTTAGACTCGTCCAAGCTTCGCGCCACGGTCCGGGTCTTCTTCAATGACCAAGGCTTCAACCTCAGGATCTCCCCCGAGCCGCCCAACCACATCTGCCGCCCTCGCATCCCCGATGATAGCCTCCTGGGGGTGGCCCAGACGGTGGAGGCACGGAGGGTCGACGCAGCGACTGCGGCCCTCGTCACGGCCACAACTCCGGCTCGGAGGAGGACGACGACTCCTCCGAGGACAGCCTGCCTCACGACCCGCCTGCCGCCTCATCTGCTAGGGGAGGCTTAGGGCCGGCCGCACCCACTCCACGGCCCCTTTGCCTTCCGCAGACGGGAGTGACGCGTCTGACGTGAGCCTCCAGGTCTTCCCGGCCTCGTCTCCGCGCTCTCCCGACAGTGTCCCCTCCGGCATTCTCACTGCTCTCTCCACCGACGCCGACTCGATCCCAGTTCCTCCGCTCCCACCTACAGCAGTCGAGACCTCCGAGATGGCGGGGGGTGGCTCGGCCCCGCTCCTCTCGGCCCCTCTCGAAGGGTCGGTCCTGCCAGACCTGGGAGAGACCGATCCCCCCCCACCCAGGGTCCGCCATAACCCCGGCCTCGACCCCGCTGGCCTCCGTCGCGCTCCGGCTCGCGTCTCTGCCGGATCGAGGCGGCCAAACCGGTGGGCAGCCCTCCTCTGCCTATCCCCGAGCGGGCAGAGCTCCGGGCCGCTGCCCGGAACCTTGAGCCGGGTACTCCGTCCATCCCTGCCACTCCTGCTACTTGTTCGTTCTCTGCTCTCAAGTCGGCACCGCTTGGCCACCTGGCAAAGGTGGCGGCAGACTCTGCCATCGTGTTCAGGGGTGAGATCGGCCCCCCGTTAGTTCAGATTGAGGCTATCGCGCGCGCGAAATCCTTGATGGTCGCCTGGCTGAGACACGTGCCCGCCTTCAGTCCACTCCCTGTCCCGAAGCCGCTACTCCCCCAGGCGCCCAATCGCGCGCCATGGCGGAGCCCGCGGAGATCCGGGGGCGGACCCGGTCTCGCACCGCCGCCCTCTGCGCCAAGAGCGCATCCCGAGTCTTGGGGTCAAGCAGCCCCCCGATGAACTCGTGATGCGAACCCTCTTCTGGAACATCCGTGGCTTCGGTTAAGATGGCCGTCGCCGCCAATTGATCGAGTACATGCATGACGAGCGAATTGACATTGTGGCCATCCAAGAAACTATGCGTACGGAGTTCTCCCTCTTGGAGCTCGAACATCTAAGCTCCGACCTATTTGCTTGGCATTGGATCCCTTCTAGTGGGAGCATTGGACACTCAGGTGGCATCCTTCTAGGCGTTAAGGATGCCACCTTTGAGGTAGGAAGCATGGACAAGGGGAGTTCTTCGTTAGCATGGAGATCTTCGAGCATGCTCTGAAGTTCAAATGGGAGATCATAGCGGTCTATGGACCGGCGGATCACCGCCGTTCCGAGGCCTTTCTTGCTGAGCTCCGTAGGAAGGTCGTGGCTGCCCAGCTGCCGGTGGTGGTGGGCGGCGACTTCAACCTCATCCGGTCGGAGGAAGATAAAAGCAATAATTTGGTCGACTTCCCCCGGATGCAGATGTTCAATGACCGCATCGCAGACCTGGAGCTCCGCGAGCTAGATAGAGTTGGTGCCAGATTCATTTGGACCAATCGTCAAACGGACCCGACCCGCTCTGTCCTTAACCGGGTCTTCGTTTCACCTGAGTGGGACATCCGCTGCCCCTAGCTTCGCTTCGGGCGATAACTCGGATTGGTTCTGATCACGTCCCCCTCCTTCTCTCTTTTGAGAACGACCGTCCCCCCTACCACCTCGTTTCCGCTTTGAAACCTTCTGGCTGAACCAGCCCGGGTTTGCCACGACGGTGAACACGCGGTGGCTTCCGGCTCGCGCGGCCCCGCATCGCTTCCTTTCCGCCGTAGACTCCTGGCATTTCTGTGCAGAGCTGTCGCGTCAGTTTATGAAAGGGTGGGGTGCCAACCTAGGGCGGGACCTTCGCGAGAGGAAGAAAGCTCTTCTAGTCTCCATCCAGTCCCTTGACCTCCAGGCAGATTCCGCAGGCCTCTCAGCCGAGGAGTGGCTGCTTCAGTACGATCTTGAGGACCAGCTCACGGTTATTTACACGGACGAGGAGGCGTACTGGCGCCTGCGGGGTACGCAGAATTGGGTCCTCAAGGAGGACACCAATACCGCTTATTTTCAGGCTATCGCCAACGGTGGGCGGCGCCGTAACTCCATCCCATTTCTTTGGGACGGAGCGACCCTCCTACAGCGTCCCGAGGCCATCCGTGCCCATGTAGATGGCTTTTACAGAGACCTATTCTTTGCCTCCCCTCAGGGAGGGATTGCTCTGGCCAATGATATTTGGCCGGCCCGCTATTGTGTCTCGGCAGAGGATAACCAGCGTTGACGGCTCCGTTCTCCAAGGCGGAACTGTGGGCGGCCATTAAGGGCATGAACCCCACTTCTGCCCCGGGTCCGGACGGCCTCCAGGTGAAGTTCTTCCAGACCTTCTGGGATGTCATTAAGCCGAAGGTGATGGCCCTATTCGAGGAGTTCTTTGTGGGCTCCATCAACCTCACTCGACTTAACTTTGGGATAATCACCCTCATTCCCAAAGTTCCTGGCGCCTCAGATATCCATCAGTTCTGCCTAATCATGGTGATCAATGTCATCTTCCGCATCCTGGCTAAGGGGTACGCCAATAGGGTGGCCCCAATTGCTGATCGGATCACCCACCCAGACCAGTCGACATTTATTCAGGGCCGCTACATCCTTGACGGAGTTCTAGTTTTTCACGAAGCCCTCTACGAGGTTCACTCCAAACACCTCAAGGCGGTCTTCCTGAAACTTGACTTCCATAAGGCGTATGACACGGTTAGCTCGGCCTTCCTTCGGGAAGTTTTGCTTCGAAAGGGTTTCGATGTCCGGTGGGTGACCCGCGTGATGCAAATGGTTTCCTCGGGTCGAACTGCTGTCAACATCAATGGAGAAATTGGCCCATACTTCCCCACCTTCTGTGGGGTGCGTCAGGGCGATCCCTTCTCCCCATTCCTCTTTAACATGGTTGTTGACGCCCTCGCCGCCATCTTGGATAAGGCCAAGGCCACGGGGCATATCTGGGGCATAGTCCCGCATCTGGTAGGAGGGAATGGGATCTCCCTTCTTCAATATGCGGATGACACCATTATCATGGTGGAAGGTTCAGATAATGACATCACGAACTTGAAGTTCCTCCTACTCTGCTTCCAGCAGATGTCGGGCCTCGGGAATAACTTCGATAAAAGTGTTGTGATGGTGTTGGGCTACTCCCAGGATGAACGCCAGAGCATCTCGGACCGCCTGAACTGTCAACTCGGATGTTTCCCCACGACATATTTGGGGATCCCCATTAGTGACTCTAGGCTCACGGTGCCCGAGTTGCGCCCCACGGTGAACAAGCTCCAACTCTGTATTGAGCCTTGGCAGGGGAGATGGCTCTCTAAGGCCACTCGGACGGTGCTCATTAACTCGTCCTTGTCTAGCATGCTCCTATTCATTATGAGCTATTATAGCCTGCCAGAGACGCATCATGAGATTGCTAGAGTCCAGGGCCGTTTCTTCTGGGCTGGCGAGGGTGATAAGCAAAAGTACCACATGGTTCGGTGGACTGAGATCTGTAAGCCTCGCGACCAGGGTGGCCTCGGGATCATGTCCTCCAAACGCATGAACATTGCCCTACTTACTAGGTGGCTATGGCGGATAGCGAACGGAGAGGGTGGCCTTTGGCTCCGCATCATTCAGCAGAAATACCTCCGCGGACAGCCGCTCGCATTTGTTGAGTCAAACATGTCTCCGATGCATGCATGGCTACAGCGGCAGCAGTAGCAGTTACTTAGCCAGGAGGTGGAAATGACATGCAGCTGCATGTCGGCAAGAAAAGCAGTAGCGGCTGCATGCCTTGGTAGTTAAGGAAACTACTAGTAGTAGTAATTTACTATGGTAAAAGCTGAGCAAGTCGTCAGCGGTGATGTAATCTAGGAGCTTGACGTAAGCTCATACATATAGTTAGTCGGTTCAGCTACCTATATAAGGAGCACTACTCCATCGCTGTAATTCATTCCACTCCAATCCAGTGAAGGAACAAAGAAGCAAGCTAGCTTCGATTAGTAGTAGCATCACCACACCGTGAGCTCCTCACCAGTATCAGTGTGTGTATGTCCACAATATAAAGAGTGTTCTACTAGTTCGTACTAGCTTCAGTGCACTTTGTTTTTCCTCGACTTTGTCTGATCCTCGGCAGCCAAGCTACTCTGTAGTTTGGGCTAACAGCATTCTGCCAGCGATCCGGAGGCTCTCAGTTTTGGCAATCCATCATTCAGCTATTGCCTGTCCTTCGCCTCGGGACATCGATCGTGGTTGGCTCTGGCACGTCCACGTTGTTTTGGTTTGATCGGTGTGCTGGCGACGCCCCCTTCACGGCGCGCTTCCCTGACTTGTTCACCATAGCTGTCGATCCTAGGATCTCCGTAGAGGTGGCCCTTATTGAGTTAAGGCACCTGACGTTCCGACGGCCATTTGGACCGGCCGAAATGCATCTTGGCAGGGCTTGCTTGACTGTATCGCGCTGCACGGGCCGGCCTTGGAGAACGAGGATGACCGCACCATGTGGAGACTAGAACCCTCTGGCCAATTCTCTACTAAATCCCTGTACCAGGCTATCGCCGCTTCCCCGGGACCTGTGGCTCTCACAACCATCTGGGAGATCCAGCTCCCCTTGAAGATAAGGATATTCTTGTGGCAATGGATCCGCGGCCCATCCGGCATGGAGGTACTGAAGCGCAACGGCCCTGGAGACGGGTTAGATCTTCCCCGCTCTGGGGGACGGAGGAGGATTCAAACCATATCTTCTTCACCTGCGTGTCCGCGCAGTTCCTCTGGAGCAGTTTCCGTGAAGTAATAGGGGAAGCTGGGACCAAAACAACTCCTCCGCTCTCTTCCCCGAACTCCAAGCTTTACCCCCCCCCCCCCCACACACACGGCCCGCCACATTAAGTGGCTGACCATCGGGGTGCTAGCCTGGACGCTGTGGACTGTTAGGAATAAGCTTGTGATTCAGCGTATACCTCTTAGACGTGCTACTGACGCTGTGTTCAAATGGTGGTTACTTGCAGCTTTGGCGGCCGCTTAGCCGCCTCAGGGAGAGAAACGTCATCAACTCCATCATCACCCAGCTTCGCGCGATGGCTCTCCGGTTGGCTCCGCCGCTCCCTCCCCTGCCACCAGAGCCGGATTAGATCTTCCCCGCCTCGTCGTCGCCGCCGCGTGTGTGTGTGCGGCCCTGTTGTTTGTGTGCGTTGGGCTTGTTGTGTTCTTCCCACAGCTAAACCCTTTGTGATTGGTGTGTCCCCGTGTCGCTGTTGGTGTTTGTTAGACTTTGCCTGCGGTGACGGTGTGTGTGTGTTCGCTTGTTGGTACTCTGTTGGACCTTGTACTCGATGGTTTGCTTTACTTATAAAACGGGGCGAAAGCCTTTTTCGGTAAAATATTACTCTAAGGAGAATGAGAAACCAAGAGGCGATGGCGTTTGAATCAGGATCTAGCGATGCCCAGGCGGCGCCTGCCCGCCCTCGCCGCCTGGCACCCGCCGCGAGCCCCTAGCATCGCCCCTCGCTCCGCGCCCTCCGCCCGCCCCCTCGGGAGGCCTCGTCACCGCCACGCCCGGCTCATTGGGTCGACCTCGCCAGGATGCGGTCGGGCGGTGGCCTCCGCATCCAGGCGCGCGACCCCGCCTCCTCCTCACGTAGCCTACCGGTGCCGACCAGCGTGGATGGCGGCTCCGTCGCCGTCTTGCGGTCTCGCTCGAGCATTCGGCCGAGCCTGCTAGCCACCGGTTAGCCTGCCATGCCCGTTAGCATCGCCCGGGCGGCAGCGCCCCTTCGGGAGGAGGTTTCCCCTCGGGATGGCTCCAATCTCCGCCCCCTGGGTCGCGCGCATCTGGGCTGGCCCCGCATGGGCCCTTCGGCTGCGGCTGCTCCTCCGACGTGGGCCTTCGGGCGTTGGGCGGCCCGCCCCCGCCCAGGTTTCAGGCCCAACCTCGACTGGGCGCCCGCCCGCTGGAGGAGGGTCGTCTGGCCCTCAGGACCTTGTCGCTCCCATCCCCTCATCACGCCTCCAGTCCCCCTCGTCTGCTCCCGAACTCCCTCCCCTCTCCCCGAACAGCGTCGCCGCTGCCCCGATCCCTACCTCCTCTGGCTCCGCCCCCCCCGCGGCGGATCCCATGATGACTCGGTAGTGGGAGGATGGCGGCACCAGCAGCAAGCGCCGCCTCGACGACTACCGCGACCCCCCGTGCCCCTCTCCTGACGCTCTCCCGGACGGTCGCCGCTCCCCCTACTGGCGTTCGCCTGGCCGCTCCGACCGCCGGGGCCGGTCGCGCTCCCCCTATCGCGAGGGGTTGGCTTCCCCGGAGATGATCGAGGCCGGGCTCAACCACTGTACAGCTGCCGGTGGGATTCTTTCCGGGCAAGCCAGTTCAGTTTCTTTCTGGTAGCAAGAGATCTCATATCAGATTAAGTAAAGGGATTACCTAGCTAAGCGCATATCGAAGAGTAGGAGACTTCCGCCACTATAGAAAAAAGCGTTGATGGATCAATTTACGTAGGTGGGTCTCAACTTCGGATCAAGACATTCGGTTTGCCGATGAAGAGTACTGCCTTGGAGGGTTAGGGGTTGTAAGGGAAGAGCCAACCTTTTGTAGGTAGCAAAACATCTCACTCAGTAACTGAATTAGAGTTCGATCTTTTCCGTTTGTGTTGTCTTTTTGCATTTTTGTTTCGATCCGACATCAGATCTGAGTTATTGTTCACTGACTATATCTTAGACCATTGCGATCTCTTTCTTTCACTTCGTTTTTCTTCCTTCCCTTCGGTACTCCTTAACTCGGAGATACTCCTTCGGTACTACTTTGAACAGATGGGTTTAGTCCCATCCTTCGGGCAACGTTTTCTCCGGGTACCACCGGGTTGAAAGAAATCCCTTACTATTAGGACATAGTGTTCGGTACGACTTAAGGCTATTGGATTGACTTTCTTTAATGTTGCATCTGCTTTCAACTATTTCATAGCCTCCGTCCCGAGCAAGCGTCAAGAGCAGGTGTTGAGCCAAAAGTAAAATCCATAGAGTTGGGGACTAAAGAGACTCTTTTTTACAGCCAACCATGAAGAGAGAGAGTCTCGAGTAGATTCGGTAATATTGAGTCGATCTAGTATGGAAAATTCCTCGTTGTCGCTTCGCCTTTTGCCTACTTATGCTTCATCTGCAGATCGGTTCCTTCCCCAAAGTTCTTACTTATAGGCTTTATAGCCAAGCAATAGAATAGCCGCTTCTTCTAAAGCGGATTAGAGTCTGACGACCAAAGCTACGGGCGGCCTCTACCGCTTTCACTCACTGTTCTGGTTGAACTAGAGCTTTGGCTGAGCGACCACCTTCTTCAAGTATTCTTAGCTTACTGTTTGCTTCCTGCCTGATCGGTGCTGACTGAAGTGACCCCGCCTGCGGGCAATGAGTTCACCGTGGTCTTCCCCGATGCGACCAGCCACGGCTACGCCACCCGGAGCGCCGACATCACTCTCGCCCTCAACAAGCTCGTGGTGGACATCTCTGCGCCGATCCGCTACCCTAAGGCGGTAGCGACCCTTGACACAGCGTGGATCCTCATCTCCGGCCTGCCCGATATTGCGAGGTCGGAGCGAGTGATTCGCAACATATCCAGGATCCTGGGCAAGGTGGTCATGGTGAATGAGCTCTTGCTCCGCAAGGAGGAGGTCCGCGTCAAAGTCAAGGCCTTCGACTCCTCCAAACATTGTGCCACGGTCTGCGTGTTCTTCAACGACGAAGGCGTCGACCTCAAGATCGCACCTGAGCCACCCAACCACGTGGGCCGCCCCCGCTTCTCCGACGACTCGCACTTGGGTGGCGGCCCGGGTGGTGATGATGACTACTGTGGTCGCCATCGGCGCTCTCACCGCTCTGACGATGAGGAGGGCTCGGAGGACAGCCGCTCCCCATCCCCTCCGCCCGATCCTCCGTCTCCCGCGGCTGCTCGGGGTGGAGCTTCGACCGGTCGTTTCCATGGGCTTATGCCCCTCCTCAGGGACCCGTTGGCCTCCCCCATGCCGAGTGCGCGCGACGCCCTTGGGGCCGGCTCTCTGGTTCCGTTGGGTGCTGTTTCTCCCGCCGGTCCTGCCGACTCCTCCGACACTTCCAGTGTGGGAATGCTCATCCTTCCGGCGACATCTCCGCGCTCCCCCACCTCGGACCTCGCTGTCCTCCACCTTACCGACCCCGGCAACGGTCCTGATGCCTCCCCTCGGCTCCCTACCGCCGGTCCCGTCGAAGCTCCCAGCACGGAGGACCCCCCCCCCCTAGCCGCTGCTCTGGCCGCGGCCCCCCACTGCCCCGGCTCGAGCTGCCGGTGTGTGCTCCGCCGGCTGGGGTGAGGACCGGCGCGTCTCCTCTAGCCTCGATTTGCCTGCCAGCCACCTCCCCGCCCCCCGTCAGCCATGGGGAGTGAGGTGGACTCCGTCCTTTCTACGCCTGTGGATGCACCTCCGCACCCACCACGGACTGCTGCCTACTCCAGGCGTGGGCGCTCGACCTCGACTCTGGTGATGTCCTCATGGCGCAGCGCCCGGATCGATGCTGCTCGGCCGGCTGGCAGCCCTGCTTTGCCAATCCTGGAGCGGGCAGAGCTTCAAACCGCGGCCCGCAACCTCAAGCCAGGTACCCCAGTCATCCCAGCTAGTTCTTCTACATGCCCTTTTTCTGCCTTGGAGTCGGCTCCGCTTGGGCACTTAGCTAAGGTCGCGGCCGACTCCACTATAGTTTCCAGGGGGGAGGTGGCTACCCCCTTAGTCCAGATCGAGGCAACCCGGGCCCGGGAAATCCTGGATGGGAGGTTGGCTGAGGCTCGTGGTCGCATGGCCACACCCCTCCCCCCGCGGCCAGTGGACCTCACACGTCCACCCTGTCAGATACCCAGGCCTCGCAAGCGGCCCTGGAGATCCGTGGCAGCACCTGCTCCCACCCCGCCGCCCTCCGTGCCCAAACCGCCTCCCGTGTCCTCGGGTCAAGCAGCCCCCCGATGGCGGCTTAATGCGGACCCTTTTTTGGAACATTCGTCGGCAAAGATGGCCGGCGCTGCCAACTCATCGAGTACATGCGAGATGAGAGGATAGACATCGTGGCAATCCAAGAGACCATGCGCACAGAGTTCTCCTTGTCTGAGCTTGGGCGGCTGAGCACCCACCTGTTTGCCTGGCATTGGCTCCCTTCTAGTGGGATCGCCTGGCACTCGGGTGGCATCCTGCTAGGTGTCAAGGATGCCACCTTTGAGGTGGCTGGTATGTATAGGGGGGGATTTCTTTGTCAGTATGGAGCTGTTCGAGCGTGCTCTCAACTTCAAGTGGGAGATCATCATTGTCTATGGCCCCGCTGACCACCGCCGATCTGCGTCCTTCCTTGATGAACTCAAGAGGAAGGTGTCGGCCACGCGCTTGCCGGTCGTAGTAGGTAATGACTTCAACCTCCTCCGTTTTGCGGAGGATAAGAGCAACGATCTAGTAAAACTTCCCTCGAATGCAGATGTTCAATGATTGCATCGCTGAGCTCGGTCTGCGGGAATTAGACAGGGTTGGTGCCAGATTCACCCGGACCAACCGCCAGGCGGACCAGGCCCGCTCTGTTCTGGACCGCATCTTGGTCTCGCCAGAGTGGGAGCATTGCTGCCCCCTTGCCTCCCTCCGCGCCATCACCCGGATTGGCTCGGACCATGTCCCTCTGCTCCTGTCTTCTCAAGATGACCGCCCGCCCACTGCGCCTAGGTTTCGCTTCGAGACGTTCTGGCTTAACCAGAACGGTTTCGCTGAGGCCGTTCGGGACCGCTGGATGGAGGCCTGGCTCGCCCCTCACCAGTCCATCTCGGCGGTGGATGATTGGCACTTCTGTGCGAAGCGCTCTCGTCAGTTTATGAAGGGCTGGGGCGCAAACCTTGGACGGGACCTATGGGGTCGCAAGAAGGCCCTCCTCGCCTCCATCCAAGCGTTGGACCTCCAGGCCGACTCGGTGGGTCTAGCCCCTGATGAGTGGCTGCTTCGTTACGACCTTGAGGATCAGTTCACGGTCATTTACACCGACGAGGAGGCGCATTGGCGACTCCGGGGGACCCAAAAGTGGGTCCTCAAGGGTGACGCCAATACGGCCTATTTCCAAGGCATCGCCAATGGTCGTAGGAGGCGGAATACCATCCCCTTGCTTTGGGATGGGGAGACCCTCCTGCAGCGCCCGACCGAGATCCGTGCTCATGTCGATGGCTTCTATAAAGCCATTTTTCCGCCCCTAGGGGAAGCTTGGCCCTAGCTACGGACTTCTGGGTTGGTCGACAGTGCATCTCGGCCGCGGAAAATGCCGCCCTTACGGCTCCGTTCACTGAGGAGGAAGTCTGGGAGGCGATTAAAGGAATGAATCCATCGTCCGCCCCTGGCCCCGACGGTCTGTCGGTGAAGTTCTTCCCGACCTTCTGGACTGCCATCAAGCCGGAGGTTATGGCCCTCTTTGAGGAGTTATATGTGGGCACCATTGACCTCCACTACCTTAACTACGGGATCATCACATTGATTCCCAAGGTGCCTGGAGCCTCGGACATTCGTCAGTTCCGGCCAATCATGGTGATCAATGTGATCTTCCGCATACTGGCAAATGGATACGCCAATAGGGTGGCCCCTTTGGCCGACAACATCACCCACCCTGACCAGTCTGCCTTCATCCAAGGCCAGTATATTCTGGATGGGTCCTTGTCTTCCATGAAGTTTTGCATGAGGTCCGGTCCAAAAACCTCAAAGCAGTCTTCCTGAAAATTGACTTCCACAAAGCCTACGACACGGTTAGCTGGTCCTTCCTTCGGGAAGTGTTGCTCAGGAAAGGGTTCGACGATCGCTGGGTCACCCGGGTCATGCAGATGGTGGCCTCTGGGCACACCGCGGTTAACATTAATGGGGAGATCTGGCCCTATTTTCCCATCTTATGTGGGGTTAGGCAGGGTGACCCCTTCTCTCCGTTTCTGTTCAACATGGTGGTTGACGCCCTGGCGACGATCCTTGATAAGGCGAAGACCGCGGGCCACATCCACGGCATAGTCCCGCACCTAGTGGAGGGAGGTGGTGTCTCCCTCCTCCAATATGCCAACGACACCATTATCATGGTGGAAGGCTCGGCGGCCGATATCTGAACCTGAAATTTCTGCTACTGTGCTTCCAGCAGTTGTCAGGTCTCAAAATAAACTTCAATAAGAATGAGGTAATGGTTTTAGGCTATTCCCCCTCCGAGAGGCAGAGTATTGTTAACCGGCTCAACTGTCGGCTTGGTTCTTTCCCCACCACCTACCTGGGGATCCCCATTAGCGACTTTCCGCTCTCCGTGGCAGACCTGCGGCCCTTGGTGCTCAAGCTTCAGCACCGTATTGAGCCATGGCAAGGGCAATGGTTGTCTAAGGCGGCTCGGACGATCCTCATCAACTCGTCCTTGTCCAGCCTCCTCTTGTTCATCATGAGTTTCTACAGTCTGCCCGAAATGTTGCACCATGAGATCGGTTCAGTCCAGGCGCGCTTTTACTGGGCCGGTGATGGTGATAAGCAGAAATACCATATGGTTTGTTGGACCGACATCTGCAAACCTAGGGACCAAGGCGGCCTCGGCATCATGTCCTCCAAATGCATGAACCTGGCACTCCTAATGAGGTGGCTCTGGCGCATTGCAAATGGCGAGGGTGGCATGTGGTTGCAAATCATCCGAAACAAATACTTGCACGACCAACCTCTTGCCTTCTGCCTTAGGGCAAGGGGATCCCAGTTCTGGTAGTCCGTCATCCAGCTGCTCCCGGTTCTCCGCATCGGGACCTCCATCACGGTAGGCTCTGGGACAACCACTCTGTTTTGGTTCGACCGGTGGGCCGGGGACTCCCCCTTCGCTGCCCGGTTCCCGGACCTCTTCTCCATTGCGGTGGAGCCTAGGATCTCCGTCGAGACGGCCCTTATTGACTTAGGGCGTCTCGCGTTCCGGCGGCCATTTGGGCCCTCGGAAATCGCCGCCTAGCATGAGCCCCTGGAGGCCGTTGCGCTTCACGAGCCTGATCTGGCGCAGCCTCATGACCGCTTATCCTGGTGCCTAGAGCCCTCGGGCCGATTCTCCACGAAGTCCCTATACCAGGCCATCGCCCCCGCCCCAGGCCCGGCGGTCCTCGAGTTGATCTGGGCTATCCGTGTTCCCCTCAAGATCAGGATCTTCCTGTGGCAATGGATCCGTGGCCGGCTTCCCTCCGGCGTAGAGGTGTTAAAACGGCCCGGGCGATGGGACGTGTCCCCTATGTGGGACTGAGTAAACCTCGAATCAAATTTTCTTGTCGTGCGTCTCCGCCCAGTTCCTCTGGAGCTGCCTCCGTGAGGTAGTCAGGGGTAGTTGGTGCAACACCAACTTCCCGGACCTCCCCACCGAGGTCCAGGCATCTACCCCATCGGGCCGCCACATTAGGTGGCTGCTCATTGGGGTCCTTGCTTGGACGCTCTGGACCATGCATAATAAGCTTGTCATCCAGCGAGTGCCTCTTCGACGTGCCACTGACGTAGTATTCAAAATGTGTGGTTATTTGCAGCTTCAGCGGCCGCTTAACCGCCACCAGGACCGGGACGCCATCAACATCATCATTGCTGACCTTCGCGTGATGGCTCTTCGCTTGGCGCCGCCGCTTCCTCCACCACCTGAGCCGAATTAGCTTCTTAGCTGCGGTGTAACCGTCTTTGTTTTCGTTTTCAGGGCTTGTTGAGCTGTGCCCTCAGCAGAACCCTCTTGTACTCTATGTTGTGCGACTTTCTGTGTGTGTGTGTGGGTGAACCTCTGTGATACTTTGTGGCTGTGGTGGTTTGCTTTATTAATAAATCGGGAAAGCCTTTTTGGGTAAAATATTACTCTTTGTTGAACAAAATGCATGTGCTGGAACCGATTCCTAGTTTCCTGGTAAACGACTACTTTGATATGTGGCATCTTGTATGCCATCTTGTTTGTGTGTAGGTAGTCACAAGCAACATGACACAAGATACATAACTTTAAAGTTAAATTCGACCTTCAAATAAGAAAATGAACACAAAGTATGCCATCAATAAGACTTTTCTTATGATTGTCACTACCTATCATTCACATCGGAGCTTGTCTACTCTTACTATTTGTATGTTTCATGGTTCAAGAATTACATGTGAGGACAGATGTATGTAGTCTTGATATTCAATTTCTTGTAAACTTCATGTGACCATTTTACTAAAAACCATGTACCATATGATTGCATCTATACATAGAAACAGGAGACATGTGAGGACAGATGTATGTAGTCTTGATATTCAATTTCTTGTAAACTTCATGTAACCATTTTACTAAAAACCATGTACCATATGATTACATCTATACATAGAAACAGGAGACAGAGCACACACCGCCAAACTATGAATACTTAAAAAAATATATATAAGAAATATTAGATTTATATCTCTAAATTAAAAAAAATGCAAAAGTACTACCCTATTAAAAAATATACTTATCGTTGGTAACGACAACAAACAGAGGTTAGTTGCAATGGGCAACCAAAAGCATCACAACTTCACATCCTTGAGGCACCGTAGTTCCCCTACTCGAACCCTCGCGCCATCATGGCTGCATTACCGAGAAAAAACCGTTCAAACAAAAAAGAGCTCGAACGTGCATCGTGGGGGACGAATTTCGTCGTTCAGTCTACACCAACCACCGCAAGTGTACGTCGCGCTCAGTGATTTTTTTCTCCAGTTACTCGCACCCATCTACTCATCTAGATGCCGTCAAACTCCTAAACATAATCCAGCATTGGCTGCGCGGAACATGACTACCCGCGGGCGTGAACCGGATTGGCATAGATCATGGTGCGGGCGGCCAACGACAATAATAGGACAAGTGACAGTGTCTAGGCGGTTGGTGGCATTAATATGAGTAGATGGGTGCAACTAACGGAGAACTTCTCAGTGCACGTGATGTACGCTTGTGGAGATCAGTGTAGATTGAACGACGAAATTCGTCCTCCATGATGCATGCTTCAATCCCCTTTTTGTCTGAATGCATTCTTCTCATCGATGCAATCCTGATGCTGCGAGGGGGAGCTACGGTGCGTCAGGGGTGTCGTCAGGGGTGTGCAACTGTGACAGGGATTATGTTGTCTCGGGGTATACAAACTTTTCGTTACCCTTTGCAACAAAATAATCCTTGCTAGACCTTGATGATCGAGCAATCAGGGCGTAGATGGTTCAGATTCCCCACTTAGGATGCCTACGTAGGCCCACACTCTACACTCGAGTAAGCTCATGGAGCGACTCGGAATGTTTCTCGTGCTACACAAGGGAATAGTCCTCGATGAGTTGATTCTCCCATTTCATCGAAGAACAATTGAGATAATACTACAAAAGTATTAGGTTGTACAATACTAAAGTATATATCAATTTTTATGTTATTCTCACCTCACAAGTTATTATGTATCATGGTAATAACCATAGTATGAGTGAGCTTACCCATGTTGAGTTCTTGTACGGTCCTATCATTGAGCAACAGCTACTGAATTTGAGGAGAGGAACGAGAGCAAATGGCAGCACAAACGACAATATGACCTGCAGCACACAAATAAAACGTCATTAAACATTCGCATAGCCTGTATACTCATTTACTTTATGGTGCATTGAGATGGAAAAGTGACCGCTGCTATATTGATGAGTTGACGAACTCGTAAAGCACCACCAATGCTGCAAATTATCAAAGTAGGCACCATGGTGAGACAGGGAGCAAAAAGGTATATGATGAATACCCTCATCCCTGAGAATCCCTGTGAATGTTCATGTTAGATAAATTATACCGAGGGGCATTGGGTGAGGGAATCATGTACAGAAAACACTGTATGTACTTTTAATGCAAAACTAGGGCTTGAACGTTATTCTAATTTTTGAAATATTTAATAGATGATATTTTTTAAAAAAAATGGAAAATGTAATTTAATAGTGAGCAAGTGTGGGACATGGATTTTTGGAACATGTTCCATGTGCGCCCATTATGAGTAGTAAAATCAGAAAAAATAGACAATTCTGTTTTTTTTTTGTAACATACATGATCGATTGTTCTATTCACATGTGAAGTTTCATGAAGAAATGACATCCGTGGTATTCTAAGAAAAAATAATAATAAAATCAGTGCTATAAAAAGGACTATGTTTGAAGTAATTTGGAGATCAGATTTTATTTTCTTCGCTAAGAATACGACGTGTGTCATTTCCTTGCAAAACTTCATATATGAATAGAACCGTCAACTAAGTTTGATTAGCTAAATTTTTTGAATTGTTTGATTTTTTTATTTTTAGATTTTACTATTAATAATGGGTGCGCGTGGAACCATGTGCACCATTGTATTTTCCGTATGTATGTTAGTAATGTTACTAAGTTTTCCCCTTTAGCATGTATGGTTATAAAATTTCTAGTCTGCGAGAATTAGTGCTGGTATATAAGTTTTGCCCTTTACTCCCATATAATAAGTTCAATTTTAGAATAACATTGTATTATGTAATATAAATTAAATGTGCACAACACGAATTTGTGAGTCCGATAAAATGTTATGTAATTGACTACATTTTCTAACAAATAGAATTTATATGCATGAGCTTATACATTAAATGCAAAATACATAATAACAATGCTATAACTTTACCTGCATAATGTATTGCCCAGAGTAGGTGGTAACCACTGCACAGCTTTGTCCAGAAGCTAATAATGCCAAACCATAAAAAATTGATCTTGACCGTCCCAAAATATTCTGTAAAATAAAATTGATTTTCAACTGAGAGTATACATGATAATTTACTTCTATGAATTTTTATGTACATAATATGTATGGTCTATTCTTTATAGTGAATCCTACTCCCTCCGATCCATAATAAGTGTCGCAGTTTTGAACTGGTTCAAAACAAACTGCGACAAGTTGTTCAAAACTGCGACACTTATTATGGATCGGAATGAGTATTATACTTCTGAATGTAAGGCGAATGACCTCAATTATGTTTGGGGGAAATATTAACCTTGAATAGTACGGATGCTGACTTTAAAGTGAGACTGCTGCATGTGTTCGTATCATCCAGTGAAAGATTATCAGCACATATAGTTCCAGAGAGTGATACAATGGCAACATTTATGACGAGCACAAGAAACAAAGCGAATGCGTTCTCTAGAAGGAAGAACACAGATGCATCCTGCAAAAAAATTACTAAAATTATATCTGCTGGTACTTCTGCAACTAGAACGAAAGAAGTGGGTACCATAGATCTAGCAATAGCTGCAAATACTATGACCTTGTTATATATATGTTGTACAATCATGTCAGCTTCAATGCATGGTGTAATTAGCTTATGTTTGTGTAGATCTTTTCCCCCCTTTTGGCTTCTTTTATTTCCAAAAATCTTGGCAATTCGTACACTTTGCTAGCCTAGAATTTTGTGGTTTACTACAGATACTATTTCAAATGTTGCATGTTTCTTGAAAGCAATAAGATATTAATCACTATGGCCAACTGCATTTAAGGGCTATATTGTGTATGGGGACATATAATATTGTAAGCACATAGAAAAAGGAAGTCTAAGTAGAATATTCAAAACAGAACAAAAATACTAAATTTGGATATTTACCTTAACTGCTTCAGAGGATGATGGTAATTTTCTTGATGAAACAAGAGAAGAATGTAGGAAGAGATTGTGCCTAGTATTTCAAAAACAATTGAAATTAGTGGAAGCTATTTCTTTTTAGTTTACACACTAGATAAAACCCCCTATGCTTTGGGGTGATAAAAGTACATTTGTGGATAGGAACTGAACGTTTTCAACCAATCATCCAAGAGTATAAAATAACCTTAGTGGATAGTCTTGTTAATAGGTGCAAGAGTGAACGAAAATATTTATGTAGCCGGAAACAATGATGTACAACTGAATAGTTGATTTTTGTAACCATAAATAGCAAATCGACTAGTTTCTCATGTGCCCTTAATTTATTATCAGCATGCAATTCACAAAGATAGAATGTCTATCAGGAATAAATATTGCAAATACATGTTCTTATTTATATTTCCATAAGAATACAGTGTTCATGTTGATGACCAACGAAGCAACAAATATGTCCCATACTTACGGTACAACAAGGGCACTGATCAGTGCAACTGCATCTGAGATAGCATAATGTCCTTTAAGTCTTGGGATAAATAACCCTTCAATTAACTCATTCATCGGAGGATTGACATGGCTCAGCTCTATAAAGAAGCAAGAGGCCATGATGAGCATAAACACTGCAATCATGAACTCCAATTTCCGGACCTTAAGAGAAAAGGGACTTTATAAATATCACTGCATTTATTAACATCATATATACTAAACAATGAATGTGTTCTTGCTATCTTAGGTATTGTTACATAGGAAGTCTCTTGCAAGCAGTGAAGGATCTAGCACAATGGGCCAGGGTGGGCCATTAGTGAAGATAACCATCAAAAAAATTATTATTATTTATTTTTTCTATGATATAAAGGCTAATGGGAAATCCCAGCTCGTAAGTGTCTCATCTACGAAATTTCAGCTCCTGGTACTAAATAGTCCAAAGTGGATCTAGCACATCTTTTGTAACCCTAACAACCTTTGTATCTATTCCATGTACAGCTGTGTATAAACAGAGATCAAGGTCTCTGATGATTTCTCACAGCAAAACTTTCTCAGTTATTACTGTTATACTTATGAAAGGGACGAGATTTTGGTTACTGCGAGTTCCAAAAATATTTTTCCCTTCTGTTTTATAGCGGGATGAAATGTCTTACCCCATAGCTTTGTAATCCGAGAAGCAGTATAACAGTTGCTGCACAAATCAGTACACCAGCCCAGAAAGGAAGATCAAGCACCATGTTGTATGCTAAAGCAGTTCCAAGAACTGTATAAACATAATGAAAAATAATAATAAGACCTAAGTATATATCAAAGTAAAATAACTGATAAAGCATTCAATTTTCAACTAGGTACTCCAGCAAAAGTCACCATCCCCGTCCTAAACTCTACAAAAACGGACACTCATGACGTGCGGGAATTATGTCATTTTACACAACTAAGTTGGGTTATAGGTAATTTGGACTGACGTATACACATGTTTACCTGACCTGGAACCCTTGTAGAGAACTATAATCTCACCCTATTCATCTTAGGGAACCAGCCGCGGGGGGGATCAGAGAATTCAAGTTTTCTTTAAACAAATCAAAGTTTAATTGTTTAAGTTTTTTTTTAAAAAATAAGTTTAATTGTTTAAGTAGGGCTACAGATTTATATGGCTATAATTTGGATGGTGAACTGGATTGTAATCCATCCAAATTAGAATGGGCTTTGCGTTTGCAATGGATCTCTACTGTATAGACCCATTAGTATTACCGAAAAAGGCTTTCCCCCCGCTTATATATAAAGCAACGATCGACATACATGATGCAAACCACCCGACACGACACACACCCAAGGCAGATACAAGGGAGCTGACGAACAGCAACGCTACTCCAAACACCCCAAAGCAAACAACAAGTAGGCCCAGGAAGACCGAATTCTCACAGCTCCGGAGGATTGGCTACGCAAACAGCTGAAGATCTCGTACCTGGGACTTGCATCCTTGGAACGGACTATTGCAAGACAGCGCGCCCGCATCGCCTCCCTCAAAGATGGTGACGCCAGCACTGCCTTCTTCCACCGGCAGTGCTCGTTCCGACGACAGAAGAACCGCATCTTCCGCCTCTCCGCGAACGGCCTGCTGCTCACCGACCACAACGAGATGGCCGAGGCTGCTTTCCGGCACTTCGACGCCCTGCTTGGCACGGCGGTCGAGCGCGACCACACGCTGGATCTGTCGCAGCTCATCGACGGAAGTGACCTTTCTGATCTTGATGCGGCCTTCTGCCCGGAGAAGATCTGGGAGGCAGTAAAACGCCTGCCTGCGCACAAGGCACCCGGGCCCGACGGCTTCAACGCCGAATTCCTTTGCGCGTGTTGGAGCATCGTCAAGCAGGACTTCATGGACGTGTTCCAACAGCTCTTTGAGATGCGCGGCCGCGGCTTCTGCAAGCTCAACCAGGCACTTCTAACTCTGCTGCCGAAGCGCGCCGTCGCCCTAGAGCTGCGAGACTACCGCCCGATATGCCTCATTCACATTGTGGCCAAGGTCTCGCCAAGGCCCTCTCGCTCCGGCTAGCTCCAAAGCTTGACCACCTTGTCAGCCGCAACCAAAACGCGTTCATCCTCGGACGGAGCCTCCACGACAACTTCATGCTCGTCCGGCAATCGCTCAAGCTATTGAGCCAACTTGGAGCCCCCCGGGTCATGCTCAAGCTAGACCTCCCGCGCGCATTCGACTCCATATCATGGCCATTCCTCTTTGAGGTCCTGCGCCAATATGGGTTCAGTCATCGCTTTCTTGAGTGGATTGCCATCCTTCTGTCCTCGGTGAGCACGCGGGTCCTGTTGAATGGCGTGCCAGGACCTCCGATTTGGCATAGAGAAGGGCTGCGGCAGGGCGACTCTCTGTCCCCGCAGCTATTCGTACTCGCGGTTGACACCCTCGTCCGGCTGATTCAACGCGCCCACGACGCGGGCATCCTCCTGCCGTTGCACCCGCGGAGGCCTATTCCGGCGATATCACTATACGCCGACGACGTCATGCTATTCTGTCATGCCACGGAGAGCGACATAACTGCGGTCAAGGAAATCCTTGGCCTGTTTGGCGGAGCGTCTGGCCTCAAAGTAAATTACACGAAGAGCTCGGCCACGGTCTTGCATGGGGAGCAGGCTGCCACTGAGATCATCACCGGCCTGGGTTGTTCGACCGCTGCGCTCCCAGTCACCTACCTCGGCATACCCTTGACGACGCGCCGCCCGTCCGCCGGTCAGTTGCAGCCCTTGGTCGACAGGGTCGCCGGGCGCTTGCCCACCTGGAAAGCATGGCTTATGAATAGAGCCGGCAGGCTTGCCCTCGTCAAGTCGGTCCTCTGCGCGATCCCGGTGCACCAGCTGCTTGCTTTTGCCCCCATGAACAAACTCTGCGGCAGCTTGAGAAGATTCAACGGGGATTCTTATGGGCTGGGCGAGCCGTCGCCAACGGTGGTCACTGCCATGTGAACTGGCGCCTCGTCTCCCGCCCCCTCGAGCCTGGGGTTCTCGGGGTTCGCGACCTCGAGCGCACCGGGCTTGCGCTCAGACTGCGGTGGCTTTGGCTCTCGCGAACTGACGAGGGACGCGCCTGGCAAGGGCTGGATCTTCAATTCTCCTACCATGAGCGCTCCCTGTTCTTTGCTTCCATCGTCATGGCCATTGGGAACGGCATGAAAGCCTTGTTCTGGGAGGATCGATGGCTCAACGGGCGCTCCGTCGGCGAGCTCATGCCCCTGCTCTACAACTGCGTCCCCAAATGACGGCGCAAGGTTAGAACGGTGGCCGAAGGCCTCAAGGGCAACGCTTGGGCCCGTGACATCGAGTATGCTTCGCCTCCACGAGATCGGTCAAGACTGCAGCTCGCACTCGCCTGAGGCCACACTTCGCGATGCCCCGATCAATCGATCCGAAGTGGACCACGAGCGGCATCTATTCTGCGCAGACTTGCTACTCGCCACCTTCCAAGGATCCACGACCTACTACTCCGAAGCTGATCCGAAGGCATGGGCTCCCCGAGGGTCAAGTTTTTCCATTGGCTCGCTAACTTTGGATCGCTGCTAGACCGCCGACCGCCTAGCCCGCCATGGCTCGCAGATCATCCGCGCTGTCTTTCAGGCGATCAGCACCAAACGATGCGGCACCTCTTGCTTGACTGCCTTCTCGAGGCAGGTATGGCACGAGACCTGGCGTGGCTGCGCATCCCGCCGATCCCTAATCAGAGCCCACCATGGATCGGTGGCAACACGCCAAGCACGACACGCCACAAGCACAACGCAAGGCCTCGCAATCAGAAGCGCCCTAGTACCGTGGCTCGCCTCGAAGCATAGGAACAGCTGCGTTGATAACGTGGCGCCTTCCCTCGCACGCTCGTCGACCGAATCAAGGAGAAGCGGCTCGGGCCAAGGCCGAGCGGCAGCCTTGAGTAGTCCTCCCCCCTACATGGGACGTGCACTGAGCCTTGTATCTTATCCTCGCTTTATTCGTCCTAGGACGATTGTAACTGTCTCCCTACCTGTTCAATGAAAAGAAACGCAAGGTCTTTTGCGTTTTCTCGAAGAAAAAAAGAAGAGCATAGCTAAGGATCTAAAGAGCTCTCCACCGTGAACGAGTCACCGCGAGGAGACGAAGCCGCAACTCGACGAACCAGGGAGTCAAAAGCGATGCTTTCAAGAAAGAAACGATACCGAAGAGCCGCCACCGCCCGATCCAGGGAATCTAGGTTTTCACCCAAAGTAACACGAAGGACACAGGGTCACCGCGATGGAGAAGGGAACGACGCATGGACGCCGCCGCCATCGGTCTGGCTCCGAGCCCGACGAGGTTTTCCCCCCGGCCACCATCCTCCGCCTCCGCTCGAGGTGCAGCCCTACATGAGAGTGCCGGCCGCACCACCACCGAGATCGTCGAAGGCCCGCCCCCATGCCACCCACGCGGCCATGGCAGCAAGCCCGTTAGCGCCCGAGCCACGGGGCAGCAGCTCCCGTCACCAAGGTCGCCGCCTTGCATCCAGAACCTCTGGAGACCATCAAAGGCACGGGCTTTGAGTCGACCAGCATACCCCTAGCACCATCGGAACTGCTGGTGACCGACCCGCCCCGAACAACGATCAGCGGCAAGGAGTCACTAGGCCAGGAAAAGGGAAGGGGGGACCGGAGCTTGTCCGGACCAGCGCACCCATGCGCCGGTGACAGGTAGTCGGTCTACCCATCCCTTCAGCAGCCTCCCCTGCGTCACCCTGACGCCCTACCACGACCTCCGGCCAGAACCACACGAGGAAGAGGTAGCCACCTGTCCGCTAGCGAGGGCCGCCGAATCGACCGCACCGTGCCGCCGAAGAAGGCCGCCAGAGGAGGGTCAACCACCACCACACCACCTGCGTCTCTACGCCCTGGCCAGGTCCAGACGGTGCCCCCCCACCCCATCGGAGAAGAACGAGCACCAGCTGCAGCGCCACCACCTTGGAAGGGCCGCCGGCAACCGCCACCACCAGCCAAATCTGGGCAGGGGCTGCCAGATCCGCTGCCCGGCCCCCTCCAGCCCCCACAGCCGAGGTGGAGGGGGAGGAGGAGAGGAGGAGGCGCTGGCAGTCCACCAGGACGCAAGGAGGAGGGAGTCGGAGCAGCGGCTGACCGGCACCCGGTGCCACCGAGCAGTGAGGCGCCATGACGCCCGTCACTGCGTCGCGGAGGAAGCTACCCCGCCGCCGCCTGCGCCACGCGGCCTTTGGCCGGCAACGCCATCGGCGGCAGCCAGGGAGGGAGGGGGCGGGGTGAGAAGACGGGGGCAGCCGCGCTAGGGTTGCCTCCTAGGGGCACCTGTAGGAGCGCCTCAGTTGGGGAGGGGAGGGGCGCATAGGGTTGATGATCTATTAGTATTAGATGAGCCACTTTGTTCAATTGGGTTGTGCTGCAGGGGTATGAAAATGTGTTGCCATGGTCATGCAAGGCGGCAGCCCTGCGAGGCTCCGCGGTCTACTCTCTTAGCTTCGTCAGCACATTGCGGCGCCCCTTCTACCTTTGCCGGATGTTCAGCATGGGCGTCGCCGCCACCTATTCATTCTCGAAGATCAGCTCCGCAGGAGTGCACGGTTAGTCATTTTTGTGGCTTGGCCGTTCCTGCTGTGGAAGCCGTGGTTGGATTCGGTGGCCTAGCCGTTCCTGCTGCAGGTGCTTCCTCAGCGCGGCTTTGGCCCCCATTAGGCCCCTTCCAGTGCTAAGTATGCCACATAGGCAAAAAAATGATGTGGCAAACCGATTAAAGAGGAGAGAGAGCATTATGGTGACCCCAAAAGGGAACGGTACCAAGCGGGTGGACCAATGCAAAATGCCTACCAACCAATGTATGAAGGAATTTAGTTGCTACACAATTAAATAAAGCAAACTTAGCTACAAAAGCGAAGCACCCATGCATTGTAGACATTAGTTGCTAAGACTTTTAATGCACTTAGCACCTCACCTAAGCACCAATGCATAGGAAGAGGCCTCAGATCACTCGGCTCTCGCTGCTTCTCTACATCCACAAAGGTGTTGGTCAAGGAGAACGCTACTATTAGACGAAAAAGGGTTTCTCCCCGCTTTATATTATAAAGGAACCACCACCGCATTACACCCGAGCATACAACACAAAAAAATGAAAAACAAGAAAGATACCCGATGCTACAGAACGGCTAACGGGATGCAAGTGCACCAAGCAAAGGCTTGAGCATCAGAGCCCTCAACGAACTCCACATGCTGCCATCTACTGCCGCCGGAGGACGACCACACTCACCTTCCATGCACCACCATTGCAGACCCGCCATCCACCTCTGCCTCCAAAGAGGGCCCCATGCTCTCTTGTCCTAGATCGTAGGACGCCACGCCGTCGGTAGGCAAAGATGCTCACCTCTGAGCACGCATACCCAGGCCCAGTCGGTGGCCGAGGAAGAACAACAAGTACGGTCACTCCACCTAGCAAAGCCAGTCCCTTGACCACCACATCATCTTCGGCAAAGACCATGGTGCCTACTACAAGCCGCCGAACGGGAACAACACTGAAGAGACCTCGACGACACACGTGCTCCGAAGCACCCACCACCACCTCCACCGACCAAAGGTAGCATCTTTAGGAAGAAAACGAGGCCGGAACACGATGCCCAATCCAGGTTGACGGTGTCCTGGACTAGGGGGTACCAACCTAGTCCGCCCACAATCCATGGGCCGAGTTTATGGCCCACCATTTCTCTAAGAGGGACTCCAGAAGCCTCATACCTCAGCGTAATCAAGATGGATTCTACCAAAGACTTGACGTGTACTCCAAGACTGGCATCGGCTTAGATTGGCAACCGACCATGTGTAACCCTAGGTACCCCCCAGTGTCTATAAACTGGGAGATCTTGTCCATAGGGGAAGGATCACAATTGCAACCACCTAGCCTTAGGGTTAGAACATTACTTACAATCTCGAGGTAGATCACGCCTGTACTCGGTACATCATCATCAATATAATCAAGCAGGACGTAGGGTATTAACTCTTCGAGAGGGCCCGAACCTGGGTAAAATATTGTCTCCTTCATCCCCTGTTATCCATAGATCTGAGATCCACAACTCGGGACCCCTACCCCGAGGTCTGCCGGTTTCAATACCGACATTGGTGCTTTCATTGAGAGTTCCGTTGTGTGATCGGAAAGAGATCAATGGCTCGTCTGCAGATCAACTGCAACACTAGCTGCGGGGATATTTTCGTCCCCGGCCAGCTCTTCGCGTTCGGCAACATCGTTCTGCACGCAGACTCAGCGGGGCACCTCGCCCATGTTGAGAATTTTGTACTTGACCAAGTTGTCACATTCGGAAGACTGGAATACACTGCGGATTCACGCGGTGAGCTCGTTCTTTCCAGATGGGCGCCAGGTCGGATCGAGAGCCCCTCCGCCGCCGTAGGCTTGACTTCGGAATCGACCTCCGACCTGGATCTCGGATCAGATCCCACGGTAGGCCCAGCCTTGGATATGGAGCCGGCAGCCATCACGTCGGGCCTCAACTCGGACGTGAAATCCGTTTCCCCGCTAGGCCTAGACCACGACACAAGCCCAAGCACAGACTTAGCGTCAAGCCCGGATCCGACCTCTCTCGTTGCCGGCCCAAAGTCAGTTCGGCTCGGCCAATGTCTTGAAGGTACCTCGGTTGACTTGCAAACCTCACTTCAGATCTGCCCGGCCTTGTGCTAGGTCATGAATCCTGAGGATCTTTCTCACCTCAATGGGATGCCGGATCGCATTCAGAAGATGTCAATCTCGGATGACCAAACCTCGGTTTATGACAAGCTCAGACTTAAAGCCGACGACAGGGAAATTTACATCCCACCCACCACCCATCTAGTCGCCACCGTCGATGATTTAACCGACATATTGGACTACACATCAGAAGAGGCCGCCAACATGGATGAAGATCTCGATGCCACACCGGAAACAACCGTCCCGTCAACCCATACGGGCAGACGGACCGCTACATCCATGTACGACGTCTACATGGTCGATACTCCCAAAACCCCCTCAAAACACTGTCGCTGACGCCCTAGAGGCACCGGCGGTGGCCCAAGCGGGCATAGCACAGGCACCGCCGATGACGGCGCTACACCGGGTGACGCCGATGACCTCGGAGAGGACATTCAAGCCTCCTCGAAGCGGCATAACAGCCCAATGGGAATACTCAAGGACGAAGATGTTGACGATCTCTTCAACAGGGCTGACAGCAACTACTTACCAGAACCGAGCAAGATGAAAGCCTTGGCCCGAGGACAATATAGTCCCAAAAGATCCTTTTGAGCAAGAGCGGTTCAGACGGCGGCTGATGGCAACTGCCAGAATCATAAAAAAAGAAACAACAATAGTTGTACGCTGATCAAAACGAGCTCAATGACAAATGTGATGCGGAGCATCCCTCGCTCATCCCCATGGACTCTACTACAACTCGTCAAGCACCTCGAGGACCAATGACAAGAGCACGTGCACGCACCGTCGAAACCGAGGTTAATTCTTTCCTCTCCGAGTTTCGTCCAGATTCACTTGAGAATGGGATTCTATCTCAAAGAGACGCATTGTGCACTCTTAGGTACGTCAGGGATCGTCATGAGGAAGCAAGGGCGGAGGCACTGGCACCTGAAGAGACGAAGGAAGGAGAAGGAAATGAAGAAGAGGAACCTCCGGGTGCCCGGCCTCCCCTTGCCTCGGGTGCCCGGCCGGCCAGCTGGGAGCCGCCCCTGAGCACCCCGGTGCCTGGCCTGGTTGGCCCGGTGCCTGCCCTCCTGGCGCTGGCCGAGGCTGCCGGGCGCCGGCCAATGGCCTCGGGCCCCTGCCCAGCCCACTGCCTCGGCCTTGTCTGGGTGCGCCTGCCTGCCTGGGCAGCGCTCGACTGGTCCGGGTGCCTGACCTTCCATGGATGCCTGCGTGCATTATGGTCTTTTGACCCTTGTATTCCCCTCTCCCCTCTATTCCGTTCCTAGACTATATATATATCTCCCCCTAGCTCATTTGAGGGATAGCAAAGTATTTGATAAACAAAGAGAGAGCTTTGCTCATCTTCCTCATGGAGATCAAGACCTCCTAGGAGAAGATCCCTAGTGGATATCAAGCCCCCATCTAGAGAAGGATCCCCATCATAGGATCATCAAGACCTCTTTCCTCATAGGATTGGGATGAACTAGTACCTTGTATCTTTCCTTTGTTGTCCTTGAATCATTGTGATCTCTTGTGTGTTCTTGGATCTAGCATATGTGTGATTGGATCTAGTCAATTTGAGTGTTTCCCCTCTCTTGTGTTTTTCGTGTTCTTCGTGTTCTTGGGGATTTCCCTTCCAATTCGTGAAAGATCTCCATCTAGGGTTCCACCCTACAACATCTTGGTATCATGAGCCATGGTTTCCCACAAAATTGGAGCCCCCCATCTTGTTCTACAACAACAACAAACAACAACAAAGCCTTTAGTCCCAAACAAGTTGGGGTAGGCTAGAGGTGAAACCCATAAGATCTCGCAACCAACTCATGGCTCTGGCACATGGATAGCAAGCTTCCACGCACCGCTAGCTCTTTGTCGATACTCCAATCCTTCAGGTCTCTCTTAACGGACTCCTCCCATGTCAAATTCGGTCGACCCCGCCCTCTCTTGACATTCTCCGCACGCTTTAGCCGTCCGCTATGCACTGGAGCTTCGGAGGCTCATACTGAATATGCCCAAACCATCTCGCATTTATGTTGGACAAGCTTCTCGATTGGTGCTACCCCAACTCTATCTCAGATGTCATCATTCCGACTCGATCCTTCCTCATGTGGCCACACATCCATCTCAACATACGATCTCCGCCACACCTAATCTGCTGAACATGTCGCCTTTTAGTCGGCCAACACTCCATACAACATTGCGGGTCGAACCGCCGCCTGTAGAACTTGCCTTTTAGCTTTTGTGGCACTCTCTTGTCACAGAGAATGCCGAAGCTTACGCCACTTCACCATCCGGCTTTGATTCGATGGTTCACATCTTCATCAATACCCCCATCCTCCCGCAACATTGACCCCAAATACCGAAAGGTGTCCTTCCGAGGTACCACCGCCATCAAGGCTAACCTCCTCCTCCTCACACCTAGTAGTACCGAAACCGCACATCATGTACTCGGTTTTAGTTCTACTAAGCCTAAACCCTTTTGATTCCAAGGTTTGTCTCCATAACTCTAACTTCCTATTTACCCCGTCCGACTATCGCCAACTAGCACCACATCATCCATGAAGAGCATACACCATGGGATATCTCCTTGTATATCCCTTGTGACCTCATCCATCACCAATGCAAAAAGATAAGGGCTCAAAGCTGACCCCTGATGCAGTCCTATCTTCATCGGGATGAAGTCATCGGTGTCGACATCACTTGTTCGAACACTTGTCACAACATTATCGTACATGTCCTTGATGAGGGTAATGTACTTTGCTGGAACTTTGTGTTTCTCCAAGGCCCACCACATGACATTCCGCGGTATCTTATCATAGGCCTTCTCCAAGTCAATGAACACCACATGCAAGTCCTTCTTTTGCTCCCTATATCTCTCCATAAGTTGTCGCACCAAGAAAATGGCTTCCATGGTCGACCTCCTGTGCATGAAACCAAACTGATTTTTGGTCATGCTTGTCATTCTTCTTAAGCGGTGCTCAATGACTCTCTCCCATAGCTTCATTGTATGGCTCATCGCCTTAATTCCACAAAGGATTAGTACAACTCAACATCCCCTTGTTCTTGAAGATTGGTACTAATATACTCCGCTCCATTCTTTCCGCATCTTGTTTGCTTCGAAAAATGAGGTTGAAAAGCTTGGTTAGCCATACTATCGCTATGTCCCCAGACCTTTCCACACCTCAATGGGGATACAATCAGGCCCATCGCCTGCCTCCTTTCATCCTTTTTAAAGCCTCCTTCACCTCGCACTCGGATGCGCCGCACAAAACGCATGCTGGTCTCATCAAAGGAGTCGCCCAGCTCAATGGTAGAACTCTCATTCTTCCCATTGAACAGCTTGTCGAAGTACTCCCGCCATCTATGCTTAATTTCCTCGTCCTTCACCAAGAGTCAGCTCGCCCGTCCTTGATGCATTTGACTTGGCCAATATCCCTCGCCTTCCTCTCCCTGATCTTAGCCATCTTATAGATGTCCTTTCACCTTCCTTCGTGCCTAACCGCTGGTAGAGGTCCTCATATGCCCGACCCCTTGCTTCACCAACAGCTCGCTTATGCCTTCTTCGCTATCTTGTACTTCTCTGTCATTCGCACTCCTATCCGTATAGGCGTCAAGCAATCTTTCTTCTCTTTAATCGCCTTTTGGACATCATCATTCCACCACCTGTATCCTTATCTTCGCTTCTCCTTCCCCGACACTCCAAACTCCTCCGAGGCCACCTTACGAATGCAAGTCGCCATCTTCATCCACACATTGTCCGCCTCCTCCTTCCTCCCAAGGGCCCTCCTTAATAACCCTCTCCTTGAACACTGAGCTACCTCCCTTGAGCTTCCACCACTTCGCTCTAGTGACTTTGGCACGCCGGACACGAATCCGAAGCGAAGTCAAGAACCACCAGCTTATGTCGGGTACAACACTCTCTCGTGTATCACCTTACAGCCTAGGCACGCACGCCTATCTTCTCTTCTCGAGAGGATGAAATCAATCTGCTAGAGTGTCGCCACTACTAAAAGTCACCAGATGTGATCCTCTCTTTCTAAAGAGGGTGTTAGCTACAATCATGTCAGAGGCTAGAGCAAAGCTTAAGACATCTTCTCCTTCTTGATTCCTGATGCCATAGCCAAAGCCCCCATGCGCCTTCAAAACCTCGTGTTAGATGTACCCACGTGGCCATTGAGGTCTCCTCCTATGAAGAGCTTCTCACCAATCGGTACACTCCTAACCATGTCTTCCAAGCCTTCCTTAACTCCCTCTTGGTGTTCTCATTGTGGCCTACTTATGGGCATACGCTGTTGATAACATTGAGAACCAAGTCCTCAACTACCAGCTTGACCAGGATAATCCGGTCCCCACGTCTCTTGACGTCT
This sequence comes from Aegilops speltoides, assembly GCA_021437245.1. NCBI lineage: Eukaryota > Viridiplantae > Streptophyta > Magnoliopsida > Poales > Poaceae > Aegilops > Aegilops speltoides. The sequence goes on from CM038143.1 coordinate 253,827,014, forward strand.
ACCACTCCATACTTGAGGCTCTTGTTGATCAAGATGCCTACGCCATTTCTGTTTGCAGCCGTGCCCCCCATCTTGTTCTCTAGCCTAATTTTGTTGTGTTCCTCCCCAATTTTGAAAAATTCCCCACCAAAAATAGCCTCAAATTTTTTTGTGATTTGTTGGTTTGATGAGGTTTTGTTGGATTTGATCCATGGATTTGCTTGGTTTCAAGTGGATCTAGCATTCCCCCCATCCATCTCCACCTTTCCCTCCACGAAATCCACCAATTTCTTCCATTTTCCCACGAATTTCCGCCCAAATCCGTGACCCCCGGGCACCCGGACCTCACACCCCGGGCACCCGGACCCCCCGTGCATCCCCACTGACCACGCCGGGTGCCCGCACCCCGGACCCCCGGGCCATCTTCTCCGCCCAACCTCGCTGACCACCCCGGGTGCCCGCACCTTCCACCCCCAGGCACCCGCACCTCCTAGTTTCAGCTCACTAACGAAAACCGTTTCGGCCATAACTTTCACTCCCGGAGTCCGATTTTGACGTTCTTTAGCTCGTTGAGTAGCTATTGACATCCCCCATCCATCTAGATAGGTTCCAACATCATTTGACTCCATAAAAAATTTGGCATTTTGGCATCTTTGCATAGGCCATCCACCATATCATCCGCCATACCACCATCGCTTTCCGCAACTTAACCCATTTTGCACCATTTAGCATTTGTGGTTACTTGAGGGGTGACTTGAGTCTCCTAAGGTGTTGCGGCTACTTAGGGACGGTTGCTTCGTCATCAACCACAACCTCCACTTCCGCATTGCTAACTCCGGAACCACCAACGCATTCCGCTACCACCATTTGACATTTTCCTTGAGATTTTGAGTTTGCGGTTTTTCCCGTTTCCTAGGGTGTTTCGGCTATAACTAGGAACGGTTCGACATCGACAACACCGCCGCTCACCTTCGACAAGGATTCGACATCAACCACTTCACCATTTTGACAGCCTAACCGTAAGCAAGAACGGTAACCTCTATATCATCTTGGTATCGTGGTATCCCATCATTGTACAATCATTCTTGCCATTACATTGTTAACCCCCTAGCGCATTTTGTGTCACTTGCCTATCGAGGCTAGCCATTTGAGTATTGCCGGCAACGTTACTTGTGCACATTAGTGATCCGTACCTTCCATTGCATACATACCATAACATATTGGTATCATCATATCATCCCTTGTGTCACAAGATCGTTCCCGCATATACACAATTGCTATCTTGGTTTGTGCATTTCGCATAAGTGGCCATATCAAAAAAAAAAGGAAAAAAAAGGAAAAAAAATAAGCTTTTAAGCAAAAAGAGAGCAAAGAGCTTGTGAGCAAGAGCCAGAGCATCATACCACTTTGCACATAAGATTGTCATATCCGATCATCTTGGATCATCTTGAGAACACCGGGAACATCATACACATAACATTCTTGGGATCGAAGGCTCATACATTTTGCATCTTACAGGTTGTGCACAAATGTCGTATCCGCCTTTTGAGCAATCGTGCTAGCGTCTCTCTTGAGTTGTGCAACACGAGCGTTTTCCATGGATTCCACATTTTGTGCTCATTCCTTGGTTGCACGATCCCATTTATCTATCCGTGTGTGCGTTTTCGTGTGCCTGTGTTTTCGCGTGCCACATATTACTATTGGTCTACTTGTTTCACTTGCGAATTTGTGAATCTTTTCCAACATTATTGACTCTTGCTAACATTTTGCATCAAATTTTTGTGCCACTATCCTCACCGAGCTCCACCATAAGCCTTACTTGTGTAGGTGTGAGAATTGACAAGATCCGGTACCAATTGTGCTATTTCCTTGATACATTATTGAGTGATCATTGATCCATCTTCAACATGGGATAAGGTACATTGGTCTAGTTCTTTCCTTTCTTCCACTCACATTTGCTCGAGTCTTGTGATGGATAGGAAAGGCATTTCATCTCCGGTCTTCCACGACAACGACGACGCAAACAACTACATCACCAAAACGTCCATCTTCGGACAACAATGAGCAATGCGAGGCATTGAGCGACTCACCGCCGACATTCACCAAAGCGAAGCACAGATAAGGGACTACATCGACACCAAGTTGGACGCACAATTTACGTGTGGGCCAACTACAAGTCTTCTTCCTCTTCGTCATCTTCAAGGCGGAGACGCTCGAGTCGCAAGTCTTCGGAACGGCCACAAGATGCAAGTACCACGCGACACCGTCAAGAAAACCTCCATGAGCACAAGAGAAGACCACGAGACGAGCACCAACAAGACGGAGCTACGACTACTACCACCACTTCGGCATCTTTGCCAAGTGTTATCAAGGCATCTTCGCCTTTGGACGTACGACATCTTCGCCTACCTCCGATTTAGCACGCTTACATCGGCCTTCATCCACGCATTTACGCGATTTAGATGATCGAGCATGGGATTTTCCTTCGTCATGGAGAAGAGCGATGATGTGCCATCTTCGCCTTCATCCACGGCGGCATTTACGGCTAGATGGTTGAGCATGGGATTTTCCTTCGACCACGCATTTACGATGATGACTTGAGTGACTTGTGCCACCATATTGAGAGTGAGAGTGACTTCATCACTAGCCCCATATATGATGAGTTGCCACAATTCCCATGTGAGGAGAGCCACCACCACCACCACTTGAGTGATTTGAGTGACTCCACCATATGTGACATTGAGCGCACCTACCTTGAGGGAGTGAGTGAGCCACCACCACATAGAGAGAGTGAGGTAGTTGATACGGCATCTGAGGCCATTTCGATTTCTAACAACTTAACCTCTATCTCTATTGTGCCTTCTCATTTGGGGATAGGTCCCATATATGATGACGCGCCGATCCGCGACGACTTCGTCCTTCCTATGGACAAGACGATGGCCATGGTGGAATATGATGCACCCCCCACATGGTTCCATCAACTTGATGATGATGACCACCATTTGGTCTTTGCCACCTCACCTACACCACATGAGTGGAATGAGAATGGTAACATAGGTGAAGGTGATGCTCTAGTCCCACTAGTGGACATTCTTGACATTGATTGCTTGCATGATGTTGATCCACCTATTGTCATGCTTCATGCTAGTTCGACTTCCCCATGCGATGATTTACCCATTTATGATGAGTTTGATGATTGCCATGTGGAGTCTATTAGTCGTGATGCCATGTTACATAGGATTTCTTGTGACAATTCTCTAGGTCACATCATGTTTGATAATCCGCTTGACTTGTCATATGCTATGCATGAGATCAACAATATGTCATATTTACAATCTCTTCATAGTGACTTTGCATATGCCATCAAATTAAACCCAATTTGCACTTATGGCATAGATGACAATCCCATGGTTATTGGCATTTGTTTTTCTTGTGATGATATTGATATGCTCCCTTTGCATCATTTATCTCATATGCCATGCCATGACCACCTAGCTTCGGATATGCATTGTTTTGGATGTTGTTCATTTTCTCCATATGATATTTCCGCTTTTGCTCATGAGGAGACCCCCATAGTTTCCTCGCATATTTTAGGAGATTTTGATCCATCCTATTCATTGCATGATTCTCATAATTATTTGCACCATATGCTCCCCATTAATGGAAATGCTAGTGATGTGCCATATACTTGTATGCTATATCTGGAGGTGACGCCAGCCATGACGGCCAAGACCAGGCGCGCGTCAGCGGGCGCAGAGCGGCAGGTTTCCTCTTTAGTGCTAAGGAGGCAAGCGCAGGCGCGGAGTCCCAAGGAATCGACCAAAGGTTACCGTTTGCGTGCAACAAGACCAGGACCGCCAGAACGGTAGGATGTGTTAGGAAAGCAACTTATCTTTATTGAAGGCCCAAGGGGCATATATATATATATATTACACATGACTTGGGGTGTAAGGAAACTAAACATAGACTAATAAGGACTCCTAAACCAATACTAATACTCCTTAACCCCCCCCCCCCTTCAAATGCAAAGCGTATGCAATAGCATTGCATTTGAAGAAGTGTAATACTAGTAAAAAAATGATAATCCAAATCCGCGTCTTGAGTGTCGTCGTAGCGTGAAGAGTCTTCAAAACCTGTCGAGTCGCCAAAGGGGATAAAGATGGCACATCAGAGGAAGACACCGCATCAATAGAAGATACAATAGAAGTATCAAGAGAAGATGGGTTATCAAAAGAAGATGGCACATCAAGAGAAGAAGCATTGCTTAAAGAATCATGGCCCATGAACCGACGGCGAAAGAAGCTCAGCGGCAAGAGAATGGGCTTAGATCAACAATGCAAAGAGAGGCCACAGAAATCCTATACAGAGGACAATGACCAGAAAAAGGCTGACGGACATAGGTTTGGTGGACTCGCATGACATGAGAAAACACAAAATATCAACGGATTTGGTGGACGCAACGAAAATTATAGAAAACTAGGAAGCTAAAAAGCACACATGAACTAGATACGATGGCAGCGAAAGAAAACGAAAATCATGGCGCCGAGGGCCAAGACCAAGCAGAGCTTCCGTGTTGCGCTCCTGACTGTGAAGAGGACCAAGCAGAGCTCCCATGTTGTGCTCCTGACTGTGAAGAGGGCCAAGCAGAGCTCCTGTGTTGTGCTTCTGACTGTGAAGAGGGTGGTCTCTCTGAGCTAGAAGAGTCGACAGCAAGACCGGCAAAACCTGGTGAAGAAGAACCCGAAGCTGCAAGTAGACGCTTAAGTCGCACAATATCCTGCTCAGTCATGGACACTGCTGAAGGGGCCGGAATAGAATCACAAGTCCCTGAAGAAGATATGCGCCCCTGGCGCATGTGCCGCTTCTTCAGGAAGCACTCAGACTCGGGATGACCATCCTTGTTGCAGTAGCCGCAGTGAGAACGAGAGCGGCTCTCACCACTAGGAGACGTGGGCAGGAGTGGCAGAGCACTAGAGCGTGAAAGAGGCGGTGTAGTAGAAGCTCGAGCAGCAAGCACAGAGGGAACCTCAAGTAAACCGGCACCACGTAGGCGAGTCTCTTCAGCCCGAATCTCAAAAAGCGCCTCCATAAGAGTAATACGACCACGGGCAAACAATTGAGCGCGCCGTGGCTCAAATTCTGGACGAAGTCGAGACAAGAACTCATAGACGCGATGAAACTCCAAGTCGGCCCGCACAGCTTGGCAACACGCATAAGCACGCAACCAACCAAGCGCGGCGGAGTCAAGCCGGGCGCCAAATGGCGTAACTCAGGCGAGAAATCATCAACAAGGAGTCACCTCGTCAAGAGCATGCTCTGGCGAATCACGATAGATACAAGGCATCACCGGAGGGTTGATAGCGCCGCAAAAACATGTCCACATTGCAAAGGCGAGCGAGGCCCATAAAGTCGAGGCAACCGAGGCAAAACATCGAAGTGAGAACAGCCGCAAAGACGAGCATCATCATCGCACCATCAATGTAACCAGCTAGAGCATCACGGTAAAAGTGAAGGGCCTCTCATAGGTCAAAACTTGTCATTATAGGCACGAAGTTGCGACTCATCAAGAAGCTTAGCGGCATCCTTAGCACCGAGGAGCATCGCAAGAAGGGACGAGGGCGCCATGAGTAGGAGCCACAGAGGAATCGGGCGTGGCGGACAAGAGACCTCGCCAGATAGAACACCCCAGAGACGAATACCACGCATATGAATGCGGAAGAAGCCAACAAACTCACTGTAGTTTGTACCATCAAAAACCACCTGGCAACAGGGAACGACGACATAGCCTGATGACATCGTACCTTTTTTTTTACTCAAAGCAAACCAGCCTCAGATGGAAGCAACACCGCGGCCGGCGGCGGAATACGCAGACGAACAAGCAGAACAGACCCTCACGTGGTTTGTAGGAGCAACCTAACAACAGCAGTAGGAAAGCTAGCTGCAGGCGCAAGAGACGAACACACACACGAGATCAGGGCCCTCACATGAACGTGGCTCGTAGCACCCGTACTAGCCACCCAACAAAGTCAATGGAGGCAGTCAACCAATGGAAGATCCTCGTCCGCTGCCTAATCCTAGAAGACGAGGCACCGCGATCTGCTAGCGGCGGAACAACAGCGGCCGGCGGCAGAATCCGACTGGAGATCACGACAGACGGCGGCCGGCGGCAGGATCCGGCTGGAGGACAGCAAATCGGGGCGACCAGAAGGAGATGAGCTAGCATAAAAGCTAGCAGCAGCCAGACATGAGCAGATCACGTCGGCGAGGCGATAGGATCAAGAAAAAATACGAGATCGATACGGAACCGATCGGTACGAGCACGAGTTGCAGCGTGCGAGAAAAAAATAATCTAGGCTCTAATACCATGTTAGGAAAGCAACTTATCTTTATTGAAGGCCCAAGGGGCATATATATACTACACATGACTTGGGGTGCAAGGAAACTAAACATAGACTAATAAGGACTCCTAGACCAATACTAATACTCCTTAACAGGATGGATGTCATCGTTGAGCCCACCACGACGTCACGATCAGAAGCATTGCAGGCGAAGACCACCTTTCGTCAGGATAAGATGTACTACTTGTCCCCTTTCAAAATTGGCCAGTGTGGGATCCCTTCCCGCCTAAGTTTTGGGGAAGAGGACCGAGGCCACTATAAGTATAGCCTAGCCACCACCAGAGCAAAGGGTCGAGTCCCAGAGAGATAGCTCCCCGAAGCTACCACCACCACAAGAACAAGCCTCCTGAGGTGGTTCTTCCCCTTGAACTAGTTCATCCTCAGCCCCCGCGAGGCTAATCCACCACAAAGCAAGAGTAGGGTTTTACACCGCAAGGTGGCCCGAACCTGGATAAACTGTCGTGTCCATTTCCTTCCCGTTCATCGAGCTAGGCCGTGAGAGCAGCGAGTCGATCGGCTAAAGAGGTTGAGTTCTTCGCACATGCCTCAGAGTTTGAACCTTTCTTGGGTCTGCGGAGCCCGGAATCCGACAGCGACTGGCTCGGTGACGTAGAACCAATCACGTTACCACTCCTTGATGGTTTCGACAAAGGTTCCTTTGAACCAGGTGGCCTTCTGGTTCTTGCTGATCATGGCCCCCCGCACTCTGTGAGCTTGTAGCCACTGGACTTCGGCTTAATGCCAAAGGTTTTCAGCCACAACCCAAAAGTAGGGCTCGGCGCGGAGGAAGGCCTCGCAGACGATTAAGAATGATGCGAGGTGGAGGATGGAGTTTGGGGCCAGATGGTGGAAATCCAGCCCATAATAGTAGAGGATCCTGTGCACAAAGGGGTGCAGCGGGAACCCCATACCTCCGATGAGGTGGGGGGCCCTCTCCCGCGGCTTGGGGATGAGTGCTCGTTGGTCCTTCTTCGGTGGCCGGGTCGGAACGTTGGCGGGGATGTACCCCGCACTCCGCAGCTCCAGGATGGTGCCCTCCATGACGGTGGAGCCAGCCCGATGCCCCTTCAAGGTGGCGTCGGCCATGGCCGGAAAGGGAAGCTGTGGACGTGAGAGAGGCGAGTGGATTGAGGATTGGATTTGGGCGCTGGAGCTCAGGAGGCCGTAGGCAAGGGAGGAATGGAAGCGTGGATTGTCAAGGGCTCCCTTTTCATTTTTATAGGCCTGTGAAAGGCCAAGAGTCCCCTTACTACGCCGTTAAAATCGCCACGCCTTCCGCGGCCCTCCCGTCCTCTTAGCTTCGCCTCGGTGGGGGGTCGCCTGGGTCTCCCGCCTCCTCGAAGTCGGCGCCGCCGCCCTTCGCCTCGCCTCGCCGGCTTCCCGGCCGCCTCGGGCGCGGACGCCGCCTCGACCTCCGCCAAGACTCCTCCGACGGTGGCTTACGCCAGAGGTCTCGGTCCACTCGACGTCGGTGACGTCCTCCGCCGCAGCGCCCTTTGAGGCGTCGCGGCCGGACGACTCACCAAGACCTTCCGTTGCAGAGCGGGCGGAGTCACACAAGGCCTGAACTCGAGTCAGCGCGTCCCCGACCTTCCCAGTTCTTCTCGTTGCTCTTTTCACTCTCGAGGTCGCTCCTCTGCCACTCGCTAAGGTGGCCAATGACTCGCCATCGTCTTCGAGGAGGTCGGTCCCCTTAGTTCAAATTGAGGCCATTAGGGCCCGTGGAGGTACTGATGGCGGTGGCCGAGACCAGAGCCCGCCTGCTCCGACCCTGTGTTCCGACTCCTCCGGTGGTTGACGGGTGATTCGTGGCCGCACCCGGTCTCAAGACGGCCGCCTCCGCGCCAAAGCGCCTCCCTGTCCTGGTCACAGCCCCGATGGGGGTTTAGATGAGGCCCTTTCGAACCTCCGCGGCCCGGCCATGACGGCCGTCGCCGCCGGCCATCGAGTACATCCGGATGAGCATATCGACATTGTAGCCATCCAGAAACCCTTCGATCCGAAGTTCACCCTTCAAGAGCTTGAGCATCCGAGCCCCCACTCTTCAAGGCAATCGGCTCCCTTCTAGCGGGACCTCGGGCCACTCGGGTGGTATCCTCCTTGGGGTTAAGGACGCCACTTTTGAGGTGGGTGGCATGGACCGGGGAGATTTCTTCGTTAGTATGGAGATCTTTGAGCGGGCCTTGAACTTCAAGTGGGAGGTCATTGTTGTCTACGGACCGGCGGACCACCGCCGATCCCCGGCCTTCCTTGCCGAGCTCCAGCTGAAGATTTCCAACTCCACACTCCCGGTGTTAGTGGGGGGTGACTTCAATCTCATCCGATCCCCTGATGAGAAAAATAACTCCCGGATTAATTTGCCCCGGATGCAATTATTCAACGATTGGATCGCGGAGCTAGGGCTCCGTGAGCTTGACCGTCCGTGCCAGATTCACCGACCAACCAAAGTCGTCCCGACACAATCCGGCTTTGGATCGTGTCCTAGTTTCCCGGAGTGGGAACTGCGATGCCTCGCATCGCTCCGGCAAGCATCCCGGATTGGCTCGACCATGTTCCCTTCTCTCTCCTCCGACGAAGGCGTTCTCTCCCGCCACGGTTCCGGTTCGAGCTCTTCGGCTCAACCAGCGGGCTGGGAGGCCGCCGCCCACCGGATCTACGCTTAGGTCGGCTCCCCACCGCCAATGTCCGCGTCGACTTGGCACTTTGTGCCAAGTCGCCCGCCACCATGAAGGGTTGGGGCTAATCTCGGCCGATCCGAGGGAGCGCAGAAGTCCATCTTGACCGCCATTCAAGCTTTGATGCGCGTGCGGACTCGACCGGGCTCTCTCGACGAGCGGTGGCTGCCCGCCACGACGGAGGATCAACTCTCCGCCATCTACGCAGATGAGGAGGCTTATCGCGCGTGAGGGGAACTCGAGATGGGTGCTTCAGCGATGCCAACACCGCCTACTTCAGCGACATGAACGGCGGCGCCGCCGCAATTCTATCCATCGTCATGGGATGGAGGCACGCAGCTAGTGCGGCTCGAGGCCATCCGCCCACGGATGGCTTCTATAGAGATCTCTTTACCCCACTCCGCGTGGTGGGGTGAGCCTCGCCCGACATTTGGTCGGCGTTAGGAGTTTCGGATGCAGCCAATGCAGCTCGTCGTTTTCCGCCCGAGGACGAGGTCCTCGCCGCCATCAAGGATGAACTCCGCCGCCCCGGACCGGACGGCCTACCAAGAGCTTTCTTCAAGACGCTCGCCTACCATCAAGATCGAGGTCATGGCGCTCTTTGAGGAATTCTACTCGGGTTCCATGGATTTGGGACGCCTCAACTATGGGGTGCGACCTCATCCCCAAGGTCCCGGCGCGCCGATATTCGCCATTCCGCCCCATCACACGTTGATTAATGTGATTTTAGGATTCGGCAAAGGGCACGCTAATAGCGACCTCTCGCGGATTCAATCACCCACCAACCAATCCGCCTTCATCCAAGGCCGGTTTATCCTTGATGGGGTGTTGGTGTTCCACGAGGTGCTTCACGAGGTTCATGTGAAACGCCATAAGGCGGTCTTCCCGGTTGGACTTCCACAAAGCTTCACGACACGGTCCATCGGCCGCCTCGAGGGAAGTCTGCCGCAAGGGCTTTGACGACCGCTGGGTGACGCGTCATGCAAATCGCCTCCTGTGGGTCGGACGGTTGTGGAACATCAATGGCGACATCGGCCCCTTCTTCCCTACCTTTGTGGGGTCCGCAGGACCCTTCTCGCCGTTCTTGTTCAACATGGTTGTGGATGCCCGGCTGCCATTCTAGACAAGGCCAAGGCTGCGGGCCATATTCGTGGGTTGGTCCCGACTGGTGGGAGGGAGGGTCTCCTTCTCCAATACGCGGATGACACCATTATTATGGTCGAGGATCCGCCTTGAGATCTCCAATCAAGTTCCTCATCAGGCTTCCAAAGAATGTCGGCCTTACCATCAACTTTGACAAGAGCGGCGATGGTGCTCGGATACCCCGCCGAGGAGGCTCATCCATCGCCGATCGGCTTAATCGCCGGCCGGGCTCTTTCCCCACGACCTATCTGGGATTCCTATTAGTGACTCGCGCCACCGTGGCGGACCTCCGCCCCACGGTGACCAGTATGCAACATCGCGTGGAGCCTGGAAAGGGCGCTGCTTTCGGCGGCCCGCGTGATTCTCGATCAACTCCTCGCTGCCGCCTCTCGTGGTTCCTCATGAGCTTCTACGACCTTCATGAGACGCTCCACCAGAGATCGCCAAGTACCATCCAGATTCTTCAGGCGAGGAGGGGCGGCGAAATATCACATGGTCACCGCCGACATCCGCAAACCCAAAGATCGTATGGCGGCCTTGGGATTCTCATCCTCTCGGCGCATGAACATCGCCCTCTCGACCACTGGTCAGGGCGCATTGCCAATGGAGAGGGGCCTCGCTAACTATCATCCGTAAGTACCTTCGTGGACAGCCTCGGCGTTACGCCAACGCCGGGCGGTTCCCGTTTTGGCGAGCCGTCAGACAACCGCTTCTCCGGTTTTACGATAGGCACCTCCATCTCTGTTGGCTCGGCGCCGACCTTGTTCTGGCCGGATAGATGGCTTGGGAACTCCCCTGCCGCCTGGTTCCCATTCTTCGATATTGTAGTCGACCCTCGGGTCTCGCCGAGGCGGCCCTTATCGACTTAGGGCGCCTGCGTTCGCCGCCTTTGGTCCGGCGAGGTGGCTGCTCGATGTCCTCCTCCAGACATCGCCTTATTGCCAATGGATGTGGCAGACGGGCGGATGCCATCTCCTGGCGCCTGGACCCCTCTGGCCGCTTCTCCACCAAGTCCCCCTACGCGGCTATTGCCCCCTCGACGGCTCCGGAGCCTTTTGGCCTTATTTGGGACATCCGTCTCCAACTCAAGATCCGGATCTTTACGTGGCGAAGGATCGCGCCGCCTCCCCGTCCGGCGTGGAGGTCGCCAGCGCCATGGCCCGGCGATGGATTGTGCCCTATGTGCCACGGCTTGAGGATACTAATCACATTTTCTTCTCGTCTTTGCACGCCCGCCTTCGGGTCGTGTTTCCGTGAAACTGTTGGCGACAAGGGTGTAATACCAACTTCCCCGACACGCTGCTGCGAAATTGAGCCTCACCTCGCCATGCATATATTAGATGGCTATGCGTCGGGTCCGGGCTCGACCACGTGGACGGTTCGCAATAGGCTTGTGATTCGAAGGTGCCCTTCGACGCGCATCAATCCATCTTTAAAATGTGTGTTACTTGCAGCTCTGGCGGCGCTTAGCCGCCTCCGGATCGACGCCATCGACAGACTACTCTCCGACCTCCGCTCGTTGGCCTTCCGCTGGGCGCCTCCGCTCCGCCACCACCCCGGAGCCCGATTAGTGGATGGCCTCTTGGCGTGTGTGCCTTTTTTGGCTGTGTGTGTTGGGCTTGTTGAGCTGTGCCCTCAGCATTAACCCTTGTGCCTTCGTGTGCCGAGACCGTGTGTGCGTGTGGACCTTGTGTGTGCTGGTGTCTGTGTGAACCTTGTGATGTTGGCTTTGGCATTGGCTTTATCTATAAAGCGGGGCGTGAGCCTTTTTCGGTAAAATCGCCACGCCTCAATACAGAAACACCATTATGCGAGTGGGGTGAAACAAAATCTTCATGATATCCCCAAAATACGAGCACGATCTCTGTTTTGATAAGACATGCCAATGAAAAACCACCGCTCATAATTCCTGTGCCGCGGATACCACGGGCATCCATTCCCCACGAAAATGAACACAGGTGTACCGTGGGCACTCATGTTTCATATCCCAAAAATTTATATTTTTTTGAAATTTCGTAATATTCTTTAATGCATTTTCATATACGGGTGTGTGCACCCGGGTGCTCCAACGCATTTCCCCCTTATTCTTCTGCTACCTTGCTCGTCTAGCAACGCATTTCCCCCTTATTCTTCTGCTACCTTGCACGTCTAGCAGTAATACAATGGGTCTAAAGCTGCACTGATTTCTCTAGTAACATGATTCAAATTTTCTACTTAGGGCAACTCTAACCGATTCCCTATCCAGCGTTAGAGGAGGATAATTTCGGCTTTTCTCCTCGAACGCACACTTAGCCGATCCCCAATAACCGTTAGCAAAGGATAAATTATACTCCAGCGCCTATCCCACCCCTATTTTTACTCCGCCGCTACCGCACAGAACATAACTCTCGGGCCTCTCCCTCACCACTACCTCTTCGCCGGCCCCCGCCGCTACCGCATTGCCTCCCTTGGCCCTTGCCATCCTTCTGCCCGAAACCCAGCCCGTTCGTCCACCGTCGTCGGAATCAGGTGAAACGCCGCCGCCGTCGCCATAACCGATTCGTCGGATTGATTCGCTTTTTCTTCCTCTTTGGCGGGTGCCACTCCCGGCCTTGCTTCCGCGCCGCTGCAGGTCATTTTCACGCTTCGCCACCCACCAGTTTGTCCGAAATGACGGCGGCTGGCCAGTGCATCACCACCGCACCGCAAGTGTTCGAGAATCACCTAGATGAGTTTTTTTGCTCGTTTCTTTTTGAACCGAGCCATTTGGATTGAACCTAGCCATTTGAATTGTAGAAGAAGAGGTTGAGGGAGATGGTCTTCGAAGACTCGTCGTCATCCGAAGAGGAAGAAGACGACGAAGACTTTGAAACTCTTTTAGGCATGATTTTCAATGATAATATTCGGCGCCCTAGGAGAGGATCGCGGTATGGCCGCATGCACATCAACCGTGATAGAGCAGAGGGTCATGCCAAAGATCATGAGAGACTATTTTACTTTGAAGCCAACCTATCCGGGGAAGTACTTTTGTCGGCGCTTTCGGACGCACACAAGTCTTTTTCTGACGATTGCAAAAGCCATTGAGAAGTATGATGACTGGTTCAAACTCCGGAGAAATGCAAGTGGAGAGATGAGTGCAAGTCCTCTGATGAAGTGCATTGCGGTTGTTCGAGTCTTGGCATATGGGTGTTCAGCCAATGCAGTTGACAACTATGTCCGCATTGCTGAAGACACAATCTTGGAGGCTGTTCGAAGGTTCACTAAAGCAGTGATAGATGTTTTTGGACCCGAGTACTTGAGAGCACCCACCGAGGAAGACACCTAGAGGCTGATGACCGAGAGTGAAGCAAGAGGATGGCTAGGGATGCTTGGATCACCTGACTGTATGCACTGGACATGGACAAATTATCCTGCAGGGTGGAAGGGTCAGTACAAAGGCCACTGCAACGATCCAACGATCTTCTTGAGGCAGTTGCATCGAAGGATCTTTGGATATGGCATTCATTCTTTGGTTTGTCTGGCTCTCACAATGACTTGAATGTGCTGTCAAGATCACCACTGTTTTCTAGGCTTATTACAGGAGATGCTCCTGCTTGCACCTACTCGGTCAATGGGCACAACTACTCGATGGATTACTACCTTGCGGATAGCACCTATCCACCATGGGCTGCATTAGTCAAAACAATTCCTCATCCAAAAGGTAACAAAAATATTCACTTTACCCAATGTCAAGAGGCTGCTAAGAAAGATGTGGAGAGAGCCTTAGGTGTGCTCCAGAAGCGCTTTGCAATTGTTCGTGGCCCTGCCAAGTACTGGAGCTTCAAGGTTCTATGGTACATCATGACTTGTTGCATCATATTGCATAACATGATCATCGAAGACGAGAGGGAGATGCCTGAGAACTTTCGGTACATCACCAACGGGACTCCGGTTTAGGCAGAGTATGATCCAAATAGGATCCTGACATTCCTTGAAGAGCATCGCAAGATCGAGAACCGACAAGTTCATGCTCAGCTCCAAGATGATCTTATTGAACATCACTGGCAACGTCATAGTGCTTCCTAGTTGTTCTATCACATGTTATTTGCTACATTTGGACCATTCGACGTGTTTAAATTTGAATAATTCAGTTTGTAAACTTTGCATTTGGTTTGTAAACTATATTCGTGATTTGGTTGAACATTCAGTTTCTATACATGTGCTAATATGTAGTTACAATGTATTCTAGAATTGCATAAGTTTAGAAAAAACAAAAATTTACTCCGTTATATATATAGGCGATCGGTAAGGTCCGGCCAAAACTTAGTGGAGTAAAAATACTCCAGTAAGGGTTTACTCGGCCGGATCCTCCTTTATTAGGGTCGGTTAGAGTTGCCCTTATGCTATAGTTTACCTATCCCTTTCACGTGAGTACCTACCATGTGGATTGAATGCAAAGGGGGGAATATCACTTTTGAACTATCACCTAACAATTACTCCTATAAGTCAACATAAACCGACGAGCTTAAAAAACTGAAAATGAGGGGGCAGTAAGTAAATATAATTTTACAAGTTAAAAAACAGAAGGAAAAACTAGGAACACTAAGTTCAATACCTCCTGGTATAGTGGCAGCAATCACACCTAGCTCGGCGAAAAACCATAGGCCGTACCTGACAGGCTTCGGGTATTCACTCATACACAGCTCCGCGAGGTGCCTTCCTAAAGTAGATTATGTGAAGATATATGCTAAGCTTCATACTAAATACAAAACAGTATAATTTTGCATCAAGAGCACATTGATTATCTCACCTGTAACGATGCCAAGCTTCGCTGCCAATGACTGTATAATCAACACGAAGATGAACCCGAATAAGAGTACCCATAATAACTGAAAGAAATTACAATGTTCAGGCCCCAGTTATTCCAGCACGACGGGTGAAATAGTTTTAACATTTTGGATAATTTATTTATACCTCATATCTGTGACTGTATCCAGCCTGCAAATCAGTTTGCACTGTTGGTTTTGCAAAGTTCAAACTGTCAGAATGCAATAAACAAACACTGGAAAGAAAATATACGGTAGTGTTTTCATATTGTTTAGTGGCGATGAATTACATCTGTTCATCATCTTTTTAGCAAGATAAGTTGGCATAAACATGAGAACATTTTAAAGTCCAATGGAGAGACGATGGAAGGAGACAAGGCTGGTTGGGCTTACAGTTGCTAGGATCCAGGTAAGCCATGGAGATGAGAAATCCTGGTCCAACGTATGCTAGAAATCTCTTCCACCTAGGCCCCTGCTCAGTAGTACAAGTGAACGCAAAGTTTAGTTTATTTTGTGTACTGCATCACTAACGTCTAAATTCAATTCCACCTGAAACATTCGGCAGAGTTTCCATGTGGTTGATCCTTGCTTTATATATAAAAACGGAGCTAAAGCCTTTTCGGTATAAAAAAAAACTAACGACTCAAACTCGCAGAACCGAAAGCCTTCTGCCTATCGTCAAATGAGACTACAAAAAGATGAGCAGAAACTATCCGTCAGAGAACTAACTGATCACTAATTAGCGCGCCTCTGCCAGCAAGAAAAACATTACAAATCCAAAGAAAAAATCCATCAGATAAGAACTAAAGAAAATCACTAATTATCCGTCAGAGAAACCGCATAGGGGAGCGATGAGGAGCGAACACTACCTGGACGTGGACGCCACCGGCCGCATCATCGCCTTGTTGCCCAGAAGAAGCGACCGTCGACGCTGCCGCTGCCTCCATCTCTATCACGTCCCCATCGGCGATGGTCACGGCCCTCCCATTCCCGTCCTGCTGCTGCCCTCGGTCCCTTCCGATGCTTCCCCTCTCTTCCATTTCTCTTCTCGTCTTCTGGAATGCACTCCGTGTGCTAACATAGGCTTGACTTTGACTTTTCTCATCGAGGCTGGCTTTGTATCCATACCAATCCCAGATGCAAGATGCACTCAAGGTCAACTCTCCGTTTTGTTTACACAAAGACGTACATATATAATGCGATGTGGATGGATTCGGTGAGCACGCATCTAAGATCAAAGTCGTCTCTCGGGCAGGCAGCTCCTCTATGTAGAAGTGCATGCTCTAGCCAATGCAACCAAAAGACCGATCTGAGAGACAGGGCCGGACATAATACTCCAACACTCCCCCTCACGTCTATGCTCATTTGGAGCTATATGACGTGGGCAGCGGAAGCGGGGGCGGGCCGCGATTATTTATTGCGTTGACTGGAACTCTTGGTTTTAAGTTCATGCACCTAACCAGTTCATCCATCAGACCGATCTGATGGAAGAGACTAGACAGCACATTATACGTCAACACTCCCCTTACGTGTGGCTCCCTCGTGCCTAAACGTGATCGAAAGTGGTATAATTTAATTCGCCACCGGTCTTGAACTCAAGACCTCTTAGCTCGATACTACGTAGAAGTCACGCCTAGCCAATGCAATCAAAAAACCGATCTGAGAGATAGGGACGGACATAATACTCCAACACTCTAGTCTAGTATAATGCCGTGATCGCTTTTGTTTCGGACATACGCCCAAGACTAGGGTAACATACAATAGTAACGTACACATATTCCTAGACTATATTACTACTTCAATAGTGGGTAGTAACATAAGGCTACCCACAATGGGAGTAACATAGATAGTAACATCACACATTTTTTTCGAAAAGGGGCGCTTTATTACTTAAAAGGTTTAAGCATTACACCCAGCCTCTGCATAACTAAGATGCACACAGCCACACAAAGTCCTCTGCAAAAACGAAAAATAGATAGGCGGAATACAAAGATAGAGTCTGTATAACGCCTAAAGTGAAGGTGGGCCAATCCTATGATCATGTTGCCACCCATGTTGGATAAAAGTATCCCTCGCCGTATCCTCCAATCGTGTACACACCTCCGTAAATAGGTCTCGATTCTCCACGCGTTGTAGAAGGGACCATAAACGAAGAGTCCCGGTACATCTGTAGATAACCTGCATTAGAAAAGTACTTTTATCGTTAAAAACCTTATCATTTCTACATAGCCAAAGCGACCAAATAATGGCTAGCGCTCCCACCCTAAGAAGAGTTCTAAACCTGTGATCAATCCCATGTAACCAGTTGCCAAATATATTGGCAACACTATAAGGAGGATACAAACCAGAAGCTATCTGAATGACTGACCATATAGACTGAGCCAATTTGTATTGGAAGAATAAATGTTTTACTGTCTCATCATGATGACAAAAAATACATCGCGGACTTCCATGCCAATTCCTCTTGATAAGGTTATTTTTAGTAAGAATGACTCCGCGACAAAGATACCATGTAAATATTTTATTCTTAAAAGGTATCTTCATCTTCCAGCTTCTTATTATTATCAACTGGCACATCAGACTGGATTAACGCTATATACATAGACTCCACTGAGAATTTTCCATTCTCATGTAGGTTCCATCGAAATACATCAGACCCATGTGACAATTGCACCGTAGACAACCGTTGAAGCAGGATGTACCACGATTGGAGTCTAGGTCCAATTAAATCTCTTCTGAACGTCACATTTGGCGGAAATGATTCCATTACAGTGGCAATAGTATCACCCTTGTGACGCACAATGTTGTATAGAGCCGGATATTGTTCCCGGAGTGTGGCATTTCCTAGCCACTTGTCCTCCCAGAATCTAATTTCCGAGCCGTCCTTAATCGAGAAGGATCCATAGGAGAAGAAATATTTCTTCGTAGCCATTAGACCCCTAAAAGTGAAAACCCCGTGCTTCGGTAGATACAGGATACCGCTTTGAACCCACATATTTCCTCCTCGGGATGGTTTGCCATACACCATTTTCGGTCAGTAATTTAAACAACCATTTGCCGAGGAGGGCCCTATTCTTAACCTCAAGGTCATGAACGCCCAACCCGCCTTGGTCTTTGGGACGACAAACCACACTCCATTTAGCCAGTCGATACTTCTTTCGCTCGCTATCTCCTTGCCAAAAGAATCTTGATCGGAAATAATCCAATCTATGTAAAACTCCTTTTGACAACTGGAAGAAGGAAATCATATATAGTACCATATTACTTAGTACTGTGTTTATGAGGACCAATCTTCCACCTAGAGACAACAATTTATCTTTCCAACTGCTAAGTCTTTTTTGCAGCCTCTCCTCGACATGTTTCCATTCAGCATTTGTGAGTCTCCGATAATGTATCGGTATCCCCAAATATGTGATCGGAAATTGGCCCAACCCACATCCGAACAGTTCAGCATACAGGTGGGGCTCGTCTTGAGCCTCGCCAAAACAAAACAATTCACTTTTATGAAAGTTGATCTTCAGACCTGAGAGTTGCTCGAATGCTGATAAAATTAATTTCAGATTTCTCGCTTTCTCGAGGTCATGATCCATGAAGAGAATCGTATCATCGGCATATTGAAGTATAGAGAGACCACCATCAGTTAGATGACTTACTACTCCATCAATTTGGCCATCAACCTTGGCACGCTCAATCATGACCGCTAGCATATCCGCCACTATATTGAATAGCATGGGCGATACCGAGTCACCTTGTCGCAATCCCTTCTTTGTTTGGAAATAGTGTCCAACGTCATCATTGACCTTAATGGCAACACTACCTCCACAAACGAAGCTATGGACCATAGCGCACCACTCTGCAGAAAATCCTTTCATTCTGAGAGTCTGTTGAAGAAATGGCCATTTGACTTTGTCATACGCCTTTTCAAAGTCTATTTTGACTACCACCCCATTCAACTTTTTCCGATGTAATTCATGGACTATTTCATGAAGGATAACAACTCCATCTAGGATGTTTCTTCCTTGCATAAAAGCAGTCTGTGAAGGACGAATCACATATTCAGCAACCGAATTTAGCCTAATAGTCGCAACCTTCGTGAATATTTTAGAACTAACATCAAGGAGGCAAATAGGTCTATATTGTTGTATCCTTTCAGCCTCATTAACCTTAGGTAATAAAATAATCTCACCGAAGTTTAAGCGAAACAATTCCAGATGGCCAGCATGTAGGTCGCTAAACAAAAGTAGGAGATCCGACTTGATGACTTCCCAGAAGTTCTGGTAGAACTCAGCGGGAAAACCATCTGGACCCGGGGCTTTGTTGTGCTCCATTAGGAAAACCGCCTTTCTAACTTCCTCCTCGGAGTATGGGGCCATTAGAAGGTCGTTTTCCTCATCAGAGACCTGGGGGATGTCATCCGCGCGGGACTCGTCCATTAAGAAGTTACCTTCCTCTGGGGCTCCGAACAAATTTTTATAATAATTAGTGATATAAGATTTAAGTTGCTCATGTCCCTCAATCATGCCCTCATCCTGTTGTAGGGAATGAATAATTTTCTTCCAGTGTCTGCCATTGGTAACTCCATGGAAAAATCTAGTATTCAAATCACCTTTTTAGGATAAATTGAAAGTTACTATGTTGGTACCATTTGAGTTCCTCCTCACGCGGCATGCTAGCTATCTGTGCATCCGAATGACTCTTGATCTCGATTTCATGCTCAGATAGAGGCCTAACCTCTGCCAAGGCTTCTAATTCATCAATGATAGACGAAAGGTGAAGCTTCTCCTTTTTGAGGATACCCGCAGTGTGCCTAGCCCAACCACTAAGGAACTTACGTAATGCACGAATTTTGTTGTTCCATTTGTGTATTGGGGTAAGCCCGGCAACCGGTTTATCCCACACCTTCTTGACCATGTCATGGAATCCATCCCGATGCAACCAACCCAGTTCAAACTTGAACTTGCGTGTGTGCTGCGGTCGTGGCAATCTAGTAGTTAAAAGGATGGGTGCGTGGTCTGAGATAGCCTCTATACGAGGTAGAGCGCGTACAGAAACCATAGGGAATCTGGATTTCAAGTCGGTATCCATTAATACGCGATCTAGTTTCTCATATGTCGGTTCTGGAAGACTGTTCGCCCAAGTGAACTGTCTTCCAATCATGGAAACCTCTCGCAAATCTAGACTGTCTATGACAGCGTTTAAAAGGAAAGGCCAATGATTATCAAACCTACCTCGGCTTTTCTCATTTGGAAATCGTAGCAAATTAAAATCCCCACCGATAAGAATGGGGTAGGGATTCTCCTTCGCCGGATTAACTAATTCACGGAGAAAATCAGCCTTGAACTCATTCTGGGCTGCTCCATACACAGCGACGAGGGTCCATGTGAAGTTGTCGGCTTTGTTCCGGATATGGAGTTTAATGTGGAACTCACCATCCGAACTAGCCAACACATCCATAGTCCCCGTGTTTACGCCAAGTAAAATGCCCCCAGAACGACCTCGAGGTGGCCGAGAAATCCAAGTATAGTCTATCCCGCTAGAAAGACGGTTAAGAAGACTTACTGAGAAATCACGTCTCCCCGTTTCAGATAAAGCCAAAAAGTCTAAATTGTGTTCCCTATTACATTCCGCAATGAATAGATGTTTAGCCAAGTCACCAAGACCTCTGCTATTAAAGAACATGCCATTCATGAGGAAACAATAGGAGATTTAGAAAATTTCGCCCTCTTAGAGGATTTACGACATTTTTTCGAACGGTCCGACTTGGATTTACGACCGGAAGCTGTAAGCTCAAGCAATGAGCTAAGCCCGGGTTCCTACAAGCCCACGTCCGAAATCTCCCCTACTACATGAGCGAGTAGCTGACCATCTGATGTGGCATGCAGCTCCTCCTCATCTAGATGTGAGATAAAAGATTTGCTAGAAAACTCGAGGAGTAACCTTCAGTCGGTCATATTCCAAATGTTTCAAAGCATTTGTCGAAACAGAAATATCATTCTCATTATTTCCTAGACTAACACCCACATTATTCAACTTGGAAACGATGGATGTATTAGAAAAAGATAAAAATGATTTGAGTGCTGATGAAGTACCTTGGTTGTCGAGGTTCTGCGCCGCTTTACGCCGCATAGCCTTGACCAAAGAGTCCTCGTCAGTGTCCATCCTTCCATCGTGGGCCACCGCATGACGGCCACTTCGGCGTGGAAAGCAATAAATGAAGAAAGAGAGGCATGTGGTAACATAGCTAGTTACTACTAGTATGAGTAACATCACACATATTAAGGCAATATGAGTCTATAGCCTAATAAATGAAGTGTTGCATGTTACCACACATATGTTACTCCCCATTATAGAGGTAGTAACATAGAGTAGTAACTTGTTCATGTTACTACTCTATGTTACTACCCACTCTGGCTAGTCTAAGTGTGGTAACATGCAAAGCTTCATTTATTAGGTTATAGACTCATATTGCATTGGGACATGTGATGTTACAGTAACTAGCTAAGTTACTAGTACTACATCTCTCCTCATTAACTCATTGCCACATAAGTAAATTTGCTGAGTTGGACTCGATGTTACTACCGAAGTTACTCCCACTATGGCTAGTTTAATTCATTTATTTACGGCGTGATGCGGTTGCTTGGGACGTGTTGGGTAGACTGCATATACGTCAGATAGGCCTACACCAGAACAAAATGATAAGTTTGGTTACCCGCATTTACTGTTGGGCCTGCAAAGCATAAAGATTAAAGCACCTCTGGACCTGCATCCAAAGGAACGTTCAAATCGGTCGTTTATGTTGATCCATGCCCACGCGGTGCAACCCTAGGCACGTGAGCGTGGGCGGTTGCACGCATAGGTGCGGTCCCGAGACGTCGTGTTGTTTCCAGACGCGTCGTCATAAATCACCCTCACTTCCCTTCCTCATCTCTCTCCCCTGTTCCCCACTCACGCCGGCGGCAGCGACGACGGCGACCTCCCAAGCTCTGGTGCGAATCGATCCAAGACGGCGGCAGCAACCGCCGAAGCGACTATAGACCCCCATCAGAGCGCATCGGCCATGGCGGTAAGGCCTCGTCCTCTCTATACATTCACTGCTTTCGATTTGGGCTAGATTAGATTAGAGCACGCGATTGAAGAGTTAGGGATGGGATTGAACACATCGGGGGTGGAGGATTGCCATCAATTGATTCTGCATCGACAGCTACTAGGGTTCATAGATTTTTTTGGTTACATCCGGGGTGGAGATTGGGGTACAAACTTTCTTGTCTAGCCGCGGTGACCCTAGAGTCGCGTCGAGCGGCGGGGAGAGTGGGGCGTAGCCATCTTCTTTCCATCCTCACCTTCTTCGTCCTCATCGTCTTCCTCAAGAACGATGGGTCTTGCACTGTCACCTACCGCCGGTGCCCTGGACAGCATCTGCACCTCGTCGTTGTCAGCCTCCGACGACCTGAACGTGCTACTCCAGTACGCCACGGCACGCTGGTCTTAAGGCGCCTTGTACTGACTGTACTTGGCCCATCTTGCACGCTATCTAGCGTCGCTGGAGTCTGCCAGATTCGTGGCCCAACGCAGGATGTCCACTGACATCGCGCCCTTGGTTGGGTCCGAAATCAGTCTCTTCAGCTCGTCCGGCGTAGCCTTCTTCATCACAACATCGGCCCCCTTGCTGAAGTTCGAGCACACTTTCATGGTGTGCTCTAACTTCTTGCGGTAACCGAGCGAGCACCCAAGAAAGTAGGCCCTCCATCTAGTGCCACAGGGTAAAGGGTTGGGGTTGGAGTTGGAGTTCATGCCGAGGGGGAGGTGGTGAAACCGAGAGGTGGAAGAGGAGAGGTGGTGAAACAGAGGGGGTTTGAGTGCGGTGATGGGTTAGTGGGGTGGGTTATATAGGAGCATTTGACCGATATGAATGAATGTCGACCATTGAACTATGTGTTGTTCATAATGCAGATGGACAAGGGCAAGGAGGTGGTGCCACCATTGGAGAAGGGCAAGGAGGTTGTGCCTTCATTGGTCGAAGTGCCAGTGCAGGATCACTCAAGCACCAAGTGGAGGAACTATGGCCACTACCATCAGGAGTCAGGACCAAACCAGTTCTGCAAGGTTATCCTTGCTCCCAAGCTAGAGAGTGATTTGCAGTTGCCTCTGGACTTCACGAAGTACTTCCCCGCCATCCCTATAGAGTTCAAACTCAAGGCGAACACCGGATGCGCAGGGAGGGTGATGGTGAGGGTGATCAACGGCAGGGTCACCCTTGATCAGGGTTTGGCCACCTTCGCCACCGTTCACCAAATCATGATCGGGTACATGCCGATGTTCAAGCTGCTGACCCCCGACGCCGTGAAGGTGATCGTTTTCAATGACGAGGGCGTGGAGGTGGTCACCAAGTGCAAGGAGCGCGGCAACGCCTTCGCTGCGACCGCCTGAGCTCCTGTTTGCCCGTTCCTTGTTGGTTCTTGCTTTAAGACCTGGGTTTCATTTTAGAACTTATCGTACTATGTTGGTTTAAAACTTGTTCTGTGTGGTTAAGACTTGTGTCTGTGCTTAAGATTGTTCTGTTGCCACTAGTTTAGTTGTTAGTAGTTCATGTGTGCCTTTGGTAACCTCACCACATCGAGGAGGAGGTTACCGCACAACGGTCCTGGATATAACCAAACAACCGGACTTGTGTTTCCCCTCAAACAAATCTGCAACCAAACAACAGCCTTCCGTTTTAGCACATGCATGCTAGAGGGGATGCAGGTAACCAACCGACATGCAGAAGTTTGTTTTTGCCCTGCATATGCTCAGCCAGGACCAACTGGGACAAGTATGCAAAGTGGCAAAAAATGATGCAGGTAACCAAACGCGCCCTTGGACATCGCATGGTGAATGAGGGGTCAGATGTAAGCCACCACGGCTGGCTCGTGGTTCACATCTGGATCAAGGACTGCAGCGTACAACCGTACATGTAGTACACTGTTTAGGGCAAAATCCTCTCGCATCCGTGCCCGCAAACTAGTTCCAGTTCATGGACACAGATGTGGGAGGCACTCATCCAACCGTAGCCGCACACATTTTCACAATAGCTCGAACCAACCAGACGAAATTTGTTCAAACAAGTCCGGAATTCATACAAACACTAGATTTCATACAAACATACCAGGTTTCATATAGGCATGACGGATTTCATTACAAATACACCAAAGCGGTCCTAGGCGGGCTCTGGAGTATAATTAATACCTAATCTAAATGATCGCCGGCGTCCGGTCCCCGTCTCCGGCCATCAGCCCCGAAAACCGAAACTTTACCGTCTCCAGTTCCGCCTGGGTGCTCTCCAGCTCCGCCTCCGCGACCTCCGCCTCCGGGAGCCTCCGGAACTGAACACTACAAAAAAAGACACATCCGTGACATTTTGGCCCAAACAATTTTTTTTCTGTCATGCTTATGACACTTCTATGACGATAATTGTGACAAAACCACGTATCATCATAGATGTGGTGGGCTCCTACTTCTATGACAAAAAATCATGACAGAAAATGGGCTTTTCATCCTGGGCGGGCCGGGGACGCACCTACATGACATTCTTTGGTCTGTCCATGATGGGAAAAATCATGGTAGAAGCGAGGGCGAGGAAAATATCAGGGAGTTCCGAGTTACGGTGGGTGGTCAGGGCCGAGCGATGCACAAAGGTTTGCGTGTTTCTCTCGTATACACGTACGCGTGTGTGTGCGAGGCATTGGGCTCTAACTGAACCTGAGTGAGGCGTTCGCTTACTGAACTCGAGCGATTACACTAGCCACGTTACTGAACCCGAGCGATCGATCTCTTGGTTATTAACTAAAGCCGAGCGATTCCTTCGCTGCTGACTGAACCCGAGCGATTCCTTCACTACTGCTGCTAACTGAAGCCGATCGAACCTGCCTCTTGATGAACAGTGACCATTGTTGGGGGTTGGATGAATAGTTCCCGATGGGGGTTGGATGAACAGGACCCCGTGGTAGCTAGTAGGTCATTGCCGCTGGATGAACAGGACCCCGAGGAGGCCGCCACACCCCAAGCTGGTTGGGGGTGGATGAACAGGACCCCGTGGAGGGTTGGTTGAATAGTAGCCTGTGGAGGCTGGATGAACAGGACCCCATGGATGAACAATAGCTGGTGGAGGCAGGAGGAAGACGACATGGACGAAGAGTAGCAGGTGGACGCTGGAGGAAGTCAACGGTGGATGAACAGTAGCCCTGTGGAGGCTGAAGCGAGGCAGTAGATGCTGGATGAATAGTAGCCCATGGAATCCTGTTTTGCAGTACGCCAAACCCCTCCGGACGAACAGGACCCCGTTTCGACCATAGGAGGTTGAAGAGAAGTCTGTTTTCTCCGTTTTGCGGTACGCCACACCCCTCCCGATCAACAGGACCCCGTTTCGACCGTACGCACTCCAACAGAAGTCAGTTTCCTTTGTTTTGCAATACGACACACCCCCCGATCAACAGGACCCCATTTCGACCATACGCGATGGAATAGCGGGCCGTTTCCTCCGATCTGCGGTACGCCAGACCTCGTTTCGGTTGCTCCGTCCAAGCTGGTTGGCTCCCGACGAACAGGACGCATTCCATTGCCTCCCGATGAACACGACGCAGTTTCTCCATTTTGACCCAGCCGATTGGCTTCCGATGAACCGAACACCGTTTCTGTCGTCCGTTGCCTCTCCATGTACACGAGCCCTGGCTGTATGTATGCGCAAGTAGGCGTTCGAGACCCCGCCTGTATGTACATACGTGGCCGTAATTTTTTCCATGTGGTTGTACATACATGTACACGGTTTAGACAGGACTGCTTGAACTACTACGTCGGGGGCTGTACTACTACATGTGTCGCTACTTTTTTTTTTGCCCGACCACGGTTTATCGTTGCAGAGAGACCGGTCGACCAGTATGTATGTACATGTTTGGACAGACAACACTACATACGCTTCGATCGGATGGGTCCCAGCTGTCAGGGAGGATAAGGACACATTTCCTTCCATGCGAAGCTATAGCGGGTGGGTCCTAGCTGTCAGGGGGAGGAATCATTTTTTCCACGTAATATGGAGGCACTTCATTGTGTTCAAAGATGTAGCTGGTGGGTCCAGCTGTCAGCCTCACCGACTAAAGTCTTCTTCCGATCACTATCGTTAGTTGACCCCATTGACCATGCTGCGCCGAGAGCATCAAGGTGGTGGACGACGACGAGGCCTAGGAAAGGAACAATGCAGAGGCAGGAAAGATGAGGCAGGTGGATGCCCACGCAGAGGGGAGTACGAGGGTTCACTGCTTCGGCTCTGATGTAAGGCTGTCATCGCCAGAGAATAACAGGGGTTGTGGGTGAGTAGAGGGAAGGCCTGGCCAGTGATAGTATGGTCGGGCGGTGAGGCTGTTGGCAAAGACGGTCGACCACGGAGGTGGAGCAAAGCGATGCAGCGGGTGCTAGTTTGGTAATTTGGAGCAAGAAGACAAGAGGTTGAAGACGCAACACGGTGATACGTCTCCAACGAATCTATAACTTATGAAGTATTCATGCCATGTTTACAACAATTTTATATGGTTTTGGTATGATTTGCATGGAACTAACCCAGACTGACACTGTTTTCAGCAGAACTACCATGGTGTTGTTTTTTGTGTAGAAATGAAAGTTCTCCAAATGAGCTGAAACTTTTTGACGACTTTTTTTGGAACAAAAGAGGCACTAGAAGGTTCGTGGGAGGGATAGAAGAGACACGAGGTGGGCACAACCCACCAGGCGCGCCTAGAGCCCAACCCGTGTGCAGGTGAGTTGTGCTCACCTCGAGGCCCATCTTCCCGTTAAACCAACGCCAATAATTCCTATAAATACAGAATCTCCCAGAAATAATCCTAGATTAGAAGTTTCATCACCGCAAGCCTCTGTAGCCATGAAAAACCAATCTAGACCCAATTCTGGCACCCTGCCGGAGAGGAAAATCATCACTGGTGGCCATCTTCATCATCCTGGCGGCCACCATGATGAGGATGGAGTAGTCCACCCTCGGGGTTGAGGGTTTGTACCATTAGCTACATATTTAACCTCTCTCTCTCTCTCTCTCTCTCTCTCTCTCGTGTTCTTGAGATGTCACGATCTTGATGTATCACGGGCTTTGTTAATATAGTTGGATCATATGGTGTATTCCCCTCTCTATCTTGTTGTGAATTGATTTTCCCTTTGAGATTTCGTTTTATCGGATTGAATACTTTTATGTATTTGATAGCACTTGATGTATGAACTAGTATGAATACTCATGGTGACAATGGGTGTCATATTTATTCACTTGATATGTGTTTTGGCACTCAATTTGCGGATTCCCGAGGTGACGTTGGGGTAATCTATGCATAGGGGTTGATGCATGTTCATGTCTTTGTTTCTTTGGTAGAAATCTTGAGCCACTCTTTGAGGTTCTTTGTGTTGGATTGAGTATTTTGAATCTAAAATTGTTTGATGCATGTCGTATAATCAACTCACGGATACTCGCGGTGACATTAGAGTATCTAGCTGATATTAGAGTTGGTTGATGTGTATCATATGATGTTATTTTAGTATGAACTCTTAGTTAGATCGGTCGGAAAGGACAACTTAGTGTTATTTTAGTACGAACTGTTGAAAAGATCGATCAGAAAGGATAATTTTGAGGTGGTTTCGTACCCTACAAACAATTTCTTCTTATGTTCTCCACTGGATAGGACCTTTGGAGTGATTCTTCATCGCACGTTGAGGGATGGTTATATGATCCAATTATATTAGCATTGTTGAGAGATTGCACTAGTGAAAGTACTAACCCTATGCCTCATTCAAGCATTGCAATACCGTTTGTGCTCACTCACTGGTACACGTCGATGCTATACAAATGGTTTAAAACCCCTTTTCATGACGGCATTTGAAACCGTCGCCTAGTGAGTGTGGGCGATTAGGGGTCCTTCCCACACGACGTAGAAATCGTCGGGGATATGCCCTCCTGGCACACACGCTCGGCAAAATGAGGTCGTGTGCGACTAGCGAGCGGCCAAATACGGTTATACGTACAATAGTGCTCAAAAAATTATAGTTATGCAGGAGAAATCATTTCCGGTCGTAAGTACATCCCACACAGTCAGTCCCCGCGAAACATTTTCGTTCGTATATACATCCCACACAGTCACTGCAAGGAAAACGTTTCCGTTCGTAGATACATCACACACAATTTTCCCCGTTAAATCATTTGTGATGGCGTTCCCATCGCACACAATATTAAAAAAAATTATCATTTGCGTTATTGAATGCATCACACACGGTGCGTAGAAGAAACTGTGTGGCAAAGGCTATCCATCACACATAGTTTTTATGCGGTAAATGTTTGCGCAATGTGGCCTAGCGCAAACAGTTTTGAAGAGAATGTCGTGTGTGATTGTTCATCGATCCAACACGGTTTATTCCTAGAAACTGTGTGCGTTGCCTTAGGTCATCGCCCTTCTCAATAACCATTTGCAATAGCAAAAACCAATTAGCAGGCTAATTCACTATTAGCAGGCTAATTGCCCTATTATTAATAATCTATTTATTAATCTAATTGACATTCATATTAAACACATAATATATTTCATTCCCATATCAAGGAAGCAGGATTTCATAATTGAAATACATTAGAGTACAACATGATAGCTTGACTCGGTTACCCCATTACACAATCGCACCAAACCAAGTTTGGATGCAACATCCGAACCTTTCGAAATTAGCATCATAGACGGTACAAAGACAGATGCATCTCATCGGGAAAACTGCTGAAGCGGAAGGTGAATATTGAGCCTTCATTGATGTTGAAGGTCTTTGCAACTTTAGGCCAGTGCCTGTGGATGATTGACCGTCCATCCTTCGTCCTCTTCCAGAACACTTCAATATTGAACCGTGGGTGTTGTATGAAAACCTTCCTCGCCTCCTGACCATAGAGGTGGGTTGAGAGGTAATCATCAGTGAACTGCTTTGGAAAGGCCTAAAAACAAGGATGTGCATAAATATCTTCTCTATATTGGAAATGGGGCAAAGGAATAAAAAAAGGCAAGGTATAATAGTTAGTACCATTTTGTAGTGAACTGATGTCTTCTTCATTGTGCAGACAAAGATCTTGTTGCTTTTGTCGCCAATTTCTTTATCCTAACAATCTTTCTGAGTTTCTAGACTTGATTGGTATTCACGGACAACTCATTTCCGCATAACAAAAGGGCGAACAAAGGGGTGAAAACCTCGGCAAAGCGGGACCTACATGTGCAAGACCAAATTGTTAAAAACCTAAGTATTAGAATGGTTCTGCAATTGCACAATAATGTGCTATTAGACAATGGACCATGCGTGCTAACCTCGATTGTAAACCCAAAGCTTCCCATTATATTGTTTTCTGCAACACATATAAGGTAGTTAGTCATCGAGGTTATGTAAGGGTTACGCATGCTATCGGTAAAATATGTTGATGAAAAATAAGCACATTGCAGATTCATCAGTTAATTCAAGCCACATGGAAAACCCATTTCTGCAAACCAAGCAAGATTAAGAACTAGGAAATATAGCACTTATATATGTTTCTCATGTATTAAGTGCAGCGAAATTCGATTTATTCCTCACATGCACAACAATACAAAATTCCAACCATGACAATTGGACATCGCATTGCAGAATTGAACCAAGCAGTTAACTAAACACCACAACAAATGAACCAAACATTAACTGAGCACCACATTGCACAATAGAAGATCAGATAGTTAACCGAACCAAGCATGCTTAACAACTTCGAAATATAGCAATTGTATTTGTTTCTCATGTATTTAGTACAACCAAATTCGATTTACTTCTCACATGGTATACAATAATAGAATGCACCCACAACTATTGAACATCACATTGCAGAATTGAACCAAATAGTTAACTAAACACCACAACACAAATGAAACTATAAGTGCATCTAGTGCCACCCTAGTTGGTTTTGGAGTATTGATGATAAACTTGGTTGAGGGACTAATGTGTTTGTGAGAATTGCAGGATAACACAGGTAGTAGTCCCATATTGATTCGGTTTACCTACCAGAGATGGCCCCTAAAAATGTGTGAAGACATTGAAGACAATGGTGGTCTGTGAAGACATTCACATTGAAGACTATGACAGGAGAAGACATCGCGTGAAGACTAAGGAGTGCGAAGACATAGTTGTTTCATAGTTTCCTTTTCTTCTTTGTTGAGTCATAGGAACCACCATACTGTTAAGTGGGGTCCAAGTGAACAAAGTTAGAGTGACTGATGTGATGCTCAACCAAATCCTATGTCTTCGAGCGAAGACAATGAGAGCAAATCTTATCCAGAGCTGGATGAGTCAGCTTTTCTTGTAGCCCAAGTCAAGCTGTTGCGTGTGTTTGAAATCTGACCGTTGGACACGTGTCAATTCCTTAGTGACCCAGGGTCATTTTGGACATATCAGGTCGGGTTGCCTCCTAGCTATAAATAGCCCACCCCCTACACCATAAATTGGTGGCTGCTCAGAGTTAGTGCACGGCTTTTGTCGTTTGAGAGGAACCCACCTTCGAACCCTTTGAGAGAGAGAATCCTTGCAAGGACAAAACCCAAAACACCCGAGCCAAAGAGTGTTAGGCATCATCAAGTCTTTACATCGCGTGATCTCAAGACTTATTACACTTGAGGACTGTGAATCCTCCAGCCGGTTATGCGTCGCGTTCTGAGCATCCAAGAGTCATTGTGGATTGCCGGTGAACGAAGTCTGTGAAGGTTTGGAAGTCTCCCTTGAAGACTTATCAGAGTGATTGGGTGAGGACTAAGTGTTCTTAGCTCAAGGGGAATAAGGTGAAGATGTGGTATCCTGAGTTAAATCTCAGCCTCCATAACCAGACGTACAGTTGTCACAACAACTGGAACTGGTCCAACAAACCCCTTGTCCTCTCCGAGTAACTGGTTCTATCCTCTTGCCTTACTTACAGTTTGTCTTCGTGAAGTCTTTGCTACTTGCCTTATCTGTTTGACTTCACTGTGTGAAGACTGTTGTCTGTTTGGCTTCATACTATCTTCCATCCTGATCCAATCTACCTAGCTGCTTATAGTCTTCGTGCTTTCACTTCATTGCTTACATGACTATGGCTTGTCTAGTGTAGTCTACCTTCCACTGCATATCAATAGGTTCATTTCTATCATTTCTCTTCGAAACATCTGATGAGGACATCAATACCATTGTTACACCCACAGCCCCTACCGCTACATATACTGGACCAATTACTAGAGCTCGCGCACGCCAATTAAATTATCAGGTACTTTCATTTCTTGGTAATGATTCTAATGTTCATGAGAATATGATGCTGCCTAAATTGGATACATTTGCTTTGCTTACAAATGAAGGGCCTAGCTTGGAGAAGGATGAACATTGGAGCAAGAACAAGCATGGAGATGATGGCATGCACAAGGGAACAAACGAGTTACAAGTGATGATTTCAGACTTTGAAGCCACCATAATAGGTGCATGAAGCCTTGGACGAAATATACAAGATGCCACTTCATAAATTTTGTCCCGAGGCTATTCTAGGTCTTCGTCACCTTATTATTGGGCCAGCCCATGTAATTTCGAAATACATAAGTATAGGCTTTTTTAGAGTGCAGATGTGTGGGAAACAAGAAATAGGGTTGATTTGGACCCCTCCACCAAGGGCCACGAAATTCCCCCTCTTCCTCCATATATACAGCCCTTAGGGCACCGTTTAGACTTTGGGTTTTGTTTAGATTAAAGTTAGCCATAGCTGCAACTTCGCGTACTTCTTTTGTGTTCAACGACCAGACAAAGGCGTCACAGAACCCCACCTTCATTAATAAAGCTTTCCTCTATTATTCGCAATATCCAGATTGCAATCTTAGTTTCTTGCTTGTTCTTCATTTGCTTGCAGGAAATAGACCCTCGTGGTCAGGTTGATCGTGCTCCGGCGTGGTCAATAACCTCTCGGAGTTGGTTTAGCGATTGCTAACGCGCGACGTCCTCGCACGTTTGTAGTCGGATCGTCAAAGTCGACTTCCACCAAAACGATAGCCACCATCTCATCGAAAGACGGGACACCTTTGCCTCTATCAAGTGGTATCAGATTTTCAGGTTGCTCGGTGAGATTTTATAGTTTTTCGTAGTTTAGATCGAGTCTGTTTTTCATACCTACAGTCCACGAAAAAGCCAAAAAAATTAGGGTTAGTTCATCCTATCCGAACCAATCTGAGCCTTTGCATAATCTTTTCTGTATTTGCTTGGTTGAATTTGCGGTGGCATCGTCATGTCAAGTTGCTGGTCTTAGCGTCTAATCCTTTAGAGTTTGAGTTCTGTTCACAGGTTGTCACGTCGCCGCTGCCATATATCACTACCGCATCATCATCATCGCTGCTGCCATATACCACCACCGCATCAACTTTATTGCCGCTGCCATATACCACCACCACATATTCACCGCCAATCCAAGTCCATATACGCCACCACATATCCGCCGCCATCACGCCAATCGGAGTCCACCTACAACATATATCCGCCACCATCCGAAGTTCCACCAGATTCATCTCCGCCACCACCCTAGTCGGAGTCCAAGATTTTGTTACTCTATTTTGGATTTGAGATCACGGCATACTCCGAGTCGGAACGAGTAGGACTCCGAACTTTCGTGCTACTGCATAGAAAAAATGGTTCCAGTTTAAAAAAAAACTAAGTCTGGAAAATTCTGGCTAGGCAGTTTTTAGGCCATTTGTAGACTTTCTCGAAAAAAATTTGTTGCGGAGCAAAAAAAAGAGGAAAAAAGTGCGAAAAAAGTGAAAAAAAGGAAAAAATTCAGAGCATGCTCCTCCCTTGTTTACGTGCAGCGCCATGATTTTGTTAGTGTTCTAGGCTCGCATCTCTAGCAAGGTCTAGCCTAGGACGAGCACAATACCGTCGTTGAGCGTTTATTCCACTTTGCATCTCTGAATTGATTATTGCTGACCTTTTGCTACCATATTATAAGCCTTCCCAGCTCCACATACATCTACGTCGCTCGTTTGACTTTCCCTGGTAATCGCTCTATCCAAGCTTTGAGAGTTTTGACTACAACGGTTGCGATCACCACCGTTGCTTTGGTAAGAACTGGTAAGAATTTGAGATTAAGCTTGAAGGATTTGTGACACACCACCATCACCACCACTTCCTAGTAGTCTGTGGGATCATATTCTTACGTGTTTCTATTGCTACTAACCATGGCGGGATCACAAGCCAACGCGATTGACCGGGAGAACATGACGAACAAGGAGCTTCATGATAAGTTTCATCAAATGTTGGGTCAACAGGTGGAAGGCGTGATGGCCAGCTTTGGAAAGGCATTGGAGAGGATGGATGACATTGAGAAGACAATTGACACCAAGTTGGGCGCCAAGTTCGATGAATTACTCAAACATCTCCCACAACCGGTTCTCGCCCGCGTCTGATGGGGCGAGCACGGCGTGTTCCTATTGAGCGAGCCAAACTTCTGTGTCTTCTTTGTACTGTTGTTGATGCTTATTTGGCTCGATACTTCTGCTGCTGGTGCCGGGAGGATGATGAGTATCTGCGGCGATTATGAGGATGAAGTTGATCAAAATCGAACTATGTGCAGCCACAAGCACCACCACCAAAGAAGTCGACCACGGTATATAATCGCAATGGTAGGCTGCACCACCACCTCGTGTGCGAGATCATGACCATGTTCCTAAACTGAAATTCAATATTCCACCATTTGAGGGTAGATATGTTCTGATATATATCTTACTTGGGAGTTAGAAACGAACAACGTTTTACATGTTTACAATATCCCGAGGAGAGACGGGTTCTTTTTTCTTTGTTTGTGCTTTCACTAGTTTTGCATGTGTATGGTGGTCTGAACATTGTAGATTATATCCTATTCCAGCTACTTGGGCTGCTTTGAAAACCGCTATGCGTACTCGTTGGGTTCCACCATATTATCAAAGTGAATTACTTCAAAAATTGCAGCGTTTAAGACAAGGAAAAAATTACGTAGAAGAATATTATCGGGAATTACAAACCGGCATGATTAGATGTGGTATTGTTGAGGAGAATGAAGCTATGCTTGCACGTTTTATGGGTGGATTAAATAGAGATTCGACCATTCTAGAGTATAAGGAGTATACTAATATCACTCGTTTATTTCATCTTGCTTGTAAAGTTGAGCGTGAAGTCTTGAGGATCGACAAGCATTGGCGCGAACTAACTTTTACGCTAGTCGACCTTCATCATGGACACCGCGTGCATCTTCTACTTCCATCGCACCAAAGACCTCCATCGAGTTCCACCACCACCGTGATACAAGAAAGCACACAACCACCATTATCGCGCCAAGAGCGCACTCGCCGGGCTGCACGAGTTCTTCTTCCATGGCATCAACAGGCACACAAGTGATATTATTTGTCATCGTTGTAAGGGAAGAGGACATTATCTTGCGAGAATGCAAATCTCAGCGTGTGATGATTACTCTTGAGGATGGTGGGTATGAGTCGCTAGTGACTATGATGAGGAGACTTTGGCCCTTATTACAAGTGAAGAACACGGTGGAGATGATTACGGTCATGAGATGCAATACATGGCTCTGAAGATCTTTGGCGGTATGAATGTTTAGTTGCTCGGCGTGTTTTGAGTGTGCGAGTTACACAAGTGAGCAAAATCGAGAGGATAATTTGTTCCATACAAAGGGAGTTGTGAAGGAACATTCTGTGCACGTCATCATAGATGGAGGGAGCTGCAACAACTTGGCTAGCATGGATATGGTGGAGAAGCTATCTCTCACCACAAGACCACATCCACATCCTTACTACATCCAATGGTTCAACAACAGTGGCAAGCTTAAGGTAACACATACTGTTCGTGTGCATTTTAGTATCTCTACATATGCTGATTATGTTGATTGTGATGTGGTACCAATGCAAGCATGTTCTTTATTACTTGGTCGACCATGGCAATTTGATAAAAATTCTGTACACCATGGTAGAAACAATCAGTATACTCTTGTTCATAAGGATAAAAATATTACTTTGCTTCCTATGACTCCTAATTCCATTCTAAAAGATGATATTAATAGAGCTAATAAAGCAAAATAGGACAAGAATAAGAGTGAAAACCAGATTGTGGCAAAAGAATTTGAGCAATAATAAACCATCTAGTGTTGCTTATGAGATTAAATAAAAAAGTGCATGTTTATTTGCCACAAAATCTGACATTGATGAGCTAGATTTCAGCAAATCTGTTTGCTAGGCTTTTGTGTGCAAAGAGGCATTATTTTCATTTGAGGACGTGCCTTCCTCTTTGCCTCCTGCTGTCACTAACATTTTGCAGGAGTTCACTCACGTCTTTCCACAAGACGTGCCACCGGATTACCGCCTATTCGAGGATTGAGCATCAGTTGACTTAATTCGGTGCTTCCTTTAAAACCGTCGCCATACCGCACCAATCCAAAGGAGACGAAGGAGATTATCGTCAAGTACAGGAGCTTCTCGGCAAAGGTTATATCTGCGAATCCCTTAGTCCTTGTGATGTTCCTATTATTCTAGTGCTTAGAAAAGGATGGTACATCACGTATGTGTGTTGATTGTAGAGGCATTAATAATATTACTATTCGTTATCGTCATCCTATTCCTAGGCTAGATGATATGCTTGATGAATTGAGTGGCTTTACAATATTCTCCAAAGTTGATTTGCGTAGTGGATACCATCAAATTCGTATGAAATTGGGGGATGAAGAAAACAACCTTTAAAACTAAGTTTGGAATATGAGTGGTTAGTCATGCCTTTTGGGTTAACTAATGCACCTAGTACTTTCATGAGATTAATGAACGAAGTTTTACGTGCTTTCATTGGACGATTTGTGGTAGTCTATTTTGATGATATACTGATTTATAGCAGATCTTTGGAGGAACATTTGGAACATTTACGTGCTATTTTTATTGCTCTACGTGATGCACGTTTGTTTGGTAACCTTGTGAAGTGCACCTTTTGAACCGACCGAGTATCTTTTCTTGGCTATGTTGTTACTCCACAGTGAATTGAAGTTGATAAAGCCAAGATTGAAGCTATTGAGAGTTGGCCGCAGCCCAAAACGGTCACACAAGTGACGAGTTTTCTTGGCCTCGCTGGATTCTATAGGCGTTTTGTGAGTGATTTCAGCACCATTGTTGCACCTCTCAATGAGCTTACAAAGAAATATGTGCCTTTTGTTTGGGGTACCGCACAGGAAGAAGCCTTCACAGTATTGAAAGATAAGTTGACACATGCTCCTTCACTCCAACTTCCTGATTTCAATAAGACTTTTGAGCTTGAATGTGATGCTAGTGGAATTGGATTAGGAGGTGTGTTATTACAAGATGGCAAACCTGTTGCATACTTTTCTGAAAAATTGAGTGGGCCTAGTCTGAATTATTCTACTTATGATAAAGAATTATATGCTCTTGTTCGGACTTTAGAAACATGGCAACATTATTTATGGCCCAAAGAACTTGTTATACACTCTGATCATGAATCTTTGAAATATATTAAAAGTCAAGCTAAACTAAATCGTAGACATACTAAATGGGTTGAATTTATTGAGACTTTCCCTTATGTCATTAAACACAAGAAGGGTAAAGAAAATGTTATTGCTGATGCATTGTCTCGTCGCTATACTATGCTTTCACAACTTGACATCAAAATATTTGGTTTGGAGACCATCAAAGATCAATATGTGCATGATGCCGATTTTAAAGATGTATTGCAGAATTGTAAAGAAGGGAGAACATGGAACAAGTTCGTTGTTAATGATGGATTTGTGTTCCGTGCTAACAAGCTATGCATTCCAGCTAGCTCTATTCGTCTTTTGTTGTTGCAGGAGGCGCATGGAGGAGGATTAATGGGACACTTTGGCATGAAGAAGACGGAGGACGTACTTGCTACACATTTATTTTGGCCAAAGATGAGATGGGATGTTGAGCGTTTTATTGCTCGCTGCACTACATGTCAAAAAGCTAAGTCACGACTCAATCCTCATGGTTTATATATGCCTTTGTCTGTACCTAGTGTTCCTTGGGAGGATATATCTATGGACTTTGTTTTGGTTTACCTCAAACAAAGAAGGAGAGGATAGCATATTTATTGTCGTGGATAGATTCTCGAAAATGGCACACTTTATACCATGTCATAAAAGCGATGATCTTTGTTAATGTTGTTGATTTTTTTCTTTCATGATATTATTCGCTTGCATGGTGTGCCAAATAGTATTGTTTCAGATCGTGATACTAAATTTCTTAGCCACTTTTGGAGATGTTTATGGGCTAAGTTGGGGACTAAACTGCTTTTTAGTACTACTTGTCACCCTCAAACTGATGGACAAACTGAAGTAGTCAATAGAACATTGTCTACTATGCTTAGGGCTGTTTTGAAGAATAATAAGAAAATGTGGGAAGAATGCTTGCCTCATATTGAATTTGCTTATAATCGTTCATTGCATTCTACTACTAAGATGTGCCCTTTTGAAGTTGTGTATGGTTTCCTACCTCGTGCACCTATTGATTTGTTGCCTCTTCCATCTTCGGAGAAGGTTAATTTTGATGCTAAACAACATCCTGAATTGATTTTAAAAATGCATGAGTTAACTTATGAAAACATTGACTGTATGAATGCTAAATATAAACTTGCTAGAGATAAGGGTAGAAAACATGTTGTGTTTGCACGGAGATCTTGTTTGGTTACATTTGCGTAAGGATAGATTTCTGATTTGCATAAATCAAAGCTAATGCCTCGTCTTGATGGTCCTTTTAAGGTGTTGGAGAAAATAAATGATAATGCATATAAACTTGAGTTGCTGCAGATTTTGGGGTTAGTCCCACTTTTAACATTGCAGATTTGAAGCCTTATTTGGGTGAGGAAGATGAGCTTCCGTCGAGGGCGACTTTATTTCAAGAAGGGAGGATGATGAGGACATCAATACCATTGTTACACCCACAACCCCTCTTGCTACATATCTTGGACCAATTACTAGAGCTTGCATGCCAATTAAATTATCGGTACTTTCGTTTCTTGGTAATGATTCTAATGTTCATGAGAATATGATGCTGCCTAAATTGGATACATTTGTTTTGCTTACAAATGAAGGGCCTAGCTTGGAGAAGGATGAACATTGGAGCAAGAACAAGCATGGAGATTATGGCATGTGCAAGGGGAACAAGAATGGAGTTACAAGTGATGATTTCAGGACTTTGAAGCCACCATAATAGGTGCATGAAGCCTTGGACGAAATATACAAGATGCCACTTCATAAATTTCGTCCCAAGGCCATTCTAGGTGCTGCATCACCTTATTATTGGGCCAGGCCCATGTAATTTCGAAATACATAAGTATAGGCTATTTTTAGAGTCCGTATGTGTGGGAAAACAAGAGATAGGGTTGATTTCGGACCCCTCCACCAAGGGCCACGTAATTCCCCCCTCTTCCTCCATATATACAGCCCTTAGGGCACCGTTTAGACTTTGGGTTTTGTTTAGATTAAAGTTCGCCATAGCTGCAACTTCGCGTACTTCGTTTGTGTTCAACGACCAGACAAAAGGCGTCACAGAACCCCACCTTCATTAATAAAGCTTTCCTCTGTTATTCACAATATCCAGATTGCAATCTTAGTTTCTTGCTTGTTCTTCGTTTGCTTGCAGGAAATAGACCCTCGTGGTCAGGTTGATCATGCTCCGGCGTGGTCTATAACCTCTCGGAGTTGGTTTAGCGATTGCTAAGGCGCGACGTCCTCGCACGTTCGTAGTCGGATCGTCAAAGTCGACTTCCACCAAAACGATAGCCACCATCTCATCGAAAGACGGGACACCTTTGCCTCTATCAACATCCATGTTTTGAAGACTTCCATAAAAATCGCATATTCACCCCCCTCTAGTCGAATACTAGCACTTTCAATTGGTATCAGAGCCAGGTGCTCCCTTGTTCTGTGTGATTCGGTTTTACCACCTAGAGTTTAGCTATGCCGACTACAGGGATAATCAAAGTCTCTGCTGCATGCCCTGTCTTCGATGGCACTGATTACCCCTACTGGAAGAATAAGATGCGCATGCATCTTGAAGCCATTGATGTCTATCTCTGGTATGTCGTCAAGAACGGCGTTCCCAAGACTGGTGAAGGTGTCACGCCTGCTGATGTCAAGAAGTTCGTGCAACTGGACTCAGCTGCCAAGAACATCATCTGTGGTCATCTGACCAAGGGGCAGTATGGTCGTGTCAGTGCTCTGGAAACTTCAAAGCTGGTCTGGGACTAGATCTCCAAGGTCAATGAAGGCGTCTCAACACAGAGAGATTCAAGGATCAGTGTTCTTCGCAATCTCTTCAACCGCTTTAAGAGAAATGACAATGAGAATGTCCAGCTCACATTTGATCGCCTCACTGACATCACCAATGAGCTTCATGCACTCGGTGCACTGAGATCACCAAGCATGAAATTGTCAAGACACTACTGAGATCTCTCGATAGCTCATTTGACACCCTGGCCCTAATGATTTGAGAGCGCCCTGACTTCAAGACTCTCGATCCGTCTGACATACTTGAGAGGTTCAACACACATGAGTTCCAGCTATCTGAGAAAAGATATATCTATGGTCCCAACTATGGCCGCACTCGCGCTTTGAAGGCAAAGGCCGTCTCCTCGTCTGAAGAAGAATCTGACTGCAATTCTGGTGATCCTGAATACATTGGAAAGGAGCTTGCTATGCTTGTGAAGAAGTTCCAGAAGTTCACCAAGAAGAAAGACTTCAGAAGGTCTTCAAGATCCAGCTCAAGGAATGATGAAGCTTCCTCTCGTGATCAAAAGAAGAGAACCTGTCACAAGTGCAAGAAACCTGGTCACTACATCTCTGAGTGTCCACAGTGGGACAACGAGACAAAGAAGAAGAAGAGCAAAGACTATGATTCTGATGACAAGAAGAATAAGAAATCCTCAAAGTCTTCTTCCAAGTCTTCGTCGAAGTCTTCTTCACACAAGAAGAGCTTATCTGGCAAGGCTCATGATTTTGTTGGCAAGGAGATGGATTCAGAGGAGGAGTCTGCATCTGAGGAGGTAGAGGTGGAGTCTGAGGAGGAATCTGATTCTGGAGTGGCAAGCCTGGCTCTAGCTTCTGCATACGTCGCCAAGTCCATCTTCGACACTGAAGACAATGGCCTCGTTACCAACGCTGATGCCAAGGATGAGGATGACTCTGCCCCCACCTACTCCTTCATGGCACGTGGTGCCAAGGTAAACTCACGCGATGCTTACTTTCAAACATCAAGTGAAGATGACTCTGAATGTGAATCTAAACCTAGCTACAAAACACTTACTAAAATTGCAACTGAACAACAGAATGCCATGGAACATATTCAAAAACTGTTAGACAAAAGCGATGACCTGTTGGACGCGGAAATGACCCGATCTCATTCCTTAATTGAAGACATAAAAAATCTTCATGTTAAGTATGAGGAACTTGAAAGTCGTCATGAATCGCTCTCAACCTCTCATGAAAAGCTTTCCTATGATTATCTTCAAAGGAAGCAGGAACTTGAGAAATTGAGATCGGCTCATGAAGATCTTCAAAAGGAAAACGAGTCACTCCGCATTCAATAGATCAGTTCCGCTCAGGAAGGATTTGAACCACCATGTCTAAAATGTATTGAGCGTGATAATGCTGTCTCTGTTGCTGAATGTTCAACTACTACTACTGTTGCAATATCTTCAACTACTGATGTGGTAACTAACCCCTCACCTGAGGATACCACTACTATTGTTGATGAGAATGCCAGGTTGAAGTCATTACCTGAGACAGGAATGTACAAAAGTCTCAAAGGGCATCAGACACTATGTGATGTCCTTAAAAAGCAGATTCTGAACCGAAACCATAGGAAAGAGGGTGTTGGGTTCGAGAGGAAAATGAATGTTGATGGTTCTTACTAGATGCCTGAGCAGTACCACAAAACCACATGGGTTACTGCTAAGGGACCTTCAGTAGATCCATCTACCTTATCTGGCTTCACTTGTGCTAACCCAATTATCATTGATGAATCCTTTGATGCAAACTATAAACTGTTCAGGAATCAAAATGGTGAAGTGTTTGCCAGGTATATTGGTACTAACTATAGGAATGGACCACCTGTTAAGAAGATATGGGTGCCCAAAAGGTGTCTCGAAAGTCTTCCTGTGAATGTCGTTACGACACCACCTGGGAAGAAGACAAACCCCAGACCAAAGGCTTCGTATGGTCCAAAGGCTTCATACAAACAGAGGACTCACCTGAGTCACCCTTGATACGTCTCCAACGTATCTATATTTTTTGATTGTTCCATGCTATTATATTACCCGTTTTGGATGTTTACGGGCTTTACTTTACACTTTTATATCATTTTTGGGACTAACCTACTAGCAGGCCCAAATGAATTGTTTTTTTGCCTATTTCAGTGTTTCAAAGAAAAGGAATATCAAATGGAGTCCAAACAGAATGAAACCTTCGGGAGTGATCTTTTTGGAACAAAAGCAATCCAGGGGACTTCGAGTGGACGTCAAGCAACAAAAGAGGTGGGCACGAGGGGGTGGGCGCGCCCCCCACCCTCGTGGGCCCCTCGAGTGTCCACCAACCTACTTCTTCCTCCTATATATATCCACGTACCCCGAAAACATCCAGGAGCACCACGAAAAACTATCTCCACCGCCGCAACCTTCTATATCCGCGAGATCCCATCTTGGAGCCTTCGCCGGCGCTCCTCCAGAGGGGGAATCGACCATGGAGGGCCTCTACGTCATCTCCAAGGCCCTTCCGATGAGTTGTGAGTAGTTTACCATAGAACTTCGGGTCCATAGTTATTAGCTAGATGACTTCTTCTCTCTCTTTGAATCTCAATACAAAGTTCTCCTCAATCTTCTTGGAGATCTATTTGATGTAACTCTTTTTACGGTGTGTTTGTCGAGATTTGATGAATTGTGGGTTTATGATCAAGTTTATCTATGAGAAATATTTGAATCTCCTCTGAATTCTTTCATGTATGATTTGTTATCTTTGCAAGTCTCTTCGAATTATCAGTTTGGTTTGGCCTACTAGATTGATCTTTCTTTCAATGGGAGAAGTGCTTAGCTTTCGGTTCAATCTTGCGGTGTCCTTTCCCAGTGATAGCAGGGGAAGCAAGGCACGTATTGTATTGTTGCCATCAAGGATAAAAAGATGGGGTTTTTCTCATATTGCATGAGTTTATCCCTCTACATCATGTCATCTTTGTTAATGCGTTACTCTGTTCTTCATGAACTTAATACTCTAGATGCAGGCAGGAGTCGGTCGATGTGTGGAGTAATAGTAGTAGATGCAGAATCGTTTCGGTCTACTTGTCACGGACGTGATGCCAATATACATGATCATGCCTAGATAATCTCATAACTATGCGCTTTTCTATCAAATGCTCGACAGTAATTTGTTCACTCACCATAATACTTCTGCTATCTTGAGAGAAGCCACTAGTGAGACCTATGGCCCCCGGGTCTATCTTTTATCATATAAGTTTTCCATCTACTTTTATTTGCATCTTTTATTTTCCAATCTATATCATAAAAATACCAAAAATATTTATCTTATCATATTATCTCTATCAGATCTCACTTTTGCAAGTTACCTTGAAGGGATTGACAACCCCTTTATTGCGTTGGTTGCGAGGTTCTTGTTTATTTGTGTAGGTGTGTGGGACTTTTGAGGAGCCTCCTACTGGATTGATACCTTGGTTCTCAAAAACTGAGGGAAATACTTACGCTAGTTTGCTGCATCACCCTTTCCTCTTCAAGGGAAAAACCAACGCAAGATCAAGACGTAGCAAGAAGGATTTGTGGCGCTGTTGCCAGGAAGGTCTTCGCTCAAGTCAAGACATACCAAGTACCCATCACAAACTCATCTCCCTCGCATTACATTATTTGCCATTTGCCTCTCGTTTTCCTCTCCCCCACTTCACCCTTGCCGTTTTATTCGCCCTCTCTTTCCCAATCTTCTCTTTCTCGCTTGCCTTTTGTGTACTCATGTGTTAGATCGTTTATCTCGTCGTCATGGCTAGTCCCTTATCCGCTCCTATGTCTCCTGAATTTGGAGTTCTTCACTTCAAGCAAAGGCAAGGAGAAATAGTCCCATAGAAAACTCTTGGATTGCATTGCCAAAGGAAATTTTATTGAAATTGATCCGAGTATTGCGCATGAAATTATAGAGGGAATAGTGGGAACACTACCTCAAAAAGGGGGGGGGGCACATCCTACCAAAGAAGAAACACAAGTGAAATGATCTAGATGGCGACTAGAGGGGGTGAATAGGAGTTTTAAAACTTTTACGGATTTGGCTTTATCCTAATGCGGAATTAAACTAACGGATACTTTTCAAGCACAAATCCTAAATATGCTAGGCTCAACTAAGTGCACCAACAACCTATGCTAAACAAGATAGGCAATTAAGCAAACTAGCAAGCACAAACTATATCACAAGATATGGAAATGAAGGAACAACAAAGCAATTCAACTATCACTAGATATATCAATATGGGTAAGTATGAATTGCGGAAAGTAAAGGGTGTGGGTATGAGATAACCACAAGTGAGTCAGGGACGCGGATTTATCCCGAAGTTCACACTCGTGAGAGTGATAATCTCCGTTAGAGCGGTGCCGAAGCCAAAGCTCAGGGCGTCACCAAGTGACTCACCGTATTCTCCCTTCGAGTCACCCCCAGCGGATGAGCCTCGGTTCACTCGGGGTTGGTCTTGAAGGCGACCACCACACCTTTACAAACCTCTCCGGAGCACACCACAACCACGGAAGCTTCCGGAGGAACTTGACCACCTAGGCCACTTGAACACCCTTCCTCGGAGCACACCACAAAAGGAAGCTTCCGTGGAAACCTTGGCCACATAGGCCTCTTCACAATCTTCTCAATATATCACCAAACCGTCTAGGAGGCGAAGCCTCCAAGAGTAATAAACTCACGGGCTCTCACACGAACAAGTCGATGCGGGGAGCTCAAACCAATGCAACAAATGCAATGCAAGGTCAAGCAACAAATGCTCAACTCACTCTCTCAATCTCACAAGATGCAACTCAAGAAAGTGGGAGATTGAAGAGAGGGGATGCAATGGAGGAAATCAACAAATGACTCCAAGATCCATCCACAAATCCCCCTTCACTTAGAAGGGAGATTGGGGTTTGGGAGAGGTGGTAAGAGGCTCAAAATGATGTTTAGAATGTGAATGAACAGCCCCCAAACCGGTGGGGAGGAAGGGCTCTTTTATAGCCAACTTCCAAAACTAGCCGTTGGGGCTCCAACGGACACTTCTGGACACCCCGTGCCCACGGAAGTTTAGACCCGTGCCCACGGGTCCCGTCTTGCACGTACAAGCCCGTGTGCATGGGGCCCCGTGCCCACGGGTCAAAACCCCGTGTCCACGGGGTACCTGTAACAACTGCAAGAGCCCACTAAAACAGTGATAACTTTGGCATACGGACTCCGAATTCGATGATCTTGGGCTTGTTTTGAAGCTATGGAAAAGCCCAAGGTCCTCACATAGAGAACCACCCAAGATCAAGAATAAATAATGATGCAAGTAATGCAAAGGTTTGAGCTCTCTACATGCGACATGATCAAGCTACTTGCCCGAGAGTCCCTCTTGATAGTACGGCTATCAAACCTATAATCCGGTCTCCCTCAAAGCACCATGAGACCGGCAAAACTAG
Source organism: Aegilops speltoides (assembly GCA_021437245.1). Lineage (NCBI taxonomy): Eukaryota > Viridiplantae > Streptophyta > Magnoliopsida > Poales > Poaceae > Aegilops > Aegilops speltoides. The sequence goes on from CM038143.1 coordinate 253,871,756, forward strand.
GAAAACCTAGCTAAGGTATACCTTTGCCTTGCATATTCAACTTGAGCTTGGTGATGACTCCAATGCTTGTCTCAAGTTGGAATCCCTTTCTTGTCCACAACCACTTGGTGAAGATGCTTGAATTGATTCCTCATATTGCAATGAGGGAAGCCTTAACTTAAGCCCATCTTCACATGAGCATTATCATGATGTGGACCGCAAGCTTCAAAGCATATAACCTCCGGCTTCTCATCTTGCACTTGGAATCCTCGAACCCGATGACCATCACCACTTGATGTCATCCACACATAGGCTACTTGAGATCTTTCCTTTTGATGCAAGCCCATGAGAAACACCTAACCCACATAGACATACCAAACACATAGCATGGATTAGGTAACAAAGCACAATTCACAGTTACTTACCATACCACTAGATCACTTGATCTCACGTGGTACAATGTTTGAGAGTTGACCGCTTAGATATAATCTTCGAGCTTCATCTTGGTCAACCAACATCTTTACTCGAAGCTCCATCTTGGTTTCTTGAAAGCCACAATGAACTCTTCATTTCCCTTCATTGCTTCAAGACTATATCACCAAAGACTCTTCCATGACCATATCAAGTTCCACTATGAATATCATCTTGGTCACCACTTGCCCTTCTAAAACTCCATCACAATCTCTTAGAGGCATAATGAATTCGTCACTCTAGTTGCTTGCATCAAGACTTGATCAACCGAAACCCAACACATGAGCTCACCATGATCTTGTCTTGAGACCATAACTTGAATTCTTCTCTTTGATTATTATCTCAAGCCCTTGATCCATAAAAGCCCTCCATCATAATATCTTGAGAGGCACAATGAATTCTTCACTCTAGTTGTTTGCTTCAAGACTTGATCAACCTAAACCCAACACATGATCTCACCATGATCTTGTCTTGAAACCATAACTTGAATTCTTCTCTTTTATTACTCTCTCAAGCCTTGATCCTCAGAAGCCCAAATATATCAATCTTTGAGATCCTCCAATGCACTCCATCATGAACATAATTAGATTAGGCATTGAAACCAATCTTGATGGCTTCAATAGAAGTACCCGAAGACCAACTTGAAACCTCATTGGATATGGGATCTTGAGAGCCAACACCTAGGCCCCGTGAGCACGGGGTATCCAGAGAGTTGACACACGACCCCGTGCGCACGGTACAAGGCCATGTCCACGGGGTATCCAGAGAAGGATACCATGAGGACTTCTTCGGATGCTTTGATGGCAGACTTCACAAAACAACCCAATGCACTTCAAGCATCACTATGGAACATATCTTCATATAAGATTCAATGCACTTGATGCTCCATAGGAATTGTCATTTAATACCAAAGCATAGGGCAAATATATCTTCATATATATGGACTTCATCCTTGATTCCGTCCAATATCCTTGAGGCACTGTCTTCATATATATATATATGGACTTCATCCTTGATTCCGTCCAATATCCTTGAGGCACTATCTTCATATATATGGACTTCATCCTTGATTCCGTCCAATATCCTTGAGGCACTATCTTCATATATATGGACTTCATCCTTGATTCCGTCCAATATCCTTGAGGCACTATCTATGGACAAAACCTTCAAATATATCTCACTGAAAACATTAGTCCATAGAGATTATCATTTAATTACCAAAACCACACTTAGGGGCTACATGCCCTTTCAATCTCCCCCATTTTGGTAATTGATGACAATCTCAACAAGAGGGTTTATATAATGAATTTAAAACAAGTATGCAATCTATCCGAGAATAAATTGTATACTTGAGGTGGTTTTGATAGCTTCAAACATCACAAAGATAGTTGATGTTATCAAAACCAGTTGTACTAGCGTCGAAATACTACACAAGAATTTGATGCTTGTAGAACCACAATATATAGAGCAAACTCCCCCACAATATATGCACAGGAAATAACCTGGTGGAGTTTCCTTTATATACACATCCATGCAATGAGCAGGCACAACAAAAGTAGATAAGCATGAATGACAGGAACCAACCTACTTCACCTAAACCCTCTAAACTTCTCCCCCATTGGCAACAAGTGCCAAAATGGAAGAAAAATCTAGATGGCCAATATAGTATGAGTTCCTCCTTAATTTGTGCATTTCTCATATTGTGAGTGGAATCAAATGCACATATCCAGTTACGAACAAACTAAGAAATTCACACTATATTGAGGATCCATAGAATGCACAAAAATGATATGACAAGAGAATCAAACATTCAAAGGATCCAAAGAACATATTTTGGACAAGGGATAATGGAGATATCCAATATGATAATCATGCTAAGCATGGTTCCAAAATATATCCAACAACTCATGAGTGCAAACATATATGCAAAACATACAAGCACTCACTCAACAAGTACTAATCATGCTATGATGCAACATACACAATGTTGACTCTAATTTAAATAAATGCATGAAGTAAGTACTTGTTACCGAGAGAGAGAGCATTGGTTCAAGGGGCCCTTGATCTAGTAAGAGAACATGAGGGACTTGATCTTGTTCTTGGATAGGTACATGATCTCCCATAGCATCTTGTTCTTATGTTGGGGGTGATGACTTCCCTTGTGGTGGATCCACAAGAGGGGCTCTTACTCCTTCTTCTTCTACATGGACAAGGGGTGTTTCTTATGGAAGAATATGACCAATCCCCATTGTACTTGTAGCTTGGGAAGGAGCCTCATCACCTACAACACTTGAAACAAATTGCTCTGCATGGAAGCTGTTATTCTCATCACACTCCACATTCACCATTTCCTCAATACATCCCGCGGATTTATTGAGAATACAGTAAGTGTGGGAGTTTGATGCATCTCCAACAAAAAGACCCAAATTTTGTATAACTGGGTTTACATGGTGAGAATGAAACACTTACAACCGAACCGGGTTTTCATTTATCTTCTCTCTCAAATCAATGAATCAACCAAGCTTAGCTCTGATCATTTTCCATGGTGTCTCTACCTTCCTCATGAATAAGACAAGCATCCAATGCTTCTCCAACGTACCTAAAACACATTAAGGTACAATTTGGTCCCCAAACTTATTGGGTCCGAAGTAGTTAGTCCAACCATAATACATAGGGCAAACTCCATATTAAATATGTGCAAAAGGATATGAACTTGAAGTTCATGCACACTTTTAATCAGTAATGATTTGATGGAGTTTACCCTATAGAGAGGGTCAAGTAGAGCTATCAAGGCATGAAAAAGTATATAAATAAATATGCATGCACATGCCTACCAAGAACCAAAGAGATACAATTTGGACAAGAGAACACTTAAACAAAGAATACTCCAAAAATAACATAAAGCATTCAAGTTGTCCAAATTATATAAAAGAGACGAATCCACACAGGACCGCAAGAAAAGTACAACATATGAACTAAGCAAAAACCAAAGAGCATATAGGATATACATTACACACATGCTCAAAGGTTTATCTCACTCAAGTAGATAATAGATAGTACAAGGAGTGAGATAAGGCAAGTTGAAGCACAAGCCGAGAAGAAGATGATCATAAAATTCTACCACAAGAAGAAATACCAATTGGTATTTGGAATTAACACTCGGTGGTAGAATTCAAGAAGCACAAGATCATAATCAACAACCACCCGTGCAAGACGGGGTCAAAATACCCGTGCACACGGGTATCCAGGAGTTACATTAAGATTGCATGCACGGGGTCAAAGACCCGTGCACACGGGTACCAGAGAGTTACGCAACACCCCATGCGCACGGGGTCAAAGACCCGTCGCACGGGTATCCGAACTTTTCGGTGCAACTTCTCGGATACCACGGCAGTATACAACAGAGGCAAATAACCACCTAAAAGAGATAACTAATGGATAGTCTGAGAATCTGAATTTCAAATGAGCTTGACATACCACATAGTGACTAGATAATATTGAGCATCAATACTATGTGGTATTTCTCATATTAACATTTTGGGTTTGTGATGTGCACAAAACATATCACTCCCCCATAATGTGATGATCCACTAATATCTCGCAAGAGCCAAACAAGATACAATAAAGGCTCAAAACAACAAGCACCACTATATGATGTGCAATGCAACCTACACATGCTAGATAACACAAATCAAGCATACTAGAAAACACAACATATAAATGCACATGCTAGATACAAAACCTAAGCATGCAAGGGGCGAGAACTTTTCAATGTAAGCAATAAAAGTACAAGTTACCGCAAGGAGGAACATTGGATAGATAATATGAAGATAAACCGCATGACTTGGCTCGAACAAATAAATGATGAATAGTCTTTTCTTCATGGACTAGCCAAATCTCCAATGTCCTCCACACACCTATTGATCAAGTTTGAGCTTGATGGTCCCCAACCAAGTTGGGTCCTAAGAAGTTAGTAACAATAGGCTTGGCAACCCAAATGGTCTTTTCCATTTCCAAACCACTTTGGGCACCAACAAACTTGGCAAACAAATTGCCAACAACATCCTTCCTAAGCGAATAATGATCATTGACGAGAGGAGGCTTAGGGAAGTTACTGTTGGGACAAGATGAGGATATGTGTCCCTTCTCACGACAAATATAGCAACATGTGCTCCCCCTTCTCTTCTTCTTTATTTCATCAACTTGGGGAGCATTATCTTTGTTCATCATTGGTAGTGGCCTTTCTTCAACATGAGGTTGACCTTGAGATTGAACTTGAGGACACTTCCCTTGATGCTTCACATTTGAAGCCTTCTTCTTCACTGGACAAGATCTCACATGGTGTCCAATATTCTTGCACTTGAAGCATGTAATGTTGGCCAGATTCTTGACTTGATCTTGTCCCTTCTTCTTTCTCTTGGAATTCTTATTGTTGGAGTTGAAACCAAGTCCGCCCTTGTCATGAGGGGATTTTTGAACACTCAAGATAGCGTTGAGAGAGGTATTTCCTTCATGACAAATTTCCAAGTCTTTCTTTAAAATAGTGACTTGGGCCTTGAGCTCTTTGTTTTCCTCTACAAGGTTAGTATCAACAAAAGTACTAGAGGAAGTAGAAGCTTCATTGTTAGAGCAGCAAGGCAAGGAGAGCAATTCATCACAATAATTAGCAATAATATGTCTAGATGAATCACTAGGACTAGCACATGTCAATAAAGCATTTTGAGTAGAATTAGTGCTAATGTCCACATGAGGCTCACACGATGTTACCTTAGTAAAAATAGCCTCATGAGCTAACTTTAGCCTTTCATGGGAGATTAGAAGGTCATCATGAGAGCCCGAGAGCTTTTCATGACTTTCTTCTAATCTTCCAGAATTGCTAGTTAGCAAACCAAGTTGAGCCCTCAGCTCAACATTCTCCTTTAAGATATATGCTTCACAAGAAGTAGAGTTAGTAGCACAAGCATCATTGACAATATGAGAGGAGCTATAAGAAACTAGAGACTTCACATGAGTAGCTTGAAGTTCCTCATAAGACTTAGAGAGTTTGGTGAGCTCTCCTTTGACATTCTTGTAGACAAGGTTAAGGTGCTCAAAATCCTCTTTAAGTTGATCATGAGCAACTTCAATCTCTTCTTTAGAAGACTCTAAGTCTCTAAGAGTTTCTAGAGCATCAAGAAGGTTACAATCGAGTTTTTCATTTTGTTCTTGCTCTTCGTGAAGTAAATCATTACACTTTCCAAAATGAGTGATAAGATCTTTAAACATCTCATAAGTGTTCTTATTTACCCCACAAAGAGAATTACCAATTTCATATATTTCTTGACTCATATCCCTATCACATTCATCATTACTCTCATCAATATCATTACAAAGAGTAGATGATACCTCAGTATTACCTCTTGCCATGAGGCACATGTGAACATCGGAGGTTGATGATGATTCTTTTGGAGAGGGAGTTTCTTTATCATCAAGAGTAGGATATCCATGTCCATCCTCTTGACACTCATAGCATTTCCTCTCCAACAAGGTGATGTCCTTCTTTGCTCCACTAGCAATTTCCTCATTAATGATGTGTGCACTATTTTCTCTTGTTTCCTCTACATGGTTAGTCAAACAACAACTAGAGGAAATAGAAGGACATAGATCATGGAAACAAGGAGTATCAAGGATATCATCACAAAAGGTATTCAAGGAATCTCCAAATGATATGCATGGACTATCAACACAAGAATGTAAGTCATTTTTGCTAGATATGCTCAAGTCCATAGAATCTACAACACTACCATGTATACATGTAAGATCATCAATGTTGAGAACATCATCACAATCATCACAAATGATATTTTCACTCACCATGTCATTACCTTGGGACATGCCACATGATGGTGAGGCGGAAGAAGTTGAAATGTCCAAGTACACGGAGGAAGAAGCAATATGAAGATCTTCATGATTTGAAGATGTGGAGACCTCCTCAATTAACTCCTCCGAAATATGATGAATATCAACAAGATTGGACCCACCATATATTTCTTCAAGTTTGGTCCACATATCATGAGCCATCACACAAGTCATGATAGACTCAAATACTTCGAGGGATATAAAACGGATTATGGCATTCTTAGCACTATATCCACAAAGCATATCACCATTTTCCTCACTAGTTGGAAAAAGGTCGTCCTTCCACAGAGAAGCCCCTACAAGAACAATTCGCACAAAACATGGACCCATGGTCCGAAAATGACAAAGCATGCGAATTTTCCACAAGTGATAGTTTGTGCCACTAAAACAAAAAGTGTCATCATGCACTACACCACTAGTCGACATCTTTACTCTCTAGGCGGTGAAGCCTACAAAGGAGAGACCAAAGCTCTGATACCAATTGAAATGATCTAGATGACGACTAGAGGGGGGGGGGTGAATAGGAGTTTTAAAACTTTTACGGATTTGGCTTTATCCTAATGCGGAATTAAACTAACGGATACTTTTCAAGCACAAATCCTAAATATGCTAGGCTCAACTAAGTGCACCAACAACCTATGCTAAACAAGATAGGCAATTAAGCAAACTAGCAAGCACAAACTATATCACAAGATATGGAAATGAAGGAACAACAAAGCAATTCAACTATCACTAGATATATCAATATGGGTAAGTATGAATTGCGGAAAGTAAAGGGTGTGGGTATGAGATAACCACAAGTGAGTCGGGGACGCGGATTTATCCCGAAGTTCACACTCGTGAGAGTGCTAATCTCCATTAGAGCGGTGCCGAAGCCAAAGCTCCGGGGCGTCACCAAGTGACTCACCGTATTCTCCCTTTCGAGTCACCCCCAACGGATGAGCCTCGGTTCACTCGGGGTTGGTCTTGAAGGCGACCACCACACCTTTACAAACCTCTCCGGAGCACACCACAACCACGGAAGCTTCCGGAGGAACTTTACCACCTAGGCCACTTGAATACCCTTCCTCGGAGCACACCACAAAAGGAAGCTTCCGGGGAAACCTTGGCCACATAGGCCTCTTCACAATCTTCTCAATATATCACCAAACCGTCTAGGAGGCGAAGCCTCCAAGAGTAATAAACTCATGGGCTCTCACACGAACAAATCGATGCGGGGAGCTCAAACCAATGCTACAAATGCAATGCAAGGTCAAGCAACAAATGCTCAACTCACTCTCTCAATCTCACAAGATGCAACTCAAGAAAGTGGGAGATTGAAGAGAGGGGATGCAATGGAGGAAATCAACAAATGACTCCAAGATCCATCCACAAATCCCCCTTCACTTAGAAGGGAGATAGGGGTTTGGGAGAGGTGGTAAGAGGCTCAAAATGATGTTTAGAATGTGAATGAACAGCCCCCAAACCGGTGGGGAGGAAGGGCTCTTTTATAGCCAACTTCCAGAACTAGCCGTTGGGGCTCCAACGGACACTTCCGGACACCCGTGCCCACGGGGTTTAGACCCGTGCCCACGGGTCCCGTCTTGCCAGTACAAGCCCGTGTGCACGGGCCCCGTGCTCACAGGTCAAAACCCGTGTCCACGGGGTACCTGTAACAACCTCGCAGCAGCCCCACTAAAACAGTGATAACTTTGGCATATGGACTCCGAATTTGATGATCTTGGGCTTGTTTTGAAGCTATGGAAAAGCCCAAGGTCCTCACATAGAGAACCACCCAAGATAAAGAATAAATAATGATGCAAGTAATGCAAAGGTTTGAGCTCTCTACATGCGACATGATCAAGCTACTTGCCCGAGAGTCCCTCTTGATAGTACGGCTATCAAACCTATAATCCGGCCTCCCTCCAAGCACCATGAGACTGGCAAAAGTAGGAAAAACTAGCTAAGGTATACCTTTGCCTTGCATATTCAAATTAAGCTTGGTGATGACTCCAATGCTTGTCTCAAGTTGGAATCCCTTTCTTGTCCACATCCACTTGGTGAAGATGCTTGAATTGATTCCTCATATTGCAATGAGGGAAGCCTTAACTTAAGCCCATCTTCACATGAGCATTATCATGATGTGGACCGCAAGCTTCAAAGCATATAACCTCCGGCTTCTCATCTTGCACTTTGAATCCTCGAACCCGATGACCATCACCACTTGATGTCATCCACACATAGGCTACTTGAGATCTTTCCTTTTGATGCAAGCCCATGAGAAACACCTAACCCACATAGACATACCAAACACATAGCATGGGTTAGGTAACAAAGGACAATTCACAATTACTTACCATACCACTAGATCACTTGATCTCACGTGGTACAATGTTTGTGCTTTGAGAGTTGACCGCTTAGATATAATCTTCGAGCTTCATCTTGGTCAACCAACATCTTTACTCGAAGCTCCATCTTGGTTTCTTGAAAGCCACAATGAACTCTTCATTTCCCTTCATTGCTTCAAGACTATATCACCAAAGACTCTTCCATGACCATATCAAGTTCCACTATGAATATCATCTTGGTCACCACCTGCCCTTCTAAAACTCCATCACAATCTCTTAGAGGCATAATGAATTCGTCACTCTAGTTGCTTGCATCAAGACTTGATCAACCGAAACCCAACACATGAGCTCACCATGATCTTGTCTTGAGACCATAACTTGAATTCTTCTCTTTGATTATTCTCTCAAGCCCTTGATCCATAAAAGCCCTCCATCATAATATCTTGAGAGGCACAATGAATTCTTCACTCTAGTTGTTTGCTTCAAGACTTGATCAACCTAAACCCAACACATGAGCTCACCATGATCTTGTCTTGAAACCATAACTTGAATTCTTCTCTTTGATTACTCTCTCAAGCCTTGATCCTCAAAAGCCCAAATATATCAATCTTTGAGATCCTCCAATGCACTCCATCATGAACATAATTAGATTAGGCATTGAAACCAATCTTGATGGCTTCAATAGAAGTACCCGAAGACCAACTTGAAACCTCACTGGATATGGGATCTCGAGAGCCAACACCTAGGCCTCGTGAGCACGGGGTATCCAGAGAGTTGACACTCGACCCCGTGCGCACGGTACAAGCCCGTGTCCACGGGGTATCCAAAGAAGGATACCATGAGGACTTCTTCGGATGCTTTGATGGCAGACTTCACAAAACAACCCAATGCACTTCAAGCATCACTATGGAACATATCTTCATATAAGATTCAATGCACTTGATGCTCCATAGGAATTGTCATTTAATACCAAAGCATAGGGCAAATATATCTTCATATATATGGACTTCATCCTTGATTCCGTCCAATATCCTTGAGGCACTATCTTTATATATATATGGACTTCATCCTTGATTCCGTCCAATATCCTTGAGGCACTATCTTCATATATATGGACTTCATCCTTGATTCCGTCCAATATCCTTGAGGCACTATCTATGGACAAAACCTTCAAATATATCTCACTGAAAACATTAGTCCATAGAGATTGTCATTTAATTACCAAAACCACACTTAGGGGCTACATGCAATGTTAAAAGTGGGACTAACCCCAAACTCTACAGGCAGCTCAAGTTTATATGCATTATCATTTATTTTCTCCAACACCTTAAAAGGACCATCAGCACGAGGCATTAGCTTTGATTTGCGCAGATCAGGAAATCTATCCTTACGCAAATGTAACCAAACAAGATCTCCAGGTGCAAACACAACATGTTTTCTACCCTTATCTCCAGCAAGTTTATATTTAGTATTCATACGCTCAATGTTTTCCTTAGTTAACTCATGCATTTTTAAAATCAATTCAGCACGTTGTTTAGCATCAAAATTAACCTTCTCCGAAGATGGAAGAAGCAACAAAATCAATAGGTGCACGAGGTAGGAAACCATACACAATTTCGAATGGGCACATCTTAGTAGTAGAATGCAATGAACGATTATAAGCAAATTCAATATGAGGCAAGCATTCCTCCCACATTTTGTTATTATTCTTCAAAACAGCCCTAAGCATAGTAGACAATGTTCTATTGACTACTTCAGTTTGTCCATCAGTTTGGGGGTGACAAGTAGTACTAAAAAGAAGTTTAGTCCCCGACTTAGCCCATAAACATCTCCAATAGTGGCTAAGAAATTTAGTATCACGATCTGAAACAATAGTATTTGGCACACCATGCAAGCGAATAATTTCATGAAAGAAAAAAATCAACAACATTAACAGCATCATCGCTTTTATGACATGGTATAAAGTGTGCCATTTTCGAGAATCTATCCACGACAATAAATATGCTATCCCTCTCCTTCTTTGTTCGAGGTAAACCAAAAACAAAGTCCATAGATATATCCTCCCAAGGAACACTAGGTACAGACAAAGGCATATATAAACCATGAGGGTTGAGTCGTGACTTAGCTTTTTGACATGTAGTGCAGCGAGCAACAAAGCGCTCAACATCCCGTCTCATCTTTGGCCAAAACAAATGTGTAGCAAGTATGTCCTCCGTCTTCTTCACGCCAAAGTGTCCCATTATTCCTCCTCCATGCGCCTCCTGCAATAACAAAAGACGAACGGAGCTAGCTGGAATGCATAGCTTGTTAGCACGGAACACAAATCCATCATTAACGACGAACTTGTTCCATGTTCTTCCTTCGTTACAATTCTGCAATACATCTTTAAAATCAGCATCATGCACATATTGATCTTTGATGGTCTCCAAACCAAATATTTTGAAGTCAGGTTGTGAAAGCATAGTATAGTAATGAGACAATGCGTCAGCAATAACATTTTCTTTACCCTTCTTGTGTTTAATGACATAAGGGAAAGTCTCAATGAATTCAACCCATTTAGCATATCTACGATTAAGTTTAGCTTGACTTGTAATATGTTTCAAAGATTCATGATCAGAATTTATAACAAATTCTTTGGGCCATAAATAATGTTGCCATGTTTCTAAAGTCCGAACAAGAGCATATAGTTCTTTATCATAAGTAGAATAATTCAGACGAGGCCCACTCAATTTTTCAGAAAAGTATGCAACAGGTTTGCCATCTTGTAATAACACACCTCCTAATCCAATTCCACTAGCATCACATTCAAGCTCAAATGTCTTATTAAAATCAGGAAGTTGGAGTAAAGGAGCATGTGTCAACTTATCTTTCAACACCGTGAAGGCTTCTTCCTGTGCGGTACCCCAAACAAAAGGCACATCCTTCTTTGTAAGCTCATTGAGAGGTGCAGTAATGGTGCTAAAATCTCTCACAAAATGCCTATAGAATCCAGCGAGGCCAAAAAACTCCTCTTGTGTGACCGTTTTGGGCTGCGGCCAACTCTCAATAGCTTCAATCTTGGCTTTATCAACTTCAATTCCCTGTGGAGTAACAACATAGCCAAGAAAAGACACTTGGTCGGTGCAAAAGGTGCACTTCCCAAGGTTACCAAACAAACGTGCATCACGTAGAGCAATAAAAACAGCACGTAAATGTTCCAAATGTTCCTCCAAAGATCTGCTCTAAATCAATATGTCATCAAAGTAAACTATCACAAATCATCCAATGAAAGCATGTAAAACTTCGTTCATTAATCTCATGAAAGTACTAGGTGCATTAGTTAATCCAAAAGGCATGACTAACCACTCATATAATCCAAACTTAGTTTTAAATGTTGTTTTCCATTCATCCCCCAATTTCATACGAATTTGATGGTATCCACTACGCAAATCAACTTTGGAGAATATTGTAGAGCCACTCAATTCATCAAGCATATCATCTAGCCTAGGAATAGGATGACGATAACGAATAGTAATATTATTAATGCCTCTACAATCAACACACATACACGATGTACAATCCTTTTTCGGCACTAGAATAATAGGAACAGCACAAGGACTAAGGGATTCGCGTATATAACCTTTGTCGAGAAGCTCTTGTACTTGACGCATAATCTCCTTCGTCTCCTCTGGATTGGTACGGTATGGCGCACGGTTTGGCAGTGAAGCACCGGGAATTAAGTCAATCTGATGCTCAATCCCTCGAATAGGCGGTAATCCTGGTGGCACGTCTTGTGGAAAGACATCAGCGAACTCCTACAAAATGTTAGTGACAGCAGGAGGCAAAGAGGAAGGCACGTCCTCGAATGAAAATAATGCCTCTTTGCAAACAAAAGCAAAGAAAACATATTTGCTGAAATCTAGCTCATTAATATCAGATTTGGTGGCAAATAAACATGCACTTTTTAATTTAATTTCAGAAGCAACACTAGATGGTTTATTATTAGGCTTCGTTTGTTGCTCAAATTCTTTTGCCACAATCTGATTTTCACTCTTATTCTTCTCCTGTTTTGCTTTGTTAGCTCCATTAATATCATCTTTCAAAATGGAATCAGGAGACATAGGAAGCAAAGTAGTATTTTTATCCTTATGAAGAAGAGTATACTGATTGTTTCTACCATGGTGTATAGAATTTTTATCAAATTGCCATGGTCGACCAAGTAATAAGGAACATGCTTGCATAGGTACCACATCACAATCAACATAATCAACATATGTAGAGATACTAAAATGCACACGAACAGTACGTGTTACCTTAACCTTGCCGCTATTGTTGAACCATTGGATGTAGTAAGGACGTGGATGTGGTCTTGTGGTGAGAGAGAGCTTCTCCACCATCTCCATGCTAGCCAAGTTGTTGCAGCTCCCTCCGTCTATGATGAAGCGCACGGAACGTTCCTTCACAACTCCCTTTGTATGGAACAAATTATGCCTCTGATTTTGCTCAGCTTGTGTGACTTGCACACTCAAAACACGTTGAGAAACTAAAAATTTATACCTGTCAGTGTCTTCAGGAGCCATGTATTGCGTCTCGTGATAAGAATCATCTCCACCGTGTTCTTCACGTGTAATAAGAGCCAAAGTCATGAAGTATAAGTGATAGGTATAGCATATTTGTCGTCCACTCAATTTTTCAGAAAAGTATGCAACAGGTTTGCCATCTTGTAATAACACACCTCCTAATCCAATTCCACTAGCATCACATTCAAGCTCAAATGTCTTATTAAAATCAGGAAGTTGGAGTAAAGGAGCATGTGTCAACTTATCTTTCAACACCGTGAAGGCTTCTTCCTGTGCGGTACCCCAAACAAAAGGCACATCCTTCTTTGTAAGCTCATTGAGAGGTGCAGCAATGGTGCTAATATCTCTCACAAAACGCCTATAGAATCCAGCGAGGCCAAAAAAACTCCTCTTGTGTGACCGTTGTGGCTGCGGCCAACTCTCAATAGCTTCAATCTTGGCTTTATCAACTTCAATTCCCTGTGGAGTAACAACATAGCCAAGAAAAGACACTTGGTCGGTGCAAAAGGTGCACTTCCCAAGGTTGCCAAACAAACGTGCATCACGTAGAACAATAAAAACAACACGTAAATGTTCCAAATGTTCCTCCAAAGATCTGCTCTAAATCAATATGTCATCAAAGTAAACTATCGCAAATCATCCAATGAAAGCACGTAAAACTTCGTTCATTAATCTCATGAAAGTACTAGGTGCATTAGTTAACCCAAAAGGCATGACTAACCACTCATATAATCCAAACTTAGTTTTAAATGCTGTTTTCCATCCATCCCCCAATTTCATACGAATTTGATGGTATCCACTATGCAAATCAACTTTGGAGAATATTGTAGAGCCACTCAATTCATCAAGCATATCATCTAGCTTAGGAATAGGATGACGATAACGAATAGTAATATTATTAATGCCTCTACAATCAACACACATACGCGATGTACCATCCTTTTTCGGCACTAGAATAATAGGAACAGCACAAGGACTAAGGGATTCGCGTATATAACCTTTGTCGAGAAGCTCTTGTACTTGACGCATAATCTCCTTCGTCTCCTCTGGATTGGTACAGTATGGCGCACGGTTTGGCAGTGAAGCACCGGGAATTAAGTCAATCTGATGCTCAATCCCTCGAATAGGCGGTAATCCCGGTGGCACGTCTTGTGGAAAGACGTCGTGAACTCCTACAAAATGTTAGTGACAAGCGGAGGCAAAGAGGAAGGCACGTCCTCGAATGAAAATAATGCCTCTTTGCACACAAAAGCAAAGAAAACATATTTGCTGAAATCTAGCTCATCAATATCAGATTTGGTGGCAAATAAACATGCACTTTTTAATTTAATTTCAGAAGCAACACTAGATGGTTTATTATTAGGCTTCGTTTGTTGCTCAAATTCTTTTGCCACAATCTGATTTTCACTCTTATTCTTCTCCTGTTTTGCTTTGTTAGCTCCATTAATATCATCTTTCAAAATGGAATCAGGAGACATAGGAAGCAAAGTAGTATTTTTATCCTTATGAACGAGAGTATACTGATTGTTTCTACCATGACATATAGAATTTTTATCAAATTTCCATGGTCGACCAAGTAATAAGGAACATGCTTGCATAGGTACCACATCACAATCAACATAATCAGCATATGTAGAGATACTAAAATGCACACGAACAGTACGTGTTACCTTAACCTTGCCGCTATTGTTGAACCATTGGATGTAGTAAGGACGTGGATGTGGTCTTGTGGTGAGAGATAGCTTCTCCACCATCTCCATGCTAGCCAAGTCGTTGCAGCTCCCTCCGTCTATGATGACGCGCACAGAACGTTCCTTCACAACTCCCTTTGTATGGAACAAATTATGCTTCTAATTTTGCTCAGCTTGTGTGACTTGCACACTCAAAACACGTTGAGAAACTAAAAATTCATACCTGTCAGTGTCTTCAGAGCCATGTATTGCGTATCGTGATCAGAATCATCTCCACCGTGTTCTTCACGTGTAATAAGAGCCAAAGTCTCCTCATCATAGTCACTAGCAGACTCATACCCACCATCCTCAGTAGCAATCATACGCTGAGATTTGCATTGTCTCGCATAATGACCTCTTCCCTTACAACGACGACAAATAATATCACTTGTGTGCCAAGTTGACGCCATGGAAGAAGAAGAGCTCTATGCAGGCCCGGCAGGTGCGCTCTTGGCAGATAGTGGTGGTTGTGCCTGCTTTCTTGTATCACGGCTGGAGGTGGCACCTAATGGAGGTGCTGGTGCAGTGGAAATAGAAGAGGCACGCGGTGTCCATGATGAAGGTCGACCTGCAGAAAAGTTAGTTCGCACCAATGCTTGTCGATCCTGCACTTCACGTTCAGCTTTACAAGCAAGATGGAATAAACGAGTGATATTAGTATACTCCTTATACTCTAGAATGGTGCGAATCTCTCTATTTAATACACCCATAAAGCGTGCAAGCATAGCTTCATTCTCCTCAACAATACCACATCTAATCATGCCAATTTGTAATTCCCGATAATATTCTTCTCTGAAATTTTTCCTTGTCTTAAACGCTGCAATTTTTGAAGCAATTCACGTTGATAATATGGTGGAACCCAACTAGTACGCATAGCAGTTTTCAAAGCATCCCAAGTAGTTGGAATAGGATATAATCTACAATGTTAGCACCACCATACACATGCAAAACTAGTGAAAGCACAAACAAAGAAGACAACATCGCCTCCTCGGGATATTGTAAACATGTAAATCGTTGTTCATTTTCTTATTCCCAAGTAAGATATATATCAGGAACATATCTACCCTCAAATGGTGGAATATTCAATTTCAGTTTAGGAAGATGGACGTGATCTCGTACCTGAGGGAGAGCCCTACCATTGTGATTATTTGCATGTGGACGGCCTGGTGGTTGTGGTGCTTGTGGTTGCACATAGTTCTGATTTTGATCAACCTCATCCTCGTAATCTCCCGCATAATCATCCTCCGCATCAGCAGTAGGAGCCACAGAAGTATCAACAACAGCACCAACAGTTTGGCCAGGCTGAAGAAGGACACGGCTCGCTCGGCGGAGGGTTGTTTCACGACGTGGAGGTAGTTGTTGTTGTTGTTGCAGAGGTGCGGCAGGTGCAGCCAGTGGAAGAGGCGCAAGTAGTTCATTAAATCTGTTATCGAGCTTTGTTTCGAACGTCTTCTCAAGGCCAGTGATCTTCTCCATGGCCTCTTCAAAATTGTTCAACACATCTTGCACCTGTTCAACCATCATTTGCTGAAACTTATCATGAAGCTCCTTGTTCGTTAAGTTCTCCCAACAATCTCGTCGGCTTGATCTGGCATGGCTAGCGACAATGAAACACACAAGAATATGATCCTCAGACTACTAACAAGTGGTGGTGGTGGGTGTCACAAATCGTCAAGCAAAACTCAAATTCTTACCAGTTCTTACCCAGCAGCAGGCGGTGATCGGCAACCATTGTAGTCAAAACTCTCAAAGCTTGGATAGAGCGATTACCAGGGAGAGTCAAACGCACGACGTAGATGTATGTGGAGCTGTGAAGGCTTATAATATAGTAGCAAAAAGGATCAGCAATAATCAATTCAGACATGCAAAGTTGAATAAATGCTCAACGACGGTACTGTGCTAGAGACGGGAGCCTAGAACACTAACAAAATCATGGCGCTGCACGTAAACAAGGGAGAAGCACACTCTAGAATTTTTTTTCGCTCTTTTTTTTGTGCTCTGCTTTTTTTCCCAAAACCTACTCAGGCAAGGAAACATGACTCGGAGTTTAGATGGATCTCAAAAATAAACCTAATAGGCTAGGAACTCGGATTGGTGGTGGATACATGGTGGTGGTGTAACACCCCAAAAATTTAACCATGTTTTGTTTATTAAATTTTGCCAGGAGATTAAATTTTCATTTTTTTCTAGATTTATTTTTGATCTCACAACCTCTCTCTTCTTCTGAGTTGTGGAGTTTTCACCCCAAGTAAAAACTTTGCAATCATTATTGGATTAATTTACCCTCTCAAATAAAACAATTTTTATTCAGTGGATTTATTTGCATAATTTTTCCCCTGAGCCTTATTTCTTTATAAATGATTTTTATAAGTTTCAGGGCCTCTTTTGCACTACAACCCTTTGATAAATTTATTTAAAAATCCCACCAAAATTTGGGGATGACATATGATGTCCCTAAATCATTGTTATGCAAAAATATCCCTTAGTCATTTGGAGATTTTGAGTTTTTCCACAAGTTTGTAAATCTGGTCAAATTTCAATTTTGCACTACAACCTAGTTAAATATTTCTTTAAAACTGTCAGAAAAATTATGGGATGTTAATAGGAGTGTATAATTCAACTTTATGCAAAAACCCAGTGATGTCCTTTGAAAAAATTGGTTGAATCAACCTCTTTTTCATTCTGGTCTAGCATGGTGATTTGTACAGCAAACATATTTTAACTTGCCCTTTTAGCTATGATTCTTTTTCCTACTTATAGACCACCTTGCCAAACCCTTAAGTCCAGGAGAGTGGACCCATTGGAGGATTTTAAGTGCATGCAATTATGCCCTTTTATTTCTGTCTAGAATCAGTTTTCTCACAAACTTGCACTATCAAGTTTCTTGTCTTGTCCAACTAACAGTACCACCCTCTCTATCATCTAAAGAGACACTAGCCTGGAGAGTTTGGCCACCCCATGAAATGCCTAAGTGCCCTTGGCATTTTGTCAAACACCTTATGGGCATGATCAGTTTTGACATAGTTTCTGGTTTGTGCAATGGACCTGCTTCTTTTGCCTAACCACCATGTCCACTAAGTCTCTAGACTACCCTAACCTGATCTTGTTAGACCTCAGCTCTACCCTAGCCTCCTAGCAAGCCCTGGCATTTTGCCGAACACTTGGTGGGCGTGCTGCAGGCGCGCCAGAGGCTTTGCGTTTTACGCGTCGCACACCCGAGCCGCCGCGTTCGCTCGCCCCGCACCCCTGGCCTTTTCTCGTCTGTAGAGCCACACCCCGACCTCATCCACTCACCAGAACCCGCCACTCGTCCACAGGGCCGCCTGACAACCATTGCTGTCGGGTCGGCCCACGGCAGCTTGGCCGCCACGATGGGCTTCTGCCGGACGGCGCCGCCCGAAAACCACCCAGTAGCGCCCGACTGCCCTCTGGAACAACGCGATCCTATCTGCAAGCCCATCCTCTAGCTCGTGTCGCCGCCACGTCGCCCTACATGACAGAATGGCAGTTCGACGTCGTTCTTATCTCCGGCCGCCTCGGGACTGACCTAACCGCGCTATATAAGGGCCCCCGAGCTCAACCGAGTCCGCAAGCAACCTCAAGCTATCCCCCTAGAGCTACCATGGCCAGCAATCGAGGAGAGGGAGCCGTCTTCCCCGACTCCGGCCGGTTCGGCCGCCGCCACATCCCAGCCCCGTTTATCGCAACCAGGGCCCCTCCTGCCCGTCCGACGCCACCGCTCTACTCCCCATGACCCCACGAAGCCGCCCAACACCTCAAACCCGCTCGGGAACCACCGCAGCCCAGGACCCCAAATCCACCCAAAGCCTCCTCCGCCGCGGAGCTCGCCGCCAGCGACTTCCTTCACCCTCGCCGACCCAACAATCACCAGGAGGACCGCCCCGATGAAAGTGCAACTAATCCCCGGGTGGTTTTGGTAATTAATAACAACATATATATCATTGAACTAATAGTTACTTGAGAATCATTTCAGAGAGTTCAGTGATATGGGTATGGCAAGGATCAAGAAGTGGACCCCCAAAATGCTAAGGCAAGCATTGGCAAAAGCTCAAGACTCCATTTTTGGTTTAGTGATCCAAGATCACATTGAGTCCATAGGAAAAGCCAATACTATTAAAAGGGATGAGGTTATGATGATGATCTGGTTGCTCAAGTGCTTAGTGATACATCTCCTAAACTATCAAGAACTTTCACCGCCATAGACACTCATAAGTAGTCTCGGTCCCACCGATATTCCAAACTCAGTCACACCAAGATGAACCACCTCAGCCATAAGCCAAACCCTAGTAAACTTCGGATTTTCCGATTACGAACTCGGTCTCACGAAACATGAGTTGCCAAGTTTACGTAACCTTTTGTCATCAAATCGGTGTCACCGAGATGATGAAGTCGGTCCCACCAAACTGGCATGCTCTTGTCATTGCACTAATCGGACTAACCGAGATTGTATATTCGGTCCCACGAAAATCCCAACGTTCACATTATTTGAACTATCGGTCTCACCGAGTTGTCCACTTCGTCCCACCGAGATTGCTCAAATGTGTGTAACGGTTGGATTTTGTGTGGAGGCTATTTATACCCTCCACCCCTCTTCATTCGTGGAGAGAGCCATCGAAAAGAACTACCACTCCTACCTTACATTTACGAGAAGAGAACTACCTACCCTTGTGTTGAGATCAAGTTGCTCCACTCCCACCATATGAAGCTTGATCTCTAGCCTTCCCAAGTTGCTTTCCACTCAATCCTTTCTTCCACCACAGCCAAATCGGTGAGGAGAGTTGAGTGTTGGGGAGATTATCATTTGAAGCACAAGAGCAAGGAGTTCATCATCATCTACAACATCTATTACCTTTTGGAGGGTGGTGCCTCCTAGATTGGTTAGGTGTCGCTTGGGAGCCTCCGTCGTCGAGATGTGGAGTTGAACCAAGAAGTTTGTAAGGCAAGGAGATCGCCTACTTCATGAAGATCTACCCAGTAAGGCTAGCCCTCCGTGGGCGTGAGCCATGATGGAATAGACAAGGTTGCTTCTTCGTGGACCCTTCGTGGGTGGAGCCCTCCGTGGACTCAAGGCCGTTACCCTCCGTGGGTTGAAGTCTCCATCAACGTGGATGTACGATAGCGCCACCTATCGGAACCACGGGAAAAATCACCGCGTCTCCAAAATTGCGTTTGCTGTTCTCCACCTCTCTTTACTACATGTGCAATTTACTTTCCGCTGCCTATACTCTAGAATTGCATGTGTAGGGTGATGCTTGACTTGATCATAATTGTGAATCTGCCAAAAACTGTTCTTTGTCAAAAGGTAGAATTTTTATATTGACAAGTAGTCTAATCACCCCCCTCTAGACATACTTTCGATCCTACAAGTGGTATCAGAGCTTTGGTCTCCATCGTATTGGTTTCCATTGCATTGGACTCCATAAGCTTGGTTTCACAACCTAGGAGAGTATGGCGTCTAGTGAGGGTAATTTTCGTAGAGGTCCTTACTTTGATTGTACAAATTTTGCTAGTTGGTAGCATAAAATGAAAATGCATATTCTTGGTCATAACCCAGCCGCATGGGGCATTATTTGTGTTGGTATGCAAGGTGAATTCTTCGAGGAAGGAAAAGTTTCGGATCGCGGCTACACGGAAGAATTGCGGATGTTGCAAAACAATGCTCAAGCTTGTGACATTCTCTTCAATGCCTTGTGTCCCGAGGAGTTCAACAAAATCAGCCGTCTTGAGAATGCAAAAGAGATTTGGGATACTTTGGTTGAAATGCACGAAGGTACCGAGTCCGTGAAGGAATCAAAGCTAGATATTCTTCAAGGTCAACTTGACAAGTTCAAGATGAAGGATGGTGAAGAAGTCGCTGAAATGTACTCTAGGCTTGCTCTCATCACAAATGAGATTGCCGGCTTAGGAAGCGAAGAAATGACCGACCGATTCATCATCAAGAAGATTCTCGAGCTTTGGATGGAAAGTATGACACCGTGTGCACTTTGATCCAAATGATGCCAAACTACAAGACTCTCAAGCCAACCAAGTCATTGGAAGAATTGTTGCTCATGAGATGACACTTAAGGATAAGGAAGAGCTTCACAACAAGTCAAGTGGTGCTTACAAAGCTACAAGTGATGCTCCCACAACCTCAAGTGACAAGTTAGTTTCAATGAAGAGATAAGCCTAATGGTCAAGAACTTCAACAAATTCTACAAGAATAGAGGCAAAGAGAGAAGCTCAAAGTCTAGATCATATGATGAAAAGAGATCTTCTAGTCGTGATCGAATCGCTACAATTGTGGAAGACCGGACACTACTAAAATGAGTGTCGGCTCCCCACAAGAGAAGAGAAGAATCTCCAAGAAGAAGAAGCTCAAGAGATGAGTCACCTCGGAAAGAGAGAAGGAGCAGAGATGATCGTTATGAGCGAAGACCCTCTCGGAGAAGCAAGGATTAGGAGAGGAAAGACAAGTCATCAAGGAGCTACACAAGAAGAAAACATCAAGCTCATGTAGGTGAATGGGTCTCCGCTCGACTCAGACAATCAATCCGAAGGAAGCTATCACTCCGACTCCGACTACAGTCAAGATGAAGGTGTTGCGGTCTTGCTCTCGTATCCTCCAACTCCAACTCCTCGACTTATTTGATTCACCAAATGAGGGAATTGGAAGATGCTTCATGGCTAAAGGCCCCAAGGTATCACACCACAATTCATTGATTTCGATAGTGATGAGGATGACTTGCTTGGTGAAGATGAACTCTTGCATGATAAATCCATTGAGCCTAGTAACGATGAACATGCTAGTAGTCTTTATAGTCGAGAAGAGTCGAATGACAATGCTATGAAGGAGATTGAGCGTCTAACTAAAGAACTAAACACTCTTAAGTTAGCTCATGAAACAACTCAAGAAGATCATAGAGAGCTCCTAAGATCTCATGAGAAGCTACGCTCGAGAAGCTCACTCTAGAGCAAGAACATGAGTTTCTAAAAGCAATCAATGACGATCTTGAAAGAAGAGTTCTTCATATCTTGCCAAACGACTTCTCTTGTCTAATTTCTTGCCACCCATTAAGACTAAGCATGACAAGCATAAGAAAAATTCTTCCTCTAGCAGTAACAATAACCATGCTAAATCCAATGATGTTGCTTCTAGTAGTTCTCTTGATTCCACTAACAATGTTTCAAGCCAAGTTACACTTGAGCAAGAGAATAGTTTATTGAAAGGGATCATAGAAAGGTGTCTACAAGATCCTTGCGGAAGCAAGAACTTTGAGAAATTGTTACGCAAGCAAGGAAGGCACCGGAAGAATCAAGGAATTGGTTTTGAGCGAAAGTTCAATGCGAAGGTGTTGAGTGGGAAGAAGGTCAATATCCTACTCCACAGTTTGTTCCTCAAAAGGAGAAGTATGATCCTACTTCTTCCAATGTGGAACAAGCTCAAGATGACCTTCCACCACAAGACCACAAGCTAAAAGGCAAGGACAAGCTTCAAGAGGAGATTGATGCATTTGTTGAAGCACCTCAAGCCATGGTCAAGTGGGTTCCCAAGGAAACGTCAAGTTCTACTTTGTCAAGCTCAACTACAACCCCAAGGATTCCCATCAAGATGATGTGGATCCCGAAGAAGAAGAACTAGAAAGTTCTTGAGGGTGACTCTGCCAACATACTTCACTCACATTCATTTTGGCAAAAATTTGTGCAATCAACTTCCACATCGTGCACTAGTTCATGGAGTCACAAACCCTCTTGTTGGTAAGTCAAGGGACAAGGTAATCATTGATTTCATGGACATCATCTATTGTGAACTTCAATCTATGTCCATGGATATCCTTGTTTGTTCCTTGTGGGACTAACCCATGTAGGTATTGAAAGTGCCCGAATCCAAAGGATAGCTCCCAACTCTTGATGATCTCCATCAACATTGAGCATCCACATCTTCAACATCTACATGAAGTCTTCTCGACAACCCAAGGTTAGTTTGACCCTTTAAAGGGGTTCTCACATCTAGGGGAGCTTTGCTCTAAAAATTGAGCTAAAGCATCTTCAAATGATGTGAACACATCAATGCTTTATGTAAAAGTGGTAACCCCACTTGTGCTTAAGCGATGAGTATGACCTATGATCAAATGTTCTCATTTGGCTCCTAAGTCAATATACTCATATAAAGATGACCTAGTCATCGACAAATTGTGTGTTAGTTGCTAGAGTTTTGGTTGTGCATGTTTGACACATATTTCATTTGCTATCTTATCGTGTGAGCATGTTGGATGCATGATTTTATCCATTCGAGGACATCCATTTGTTGTTTTGGTCGTTTTGATTTTTCGACCAAATGGATGGACAAGAATGCCTAAATACCTCCCTAGCTATCTATGCTTTCTTGTCTCAAATTCTATTCATGCTTACATCACAAATTTTGAACAAGTCATTTTCGGACCCTCGGGTGAGGAGCACTTTCGAGCCACCGATCCGTCAAGGGCTAATTTCCAAAACCTTCTAATTGATTTTGGTCGGACCAACTCACTCAAACTCGGTCGAACCGAAAGCATTTAGACCGATCTAGGTTTTCATCTCGGTGAAACCGAGTTGTGATTTTCGGCGTGACGAAGTGCATAATCGCCTAGCGATTATCCATCTCAGTGCCACCGAGTTTTACAACTCGGTCCCACCGACAATGAAGGGTATATATTCCGAGGGCGCGCGTTGATTCCTCCTTCAAACGTTTAGCCCTCACACCCCTGCTTGCCGTCGCCTTGGTCTCCGGATCGTCGCCGTCGCCGCTTTGCGCCCTCGCCGCAGTCTCCGTCGCCGTCAACGGCCATCTCCTCCGCCTTTGTTGCCGCCGTGAAAAACTCCACCAAGTTAGGGTGAGTTTTGATCCCACTCGTGCTCCCATCACCGATTCAATGCACGTTTGGATTGCCTAGTATCTTGCCACGATTGAAATCCTCCTGTACACCGATTGGTTCGTTTGAACTAGATTCGAGTAAAAGTTTTAGGGTTAGGTTTCATGAACACATCTCGGTGAGACCGATTTTATATTTTCGGTATGACCGATTTGGCCTATAGCCATTACCTTTGCCCTTCGGTCCAACCGAGTTGTGCAAAATCGGTGTGACCGAAATGAAGATTCTGTGAAACCCTAGTGTTTTCGGCGGGACGAAACCCACTTGGTCAAACCGAAAGTGGTGTGCCAAGCTCTGTTTAACACTTGGATTCACGAACCTTAAACTTCGGTCTGACGAAATGTCTTCTGTGAAAACTTAATACTAGAATTTGAACTCATTTTTTTGCAAAAACTTCGCATTTTGTGTTGACTCTTCTTCTCTGCCTACACCTTATCTATTCACGGGTTGTCGGCCATGTCGAGATGCCAATGACGGTGAGAACAGGTCGAGACACCCATTGCGAGACATTCCAGAGGCAGGCACTAGTCCTGATCCTAGTAGCTCATCTGATGATGGTGAGAGGAGTACACCAAGTGGCATGCCTCCTGCAGCCACCGGAGCTAGAAAGAAGAGGAATTTAGATGATGTGGAGTTGCAGATTTTGTAGGTCAGAAATTGACCAGTTGGAACGATGAGATGATAATGCAATTTTATGCCACAGCTCACTTCTACCCTGATGGAAAGATTATGTGGATGACTGAAGGTCAAAGGTTTTCTTCTTCTGTTGAAGAATGGGCAGAAATTCTGAATGCTCCAGTGCAACGAGAAGATGATATTAATGTATATGGGATTCCAAAGAAGAATCATGAATCCATGAAAAACATGTACAAAGAGGTTCCAGCAGAGGATTTGGGAATCTGGAAGCTCGGCTCGATCTACCATCTCGAGCGGGCTTACCTACCACTAATACCATTTTGAGGCATACCTTGATGCCCAAATCTGAGATGATCGCATGATCGAGGATACTCTATCAACATGCTGCACATACTTGATGAGAGAGCACCTTTCAAGGTGATGGACTTGATGGTAGAGACCATTAAGAGGACTGCGGTGACGAGAAAAGGTCATGTGGATTTGCCCATGATTCAGATGCTTATCAATGCCAAGTTTGGCACGGGCACATTCTTGTTGGATAGAGAACATTTACCGTTGCAGCGAGCATGAAGACAATGTTGTTGTGATGGATGAGGAGGATCCGACATCTGTTGAAGGTCAAGCCAAGATCGCAGTGCTAAGAAAGCCAAAGTCGACAAGGAAGCAAAGCAGCAGCCTAAACCAAAGAGTTTGGAGAGCAAATTCTTGAAGCTACTCAAAGGATTGAACAACGCCTAGCCAGCATTGAACAGTCTCGGAGAGCTTAGAGAGGATTGTTGATGAGAAGATCCACGCTCTGGACATGAAGGTGATCAAGTACAAGTGACCGTCAACAAGCTCGAGGCGGACATTGAGGAAGCAAAGCGGGACAAGGCGAGCTTATCGCGTGAGTTGCGGGATGACTTAGTCCAGATTCTCATCGACAGATCGCTCCGGCTCCTAAAGGATTCCGATCACTGCTATTCCAATGGATCGACACGGGACTACAGCTTGAAGACCTCCACAGTTCCAACAGTTGCTCCTACTCCAGCTCCAGCTCCAGTGTCCACTCCTCCGGCCTGAGACATCATCACCAAGTCTTCGCCGATCTTTGTCATATCCACTCCGACATCAACCTGCACGGAGCCGCCAAGCAGAGTCCACAGTGACACTTAGCTCTATGCTTTTTCGAACTTTTTGGTAACTTGTTGCCAAAGGGGAAAATGTATAGATCATAGGGCTTCGAGAGAGAGTCTTTGTTGTCTTTGCGCTTTTGCTCTTCGTTCTTTTGCGGTTTCTTTGAGATACTTTTGGTTTTGAGACATTCGATGTGTTTGATACTCTGTTTGATTCTACCTTAATGAGTGCTTGGTCGTACTATGCTTTAATGTGTGCTTAATGCTTATCATATGCCATTCCTATCTCGTATGACCATTTACTCATGTCTTGGTGATTGGGTGCATCTTGTTCATTCTTATCATTTGTGTGCTCCACCAAGATGTATGTGACATGGAAGAGTGACCCATGATCCTAATCGATTGTGCATTTGCATTCAAGCGCAAATCTTAAATAATGCACAAATTTAGGGGAGCTCTTACTTATCACATACTTCTCAAAGCGACGATATTATTCATTGATTATATCCTTTGTCGAAGCTTTGATCTATATGTTGTCATCAATTACCAAAAGGGGAGATTGAAAGTGCAACTAATCCCGGGTGGTTTTGGTAATTAATAACAACATATATATCATTGAACTAATAGTTACTTGAGAATCATTACGAGAGAGTTCGATTGATATGGGTATGGCAAGGATGAAGAAGTGGACCCCCAAAATGCTAAGGCAAGCATTGGCAAAAGCTCAAGACTCCATTTTTGGTTTAGTGATCCAAGATCACATTGAGTCCATAGGAAAAGCCAATACTATTAAAGGGGATGAGGTTATGATGATGATCTGGTTGCTCAAGTGCTTAGTGATACATCTCCTAAACTATCAAGAACTTCCACCGCCATAGACACTCATAAGTAGTCTCGGTCCCACCGATATTCCAAACTCAGTCACACCAAGATGAACCACCTCAGCCATAAGCCAAACCCTAGTAAACTTCGGATTTTCCGATTCGAACTCGGTCTCACGAAACATGAGTTGCCAAGTTTACAGTAACCTACATCATCAAATCGGTGTCACCGAGATGATGAAGTCGGTCCCACCAAACGGCATGCTCTTGTCATTGCACGAATCGGACTAACCGAGATTGTATATTCGGTCCCACCGAAAATCCCAACGTTCACATTATTTGAACTATCGGTCTCACCGAGATTGCTCAAATGTGTGTAATGGTTGGATTTTGTGTGGAGGCTATTTATACCCTCCACCCCTCTTCATTCGTGGAGAGAGCCATCGAAAAGAACTACCACTCCTACCTTACATTTACGAGAAGAGAACTACCTACCCTTGTGTTGAGATCAAGTTGCTCCACTCCCACCATATGAAGCTTGATCTCTAGCCTTCCCAAGTTGCTTTCCACTCAATCCTTTCTTCCACCATAGCCAAATCAGTGAGGAGAGTTGAGTGTTGGGGAGATTATCATTTGAAGCACAAGAGCAAGGAGTTCATCATCATCTACAACATCTATTACCTTTTGGAGGGTGGTGCCTCCTAGATTGGTTAGGTGTCACTTGGGAGCCTCTGTCGTCGAGATGTGGAGTTGAACCAAGAAGTTTGTAAGGGCAAGGAGATCGCCTACTTCGTAAAGATCTACCCCGAGTAAGGCTAGCCCTCCATGGGCGTAGGCCATGATGGAATAGACAAGGTTGCTTCTTCGTGGACCCTTCGTGGGTGGAGCCCTCCATGGACTCGCGCAGCCGTTACCCTCCGTGGGTTGAAGTCTCCATCAACGTGGATGTACGATAGCGCCACCTATCGGAACCACGGGAAAAATCACCGCGTCTCCAAAATTGCGTTTGCTCTTCTCCACCTCTCTTTACTACATGTGCAATTTACTTTCCGCTGCCTATACTCTAGAATTGCATGTGTAGGGTGATGCTTGACTTGATCATAATTGTGAATCTGCCAAAAACTGTTCTTTGTCAAAAGGCAGAATTTTTATATTGACAAGTAGTCTAATCACCCCCCCTCTAGACATACTTTCGATCCTACACCCGGCCTGGCGGATCCATTCCTACCCTCGGATGCCCTCGAGGAGCCGTCGTTCGCCGGCGAGGATCGCCGGAGCTTTGCCTCCGTTCGGCCAAAGGAGAGGGAAGGTGGGGAGACTAGTTGAGGGAGTCCTGGACTAGGGGGTGTCCGGATAGCCGAACTATCATCATCGGCCGGACTCCAAGACTATGAAGATACAAGATTGAAGACTTCGTCCCGTGTCCGGATGGGACTTTCCTTGGCGTGGAAGGCAAGCTTGGCGATACGGATATGTTGATCTCCTACCATTGTAACCGACTCTGTGTAACCCTAGCCCTCTGCGGTGTCTATATAAACCGGAGGGTTTTAGTCCGTAGGACACAACGATAACAACCATCATACCATAGACTAGCTTCTAGGGTTTAGCCTCCTTGATCTCGTGGTAGATCCACTCTTGTACTACCCATATCATCAATATCAATCAAGCAGGAGTAGGGTTTTACCTCCATCGAGAGGGTCCGAACACAGGTAAAAACATCGTGTTCCTTGTCTCCTGTTACCATCCGCCTAGACGCACAGTTCGGGACCCCCTACCCGAGATCCGCCGATTTTGACACCGACATTGGTGCTTTCATTGAGAGTTCCTCTGTGCCGTCACAATCAGGAAGGATGCCTCTTCCCGTCTTTAAAGATGGTACCATTGCCAAAGGAGCTTTGGCCGCCGACCAAACTATCCGGCTAGGTGGTTTTCTTATGACCGCCTGTTCGGCCGCCGCTTCGACGATGACCTCTCGGGTCATCAAAAGCGATCTTCACGTCAACTCGGAATTCACCGAGCAGCTGGATCCGATGGAGCTCTCTTCCATAAACGAGCTCTTGGATCGCATCGCCGCCCTGGGTGTCGCTACAGACTACGATCCGATTGGGCTTAAAACCGATCTGAGAGAGATTAACTCTCCCCAGGTTACCCACCACGTCGCGGTGGTAGAGGAACAACGCGGCGACTCTTCTTCTATATTAAAAACCAGTTATGTCCGGACTCCTGATCCCTCCATACCGGATCCCGCGGAGGGACGGATGTCAATCAAGTACTGAACCTAAAGTTAGGCAGCGGACCAGATTCGTTGGACGACATCCAGCAATCCAAGCTTCCAAATTCAGAAACTTTTCGGCTCTTGAGCCTCAAGTCGGCCAGGGTTCCGGACTTAATTCCACCCGCCCACCCAAACATAAGCGATCTATCTCAAATCCGGCAAGAGCCCACGGAGACAGTACATCATTACTGGGCCGGATTCCTCCTGGTTATGGACAGGATAAAGGACTGCCGTGAGGAAAGCGCAATCTCAATTTTCTACAGCAATTGCACGGACAAGGGAATCACGAATGCGATAAGTCGTCGCGAAATTACACGCTTCGCCAACCTGGCATCCATAGTACGAAAAAGTACTGTGCGATGGAGAGTACCTGGAAAACCGAAACTAAGTTTTGGGACAATCCAGCTTTGAACACAACCCTATTCCGAAACAAAAGGGTGCATCATGCTCAGGCACCCGGGACAAAAACCAAAAAGCAAAAACCCCATAAAGGGCACGGAGCTGTACTCGTGGGATGGCTCAGCGGACCCTGTAAAATCCATAGTACAGAGGGCGCCACTCCAACACATAGCCTTCGAGCATGTTGGATACTACGGCAGGTGGCCAAAACTGGCGAAGAGCTTCTAGGCCGGA
This sequence comes from Aegilops speltoides, assembly GCA_021437245.1. Classification (NCBI taxonomy): domain Eukaryota; kingdom Viridiplantae; phylum Streptophyta; class Magnoliopsida; order Poales; family Poaceae; genus Aegilops; species Aegilops speltoides. The sequence continues at coordinate 253,901,112 of CM038143.1, forward strand.
GAACCAGCCCAACAATACCGATCACGGTATTAACGGTCTTGAGACTTTCGCATCAAATAATATGCGGAAACGAACAATCCGCAGCCTCGCCGAAGTATACCAAGTAGCAACAACTAATCCATGGAGCGACACGGCTATCACCTTCAACACTAGTGACGAACCTAATTCCGAACAGCCCGAGCACCAGCCGCATTGGTCCTCAGTCCAATAGTGGACGACTTTCATCTTACCAAGGTACTCATGGATGGCGGCAGCGGATTAAACCTCATCTACGAGGAAACCCTTCGAAAAATGGAAATAGACTGGAGCCGCATTGAGCGAAGCAGCACAACCTTTAGAGGAATAATCACTAGTCGGGAAGCACGCTGCACAGGAAAAATTACACTAGATGTGGTGTTTGGCTCGCCGGACAACTATAGGTCCGAGGAGGTCACGTTCCAAGTGGCCCCATTCAGCAGCGGATATCACGCTTTATTAGGGCGAGAGGCATTCACAATTTTCAACCTATACCCCATTATGGGTACATGAAGCTCAAGATGCCCGGACCCAATGGAATCATCACTCTTGTCAGTGATCCGGACATAGCACTCCGCGCTGAAAATAAGACAGCCGCACTAGCCCTAGAGGCACTATCCGAAGCCCTAGAGGCACTATCCGAAGCCCTAGCGCCAGAGGAACTCACTGCGCTGCGCTCCACGGTGAACAAGGACGATGTGATACTCGATAAGAGATCCAAGTCCACCTCTTTTAAACCAGAGGACGAAATAGTCAAATTCCAAGTCCATCCAACGGACCCCACAAAGATGGCCTCCATTGGGGCACAATTAAACCACGACGTGACGCCACTTTACGAGAATTCCTTCGGAAAATTGGGACATCTTTGCTGGCACCCTTCGAGATATGCCAGGGAATCCCACGAGTTGGCGAAACACAGCCTAAATATCCTAAAAGGATTCAAGCCGATCAAATAGGCTCTTGGTGATTTTCCGAACCCAAAAGGCGAGCAATGGGAGAGGAGCTAGCCAAACTATTAGAAGCCGGATTCATCGAGACATCAAACATCCGGACTGGCTAGCAAACCTGGTAATGGTACCCAAAAAGGACAAATCCTGGCGCTTGTGTGTCAATTTTAAAGACCTTAACAAGGCTTGTCCAAAGGATCTTTTCCCCCTTCCCCGCATCGATCAAATTATCGATGCTACCGCAGGGCACGATTCATTGTGCTTCCTCCACGCATACTCTGGCTACCATAAAATAAAGATGGCGGAGGCAGACCAAGCCGCAACGGCATTCATTACTCCATACGGACCATTCTGCTTCAACACAATGCCCTTCGGACTCAAAAGCGCCGGGGCAACATATCAGCGCATGATTCAGACATGTCTGGCTACCCAGATCGGCAAAACAGTGGAGGCATACGTAGACGATGTGGTCGTCAAGACCAAACACGCCGAAACTCTAGTGGACGATTTGAGGCTCACATTCGACAACCTCCGAGCATATGACATTAAGCTCAACCCGGAAAAATGCGTTTTCGTCGTACCAGCCAGAAAGCTCTTGGGCTTCATTGTATCCGGTAGAGGAATTGAAGCAAACCCCGCCAAGATCCGAGCTCTGTCACAGTTGGATATCCCAAAAGATCTCAAACAAATACAAAAATTGAATGGATGCGTGACAGCTCTAAGCCGCTTCATCTCCCGTTTAGGAGAAAAGGCATTGCCCCTCTATCACCTCCTCGGTAGCACGAACACTTGAATGGGCGGATCTTTGCCACGGCGGACTCGAAGAAATAAAGGCCATATTGGCAACAAATCCGGTCCTGGCCGCGCCCAACTTGGGCGAACCAATGTTGTTATATATCGCGGCAACACATCAAGTTGTAAGCGCGGTACTCGTCGTCGAACGAGAAAAAAAGGGCACAAATTCCCTCTTCAAAAACAGTGTACTACGTATCCATTGTCTTAACTCCATGCAAGTCCCGGTACCCACATTATCAAAAGATAGCATACGCGGTGTTCATGGCATCCCGGAAGCTGCGACACTACTTTCAAGAGTGTTCGATAACAGTGGCCTCCGAAGTACCTCTCAACGACATTATAAACAACCGCGATGCGACGGGCAGGATTGCAAAATGGGAAATTGAGCTCTTACCATTCGACATAACCTACAAACCACGACAAGCTATAAAGTCGCAAGTCTTGGCTGACTTCATCGCTGAATGGACTGAAGCCGAACTCCCTAAAGAGTACGACGCATACTCCAATTGGATCATGCACTTCGACGGCTCTAAAATGTTGGCCGGCTTGGGGGCTGGTGTTGTCTTGACGTCCCCAACCAGAGACATAGTCCAATACGTACTTCAAATAATGTACACGGACTCCAACAACACAGCCGAATACGAGGCCCTTCTACATGGTCTCCGGATGGCAATCTCCATGGGCATTCAACGCCTAGAGGTCCGCGGGGATTCAAACCTCACAATATCCCAAGTAAATGGAGATTTTGATGCCAAGGATCCGAAAATGGCAGCCTACTATAACGCCATCTTAAAAATGTCAGCTCGGTTCGAAAGACTCGAATTCCACCATGTAGCCCGGGATAATAACCAGGCGGCCGACGTGTTGGCGCGCATCGGCGCAAAGCGCGACGCCATCCTTCCAAACATCTTCCCGAGCAGCTCTTTAAGCCATCCGTAGTATGGGAAGAGGAGTCCCGAAACAACAATCCGAAACCAACCGCCCTGCCAAACACCGAACATTCTGACACAATCGGCGGCTCAGCCAATGAAATAACACTTTCAGCCCACGAAATAATGGCAGTCATTTCCCCATGGACGGACCATTCCTAGCCTACTTAATTAGGCAGGAACTCCCCGAAGACCAAAATGAGGCCCGCTGCATAGTACGGCGATCTAAAGCCTACAAAGTCCATGAGGGAGAGCTTTATAAGAAAAGCACAACCGGAGTCCTTCAAAGGTGCATCTCCGAAGAGGAAGGGCGAAATCTGCTGGCCGTAATTCATGCCGGACTCGGCGGGCACCACGCCGCTGCCAGGGCCCTTGTAGGCAAGGCCTTCCGTATAGGATTTTATTGGCCGACAGCCCGGGCAGATGCTCAGGACTTAGTCCAACGATGCGTCGGGTGCCGGCTTTTTGCTAATCAAAGCCACATGCCACCCACCGCCCTCAAAACTATACCCATCACCTGGCCTTCGCGGTTTGGGGGCTTGACATGGTTGGACCCCTTAAAGGGGGAACCCACAAGCAAAAGTACCTATTGGTCATGGTGGACAAATTCACCACCAAATGGATAGAGGCCAAGCCAGTTAAAACGGTCGAATCCGGACCTGTGATAGACTTCATATCCGGGGTAGTACACCATTATGGCGTCCCCCACAGCATCATCACCGATAACGACACGAACTTCACAGCCGACGAGGTTAAACTCTGGTGCAAAAATATGGGCATCAAGCTCGACTACGCTTCACCGATCACCCTCAAACTAACGGTCGGTCGAGCGAGCAAATGGTCTAATCATGGCGGCATCAAACCCAGTTAGTGTGGTCCCTCACGAAATCTAACACGCCTTTGGGTAGAGGCTCAACTCCATACTCTGGGGGCTGCGGACCACACCAAATCGTACTACCGGATTCACGCCATTCTTTATGGTATACGGCGCAGAGGCAGTTTTGCCCTGCGATATAATTCATGACTCACCTTGAGTGCGCATGTACGAAGAAAGAGAAGCCGAGTTGGATCGGCAAGACAGTTTGGACGCATTGGAGGAGGAGTGCGACGTGGAAAAGGCTCGTTCCGCATTCTATCAGCAGCAGGCTCGAAGATATCAAAGCAGAGAAGTATGGGCCAAAACTTACAAAGTTGGTGAACTAGTTCTACGCCTGCTGGACAAGAAAAAGGACAAACTCAAGCCCAAATGGGAAGGTCCCTTCATCATCGACCAAGTCCTGACTGGCGGTGCATACCGTCTGCAAAAGGCAACGGACAACCGACTCGAGCCGAACCCATGGAATGCAGCCCGCCTCCGAAGATTCTACGCCTAGCGCCGGACTCAGAGTTCGTCTCCCTCCTCAGTCCACATTTTATACTTCAGTTTTCTTTTGTTTCTCTCTTTTCTCCTCCCTTTTTCATAGAGCCTTTGAGGGCTGATTTGTGCATTGTTCGCACACACTTGACATGCTACCCGCACTCATTATACCTGGGGGCTTCTTTAATAGAAGCTTATTTATGCGGGCTTTATGCCCAACACATGCGTCAAACTTCCGCATATACCTTTTATTCACCATTATATGCATCAATATGACTTAAGTTTTGGCCAAGCTGGGTTGCCTGGCTCCTGTGCTTACCCCTATGTTCCCGATTGTTCGGCTAGGAGGTAAAGGAGCACCTCTGCGATTATTCTTGCGGGTCACGGATGTGTACCTCAGTTAGGTGAAGCCGAAAGCTAAGCGTTCTTAAGGGAATATTCGGTTGGTGACTTTAAAGATGATTTTTACCTATCTATTCGTATTCCCCAGATGCTTTTACTGCTCATTTACGATCCGGACATGCACTTTAGGGCATGCCTCCCGAAAAGGAACCCCTAACGGAACTATTCTCGCTGGAAAGATGTTTCTTACTAACCATGTAATATAACATAACTAGTTGGGCACTTGTCTGATAAAGCACTAATGACCCCTACGCCTGGTCTCCATGCATGCCCTGGTTTTTCATAACCGTGAGGGTATTCGAACACACTCCAGACTCTAGGGTCCCGAGGTTGAAGCGAAAAGGTCCGCAAAGACAAACGATATACAATCCGGCTAGAAGGCATTATACATGTCATTTTAAAATACATCGTCAAATTGACTGATTGTACTCCTCTTCAATCCCATCTAACAGGCTGTCTAATTTACAGTCCCATTGGGAATACTTAGCAGCCAACTCTACTTGGCCGTACATTAAGCTCACAGGGATCTCCTTCCCGTCGGGCCCCACAGGCCCGACCTCGGCCATGTGGTTCAGATCCGCCTTCGTGTACCGCGTCTTCACCATGGCCCAGGCCTCCCTGGCGCCTTGACGGCAGCCGATATCTTCCACAGACAGGCGCTGCCGTGCTCCTGAAGCTTCTCCACAAGCCCTCCAAGGCCCTCGGGTAGGGAGACGGACGGCCATAAGGCCCGGGCGATGCCACTCATCGCTTTGCCGAACACGTTCGTGCAGATTGCACCAGCTCGGGAAGTTGGTCACCCGTTGAACCGGGCATCTCCTCCATGAGGCGACACAGTGAGCACACCTCTGAGACACATTTACATCAATCGGCTTCCTCGCCGAACTCTTCTTTTCAAAAGAGTTTGCTCAAGCACTTCTTGTAGATGCCGCGACGGCCGCCGATTCTCCTTCTGGTCGGATGCAGTGGACCCAACATCTTTTAGTTCTTAGCCCGGTGGGTGTTGGCATTTTGGAGTTTGCTTCTCTCATCTGCACCCTCATAAGCACCTTTTCGCGGCCTTCACCGCATAGCAGATGTTGCTTGTGCAGATCTAGTCCGCGCCCTCTGCAATATTATTGTCGACTTATCGCACGCCGCACGCCATAAACCCTTATCTTTTGAAATATGTGTTACGGAGGGGTCTCTGTGTCTCCTCTGCTGGGCTAGTGCGGCCTCAAGTTGGGCCTTGCACTCTTGAAGCTCCTAGGAAAATTGGGTATTCTTCTCCGTAAGATCCCGCATATCGAATGATCCTTAAATCAGTTATTCTAACTACTTTAAGTCTCGGGAGACTCTTGGCATATATAACTATTAAAATTCCTTACCATATGTCTTTCACATCTTGCTCCGTAGCTCTGGTTAAACCATCTTGGCGGCGGCACGGAGGTGCGCGTCTCCGCATTAAAGGCATTCAACGCCTGGGGAAACACGTGTCACGAAGAACTGTCCGTGGCGCCTATGATTCATGGCGCTCTCCACCTCGAGACTTGGTGGCGGACAGCTGTCGGCATCCTCCGTTGGAGGAGCATCCGCTCGCGCCTTGCCTCGCCTCCCCTCTGGACCGGTGTTGGAGCACAGCTGGCGGAGGCTTGGTTGGCAACCTCTCGGCACACCAGATCCGGTGCGCTCTTTCTCTGGAAAAGTCATGAGCATTAATATACCTCCCAGAATCTTTCCCTTAAAAGCGGTGGCGTGCTATACCGTTGCGGCGACGTTCAATTCGCACCGCACCCTCTTCCGCTTTCTTTGGGCGGTGACCCTCGTTGGTCACCGCCGGATCGACTTCCCGCCTTGAAGGCACCTCCTGCGAGACACCGTTGGTATACGGTGGTTAGAAATAAGCATGGACGAAGTAATGGTGTCAGGACTCCGGTCATAGTTACCTGGGAAGCCGGAGATAAACCGGGGTAGTCAGCCGTAATGGCGACTAGAGCATTGTCCATGCTAAGTTAGTGGAAAACCCCGTCAATCAGCTCCACCTCTATGTCCGGATCCTCTTCGGAGGCTGGATCAAGGGATCTTTCCGGATCCTCAAGTTGTGGAGTCGGACTGTGTATGCCCTCCACATCCCGGTGCAGTTCCTGCGTCGAAATCATAAAGTAAGACACTTAACTTTGAAAGCACGGATCGGATAGATAAACGTCCGCTTACCCAGCTCCGAGGGTTATTCATGGAGAATCCGTTCACTGGACTCATGTGGAGGAAGTCCTCCTTCTCCCCCTTGTACAAGCCGGACAGGATCTTCACCAGATCGGCGGCCGCCCGGCCCCTTGCAGCCATGACGGGTGGCGTCATTCTCCCCATTGAAATCCCACATGGGGTGCCCCCTATATTGGAGCGGCTGCACCCCTAGCATAATGCACGTGGCCATGACTCCAATCATGGTCAATCCGGAATGAGCCAAAGAACCTTATCCGCCCATCGGATAATGGGCGCTCATGTCATCTTCCCATTGAGGGCTCCACGGGCGCCAACTCAGGCGTTTCTTCAAAGGAGCGTTGCTGAACTCCGGGAGGCGATCTGGCCCGGGTCCGGCGATGGGCGTCTTCCATATAAAACCATTCGAAGGCCAGTCTTGGACGCCTTCTTCGGGTTCCGGATAGATATCGGTCCCGGCGATCGCCATATTTCGCTCCGCCCACTTGATATATTGACCCCTCGTGAGAACGGGTGCGAGGCGAACAATCTCTTCCACAGCGCAAAATGGGGCTCGATGCCCAAGAACAGCTCGCAAAGAGCTCTGAAACCCGCAATGTGCAAAATGGAGGCGGCGTAAGGTGATGAAGCTGAGTCCGTAGAACTCCGAGAGCCCCGAAGAAATGGATGTATAGAAATCCGAGCCCCTTATTAGATAAGGGACGGCACACCCGCTCTCCTTTGGAGGGATTGGGGTGTTCTCCGCTTCTTTCGCCTTTGTAGGTGGCGGTCCGCTCAAACCGGGACCATGAAGGCGGAGGAATGAATCCCTCCGCTTGGAGCGTCACCAGCTCGCTGTGCAGGACCGAAAATCTCCTCCAATCTCCTGGCTGAGGGCTGGGAGCACGAGAGGAGGAGCCGCGTCGACGGTCCATGATGGAGTGGATTTTTGTCAGAAGCGCTCCGATGAGTACTCGCGGAAGGAGGATGGTGTGATTTGGATCTAGATTCTTGCCTCTCTTATAGGCAGCTTACTCGCGCAGCTTGGGGGTAAAACGTAAAAATATCCTGGCCTTTCGCATTCATACGACATGTGGAAGAGGGCCATTATTGGGCATGGAAGCCAAGGAGCGCAACATTTATAAGGAAGCCAGACACTATTCGGCAAGCGCATGGAATTTGGAGGAGAACCCGCCTTGCAACACCGAAGACAATATCTGCTACTGGACTCGTCGTCATTGAAACCTGGTTCGGGGCTCTTGAGGAGTCTGGACTAGGGGTGTCCGGATAGCCGAACTATCATCATCGGCCGGACTCCAAGACTATGAAGATACAAGATTGAAGACTTCGTCCCGTGTCCGGATGGGACTTTCCTTAGCGTGGAAGGCAAGCTTGGCGATATGGATATGTAGATCTCCTACCATTGTAACTGACTCTGTGTAACCCTAGCCCTCTCCGTTGTCTATATAAACTGGAGGGTTTTAGTCCGTAGGACACAACAATAACAACCATCATACCATAGGCTAGCTTCTAGGGTTTAGCCTCCTTGATCTCGTGGTAGATCCACTGTTGTACTACCCATATCATCAATATCAATCAGGCAGGAGTAGGGTTTTACCTCCATCGAGAGGGCCCAAACCTGGGTAAAAACATCGTGTTCCTTGTCTCCTATTACCATCCGCCTAGACGCACAGTTCGGGACCCCCTACCCGAGATCCGCCGGTTTTGACACCGACACTAGTCAAACCTGACCAGTGGCCCCCCAGACCCACTGTCAGTGACTCACGCCGGTCCACGCTGGATAAGTGAAGGCGTAATCGCAAAGTACGTGTTCGACGTGTACATATTCGAAACATTTTCTTTTCTTTTTCTGTTTTATTTAAAAACCAGAAATTTGACTAAACTTTGACTGGCTATATCTTTTTAAATAAAACATCAAATGAGTTGATTATTTTTCCTACCTCTCTCAAATTTAGTCTAGTTTATTGTAAGATTTATTTGAAAAAATTTTAGACAAATTTTTTGTACTATTTTTAAAGTATGTGTTATTTGAATATTTTTGAAAATAGGAATTTGGAGGGGAGATTATAACTTTCAAAAGTTTTGGAGTGCACCTCACCCCTCCACAACTTGAAGGCAAGCATTCTGAACCCTGGCATAATATTTTTGTGTGTTGGTTGGCGCGATTATAACACCACCTTAATACGGAGAACTCACTATTTTATGTGGTGACGTGATCATTTGCATGAATGCATATTGGAGATTTCCTTGCTGTCGGAAATAGATATACTTGTGATGGTAATCGTCCTCGTATGCCTTGCATGCATGCCTGAAAGAAATCTGAGAAAGCCTGTGCCTTGGGTAGGCGTGAGCTTGTCTCCGGTCTTCGTCAGGACAGTTATGTCCGGTATGGCATAGTAAGGTATAATGAGTGGTGATTCTGTTGGTTGAAATATGTTTGTTATACATATCATGTAGGAAATTTATAAACCTCCTGAGTCGACCGTAGATCGAGTCTTGTTACAGTAACCCCCATACTTGTTTTCATACTACCACTTGTCCCTGATGCAGGTAGGGTACGGTTCAGTAAGTTGTCAACCCCTTTCTTGGCACACACCGTACAGAGAGGCCATGGTGGAAGATACTGGCTGCATCCGGTAGGCAGGCCACCTGGTCCGGGGCATGGGTGTTTCCGGTTGGGACCGAGAGGGGGGCACCTCTTAGAGCGCGCGATACAAATTTGATCCCATGCTACGCGAGGTTGTAACCTCCCCACTTAGAGTTTTGCTTGACGGGTGTTGTGGGTGATTCCAGACACCGGTAAGTTAAGCTGGTGTGTGCAGGTCAGGTGTGTTTTCAATTGAAAGACCATAGACGGAATTAGTCCCGATGGACTAAAGGAATCCGTTACTCGTGGGTAAAGACTACCCCCTCTGCAGAGATTAAATCTATTCGAATAGCCGTGTCCATGGTTAAGGACTACAGTCTGTGATGGGTCAAGTGTCGGTCTTAGTGTCGGTCTTCGGAGGAGAAACTACTAAGTCAGAACACTGATTATGATCGGTGACATATGATGATTATGATTATTATTATTATGGACTAACCCCTTTGTATTATTTGAAGTATTGAGTATCCCTGGGACGGTTCTACCTCCTGGATATTCACTATGATTGTTTTCTTTATAAGCCCTTTATGTGGTGTCGCACAGACGCCCGACTGTGGCATGCTTGTTATTTATTTACCTTATAAGCCCTTTATGTGGTGTCACTGAGATGCCCGACTGTGGCATGCTTGTTATTTATTTACTTTATAAGCCCTTTATGTGGTGTCGCACAGACGCCTGACTGTGGCATGCTTGTTATTTATTTACCTTATAAGCCCTTTATGTGGTGTCGCTTAGACGCCCGACTGAGGCATGCTTCATATCATGATCCTTTCGAGGCGTTGCCTCAGACACCCGATAGGTGCATGTTATTCCTACTCCATTATTGCATATTCATGTTGCATATAAATAACTTGCTTGCATGCATCAGGGATTTTATTTTATGACTGACATTGTGATCATAGAATAATTCAGAGCATGATTATCGTTTGTTATATTATACCCGTGTTCATAATGTTTGCGAGTACATTCAAAGTACTCACTGGCTTGTCCCTGGCTATTGTCTTAGCCAGATTTCTTGCATGGAGAGGAGCGACGTGATGACAGCCCCGGAACCTAAGCAACGGTGATAGCAGCCTCACGAAGATAGGAGTTAACCTGGTCAGCTGTTCCTGTGGGAAATGGAGTCCCATAGACGCCGATGATCCACAAACCACTTCCGCCATCAACCACTAGAAACCATTTGTTGTACTCATAGGCCAGAATGGTCTTGTACTACATATTTTGTATTTTGCTTGGAATTTCTGTATCAAGTTGGAGCCTCATCAGCTAACAGTAATCCTGGGGCTGGTGAGCACAAGGTCCATTTTCTGGAAATTAATATCCCGAAAATCCGGTCCTGACAGGTTGTATATGGCAGCGGTGGTGGTAGCGGTGGTAGTATATGGATATGGATTGGTGGTGGTATATGGATACGGTTGGTGGTGGTATATGGATACAGATTCGGAGCGGTGGTGGTAGGTGGCAGGGGCGATGATGATGGTGCGGTGGTGGCGTGACAACTTATGACCAGAACTCGAGACTCTAAAAGACTAGACGCTAAGACCAGCAACTTGACACGACGATGCAACCACAAATTCAACAAAGCAAAATACTCACAAGACTATGCAAAGGCTCAGACTGGTTCGGATAGGATGAACTAACCCTATTTTTTTGGCTTTTTCGTGGACTATAGGTATGAAGAACAGACTCGATCTAAACTACGAAAAAATGTAAAATCTCACCGAGTAACCAGGAAATCTGATACCACTTGATAGAGGCAAAGGTGTCCCGTCTTTCGATGAGATGGTAGCTATCGTTTTGGTGGAAGTCGACTTTGACTATCCGACTACGAATGTGCGAGGACGTCGCGCCTTAGCAATCGCAAAACCAACTCCGAGAGGTTATTGACCACGCCGGAGCACGATCAACCTGACCACGAGGGTCTGTCTCCTGCGAGCAAACAAAGAACAAGCAAGAAACTGAGATTGCAATCTGGATATTGCGAATATAAGATGAAAGGTTCTGTGACGCCTTTGTCTGGTCGTTGAACACAAATGAAGTACACGAAGTTGCAGCTATGGCGAACTTTAATCTAAACAAAACCCAAAGTCTAAATGGTGCCCTAAGGGCTGTATATATGGAGGAAGAGGGGGGGGGGGATTTCGTGGCCCTTGGTGGAGGGGTCCGAAATAAACTCTATCTCTTGTTTCCCCACACATACGGACTCTAAAAATAGCCTATAATTATGTATTTCGAAATTACATGGGTCTGGCCCAATAATAAGGTGACGCAGCACCTAGAATAGCCTCGGGATGAAATTTATGAAGTGGCATCTTGTATATTTCGTCCAAGGCTTCATGCACCCATTATGGTGGCTTTAAAGTCCTGAAATCATCACTTGTAACTCCGTTCTTGTTCCCCTTGCACATGCCAACATCTCCATGCTTGTTCTTGCTCCAATGTTCATCCTTCTCCAAGCTAGCCTCTTCATTTGTAAGCAAAACAAATGTATCCAATTTAGGCAACATCATATTCTCATGAACATTAGATCATTACAAAGAAATGGAAGACCTGATAATTTAATTGGTGTGCGCGAGCTTTAGTAATTGGTCCAGTATATGTAGCAGTAGGGGCTGTGGGTGTAACAATGGTATTGAAGTCCTCCTCATCCTCCCCTTCTTGAAATAAAGTCGTCCTCGATGGAAGCTCATCTTCCTCACCCAAATAAGGCTTCAAATATGCAATGTTAAAAGTGGGACTAACCCCAAAATCTACAGGCAGCTCAAGTTTATATGTATTATCATTTATTTTCTCCAACACCTTAAAAGGACCATCAGCACGAGGCATTAGCTTTGATTTGCGCAGATCAGGAAATCTATCCTTACGCAAATGTAACCAAACAAGATCTCCAGGTGCAAACACAACATGTTTTCTACCCTTATCTCCAGCAAGTTTATATTTAGTATTCGTACGCTCAATGTTTTCCTTAGTTAACTCATGCATTTTTAAAATCAATTCAGCACGTTGTTTAGCATCAAAATTAACCTTCTCCGAAGATGGAAGAGGCAACAAATCAATAGGTGCACGAGGTAGGAAACCATACACAATTTCAAAAGGGCACATCTTAGTAGTAGAATGCCATGAACGATTATAAGCAAATTCAATATGAGGCAAGCATTCCTCCCACATTTTGTTATTATTCTTCAAAACAGCCCTAAGCATAGTAGACAATGTTGTATTGACTACTTCAGTTTGTCCATCAGTTTGGGGGTGACAAGTAGTACTAAAACGCAGTTTAGTCCCCAACTTAGCCCATAAACATCTCCAAAAGTGTCTAAGAAATTTAGTATCACGATCTGAAACAATAGTATTTGGCACACCATGCAAGCGAATAATTTCACGAAAGAAAAAAAAATCAACAACATTAACAGCATCATTGCTTTTATGACATGGTATAAAGTGTGCCATTTTCGAGAATCTATCCACGACAACAAATATGCTATCCCTCCCCTTCTTTTTTCGAGGTAAACCTAAAACAATGTCCATAGATATATCCTCCCAAGGAACACTAGGTACAAGCAAAGGCATAGATAAACCATGAGGATTGAGTCGTGACTTAGCTTTTTGACATGTAGTGCAGCGAACAATAAAACGCTCAACATCCCGTCTCATCTTTGGCCAAAAGAAATGTGTAGCAAGTACGTCCTCCCTTTTCTTCACGCCAAAGTGTCCCATTAATCCTCCTCCATGCGCCTCCTGCAACAACAAAAGACGAATGGAGCTAGCTGGAATGCATAGCTTGTTAGCACGGAACACAAATCCATCATTAACGACGAACTTGTTCCACATTCTTCCTTCTTTACAATTCTGCATTACATCTTTAAAGTCAGCATCATGCACATATTGATCTTTGATGGTTTCCAAACCAAATATTTTGAATTCAAGTTGTGAAAGCATAGTATATCGACGAGACAATGCATCAGCAATAACATTTTCTTTTCCCTTCTTGTGTTTAATGACATAAGGGAAAGTCTCAATGAATTCAACCCATTTAGCATGTCTATGATTCAGTTTAGCTTGACTTTTAATATGTTTCAAAGATTCATGATCAGAGTGTATAACAAATTCTTTGGGCCATAAATAATGTTGCCATGTTTCTAAAGTCCGAATAAGAGCATATAATTCTTTATCATAAGTAGAATAATTCAGACTAGGCCCACTCAATTTTTCAGAAAAGTATGCAATAGGTTTGCCATCTTGTAATAACACACCTCCTAATCCAATTCCTCTAGCATCACATTCAAGCTCAAATGTCTTATTAAAATCAGGAAGTTGGAGTAAAGGAGCATGTGTCAACTTATCTTTCAATACCGTGAAGGCTTCTTCCTGTGTGGTACCCCAAAGAAAAGGCACATCTTTCTTTGTAAGCTAATTGAGAGGTTTAGCAATGGTGCTGAAATCTCTCACAAAACGCCTATAGAATCCAGCGAGGCCAAGAAAACTCCTCACTTGTGTGATCGTTTTGGGCTGCGGCCAACTCTCAGTAGCTTCAATCTTGGTTTTGTCAACTTCAATTCCCTGTGGAGTAACAACATAGCCAAGAAAAGATACTCGGTCCGTGCAAAAGGTGCACTTCCCAAGGTTACCAAACAAACGTGCATCACGTAGAGCAATAAAAACAGCACGTAAATGTTCCAAATGTTCTTCCAAAGATCTACTATAAATCAATATGTCATCAAAGTAAACTACCACAAATCGTCCAATGAAAGCATGTAAAACTTTGTTCATTAATCTCATGAAAGTACTAGGTGCATTAGTTAACCCAAAATGCATGACTAACCACTCATATAATCCAAACTTAGTTTTAAATGCTGTTTTCCATTCATCTCCCCATTTCATATGAATTTGATGGTATCCACTATGCAAATCAACTTTGAAGAATATTGTAGAGCCACTCAATTCATCAAGCATATCATCTAGCCCAGGAATAGGATGGCGATAACGAATAGTAATATTATTAATGCCTCTACAATCAACACACATACGTGATGTACCATCCTTTTTGGCACTAGAATAATAGGAACAACACAAGGACTAAGGGATTCGCGTATATAACCTTTGTCGAGCAGCTCCTTTACTTGACGCATAATTTCCTTCGTCTCCTTTGGATTGGTATGGTATGGTGCACGGTTGGGTAATGATGCACCGGGAATTAAGTCAATCTGATGCTCAATCCCTCGAATGGGAGGTAATCCCGGTAGCACGTCTTGTGGAAATACGTCAGCGAACTCCTGCAAAATATTAGTGACAGCAGGAGGCAAAGAGGAACGCACGTCCTCGAATGAAAATAATGCCTCTTTGCACACAAAAGCATAGCAAACAGATTTGCTCAAATCTAGCTCATCAATATCAGATTTAGTGGCAAGTAAACATGCACTTTTGAATTTAATTTCAGGAGCAACACTAGATGGTTTACTATTAGGCTTCATTTGTTGCTCAAATTCTTTTGCCACAATCTGATTTTCACTCTTATTTTTTTTCCTATTTTGCTTTATTAGCTCTATTAATATCATCTTTCAAAATGGAATGAGGAGTCATAGGAAGCAAAGTAATAGTTTTATCCTTATGAACAAGAGTATACTAATTGTTTCTACCATGGGGTACAGAATTTTTATCAAATTGCCATGGTCGACCAAGTAATAAGGAACATGCTTGCATAGGTACCACATCACAATCAACATAATCAACATATGTAGAGATACTAAAATGCACACGAACAGTACGTGTTACCTTAACCTTGCCGCTGTTGTTGAACCATTGGATGTAGTAAGGATGTGGATGTGGTCTTGTGGTGAGAGAGAGCTTCTCCACCATCTCCATGCTACCCAAGTTGTTGCAGCTCCCTCCGTCTATGATGACGCGCATGTAGCGTTCCTTCACAACTCCCTTTGTATGGAACAAATTATGCCTCTGATTTTGCTCAGCTTGTGTGACCTGCACACTCAAAACATGTTGAGCAACTAAACATTCACACCTGTCAGCGTCTTCAGGAGCAATGTGTTGCGTCTCGTGATCAGGATCATCTCCACCGTGTTCTTCACGTGTAATAAGAGCCAAAGTCTCCTCATCATAGTCAGTAGCGGACTCATACCCACCATACTCAGTAGCAATCATACGCTGAGATTTGCATTCTCTCGCATAATGACCTCTTCCCTTACAACGACGACAAATAATATCACTTGTGTGCCCAGTTGATGCCATGGAAGAAGAAGAGCTTTATGCAGGCCCGGCAGGTGCGCTCTTGGCAGATAGTGGTGGTTGTGCCTGCTTTCTTGTATCAAGGCTGGAGGTGGCACCTAATGGAGGTGCTGGTGCAGTGGAAGTAGAAGATGCACGCGGTGTCCATGATGAAGGTCGACCTGCAGAAAAGTTAGTTCGCGCTAATGCTTGTTGATCCTGCACTTCATGTTCATCTTTACAAGCAAGATGGAATAAACGAGTGATATTAGTATACTCCTTATACTCTAGAATGGTCTGAATCTCTCTATTTAATCCACCCATAAAACGTGCAAGCATAGCTTCATTCTCCTCAACAATACCACATCTAATCATGCCAATTTGTAATTCCTGATAATATTCTTCTATAGAATTTATCCCTTGTCTTAAATGCTACAATTTTTGAAGCAATTCACGTTGATAATATGGTGGAACTCAACGAGTATGCATAGCAGTTTTCAAAGAAGCCCAAGTAGTTGGAATAGGATATAATCTACAATGTTCAGACCACCATACACATCCAAAACTAGTGAAAGCACAAACAGCAGCAGCAACACGTCTCTCCTCAGGATATTGTAAACATGTAAATCGTTGTTCAATTTCTAATTCCCAAGTAAGATATATATCAGGAACATATCTACCCTCAAATGGTGGAATATTCAATTTCAGTTTAGGAAGATGGTCATGATCTCGTACCCGAGGGAGAGCCCTACCATTGTGATTATTTGCATGTGACGACCTGGTGGTTGTGGTGCTGGTGGTTGCACATAGTTCTGATTTTGATCAACCTCATCCTCGTAATCTCCCGCATAATCATCCTCTGCATCAGCAGTAGGAGCCACAGAAGTATCAACAACAGCACCAATAGTTTGGCCAGGCTGAAGAAGGGCACGGCTCGCTCGGCGGAGGGCTGTTTCGCGACGTGGAGGTAGTTGTTGTTGTTGTTGCAGAGGTGCGGCAGGTGCAGCCGGTGGAAGACGCGCAAGCAGTTCATTAAATCTGTTATCGAGCTTTGTTTCGAATGTCTTCTCAAGGCCGTGATCTTCTCCATGGCCTCTTCAAAATTGTTCAGACATCTTGCACTGTTCACCATCATTTGCTGAAACTTATCATGAAGCTCCTTGTTCGTTAAGTTCTCCCGATCAATCTCGTCGACTTGATCCTGGCATGGTTAGCGACAATGAAACACACAAGAATATGATCCTACAGACTACTAACAAGTGGTGGTGGTGGGTGTCACAAATCCGTCAAGCAAAACTCAAATTCTTACCAGTTCTTACCAAAGAAGAAAGGTGATCGGCAACCATTGTAGTCAAAACTCTCAAAGCTTGGATAGAGCGATTACCAGGGAGAGTCAAATGCACGACGTAGATGTATGTGGTGCTGGGAAGGCTTATAATATGGTAGCAAAAAGGATCAGCAATAATCAACTCAGAGATGCAAAGTTGAATAAACGCTCAACGACGGTACTGTGCTAGAGACGCGAGCCTAGAGCACTAACAAAATCACGGCGCTGCACGTAAACAAGGGAGAACCACACTCTGGAATTTTTTTCGCTCTTTTTTTTTGCGCTCTGCTTTTTTTTTCCGAAACCTACTCAGGCAAGGAAACACGAATCGGAATTTAGATGGATCTCGAAAATAAACCTAATATGCAAGGAACTCGGATTGGTGGTGGATATATGGTGGTGGTATATGGCAGCGGTGGTGGTAGCGGTGGTAGTATATGGATATGGATCGGTGGTGGTATATGGATACGGTTGGTGGTGGTATATGGATACGGATTCGGAGCGGTGGTGGTAGGTGGCAGGGGCGATGATGATGGTGCAGTGGTGGCGTGACAACTTATGACCAGAACTCGAAACTCTAAAAGACTAGACACTAAGACCAGTAACTTGACGCGACGATGCAACCGCAAATTCAACAAAGCAAAATACTGAAAAGACTATGCGAAGGCTCAGACTGGTTCGGATAGGATGAACTAACCCTATTTTTTAGGCTTTTTCATGGACTATAGGTATAAAGAACAGACTCGATCTAAACTACGAAAAACTATAAAATCTCACCGAGCAACCAGGAAATCTGATACCACTTGATAGAGGCAAAGGTGTCCTGTCTTTCGATGAGATGGTAGCTATCATTTTGGTGGAAGTCGACTTTGACGTTCCGACTACGAAGGTGCGAGGATGTCGCGCCTTAGCAATCGCTAAACCAACTCCGAGGGGTTATTGACCACGCCGGAGCACGATCAACCTGACCACGAGGGTCTGTTTCCTGCGAGCATGCGAAGAACAAGCAAGAAACTGAGATTGCAATCTGGATATTGCGAATATAAGATGAAAGCTTTATTGACCAAGGTGGGGTTCTGTGACACCTTTGTCTGGTCATTGAACACAAACAAAGTACGCGAAGTTGCAGCTATGGGGAACTTTAATCTAAACAAAACCCAAAGTCTAAACGGTGCCCTAAGGGCTGTATATATGGAGGAAGAGGGGCGGAATTTCGTGGCCCTTGGTGGAGGGGTCCAAAATCAACCCTATCTCTTGTTTTCCCACACATACGGATTCTAAAAATAGCCTATACTTATTTATTTCGAAATTACATGGGCCTCGCGCAATAATAAGGTGACGCGGCACCTAGAATAGCCTCGGGACGAAATTTATGAAGTGGCTTCTTGTATATTTCGTCCAAGGCTTCATGCACCCATTATGGTGGCTTTAAAGTCATGAAATCATCACTTGTAACTCCGTTCTTGTTCCCCTTGTGCACGCCATCATCTCCATGCTTGTTCTTGCTCCAATGTTCATCCTTCTCCAAGCTAGGCCCTTCATTTGTAAGCAAAACAAATGTATCCAATTTAGGCAGCATCATATACTCATGAACATTAGAATCATTACCAAGAAACGAAAGTACCTGATAATTTAATTGGCGTGTGCGAGCTCTAGTAATTGGTCCAGTATATGTAGCAGTAGGGGTTGTGGGTGTAACAATGGTATTGATGTCCTCATCACACAGGGTCGCCGCCGGCCATCGGGTGAAAGGGGGATTTTGCCTACGGCGGCTCCCGAAATGAATTGAAGGTTGGGATGGAGTCGTGGGGCTAAGAGGGAGTGGATGATGAGGAGAGTGGAGGAGGGGGAGCTCTGGTGGCATCAGAATCTTCCGAAAGATGGTGGCGGCAATAGCTGTCGGAGTTGGGGAAGACGACCACTCCCGGTTGTTTGGCTACCCGAGGTGGTTTCCAGGGAGGAGAGGACTGATGTCTGGAGGGGCTGAGCGAGCTTGGGGTCTCTTGTAGCATGAGGGAAACCCCTCCCGTGGCTTCCGGGAGAATGCATGAGAGAGGCATCCATTAGTGTTGTGGTTATGGTTGTTGCGAGGCTGGTGGTGGGTGGCGGAGATCAGCGAGAAGGTGGCGGTTCGGGGATAAGCTCGGGAGGCACCGGGCAACTTTAGCGGCGACCATTGATGGCAAAGCACGGTTGGTGGCGAGACTGGTGAGGGCGGCAGGGGTCAGTGAGGACGGTGTCCGCCCATAGTAATGGTGAGTGTGATGGTTGGCTCGGGGACGAGCCACGCGTTGAGGGAAGTGGCGTGCGAGATGGCGGCTCTGCGGCTGGTCGGTGCTAACGGCCTGGAGAGGATATAGACATGGGTGAGTGGAGGCATGGTGATCCATATGGAGATCAGGACGGGCAAGGGTAGTAGCAGAGAGGCAACAGCTACTCGATGCCAAAACCTGCACTATGGACGCTCTGCTCGTGCTCTGGCCATGCACGCTGAGTTTTCGACAAAATGCCAGGGTGGTCTACATTGATCAAATGATGAAATTTGGCAGGTTAGTGATAGTTAGGATGACAAGAATGTTGGACAAGATATTTTAGCAAGAGGAGCTACTATCACTTGGAGTTCAGAAATGTTGACAAATTTTCTCATGAGCTCAGGGTGTTCAACAGAATGCAAGGGCCATTTAGATATTTCTTCTAGATGTGAAACTTGGCAGGATGATGTCTCCTTGGGTGTTGGTGATGATGGTGGAATTGGTTTGGCAAAAAGAAAAACTTGTCAGTGTAACATTTACAAGAATTCAGTTCTGGGCCAGAAATTGAGGAGAACATTTGGTGGACTTACAATATGCAAATGGAGCTGATCTTCTGGACTTAAGGTTTTGGTTGTAAGGACTATAAGGTGGAAAACTTTCAGAACTATTGGAGCTAGGAAAATTAGGGTTGTAGTTGTAACTCAAGAATGGGACATAATTGAAAAGAGGGTGTTTCACTTAAAATTTTCAAAAGACCAAGTTAAGTTTATGCATAAAAGTGATATATAAGCATCACATGACCTGTCATAATTTTTGTGGAATTTTTAAATAATTATTTAAAAGGGTCTTAGTGCAACAAAAGCATTTTAGAGGTTGAAGATGCTACTAAAAGAATTATTTTGTGGCAAATTTTATTCTGATAATATTTCCTACTTAATTTTTATAAGGGTGGATGAGATGATCAAGAAAACTTCCAAACCCACAATATTCCTCAAAAGTTTTCTAAATGGAGGGAAGGATTTTGGAAAACAGAAGTCAGAGAAGGTTCTGAAATTATTAAATGACTTAACATAGTTCAAGATTTTATTTCTAGCCAAATTTTACTTAATAAAATTATGGTTAAATTTTTGGGGTGTTACATCTGGTCCCTCCATCCCTAGTATCCCTGCTTACTTTGCACCCGCCTCCTATCTACATATGTATTTGTGTTAGTTCCTTGAATGCTGCATATGAATTGCCTTCTATGAACATGATGTAGTATCTCCACTTAATTTGTTCCCTCCATGCCTGCTGACTTTTTTTAACCGTATGTATGTGGTGTGTGTACCATGATAATCCTCACCTCAGCCATTAAAGGACTAGTTGTTAATTTGAAATGATAAATTATGTTGGGCTGCTAAATTATTTTCGTTCAGCAACTTTGTCTCATTTTTATTTGGTGACCTTGACAATTCTGTAGGAAAGATATAAGGGGAGTTAGTTACATTGTAAAGATTGAATTTTAAATATTTTCTAAACCATATTATGTCAATATGAAAAACCCTTCCTATCAAAGAGAAATTTTAAACAAACATGATTGTGGATGGAGCGGTTTTGGGGTTTTGAGGGGATTGGGCGGAAGGAAGGGATTCACCTAATCCCCTGAAATCCCCCCTCCCCAAACCTCCACAATCCACTTCTACCAAACAAAGCCTAAATGAGGAGTTGGTAGTCTCGCCTCACTCTCATAAATTCTACGACAAACCCTATATTACGCCCGCGAGCATCATACATACGACCTTTCACTGAACGCAATGTCTACTCCTAAAGGACGAGTTGGTAGTCTTGCCTCACTCACAACAACCCCACGGCAAACCCTATATTACGCCCGCGAGCATCATACATGCGACCTTTCGCTGAAGCGCAATCAAATCGGCACTTTCCTAAAACATTGTCATGCATTAAATCGCTCAAATCAAATCTTAACAAAATCTCAAGTAAATCTAACCTTTCCTTACCTTCACTACTCACATCCAAATCAAATCGAATCTTACCAAAATGTCAACTGCAATCAAAGCTTCAAAGTTTACCGGCCCATTCGATGAGTGCATGCGTTTTTATTTTATGTTTTTCTATGTTTTGTTTTTGGTTTCCTTTTTTAATACATTTTTATGATGATCAACCAATTATTTTGTGGCCAGCATACTATCAGAATCAGCACAGGCCTGTACATCTTGGTTAGTTGGTAGCATCACCTCCATTTCAGTTAAACCTCCCTCGCTGATTTTTTCTATCCCACCCATTTATTTAATCCTTTTTTAGCCCACCAATTTATTTAATCCGGTTTTTATTTGTAAAATCTACAGAAATCATGCAGATCGATCTTAGGTATATTTAGTAATGTCTTATGGAAACGAATAAGCCACGGTCATCTATAATCAATCTTTAAAGACCAAATATATGGAAAAAATCGATGTTCGATAACACAAGGCAATATTTATGAAAAGGAATCAATCACATGTTTATAATCACCCTCTTTATTATTAAAGGGTAATCTATTATTTAATGATAGTCCGTAGTAGTCCTCGTTGGTTCCTATGACTCCCACTGATAAAAGGGATGCCCCATCGAATTTTTTTATCGTTCTCCTCCCACCGGTTTTACTGAATTTTTTTAATTCCTGAATCGGCCTGCACTGCACGAGCCTCTCACTACTAGGGAAAAGCCTAGTAGTAGCGCAGG
Organism: Aegilops speltoides; assembly: GCA_021437245.1. Taxonomy (NCBI): domain Eukaryota; kingdom Viridiplantae; phylum Streptophyta; class Magnoliopsida; order Poales; family Poaceae; genus Aegilops; species Aegilops speltoides. The sequence goes on from CM038143.1 coordinate 253,922,916, forward strand.
TAAAATTGTTAGCAGTAGCGCGGGTGGCCGCGCTACTGATATGGCGCTACAACTAACGCTTATCAGTAGCGAGGTTTGACCCGCGCTGCTGCTATATCGGCATAGTAGTAGCATTCGTCTACCACAGGCGTTGCTGCAAATAGCTGTAGTGTCCTACTGCAAAGAGCGCTACTGCTAAGACATCGCTGTTGCTAAAGCCATACCCCGCGCTACTGTTATTTGTTTCTGAATTTTTTTCCAGGTCCATATTTTGTGTTGTTGAATTTTGTTTAGGGCCTTATACAAAAATCTCTAGCATATCATACACATACAAATGTAATCATAGCATATACATACAAATAGTCTCATCAAATCATGTCATCATCATCATCATCATCTCAAAAATAGCGATACAAGTCTCGAATACTTGCAACTACATCGTCATCCATCTAAACAATGATATACGCAAGAAGAGTTATCACTATGAGTGAGAGCGGAACTATGCAATACATGAGGCGGCGGTTATGAGTCCTCTCTCGCGCTAGTGTGAACCTCAAGTAACTAGCTTCTGCTTCTTGTCTGCCTTTGAAGCCTTTATGGCTCGCGCCCGAGACCCCCTCCACTTGCGCATGACACTCAGGCCACTCGTCGTACACTCCCAGAACCTTCCCTTTGTACATGACATAGCACTGTTTCTTTGCCATCAAGAATCTAGGTGCCTGTTAGAGATGCATCTTCATCAGGAGAATGCACAATCATATATGCAACAAAATATACTTGAGCAACAAGAAAAAGAAAGGGTTAGCAACTAGATCTAACATATAGTAAACATACAAATAATGAACACAGTTTCATTGTACTCAAACTAATTAATTAGAGGTACGTAGGTCATCGTACCCAAACTAACAAAGTAGCCTTATGCAAGTTCGGCAGGGACCGTGGACATCATAACATTTCATCGCTACAGAAACTATACAAGTTCAACCGACAGATATCATCATCATCGCCATCGAAAATCACTAGAAGTTCCATCCTTCCATATCATCGAGGATGGAACCTAGCTTATTTAATGGTGTGAGGTCCTGACGTTGCATGCCTATGCGAGTTCAGCCGTCAGCTCGCGATATAGGGCCATGGTGGAACATCCCCTTCTCATCGACGACTTCTTTCATGATGATCATCGCAATGTCCCTCTAGATACGAAAGAAGTCATCTCTAAGTTTCTAATCCTCTTCTCCTTAGGATTCTACCCACTCGTGGATATGATCATCATTTCTGCTTGTCATGCGAAGCTTTTGGTGATCCGTTGTGAACTCCATCATGAGATGGAGGAAGTAGAATCCATCATTCTTGCTTGGTTTTGGGACATGGATGCAGCAGAAGTTAGTTTTGCGAGAAACCCGTCTTCTTGTGTCTTAGTTTCCTGATCTGCAGGTGGCCACCCCTCAAGCGAAGCCTTGGAGAGCATCATCTAGAATATTCATTATGTGGGTGTAGTCCTTCTTCTCGTAGTTTCTAGTAGGGTCTAAATACACGGCGTGGGAGACTCGTGGATAAATAACGATAAGGACGGCTGCATCATCTAGAATACCTGTCCACCACCGTTCCACTGACCATCACGAACGCCGATAGAGGTGAGGGGCCTCAATCTTTCGATGATATGGTGATTGTCGTTTTGGAGGAGTAGACTTTGACGATCCGACTACCTACGTGCGAGGACGTCGCGCCTTAGCAATCGCTAAACCAACTCCGAGAGGTTATTGACCATGCTGGAGCACGATTAACTTGACCACGAGGGTCTATTTCCTGCGAGAAAACGAAGAACAAGCAAGAAACCAAGATTGCAATCTGGATATTGCGAATATAAGATGAAAGCTTTATTGATCAAGATGGGGTTCTGTGACGTCTTTGTCTGGTCGTTGAACACAAACAAAGTACGCGAAGTTTGCAGCTAGCGAACTTTTAATCTAAACAAAACCCAAAGTCTAAACAGTGCCCTAAGGGCTGTATATATGGAGGAAGAGGGGGGAATTTCGTGGCCCTTGGTGGAGGGATCCGAAACTAACCCTATCTCTTGTTTCTCCACACATACGGACTCTAAAAATAGCCTATACTTATGTATTTCGAAATTACATGGGCCTGGCCCAATAAAAGGTGACACAGCACCTAGAATAGCCTCTGGACGAAATTTATAAAGTTGCATCTTGTATATTTCGTCCAAGGCTTCATGCACTCATTATGGTGGCTTCAAAGTTTTGAAATCATCACTTGTAACTCCGTTCTTGTTCACCTTGCGCATGCCATCATCTCCATGCTTGGTTTTGCTCCAATGTTCATCCTTCTCCAAGCTAGGCCCTTCATTTGTAAGCAAAACAAATGTATCCAATTTAGGCAGCATCATATTCTCATGAACATTAGAATCATTACCAAGAAACAAAAGTACCTAGTAATTTCATTGGCGTGCGCGAGCTCTAGTAATTGGTACAGTATGTATAGCAGCAGGGGTTGTGGGTGTAACAATGGTATTGATCTAGTATGTCCGGAAACCACCCTCCATTTAGGCCCAAAATTTTCCAAAAACGCACTCGACAAAAAAAATTCTGGCTATCCTATTTTTAGGTGTTTCCAAGCGTATTGAGACAGTCGCCATTATAGAAAGTTTTTTTTGAGCCGTTTCCAGTTTTTGGGTCCGGGCAGTTGAAAAAAAAACAAAAAATTGGTCGCAAAAATTTCGTGTCTATCTTGTTATCTTGACTTGGGAAGAGTTTTGAGACACTCGCCATTATACTGATTTTTTGCCAAAAAAAAGAGGAGCGGAAAAAAAAGCAAAAAAAAAATCCAGAGTGTGCTCTTCCCTTGTTTCCCTGTAGCACCATGATTTTGTTAGTGTTCTAGGCTCGCGTCTCTAGCACAGTCTAGCCTAGGACCAGCACAGTACCGTCGTTGAGCGTTTATTCAACTTTGCATCTCTGAATTGATTATTGCTGACCCTTTTTGCTACCATATTATAAGCCTTCCCAGCTCCACATACATCTACGTCGTGCGTTTGACTCTCCCTGGTAATCGCTCTATCCAAGCTTTGAGAGTTTTGACTACAACGATCGTCGATCACCACCGCCTTTGGGTAGGCGGTAAGAATTTGAGATTCGCTTGACAGATTTGTGACACCCCACCACCACCATATTCCAGTAGTCTGTAGGATCATATTATTGTCTGTTTCTATTGTTGCTAAGTATGGCAGGAACACAAGCCGACGAGATTGACTGGGAGAACATGACGAACAATGAGCTTCATGATAAGTTTCATCAAATGTTGGGTCAACAGGTGGAAGACGTGATGGTCAGCTTTGGAAAGGCAATGGAGATGATGGATGACATTGAGAAGTCAATGGACACCAAGTTGGATGCCAAGTTTGATGAATTACTCAAATGTCTCCCACAACCAGTTCTATGCCGTGATACAAAATTCTGGTGCTGCTGCTGCTGCAGTTGGTGCTTCTGTAGCTCCTGCTGCTACTGCAGAGGTGGAGGACTATTATGAGGATGAGGTTGATGAAAATCAGAACTACGTGCAGCCACCAGCACCACCACCAGCAGGTCGACCTCAGGTATATATTCGCAACGGTAGGCCTGCACCACCACCTTAGGTACGAGATAATGACCATATTCCTAAATTGAAATTGAATATTCCACCATTTGAGGGTAGATATGTGCCTGATATATATCTTACTTGGGAGTTAGAAACTGAACAATGTTTTACATGTTTACATTATCCCGAGGAGAGACGGGTTGCTGCTGCTTTTTGTGCTTTCACTAGGTTTGCATGTGTATGGTGGTCTGAACATTGCAGATTATATCCTATTCCAACTACTTGGGCTGCTTTGAAAACTGCTATGCATACTCATTGGGTTCCACCATATTATCAACGTGAATTGCTTCAAAAATTGCAGCATTTAAGACAATTGAAAAATTCTATAGAAGAATATTATCAGGAATTACAAACTGGCATGTTTAGATATGGTATTGTTGAGGAGAATGAAGCTATGCTTGCAGGTTTCATGGGTGGATTAAATAGAGAGATTCAGACAATTCTAGACTATAAGGAGTATACTAATACCACTCGTTTATTCCGTCTTGCTTGTAAAGCTGAACAGGAAGTGCAGGATCGACAAGCATTGGCGTGAACTAACTTTTCTGCAGGCCGAACTTCATCATGGACACCGCGTGCATCTTCTACTTCAATTGCACCAGCACCTCCATCAGGTGCCACCTCCAGCCGTGATACAAGAAAGCAGGCACAACCAGCATTATCTGCCAAGAGCGCACCTGCCGGGCCTGCATAGAGTTCTTCTTCTTCCATGGCATCAACAGGGTACACAAGTGATATTATTTGTCGTCGTTGTAAGGGAAGAGGTCATTATGCGAGAGAATGCAAATCTCAGCATGTGATGATTGCTACTGAGGATGGTGGGTATGAGTCCGCTAGTGACTATGATGAGGAGACTTTGGCTCTTATTACACGTGAAGAACATGGCGGAGATGATCCTGATCATGAGATGCCATACATGGCTCCTGAAGACGCTGACAGGTATGAATGTTTAGTTGCTCAATGTGTTTTGAGTGTGCAGGTCACACAAGCTGAGCAAAGTCAGAGGCGCAATTTGTTCCATACAAAGGGAGTTATGAAGGAACGTTATGTGCACGTCATCATAGACGGAGGGAGCTGCAACAACTTGGCTAGCATGGAGATGGTGGAGAAGCTATCTCTCACCACAAGACCACATCCACATCCTTACTACATCCAATGATTCAACAACAGCGTCAAGGTTAAGGTAACACGTACTGTTCGTGTGCATTTTAGTATCTCTACATATGCTGATTATGTTGATTGTGATGTGGTACCTATGCAAGCATGTTCCTTATTACTTGGTCAACCATGGCAATTTGATAAAAAATATGTACACCATGGTAGAAACAATCAGTATACTCTTGTTCATAAGGATAAAAATATTACTTTGCTTCCTATGACTCCTGATTCCATTTTGAAAGATGATATTAATAGAGCTAATAAAGCAAAATAGGAGAAAAATAAGAGTGAAAATCAGATTGCGGCAAAAGAATTTGAGCAACAAATGAAGCCTAATACTAAACCATCTAGTGTTGCTTCTGAAATTAAATTGAAAAGTGCATGTTTACTTGCCATTAAATCTGATATTGATGAGCTAGATTTCAGCAAATCTGTTTGCTATGCTTTTGTGTGCAAAGAGGCATTATTTTCATTCGAGGACGTGCCTTCCTCTTTGCCTCCTACTGTCACTAACATTTTGCAGGAGTTCGCTGACGTATTTCCACAAGACGTGCCACCGGGATTACCTCCCATTCGAGGGATTGAGCATCAGATTGACTTAATTCCCGGTGCATCATTACCCAACCGTGCACCATACCGTACCAATCCAAAGGAGATGAAGGAGATTACGCGTCAAGTAAAGGAGCTGCTCGACAAAGGTTATATACGCGAATCCCTTAGTCCTTGTGCTGTTCCTATTATTCTAGTGCCGAAAAAGGATGGTACATCACGTATGTGTGTTGATTGTAGAGGCATTAATAATATTACTATTCGTTATCGCCATCCTATTCCTAGGCTAGATGATATGCTTGATGAATTGAGTGGCTCTACAATATTCTCCAAAGTTGATTTGCGTAGTGGATACCATCAATTCATATGAAAAGGGGAGATGAATGGAAAACAACATTTAAAACTAAGTTTGGATTATATGAGTGGTTAGTCATGCCTTTTGGGTTAACTAATGCACCTAGTACTTTCATGAGATTAATGAACGAAGTTTTACATTCTTTCATTGGACGATTTGTGGTAGTTTACTTTGATGACATATAGTCACGACTCAATCCTCATGGTTTATCTATGCCTTTGCCTGTACCTAGTGTTCCTTGGGAGGATATATCTATGGACATGGTTTTAGGTTTACCTCAAAAAAAGAAGGGGAGGGATAGCATATTTGTTGTCGTGGATAGATTCTCGAAAATAGCATACTTTATACCATGTCATAAAAGCGATGATGCTGTTAATGTTGCTGATTTGTTCTTTCGTGAAATTATTCGCTTGCATGGTGTGCCAAATACTATTGTTTCTGGTCGTGATACTAAATTTCTTAGCCACTTTTGGAGATGTTTATGGGCTAAGTTGGGGACTAAACTGCTTTTTAGTACTACTTGTCACCCCAAACTGTTGGACAAACTGAAGTAGTCAATACAACATTGTCTACTATGCTTAGGGCTGTTGTGAAGAATAATAAGAAAATGTGGGAGGAATGTTTGCCTCATATTGAATTTGCTTATAATCGTTCATTGCATTCTACTACTAAGATGTGCCCTTTTGAAGTTGTGTATGGTTTCCTACCTCGTGCACCTATTGATTTGTTGCCTCTTCCTTCTTCGGAGAAGATTGATTTTGATGCTAAACAACGTGTTGAATTGATTTTAAAAATGCATGAGTTAACAAAGGAAAACATTGAGCGTATGAATGCTAAATATAAACTTGCTGGAGATAAGGGTATAAAACATGTTGTGTTTGCACCTGGAGATCTTGTTTGGTTACATTTGCGTAAGGATAGATTTCCTTATTTGCGCAAATCAAAGCTAATGCCACATGCTGATGGTCCCTTTAAGGTGTTAGAGAAAATAAATGATAGTGCATATAAACTTGAGCTGCCTGCAGATTTTGGGGTTTGTCCCACTTTTAACATTGCAGATTTGAAGCCTTATTTGGGTGAGGAAGATGAACTTCTGTCGAGGACGACTTGATTTCAAGAAAGGGAGGATGATGAGGACATCAATACCATTGTTACACCCACAGCCCCTGCTGCTATACATATGGAACAATTACTAGAGCTCGTGCACGTCAACTAAATTACCAGGTACTTTCGTTTCTTGGTAATGATTCTAATGTTCATGAGAATATGATGCTGCCTAAATTGGATACATTTGTTTTGCTTACAAATAAAGGGACTAGCTTGGAGAAGGATGGACATTGGAGCAAGAAAAAGCATGGAGATGATGGCATGCGCAAGGGGAACAGGAATGGAGTTACAAGTTATTATTCAGGGCTTTGAAGCCACCATAACGAGTGCATGAAGCCTTGGACGAAATATAAAAGATGCCACTTCATAAATTTCGTCCAGAGGCTATTCTAGGTGCTGCATCACCTTTTTATTCGGCCAAGCCCATGTAATTTCGAAATACATATGTATAGGCTATTTTTAGAGTCCTTTTGTGTGGGGAAACAAGAGATAGGGTTGGTTTCGGAACCCTCCACCAAGGGCCATGAAATTTCCCCCTCTTCCTCCATATATACAGCCCTTAGGGCACCGTTTAGACTTTGGGATTTGTTTAGTTAAAAGTTAGCCAACGCAACTTCCTGTACTTCGTTTGTGTCCAACGACCAGACCAAGACCACTTTCGGATCCCCACCATTATCAATACTTCATCTATATTCGCAATATTCAGATTGCTTTATCATATTCTTGCTTGTTCTTCGATTGCTTACAGGAATAGACCTTTGTGGTCAGGTTGATCGTGCTCCAGCGTAGTCAATAACCTCTCAGAGTTGGTTTAGCGATTGCTAAGGCGCAACGTCGTGCACGTTTGTAGTCAGATCGTCAAAGTCGACAACACCAAATTGATTGTTATCATCTCATGAAAGATCGGGACACCCCGCCTTTATCAGTTCCTCAAATCCAGGGGGCCGTGGCCGCTTCTGGCCGTGTTGCTGGGTCCAAGATCTACAACCGGCGGCGCCGCTGGTCGAAGCCTCATCTGTGTACATACCAATCTAAAAAAATGGCAGAAACATACAGTAGGGCATTCAAAATCAATTCTCAAGATCTGGAAGAAAAAAGGCACAAACATATATGTAGGACATTCAAAATCAATTCTCAAGATCTGGCCACAAATTATTAGCACGCACGCTAACCCTAGTCGGATTATTAGCAAAAATCATTTGTACAAAACAAACAATTAATCGCTACCCTATACGGATACCATTCGTACAATAAATACACTACATGCATCTAACGAATCTTAATTACTTTGATTTCATGGACTGAGAACATAACCATATGATTTGTATTCCAAAAAAATAAAGATGGGGGGGAGTAACTAGAGAAAACACATGATATGTTTGCCACATAAATGGGTATAGATGACTAACCTGTTTCCATCGGAGTCGCAGTCGTTGTCAGAGTTGCTATGGACCTCCGGCTCCGGCTGGGGCTGGGGGCACGACGGTGCCGATGAAGTTAAGGTCATGCTGCTGCCCGCGCGGGACCTCGGGTGCGAGGGTGCATTGTGTGGGTGCTTCACCAGCCCCGACATCGCCACTCCCTCCGATGGTGCGCTTCGACGGCATCCTCATACACTCCATACGGCGATGACCACTGTGGACCGAGGGTGCTGCCGCCTATGGCCAACGGCTCGGGCGCGCCATTAATATGGAGTAATGGGAGCGAGGCGGGCAGCGGTCAAAAGCTGTCTCACCTCCCGGTGAGCCTACGCGGCGGTCTTCTGGCATGCCTACCATCATTTCACATAGCTACTCGCATGCCTCCCGGTGACACCGCACAACAAAAACTCCTCCCGTCAATTCACACACATTCACGCACGCCTCCTGGTCTGCCTGCGTGGCAGACTGCTCACATGCGTCCTGTCAACTCATGCCTGCTCGCACGGCACATGGGGTGCGTGGCGGCATGAAAATTATTTTATTTTTTGATGATTAATTCTGCTGCTTTATTGCTTAACCGAAGCATGGCACGTATACATTGTTGGTGTAATGCACACGGTCCTAATAAATAATTTGTATGCGCTATTGGTTGCCAATTATTAACAATCTCTCATTTGTAAGAAGGTTATATCAAAACTTGTCTCAAATTTGATGAAAAAAATAAAATATCATAGTCTACTGGTGTCCATATGACACCACGATAAGTTTCATAAATTTCAACTAAGTTTTGGATTTACTAAATTTAGAAAATCAATATTCTCAATGTTTTGAAATCTCTTGCAATGGGAAACATGCACTCGGGGACACACATATGATTTTGAAATCCATTTTGGTGCACATTAGGCTCAAAATTGATTTTTGCACATTAAATCCCTAGGAAATCAATCAATTTATAAAAAATGATTGAATGATCTGTGTTTTTTTCAAATTTTAACACAACACTCCTTTGGCCACATGCATGTTCACTGCAGAAAAAGTTTGACATGCCTTAGAGTGGCGGTGGTGGTGCGGGATGTGTGTGTCTCTGTGTGTGTTTGTGTGTGTGGGGGTGGCACACTATGGGTTTTGAGCCTCCGTGTGGGATTGATCATTTTGTGAGTCATGTATGCCACATCAATGTCAAGAATTAATTGGTTATTTAGAACATTACACAACCCTTTCATACATACATGTTCGGGCCACATGCATGCATTAATTGCTAGTCCTCTCAGACACTCCCTTGTGCGGTTATCAACGACGTGCCCATTCGTTAGACCGCAAAGTTTTTTAGTTTCCACCGACAACAAGAGGCATTTGACCAAATTAAAGGTGGATTCATCTTGGCATGTGTGTTATAGTGTGGATCATGGTGAGATTCCATATCAAAGTTCGGGCACATGCGTACACATGAGTCCCTCCCACCGGCTCGAAGTGAGGGGGCTACGCGTCGTGAACCTCTGTGTAGTGTGTTTACGATTTGTGAAGCATGTGCCACAGTAAATTTGTGCATTGGGTATTCAAACATCACACAACACACCTCTTTTGGGCACATGCACGCGGTGGTTGTCCTATGGCACTCACTCGCGTGTGACTCTCTCCGTGGGCTGTGAGGTCACCGTCGATCAGTTGAAGCTACAGTGAGAGAGAGGTTATTTTGACCAATAAGGATGGGAGTATGTACTACATGTCAAAGAGGGGGAAACATGTATAGTATATATGTGTCATAACCTCGCTCCATGTGGGGACGTTACGATTCCCGAGGCAGGCGCCACATCAAAGTTGTGCATTGGAATTCAAACATCATGCAATACCATGCAGGCGGTGGTTGTCCTATAGGAACTCACTTGCATCTGGTGCTTCCATATGTGGGCCCGCAAGGTTGTCCTCCATCACTTTGAGCCAACGAGAGAGAGGTTAATATAACCATCAAGGAGTGATCCTTTTTGGTTTGTGCTACAGTAGGAGTGTATATATATATATACCACGCGTCGACTAGGGGGCAGGGGTAGTACATACCACACATCATGAACCTCGCTCTTTGTGGGGACTTTTCGGTTTCCGAGGTATATATAGGTTCCACATCAAAGTTGTGCATTGTGTATTCAAACATAACACAAATACCTCTTTGGGCCACATGCAAACGATGGTTGTCCTATATAGGACGCTCACTCTCGTGCAACATACGCCTCACTCTTGTGGGCCCGCGAGGTCGTCGTCCAACACTTTGACCCAATGAGAGAGAAGCATATAGTTTAACGAACATGGAGGATTAATTCTTTCAGGGTTATGTATGTATGTATATATATATATATATATATATATATATATAGTACATGTCAAAGGGGGGATGAGACCATCATATACTAGGTGTCATGAACCTTACTCCTTATGGATTTCAAGGTAGAGATGCCACATCAAAGTTGTGCGTTAGGTATTCAAAACATCAGAACCACACACGTCTCCATATATATGTTTGGCACACATGAAAGCGATGGTAGTTGTCCTCTCGCACTCACTCACGTGGTTATCGGCGATGCTTCCATCTGTGGGCCCGCTTGGTCCATCATTTTCATCGACAGCGAGAGAGGGTTAATAAATTTGACTTAGGAGGGGATTAATTTTTTGTCTATCTCATGGTATAGGTCATAATTAATAGCGCACATGTACACATGAATCCATCCCGCTGGATCAAAGTGTGTGTGTGTGTGTGTGCGTGTGTGTGTGTGTGTGTGGGGGGGGGGCGAGCACACGACACGTCATGAACCTCTTGCTATGTCTGGGGACTTATGCGATTTTCAACGCATGCACCACATCAATGTTGTGCATTGGGTATTCACACATATGCATGCATCACACATGAGTATAAATATGTTTGGGACGCATGCATGCAATGGTTGTCTTTGGACACTCTCATTCGCTTGGTTATCGGTGGCAAGCCTATATATATTCATGGGCCCACATGAACGTCCATCATTTCGACCGATGACGAGAGAGGTTACCAGGGTAGATTCTTCTTCTTTGGTTCGTGCTACCGTATAGTAGGTCAATCATTCCAGGCCTAATTAATTAAGTTTGAGTGCATGTTACGCATCATGAACCCTCGCTCACTATGGGGATTTTACGGTCCCAAAGCATGGTGCCACATCAATATTGCGCACTGGGTATGAAAACACCACACACCACTTCCATATAAATATGTTTGGGCCATATGCATAGATGGGTTTTGTCTTCAGGCACTCCCTCATGAGGTTATAAGCGACAAAATCTAGACCACTTTGTGGCGCGGTGTGGACGTCCATCACTTTGACCAACAACGAGCGAGAGAGGTTATACGACGAAGTTGGATTCTGCTTGGTCCATGTTACAATACGTCTTGGTGAGATGCCCTCCCCCCGACGTGTGTGTGTGTGGGGGGGGGGGGGTACTTCGCACGACCTGCAACCTCTGTGGGGTCGGGGAAGTCCAATTAATTTGCAAGGCACATGTGCCACATCAAAGTTGTGAATGTAGTTAAATATCACAATGCACCCTCTTCATACATATAGTAGGGCCACCTGCAGGTGGTTCATATGTGGTCTCACCCATCTCGCGCCACAAAGCACACATTTATGGGTTGGCACACAGTCCACCTTTGTCCGGAAGCGAAAGGGGAAGTTTGACCATGATGGACTCCTATCGGGTTTGTGTTACGATAGGGTGAGATTTCAGACCCAGTTATTTGGGCGCATGCGTTCGTAGCTAGGATTCCCTTACCGCCGACACGAAGTGGGGTTCGTAGGGGGTGGATGACTAGCAATACTGTGCACTTTGTGCGACAGGTGTCACATCAAAGTTGTGCATTGGGTATTTGAACATCAAATCACACTTTTTATACATATGTTTGGTCCACATGAAAGTGTGTTCGTGTTTTGACCCTTTCCCGCATTATTCTTTTTGCCAAATTTATAAACAGCAGATGAGTTGGATACATCAACCGTCTGCGATTAGGGATGCAACAGACATGGTTCGCTCAAACTACCCATGTGCCACGCCCGTGCCCCTGTCACTCATATCAGCACACTAGATTGGGCTCCACGAGGCTTGCCTCCCACTCTCGAAAATATCTACTACCTCGCAATCTCGAAAATATCTACCGCATGGAAGGTTTTTATGTTTGATAGCACATGTTTAGTATGTGTAGACCTTGTGCAATTTCAGTTACTCCCACTCTGTTTCAATCCCTTGATTCAAATTTTCCGTAGCCCCGACATTTTACTCTCGCCTCTGCATCCCCTGCAATCTCAAAAATATCTGCTCGCCCTTGATTCAAATTTTCAATACCCCCGGGTTGCTACTCCCGCCTCTGCATCCCTTGCTGTCTTAGAAATATCTACTCGCCCTTGATCCAAATTTTTAGTAGCCTCGGCATTTTACTCCCGCCTCTGCATCCCTCACAATCTCAAAAATATCTGCTCGCCCTTGATCCAAATTTTCAGTAGACCATCATTTTACTCCCGCCTAGTAAATTTTTTTAGTTCAAGTGGTATTTCCTCAAACACCACCTGGGCCCCCCTCCACACACCCCAAACCTCCCCTCATACAGACACATGCCACCCTGGAAGCCAGTGGTAGGTCAACGAAATCGCCACCGCCGCCGCCTCCATCCTCAACCTCTGCCTATGTGCCGGGCGCCAATGGCCCAAAGGAGGTTTATCGTGGCCTCTTAGCCTAATGTCGGCGAGGAGGCCGCCGAGGTGTCCCCATCATCCTCCATGGGCTCTTTATCAAGCCGCCATCATTGGTCGCCCGATCCGCCCGCAGCCGCACCCCTACGTCGGTTCGAGGACTTCTCCATTCTCCCTCGGCCCCGACCGCTAACAAGGTGCTACCTCAGGGTCCGTCAGCAACGGTGGGGGACGTGGGCCGCCGAGATTACGGATCTGGAGACCCACACCAGCCGGTGGCTTGGTAGCTTCCACACAGCCGAGCTTGGGGCCACGGAGTACGACCGCTGGCAGGTCCGCAATCACGGCGCGGCGACTGGGCTCAATTTCCCCTTCGGCACTCGTCCGGTCGACCTTGTCCCAACGGAGCCAAGGGTGGTGAGCTCGGCTATGGCGCGGGAGGACCGCGAGGCGAGGGAGCGCCTCGAGGCCGAGGCCACCGCCGAGGCCTACATGCAAGAGCTCCACCGACAGCACCCGGAGCTCGTGGAGGCGGAGTGGATGATCTTTGCCGGCACAGAGGGTGGTGAGGTTATCATTCTTTCCTCAAATGACGAGGTTTGTAACATCCCATATTTTCAATTTGGAATGTTATACATAGATCATCATTGCATATCATATTTTATTGCATTTTGGCTTGATCCTAGAAATTCTACGCAACTCAAGGACCCATGGAGAGAGTTGGGGATTTCGTTATTTTCATATTTAAGTTTTCTCAAATTTTGAAAATGGGATCATTTGCTTTTAATTATTTTATCTTCAATTATTTCTATAAAAAAAATACGAGAGAGGGAATAAAATGACTTTCCCAAAATAAAGAAATATTGAGGATTTAATATTAAAATCAAATAAGATTTTATTTTAGAGTTTTATCGCTATTTTATTTGAATTAGGAAAAATGCCCGTTTTTCAAAATTGCATTTAGGCCCAAATAAATGTTCATCTTGTCCGGCTTGATTTTAGAAGTCAGGAAAAATTTATTTCGGGATTTTTGGAGTCTGTTTAGTATTTCTTTTATTTGTTTTTCTGCGCGCAATTATTAAAAAAAAAAGTCAAACCGACTCCGGGCCATACCCGAGCGGGACTCCACTCGGGGGGCTTTATAAGCCGGGGCCCCCTGCCCCGAAGCCAACACCGCCGCCCCAGCCCAGCCAGCCAGCCATTGAAAACCCTAGCCGCCGCCGCCGCCATCGCCCTTGCCGCCAGCGTCGCCGCCGGACCCGCCGCCATTGAGCCGCCACCCCGCCGCCGATCGGCCGTCCCGCCCCCCAAGCCGCCGCCGACCCGCCGGACCCGAGGTAGCCGCCGTTTTTTTTTTATAAAACCGTTCGGGTTTTTTTCGGACCCTAGATCCGTTTTTTTATTAGATCCGGTTCTGTTTATTTTTTTATGGTTTAATCTATTTAGTGGACGTTCGTTCGTACTTTCATTTTAACGAACGGTTTTCATCATTTAGCCGCAGATAGCGAACATTCGTTCGTTAGCCTGTTCGTCCGTTTTTCTTTTTCTCAGATTTTTCGCGATTATTCCTGATCGCGATTTCTGATCCGATTTTAGTTTTAGTATAACTTTTCGCTCGTTTATCGGAATCAGGTGATTCAATCGCCTAGAGTTTCGTCTCGAAACCCTCTTTTCGTTTAACAAACTCAAACAAGTTTTTGCTACTCTAAAAATTGACTAAGGTCCAGATTAGTAAAACGAAGCTTGTTTCTTTCGCCGTTTGAGTTTCGTTGCTCCGTTTGATTTGATTCTTTTTGCAAACCGGAGTTCTTAAGTTGAACTTTCTGGTTAGATCTCTTATTTGAGTTTTACCTATGCATTAGATGAGTGCTTATTGTATGCTTGTTTGTTTGCGATAGAGTACCCGGAGTGCGCCGCTTGCTACTTCGAATCTCTAGGTTTCACGGATCATCAGCAAGGCAAGTAACACTTTGATCATACCTATTTACTACCCAGTTTTATTGCATTATATCAATCCTCAAACAATTGCATGGTTAGGATCTGATTAACATGTGGGTTTTGGGAAGTAGTTGAGGCAGAACCTATTACCTATTTTATTATCAAACCTTTGGGAGTTACTTCTAGGTTGCTTATATTGCTATGCTATGCTAGTAGACGTGGATTGAGTGAGTGTATCAATGAAAGATGTGAGATTGTTTATTTAACAGTTTATTTAAGGTGCAACTTTAATACACATCTGGGTGGATTGAGGCACCTGGGAATCCAGTGATTGCCTGTTGTTTTTCTTTATGGACCGCCACCCAGGCTCAAAGGGACCATGAGATTCTTCATGCTAGAAACTTCTGTGTGCAGCCGCAAGCTACTATGGGCTCTAGCATAGTTGAATAAGTCATGTGAACTCTTATAGTGGTAGACTAGCAGATGTAGGGGAAAGTAGGTGTAACAGTCTACCCATCGTAAGGTGCAAACGCTTCTGAAAGACTATGTCTCGGCCATCCGTTTCTCAAACACCATGTAGTGCGAGAATCCCAACGGAGGAGATCGTGTCTTGCGGGGAAAAGTGCGCAAACCTCTGCAGAGTGTATAAACTAATCATGTACTTGGATTATCATGTGAATCTCATCATGTTACTTTAATTAATTTTGTTGGATTTAATGATGATGCATAATTGGGATTGAGTTGGGTGAACCTTCTCAATGTTTAACAACCACCATGATAGTTAAATAAAATTTATTCCTTTGCAGTAGGGAAAAATTGGCTTTATGCAAAACTGTAACCATAGAGCTTTCCACCAGCCATATATGCATGTAGTGATAGCATTATTCTATTCATTACTCTATATGTGTTACATGCCAACATATTCCATGTGCTGACCCATCTTCGGGCTGCAACGTTCATGTTGCAGACTTTTCAGGCGACGAGTAAGGTGCCTTAAGTCGTGGTCTTATACTCAATGATGCCGTTGGAGTTGATGGACTCGCTTATCTTCCAAGCCTTCCGCTGTTATCATTATTAGATGGCCTTAAGCCATATTTATTGTAATAAGCTCTCTTTTGAGACATTCGATGTAATAAGTGTGTGACTGCTACTCCGATATAAATCCTTCAAGTACTGTGCGTGTCAGCATTACTGATCCAGGGATGACACTGATGCACAGAGATCAGACCGTTTGAGGTCTGGTCGCTACAAGATAGTATCAGAGCACACGTTGACTGTAAGACACGACCACTAAGCTAAAGCCCTAGATCACTACTCTCTTCTCATTTCTTACTCCTCATATTTTCTAATCTTTAGGATGGCGGATGCAAGGAACAAGTTCACGCAACCGGATGAGGATACACCCTTTGGACGCCACTTGAAGGAAGTCACTAGATACCTAAACATCGGAGTACCAAGCTTCACCTGGACCTACATCGCCACCTTACCCGAAGAGGAGCGTTGGATGATTCAAGTTCAAGTTCCAGGAAGGACGTTCATGCCCATCACTGAGCCCATAGAGTTTTCCTTTGATGCACCAACCTGGAGTCTAGGAAAGAGCATGGCAGCTCACATCACCATGGGACGCATTGGAGAAGTTTACCACAAGGATCTCAAGGATACTATCTACTAGATTTGTGGGCGCCGAGATGAGCAATGGGAGATGATCAACACTAGGAAGGATAGATCAATTGACGCTTTCATCCAGGAGTGAAACTAGCACATTCGTCGCTAGGAGAACCAGATGTGCGCAGGCATGATAAATCTGAAGAAGGCTATGAGCAAGATCACAGAGCTGGAAGAAGAAATTAATTCTACACGCGATGGTTATGAGGAGGAAATAGCAACGCTTGTGGAGAAGAATGATGATCTGAAGAAGAAGCTGAAAGTATTCATGGAATTTCCCGCGACTGGAGGAGAAGACGATGATTGCACTTGCCCGGAGAACTACATCATCATCGACGACACCGACTCGGACCCAGACGATAGCGATGATGACTTTGTTGATGAAGCTGGAGCAGATATCATGGAGTCTTTGACCGATCAATTTTTCTAGTCGACCACTATAACAGTAGTACTATTCTCCCATGTATATAGTATAGTCCAAGCACTTTTGTAACAATAGCTAGACTGTTGTATGCCCTTGTTTGAATTGATTGAAGTGATATTGATTGCATTTGTCTCATGTGCATATGGGTAGTGTTTTCTCTCTAGACCTCATTCTATTCTATATTCTCATCTTTTCTAAACCCTCAGATGCCTCCGAGATGTGACAATGGATTTGCTTTCCCACCGGGGATCACTCAGTTGATCCAGCAGCAGAATGCATTGATGCAGATGCTAGTCCAAAATTAGAATCAGGGGAACAACAACAACAACAACAACAACAACAACAACAACAACAACAACGACAACAACAACAACAACAATCCACCACCACCACCACCTATTGATCACTTAGCCCGTTTCTTGAGGTTGAATCCGCCGGTGTTCTCCAGTAGCACCGAGCCGATGGTTGCAGATGATTGGCTCTGTAAGATGGGAAGGGAGTTGACCACTGCAGGATGCAGAAATGCGGAAAAGGTGCGTTTTGCCGCACATCATCTTGATGGACCCGCAGCATCATGGTGGGAGAATTTCACAGCCACGTGTCCTATCAACATTGTCACATGGGATCAGTTCCAGCAGGCTTTCCGTACTGGCCATGTTGCTGTAGGAGCTATGGCCATGAAGAAGCATGAGTTTTGCAACTTGCGCCAAGGAGGACGTACAGTTGGCCAGTATGTGGATGACTTTAGTAAGCTAGCACGTTATGCCCCGGATGACGTTGCTACGGATGCAACTAAGCGGAGAAGTTTCGAAGGATCTGAATGATGAGTGAGCATGCGATTGATGGTAGCAACCTTCAACAACTACCAGGAGTTGGTAGATAGAGCACTTATGATTGAAGGGAAGCAGCAGCAGATTGACAACCGCAAGAGGAAGTATGGACAAGGGAAGTACAATTCTGGAGCTCAGTAGGAGCCCCGTTTTACCCCGAATTCGGGAGGACCTTTTCAGCATACCCATGGAGGAGGGAGCTCGCACAATTATAGTGTAACATCCCAAAATTCTAAATTTTAGAATGTTATAAACAAATAGATAGTTTTGATTGATTGTTTGATTGATTAACTGAAAGTGAATGAATTCGAAACTTTTTGAAAGTTAAATGAGAGGGAATAAAAGGACTTTCCCAACCTTTCATTTTCCTTTCTGATCTTCATGAATTCAAATTCTTTTCAAATACAAAACCCTTGAGCGAAGATGATATGACTTCTTCCATTTAATTAAATGAATGGGTATTTGAAAATATTTGAATTCCAATTGGAAATATTTCGATTCATAAACTTCGTGCAACTCAATGATTTTCATGAGAGAAGATAAAATGACTTCTTCAAATTATATGAAATATGAGTTGGGAGTTTTAAAAGAATTAAATTCAAAGTTCTTTTGAATTTATTTTCAATTTGGAGTTATTGGAGTTGTATTCAAATTATTTTTCTCCAAAAATAAAATATCTGAGAAATTAGGGTAACATGATTCCCTACAATAGAAAATTGGAGAGAAATAAATTTGAATTCATTTTGATATTTTTAAAAATGATTTTTATTGGATTTTATTAGAGCAGTAGCACTGTTTGAATTATTTGAATTTTTGTAGATTTTATTTAAAGTTAGAATAATGTTAATGTTGTAGAAAATCATTTTCTGAAAATTTTGATATATAATATGCCTATAGTATATTTCTATTTTAGTGGTTTATTTCTATTTTTTTGTTTTCTGGAAAATGTTTAAAAAAAACTCCCATCCACCGAACTGGGCCGGCCCAGCTCCTGCCAGGCCAAGGCCCACCCCAGCGCCCCGCTCGTCCCCGAGCCAGTACGCGCCACCGCCGTCCCATGGCCGGACTCCGCGCCGCCCTTGCCCCTTCCCCACGCCTCTCCTCGCCTTTATAAGGCCGACCTCGACGCCCCGGACCCCCTCTCCCTCCTCTCTTCTCGCCGCCGCTGCCTCCCGATCCGCATCTCGCCGCCGGCACTGCCGCAATTGACCAACAGCGCCGCCGCCGCTGCTAGATGCCGCCCGTGCCATCGTAGTCCACCTCGCCGGCTCCGCCGCTTGCTGCGCCGCCCAACGCCGTCTTCGCCCGTCGTCGCCAACGCCCATAGCCGTCGCCCCGCTCCTTGCCGCCGCTCGCCGCCACGGGAAGCCGCCGGAGATCCACCGCCAGTTTTCAACGAAGGACCGCTCAAACCGGTATATACCGTTGCCCCGGTCCGATCTGGTTCTTTCTCGGTTTTTAAAAAAAAACCGGTTTAGTTTTTTTAGAGCTATTCAAAGAACGTTCTCTGTTTAGAACTAGTTAGCGAATGGTTTTCATTAGTTAGCATTCGGCAGCGAACGTTCGCTCGGTAGAGTTTTTCTTTTTCTTTTTAATTTTGGCCAGGGACCCGTCCGTGAATATTTTATTTATAGATTAGCCCCTGGACTTCAAACACACACAACCTTCCGCTCGTTTGTCCAAATCCAACGAAACCAACGCCCACTTATTTGTTACGATCCCCTCTATCCAGATAACCAACTTGAACATGTTTAATTTGAATTTCAAATAGTTTAGTATTTGAACTTCGTTTGATCATACCTTGAGTTTTATAACTTCGATTGAGTGATTCTTTTTGCAAATCGAAGCTCTTGACCTAAACTTTCTGATAAGGCCAAATTCACATAGTTTTGGTACTTTAAAAATTGTTTTATGCTGCAAGAGTTATTTGCTTGGTTTTGATGTTTTCCGAAATCGTACTCTTCGTTCTTTCCGATCTTTTGAGTGATTGCTTATGTGTGGTTACAATTTCTTGCTCACGATAGATTGACCGGAGTGTGACGTGTAGAACTATCAAGAGTTTGAAGTGCGAATCATCTTCATGAACATTGCAGGCAAGTTCACACTTTGATCATACTTCCTTATTACCCAGTTTTATTGCATTAGTTCAATCCTCCAAACAATTGCATGATTAGGATCTGAATTAAATTGTGGGTTTTGGGAAGTAGTTTGAGGTAGTATCTATTACCTGTTTTATTATCAAACCTTTGGGAGTTACTTCTACGTTTTCTTATTATGCCATGCTATGCAAGTAGACGTGGATTGGGTGAGTGTATCCATGACAGATTTGAGTTTGTTAATTTAATGGTTTATTTAAGGTGGCAACTTAAACACACATCTGGGTGGACTGAGGCACCTGGTTTCCAGGACTTGCCTGTTTTTCTTCAGACTGCCACCCAGGCTCAAAGGGATCATAAGATTATTCATGCTAGAAACTTCCGTGTGCAGCCACATGCTATTATGGGCCCTAGCATAGTTGACTAAGTCATGCGAACTCTTACAGGGTAGACTAGCAGATGTAGGGGATGTAGGTTGGTACGGTCTACCCTTTACGTAAGGTGCAAGCGCTTACGAAGACTATGTCTCGGTCATCCGTTTCTCAAACACCATGTAGTCACGAGAAACCAAGCGGAGGAGATCGAGTCATGTGGGGAAAAGTCATAAACCTCAGAGAGTGTACAAATTAATCATGATTAGCCGTGTCCCCGGTTATGGACATCTTGAGTATCTAGTACTTGGATATCATGTGAATCTCATCATGTTACTTTAATTAATATTGTTGGGTTGTTCATGAGTACTTTTAATTGGGATTGAGAATGCTGTCAACCATTCTCAATGTTTAACAACCACCATGATAGTTAAATAAATTTATTCCTTTGCAGTAGGGAAAAATTGGCTTTTCGCAAAAACATTATAAACATAGAGCTTTCCACCAGCCAAATATGCATGTAGTGATAGCCTTTATTCATCATTGCTCTATGGTGTGAATTTGCCAGTACATTCAATGTACTGACCCTTTGTGGCTGCAATGTCTCATGTTGTAGGATCTTACGACGAGTAAGTGATACGTTAGGGTTACGATTCCTATACTCAACTTTGCCGTTGGTGTTGATGGGAATCCACAACCTTGTTACTTCCGCTATTTTAGATTGAGGTAATAGTATTTACGCTACTTTATACATGTGATTTACCTCTGTTATAAATCCTCGAGTACTGTGTGTGTCAGCATACCGATCCAGGGATGACACTTAAGCACAGAGACTTGACCCATTTGGGTCGGGTCGCTGCAAGATGGTATCAGAGCACATGTTGACTGTAGGACGTGACCCTAGAAACTGACAAGCCCATAGGAAAGATTTTTCTCAACAACTTTCTTTTCAAAAGAATCTTTTACCTCTCTTCTCTTCTTAACTTAATCAAATATTCCCTTTTAGTGAGACCATCCCACTTTCCCCTTTTGACCCCTTGAAGATCCAACTGATTAAACCACTTCAAGGAGTACAAGATATCGGACAACTAAGGCTACTTTGGAATAAAGAGGATTTTCATCGTGCATTACAATGACGGAAACTACAATGATGAAGACTCCGAAGAGTAGGAGAATATGAAGAATTTCCAGATTTGGTATGACCAAGGAAGGCTACACTTATGGAACTTGACAGACTATGGAAGTTGTCAATACCCGAGATCAAGGTGTATCGGAGAAAGATCTGAACATGGAGCATTAGAACTCAAAGTTTTTGTCAAGAAAACCCTAAGGCAGGAGAGATCAACTATGGAATGATAGCTCATGAAAATGACAAGAGCAGAAACATGGAAATCCATGATGCTATCACTCGCTCGTGTTATTGTCACCATGAGAAGTTAAGCATGCATTCTTCGGAAGAATTGGATGGTAGAAAGCTGAAGAGCACCCATCAACAAAGGATGCAATTTTAACATAGCTGGTGTATCACCAGGATCTGGAGTATTACATCAAGGATTTTAAGATGGACTTTAGGAAGTCGTATTTGACAAGGAGGCAATTCGTGAAGAAATCAGGAACCAGAAGCTGAAGTAGCCAAACTGGAGGAACAAAACCTCGAGATACCGGAGATTTGTCAGGAACTGAAGGACAGTAGGACCATGGTTCATGCCAAGGATGTTGAAACCCAGAAGTTTGGAACGTAAATTGCTTAATATTAAAGGACGTCACGAGAGACTTCGCGTCAACAGAGATGATCTGGCAAAAGAACTTCAGAAGGACAAGCATGATCAGAAGAAGCCATCGGAGACATGAACAAGACTTGAAGAGTTTGGCGACTTTGAAGATTTATTGACCATTAGAAGACCAACCCCTGTTATATACTTATGTTAGATGCGACGTTTGTGAGCTGTCATTTGTTTGTTGTTTTTCCGACAGCCACAATAAAATATGCCTTTTCAAAACTTTTGTTTGTATTGTGTGTATCCCTCTCTATCTCTCTTATCCCACCCCAATACCCTTGGACCCAATAGAGGATGAATGGAGATGAGCTCGTATTTTCTGGACCGATGAGTCAATTGGAGACGGACTGATAGATTCAGAACATGAAGGATCACATGAAGAATAACCCTGTAGTTGGAAAGGATATGACCCAACATGCTCTTTAATGCTTTGAAAGAGGTGCTGCTACTTGGTGGAGGATGTACCAAACCATCAATGGATGGCAAGGAGTAACCACTTGGAAAGAATTTAAGTTGACCTTGTCAAAGTCTCGGTTTGTGTCCCAGAAGTTGAAGCCTTATGGAAGTGATATGAAGAAACCTTGTGCATACATGCTTTGTGGATAAATAGGACACAACCATAAAGAAAACAAGGACGAATACCCTCATAAGAGGAGGGTTACCAAAGGAGTTAGCCGAGGATTTTCAGGGAACTTCGGTTGGAAATTGTTCCCAGAGGTTTTGTTGCAGCAATGAAAGTTCAGTCTACATTGTTGGGAAAGATCCGTGAAGCTCAGAAGGATGACAAAGAGATTGCTGAGATAAAAGAGAGGATGAGCAAAGGAAAGGCCAAAGGTTTTCATAAGGATGAGCACGACACCTTATGGTTCGAGGACCGTGTATATGTTCCCAATAATGCAAGGATCAGGAAGTAAATACTTCAAGAGGCTCATGACTCACCATACTCGATTCACCCTGGAAACACCAAGATGTATTTGGATTTGAAGGAGTGTTTCTGGTGGACTGGTATGAAGAAGGATATTACGGAGTATGTAGTCATAGGTGATGTATGCCAGAGAGAGTAAAAGCAGAGCATCAGAAGCCAGCAGGATTAATACAGCCTATGCCAATACCCGAATGGAAGTGGGATAAGCTTGGCATGGATTTCATTACTGGATTTCCCAGAACCCGAACGGGATATGACTCTATCTGGGTAGTAGTTGATTCGCTTGACCAAAGTGGCTCACTTTATCGCAGTGAAAACCACCTATACAACTGCAAAGTTGGCCAAGATATATTTGACCAGGATCGTATGTCTGCATGGAGTTCCGAGGACCATCACATCAGATAGAGGAACACAGTTTACCTCAAAGTTTTGGAAACAACTGCACCAGACTTTGGGTACTAGGCTAGAGTTCAGTACAGCCTATCATCCGCAGACACATGGATAGACCGAGAGAGTCAATGAGATTCTGGAGAACATGTTGAGAACGTGTGCGCTAGATTATGGATCTAGTAGGGATGATAATCTACCTTACTCGGAGTTCTCATACAACAACAGTTACCAAGCCAGTTTGAAGATGGCCCCTTTTAAAGCTTTGTATGGGAGAAGGAGCCAGACACCGTTGATGTGGGACGAAGTTGGAGACCGTTAGTTGTTTGGACCAAATGTGATCAAGGATTCAGAAGAGAATGTTAAGTTTCTTCGAGATAGACTAAAGGTAGCTCAGTCCTGGCAGAAGAGTTATGCAGACTCAAAAACGCAAGGAGGTAGTCTATGAAATTGGAGAAAGAGCATGTCTTCGTGTGTCCCCTCTGCGAGGAGTTAAACGATTTGGATTTAAGGGAAAGTTAGCCCCGAGAATTGTAGGACCATACCGAGTTTTGGAGCATATGGGAGAAGTGGCCAACAAGTTGGAGTCACCCGAAAGACTGTCATAAGTTCATGATGTGTTTCACGTTTCCCAGTTGAAGAAGTGCCATGCAGAGATGGCCAATATTCTCCTGTAAGGACGCTTGACCCTGGAAAGGATAATGATGTTCCATGAAGTGGAGTATGGACTTCATAAGTATAAGTTTTTATCTCGGTATGTGGGATATCCCACCAGGATGAAGAGATGAATTACTATTGGATATAAAGGAGGTATGATGTTGGAAATATGGATCAAGGTAAATTCCATGATGAGTCTGAGCAATCATGTCCTAGTTTGGTGCCAATAGAAGGAAGGAAGACAATACAATTGGATGGATTTAAGAATGCTAGGAAGCTGGATGTTAGAATAATGATCAGTTGCCCCGATGATGAGTTCAAGGACTACAAGTGATGAGATGGGCCATAACCCACAGGCCCTAGGACCTGCCAAGAAGCAAGCACACTCTTGCTGAAGGAAAACTCCTGGAAGAGGATATGCCTTTACCCACAAATGATTTTATAGGAGTAACGCAAAACCTGAGAGTTGTGAAGGAACGGTAGATGTTTGTTTGGCTTGCAGAATCTATGGATTTATTCGAAATTGGTTCGTCGACAAGAGAAATTCTGCAATGCTTGTGAGGATGACCGAGTGTTAGAATGTGAGATTCGCTAAACCGTATACAAGGTAATGATTTGGGTGCGGGATGGATTGATCACCATACTGACTTACTCTCATTATTCGCCTTGCTATGTGGGATGGTAAACCTGAGTGACTTACCTACAGTAGAGAGACAACGATCAAAACCTTGTTTGAACATTAGAATGGTATAAGTATTTATCCCTTGTACAAGGCAGCTGTTGCCAAACGTAGGGCATACGGTGAGGTTCAACCCAGACCCATTTCCTGCAGGAGAAACCATAAATTGTTGACCACCATGAGATATCGATATTTGTTTAGTATTGGCGCCAGACCCGTCAGCTAAGAAGACCCAGTCTTGCAATAACCTTATCAAGATGAAAGGACAGATGGAATGAGGAAAAGGTTATGCCACTACTAGAAGATCCCAAAGAAGGAAATTTTTCAGAGGATTTGAGAAGACCGGCCCCGTCAAGAATAAGGATGGAGTATATGAGTATTGACGGGACTGTAACCATGCTTCTAAGGGTGGTAGCACCCCAGACCCCGGAGATGATCAATGGATTTTGAGAAGACCCCCCTACCCTAACCTATTTCTTGCTAGCCTCTCCGAATCTCGAGGACGAGATTCATTTTAAGGGTGGTAGGTTTGTAACATCCCGAAATTCTAAATTTTGGAATGATATAAACAAATAGATAGTTTTGATTGATTGTTTGATTGATTGACTGAAAGTGAATGAATTCGAAACTTTTTGAAAGTTAAATGAGAGGGAATAAAAGGACTTTCCCAAACTTTTATTTTCCTTTATGATCTTCATGAATTCAAATTCTTTTCAAATACAAAACCCATGAGCGAAGATGATATGACTTCTTCCATTTAATTAAATGAAAGGGTATTTGAAAATATTTGAATTTCATTTGGAAATATTTCGATTCATAAACTTCGTGGAACTCAATGATTTTCATGAGAGAAGATAAAATGACTTCTTCAAATTATACGAAATATGAGTTGGGAGTTTTAAAAGAATTAAATTCAAAGTTCTTTTGAATTTATTTTCAATTGGAGTTATTGGAGTTTTATTCAAATTATTTTTCTCCAAAAATAAAATATACAGAAATTAGGGTAACATGATTCCTACAATAGAAAATTGGAGAGAAATAAATTTGAATTCATTTTGGTATTTTTAAAAATGATTTTTATTGGATTTTATTAGAGCAGTAGCATTGTTTGAATTATTTGAATTTTTGTAGATTTTATTTAAAGCTAGAATAATGTTAATGTTGTAGAAAATCTTTTTCTAAAAATTTTGATATATAATATGCCTATAGTATATTTTTAGTTTAGTGGTTTATTTCTATTTTTTGTTTTCTAGAAAATGTTTAAAAAAAACTCCCATCCGCCGAACTGGGCCGGCCCAGCTCCTGCCAGGCCAAGGCCCAGCCCAGCGCCCCGCTCGTCCCCGAGCTCGGGAGGAAGTCCCGAGCCTGTATGGGCCGCCGCCGTCCCATGGCCGGACTCCGCGCCGCCCTTGCCCCTTCCCCACGCCTCTCCTTGCCTTTATAAGGCCGACCTTGACGCCCCGGACCCCCTCTCCCTCCTCTCTTCTCGCCGCCGCTGCCTCCCGATCCGCATCTCGCCGCCACCACTGCCACAATTCACCAACAGCACCGCCGCCGCCGCTAGATGCCGCCCGTGCCACCGTAGTCCACCTCGCCGGTTCCGCCGCTTGCTGCGCCGCCCAACGCCGTCTTCGCCCGTCGCCGCCAACGCCTGCAGCCGTCGCCCCGCTCCTTGCCGACGACCGCCGCCGCGGGAAGTCGCCGGAGATCCGCCGCCAGTTTTCGACGAAGGACCGCCCGAACCGGTATAAACCGTTGCCCCGGTCCGATCTGGTTCTTTCTCGGTTTTTTTAAAAAAACCGGTTTAGTTTTTTTAGAGCTATTCAAAGAACGTTCTCTGTTTAGAACTAGTTAGCGAACGGTTTTCATTAGTTAGCGTTCGGCAGCGAACGTTCGCTTGGTAGAGTTTTTCTTTTTCTTTTTAATTTTGGCCAGGGACCCGTCCGTGAATATTTTATTTACGGATTAGCCCCTGGACTTCAAACACTCACAACTTTCCGCCCGTTTGTCCAAATCCAATGAAACCAACGCCCACTTATTTGTTACGATCCCCCTCTATCCAGATAACCAACTTGAACATGTTTTTGAAAGTTTAAAATTTGAATTTCAAGTAGTTTAGTATTTGAACTTCGTTTGATCATAATTTGAGTTTTATAACCCCGATTTGGGTGATTCTTTTTTGCAAATCGAAGCTCTTGACCTAAACTTTCTGATAAGGCCAAATTCACATAGTTTTGGTACTATAAAAATTGTTTTATGCTGCAAGAGTTGTTTGCTTGGTTTTGATGTTTTCTGAAATCGTACTCTTCGTTCTTTCCGATCTTTTGAGTGATTGCTTATGTGTGGTTACAGTTGCTTGCTCACGATAGATTGACCGAAGTGTGACGCGTAGAACTATCAAGAGTTTTGAGTGCAAATCATCTTCATCAACATTGCAGGCAAGTTCACACTTTGATCATACTTCCTTATTACCCAGTTTTATTGCATTAGTTCAATCCTCCAAACAATTGCATGATTAGGATCTGAATTAAATTGTGGGTTTTGGGAAGTAGTTTGAGGTAGTACCTATTACCTGTTTTATTATCAAACCTTTGGGAGTTACTTCTACGTTTGCTTATTATGCCATGCTATGCTAGTAGACGTGGATTGGGTGAGTGTATCCATGACAGATGTGAGTTTGTTAATTTAATGGTTTATTTAAGGTGGCAACTTAAACACACATCTGGGTGGATTGAGGCACCTGGTTTCCAGGACTTGCCTCTTTTTCGTTGGACTGCCACCAGGCTCAAAGGGATCATAAGATTATTCATGCTAGAAACTTCCGTGTGCAGCCACATGCTATTATGGGCTCTAGCATAGTTGACTAAGTCGTGTGAACTATTACAGGGTAGACTAGCAGATGTAGGGGATGTAGGTTGGTACGGTCTACCCTTTACGTAAGGTGCAAGCGCTTCTGAAAGACTATGTCTCGGTCATCTGTTTCTCAAACACCATGTAGTGCGAGAAACCAAATGGAGGAGATCGAGTCATGTGGGGAAAAGTGCGCAAACCTCTGCAGAGTGTACAAACTAATCATGATTAGCCGTGTCCCCGGTTATGGACATCTTGAGTATCTAGTACTTGGATATCATGTGAATCTCATCATGTTACTTTAATTAATATTATTGGGTTGTTAATGAGTACTTTTAATTGGGATTGAGAATGCTGTCAACCATTCTCAATGTTTAACAACCACCATGATAGTTAAATAAATTTATTCCTTTGCAGTAGGGAAAAATTGACTTTTCGCAAAAACATTATAACCATAGAGCTTTCCACCAGCCAAATATGCATGTAGTGATAGCCTTTATTCATCATTGCTCTATGGTGTGAATTTGCCAGTACATTCAATGTACTGACCCTTTGTGGCTGCAACGTCTCATGTTGCGTGATCTTCTGACAGTAAGTGATACGTTAGGGTTCTGATTCCTATACTCAACTTTGCCGTTGGTGTTGATGGGAATCCACAACCTTGTTACTTCCGCTATTTTGGATTGAGGTAATAGTATTTACGCTACTTTATACAGGTGATTTACCTCTGTTATAAATTCTCGAGTACTGTGTGTGTCAGCATACCGATCCAGGGATGACACTTAAGCACAAAGACTTGACCCATACGGGTCGGGTCGCTACACATAGTGGCCCCACGAATGGTAGTGGGAATGGAGGAAGCAACGGACAGAACCGTACCAACCCATCGACCCCAGCCAAGAGGGATCTGAGCCAAGTCACTTGCTACAAGTGTTAGAAGACTGGACATTATGCCAATGAATGTCCAGAAGCTAAGAATGGAAATGGCAATGGAAGCTCTGGGAAGAAGCCGAACCCATTCAACAGGGGATAGGTGAACCACGTTAACGTGGAGGAGGTTGAAGCCCAGCCAGATGCAATAATAGGTAAGTTTTTGGTTAAGTCATTTACTACAATCGTTCTTTTTTATACTGGTGCATCGCATTCATACATATTAAGGGGATTTGTGGATAAGTATAAACTGCCCACCAAGGTTCTTAGAACACCTATGTTAGTAAGCTCACCAGGAGCGGAGTATATGGCTAGTCGAGGATGTTTTCAAGTGCCATTGAGTATAGGTAGGCATGTCTTCCCCTCGGATTTAATCATTTTGGAATCACAAAGTTTGGAAGTGATTCTGGGTATGGATTGGCTATCGATGTATGGAGGAAACATCGATTGCGCCAGTAAGTCGATTTTACTTGCCACGCCAGAAGGAAGAAGGATTAAGTATGTATCACGACATGAGCCGAAGAGGACTCAAGTAAATTCCTTATCAGGAGTTGAACAGGAGGAAGTACTAGTGGTGAAGGATTTCCCTGACGTATTTCCAGAGGAGTTGCCAGGCATGCCACTGGATAGAGACATTGAGTCTTTGATTGAGCTTTTGCCAGGCACAGGGCCGATATCTAAGAGACCGTATAGGATGCCCGCAAAAGATTTGGAGGAAATTAAGAAGAAGATTGAGGAGCGATTGGATAAAGGCTATATTCGCCCAAGTTCTTCACCTTGGGGATCGCTAGTGCTTCTAGTGGAGAAGAAGGATGGATCGTTAAGGATGGTTGTTGATTATCGAGGATTGAATGAAGTGACAATCAAGAACAAGTACCCACTGCCGATGATCAATGACTTGTTTGACCGATTGCAAGGAGCTAAGGTATTTCCAAGATCGATTTACGATCAGGATACCATCAGTTGAAGATTCGAGAGCAGGATATACCTAAGAGTATACCGTTATGTCATTTGGTCTGACTAACGCACCTGCC
The DNA here is from genome assembly GCA_021437245.1 of Aegilops speltoides. NCBI lineage: Eukaryota > Viridiplantae > Streptophyta > Magnoliopsida > Poales > Poaceae > Aegilops > Aegilops speltoides. The sequence continues at coordinate 253,952,400 of CM038143.1, forward strand.
TATTTCATGAACATGATGAACAAGGTGTTTATGGAGTTTCTGGATAAGTTCGTCGTGGTGTTCATTGATGATATTTTGGTCTACTCAAAGAATGAAGAGGAGCATAAGGAGAATTTGTGTTTGGTACTGGAGAAACTCAGAGAACATCAGTTATATGCCAAGTTCAGCAAATGTGAGTTTTGGTTGAAGGAAGTTGGATTTCTTGGACATGTTTTATCCGGAGAAGGAATAGCAGTAGACCCCACCAAAGTTGTCACCGTTACAAACTGGGAAGCCCCCACGTCAGTTGGAGAAATCCGGAGTTTTCTTGGACTCGCAGGATACTACCGGAGGTTCATTGAGAATTTCTCGAAGATTGCAAAGCCCATGACGGAGTTGTTGAAGAAGGACACCAAGTTCAAATGGACTGAGGAATGTGAGGCCAGTTTCCAGGAGTTGAAGAAACGTTTGGTTACATCACCAGTTTTGATTCTGCCAGATCAGCACAAGGATTATGAAGTATATTGCGACGCTTCCCGTCGAGGACTTGGAGCAGTGCTTATGCAGGAGGGAAGAGTTGTTTCGTGTGCCTCACGACAACTTAAACCCCATGAGTTGAATTATGCTACACATGATTTGGAGTTAGGAGCCGTAGTTCATGCATTGAAGACATGGAGACATTTTCTCATCGGAAACCATTGTGAGGTGTACACGGATCACAAGAGTTTGAAGTACATATTCACGCAAAAGGAGTTGAATCTCAGCCAAAGGAGATGGTTGGAGCTCATCAAGGATTATGATATGAGATTGCATTATCACCCCGGAAAGGCTAACGTAGTAGCCGATGCGTTGAGCCGCAAGAGCCATGTCAACACACTCATAAGCGAAGAGTTACCACAGGAGTTAATCGAGGATCTACATGAGCTATGTTTGGAGATAGTCCGGAGAGGCTACGTAGCAGCATTGGAGATTCAGTATACTTTGATGGATAAGATCAGAGAAGCTCAGAAGACTGACAAGGAGATTGCCGAAATAAAGGAGAAGATGAGCAAAGGAAAAGCTAAGGGATTTCGTGAGGATGAGCACGATACCTTATGGTTTGAGGACCGTGTTTATGTGCCTAATGACCCTGAGATCAGGAAGTTGATTCTGCAAGAGGCCCATGATTCACCGTATTCGATTCACCCAGGAAATACCAAGATGTATTTGGATTTGAAAGACACTTTCTGGTGGACCGGAATGAAGAAGGATATTGCAGAGTATGTAGCAGTATGTGATGTATGTCAGAGAGTGAAGGCAGAGCATCAGAAGCCAGCAGGATTGTTACAGCCATTGTCGATACCCGAATGGAAGTGGGATAAACTAGGCATGGATTTTATCATGGGATTGCCCAGGACTCGTTCAGGCTATGACTCGATATGGGTTGTTGTCGATTGTTTGATGAAGGTAGCTCATTTCATCCCAGTGAAGACCACTTACACCAGTGCTAAGTTGGCAAATATATACATGACCAGGATCGTATGTCTGCATGGAGTTCCGAGGAGCATTGTATCAGATAGAGGAACCCAGTTTACGTCAAAGTTCTGGAATCAGTTGCACAAAACTTTGGGTACCAGGCTAGAGTTCAGTACATCCTTTCATCCGCAGATAGATGGACAGACCGAGAGAGTCCACCAGATTCTGGAGGACATGCTAAGAGCTTGTGCGCTAGATTATGGATCTAGTTGGGACGACAATTTGCCATATGCGGAGTTCTCTTACAACAACAGTTATCAATCCAGTTTGAAGATGGCCCCTTTCGAAGCTCTGTACGGAAGGAGGTGCAGGACACCGTTGTTGTGCGACAAAGTAGGAGACCGTCAGTTGTTTCGACCAGATCTGATGAAGGAGTCTGAACAGAAGGTGAAGTTGATTCGTGACAGGCTCAAGGTAGCCCAGTCCATGCAGAAGAGTTATGCAGATTCAAAATGCAAGGAGACAGTTTAGGAAGTCGGAGACAGACTTTATCTTCGTGTATCCCCACTTCGAGGAGTTAAGCGTTTTGGAGTTAAGGGAAAGCTAGCGCCACGTTTTGTCGGACCATATAAAGTTTTGGAGCGTATGGGAGAAGTTGCTTACAAGTTGGAATTGCCTGAAGGTTTGTCAGGAGTTCATGATGTGTTCCATGTTTCCCAGTTGAAGAAGTGCCACGCAGAGATGGCTGATATACCGCTGAGAGATACAGTGCTGCTGGAAGCGATTCAGTTGGATAGTGATTTGGCCTACAAGGAGAAACCCGTCAAGATTCTCGAATATGCCAGTCGAGTCACGCGCAGCAAGGTTATCAAGTTTTGCAAAGTTCAGTGGAGCCACCATACCGAGGATGAAGCCACTTGGGAGCGAGAGGAAGATCTATTGAAGGACCACCCTCACCTATTTTCTAGCCAACCTGAATCTCGAGGGCGAGATTCATCTTAAGGGGGGTAGGTTTGTAACATCCCAAATTTTCAACTTGGAATGTTATACATAGATCATCATTGCATATCATATTTTATTGCCTTTTGGCTTGATCCTAGAAATTCTACGCAACTCAAGGACCCACGGAGAGAGTTGGGGATTTCGTTATTTTCATATTTGAGTTTTCTCAAATTTTGAAAATGGGATCATTTGATTTTAATTATTTTATCTTCAATTATTTCTATAAAAAATATGAGAGAGGTAATAAAATGAGTTTCCCAAAATAAATAAATATTGAGGATTTAATATTGAAATCAAATAAGATTTTATTTCGGAGTTTTATCGCTATTTTATTTGAATTAGGAAAAATGCGCATTTTTCAAAATTGCATTTAGGCCCAAATAAATGTTCATCTTGTCCGGCTTGATTTTAGAAGTTGGGGAAAATTTATTTTGGGATTTTTGGAGTCCGTTTAGTATTTCTATTATTTGTTTTTGTGCGCGAAATTATTTAAAAAAAATCAAACCGACTTGGGCCGTGCAAGTGGGACTCACCGGGGGGTTTATATCTGAGCCCCCCCCTTTAAAGCCCACACGCCCCTTGCCCAGCCCTTGCCCAAAACCCTCGCCTTGCCACCAAGACCATGCCGCCCACGGACCCGCCACCCAGCTGCTGATCCGCCGCCCCGCCGCCCTAGCCGCCACTGCCGACTCGCCGCCTCGCCGGACCCTGCCTCACCGGAATCCGCGCCGGGCCCGAGGTAGCCACCAATTTTTCTTATAAAACCGTTCGGGTTTTTTTCGGAACCCTAGATCTAGTTTTTTTATTAGATCCGGTTCGGTTTATTTTTTTACGGTTTAGTCTATTTAGCGGACATTCGTCCGCACGTTCATTTTAACGAACAATTTTCGTTGTTTAGCCACAGATAGCGAGCGTTCGTTCGTTAGCCTGTTCGTTCGTTTTTCTTTTTCCCGGATTTTTCGCGATTATTCCTGATCACGATTTCTGATCCGATTTTCGTTTTAGTATAGCTTTTCGCTCGTTTATTGGAATCAGGTGATTCAAACGCCTAGAGTTTCGACTCGGAACCCTCTTTCCGTTTAACCAACTGAAACAAGTTTTTGCTACTATAAAATTTGACTTAGGTCCAGTTTTGTAAAAGGAAGCTTGTTTCTTTCGCCGTTTGAGTTTCGTTGCTTCGTTTGATTTGATTCTTTTTGCAAACCGGAGTTCTTAAGTTGAACTTTCTGGTTAGATCTCTTATTTGAGTTTTACCTATGCATTAGATGAGTGCTTATTGTATGCTTGTTTGTTTGCGATAGAGTACCCGAAGTGCGCCGCTTGCTACTTCGAATCTCTAGGTTTCACGGATCGTCAGCAAGGCAAGTAACACTTTGATCATACCTCTTTACTACCCAGTTTTGTTGCATTAAATCAATCCTCAAACAATTGCATGATTAGTATCTGATTAACATGTGGGTTTTGGGAAGTAGTTGAGGTAGAACCTATTACCTGTTTTATTATCAAACCTTTGGGAGTTACTTCTACGTTGCTTATCTTGCTATGCTATGCTAGTAGACGTGGATTGGGTGAGTGTATCCATGACAGATGTGAGATTGTTTATTTAACAGTTTATTTAAGGTGGCAACTTTAATACACATCTGGGTGGATTGAGGCACCTGGGAATCCAGTGATTGCCTGTTGTTTTTCTTTATGGACCGCCATCCAGGCTCAAAGGTATCATGAGATTATTCATGCTAGAAACTTCTGTGTGCAGCCGCAAGCTACTATGGGCTCTAGCATAGTTGAATAAGTCGTGTGAACTCTTAGAGTGGTAGATTAGCAAATGTAGGGGAAAGTAGGTATAACTGTCTACCCATCGTAAGGTGCAAACGCTTCTGAAAGACTATGTCTCGGTCATCCGTTTCTCAAACACCATGTAGTGCGAGAATCCCAACGGAGGAGATCGTGTCTTGCAGGGAAAAGTGCGCAAACCTCTGCAGTGTATAAACTAATCATGGTTAGCCGTGTCCCCGGTTATGGACGTTTTGAATATCTAGTACTTTGATTATCATGTGAACCTCATCATGTTACTTTAATTAATTTTGTTGGGTTTAATGATGATGCATAATTGGGATTGAGTTGGGTGAACCTTCTCAATGTTTAACAACCACCATGATAGTTAACTAAAATTTATTCCTTTGCAGTAGGGAAAAATTGGCTTTATGCAAAACTGTAACCATAGAGCTTTCCACCAGCCATATATGCATGTAGTGATAGCATTATTCTGTTCATTACTCTCTATGTGTTACATGCCAAGATATTCCATGTGTTGACCGCTTTGGCTGCAATGTTCATGCTGCAGACTTTTCGCATTTACGAGTAAGGTGCCTTAGGTCATGGTCTTATACTCAGTGATGCCGTTGGAGTTGATGGACTCGCTTATCTTCCAAGCCTTCCGCTGTTATCATTATTAGAAGGCCTTAAGCCATATTTATTGTAATAAGCTCTCTTTTGAGACATTCGATGTAATAAGTCTGTGATTGCTACTCTGATATAAATCCTTCAAGTCTTGTGTGTCAAGATTCTCGATTCAGGGATGACAACGATGCACGAGATCGATATTTGAGGTCCGGTCGCTACAAGATGGTATCAGAGCACACGCTGACTGTAGGACACGACCACTAAGCTAAAGCCCTAGATCACTACTCTCTTCTCATTTCTGACTCCTCATATTTTCTACTCTTTAGGATGGCGGATGCAAGGAACAAGTTCACGCAACCGGATGAGGATACACCCTTTGGACGCCACTTGAAGGAAGTCACTAGATACCTGAACATTGGAGTACCAAGCTTCACCGGGACCTACATCGCCACCTTACCCGAAGAGGAGCATTGGATGATTCAAGTTCAAATTCCAGGAAGGACGTTCGTGCCCGTCACTGAGCCCATAGAGTTTTCCTTTGATGCACCATCCTGGATTCAAGGAAAGAGCATGGCAGCTCACATCACCATGGGACGCATTGGAGAAGTTTACCACAAGGATCTCAAGGATACTATCTACCAGATTTGTGGGCGCCGAGATGAGCAATGGGAGATAATTAGCACCAGGAAGGATAGATCAATTGCAGCTTTCATCCAGGAGTTAAACTAGCACATTTGTCGCCAGGAGAAGCAGATGTGCGCAGGCATGATAAATCTGAAGAAGGCTATGACCAAGATCACAAAGCTGGAAGAAGAACTTAAGTCTACACGTGATGGTTATGAGGAGGAAAAAGCAATGCTTGTGGAGAAGAATGATGATCTGAAGAAGAAGCTAAAAGTATTCATCGGATTTCCCGCGACTGGAGGAGAAGAAAATAATTGCACTTGCCCGGAGAACTACATCATCATCGACGACACCGACTCGGACCCAGGCGATAGCGATGATGACTTTGTTGATGAACCTGGAGTAGATATCATGGAGTCTTCGACCGATCAATTTTCCTAGTCCACCACCATAACAGTAGTAGTATTCTCCCATGTGTATAGAATAGTCCGAGCACTTTTGTAACAATAGCTTGACCGTTGTATGCCCTTGTTTGAATTGATTGAAGTGATATTGATTGCATTTGTCTAATGTGCATATGGGTAGTGTTTTCTCTCTAGACCTCATTCTATTCTATATTCTCATCTTTTCTAAACCCTCAGATGCCTTCGAGACGTGAGAATGGATTTGCTTTCCCACCGGAGCTCACTCAGTTGATCTAGCAGCAGAATGCATTGATGCAGATGCTAGTCCAGAATGAGAATCAGGGGAACAACAACAACAATAACCCACCACCACCACCTGTTGATCACTTAGCCCGTTTCTTGAGGTTGAATCCATCGGTGTTCTCCAGTAGCACCGAGCCGATAGTTACAGATTATTGGCTCTGTAAGATGGGAAGGGAGTTGACCACTGCAGGATGCACAGATGTGGAGAAGGTGCGTTTTGTCGCACATCAGCTTGATGGACCCGCAGCATCATGGTGGGAGAATTTCACAGCCACGTATCCTATCAACACTCTTACATGGGATCAGTTCTAGCAGGCGTTCCGTACTGCCCATGTTTCTGCAGGAGCTATGGCCAAGGAGGACGTACAGTTGGCCAGCATGTGGATGACTTTAGTAAGCTAGCACGTTATGCCCCACATGACGTTGCTACGGATGCAGCTAAGCAGGAGAAGTTTCTAGAAGGACTGAATGATGAGCTGAGCATGCAGTTGATGGTAGCAACCTTCAACAACTACCAGGAGTTGGTAGATAGGGCTCTTATGATTGAAGGGAAGTAGCAGCAGATTGACAACCGCAAGAGGAAGTATGGACAAGGGAAGTACAATTCTGGAGCTTAGTAGAAGCCCTGTTTTACCCCGAATTCGAGAGGACCTTTTCAGCATACACATGGAGGAGGGAGCTCGCACAACCATAGTGGCCCCAAGAATGGTAATGGGAATGGAGAAGCAACGGACAGAACCGTACCAACCCATCGACCCCAGCCAAGAGGGATCTGAGCCAAGTCACTTGCTACAAGTGTTAGAAGACTGGACATTATGCCAATGAATGTCCAGAAGCTAAGAATGGAAATGGCAATGGAAGCTCTAGGAAGAAGCCGAACCCATTCAACAGGGGACAGGTGAACCACGTTAACGTGGAGGAGGTTGAAGCCCAGCCAGATGCAGTAATAGGTAAGTTTTTGGTTAATACAACTCCAATGTCATCTTCTATTCTTCAATTCTTTTAATTTTTTCTTTCAAATACTCATTTTCTTTTTCAACTAAATTTAACTTCTCGACAAGAGGGTCGGTTGCAAATTCCGGTTCACATACCTCCTAAATTAAAATATCTCTATGTCAACTTGATGGCCATAATTGTCATAAATGCGAAATGCAACAAATAGTTATAAAAGAGGATTTACCACATCAGAATCATGAAGCGGGCGAGGACCGACGGGGACGGATATCAATACCATGGCACTATCTATAACAAACTATCATAGAAAGTAAGAAAATTATACAAGTAACTATATGAATCATACAAGTAACTATATAAATCAAGTACAACATAAAAAATTTAATACCTAGTAATAATCTGGTTCAATAAATGCTTCAGCATCAATAAATGCATCATCATAATCACTATCAGTAATGACGTGTTCATCATCATCATTAATAAATGCATCATCATGTGGAAGGCCACCTCTACGTAATCTGTCAAGCATTGACAGGTCATCTGCAGAAGTAACCTCTTCTAGTTCAGGCTCTTCTTGTTCCGGCTGAGGGGTGAAGTCGGGTTCATTGTCGCTATCTACTTCAATGTTCTGGGGTGAAGTAGAGCGGTTCTTGAAACGTTTTTTTGGAAAGATGTGTTTCTTGGAAGAATTCTCCTTCATATGTGTCTGGATTAATGTGAGGTTCATAATCATCTTCACTGCGGGGAGGTGGTCTAACACGTGGCGGCACTTCATAAACGACATCCCAACCTTTGAGATTTGGATCACTTTGACAGGCCGATGGCAGATAGAAAACTTGGGTTGCCTGTTGAGCCATAATATAGACATCGGGAACATCCAAATGGTGCTTTGATTGATTTCCACAAGCCCTATATGTTGATGAGTCCTTCTAGTCTCCTTCGGCTGGAACCAATAACATTTGAAGACTATGACGTTTGGTGGGTTTGCACCATAGAATTGAAGTTCATAAATTGCGTCAACTCTTCCATAATACTCGGTATTTCCTTTCCCGATAACAGAGACACAACAATTCATAGACTTTTGGTCGGCCATAGATAGCTCTTCGCCATAGGTACGAAAGCAATACCCGTTGATGTCGTATTTGTCAAATGAACGGACCTTATAGTCAAAACCATTAGCGACTTGTCTCAGTTCGGCGTCCATAAGCTCTGAATTAGCCTACAAGTTTAATACGAAAGGGACTATTGCATTAGCCACAAATTAGAAGAAGAACTGTAATGGTCTAATGGAAATTACAGTTTGTTTGAACCAAGAGATGAAACTGGATAGCCGCCTCCATGCTTTGCCAGAAGCTCATACTCTTCGACGGAATCCTTTTGGATCACTGCTCCATACGAGAATTTGGCGACGTATCGACTGTATCAAATTTATCCAGGAATAAGAGCAGTTCAAAGGAATTGGAAGTTGCGAAACAATGTACCGAGAACTTACTCAATGTACGGCCACACTTCTGTTAGGTTGTTGAAGATATACAATGAAATGGTCTGCCATTCTTCAAAATCCAGCGTTAAGGAATTAGAAGCACCGGCTGGTGCCAGATCGCCTTTGAATAGGCTGAGGTTGGATCAACCCTTTTTAGGGTCGCAGGCATTGTACCGAGGCTTCGGATTATCCAGATGACGATTTTTGGCTTCGTAGTGTGCTGTCACAAAGTTTGCCGCCTCCTCCGTAATGAATGCCTGGGCCATCGTTGCTTCAATTCTATGTTTATTTTTACATTTTGCTCGAAGCGTCTTCTACATCCTCTCAGTAGCATAGCACCAACGATTCTGCACCGGCCCCCCAATCTTGCCTCGGTTGGGAGATGCAAAATCAAGTGCTGCATTGGATTAGAGAAGCCTAGCGGAAATATCTTCTCTAACTTGCAGATCAATTCCGGTGCCAACTCTTCCATTTCTTCTACCAGGTCAGGCGATAGTTCTTTAGCACAAACAACACGGGACAAATATCTCAGCTCTGACAGTACTAGCCATTCATCCTTAGGGATGAATCCATGCAACATCACGCGCATTACCCGCTCAATCCATATGTTCCAATCATGACTCTTGAGACCAAATATCTTCAATTTTTCAAGACTCGCTCCCCTCTTTAGATTCGCTGCATACCCATTGGGGAACATCAACTGCATTTTCACCCACAAGATAATTTCCCAGCTGGCCTTCCATGATTGAACCATGCCTTTGGCTTTGTCCAGTTCTTCTTTCCTTTCGGTGGTTGCATGTGTGTGGGCAAAGGAGGTCTTTGAAGTAAGGCAAATCCCACAAGCATGTCTTGTGAGTCCAGGCATGTTGCGAATTATACCCCTTGAAATACCCTGGTCGCTCTGGATTTGGCTCGAGAGCGTTTAACTGAACCAGGATCTCTTGGCCTATCAACGGAGGTGGTGCAGAGTCTTTCACAACTCTACCTTTGATGAAGTTCTGCTTGTCTTTCCTGAACTTATGGCGAGGATGCAGGAATGGTCTATGCATGTCGAAGCAAGAAACCTTGCGACCGGCCTCAAGCCAACAAAACTGAAGAGCTCCCTTGCATGTGGGGCATGGGAACCTTCCATGCACACACCAGCCAACGAATAGCGCATACGCCGACAAGTCATGCGTCGAGTACATGTACCACACATGCATTATGAAGTTCTTTTTGCTAAAGGCATTCGTATTTCTTGAACCCATTATCCCAGGCTTCTTGCAATTGGTCCTTCAGCGGCTGCATGTACACATTCATATTCTTCCCCGGATAGTTCGGCCGTGGAATTACCAATGTGAGGAAAATGTTCTTTCTTTGCATAATCTGTCTGGGGGGGAGATTGAGTGGAATGACAAATACGGGCCAACAACTGTATTGGGTTGTCGTCAGACCAAACACACTGAACCCATCCGTGCTGATGGCGACTCAAGGATGCCTCGGATCTACCACTTTGTCGTCATGTAATGCGTCGAAGCGCTTCCACGCTTCACCATCTCATGTGTGCACCATCACCAGCTTCCCATCTGCATCTAGTTGGGTTCTTTTGCCCATTTTGTGCCATGTCATCTGTCTTGCCATCTCTTCGACCATGAAAAGACGTTGAAGTCTTGGTACGGTTGGCATATACCGAAAACATTAACGGGGACTTTGGTCTGCGGCTTCTCACCCATACCGTTGTCTACCACAACATACCTGGATGACTTGCAAATGGGACAATAGTTCAAGTCCGCATACTGAAGCCTAAATAAGGCACATCCTTTCTCACATGCATGTATATTCTCATAGGGCATCTTAAGAGAACGGAGGATTTTGTCTGACTAGTACAGGTTTGCAGGTAGTACATGGCCTTTGGGTAGAAAATGTCCAAATACTGTCATCATCGCGTCGTAGAATTCTCGGACCAAGTTGAATCGAGCCTTCAGAGCCATTATTTGTGAGATGGCATCCAGCTGACAAAGCTCAGTGTGCTTGTGGAGAGGACGTTTTGAAGACTCCAACATTTCATTGAAGGCCTTTGCAGATTCCTCCATCTCATCGTCCGAGTCCCGAGCATCATCAAAGTCTTGCACCATGTTTTGCATCCCGGTACCATGCTCGTCGATGCGACGGCGAAGCACCTCAGCTTTATCGCATTGGCTAGACTCGCCATGAAATGTCCACACCATATAATCTGGCATAAAACCCCTCTTCTGCAAGTGTTTGCTGATACGTCTCCAACGTATCTATAATTTTTTATTGTTCCATGCTATTATATTATCTGTTTTGGATGTTTATGGGCTTTACTAAGCACTTTTATATTATTTTTGGGACTAACCTATTAACCGGAGGCCTAGCCCAAATTGTTGTTTTCTTGCCTATTTCAGTGTTTCGAAGAAAAGGAATATCAAACGGAGTCCAAACGGAATGAAACCTTCGGGAGAGTTATTTTTGTAACGGAAGCAATCCAAGAGACTTGGAGTAGACGTCAGGGAAGCTTCGAGGTGGCCATGAGGGTCAGGGGTGCGCCCTACCCCCCTGGGCGCCCCCACCCTCGTGGGCCCCTCGTGGCTCCCCTGACCGACTTCTTTCACCTATATATATCCATATACCCCTCATGGGCCCCTCATGGCAATACCGTTTATGCTCACTTTTATCACTGGTTGCCTTGCTGTTTTTATAATTTTAGATTACAAAAACCTATATCTACCATCCATATTGCACTTGTATCACCATCTCTTTGCCGAACTAGTGCACCTATACAATTCACCATTGTATTGGGTGTGTTGGGGACACAAGAGACTCTTTGTTATTTGGTTGCAGGGTTGCTTGAGAGAGACCATCTTCATCCGACGCCTCCCACGGATTGATAAACCTTAGGTCATCCACTTGAGGGAAATTTGCTACTGTCCTACAAACCTCTGCACTTGGAGGCCCAAGAACGTCTACAAGAAGAAGGTTGTGTAGTAGACATCATTTGCCCATTTCATCCTCTGTCCTCTTGTGCCAATTGTTGCACCCTGCACAGGGGCACCAGGTTGTCCTCTGGCCATTTGCAAATGCGGTTCTCAGAAACCCCTTGGTTTTTGTTAACCATTCAGTTGTTATATTTTTCTGACTAGTGTGACCGGTGTACATCCATGCACGATCACTCATCTTGCCTAGCTACTGGACACATACGAAATATATATATAAATTAATGAGCATGTATATATTCATCGGTTAAATGGAGATTGTCACTTTTATTACGTCCATGCAACCTAGACACTAATAGGTAAAGATAGGTCCTAATCCCACCCGAGTATGTGTAGATTGGGTTTGTTTTCCCATGCTCTGCTCCGGATCAGACGCAAAATTTTGGCAGGACTTCCATGCTGTTCTCCTGATACACGTCTCGGCAATAAGCAGAGAGGATGTGTACCCAGAGAACAATAGGGAGGCACTGACGAAATTCTGCATCGGATCCAGAGCTGAGCATATGGGAAAACGAACCGAATCTACACATACTCGGGCTGTCCATGGATAACGTTGGACAATTCGAAAGAATCATGGTTATAAATATGCAAATGCATGCATATTTATAGATGTAACCCTTTCTAACGGGAGACGCATAGTGGTCACGCATATTGATGATTGAAGACACCTATAGCTAGCAAGTTTCATCGGCACGAAGACCGGAACAGAGCAAATCAAGGGGGGAGGAGATGTCATTTGTGCTAACCCACGAACGCAGGGGCGGAGCTCGCCGAACACTAGACCCTCGCAGCAACAAAAAAACTGCACATTTAAATCGAGTTTCACAGCAATATTATTTTTTCCATCAACCTAACTAAATATTTACAATAGGACGAGCGGTTTAGGGGTTCCTCGGTGTCGATAGAACCCTAAATAGCAAGTATCATCAGTGCAAGATACATGAGGCGCTCGGCGTTGAACACTAGATCCATGTCCCACAAGTGACCCCAGCACCCGGCGTCCCACAACAATAGTTCAGGTGGCCGATGATGGTCGAACACCTTAGCAAATTTGTCTGGCAGCCTTTGCAATGAGGATTAAAGCCAAGTTTTGAAAGATCAAACAACCAAACCGAGTTGAGTCAGTTTGGGTGTTTCAAGTTTCAACACTTAGCTTTCAATCGTCATCTCAGAGGCTGCCAGACAAATTCGTGATGGTATTCGACCGCCATCGACGCCGATCGCTGTTGCTGCGGACATAGGACCCCTGTGTCACTTGTGGGACGCGGATGTAGTATTCAACACCGATGGCCACATGTATCTCGCACTGACGATACTTTCTATTTATGGTACCATCGACCCCAAGGAACCCCCTAACCCGCTCGTCCCCGGGTAAACTAAATTAGCATGCATTCAATAAGCAAAACTACATCATTTGTTGCGTCCATACATCGTCGAATATTATCACTAATACATCTCGAATAGTATCATACATATAGCATCACCAATACAGCTAGAACCATAGAGAACGATGGGTATTGGCGCAGGCGGTGGACACCCAAAGAGAAGGAACCATCACAGGATCATAGCTCCAGTGAGGTCCTTGAAGAACCTGCCAGGTATTGTCGAACCTACCCTCCAATGCAACCATGTAGCGACGAACGTGCTCGTCCTCCTCGCTGACACGGTGACGTACCACCTCCGCGGTGTCTGAAAGCCTCGGCACCATCACTAGCCCACGCGACCGCCACCAAACAAGGTTCGAGTCAACGACAGGCTGGCTCCTCACCAAGCTGCGCCCCCGGAAGGTAGAACCTCCCAGTACCAACCCGGCGGAGCCCAGTCTCGAACATGGCCTCTCTGATCGAGCAAGCCTCCTTCGCTGAGTTGACGACGAGGATGCGGGATAGGCATCAACGACATCAATGCGGGAATAAATGCTTTAACTAAGAAAATAAAACAAATTTCACATGTTCAAAATAAACCAGAAACTTAACATAAACTAAACTAATCTAAACCTGAAGTAAACTAACTAAACTAAACTAAACCTAAACTAAACTTAACTATAAACCTAAACTAAACTAACTAAACTAAACAAAACCTAAACTAAATTATACTAAACCTAATTAAACTAAATTAAAAAAAAATAGAAGAAAAAAAGTCTCACCTTCGAGCGGCCGGGCGGCTGGGCGGAGGGGCCGAGGCGGCGGGCGGGGGCGAGGCGGGCGGGCGGCCGGAGCGGCACGGCGGGCGGCGGCGCAGGTTGGGATGAGGGAGAGAGAGAGGTGGAGAGTGAGGGGCAGGGCAGGGCATTTTGTTAGATAGGGCACGGATCTTTGCCGTCCGCTAGCAGACGGCAAAGAGCCTAGCTAACAGACGTTAGTTTGGCCAATTTCTTTACCGTCTGCTAGCTGACGGCAAAGATTCTTTGCCATCTGCTAGTGGACGGCAAAGAAAGTGGCAGTTAGGTGGCTGTCGCCAGTGGCCCACCCTGCCTCTTTGCCATCCGCTAGCGGACGGCAAAGAGAGTGGCAGTTAGGTGGCTGTCGCCAGTGGCCCACCCTGCCTCTTTGCCATCCACTAGCGGACGGCAAAGGTTCTATGCCATCAGCTAGCTGACGGCAAAGATTCTGCGGACGGCAAATTGGAACTTTGCCATCAGCTGCTTCTTTGTCGTACATTTTCCTCAAGCTGATGGCAAAGACCCTCTTTGCCATCAGTTAGCTGACGGCAAAGAATCGGCTGACGGCAAAGTTCCTGGTTCCAGCAGTGAGATATGCAAGAGGCAAAGAAATCTATGAAAGAAAAAGGTATTGAAGCTGAAGATGTTAAGAATTTACCACCTATTGAAGAGATACATGGTCTTGATAACCCGACACAGGTAGTAAAGGTAAATTCTCTCCGTAGATTTGATGAAGGTGATATTCCTCGTAATAAGTCTGCTAGTCAATGCTTGGATGAGTTTGATAATTTTATTGCTAAACAAGAAAACTTCAATGCTTATGTTGGTAGACAATTGAAACGTAATGCTTATGTGGTTGAACACTTGAGTGATTATATGTCTAGAGTTAAAGGTGAACTTAAGCTTATTAGTAAACATGTATCCATGGTTACCACTCAAGTAGAACAAGTACTTAAGGCACAAGATGATTTGCTCAATGAGTTAAATAATAAGAACAATGATAATGCTGTTAGAGTTATGACTACAGGTGGTAGAATGACTCAGGAACCTTTGTATCCTTAGGGCCATACTAAGAGAGTTGAGCAAGATTCTTAGAGAACTAGTATTGATGCACCCAGTCCTTCTAAGAAAAAGAAAAAGAAAAATGATAGGACTTTGCATGCTTCTGATGAACCTGTTGTTGACACCCCTGAGAATCCCAATGATATTTCTATTTCTGATGTTGGAACACAATTTGGTAATGAACATGAACCTAGCGATAATGTTAATTATGATGTTCATGTTGATGCTCAACCTAGTAATAACAATGATGTAGAGATTGAACCAGCTGTTGATCTTGATAACCCACAATCAAAGAATCAACGTTATGATAAGAGAGACTTCGTTGCTAGAAAGCATGGTAAAGAAAGAAGATCATGGGTTAAGAAAACCCATGCCTTTTCCTCCTAAGCCATCCAACAAAAAAGATGATGAGGATTCTGAGCGCTTTTCTGAAATGATTAGACCTATCTTTTTGCGTATGCGTTTGAATGATATGCTTAAAATGAATCCTTATTCTAAGTATATGAAAGATATTGTTACAAATAAAAGAAAGATACCGGAAGCTGAAATTTCCACCATGCTTGCTAATTATACTTTTAAGGGTGGAGTATCAAAGAAACTAGGAGATCCAGGAGTACCAACTATACCATGCTCCATTAAAAGAAACTATGTTAAAACTGATTTATGTGATCCTAGAGCCGGTGTTAGTGTTATGCCTCTCTCTTTATATCGTAGACTTGATTTGAATAAGCTGACACCTACTGAAATCTCTTTGCAAATGGCCGATAAATCTACTGCTATACCCGTCGGTATTTGTGAGGATGTGCCTGTTGTGGTTGCAAATGTACTTTGTTATTCTTGATATTCCCGAGGACGACAGTATGTCGATTATTCTCGGTAGGCCTTTCCTAAATACTAAAGGGGCTGTTATTGATTGCAACAAAGGCAATGTCACTTTTCATGTTAATGGTAATGAGCATACGGTAAACTTTCCAAAGAAACAACCTCAAGTTCATAGTATCAATTCTATTGGAAAAATTTCAACCATTACAATTGGATGTTTTGAATGCTCTCTTCCTACCGTCAAAAAGAAATATGATATTCTTACTGTTGGGGACATGCATATCCCCGTTGAGGTAACCTAGTGTTATTCAAAAATTCTCCAGTTTCATGTTATTCTGAAGAAGTTTGTTAACAAGATGTGATCAACCTTGTTAATGGATTCCTTTTGATGAGCATGAGATGGATGAAGTTAGAAAGCACAACTCCCTGTACCCACTCTTTACTTTCTGTTATTTAGATTAAACTAGTCGTGGACCCGTGCATTCCACGGAGGCCATTATAATTATGAAAATGCTAATGTTCAAAAAAAAGAACATGAACCAAACATAAATTTGCATATGAAATTTAATTTTGATTTTCTTATTAACATTGAAGAGAATAACTAAAAGTAATTGCATAGCTAATTAAAGAAGGATGTCTTAAGACATGGATGATGGTTGAAAGTACACAACCATTTTATTAATTGACTAAAGGGTCATGAGAGTGAGAAAGAAGAAGACAATAATGGTTTTGTCCAAAAATTTATAGAAAGGACATACATGTACAATGTATAACAAAATAACATACGTCAATTTTTTTTAAAAGTTCCATGAAGATCTTGGATCAGTAACATTACAAAAAATGATAGATGCTAGATATAATAAGACTAATGTTGAATGGATGCATTTGATATCATTCGTAAGTTATATAGATGTGGGTTGATACAATTCTATTTAAAAGCAAAAGCTAGCTATACTCCCACAAGAAAGCTTCATACGTCTGCACCATGACGCATGGAGATCCTCCATTATATCATCACGTATTAAGCAACATAAATATGCTAAATTAGTACAAAGACCAAATATAACAAAGGGCATGAAAAAAGCAAATCTATATACCAATTGGATTAAGTGATATTGTTACCATATCCATTAAATGACCACCATAGGAGTAATCCTAGTCTGGTATGCTCAAGAGGTGTAGAAAACTGAAAGAAAATATGCAAGCCCTGATTAAACATTAGTGAAACCTAATGGAGGATAGTCTGGCCTTTCCCTACCTGATTGAACTTTACTCTGGTTCACTAAATATTGTTATGAAGAAAGAGAAAACAGCCTAAATCTTATTCCTTATCTTAAAATCTCATGATAACCTCAAAAAGTAAAATCTGATTATGATGTAAGGATGTAAGATGTTCAAACCCTGTGCTGAACTAGCTGATAATTTGCGCAACCAAAAACTGAAAATATGCTAACAGATGTCGTAGTAAATTAGTGAAACAACTAATCTGCACACATCGAAATTTAATTAGT
Source organism: Aegilops speltoides (assembly GCA_021437245.1). NCBI lineage: Eukaryota > Viridiplantae > Streptophyta > Magnoliopsida > Poales > Poaceae > Aegilops > Aegilops speltoides. The sequence continues at coordinate 253,969,556 of CM038143.1, forward strand.
AGATGAAGCATTAATCACAACTACTTTTTGAATTATTTAATTTTGTTCTATCATATATTAAATATAATCCGAGGTGTTAAGAAATATATGTTCCGAACCTGATCATTTTATTACAAAAAAGTCCTAATATTATATTTGGGGGAGCAAAATCATCGCCGGTGTTGTGAAATTAAAAAAGAAAAATAACTGAAATATTTTCTCCTGGTACATGTCAGATATTTGGCAATTTCTGTATGTGCAAGATATATGAGTAACCATTACCACATAAGGCTTGTTTGTGTAATGTCAATCTTGAGAAAAGAAATTCCTGCAATTTTCTTTGTTTTCCTGCAACAGAATTGTAGAAATACACAAGTAGTTTTAAAATAAAAATTAAGTAGCACACGATCACATTAATTATCTTCCCTTGGTTAGAGTACAGGCACGGAAGGTCTGGTACTTTGTGTCCACCAAAAAGGCTTTCGCCCCGCTTTATATATAAAGCAAACCGCCAAGAGCACACATACACGAACTAGTCTAGAACACACACACCCAAGTCACACAACAAGAAGTACAAAGGTTCTGCTAAGGGCACGGCTCAACAAGCCCAAAAGAAACAAAAAGGACGTGGCCGAGGCAAGGCATCTAACTGCCCGGGGGCGACAGACGGACGGCCATCGAGTGAAGGACGTTGTTTAAGGCGGTGATGGCGTCGCAATCCTTAGGGCGGCTAAGCGGCCACCAAAGCTGCAAGTAACCAGACAGTTTGAAGAGAGCATCAATAGCCCGTTGAATAGGAATTCGCTGAATCACAAGCTTATGGCGAATCATCCATAGAGTCCACGCAAGCACCCCAATCTCGAGCCACCTAATGTGGCAAGAGGGCAGAGGGGAGTTCTGGAGTTCGGTGAAGAGGTCGGGGAAGTTGGTGTGGCACCAATCACCTCCCACAGCCTCCCTAAAGCAGCTCCACATGAATTGAGCTGAGACACAGGAGAAGAAGATGTGATTCGAATCTTCGGGGGTACCACACAGAGGACAGAGGCCGGACCCAGGGCCATTGCGTTTGTGGACCTCCACCCCAGACGGAACCCTTCCGCGGATCCATTGCCACATGAATATCCGAATTTTCAGTGGCAGGCAGATGGACCAAACCGCAGGGAGGGGGGAGGAGCGGAGGAGGGGGCGATGATCGTGTAAAGGGACTTGGTGGAGAATTGGCCCGAAGGCTCAAGACGCCACCGCACCTCGTCCGGGCCAGCATCCACCACCGGCTCATGGAGAGCGACGCAATCAAGCAGCTCAAGCCACACAGTGGCTTACGGAGACCCAAATTGCCTCCGGAAGGCGAGGCGCCCTAAGTCAATAAGGGCCCTCTCAACTGAGATCAAGGGGGCGACAGCGATGGAGAAGAGGTTGGGAAGCGGGCAGCAAAGGGGGTGTCTCCCGCCCAACGGTTGAACCAGAACAACGTCGCCGTACCCGATCCAACCGAGATGGAGGTCCCAATACGGAGGACGTACCTAAACTAGGAACCGCCGGATCTTTGACAAAAGGCCAGGGGCTGTCCCCGCAGGTACTTGTTCCGGATGATGTCGAGCTAGAGACCACCATGCCCTTGCGAAATGCGCCAGAGCCAGTGGGTGAGGAGGGCAATATTCATGCGCTTAGAGCACATGATACCGAGGCCTCCCTGGTCCTGGGGCTTGCAGATGTCCGGCCAGCTAACCATATGGTACTTCTGCTTATTGTTGTCGCTGACCTAATAGAAGCGAGATTGGATTGTGGCGATCTCATGGTGAAGGGTCTCACGGAGGCTATAGAAACTCATAAGGAACAGGAGGAGGCTAGTGAGGGAGGAGTTAATGAGGATCGTCCGAGCCGCCTTCGACAGCCACCTACCCTGCCAAGGCTCCATGCATGTTTGCAACTTGGTTAGCGTGGGGTGCAAGTCCGCAACGATAAGCTGAGAGTCACTGATGGGGGTTCCCAAGTACGTCGTGGGGAAGGAGCTAAGGCGGCAGTTGAGGCGGTTGGCGATGTCGAGGGCTTCTGCCGGAGAATAGACCATTACCATCACATCACTCTCGTCGAAGTTGATCTTGAGGCCAGACATGTTTTGGAAGCATAGAAGGAGGAACTTGAGGTTAGTGATGTCCGTGTTCGAACCTTCAACTATGATGATGGTATCGTCGGCGTATTGGAGCATGGAGATCCCGGAGCCGCCGGCCAGATGAGGGGTGATCCCACGAATATGGCCCGCGACCTTGGCCTTATCTAGGATGGCGGCAAGCGCGTCCACTACCATATTGAACAAGAATGGAGAGAAATGATCGCCTTGTCTAACCCCACACAGGGTGGGGAAGTAGGGGCCAATCTCCCCATTGATGTTCACGGCGGTATGACCGCAGGACACCATCTGCATCATCCGGGTGATCCATCGATCATCGAAGCCCTTCCGGAGCAAAACTCCCCGAAGGAAGGACCAACTAACAGTGTCATAGGCCTTATGAAAGTCAATTTTCAGGAAGACCGCCTTGAGGTATTTAGACCGGACCTCATGGAGGACTTCATCGAGAACTAGCACCCCATCCAGGATATACCGCCCTCGCACGAAGGCGGACTGGTTGTGGTGGGTAATGAGGTCAGCTAGCAGGGTCACCCTATTGGCGTACCCTTTCGCCAGAATACGGAAGATCACATTGATCACCGTGATCGGACGAAGCTGGCGAATGTCGGAGGCCCCCGGCACTTTGGGAATGAGCGAAATGATCCCATAGTTGAGGCGACCGAGGTTGATGGTCCCAACGTAAAACTCCTCAAAGATGGCCATGATTTCAGGCTTAATCACATTCCAGAAGGTCTGGAAGAATTTAACCAGAAGGCCGTCAGGTCCCGGGGCCGAGGAGGGGTTCATGCCTCTAATTGTCGTCCAGACCTCATCCTCGGAAAATGGGGCCGTGAGAGCCGCATTCTTCGCAGCGGAGACAAGCTGGCGGCCAGACCAGCAATCGTGGGCCAGAGAGAGACCGCTCCTAGGAGACGAGGAGAATAGGGATCGATAGAACCCGTCGACATGGGCCCTAATGTCACTTTAGGACTGCAGAAGGGTCGGGCCGTCCCAGAGGAGAGGGATGGTGTTGCGTCTACGACGCCCATTCGCGATGGCCTGAAAGTAGGCTGTGTTCGCATCGCCCTTCAGGACCCATTTCTGGGACCCCCGCAAGCGCCAGTAAGCCTCCTCGTCCGTGTAGATGATGGAGAGTTGGTCCTCCAGGTCATACCGGGAGAGCCACTCATTAGGGGAGAGGCCTACCATGTCAGCCCGGAGGTCAAGAGCCCGAATGGCGGTTAGCAAGGCCTTTTTCCGCTCATGGAGGTCGCAACCCAGGTTGGCACCCCACCCTTTCATGAACTGTCGGCCGCGTTTGGCACAGAGATGCCAAGAGTAAATAGCCGAGGGGGGTGGGAGAGACCGGGTCTCCACATAGCGGGCCCCTACAGCCTCCACGAATCCAGTTTGGGACAACCAGAATGTCTCAAATTGAAATCGTGGAGGGATTGGGGGGTCGCTCGTCGGAGTAGGACAAGAGAAGAGGAACGTGGTCGGAGCCGATCCGAGTGATGGCCCGGAAGGAAGCCAGAGGGCAGCGGAGGTCCCATTCCGGGGAAGCTAAGACCCGGTCCAAGACGGATTGGGTCAGGGAGGCTTGACGATTGGTCCAGGTGAACCTGGCACCAATCCTGTCAATCTCGCGAAGACCAAGATCAGCAATGCAGAAATTAAACATTTGCATACGTGCAAAGTTGACGTGATCATTATACTTGTTTTCCGCGAAGCGGAGGAGGTTAAAATCGACCCTGACAACCACGGGCAAGGAGGCCACAGAGACCTTCCAGTTAAGCTCCTCGAGGAAGGACGATGATCTACTATGGTCAGCCAGGCCATAGATGATGATAACCTCCCATTTGAAATTCAGGGCCCATTCATAGAGCTCCATACTAACAAAGAACGAGACCTAGTCCATACTTCCCACCTCGAAGGTGGCATCCTTCCCAACTAGAAGGATGCCACCCTAATGGCCGGTATTCCCACTAGAAAGGAGCCAGTGCCATGTAAAGAGGTGGGAATTCAGCCTATCAAGCTCCGGTGGGGAGAAGTCGTAGCGCATGGTTTCCTAGATCGCCACTCTATCAATATGCTCATCGCGCAAGTACTCGATGAGTTGGCGGCATCGGCCATCATGGTCGAACCCGCGGATGTTCCAGAATAAGGCACGCATTAAGGACCATTGGGGGCTGCTTGACCCCAGGACGCGGGAAGCGCTTTGGGCGCGAAGAGCGGCAGTGCGACAGCTGGTGAGGCCACGAGGCTCGGCTGCCACCAGCGGGGTGCGGCCAGCAGACTGTGCAGCCGCCGGAGAAGGGGCCGGAGGGATTGAGGGGGCGAGGAGGGCCTGGCGTGCCTCTGCGAATTTTCTATCAAGAATCTCGCGAGCCTGGATGGCCGCAATCTGCACTAAGGGGGGAACGGCTTCCCCCTGAAAATGATCGCGGAGTCTGACGCAACCTTTGCAAGGTGACCAAGTGGGACCGCTTCGAGCGCAGAAAATGAGCAAGTAGAAGCAGAGGGGGGCAGGCGACTGCACCAGTGTTCCGGCACCGCCCGAGAGCTCCAGCCTTCGGGGATGGGCAGAGCTGGCTACCGTCCCGGCCGGGCGGCCACAAGCCGGTCACTCTGTCATGAGGCTGACACCGGGTGGAGGAGGATCGACCACGGCGGGAGTAGGTCGCGGACCATGGGGAGGGGCTGGGTAGCCACCGGGTGGTCACCCGAGTCCCACCCTTCCTGTCGGGGTCAGCCACACCATGAGGAGTAGTGCCGGCTGGGTGCGCCGAGGCGCCGGGGATGGTGCGGAAGCCGGCAGCAGGGGATCGAGGCGGAGGAGCCTCGGCTACCGCTGGCAGCGGAGACGGTGTGGGAGCGGCTGCCGTGGGTGGTGGGGGGTCCTCGGGGACCAGCGTCGGGAAGGGCGAGCTGGAGCGGCGGGGCGAGTCGTCCTGGGGTGCCGACGAGAGGGTGGTCGGGGAAGGGCATGCCGCGACCTGGGCCCCAGCTGTAGGGGAGGCCAGGATGGAGGGTGAGGGAGTCCTGGATTAGGGGGTGTCCGGATGGCCGGACTATAGCCTTTGGTCGGACTCCTGGACTATGAAGATACAAGATTGAAGACTTCATCCCATGTCCGGATGGGACTTTCCTTGGCGTGGAAGGCAAGCTTGGCGATACGGATATGTAGATCTCCTACCATTGTAACCGACTCTGTGTAACCCTAACCCTCTTCGGTGCCTATATAAACCGTTTAGTCCGTAGGACAGAACAACAATCGTACCATAGGCTAGCTTCTAGGGTTTAGCCTCTCTGATCTCGTGGTAGATCTACTCTTGTACTACCCATATCATCAGCATTAATCAAGCAGGAGTAGGGTTTTATCTCCATCGAGAGGGCCCGAACCTGGGTAAAAACATCGTGTCCCTTGTCTCCTGTTACCATCCGCCTAGACGCACAGTTCGGGACGCCCTACCCGAGATCCGCCGGTTTTGACACCGACATTGGTGCTTTCATTGAGAGTTCCTCTGTGTCGTCATCTTTAGGCCTGATGGCTCCTCCGATCAACAACAACGATGCGGTCCAGGGTGAGACTTTTTCCCCGGAAAGATCTTCGTATTCGGCGGCTTTGCACTGCGGGCCAATTCGCTTGGCCATCTGGAGCAGATTGAAAGCTATGCCCCTGGCCATCAGGTCAGATTTGGAAGTTTGAACTATACGGCTGACGTCCGCGGAGACTTGATCTTCGATGGGTTCGAGCCGCAGCCAAGCGCGCTGCACTGTCGCGATGGGCATGATCTAGCTCTGCCGCCGGACAGTGCCCTGGAGGCCGCACAAGTGTCCGCTCCGACCCTTAGCTCAGAGCCGACTGCGCCGATCAAAGACGGGTGGCTGGACACCGCCTCGGGGGCTGCTATCTCTACGGCGATAGAGACGAACACCAACCCTGTCCTTTGCGAAGCTCGTGACTCCAAGGCGCCGGACTCCTCTCCGGACTCTGAACCTTCCGCGCCCCCTGCCAATCGCTGATTGGGCGCCGATCATGGAGTTCACCACCACGGACATCTTTCAGCACTCGCCCTTCGGCGACATCCTGACTTCACTAAAGTCTCTCTCTTTATTAGGAGAGCCCTGGCCGGACTATGGTCAGCAAGGTTGGGATGCGGACGACGAAGAAATTTGACTCCCACCCACCACCCACTTTGTACCACTGTCAAAATTTTAAATGACGTGCTCAACTTCGACTCCGAAGACATCGACGGTACGGACGACGATGTAGGAGACAAACATGAACCAGTACCTATAGGGCACTGGACAGCCACCTCATCTCACGATGTATACATGGTGGACACACCTAAAGGAAGCGACGACGAGGAACAACGGGATGCCACGAGGGATCATCCCCTCGAAAAGCAGTTAAAATGGCGATGTAAGCGCCGCTCAAAGTCCCGTCTCGACAAAGACAGCAGCCATTCAGACCCAGCCATAGAGCAGGTGAAAGCACATTTGCTCCCTCGGTGGTTTTGGTAATTAATGACAACATACTTTGTGGTTGGACTAATGCTTTTATCAAGTATGTTTCAGGAAATTCAATCACATTGGCATGGCAAAAGGATCAAGAGGTGGACCCCTAAAATGCTAAGGCAAGCATTGGCAAAAGCTCAAGACTCCATTTTTGGTTTAGTGATCCAAGATCACATTGAGTCCATAGGAAAGCCAATACTATTAAAAGGGATGAGGTTATGATAATGATCCGTTGCTCAAAGTGCTTAGTGATACATCTCCTAAACTATCAAGAACCTTCACTTCCATTATACACTCATAAGTAATCTCGGTCCCACCGATTTCCTAAACTCACCACACCGAGATGAACCACCTCACCATATAGCCAAACCCTAGAAATCTCGGATTTTCCGATTCTGAACTCGGTCTCACCGAAACTTGTGTTGCCAAGCTTGTGTAACCTTCTGTCATCAAATCGGTGTCACCGAGATGATGAAGTCGGTCCCACCGAGATTGGCAAGCCCTAGTCTTTACACGAATCGGACTCACCGAGATTGTATTTTCGGTCCCAACGAAAAACCCAACGTTCACATGTTTTGAACTTTCGGTCTCACCGAGTTGTCAACTTCGGTCTGACCGAGATTGGTCAAATGTGTGTAACGGTTGGATTTTGTGTGGAGGCTATAAATACCCCTCCACCACCTCTTCATTCGTGGAGAGAGCCATCAGAAAGAACTACCACTCCTACCTTACATTTCTGAGAAGAAAACTACCTACCCTTGTGTTGAGATCAAGTTGCTCCACTCCCACCATATGAAGCTTGATCTCTAGCCTTCCTAAGTTGCTTTCCACTCAATCCTTTCTTCCACCACCGCCAAATCGGTGAGGAGAGTTGAGTGTTGGGGAGATTATCATTTGAAGCACAAGAGCAAGGAGTTCATCATCATCAACACCATCTATTACCTTTTGGAGGGTGGTGCCTCCTAGATTGGTTAGGTGTCGCTTGGGAGCCTCCACGAGATGTGGAGTTGAACCAAGAAGTTTGTAAGGGCAAGGAGATCGCCTACTTCGTGAAGATCTACCCCGAGTAAGGCTAGCCCTCCGTGGGCGTGGCCATGATGGCATAGACAAGGTTGCTTCTTCGTGGACCCTTCGTGGGTGGAGCCTCCGTGGACTCTCGCAGCCGCTACCCTCCGTGGGTTGAAGTCTCCATCAACGTGGATTGACAATAGCACCACCTATCGGAACCACGAGAAAAATCTCCGTGTTCCAAATTGCGCTTGATCTTCTCCACTTCTCTTTACTACTTGTGCAATTTACTTTCCGCTGCCCATACTCTAGAATTGCATGTGTAGTATGCTACTTGACTTGTGTGATATGCAAAATCTGCCAAAAACTTGTCTTTGTCAAAAGGCATAATTTTTATCTTGTCGAGTAGTCTAATCACCCCCCCTCTAGACACTCTCACCTTCTTCGATCCTACAATTGGTATCGAGCTTTGGTCTCCATTGCTTTGGTTTACACACCATCGGAGGAAGATGGACGTGTCTACGTTTGGGAGTGTTAGTCATAGAGTGCCTATTCTTGATGGAGTGTCCTATAACTCGTGGAGGATTGAAATGCTTATTATCTTTAAGATGTATAACTTACGCAAATATGTTGAAACCCCATATGTGCCTCCATTTGACCCCTTGCACCCTACCATGGATGAAGAGCTTGATTTGCTTCGTAACCTTAGAACTGTAAATCTTATCATTAGAGGTTTGCCCGATAACTTGCTTAAGCTTGTCACAAACTTTGAGTGCGCCTATGCCATGTGGAAGTTCTTAGAAGAACTTTATCCGGACTACTCTTTGAGAGGTCTTGATGAAATTCTATACAAGACTATTGAATTTGATATGATGCGCCCCAATGATCCCAACTTTGATAAATGCTTCTTTGAGCTTCGTGATCTTATGAAAAAGAAGGGTGATCCTTGTCTTATCAACGATCTTATTAGAAATGCTCTTGTATTGCATTCCGATGATTATTGTCACATTGACAAAACTAATGCAAGTTGTTGTCAAATTGACCTAGGTATTGATGATGAACAATCTATGGGTCAATATGATGATGAGCATGAGCATGATGATGATTACTCCGATTCGGACACCGAGCTAGACAAGATCATGAAGAGTCTCAATCTTATGGCGAATCTGAGAGACTACATATCCGGTGGAAAAGAGTGGATTCTTGATAGTGGATGCACCGATCACATGACCGGAGACGAAGACATGTTTAGAGAGCTTGCAAAGAACGATGGTCCACGCAAGTATGTGACTTTTGGAGACAACTCCAAGGGTAAGGTACTTGGCCTTGGTAAGGTGGCCATATCCCATGATAGCTCTATTCAAAATGTCATGCTTGTTGAATCACTTGGATACAATTTACTTTCCGTGTCTAGATTAGCTGACTTTGGATTCAATGTGCTATTCACCAAAGTAGATTGCCAAGTCTTTCGTCGTGACAATCATAACATGGTATTTACCGTATCCGTAGAGGTGATCTATATATTGTTGATTTCACTAAGAAAGCTCAACCTAGAACTTGCTTCATTGCTAAATCCGCTAAAGGTTGGTTATGGCATAGAAGGCTTGGACATGTTGGTATGCGTAATCTAGACAAGCTAATCAAAGGTGATCATATTCTTGGTGTTAAAGATGTTTTCTTTGACAAAGATAGACTTTGTAGTGCTTGTCAGCAGAAAACAAGTAGGTGGAAGTCATCCGTGAAGAACATCATGACCACAAGGAGACCGCTTGAGCTTCTTCATATGGATCTTTCGTCCCAATGCTTACAAAAGCCTTGGTGGTAACTCCTTTGGTCTAGTTATAGTTGATGATTATTCCAGATTTACGTGGGTATTTTTCCTTGATGACAAATCACAGGTTCAGAGAATCTTCAAAACCTTTGCCAGAAAGGCCCAAAATCAATTTGAAGTGAAGATCAAGAAAGTTCAGAGTGACAATGGAACGGAGTTCAAGAACGCCCATGTAGACTCTTTTCTCGATGAGGAAGGGATTCTACATGAGTTCTCGGCTACGTACACTCCTCAACAAAATGGAGTTGTTGAGGGGAAGAACCGAACGCTCATAGAGATGGCGAGAACGATGCTTGATGAATACAAGACACCGAAGCACTTTTGGGGAGAAGCCGTCGAGACAGCTTGTCATGCAATCAACAGGCTTTATCTTCATAAGCTCCTCGGCAAGACATCATACGAGCTCCTCACCGGTAACATACCCCAAGTGGGATACTTTCGTGTCTTTGGTTCAAAATGCTATATCCTTGATAAGCATCGTCGGTCTAAATTTGCTCCTAAAACTCATGAATGTTTTTTTCTCGGTTATGGATCAGACTCCCACACCTACCGTGTTCACAATAATTTCACCCAAAGGTTGAAGAGACGGTAGATGTGAAGTTTGATGAATCTAATGGCTCGCAAGTAGAGAAAATGCCTATTGATGTAGGAGACAAGGACCCATCGAAGCCATTCAAGATTTATCTATTGGAAAGATTCGTCCCATGGAAGTGAAGGAGAGTACCTCATCTACATATGTGGAGCCCCCACCTCACGGCAAGATGAACCTCAAGGCAACATGGAGGCCTCCACAAGTGGAACTCACCAAGATGAGGAAGTGCAACAAGAAGATCCACCACAACCTCCTTCTCCACCGCCTCAAGACAACACCAACAACAATGAAGAAGAAGAAGAGGAAGATGAGGATGATGAGGAAGCTCAGCCACGACCACAACAAAAGCTATCCCGAGTCCGAGCAAGAGTCAAGAAGAATCATCCCGTGGAACAAATGATGAATGACATCGACCGGAGAATTACTCGCCTAAAACTCGCTTAGCTAACTTTTGTGAGCATTACTCATTTATCTCTAGTCTTGAACCTATGAAGGTAGAAGAAGCACTTGAAGACCCGGATTGGGTGAACGCTATGCACGAAGAGCTACACAACTTCGAGAGGAAGAATGTATGGACTTTGGTAGAGAAGCCCAAGGATGATCAAAACGTCATTGGAACCAAATGGGTGTTTCAGACCAAGCAAGATGAAGATGGACAAGTCATCCGCAACAAGTCTCGTCTCGTAGCTCAAGGTTACACACAAGTCGAAGGTATGGACTATGGTGAGACCTATGCCCCCGTTGCTAGACTTGAGTCTATTCGCATTCTTCTTGCTTATGCCAATCACCATGATATTACTCTCTATCAAATGGATATCAAAAGTGCTTTTCTAAATGGTGAAATTGAGGAGGAAGTATTTGTGAAACAACCTCCCGGATTTGTGAATCCTAAAAAGCCTAATCATGTTTACAAGTTGCACAAAGCTCTTTATGGTCTTAAACAAGCTCCTAGAGCTTGGTACAAATGCTTGACTAGCTTTCTTCTTGAAAAGGATTTGAGATTGGAAAATAGACTCAATGCTATTCACTTAAAAGGGTTGATGGTGAACTATTTGTGTGCCAAATATATGTTGATGATATTATCTTTGGTTCAACTAACCCTCATTTTAGCGAGAAGTTTGGAAAGCTTATGTCGGAGAAGTATGAGATGTCCATGATGAGTGAACTCAAATTCTTCCTTGGGTTGCAAATCAAGCAATCTAAGGAGGGTACTTTTGTCTCACAAACAAAGTACACCAAGGATCTCTTCAAGAAGTTCAACATGCAAGAAAGCAAAGGTATGAAAACCCCCATGCCTACAAGTGGACATAATGACTTGACAAAAGACAGAGAACCTGTTGATCAAAAGGTTTACCGATCTATGATTGGTTCTCTACTATATCTTTGTGCTTCTCGTCCTGACATAATGTTGAGTGTATGCATGTGTGCTCAATATCAAGCAGCCCCTAAAGAATGTCATCTTAAAGCTGTTAAAAGAATTGTGAGATATTTGATACACACACCTAACTTTGGCATTTGATATCCTAAGAGAGCCTCTTTCGATCTTGTTGGCTATTCCGACTCGGACTATGCTGGAGACAGGGTTGATAGAAAGTCAACTTCCGGTACGTGTCAATTCCTTGGTCGATCCCTTGTATCTTGGTCCTCCAAGAAACAAAATTCGTATCTTTATCCACCGCCAAGCGTAATATATTGCTGCTGGTTCATGTTGTGCTCAGTTGCTATGGATGACACAAACGCTTAAGGATTATGGGATACATGTGAGACATGTTCCTTTGCTTTGTGACAATGAGAGTGCGATTAAGATTGGACACAATCCCGCAACACTCTCGAATCTAAACATATTGAAGTTCGTCACCATTTTATTCGTGATCACATTGCCAAGGGTGACATTAATCTTAAGCATGTTCGATCGACAAACAACTTGCAGATATCTTTACAAAACCACTTGATGAGAAAGTGTTTTGTCGCTTAAGGAGTGAGTTGAACATCATTGATGCTTCAAACTTGGAGTGAAAACTCCATTGATGCATGCAAGGCATGAGCCTACTTGACTAATCCTTGATATTTCTCTTATGATGATGATCATATGTCTTGGACACATTTGCCCCCTTGTATTGCATCTAACTCCTTGCAGGTACTTGGATGATCTACATTCCACAAGATTACCACACACTTAAATATTGAGTAATCTTGTCATTGACCAAGTATCTAGCCCTTTGGGATGTTGAGTTCAAGGAACAAAATTCCACATATCCTTTTTGACACCTTATACATCTAGTATTTCACTCTTGTCATCTTGGATATTCTTGAGTATTTCCTTGCTTGCCTAACCCATGTAGGAAGATGAACTACACAAGTGGAAATGGTGCTCCAACTTCACATTCTATGAGCACCTACATCAAGTTCACCTACATGAACAAAGCAACAACAAGCCCAAGGTATGTTCTTCACATCTTCAAGGAGCTTTGCTCAAAGTCATGAGTATAAGCAGCTTCATAAGATGTGGACACATCAAATGCTTAATCGAAAAATGGCAACCCCATTTTGAGCTTAACCGATGAGTATGACCTATGATCAAATGTTCTCATTTGACTCCTAAGTCAATACACTCAAACATAGGTGACCTTGTCGCCGACCCTTATCTAGATGAAGTACATCTGTTTTGGAATCTTTCTATTTTCTCTTAAAAAAACTTCATCTAGCAATCTTTTTTATTTCTATTCTTCTGTTTTTGTGAATATACTTTTGGCTCTGATCAATTCCTTGAAAATCCTTTACAAATTCATTGCAAATCCTTTGAAACATTCCTTGCAAAGTGAGCTGAATTATTTCAGATTTCCTTGAATTAAACTCAAGGCCACCGACTTAAAAATTTCGGTCTGACCAAAAAGGATCTGCCCTAAGTCCTCGACTTTCGGACCCACCGATCCATCTAATTCGTGTCACCGATTTTCTTTCAGATATCATCGCTCTGCAGCTCCACTCAATGATTCTCTATGCATGTTTCTTATTGCCTGCTAGTGATTCTTCAGATCCCACTTCTTTCCATCTTACCCGACCTTCCTAGTTTGCTGTCCTTTTCGCACTTGATGTCAAAGGGGAGAAGATTTAGGGGAGATAAGGGAGAAGAGAAGATTTAGGGGAGAAGAAGAGCAATCTTATCTCAAGGGGGAGAGAATCACATCAAAGCTTTGTCATGTTCCACATTGGATATTACTTTTGGCATCATTCTTTTGATTTTGCTTTTTCCTCAAAGGGAGAGGAACCTTCACAATTGATATCTTATGGAAAGCAAAATCTCTCAGAGTTCATTGAAAATCTTTTAGCTTCGGAGACATGTTTGCTGTTTCAAGCTAGTGCTCAATATGAGACACTCTTTATACATGTCATCCTCGGCTTGGTACTCTTGATGTTCTTGCAGTTGGTTGAAGAAATACCCTTGTGTTATCTAACCCTGTTTTCCCAAGTCTATTTCTTCAGGTACAATGCCAAGGAACCTCAAGGTAAGTATATGCATCTTGCAGAATGTGCATGATGGTGACTTGCTTGTGAATATCTGTTTGCAAGAAATCACCATGCACATATGCATTATCACTCACTTCTTTTCATCTGCTCTGATGCATATAGCCAAGCTGCATGTAGCACATCTTGCCTTTCTCTCTTGTGTGCTTGTGGTAGTCCAAAACCATAATTTATGAAAATCTTGCACACTTGTAGGGGGAGCCTGTGCACTACATGCTTGTCAAAGCTTTAGTGATAATTCTGTCTTTCTTTCAGTAAGCTTTGATGTCTTATTTTGTGTGTTGCCATCAATTACCAAAAAGGGGGAGATTGAAAGCACATTTGCTCCCTGGGTGGTTTTGGTAATTAATGACAACATACTTTGTGGTTGGACTAATGCTTTTATCAAGTATGTTTCAGAAATTCAATCACATTGGCATGGCAAAAGGATCAAGAGGTGGACCCCTAAAATGCTAAGGCAAGCATTGGGAAAAGCTCAAGACTCCATTTTTGGTTTAGTGATCCAAGATCACATTGAGTCCATAGGAAAGCCAATACTATTAAAAGGGATGAGGTTATGATAATGATCTGTTGCTCAAAGTGCTTAGTGATACATCTCCTAAACTATCAAGAACCTTCACTTCCATTATACACTCATAAGTAATCTCGGTCCCACCGATTTCCTAAACTCAGTGACACCGAGATGAACCACCTCACCCATATAGCCAAACCCTAGAAATCTCGGATTTTCCGATTCTCAACTCGGTCTCACCAAACTTGTGTTGCCAAGCTTCAGAACCTTCGTCATCAAATCGGTGTCACCGAGATGATGAAGTCGGTCCCACCGAGATTGGCAAGCCCTAGTCTTTACACTAATCGGACTCACCGAGATTGTATTTTCGTCCCACCGAAAACCCAACGCTCACATGTTTTGAACTTTCGGTCTCACCGAGTTGTCAACTTCGGTCCGACCGAGATTGGTCAAATGTGTGTAACGGTTGGATTTTGTGTGGAGGCTATAAATACCCCTCCACCCCTCTTCATTCGTGGAGAGAGCCATCGAAAGAACTACCACTCCTACCTTACATTTCGAGAAGAAAACTACCTACCCTTGTGTTGAGATCAAGTTGCTCCACTCCCACCATATGAAGCTTGATCTCTAGCCTTCCCAAGTTGCTTTCCACTCAATCCTTTCTTCCACCACAGCCAAATCAGTGAGGAGAGTTGAGTGTTGGGGAGATTATCATTTGAAGCACAAGAGCAAGGAGTTCATCATCATCAACACCATCTATTACCTTTTGGAGGGTGGTGCCTCCTAGATTGGTTAGGTGTCGCTTGGGAGCCTCCACGAGATGTGGAGTTGAACCAAGAAGTTTGTAAGGGCAAGGAGATCGCCTACTTCGTGAAGATCTACCCCGAGTAAGGCTAGCCTCCGTGGGCGAGGCCATGATGGCATAGACAAGGTTGCTTCTTCGTGGACCCTTCGTGGGTGGAGCCTCCGTGGACTCTCGCAGCTACCCTCCGTGGGTTGAAGTCTCCATCAACGTGGATTGACGATAGCACCACCTATCGGAACCACGAGAAAAATCTCCGTGTTCCAAATTGCGCTTGATCTTCTCCACTTCTCTTTACTACTTGTGCAATTTACTTTCCGCTGCCCATACTCTAGAATTGCATGTGTAGTATGCTACTTGACTTGTGTGATATGCAAAATCTGCCAAAAACTTGTCTTTGTCAAAAGGCATAATTTTTATCTTGTCGAGTAGTCTAATCACCCCCCCCCTCTAGACACTCTCACCTTCTTCGATCCTACAGCAGGCTTAACCGTGGATCATTTAACATGCTATCAAGCAACCGTCCGAAGAGGACAACCTGGATAAACAATCCGTCCCCGGCGAAGATAACAAATCGGACGATCTCACGCCGGACAAGTTGCCGGAGCAGAAGAACCTCCAAAAGGCTCGCCGCCATCGCTGTAGCCTAGAAAAAAAAGCGTATGTAAGCTCAAAACAGCGGAAGATGTGCTCAGAATCAGATGGAGCAAAGTACTCAACACCGCAGATAAATACGGCGATAGTCGCTGAACAAAGAGCTACCCGAAGCGAAAACTACTGCCCGAATTTGACGAGGAGGCCGTAGAGCCCCCACAATCAAAGAACAAGGAGACCACCCGGTCGGATAGACGACCCCATGGCAAACATACAGCGGCAAATGGCACCACACACAAGCCGGCACGCGATCCGCACACGGATTCACATCAAAAAGATGGCCCAGCTAGATCTATCTACGGGCCAAGAAAGCAAGATCTAGTGAGCAATGCAACACATCAAGTATCCGAATATTACGGTACACCTAAATATAGGGGTGCCGCACACCCCCTATGTTTCACCGATGAGGTTCTGGATTATGAATTTCCAGCGGGATTCAAACCCGTAAACATAGAGGCATACGACGGAACAACAGACCCTGGAGTCTGGATCGAGGATTACATCCTCCACATACACATGGCTAGAGGAGATGACCTCCACGCCATAAAATACTTACCCCTCAAGCTCAAAGGGCCAGCCCGGCATTGGCTCAAAATCCTACCCGAAAACACCAAAGTTGGGAAGAGCTCGAGGATGCTTTTCGGGCAAATTTTCAAGGGACCTATGTCCGACCTCCGGATGCAAATGATTTAAGTCACATAACTCAACAACCCGGAGAGTCAGCCCGAAAATTCTAGAATAGATTCCTTACTAAAAAGAACCAAATAGTCGACTATCCGTACGCCGAAGCACTAGCAGCTTTCAAACACAACGTTCGAGATGAATGGCTCGCCAGACACCTCGGCCAAGAAAAGCCAAGAACAATGGCCGCATTAACAAGCCTCATGACCCGCTTTTGCGCGGGAGAGGATAGCTGGCTGGCAAGATGCGCATCAGCACCCAAGTACATCTGAAGTCAGGGATGGAAACGGGAAACCGCGACGCAGCAAGGACCAGCGCCGGACAAAGGGAAACAACCCGAAGAGCACGACAGTCAACGCCGGATTCAAAAGCTCACGGCAGAATCATAAAAAACTGCCCCTTAAGGATAACAAGGACGAGCTATCTAACTTAAACAAAATCTTGGACAAGATATGCCAAATCCACAGTACTCTCGGGAAGCCTGCAAACCATACCCACAGAGATTGTTGGGTCTTCAAGCAGTCCGGCAAACTCAACGCCGAACACAAGGGGCTCGACACACCAAGCGAGGACGATGACGAACCCCACAAGCAGAGCACCGGAAAACAAAAGAATTTCCCACAAGAAGTCAAAAAAGTAAACTCACTTTACGTGACAAAAGGGAAAAACAGAATGGCGCCCATAGAGATACACGCCATGCGGCCTATCCCAGAGTAGTCCCGCCACTGGTTATTAAAACCAATCACCTTGGACCATCAGGATTACTCTAGAAGTATCCGAAATGTAGGATGGACTGCCTTGATATTAGATCCGATAATCGACGGACTCCAATTTACACAAGTCCTAATGGATGGAGGCAGTGATCTAAACCTGCTATATCAGGACACAATCCGCAAAATGGGGATAGACCCAGCCAAAATTTGCCATAGCAACACTTCCTTTCAAGGGGTAATGCTAGGTCCATATGCCCATTGTACGGGCTCTCTACTGCTAGAAGTTGTGTTCGGCTCACCCGACAACTTCCGCCGCGAATAGTTAAACTTCCACCTCGCCCCATTTGCAAGTAGCTACCAAGCACTAATGGGACGCGAAGCTTTCGCCCGCTTTAACGCAATACCGCATTATGCATCCCTCACACTTAAAATGCCTGGTCTGCGAGGCATCATCTCCTTAAAGGGAGATATCGAGTGTTCCTCGAGAGCAGAAGATTGTGTGACTGCCTTGACAGCCACACACTAAACCGGCTTCACTAATCAAAGCACCTCAACAGGTCGTTCAGACCCCGGACACGGTTAGACGAGTCCGGCGCAAACATACAAGGGCTCACTAGCCGCATACCCCCGCACAAGGTGCTCCGCGCATGTACAACAAGAGACAATAAAGCTCAATTTTATTCATTTTTTGAATCGTACTTTGTTTATTTAATATAACGTACATTCTTGCACGATCTTTTTCAACTAAGTTCTCTCTTTACAGATGAACACCGTATACACCTGCTCGTGATATGACACAACGGAGACACAAAGCGCAGACGCAAGAGGGACCTCGTGACAAGGATTATTTTCAGATTAAGACCTGCGTAAACCTTTTTACTCGTCTCTTGTTGATACACATCCCCGGTTTCTTGTTATAACCGAGGAGGAGGTCATGCGCTTTGGCATGGGCCACGCCGAATTTTATGCTGCACTGACACCAGGGCTTATTACCAAGGGTGTTGTTCGCCCGCTTTCATAAAGATCGAATACCTTAGGGAGTGTTCGCGCCTCGAAGTTAGGCCTTATATGCATCAGCTCCGATTCATGTCTTTGGTCAAATGTTGGGTTTGCCCGCCTCTGTGTTTTGCTGCCTTACGCTTCGCTTTATCGGCTAAGGCGGCACCAGGAGAACTATCGCAATTGTGCCCTTGTTCGCCAAAGTAGCACCTCAAGAGAGAAAGCTGAAAATTGATCGTCATGATATAGCGTGAGACTGGTCAACCACTCGATGACCCGCCGAATCTTTTAGGATTCTTCGCTTGACGAAGGGTCGCTTCCGCCAGCACTTACGCGCCTCGATTCGGGTGAGCGCGTGCCCCTAGGGGCTATATAGTAGCCCCACCGTCAAACTCCTATGGCTAAGTGAAAGTGATAAAGCATTATAGTCCGGTTGCCTAGTTTGCCGCTACCACCTCCTTTATAGGACCAAGACGTTGGATCAAGTGTGAAAATGCACTTTTGCAAACACCCCACATTATATGCGTAAATGTCAAGACTGCCATCTTTCAAAGTTGTATACACATATATATTAACGGCCGCACAGGAGGTATTTTAATTCTTGAAGGCACAAGTACAAAAAGCTTTTATATCTCATCAAAACATTGTTTCACAAAAATACATGTTATTCGAACATAATATCCTTCGAGCACTGCGTCTCTATTAAACGAGCGCCCTGCAGAACTTCCTCAAAATAGTGCTCGACAGGTACACGGCTTTTGTCCGAATCTTGGGATGCAACATCGGTGGCCTTCATCTCCGCCCAGTATGTCTTGACATGGGCAAGAGCCATCCGCGCACCCTCTATGCATGCTGACCTCCTCATTGCATTGATATGCGGCACCGCACCAAGGAACGGCTGCACCAAGCCAAAATAACTCTTCGGCTCGGGCCTCTTCGGCCACAAAAGACTCACAACATCCTTCATGGCAAGTCCGGATAACCTATTCAGCTCCGCCCATCCGGCCAAGCAATCGGTTAATGGAAGTGGGCGCTCTGGATTATGGAACTGCGACCAAAAAACCTTTTCCACTTCATGATCCTTTTGATCTCGGAAGTGTTCGGCCGTGTCCACGGCACTTGCCGCCAAGTCTAGATAAGCATCCTCCGCATTCCACAGCCGGTCCAACTGAGCATATTTAGGATCCATGAATTTCCTCCGCAGCAGAAAGGGCTTTCCAGCCGCGATATCTCCGGCCTGACGCAGCTCCTCCTTCATAGCTCTCATCGCAGAGCGAGCATCCTTGGCCTCAGTAGTGGCCTTCTTCAGGTCCTCTTGTACCACTCAATCTTCTTTTTCAAGAAGCTTGCAGCGGTCGGCAGCATTCTTCAACTTCACGGACATCTCGACCATTTCATTCTTGCTTCGGCAGTGAGCAGCCTGTTCGGCTTTTAGCTCTTCGGCCGCCTTCAAGGCAGCCGCATCACTCATTCTGGCCTACTCCTTAGCTCGGGCGAGCTCCGCTCGAAGGTTCTCCATGGCAGCGCACCATCTGCATCAAGCATACATGTTGTAAGGCACGGGCATCAAGCTCCCTTACCAGGTGTCCGTGGAGAAATTGCATACCTTGTGACTCGTCAAGTCGCTTATTGACAAGCGCGATGTCAGCATCCGCCACATCAAGTTGCTGCTTTAGTTCGGCAAATTCATCAGTCCGGCTAGCCACTGGACCCTTTGCCACCTACATAGGACGGGCGGCATATTATACCTGGGATTATGATCCTCGACGTGTTGTCATTTTTTGACAACACACCGAGCCTCGTGGGCTACTATCTACACAGTATGATTTTATATGCGGAATCGCCGAAGGTACATCATTTTATGCACCTCAAAACCTCGTCAAGAACTTCGACGACTTCGTGCAATCCGCTCTCAGCGGATGAAATCCTTTCAATCACCATACCCATTAACGCACGGTGATCTTCTGAGATAGACGCTCGCCCGAGCAGATCATTCAGTTCCTCTGACCGTACACCTGGTGGTGCCAGACTAGTCCGATGGCCTTTTTTGAAGGCCGGACGTGGAGGGCTTTGGGGGGACATACGACTGCCTTCCGGCCCCACCGGACTCGGAGAAACCCTCCGCGACGACACCTCAGGTCGCCCGCCACGCAAGACAGTACGGGAGGGGGAGGCATTTCGCTCTCTATCATCTCCGGACGAAGATCCCCCGAAGATGAGCTCTGCTGAGAAGGGCTGAGATCCGAACTACAAGGTAAAATTTCGGTTATCTTCATCAGAAACAAGGCAGGGCTATTGTCGGTGTCAAAACCGGCGGATCTCGGGTAGGGGGTCCCGAACTGTGCGTCTAGGCGGATGGTAACAGGCGACAAGGGACACGATGTTTTGACCCAGGTTCGGGCCCTCTCGGTGGAGGTAAAACCCTACTCCTGCTTGATTAATATTGATGATATGGGTAGTACAAGAGTAGATCTACCACGAGATCAGAGAGGCTAACCCTAGAAGCTAGCCTATGGTATGATTGTTGTTCATCCTACGGACTAAAACCCTCCGGTTTATATAGACAACGGAGAGGGCTAGGGTTACACAGAGTCGGCCATAATGGTATGAGATCTACATATCCGATTGCAAGCTTGCCTTCCACGCCAAGGAAAGTCCCATCCGACATGGGACGGAGTCTTCAATCTTGTATCTTCATAGTCTAGAGTCCGCAACGGTGATAGTCCGCCATCCGGACACCCCTAATCCAGACTCCTCAAGAGTCTCCCTAACCAGGCTTCAATGACGACGAGTCCGGGCGCCAAGATATTGTCTTCGCATTGCAAGGCGGGTTCCTCCTCCGAATACTTCATAGAAGATTTTGAACACAAGGATAGTGTCCGTCTCTGCAAAATAAGTTCCACATATCACCGTAGAGAGAATAACATTTACACAAGTTCAATCTGCCGACGTATTCCGTGGCGTGACATCACACCACGGCCAGGCCTTTATTCGAATCGTTTTTACGGTTCCACCTCAGCGCGTTTAGCGATGCGGTTTCCTTGGCACGTCTTGTCAAAGCAGATATCGTGTCCCCTTATTCCGGGATTCTCATCAATACGGGCGTGGGTAACCCAACCGCGACATTGATTATGGCGCTTGGGAGATAAGCGAGTTTTACCAGGCTGGTGGGGTCGCATAGTTTTGCCCATCCATATAAGGGGATAAGGATCCACCTTTTTACCTATGCCTTCTTCCTCCTTTGCTTATCCATTTCCGCGCACTCGAGCTCCAGCGCCCAAGTCCGCACATCCGCCTCAACCTTCCCCAGCCATGTCCGGCTGGAGGTGGATGGCCTCCTCCGCCACGGAGGGGCACATCAAAAAGTTGAGGAAAGCCGGATACCTGCACAACGACATTGCGCACCGGCTTCCAGACGAGGGGCAGCTCGTCCCCACCCCCAGGCCCCATGAGAGGGTGGTGTTCCTTCCCCATTTCCTCCGCAAACTGGGCTTCCCACTCCACCCATTTTTCCAGGGGCTCATGTTCTACTACGGCCTGGATTTGCACGATCTGGCCCCGAATTTCATCCTCAACATCTTAGCGTTTATCGTTGTGTGCAAGGCCTTACTCCACATCAAACCCCACTTCGGCTTATGGCTGAAGACCTTCAATGTCAAGCCGAAGGTAGTGAGCGGCCAGCAGGCGGAGTGCGGAGGCGCCATGGTGGGCAAGATGCCCAACGTCACATGGCTCGACGGCGCCTTCGTGGAAACCATCAAAGGGTGGCAATCGGGGTGGTTCTACATCACCGAGCCGTGTGACCCTGAATGGGCAGCGGCCCCTGAATTCAGATCTGGCATCCCCACACGACTCACCTCCTGGAAAGAGAAGGGCCTGACATGGGGTGATTTGGAAGAGGTGACCGGACTCCAAACTCAAGGCCCAAAACCTTGTGAACAAGAAGATCAAGCTCGCCAACGCAGTCCAGTGTCATGCTCATCCGTCGGATCCTCCCGTGCAACAACGGGCTTTCAACTTGTGGGAGTTCAATCCGCACAAAGACGAGATTTTGAGCAGTGCTCTTCGACACTATGTACGAAGACGCTCGGAAGGTGCTGTTCAAGGGTGCCTAGGTTCCGTGATCCGCCATCAAGATCGCGGATTCAGCTCGCAGCGCCAAGCCGGCGAGGTAAGCTATTTTACCCTTTACGGGCACTTGTTTTTCATAGTTTGACTCTATGCGGATCTAAACTCCCTTACCTTTGACAGCCCGCGTAAGAAGTCCGGTAGGTTAGCTGTCCGCTCCCTTACCGAAGACCCAGCGGACGCCTCGATTGACGGGTTGCTGATTCTCGCACCTCATGTGGTGCCGGACAAGAAGGCCAAGAAGAAGGCCACGGGAACCCGAAAGAGTTCCCAGCATCAGGTGTTATCGGACTCATCACCCGATGACTCCGAGGCGGACTCCTCCCGCGAAGACGAGGAGGAGAAAAAAGAGGCTTCTCCCCCAGCGGGGAGAGAGAAGAAAAGGAGGGCCTCCCCAACTGGGAAGGCCAGAGGGTCCAAGAAGGGAAGGACCCTTCCTCCGGACTTTTCCACCAACACCGACGACAGCGAAGAGGATTGGCCCTCGAGGGCCAAGCCCCTGGCGAGATCGTAAGTGTCCGGATTCCAGAATGACTCATGATTTTTCCTTTGTCGCGTAGTGTCTTCTAACGCCGATATGGTGCGATAATGATCGATTGAACTTACTTGCTGAGCATTTTGGTTATGTCCGCATAGGTGTTGGGATCTTTCCGTCTTGAGTCTAAGACGGTTACTAGTCCACGCTCAAGCTTAATCTCCAGAACAATATAGTGGAAACTGCGCACGCATGCATAACTCATCAATTACATTACTGTAACCTCGCTCGAGTAATAAGGGAAACCGAATATCACTACTAGGGAAAAGCCTATACACAGAATCTTAGCAGCAGCGCGGTTCAAAATAGAGCGCTGCTGCTAAGTAGTTGTAGCGCGGGTTACGTAAACTCGCTGCTGATAAAGATTTAGTAGTAGCACGCTCGACCAGAAACGCGCTGCTACAAATATCGACCGGCGGTGTTCCCCCAACTCTAAGTAGCAGTAGTGCGGTCGCAATAACGGCGCTACTGCTAAGTACGTAGTAGTAGCGCGGTTTCCTCGAGATCGCTGTTGGTAAGTTTCAAATTGCCACAATTTTTTTCCCAGCTAGCGATGGCGCCATCAAGAAGCGCTGCTGCTAAGTTCTTAGCAACAGCTGCTTTCTCTCCCCGCCATCGCTAACCCCACAAAGCCCCAACCCGTCCCTCCCTCCCCCTTCCTTTTTTCCCTTCCCCTACCTCCCCTCTCCTCTCTTCCCTCCACCACATGCTCCCACTCTCACTCTTCTTCTTCTCAATACTTCTCCCCATTACTCTCTCTCTCTCTATCCACCTTCTCTCTCTTCATTACTCCTACATAACTACACCTCCTCCATTAATGCATCTCCTTTCTCTTTTTCCTTCCCCCTCCACTAGTTGAAGTTGTCTCCTTCCAAATTAGGTAGCTAGGTAGATGTAGGATTTAGTTAAGTGACATATTTGCCCCCTAACTAGATCTATCTTTGTCAAGAAGATCTTTGTGCACTTTTGATCTCCCTACAACATCATCTCCAGCCATCGAGATAGAGGTGATGAAAATTTCATGCTTTTGCAAAATGGAAATGTGTTTATGTGTGTGTGATGTATTTGTGGAAATTGTGTGTGTGGCATGAGTTGACGCCGCCAAATTGTGCTTTTGAGTTGCCTATGTTTTGCCGAAATGTCGATTTATTTCCGTTTCGGCGAATTCCGGGCAAACTCTAGATCCATATATGTCCTATTTTTAGGGAAGGTCATGCCAAATTTTTTTATGACTTTGATGCATGCATGCATTTTTACAATCAATTTTTTTATTATTACCCCGCAGAGTTGACGATGGTCATGGAACGATGGTGGACAGTGGTTGCGGTCGGCGGTGCAAGACATGAAAGAAATAACCGGATAGAGGTTTTATGTCCGTGTCAAAATGCAAAGGAATAGTTTGGCTCGACCCCCATGACGATGGTCGTGTCGAAGCGCACTCGCCATGACTGGTTTCATGGATGGCTATACTCGTGGATAATTGAAGATGAGGATGACGATGTTGAGGATGCCGACGGGCAGGCAATGATGACACGGGCAAGACGAAGAGATGATTGATAATGGCGGCGGGAAGAGGCCGACATGGCGGCGGAGAAGGGGCGGACATGGCGGAGGAGAAGGGGCTGGACATGGCGGCGAAGAGAACGACATGGACTCCACGCAGCAGAGTTCGCTTGCATAAGTTCAATTGTGCGGGACCCTCATGTTCAAGCATTGCTTCGCAAGGAGACGAATCTTGAGAGAGCTGCTTCTAGAGAGGAGGCTAAGCTGGAGCAACCGGTGGTAGACTCAACACTCCATTGTATGATGGTTGCAACTCGAGGTGACCCGTTGAGTTTCACGCCCAACTCCTCAAGACGAAGGCTAAAACAAATGGGCCGACACTAGCCTCGATGAGCATCTCAAGTACCTAAAGGATGTTCTTCCCGGGTAATCTATCTCCTACTAGTGTTGATGAGGCCAAGAAGATCGTGTGCCCTCTTGATCTCGCCACACGTTAGATACCATGCATGCATCAACGATTGCATAATTTATCGGAAGGAGCACGCGAAAAACAAGCTGTCCGGTGTGCAATGCTTCTCGATACAAGAAGGCCGGAAGAAATGTCCCCGTAAAGTTTTATGGTACTTACCGATCACTCCCGCCTCCAGAGGTATTTTGTAGATCCCAAGGAAGAAGCTAATGCGCTGCACGCGGAGAGGAAGAAGCCCAACGATGGAGATGATCCAAGTCGAGACACGGAAGGATGGAAGCCAAAGGAGAGCGTTGAACATCTTCTATCGGTATTTTGAATGTGATGCAAGGAACATCGTGTTCGGCGCGTGTACCGATGGCATGAACTGCTTGGCAACCGTAACACCAACCATAGTACATGGCCCGTGTTTGTATGGATGTACAACCTCCCCCGGTTGTGCATGAAATCAAGTATATTCACATGAGCATGCTTATTCAAGGGCCAAAACAACCAGGAAATAATATTAATTTGTATCCGGGCTACTTCAAGAGGAGTTAGACACGTTATGGAAAGCACCGCCAAGACATGGGACGCCAAAGAAGGTGAGTATTTCAACATGAGAGTCATACGATCACGACAAAGGCAGGACTATCTCGGTTATGGATATGTGGCAGGCCAGTGTGCCATGGATATTG
Source organism: Aegilops speltoides (assembly GCA_021437245.1). Classification (NCBI taxonomy): domain Eukaryota; kingdom Viridiplantae; phylum Streptophyta; class Magnoliopsida; order Poales; family Poaceae; genus Aegilops; species Aegilops speltoides. The sequence goes on from CM038143.1 coordinate 253,994,794, forward strand.
CGGATGCACGCGTGCATGGATGATACAACGCCTCAGCAGCTAACGCCAAGGAAAGATGGCGGTCTGGGAAAATCGTGTACCGGGGCATCAAGATGGCTTGAACAGACGCACCCGTGGAGAAACCGTGGAGATCTATTCAATGGTCACGCCGAGCATCGAGGACCTCCACGTAAGCGGAGCGGTGCCAAATCGATGAGCTGTTGAAAAACTAGAATGAGTGCCCGCGCCGAAAGACGATGAGAAAGGCGCCGAGCCGCTGCTGAAGGTATGGAAGACGAGGTCTGTGTTCGGGACTTGAGTATCGCACAAACTCGATACACCTCATTGCCTTGATCAAATGCATATCTGTAAGAATGTCCTTGAGAGCTTGCTCGCAACACCGATGAACATGCCGAATAAGACCAAGGATGGGCCAAGGCAAGAAAAGACTTGCAAGATTTGAAAATCAGGGAAGATCTGCACATGCCGCCTGTAAAATGTCGACGAGACAGAGACGGAGACAGAGGCACGGAGAAGAAGGGCAAGAAATTAAAGAAAGAAGATTATTGCCCCTCTTGCTTCACCTTAAGTCGCTGAGATCAATCAATTCTTTAAGTGCCTTACCGAGTGAAAGTTAGTTCCGCATCGTGGCAAGATAAGCGATATCTAGACACGGACAAGAAAAGGTTCAACGGGATGAAGTCTCATGACCGCTATGTGGTGATGACGCAGATACTACCTGCTTCCCTTAGAGGGATAATGGACAAGCACGTCCGTGACACGCTTATTGGTCTCGCAACTTTTTGACGCCATCTCTAAAGTCGATCGGTGTGAAGCAGCTCCAAAGGCTATAGGAAGAGATCATTGTGATACTCAATGAGCTTGAGATGTACTTCCCGCCCGCTGCTTCTTCGACGTGATGGTGCATCTGTGTGTCCATATTGTGGATGACATAATAGACTGGGGCCGCCATTCCCGCACAACATGATGCCGCTTGAGAGGATGAATGGGATCATCAAAGGATTCGTTCAGAACATGTCCCATCCGGATGGAAGCATCGTCCAGTATATTTGGCACAAGAGTGCATCTCTTCGTGAGAATTTTCTATATGGCGCAGACCAGCCCCGGTGTTAGTGTTGGTTTGCCCGCTAACAAGCACGATGGGAGGCTCAAGGAGATGGTCATCGAACGGTCGCAGGAACTGCACGTGGCATACTCAGATCGATGCAATGACTTTGACAGAGCAAACTTGGTAGTGCTACAACACCTAGACGAGGTAGATCCTTTCGTGGCATCGCACAAAGAAATTATCGCAAAGAAGTATCGTGACCGGGGTATGCGGGACGGACGCCGGGTTACTAGAGAGCACAACTCCACTTTCCTGCATTGGTTCAAAGAGCATATTATTGCTAATCCCTGAGGAGGGCTCTAAGGACGGATTGCTCATATACGCCTTAGCACATGGCCCTCGCCCAACCTCGTAACCTATCGTGCATATGATATCAACGGATACACGTTCTACACGGAGGCAAAAGATATGGACAAGTGATGATAAGAACTCGGGGGTGACGATGGAATGCATGACCGCAGCGACAATGGCACAACCGAACGATTTTATGGAAGGGTCGAGGAGATCCGGGAGCTTGACTACTCGACGCACAACACAACGATGTTCCGTGTCGATGGGCTAAGAATGTCGAAGAGAAAGCCGGATGTTCACTACCATGACTATACCCGACGCCAAGAGCGCTACCATGAACGCTATCGCAAAAAACGAGCCATGGGTACACGCTAAGCACGTGACACAATGCTTCTTCATAATCGACCAGCAATCCCAGCCGTGTTGTCGTGAGTAGAGGCAAAAGGAACATCATTGAATGGATGGAGTTGCCAACGAGGAAGACTATGATCAAGACGGCAACCCAATGAGGGAAGATGACGATGATGATGAAGTATACGCCAAAAGAAGAATCAATACTACATTACCTAAGAAAAATCGATTCCATGGAAAAGGCAAAGTCACAATGAGGGGCTCAATTATTCTTCGACGAACAAGAAGGGAAAGAAGCTGACTCAAAAACGAAAACGCCAGCACTGAGGAAACGTATGTTATGGGTCCAATGATGTGTAATATATATATGTTCCTATTTTGTATACACACTTAGCCATTATTAGGCATGGGTCCAATGATGTGTAATATATATGTTCCTATTTTGCATACATATTTAACCGCCAAATGATGCAATATATATCGCCTCCTTCGCTCACTGCCTCGGAAATAAAAGTGGATAAAATAAAGGAAAAGAAAAAGGAAAACTGGTAGTAGCGACGGCAGTAGCGCTTTCCACAAAACCGCCGCTGCTAGATCTTAGTAGTAGCGTGTTTCTCATAAACCGCTGCCGCCACGCACCATAGTAGTAGCGAAGTTTCTCATAAAGCGCTGCAGCTACAGATCATAGTAGTAGCGCGTTCCTCTGAAACCGCTGCAGCTACAGAATATAGTAGCATCGCTTTTACATAACGCGCCATCGCTACGCCCACTTAACCCAAAATTCGTGACTTTCGCCAGCAGCTTCATCCCGCCATTTCCCCAAATCCCCACTCTCTCCGGCCCCGTCGCTCCGCCGCCCCGACCTGCCCGGCCGCTTCGACTCGACTCAGTCGCCACCTTGGCTTCGCCCGTCGACCCTCGACCCGACTCCGCGCGCTCGCCCCGACCCAGCCGCTGGCCCGACTCGGTCTTGGCTCGCTCGACCCGGCGCGCTCGCCCCGACCCGTCGGCCCTCGCCTCCCTCCTCTCCCCGCCGGCCGTCGTCGGCCTGCCTCCTCGCCCTGCACTCTCAGAAACCCCCTCTCGCTAGGGTTCTTCATGTTAATTAAGTAGGTTATCTATTTAGTTACTTAATTTAGCTAGGTTTCAAAATTAGCTGAATTTATATGGAAATTTGAACTGACATGTGATATGTGCATATGTCATGTTTTGGACATGTCATGTTTGGAAAATGATCCGAGTGGCCTATGTTACGCCGGAATGTTGATTCATTTCGCTTTGGTGAATTTCAGCGCCGATATGTCCATTTTTAGCAAAGGTCATGCCAAATTTCCGTGAATAAAGGCATGATTTGTGCTACATAGTTGGCATATCGAGTCTTTGGCACATAGATTTCTTTTTATGTCATTTCTCATTTATTCATACTTTTAGAAATAAATGAGGCCACTTAATCATAGGAAACATGTCGAACAACGAAGAAACTGGGCCTTCTGACCAAGATGCGCATTTAGATGGATTATGAGGGTGAACAAGAGTACCTCGACTATTTGACTGCTAAGCAAGGTTTGCAGTGTCGGCCTCGATGATGGTATCGACGCCGACATCGACACCGACGGGCGCCGGCACCGATGGCGGCGCCGAGACCGTGGGGAAGGTATCAAGGGAAGGTACCGCCCCGATGCCGATACCGAAAAGAGGAAGCATAAGAAGTAGAGGATACAAAACCTAACAAACTAGGGATTGGACGACTTGTGATCACAAAGATGGCACCGCAAGTTTGAGCCGTTAGAGCCGGAAGAACCTCGCAAGTGCTATGTGAACCAAGTAGGATGCATCCTACGGAATGCGCGAGCATCAACGATTTACGACTTAAGGAGTAAAGAACATTTGACGCAGCTTGTTCTAACAAAGTTGCACAGAGATTCAAGTTCCCGACCGATGATAACATAGAACAACCGTGGATGATCCAAGATGAAAAAGATTAACAATCACCATGGGCATGTTCAGCAATGATTTGGCCTCCGGAAAGGGAGGGTGAAACGAGCTATTGAGGCTGATGAACCCCGTCCAAGATTCTCGAGGAAAATCCGACACTTACGGAAGAGGAGTTCAAAAGTTCAAGGACACTTGCGCTACCGAGGCAGCCAAGGCTAAGGCTGCGAAATTAAAAAGCCTTCAAAGAAAGGAACACGGAAGCATCGCCGAAGCCGTGGGCTACCTCGGTAAAAGGCCCATATGGGATAAGGAGGACGCGAACGTGAAGCCGCTGGTCTCCTGCACTTTCGCTGAAGTTCACCAACCCCTTGGAGCATGACTTCATCAGGCCCGCTACAAGTGGGACAAGGAGAAAAGGTTTTTACACGGACAAGATCACGAGGAAATTGATTAGACTATCGAGAAGCAACACCAGCTTGCAGCCGAAAGCCCTACTTCTCGATGAGGCCCAAGTGGGACACCCTCTCAACCGGCCTTGAACGAACTTAAGGGACTCCCGCTGGACCAGCGGCCGCAATATGGTCGGTGCACGGCGCCGAGACGGCGCCACGTGGAAGGTGTTTACAACGACGGCCCGGAGGCCAAGAAGCGTAAAAGAAGTTTAGTCAGCGGACATCGACGCAAAGGTGAAGCTTGCGGTCGAGAAAAAGCACCGAGGACGCGAAAAAGCAGCCGAGGACAAATATGAGTTGCTACAAGAGCGGTCAATGCAGCAGAATTCACCGCATAAATGATTTCGCTACTAACTTGGTTCCAGTTATCATCAATCGGGCGAAGGAAAATCCGCATAAGACGGTACATGATTTCGATGCCCGCCACGCGAGCAACTCCATGAACAACAACACCATCGCACCATCACTTGCTCAAGCAACCGGCCTCCTCTCGCAGCCGCCTCCGCCATAGCAGCCCGCCCTCGGCCTCAGCGCGCTTAGGTGGACCTTCGCCTTTGGCTGAGCTCGACGCCCACGGTAATTACATGTCGCACCAACATATATATATATAGATAATATTCCATTTTTGTTGCCTTTCGGTTGTTTTACACCACGTATATATGTGTTTGCGCGTAAAGAAACCCCATGCACCATACTCTACTTGATCAAAGGCCGAAGGTGGACGGGAAAGGGATGATAATGGACCCTCTCAACGCACATTCCACAACCAGCTGATCTCACCGGGCACTTCAGGTTAGCTTGACCAGTGTGAAATCAGGGCACGAGGATTTGCCTCCTCCAAAGATAGCATGTGGGAGTGGACGACGAGACCCCGCCATGATTGGACGCCGCAAGGGTTGGGTGCTTCTATGGTCAAGAATCTGATTCGTGCAGGAGCCGCCGAGAGCACACTAATAACTACCACACATCAACAAGCATGTGCGGAGACCACCACCCCACCTACGCAATTACTAGCTCCTGTAGTAGTGCCGGGTGAGAGCGGCGGATGACATAATGAAGGGGGTGCAATAGTACTGGCTGATGTACCTTTAGAACAGAGAATGGATGATGAGACGGAGGTCGACCCTATGGATTACCTCAATACAAACGCGTATGAGTGTGACATAGATATGATGAGTCAACCATATGACGAATCGGGCTATCACTTGCTAATGAGGATATGGATGATATGCGACTGGACAGGGCCGTACCATGGAATGCAAAAGTCTCTTTCATGAAATCCTCACAGACACGCTCAAGATGCCGCCAACACAGATCAACTAGCCGGGCGCGAGGGTCGTCTGACAAGATTTAGCCCGGGAACACTTGGGCAGGGGTTAAGGAAGGGTCTGGAAGGTGTGCGCAAGAAAAGGAGAGGAAGAGATCGGGAAGGTAATCGCCTCCAAACAAGCTGAGAGCACACAGCAGCCAGACGCAGATTCTCAAGAGCGTGTACCCGTGAAAGGTGCGGTCATGTTCCATCTCACGGGCGAGCCGATGCTACCGCCAAAACCGCTGGAGGCACTATCAGGGGATCTCAGGAGACTGCACGACCATGTGCTGTTGAGGGATCGAAGAAGGTGAGAGTGTCTAGAGGGGGGTGACTAGACTACTCGACAAGATAAAAATTCTGTCTTTTATCAAGGACAGATTTTGGCAGATTTTGCATAACACACAAGTCAAGTAGCACACTACACATGCAATTCTAGAGTATGGGCAGCGGAAAGTAAATTGCACAAGTAGTAAAGAGAAGTGGAGAAGATCAAACGCAATTTGGAGACGCAATGATTTTTCTCGTGGTTCCGATAGGTGGTGCTATCGTACTTCCATGTTGATGGAGACTTCAACCCACGGAGGGTAACGGCCATGAGTCCACGGAGGGCTCCACCCACGAAGGGTCCACGAAGAAGCAACCTTGTCTATTCCATCATGGCCTACGCCCACGGAGGGCTAGCCTTACTCGGGGTAGATCTTCACGAAGTAGGCGATCTCCTTGCCCTTACAAACTTCTTGGTTCAACTCCACATCTCGACGACGGAGGAGCAACTTGGGAAGGCTAGAGATCAAGCTTCATATGGTGGGAGTGGAGCAACTTGATCTCAACACAAGGGTAGGTAGTTCTCTTCTTAGAAATGGAAGGTAGGAGTGGTAGTTCTTTCTGATGGCTCTCTCCACGAATGAAGAGGGGGTGGAGGGGTATAAATAGCCTCCACACAAAATCCAACCGTTACACACATTTGAGCAATCTCGGTGGGACCAAAGTGGACAACTCGGTGAGACCGATAGTTCAAATAATGTGAACGTTGGGATTTTCGGTGGGACCGAATATACAATCTCGGTTAGTCCGATTCGTGCAATGACACGAGCATGCCAGCTTCGGTGGGACCGACTTCATCATCTCGGTGACACCGATTTGATGATGAAGGTTACGTAACCTTGGCAACTCATGTTTCGTGAGACCGAGTTCGAATCGGAAAATCCGAAGTTTACTAGGGTTTGGCTTATGGCTGAGGTGGTTCATCTCGGTGTGGACTGAGTTTGGAATATCGGTGGGACCGAGACTACTTATGAGTGTATATGGCGTGAAAGTTGCTGATAGTTTAGGAGATGTATCACTAAGCACTTGAGCAACCAGATCATCATCATAACCTCATCCCCTTTTAATAGTATTGGCTTTTCCAAAGGACTCAATGTGATCTTGGATCACTAAACCAAAAATGGAGTCTTGAGCTTTTGCCAATGCTTGCCTTAGCATTTTGAGGGGTCCACTTCTTTAGTCCTTTTGCCATGCCAATGTGATTGAATTTCCTGAAACATACTTGATAAAAGCATTAGTCCAACCACAAAGTATGTTGTCATTAATTACCAAAACCACCCGGGGAGCAAATGTGCTTTCAATCTCCTCCTTTTTGGTAATTGATGGCAACACACTAAACAAGACATCAAAGCTTATTGAAAGAAAGACAGAATTATCACGAAAGCTTTGACAAACATGTAGTACACAGGCTCCCCTACAAGTGTGCAAGATTTTCATAAATTATGGTTTTGGACTACCACAAGCACACAAGAGAGATAAGCAAGATGTGCTACATGCAGCTTGGCTATATGCATCGAGAGCGAGATGAAAAGAAGTGAGTGATAATGCATATGTGCATGGTGATTTCTTGCAAACAAGTATTCACAAGCAAGTCACCATCATGCACATTCTCGCAAAGTGCATATACTTACCTTGAGGTTCCTTGGCATTGTACCAAGAGATAAACTTGGGAAAACAAGGTTAGATAACACAAGAGTATTTCTTCAACCAACTGCAAGAACATCAAGAGTACCAAGCCAGGATGACATGTATAAAGAGTGTCTCATATTGAGCACAAGCTTGAATCAGCAAACATGTCTCCAAACTAAAAGATTTTCAATGAACTCGAGAGATTTTGCTTTCCATAAGATATCAATTGTGAAGATTCCTCTCCTTTGAGTTTTCTCAGATCAAGGGTTTGATGGAAAGAGCAAAATCAAAAGAATGATGCCAAATGAGAATGACGCCAATTGTAATGTCCAATGTGAAACACGGCAAGAAATTCTCTTATAAGGAAAAACACGGCAAAGCTTTGATGTGATTCTCTCCCCCTTAAGGTAAGATTGCTCTTCTTCTCCCCCTAAATCTTCTCTTCTCCCCCTAAGTCTTCTCCCCCTTTGACATCAAGTGCCGAAAAGGACAGCAAACTAGGAAGGTCAGGAAGATGGAAAGAAAGAAGTGGGATCCTTAAGAATCACAACAGGCAAAAAGGAACATGCATCGAGAATCATTGAGTGGAGCTGCGAAGATGATATCCTGGAAGAAATAAATCGGTGACACCAATTAAGATGGATCGGAGGGTCCGAAAGTCGTGGACTTAGGGTAGATCCTTTTCGTTAGACCGAAATATTTAAATCGGTGACGCCAAGTTTAATTCCAAGGAAATACAGAAATAATTCAGCTCACTTTGCAGGAATGTTTCAAAGGATTTGCAATGAATTTGTGAATGATTTTCGAGGAATTGATCGAGCCGTAAGGATATTCACAAAGACGTAAGAATAGAAATGAAAAAGATTCCTAGATGAAGTTTTTTTAATGAAAACTCAATGAGAGAACATAAGAGAAAATAGAAAGACTCAAACATATGTACTTCATCTAGATAAAGGTCGGCACAAGGTCACCTATGTTTGAGTATATTGACTTAGGAGTCGAATGAGGACATTTGATCATAGGTCATACTCATCATTTAAGCTCAAAATGGGGTTGCCATTTTTCGATTAAGCATTCGATGTGATCACATCTTATGAAGCTGCTTGTACTCATGACTTTGAGCAAAGCTCCTTAAAGATGTGAAGAACATACCTTGGGCTTGTTGTTGCTTTGCTCATGTAGGTAAACTTGATGTAGGTGCTCATTGAATGTGAAGTTGGAGCGCCATTTCCACTTGTGTAGTTCATCTTCCTACATGGGTTAGGCAAGCAAGGAAATACTCAAGGATATCCAAGATGACAAGAGTGAAATACTAGATGTATAAGATGTCAAAAGGATATGTGGAATTTTGTTCCTTGAACTCAACATCCCAAAGGGCTAGATACTTGGTCAATGACAAGATTACTCATGATTTGAGTGTGTGGTAATCTTGTGGAATGTAAATCATCCAAGTACCGCAAGGAGTTAGATGCAATACAAGGAGGCAAATGTGTCCAAGACATATGATCACCATCATAAGAGAAATATCAAGGATTAGTCAAGTGGGCTCATGCCTTGCATGCATCAATGGAGTTCTCACTCCAAGTTTGAAGCATCAATGATGTTCAACTCACTCCTTAGCGACAAAACACCTTCTCATCAAGAGGTTTTGTAAAGATATCACGAAGTTGTTTGTGAGTACGAACATGCTTAAGATTGATGTCACCCTTGGCAATGTGATCACGAATGAAATGGTGACGAACTTCAATATGTTTCGTTCGAGAGTGTTGCACGGGATTGTATCCAATTTTAATCGCACTCTCATTGTCACAAAGCAAGGGAACATGTCTCACATGTATCCCATAATCCTTAAGCGTTTGTGTCATCCATAGCAATTGAGCACAACATGAACCAGCAGCAATATATTCCGCTTCGGCAGTGGATAATGATACCGAATTTTGTTTCTTGGAGGACCAAGATACAAGGGATCGACCAAGGAATTGACACGTACCCGAAGTTGACTTTCTATCAACCCCTGTCACCGCATAGTCCGAGTTGGAATAGCCAACAAGGTCGAAAGAGGCCCTCTTAGGATACCAAATGCCAAAGTTTGGTGTGTGTATCAAATATCTCACAATCCTTTTAACAGCTTTAAGATGACATTCTTTAGGGGCTGCTTGATATCGAGCACACATGCATACACTCAACATTATGTTAGGACGAGAAGCACAAAGATATAGTAGAGAACCAATCATAGATCGGTAAACCTTTTGATCAACGGGTTCTCCATCTTTTGTCAAGTCATTATGTCCACTTGTAGGCATGGGGGTTCTCATACCTTGCTTTCTTGCATGTTGAACTTCTTGAAGAGATCCTTGGTGTACTTTGTTTGTGAGACAAAGGTACCCTCCTTAGATTGCTTGATTTGCAACCCAAGGAAGAATTTGAGTTCACTCATCATGGACATCTCATACTTCTCCGACATGAGCTTTCCAAACTTCTTTCTAAAATGAGGGTTAGTTGAACCAAAGATAATATCATCAGCATATATTTGGAACACAAATAGTTCACCATTAACCCTTTTCGTGAAGAGCGTTGAGTCTATCTTTCCAATCTCAAAGCCTTTTTCAAGAAGAAAGCTAGTCAGGCATTTGTACCAAGCTCTAGGAGCTTGTTTAAGACCATAAAGAGCTTTGTGCAACTTGTAAACATGATTAGGCTTTTGGGATTCACAACCGGGAGGTTGTTTCACAAATACTTCCTCCTCAATTTCACCATTTAGGAAAGCACTTTTGATATCCATTTGATAGAGAGTAATATCATGGTGATTGGCATAAGCAAGAAGAATGCGAATGGACTCAAGTCTAGCAACGGGGGCATAGGTCTCACCATAGTCCATACCTTCGACTTGTGTGTAACCTTGAGCTACGAGACGAGCCTTGTTGCGGATGACTTGTCCATCTTCATCTTGCTTGTTCAAAACACCCATTTGGTTCCAATGACGTTTTGATCATCCTTGAGCTTCTCTACCAACGTCCATACCTTGTTCCTCTCGGTTGTGAAGTTCTTCGTGCATAGCGCTCACCCAATCCGGTCTTCAAGTGCTTCTTCTACCTTCATAGGTTCAATACTAGAGATAAATGAGTAATGCTCACAAAAGTTAGCTAAGCGAGTTTTAGAGCGAGTAATTCTCCGGAGTTGATGTCGCTCATCATTTGTTCCACGGGATGATTTTTCTTGACTCTTGCTCGGACTCGGGATAGCTTTTGTTGAGGTTGTGGCTGAGCTTCCTCATCATCTTCATCTTCCTCTTCTTCTTCTTCATTGTTGTTGGTGTTGTCTTGAGGCGGTGGAGAAGGAGGTTGTGGTGGATCTTCTTGTTGCACTTCCTCATCTTGGTGAGTTCCACTTGTGGAGGCCTCCATGTTGCCTTGAGGTTCATCTCGCCGTGAGGTAGGGGGCTCCACATATGTAGATGAGGTACTCTCCTTCACTTCCATGGGACGGATCTTTCCAATAGATAAATCTCGGATAGCTTCCGATGGGTCCTTGTCTCCTACATCAATAGGCATTTGCTCTACTTATGAGCCATTAGATTCATCAAACTTCACGCCTACCATCTCTTCAACCTTTCGGTGAAATTATTGTAGACACGGTAGGTGTGGGAGTTTGATCCATAACCAAGAAAAAGCCTTCATGAGTTTTAGGAGCAAATTTAGACCGACGATGCTTATGAAGGATATAGCATTTCAACCAAAGACACGAAAGTATCCCACTTGGGGTTTGTTACGGTGAGGAGCTCAGATGATGTCTTGCCGAGGAGCTTATGAAGATAAAGCCTGTTGATAGCATGACAAGTCTGTCTCGACCGCTTCCCCCAAAAATGCTTCGTGTCTTGTATTCATCAAGCATCATTCTCGCCATCTCTATGAGCTGTTCGGTTCTTCCCTCAACAACTCCATTTTGTTGAGGAGTATACGTAGTCGAGAACTCATGTAGAATCCCTTCCTCATCGAGAAAAGAGTCTACATTGGCGTTTTGAACTCCGCTCCATTGTCACTCCGAACTTTCTTGATCTTCACCTCAAATTGATTTTGGGCCTTTTGGCAAAGGTTTTGAACATTCTCTAACTCGCGATTTGTAATAAAGGAAAAATACCCACGTAAATCTGGAATAATCATCAACTATAACTAGACCAAAGGAGTTACCACCAAGGCTTTTGTAAGCATTGGGACCGAAGAGATCCATATGAAGAAGCTCAAGCGGTCTCCTTGTGGTCATGATGTTGTTCACGGGATGACTTCCACCTACTTGTTTTCCTGCTTGACAAGCACTACAAAGTCTATCTTTGTCAAAGAAAACATCTTTAACGCCAAGAATATGATCACCTTTGATCAGCTTGTCTAGATTACGCAAACCAACATGTCCAAGCCTTCTATGCCATAACCAACCTTTAGAGGATTTAGCAATGAAGCAAGCTCTAGGTTGGGCTTTCTTAGTGAAGTCAACAATATATAGATCACCTCTACGGATACCGGTAAACGCCATGTTATGATTGTCACGACGAAAGACTTGGCAATCTACTTCGGTGAATAGCACATTGAATCCAAAGTCAGCTAATCTAGAGACGGAAAGTAAATTGTATCCAAGAGATTCTACAAGCATGACATTTTGAATAGAGCTATCATGAGATATGGCCACCTTACCAAGGCCAAGTACCTTACCCTTGGAGTTGTCTCCAAAAGTCACATACTTGCGTGGACCATCGTTCTGTGCAAGCTCTCGAAACATGTCTTTGTCTCCGGTCATGTGGTCGGTGCATCCACTATCAAGAATCCACTCTTTTCCGCCGGACATGTAGTCTCTCAGATTTGCCATAAGATTGAGATTCTTCATGATCTTGTCTAGCTCGGTGTCCGAATCGGAGTAATCATCATCATGTTCATGCTCATCATATTGACCCATAGATTGTTCATCATTAACACCTAGGTCAATTTGATAACTACTTGCATTAGTTTTGTCAATGTGACAATAATCATCGGAATGCAATACAAGAGCATTTCTAATTAGAACATTGATAAGACCGGGATCACCCTTCTTTTTCATAAGATCACGAAGCTCAAAGAAGCATTTATCAAAGTTGGGATCATTGGGGCGCATCATATCAAATTCAATAGTCTTGTATAGAATTTCATCAAGACCTCTCAAAGAGTAGTCCGGGTAAAGTTCTTCCAAGAACTTCCACATAGCATAGGCGCACTCAAAGTTTGTAACGAGCTCAAGCAAGTTATCGGGTAACCCTCTAATGATAAGATTTACAGTCCTAAGGTTACGAAGCAAATCAAGCTCTTCATCCATGGTAGGGTGCAAGGGGTCAAATGGAGGCACATAGGGGGTCTCAACATATTTGTGCAAATTGTACGTCTTAAAGATAATAAGCATTTCAATCCTCCACGAGTTATAGGACACTCCATTAAGAATAGGCACTCTATGGCTAACACTCCCAAACGTGACACGCCCATCTTCCTCCAATGGTGTGTAAACCAAAGCAACGGAGACCAAAGCTCGATACCAATTGAGGGATCAAGAAGGTGAGAGTGTCTAGAGGGGGGTGATTAGACTACTCGACAAGATAAAAATTCTGCCTTTTATCAAGGACAGATTTTGGCAGATTTTGCATAACACACAAGTCAAGTAGCACACTACACATGCAATTCTAGAGTATGGGCAGCGGAAAGTAAATTGCACAAGTAGTAAAGAGAAGTGGAGAAGATCAAACGCAATTTGGAGACGCAATGATTTTTCTCGTGGTTCCGATAGGTGGTGCTATCGCATTTCCACGCTGATGGAGACTTCAACCCACGGAGGGTAACGGCCATGAGTCCACGGAGGGCTCCACCCACGAAGGGTCCACGAAGAAGCAACCTTGTCTATTCCATCATGGCCTACGCCCACGGAGGGCTAGCCTTACTCGGGGTAGATCTTCACGAAGTAGGCGATCTCCTTGCCCTTACAAACTTCTTGGTTCAACTCCACATCTCGACGACGGAGGCTCCCAAGCGACACCTAACCAATCTAGGAGGCACCACCTCCAAAAGGTAATAGATGTTGTAGATGATGATGAACTCCTTGCTCTTGTGCTTCAAATGATAATCTCCCCAACACTCAACTCTCCTCACCGATTTGGCTGTGGTGGAAGAAAGGATTGAGTGGAAAGCAACTTGGGAAGGCTAGAGATCAAGCTTCATATGGTGGGAGTGGAGCAACTTGATCTCAACACAAGGGTAGGTAGTTCTCTTCTCGAAAATGTAAGGTAGGAGTGGTAGTTCTTTCGATGGCTCTCTCCACGAATGAAGAGGGGTGGAGGGTATAATAGCCTCCACACAAAATCCAACCGCTACACACATTTGAGCAATCTCGGTGGGACCGGTGGACAACTCGGTGAGACCGATAGTTCAAATAATGTGAACGTTGGGATTTTCAGTGGGACCGAATATACAATCTCGGTTAGTCCGATTCGTGCAATGACACGAGCATGCCAGCTCGGTGGGACCGACTTCATCATCTCGGTGACACCGATTTGATGACGTAGGTTATAGAACCTTGGCAACTCATGTTTCGTGAGACCGAGTTCGAATCGGAAAATCCGAAGTTTACTAGGGTTTGGCTTATGGCTGAGGTGGTTCATCTCGGTGTGACTGAAGTTTGGAATATCGGTGGGACCGAGACTACTTATGAGTGTATATGGCGGTGAAAGTTGCTTGATAGTTTAGGAGATGTATCACTAAGCACTTGAGCAACCAGATCATCATCATAACCTCATCCCCTTTTAATAGTATTGGCTTTTCCTATGGACTCAATGTGATCTTGGATCACTAAACCAAAAATGGAGTCTTGAGCTTTTGCCAATGCTTGCCTTAGCATTTTGAGGGGTCCACTTCTTTAGTCCTTTAGCCATGCCAATGTGATTGAATTTCCTGAAACATACTTGATAAAAGCATTAGTCCAACCACAAAGTATGTTGTCATTAATTACCAAAACCACCCGGGGAGCAAATGTGCTTTCAGCTGTCGACTGAGAAAAGCCTACTAGCCTCAAAGGATTCAGGATATCCGACATACGCGGCTCGTGTGCCTCAGGGGAAGTGCTACGTCGACACACGGCCCGCGGAGGTGTTCTTCCTGCGGTTTGACCATATCTTTGAGATGTTTCTAACAAGGCGGCTTGATTTTACTATCGTCCGCCTTTTTGCGCTACATATGAGCTCCGTCGTGAAGAGTGAAGAAGTCTCGCAAATCTGTGTGGCGGATCCGTACTACATGCATGAGTCTTTCTTGAGTCTTGGCGACTTTGAGCGTGAAACTGCTAGGGAGTACCTCCAAAACTTCATGGTACAGAATAAGGACCGGGAAATTGTCCTCGTGCCTTATCATCCAAAGTAAGTCAGTTCCGGAGCACCCTTTCGTACATTTCAATCATTCCTTCTCTCTCATATGGGGAATAATTTGAGGTGTCTTTTCCCCGCAGCAACGGGCGCGCCGTCCTTATCGTTCTTTACCCGCAAGTCTCCCACGCCGTATTTTGACCCTTCGAGAGACTACGAGAAAAGGACTACACCCACATAATGAATATTCTAGATGATGCTCTCCAAGGCTTCAGCTATAGAGGTGGCCACATGCATATCAGAAACAAAGGAACAAGAAGATGGGTTTTCGCAAGATAAAACTAACTTCTCCTGCATCCATGTCCCAAAACCAAGCAAGAAGGATGGATTCTACATCGTCCATCTCATGATTCAGTTCAACACGGATCACCAAAGCTTCGCATTAACAGCAGAAATGATGATCATATCCACAAGTGGCTAGAATCTCATGGAGAGGCGAATTATAAACTTAGAGATGACTTCTTTCGCATCCAAAGCGACATTGCGACGATCATCATGAAAGAAGTCGTCGATGAGAAGGGGATGTTCCACCACGGCCCTATATCGCGAGCTGACGTCCGAACTCGCATAGGCATGCAACGTCTAGACCTCACGCCATTCAAGCAGCTAGGCTTCGTCCTCAATGATATGGAAGGATGGAACTTCTAGTGATTTATGATGCCGACGATGATGATATGTGTCGGTTGAACTTGTATACTTTTTGTAGCGATGAAACTTTGTGATGTCCACGGTCCCTGCCGAACTTGCGTAACGCTACTTTGTTAGTTTGCGTCGATGACCTGCGTACCTCTAGTTAATTAATTTGCATCTTGTATATGTTGCATCTAGTTGCTAACCTTTCTTTTTGGTGTTGCTCTAGTATATTTTGTTGCATATATATGATTGTACATCCTCTTCATGAACATGCATCTCTAACGGTACCTAGTTTCTTGATGGCGAGATGGAAATGCTATGTCGGGTACAAAGGGAAGGTTCGAGGCGTGTACAACGAGTGGCATGAGTGTCGGCGCAAGTGAATGGGTTCACGGCGCCAGCCATAAAGGCTTCAAAAGGAGACAAGAAGGAGAAGCTAGTTACTTGAGGTTCACGCTAGCGAGAGAGGACTCAGAATCGCCACCTCATGTATTGCATGGTTCCGCTCTCACTCATAGTGATAGCACTTCTTGCGTATACCTTTGTTTAGATGGATGACGTTGTTGTAGTTGCAAGTATTCGAGACTTGCATGTATTGCTATTTTCGAGATGATAACAAGATATCACTTTGTGTTGGATGATGATTATGAAGAGACTATTTGTATGTACATGCTATGATTACATTTGTGGTCTCGCAGGCATTTGTATGTGTATCATGATAACATTTCTATGTGCTAAAGATTCTTCTACAAAGCTGGTTCAAATACAAAACAAATATGCCAAAAAAAAACTACTTAAATTAGCAGTAGCGAGTGTACAAAAGTTAGCAGCAGCGCCACAATAGCAGTAGCGCGTCCTGCCAAAGAGCGCTAGCGCTACTAGTGATAGCGAGCTTCCCATAACCGCTGTCTGTTGCTACACTTGTATAGCAAGAGCTGGTGGGCACGCGCCATCGCTATGAGTTAGTCAGAAGCGCCAGTAGTAGCGCGGGTACCGCCATCGATACATATAAAACCCGCGCTGCTGCTAGCCTTTTCCCTAGTAGTGTATGCAAACGATCAGAAACACTCACTTGCCGTTGTAAGGAAAGAGTATGGTATCTTTGTTTTGATTTTTGATCAACGATTGTAGCAAGTTGAACTCGGCCTCTTCGACGTCCTTTTCAACCAGAAATACATCTATGATATTTGTGTTAATGAACCCAATATCATAGATTTCATTTTTTTGCACTCGACGATCTTCAATCTGCATAATATATTGAGGATAATTAATTATAAATACATGCAATGAAAGAGCCGAGCTATATATAGAGACTTAATGACGTAAATAGTACTTATAGGCGAGCAAAAGACCGTTAATTTATTGAGGGCCTTTTGATTGAAGAACACGAAGAACTCCTCAAATGGAACACACAATGATCGGTTCCAACAAGGTCGTGCTCCTCTTTAATGTGCGATACAAACTATTCGCCCCTCGGACTCTCTGCGGTTTTCATGTACCAAGTATGGAACCTTCGCATCATCGTTGTTAGATATTTTTCATCTTTGACGAGAGGCTTCCCGTACTCAGATATCTGTGTTCTTCCACCATCATGTAATCAGAAGTACATCGTCGAGCAGTAATCTTGTAGATTGCCATAACCAGCCACCATCCCGGAATATTAGCGATTTATGTTGCCGCTAGACACATTGAGCGGGGGCACGATTGGTTTGCTTGTTCGCCGAGCTGGTCATTTTTTCGCAGCTGCTCGTTCTTTTGCTCTTTGATGTCCGACAAGATTTCCGACCGCTCCGCTTGGAGATATGTCTGCTCAAGAATGCGCTCATAGTTGGTTCTCGGCGGAGACTTTGCGGTTTCCTCGGCATCATCGAGTGCACTTTGCTTTCACGCTGCCCTGATCGTCACTCGCCGGAGGAGGAGGCGGGAGGAGGCGGAGTGCCGCCACGCTGCGTTCTCGATCGTCACTCACGGGAGGAGGAGGCGGTGGAGGAGGCGGAGTGCCCCGACTCGCGGAGGAGGAGAAGGAGGCGGAGGCGCCCAGCCTGTAAGGTTGACGAGCTCCTTCCGCCATAGGCATGGAGTCTTGAGCGTAACCCAGCCTAGTCTCCCCTTCACCGTAGGGTGCTCAAGCACGAGGTCCTCAAATCCCTCCGTTTTTCATCCACCATCACCTTAGCATATCCTTCTCGAATCGGTGGCGGTGATAAGTTGTGCCGGTCCACTAGGATAAACTTGGCCAACAGCCGCCTTGACCTTCAAATTCATCCATCGCGCCATAATGTGGCAATTTTGAGACTCCGTAATACCATCCATGGGATAGCTGGCAGGAGCCGTCAAGACATGCTCCGGCTGAAGCAGCTCGGTGGAAGCCACACTGCTTCTCCGCTGAGATGGCGGGGTAGCTTCGGCAGGTCGTTTGTTGCGATCTGCTGCTTCTCGTACCTCTTCTCGTTCCTCTAGCCCCATTACCCTTTCGTGCAGCGCTTGCATTTGGTCCTGCTCCAGTTTCTTCCTCCTCTCATGGGTTTTGTAACCCCCTGCGTCCGGAAAACCAACCTTCCACGGAATGGAGCCTGGCATGCCTCGTGTCCGTCCAGGGTGCTCAGGATTCCCAAGGGCCATTTTGAGCTCGTCCTTCTCCCTGTTTGGAAGGAACGTCCCTCGCTGCGCTGCATCAATATAGTGTTGAAGGTTCTTGACTGGTGTTTGCAGTTGCTCGTCCGATCCATCGACACTTCCTCATTATAGGTCCAAGGTTCCGCCAGCCTCAAGAACCAAGTCCGCAATGGTCCAGCCAAGACATTGTCTCTGGTTCGATCCCTTTTTCAAGCAGATCATGCTCAGCCTTGGACCACTTAGGCCGGGCATTGAGGTAGCCACCTGATCCCATGCGATGGTGAAGCTTCTTCTTCGCAGCATTTTGCTTGTTTGTCGCCGACATCTTCTTACTCTTTTCCGATGTCTTGTGGGCCACAAATGCGGGCTAGTGATCTTTGATCTTCTCATATTTGCCGATGAATTCTGGTGTCTTTTTTTTCTCGACAAACTGGTTCAGCTCTTTCCTCCACCTCCTCATTAGGGTTGCCATCTTCTTAAGAGCACAAGACTTGATTAATTGCTCTTTAACTGGCTTCTCCGGATCCTCCTCTGGCGGTAGGGTGAAATTTGCCTTCACTCACCCAAAGATCTTCTTTCGCATATCATTGACATAAGACACCTCGTGGTCTTCCTCCTTAGTAGGCTTATACCATTGTTTGGATGCTGATCGGGATCTTGTCCCTAACAAGAACCCCGTGACCGAAAGCGTAAAATGCCTTCCTTGTTCGGATGGGTTCAATCGGTTTGCCGTCGGGCGCGATTTCTATGATCTCAAACTTTTCATCCGAGCTCAACTTGTTCTTCGGGCCTCGTCTCCTTACCGAAGTTGTGCTCGATCCGGAGGGCTAGAAATTATAAGGAAGAAAGACGAGAGTAATTAATATGTGTACATATACCAAAACAATGGATGCATCAATTAACTAGTCAGCACGGGCTTAACTAATATATATATATATATATATATATACCTGGTCGGACTCGGTTCGGTGACCGGAGCAGTCAGCATGGTCTCCTTCTTGTACCTCCATTGTGTCACCGGAGCCATCATGACATAGTCCTCTTCTTGTACCAGCATTAATGGGTCGAAGCCATCATGAACATAGCCCTCTTCTTCACCCAGTCCTTCCTGACCATCGGTCTCGTTGAGAAATGACGCAACTCCATCACTTCCTTGTGCGATTATGTCCCCCAACATCACTTCTGTTTCTGCGTCTCGGGAGTGCTCCATAGTTTCTGCAAATATTTACAACATGTCAATTATTATTCAAACATGGTATATATATATATATATATATATATATATATATATATATTAGTGGCAAACGTAGAACTAGCTAGCTAATCACAATAAGGAATCATGTTAGTGGCCTCGATGCTGCTTCTCTAGGGTTTGGGGTTGCCTCGACACAATGCTTCAAGGGATTGGGGTGGCCTCGACGACAATGCTCTTTTAACTTGATAAATTTGGGTGGCCTCGAGAGAGTTAATTTGTCGGGTAGGGGCGCGGCGGGAGGGGGTAGGAGACCAACATCGTTTTCTCTCTAGGGTTTGGGTGTCCTCAAGAGTTTTGGTCGAGCGAGAGGGCCGAGGGGGGTGCTGCAGTTGTATAAGTTATCACGGTCGAGAGGGGGTATATATATCAACCGCCCCTCATGTCGAAGTTATCTAGAGGGGGTTATTGTTTGACACGAGAAAAATCTTATTGCCGCTCCGGATGAAGGGAAGAGGGGAGTTTGATTTTTCTCATGCGTCGGGGAAAAGAAAAGTGTGCGGGCGTGCCAGTGTACATAGTACACAAAAAACGGTATGGGAAGCAAGTATTTCATTAATCTCATCGGATAAACAAAATTACAAGATCCCATAAAAAAGGAATGCGCTCCATGGCCTACTAGCGCGGCCTGTCTGACTGTGGCGATGTGCGGTCTCCTGGTTCCCGGGGCCTCAAAAAGCTCCCGGTTAATTACTCACGCGGGTTGCTCCGCGAGATACCTCCGATTAAGCCGTGTGGTCATCTTCGTCGCCTTCGCTTCGCGTTCTCCATGCATGATGATGATGATGTATGTGTTGTGTGGGCAGCGGCAAAGCCCATGTCCTCATCGGTACATGTGCCGCTCAAAACATGGCTTTGTGTTGGCCACGTCCGCCCTCGCCGTCGCGCCTCGTCGGTCTTGACAGCATTGATGTAGTCGGTGTTGAAGTTGCATGGGTCCTGCTCTGCTCGGACTTCTTGATGATATAGCGGCTTCGTCGGGTATGCAAGGGGTTGCCTCGCGGGAGTATTCTTTTGTGGAGACCGGTGTCGGTGTAAAACCAACCGCTGCTCGCATCGGCATTGCCGGTGTGGTTGGTGCCTCGTATCGACTAGACGCCGAGGTTACGACGGTCTATGAAGACAAAGGCTCCGCCTCACGAGACCGTGGAAGGTAACATCTTAGAGGGGCGTGGTGGATGCCTCGTCTTGGCCAGACGCCGTATTCGGTGGTCTGCCAAAACAAGGATCACGCCGCGGGGCCGAAGAAAGGTAACATTTATGGAGGGGCGTGGTTGATGCCTCATCTCAGCTAGACGCCGTATTCGGTGGTCTGCTAAGACAAGGATCACACCACCCGTACAAGAAACGAGACCTGATGCAATGAAGGGTGCACCTCGTCTCGTCTGGACGCCATATTCGGTGGTCCACCAAGACAAGGGCAAAGCATCGCGGTGCCGAAGAAAGGTGACATCATGGAACGGCGTGGTTGATGCCTCATCCTAGCTAGACGCCGTATTCGGTGGTCTGCTAAGACAAGGAGCATGCTGCCTGTACGTTGAGACTTGTACGCCATGAAGAGTGCACCTCATCTCGGCTGGACGTCGTATTCGGTGGTCCGCCAAGACAAAGGAAACACATCGTGGGGATCGTGCTAAGGGTTGGTGAAGACGTGTCATCGCGTAACACCATCTTCTTCGTATCGCGGCCCCCGTGTTGCGGGCAGCACCAGGGGCGTATGTCATCTTCATGGGCTCCAGGTCGCGGGCTCCGTCTTGATGAGGTAGAGAACGGTGGTGTCGTCCCGCGAGCTCCTTGCCTCCGTCCACCGCGGCACCAGCTTGATGATGTGGACGATGAACGTCGTCCTAGCGAGCTCCACACAAGGATCCTCCGCGGCACCAGGTTGATGATGTTAGCAATGGGCGTCGTCTTGGCGAGCTCCGTATCGCCATCCTCCGTGGCACGCGGCGGCATCCTCGCGAGCTCCACACCTCCGTCCTCCATGGCGCCTGTTTGATGAAGACGACGGGCGTCGTCCCGGCGAAGCTCCGTGTCGCCATCCTCCGTGGCACGGCGGCGACATCTCGCGAGCTCCACACCACGGTCCTCCATGGCGCTGTTCGATGAAGACGACGTGTCGCCCCGAGAGCTCCGTGTCGCCATCCTCCGTGGCACGGCGGCGACATCCTCGCGAGCTCCACACCGCGTCCTCCGCGCACCGGGTTGATGATCTTGGTGATGGGTCCGGCGGTGTTGATGTAGTCTACTGGTCCGCATCGCCGCCCACCGCTGCATTGTATCTAGTACAAGAAGAGCGCCGCGATCGTCCGTGGCCACATCCGCCGGGTGTGTCGTCATCCGCCGCCTCCATTGCACCGGTACGAGAAGAGACGCGTCGTCGCGGCCACCTCCGTTAGGCGCGTTGTGCACCGCCCCATTGCACTAGGTACGAGAAGAGCGTCGCGGTCTTTCCCACTGGGCGAGTCGTCCACCACCTCCGTTGCACCTGGTAAATGAAAAACAAAAAAAAACGTACGTACCATCGAGAAAGAAGAGTGCCCAGCCATTATTTCGTCGGCGTGCTCAGCTCCATGACATGTCAGCTTCTTCAATGGAACGCGTCCGCAGTCGCAGCGCCGCCCTCGTTCTCTTCATCTCGGTCTCCCAGTTGATGGCTTTGCTGCTGGCGGATGCATCGCCTCTGGCTGTGTGAGGGTACCGTATGTGCCCTTGCGTGCATGTGCCATGCAACGCATATGTACTTGCACCATCGTGAGCCAGGCAGCCGTACACGCCGCCGCCGGCAGCGCGTCTCGCCCGCCTGGCTTCCGTTTCCTCTCCTCCCGCCGGTTGCGTGAGATCTCTGACCTCCTCTACGCTGCCTTCAGGGGCGCGTCGCTTCGTCTTCTCTATGCGTGCGGGAGCCTACGGGAGGTGTTGTTGCCTCGCCAGCTGCCTGTCCTTCTATGCATGCTCTCCCGTGAAACCTGATTGATGAAAACACATACATAAAAAAAGTCAGTCAGCGCCGGCATGCGTTGCTGCTGGTCTTTCATCCCGCCGGGCGCATGCTCGCCATTGGTAATGCGTTCCCGCTGCCGCGGACAGGTTCTTCTCTGCTGACACGATGCTTTCGCCCAGCGCCGCTGCGAGCCACTCGCGGAAGCTCCCGCCATTGCCGTCGGGCCATCACAAAGCTTGGGACGTAGTCAGCGCTGCGCCCGCCGGATCTCCTCGACACTGCACCACGGGCGCGTCTCCTTCGTGAGATGTCTTGATCTGCCGGTTGTGTTGGTTTTGTGCTCCTCTCCGTGTTTGTGTCTCTGGGCCCTGGTAAGAACGGAGAAGCAGAAGAAAAAGAAACAAGGAAATCCGTCGTACATCCTTGAAGATGCATGGGCAGCTGAAGAGCCACGCAACGACCGTGAGCATTGTCGTCGCCGGCCTGCGCATCTTCATGTTTTAACAGGGTGTAGTTGATGCCGCCGCATACGCCGGTCTTCTCACATGTGTACGTTCTCTATAGCAAGCGACGCTGCCGTACACGCTGCCACCATGGGCGCGCCTCTCTCGGCTGGCTTCTGTCTCCTGTCCTCTCCTATGAGACTTCGTTGTTCCTCGACGCAGCCACCACGAGCGCGTCTGCTTCTCCTCCTGATCTCCCCTCGTCTCTGTTCCCCCCGGCTGAGATGTCTTGATCTCCATATATATAGGCTGCTGGCTGGTGCTTGAAGAAAGGAAACGTGAGAAGGAAAAGAAGCAAATCGAACTTGCTTCGCCCGTGGGTACGCTTCGTCCAGCAGGTCCCTTTAAATTTCCTTCTATGATGACCTTCTTGATATGCACGCCTGAGTAAAAAAAAAGGAAAATAAACATTATACATACCTTTTTACTTAGGTGACGCATGCCTTTCCAAGATGATCAACGACGGTTCCTTTTGTTTCCAAATTTTGGCAACTCACAACTACACGCACACATCCGGCCGTCACGTGCAAATTGTATGATCTCATGTACATGTTTAGGTGTGACTTGTACCGCATATTCGGGTATAAATACGTTGCTCCTTGCCGGCCGGTACATGAATACTCGAGTAAATATTTGTACAAGCTCTACGTACGTGCATGCATGCACTGGGCTAATTTCAATTAGCCGGCCATTAGCACATTAACACATTGGGCTTGGAGTAGTGCATATATAACTATATAAGCATACACATGCAATATAGGAGCCATGCACATGCAATATAGGCGTGTACAGGTAGGCACTTCTTGCTCCATGTGTACAACAAAATAATATTGGTTCAAATCACCATTTAGACAACTTTTATTTTGAAATTATCCTTCCTCATTATTTTCGTACTGTAGTGCAAAAATTCTCATCGAACAAATGCCCCCTCACCGAGTCGAGTTTGAGTGCAGAGCAAGTCGAGCTTGACTCGGTGAATAGTTATTCTTTGCTCGGCGCATGATTTATATGCAGCCTGAAGAACTAGTCCGGAGATGACATCTATGTGACGATGTGCTGGCCGCCCCCAAAGATGATCGATTAGTAAGAATGAAACTCAGTGTAGGAATGTCCATCCACACTTGTATTCTCTAGGGAGTTCGTTGGATCGTATAATGGGCACGATGTCAGCCAACGAAAGAAACCTATCATGTATTCATTCCATGGCGAAATATCATGCCTTGTCCTGAAAACAAAAAACAAATTTTACCAATCTTGTCGGGACCGTCTAGCTGCTGCGGTGCCCGCCGACTTGATTGGAGGGTTTCACAGATTCACGCTGGCCGCACTGGCGCATTGCACTGCTCCCATGATCTCCTTGTGTTGATGTAGGCGAGGCATCGGTAGACCGTCGATAGCTCCCCTTCATTGAGCGAACCATCACACCATCCATGGTGTGACAATTCTGGTGGTGCGCCGGGACGCCATCAGCCTTACGGATAATTGAGGGGTTGACGTTGCCCCCATGCTTCATTGTTGCTGGAGAATAGGGTTGCGGAAACGAATATTCTCCATCTTTGTGAGCGCGGGCGTGGCCTTCTAGCGCCCATCTTGCGTGTCAGTATAGACCATTGGTTGTCGGGCTGTCATCGGTGTTATCAGGGATGCATGGGTATTGTTGCACCCAAACACCCAAGACATATTTTGATGTAGTGGTTGTTGTCGGAATGTCGTCGACGACGACAGGAAGGGGCTCTCCATGGCTGCAAAAGATGTTGGAGGAGCATAACTAGGAACACCAAATGAAAACAGGCGACAAAGAGAGGGGAAAATTTTGTGGGTTTTAAAATGTTGGCTTCCCCGTTATACACCAGCTATAGGCGTGATATCCGAGAAGGCTACCAAAGGACTTGTCATTGGGAACCGTCGAAAGACCTTGACGATTGCAACTCAACAACTTAAATAGCTTTGGTGTACGTGTATGAAGACGCCGTGTTTCGGGATGCTTCCGAGAGGCAACAAAAATTCATACTCTAGCCCATCATCATACTGAGGACCCCGACAGCTCAACATGCCCCCTGCACACGCCCCATGAACCCAGACACTTGGGTGTGATAAGTTTAGGGTAAATGGTTTTGGGATAACGGCTTGGCGATTTTTCTTCATGCATATTGAGGGCTGGTGAACAGCTACCTCCCGCCTTCCTTCCAGTGGACTCCTTACTGCTTTGAACCACTTGATTGCTTCTTGGACTGTTGGAATTTTCTTTCTTGAATTTGCTTCTTGGACTTTCGGAATTTCATTTTGATTGTTCACACGGATGGTTGATTGGCCGCGGACTTCATGGACTTCTTTTTGACATTCGGCTCGAACTTCTTGGGGGCTCTTCTTCCAGGATTCTTCGGGACCCACCTTGGGAACTTGGAAGGGAACTGTTCACCTCTGTGGACTAGGAAAAAACCTCTAGCACTTTATCTGGGGCTTCTAGTAGTGCACCCCAGGGTTGCCATGTGACTACGCACCGAAACAACTTGTGTTGGGTCAGGCAGCCCTCCATGATCTTTTCCTATGGTCTTCCCTGGAGTGCGAGCCTCTGTGAACATGAGGCATGCTGGGAAACATGAAGAGCGTGGGGTCTCAATACTCAGAAGTGCCCAAGTAATCATCTCCGCTACCTCCGGAAGCATACACCTGGTACGTGTCGTGCATTGTGGGTGTAGGAGCCGCTCCACCTGCAAATCGACACATTGTGCCGCCCTCCAACAAGTCCTAGGGTAGCCGAAACTTCAATCAACAACGTAGTGCGATAGGGGAAAGCCATTTTTTTGTTGTTCTTAGTCCGTAAAAATTGGGGAAAACTAGATATATCCATGAAATACTAAGGAGAATGCATCATGGATCCGAAAGCCCATAGAAAAAGTTTCCCCAATGAAAATCCGAAAGGCAACAAAAAAGGCAAAAAATTAATAAATTATTTTTTGAGGAACCTTCAGTTGATTGGGGGCATAGGTCGGACTCCCTGGGAATCGATGAGCTGGTATGCTCCCCGATCGTAGACTTGCTCAATGACGTATGGTCCTTCCCACTTTGGCTCGAACTTGCCCTTCGTCTTGTGCATCACGACGATGGGCCGCCTGAGTACAAGGACATCCAGTGGTAGGATCGCCTCACTCCCGTAAACGAGAGAAAACGGAGTCGCCTGTGTTGGGGTACGGACCGTGACGCGGTACGCCCACAAGGACTCGAATAGACGGCCATGCCAATCTCTCCTATTCCTTGTCACCGTCTTCTTGAGTATCTTCCTGATTGTCTTGTTGAAGGCTTCGATTGCACCTTTGGCTTGGTGTAGATGGTGGGTATGTAGTGATGAAGTGAAGGGGAGAGCGGTATGTCCATCGCTTCGGTTCTGCTTAGCCGTATCCCTCCGTCTTGTTATTGTCTGATGATGAAGTGGGCGGCCTTCGCCTCGTTGGTGCCCGTCCTGGTGGTGTCCGCCTTGTCGGTGTCGGACTGGATGACTTCCATTCGCCTCGTCGATGCCTGGCAAGATATGGATTGCTTCATTGGAAAAAGACATGTTGGTGTTGTACAGCTTCGCCTCGTCGGTGCTAGGAGGATGTTGATGATGTGTGTCGATGTGGATGTTGGGGTAGATGTTGACGAAGTTGCCTCCTCAACAAGCGGCAACACAGGATTAGCATGAAACCATGCAAGGTGGCCTTGGACAGGCTTCATGTCAGCAAAGGTGTAGGGATTGATCTCCGCCTCAGTGGCGGTGTAGAAGGTACGCCCGCCTTGGGCGAGCTCTGTGTTGGTGTAGATGTCGCCCGCCTTTAGGCGAGCTCTATGTCAGCGACGGGGTAAATGTTGTTACCGCCTCAGGAATGCTCATTTTTCAGTGGCATAGATGGCGACTTGCCCGGACGGTCTCCATATTATCAATGTTATGGCCGGCGCTCTGCATCAGCAGCGATGTAAATGACACCTCACGTGGGGTGAGCTAGTGCCAGTGACGATGTAGGCAACATCCCTACCTTAGGCATGTTCAACAACGTAGATTGCACAACACCATGGGCGTGCTCCGCGTCGACGGCAGTGTAGACCGAACCCACCCCGGGCCAAGCTCCGCATGGACGGTAGTGTTGACCAAGCCCCGCTTCAGGCAATCTCCACGTCGATGCTGGTGTAGATGGTGCCCCAACATTGATGGGCTGCCTGTCAATGGCGGTTGGGTGTCCCGCCTTGTGCAAGCTCCATGTTGTCGATGGTTGACGGAGCCCCGCCTCGGATGATTCGCGGTGGTGTAGAAGATGCGTGCCCTTAGGCGAGCTCCGGGTCGGCCACGATGCAAAAAGTTCACCGACCTCGGGCAGGATCCGAGGACATGTAGATGGCACCCGACTTTATGCGAGTTCCTTGTCGATGGTAGTGTAGAATGTGCTCCACCTTTGAGCTAGCTCCGCATTGGTAGCGACGTATAGAAGGTGCCCCATGTTCACTGAAACCTATTTCGACGGAGGTGAAAAGGGATCCCCGCCTAGCTGAGCTTCGTGTTGATGAAGGTAGACGGCGCCCTGCCTTGGGGGTGCACCATGTCAACGAAGGTGTAGATTGTGCCCCGCCTTGGGAAAGCTCCGCGATGAAGGCAGTGTAGATGTCGCGCCACCTTGGGCGCGGGAGTTGCAAATGGCAACATGTCTAATGGAGATCCATGTTGACAGAGGTGTAGACGGTGCCCCGCCTTGGGGTCATTCCATGTCGGCGACGGTGATGTCGATGGGTCCCGCCTTGGGCAAGCCCCGCGTTGGTGGTGGGGTGGATGGCGCCCCACCTTGGGCGAGCTCCATATCAACAATGGTGTGGATGGAACCCCATCTTGGTCGTGCCTCGTATCACCTCGGGCGAGCCCCAGTTGGCACCTGCATTGACGACCCTTCGCCTGCAGAGGCCGGGGTGGCGCATGGTGCCGAGTGGATGATGTAGCCCTGTCGGCCGTCACCTAGATTTGTGAGTTGTGACCGAGCTCCCCGCCTAGAACGGGACATAAGTCATGGTTGAAGTGTTTGCCATGGAGGGTCCCATGGCCGCCATCGTTGAGTAGGTCGAGGCTTCCTCTCATCATCTTGATGTCTTCACCACCGGTTCCAACGTGGGGGCA
The DNA here is from genome assembly GCA_021437245.1 of Aegilops speltoides. Lineage (NCBI taxonomy): Eukaryota > Viridiplantae > Streptophyta > Magnoliopsida > Poales > Poaceae > Aegilops > Aegilops speltoides. The sequence continues at coordinate 254,022,704 of CM038143.1, forward strand.
TGTTAGGATGCCCCCGCTCCAAGTGGTGGGTTGGTGAAGACTATCATCGAGGCGTTCATGTTGAGGACAATGACTTGGGGATTGGCGCCTCATCATACCTGCAACCTGCATTGATGAATTATTCGGTGCTTCTTGATAGTGGTGCTGCCTAAGGATATTGTTCACATTTTCCTAGAGTTGGTGAAGATCCGTGCTTTGAATCCTGGCCAGCTAGTGTTATTGACTTGCAGGAGAGGATAGAGAACCTATTGTCGTTGCGAAATGATCGTCCATCGACCGCCAGGTTGTGGAGGCATGCCTCCCATGCACCTCATCGATGTTGATGGAGACTATAGGGACTTGCGCACCTATAGTTGCATAGAGGATATGGGCTTTCGGACAAGCAAGTATTCACCATGAGCCTACGCATGTTGTGGGAGATGGCCTCCAAGCCTTCATGCAGCTTGACCTCGGTGTGCCATGGTGTGTTGGCGGCTCCGAGTGTGAAGCCGCGGTAGAGGCGTGAAGGGAAGCCGCACTTGCTCGCCTGTTGGTGGTAATATAGCGGAGGCATTGAGCTCTCTACACATCTCCATGGATGTCCTCCCATGTTGACTCCTTCAATAGGGCGAGGCTTGAGCATAAGCTCAACGACGCACCTTTGCCTTGGGTGTTGCCCGCCTTTGCACCTTCTTGGACTCGTAGTTTGAAACTACACAGATTCCGATACTTGGTGCACGTAGACTTTGGCGCCAAGCTCGATGACGGTCATGGACGGTATTGATCCAAGTTGAATCTCCACCGGCTCGAGTTGCTGCCACGGGAAAGTCCACCATCTTGAAACACACCTTGATCAGCCGAGCCCCCCGCCGATTCTTTATCATGCACTGTGCTATACAAACTGGGAGATGGGCGAAGACGATTTTGATGACCACAACGAAGCAAAGATGGGAGGAGAACCAGGTCCCACCGGGCGTGCCAATTTGTTTGACACGAGAAAAATCTTATTGCCGCTCCGGATGAAGGGAAGAGGGGAGTTTGATTTTTCTCATGCGTCGGGGAAAAGAAAAGTGTGCGGGCGTGCCAGTGTACATAGTACACAAAAGTATGGGAAGGAAGTATTTCATTAATCTCATCGGATAAACAAAATTACAAGATCCCATAAAAAAGGAATGCGCTCCGTGGCCTACTAGCGCGGCCTGTCTGACTGTGGCGATGTGCGGTCTCCTGGTTCCCGGGGCCTCAAAAAGCTCCCGGTTAATTACTCTCGTGGGTTGCTCCGCGAGATACCTCCGATTAAGCCGTGTGGTCATCTTCGTCGCCTTCGCTTCACGTTCTCCATGCATGATGATGATGATGCATGTGTTGTGTGGGCAGCGGCAAAGCCCATGTCCTCATCGGTACATGTGCCGCTCAAAACATGGCTTTGTGTTGGCCACGTCCGCCCTCGCCGTCGCGCCTCGTCGGTCTTGACAGCGTTGATGTAGTCGGTGTTGAAGTTGCATGGGTCCTACTCTGCTCGGACTTCTTGATGATATAGCGGCTTCGTCGGGTATGCAAGGGGTTGCCTCGCGGGAGTATTCTTTTGTGGAGACCGGTGTCGGTGTAAAACCAACCGCTGCTCGCATCGGCATTGCCGGTGTGGTTGGTGCCTCAGACGACTAGACGCCGAGGTTACGACGGTCTATGAAGACAAAGGCTCCGCCACGAGACCGTGGAAGGTAACATCTTAGAGGGCGTGGTGGATGCCTCGCCTTGGCCAGACGCCGTATTCGTGGTCTGCCAAAACAAGGATCACGCCGCGGGGCCGAAGAAAGGTAACATTTATGGAGGGGCGTGGTTGATGCCTCATCTCAGCTAGACGCCGTATTCGGTGGTCTGCTAAGACAAGGATCACGCCACCCGTACGAGAAACGAGACCTGATGCAATGAAGGGTGCACCTCGTCTCGTCTGGACGCCATATTCGGTGGTCCACCAAGACAAGGGCAAAGCATCGCGGTGCCGAAGAAAGGTGACATCATGGAACGGCGTGGTTGATGCCTCATCCTAGCTAGACGCCGTATTCGGTGGTCTGCTAAGACAAGGAGCATGCTGCCTATACGTTGAGACCTGTACGCCATGAAGAGTGCACCTCATCTCGGCTGGACGTCGTATTCGGTGGTCCGCCAAGACAAAGGAAACACATCGTGGGGATCGTGCTAAGGGTTGGTGAAGACGTGTCATCGCGTAACACCATCTTCTTCGTATCGCGGCCCCCGTGTTGCGGGCAGCACCAGGGGCGTATGTCATCTTCATGGGCTCCAGGTCGTGGGCTCTGTCTTGATGAGGTAGAGAATGGTGGTGTCGTCCCGCGAGCTCCTTGCCTCCGTCCACCGCGGCACCAGCTTGATGATGTGGACGATGAACGTCGTCCTAGCGAGCTCCACAGAAGGATCCTCCGCGGCACCAGGTTGATGATGTTAGCAATGGGCGTCGTCTTGGCGAGCTCCGTATCGCCATCCTCCGTGGCACGCGGCGGCATCCTCGCGAGCTCCACACCTCCGTCCTCCATGGCGCCTGTTTGATGAAGACGACGGGCGTCGTCCTGGCGAGCTCCGTGTCGCCATCCTCCGTGGCACGGCGGCGACATCCTCGCGAGCTCCACACCACGGTCCTCCATGGTGCCTGTTTGATGAAGACGACGTGCGTCGTCCTGGAGAGCTCCGTGTCGCCATCCTCCGTGGCACGGCGGCGACATCCTCGCGAGCTCCACACCGCAGTCCTCCGCGGCACCGGGTTGATGATCTTGGTGATGGGTCTGGCGGTGTTGATGTAGTCTACTGGTCCGGCATCGTCGTCCACCGGCTGCATTGTATCTAGTACAAGAAGAGCGCCGCATCGTCCGTGGCCACATCCGTCGGGTGTGTCGTCATCCGCCGCCTCCATTGCACCGGGTACGAGAAGAGAGACGCATCGTCCGCGGCCACCTCCGTTGGGCGCGCTGTGCACCGCCTCCATTGCACTAGGTACGAGAAGAGCGTCGTGGTCTTTCCCACTGGGCGAGTCGTCCACCACCTCCGTTGCACCTAGTAAATGAAAAACAAAAAAAAATGTACGTACCATCGAGAAAGAAGAGTGCCTAGCCATTATTTCGTCGGCGTGCTCAGCTCCATGACATGTCAGCTTATTCAATGGAACGCGTCCGCCGTCGCAGCGCCGCGCTCGTTCTCTTCATCTCGGTCTCCCAGTTGATGGCTTTGCTGCTGGCGGATGCATCGCCTCTGGCTGTGTGAGGGTACTGTATGTGCCCTTGCGTGCATGTGCCATGCAACACATATGTACTTGCACCATCGTGAGCCAGGCCGCCGTACACGCCGCCGCCGGCAGCGCGTCTCGCCCGCCTGGCTTCCGTTTCCTCTCCTCCCGCCGGTTGCGTGAGATATCTGACCTACTCTACGCTGCCTCCAGGGGCGCGTCGCTTCGTCTTCTCTATGCGTGCGGGAGCCTACGGGAGGTGTTGTTGCCTCGCCAGCTGCCTGTCCTTCTATGCATGCTCTCCCGTGAAACCTGATTGATGAAAACACATACATAAAAAAAGTCAGTCAGCGCCGGCATGCGTTGCTGCTGGTCTTTCATCCCGCCGGGCGCATGCTCGCCATTGGTAATGTGTTCCCGCTGCCGCGGACAGGTTCTTCTCTGCTGACACGATGCTTTCGCCCAGCGCCGCTGCGAGCCACTCGCGGAAGCTCCCGCCATTGCCGTCGGGCCATCACAAAGCTTGGGACGTAGTCAGCGCTGCGCCCGCCGGATCTCCTCGACACTGCACCACGGGCGCGTCTCCTTCGTGAGATGTCTTGATCTGCCGGTTGTGTTGGTTTTGTGCTCCTCTCCGTGTTTGTCTCTGGGCCCTGGTAAGAACAGAGAAGCAGAAGAAAAAGAAACAAGGAAATCCGTCGTACATCCTTGAAGATGCATGGGCAGCTGAAGAGCCACGCAACGACCGTGAGCATTGTCGTCGCCGGCCTGCGCATCTTCATGTTTTAACAGGGTGTAGTTGACGCCGCCGCATACGCCGGCCTTCTCACATGTGTACGTTCTCTATAGCAAGCGACGCTGCCGTACACGCTGCCACCATGGGCGCGCCTCTCTCGGCTGGCTTCTGTCTCCTGTCCTCTCCTATGAGACTTCGTTGTTCCTCGACGCAGCCACCCCGGGCGCGTCTGCTTCTTCTCCTGATCTCCCCTCGTCTCTGTTCCCCCCGGCTGAGATGTCTTGATCTACATATATATAGGCTGCTGGCTGGTGCTTGAAGAAAGGAAACGTGAGAAGGAAAAGAAGCAAATCGAACTTGCTTCGCCCGTGGGTACGCTTCGTCCAGCAGGTCCCTTTAAATTTCCTTCTATGATGACCTTCTTGATATGCACGCCTAAGTAAAAAAAAGGAAAATAAACATTATACATACCTTTTTACTTAGGTGACGCATGCCTTTCCAAGATGATCAACGACGGTTCCTTTTGTTTCCAAATTTTGGCAACTCACAACTACACGCACACATCCGGCCGTCACGTGCAAATTGTATGATCTCGTGTACTTGTTTAGGTGTGACTTGTACCGCGTATTCGGGTATAAATACGTTGCTCCTTGCCGGCCGGTACATGAATACTCGAGTAAATATTTGTACAAGCTCTACGTACGTGCATGCATGCACTGGGCTAATTTCAATTAGCCGGCCATTAGCACATTAACACATTGGGCTTGGAGTAGTGCATATATAACTATATAAGCATACACATGCAATATAGGAGCCATGCACATGCAATATAGGCGTGTACAGGTAGGCACTTCTTGCTCCATGTGTACAACAAAATAATATTGGTTCAAATCACCATTTAGACAACTTTTATTTTGAAATTATCCTTCCTCATTATTTTCGTACTGTAGTGCAAAAATTCTCATCGAACAGTTATATCGACAACGACGTGACATACATATACATGGAAAATAATGTTATTGGGGAGGGGGTATCGGTACCACCCCCTAGCTCGTGTTGAAGTTTCTTCTTTCTCCTCTGTTTCTTTCTTTCTTCTTCTCCTCTTTTTTTTCTTCTTCTCTCTCGAGAAAGGAAAATAATTAAGGAAAAGGAAGAAAAGAAGAAGAAGGAAGAAGGAAGAAAAAGAAGAAAAAAAAGAAGAAAAAAAAAGAGGAGAAGAAGAAAGGAATAGAGAAGAAGAAGAAAAAATAGAATTTTTTTCTTCTATTTTTTCTTCGTTCTCCTCTATTCCTTTCTTCTTCTCCTCTTCTTTTTCTTCTTTTTTCCTCTTCTTATTTATTTCTCCTCTTTTTCTCCTTTCTTCCTCTTCTTATTTTCCTTTTTCCTCTCATTCTTTTTCTTCCTCTTCTTCCTTCTTCCTTCTTCCTCTTTTCTTCCTTTTCCTTATTTTACTTTCTCCTCTACACTAACCTAAAATCGATATCTACTAACAACATAAATATAAAATTAATACATATATGAAAAACATATATAAACAAAAAATGCTATGAACATTATATTCATACATACATATATAGCCACATCCATTCATCATATATATAGCTACCACATACATATATACATTATATATATAAAAATGCAATGAACAAAAAATACACTTATGAAAAAAATACATATATACTTGCATATATGTATAAATTTTTGCATATATAAATTTTGCATATATAAAAAAGAGGAAAGGGTGCCATGGCCGATCAACGCAGCGGTGTGGTCGGGCGACGGCGACGGGTTGGGGAAGGGCGGCGTGGCGATGGCGACGGGTCGAGGAAGGGCGGCGGCAGGCGACGGCGACGGGTCGGGAACGGCGGTGGCTGCCTTGCACGACGATGGTGTCGGGCGGCAGGGCGGCGGGCGCGGCGACGGTGTCGGGCAGTGGCTCGGCGGCGGCGACGGCGAAGCTGGACCAACTGACGACGTCGGGCGGGGGCTCGGCAGCGACGGCGACGAGGAGCAGAGGCGTCGGGCGAGAACACTAGTAGAAAACCACCCATTAGTCCCGGTTCGTGGGCCTTTAGTCGGTTCATGAACCGGACTAATGGTCGTTAATGCCACCACCCATTAGTCCCGGTTCAAACACGAACCGGGACCAATGTGGCTCCACGTGGCCCTGTGCACCGAGCCGAGTCAGAGGGTTTTTGGTCCCGGTTGGTGGCTCCAACCGGGACCAAAAGTCATTTTTTTTAAGAAAGTGGCTGCTTTAGGGGTTTTGGGGTTTATTTTTAGGTTGTTATTATAGCTAGCTAATAGAGAGAAGTGTCCTCTCTTATCTTCGCCCTTGGTTTATCAACGCTGCTGCTATATGTTCATTGCACCCTTGATATGACATGGCTCATGCATGCTTTGCATCATACATCATCATATATATGTATATAATAAAGTCCTACTAATCATGCATCATCATACTACTTCTACTCGTTATTAATAATAAGTCATACGATCATCATCCTCATATATAGTCATCGAACCCAACCCTACATAATTGTTCTTAGCACATGATCATCAATTACCGGTATAGGACCTAAACACCCTTAAGGTAAAATAGCATAAAACAATATAGACCCCGACTCTCCATTATGAAGAATGGCGATCATCCTGCTCCAATTCTTGCCTTTCGCTGCTTATTGCTTCCAAGAACCTCCTTACGACTGTCCATACATTTTTTCCATTCTTTGATTGTTATGTCTCCACTTCTTTTAGAAACCCGTATGGACAGTTGAGATTCAGAGGACGACCTGGTAGTATGTTCAAAACATGAAGGGCTACCACGCAGATACATCGATGAGGCACACACTCATTCGGGATTATCTGTTGAAAAACATAGTAATAATGTCGTAGTTAGCAATGATGTACTAGTTTTAGAAGTGTGCAAAAAGATGCACGGATGTTGTAATAGTAAAAATAATCTTACCAAGGTATCTCCATGGTAGTTATCAGAGTTCAACACGTGCACTAGTGGCACGTATTGACCATAATGTTGAGGAGTTTGATTGTAGATATTGTAATTCTCAAGATCTCTACAAAATCCGACCAGATGTCGCTTTCTCCCGATAAGTTAATTCGCAGCCTTGTGTAGTACGCTCTGTCTACCATCTTCCGCACATTCTTTGAAAAATGAAAATAAGCTGTCAATGGAGATAAGTTATCAACTATATATTTTGAAATAAATAATATAAATTACTTAATAACTATGTTTAGCTCACATGAGGGAAGAACTGGAGGTGTATGCACAAAGACCCAAATCGTAGGTGTCTCTTGCTTGATTGTAGGATCACCAAGATCCATGGTGACAATCATACCCTCATCAAGACCATACGTCTTGCAAAATGCATCCCAATTTTTGCAACCAAAATGGGTTACACTCTGAGCATTGTACAGCTTTACTTGAAAATCCACATCATGTTCGGTACTTAGGACAATTTTTTTGGTTTCGAAATTTTCATGGTCTTCAAAATCTATCCTCTCCAAGACATAGCGTCTTGCAAAGCATGGGATAAGCTAGTCGAATTGGAAAAGATGAAAAATACACGTAAAAATATTTGAAGTCGTGCTTAATTACGAAAAAAACTATTGTCGTCGTTGCATACCGTATGAACATCGCAAGTCTCCTCGAGCTTAATGCTGAAGCGCCGATCTTCCTCCAGCTCAATGAATCTGTCGCACATACCTCGGTCATCGTGGCACCAACAGACTCCCAGGCGATTTTAAATCGTCGATGAGTACGACATTTCCAGCCTACGTTCAGAATTCAAATATTAAACTAGATCATTATTATAAATCACGGGTTGACTATCGATGATCGATGTACGTACGGGTTGAATATTATACCAAATTGTCTAGCACACGGGAATGAAGGAGAACTTATCCAATATGAGCATTCAATAAGCAAAACCAAATCACAAAATAAAGTATAGTATTCAAATTAGCATGCATTCAATAATTATAAGCAAAAGTACATCATTGAATATTATCACTAATAAAACTAGAACCGTAGAGCCCGACGGGTATCGACGCGGGCGGTGGACACCCAAAGATAAGGAACCATCACAGATCATAGCTCGGTGAGATCCTCAAGAACCTGCCGGTATTGTCGAACCTCCCTCCAATGCAACCATGTAGCGACGGACGTGCTCGCCCTCCTCGCCGACACGATGACGCACCACCTCCGCGGTGTCCGGATGCCTCACCACCGTCATCGCCCATGCTACCGCCACCAAACAAGGATCGGGTCAACAACGGGCTGCCTCCTCACCAACCTCGCCCCCGAAAGGTAGCACCTCCCAATACCAACCAGGCGGAGCCCAGTCCCAACATGAACCTGATCAAGCAGGCCTCCATTACCGACTCGACGGCAGCGAGGATGCGGGATAGGCATCGCCCGACGCCGACGCTGAACTACTTCTATATATAGTTAAATAAAAGTAGTCTTATTAATTAAATCTATCTAGTTCAACTACTAAACACTTACTATAAATAAATAAGTAGTACTTACTAAAACAAACTACTTCATATATAAACTACTTCTTCTTTTTTTTTCCTTTTCTAAATTACTACACATCTAATCCTACATAAAGATCTAAATTACTTATTCTAAATTACAGAAAAAAAATCTAACATAATATAATACATATCTAAATTACTACACATCTAATCCTACATAAAGATCTAAATTACACAATATGAACAAATTTTACAGAAAAAAATCTAACATAAAAAACTAACATAAAAAATCTTTTTACAGAAAAAAATCTAACATAATATGATACATATCTAAATTACTACACATCTAATCTACATAAAGATCTAATTACACAATATGAACAAATTTTACAGAAAAAATCTAACATAAAAAAACTAACATAATATAATACATATCTAAATTACTACACATCTAATCCTACATAAAGATCTAAATTACACAATATGAACAAATTTTACAGAAAAAAATCTAACATAAAAAACTAACATAAAAAATCTTTTTACAGAAAAAAATCTAACATAATATAATACATATCTAAATTACTACACATCTAATCTACATAAAGATCTAAATTACACAATATGAACAAATTTTACAGAAAAAATCTAACATAAAAAAACTAACATAATATAATACATATCTAAATTACTACACATCTAATCCTACATAAAGATCTAAATTACACAATATGAACAAATTTTACAGAAAAAAATCTAACATAAAAAACTAACATAAAAAATCTTTTTACAGAAAAAAAATCTAACATAATTTGAACAAATTAATTACACAATCTACATTAACTACATATCTAAATTACACAATCTAATCTAACAAAAAATCTATGAACTACAAAAAATCTAAAACAAATCTAACAAAAATTAAAAAGAGGCTCATCGCCATGCACGGCAACGGCGAGGTGCGGCTTGGGCGGCGACGACGGCGAGGCGGCGCGGGCCGGGCGGCTTGCAGCTGTGGGCGGGCGGGCGGCGACGGCAATGGGCGGCGGGCGGCAACGGGCGGCGACGAGGCGAGGCGGGCGGGAGCAGAAGCGACGGCGTCGGCGGGCGGCGACGAAGGCGGGCGGGCGGCGCGGCGACGTGGCGGGCGGGCGGGCGGGGCGAGCGATGGGCGCGAAGCGGCGTCGGCGTCGGGGAGGAGAGAGGCCGAGAGATCGAAAAAGATGCTAAGTGTTGTATATATAGCAACAGATTGGTCCGGTTCGTGGCCCAAACCGGGACCAATGCCACCTTTAGTCCCGGTTGACGCCGCCAACCGTGACGAAATGCCTCTTTTTAGTAGCCCAAAGGGCGGGAAACGAAGACCTTTGGTCCCGGTTGGTGGCTCCAACCGAGACAAAAGAGGGGCATTGGTCCCAGTTGGTGCCACGAACCGGGACCAAAGAGGTGCATTGGTACCGGTTGGTGCCACCAACCGACCAATGGACCCGCCTAACTACTTTTTGTCTCTCGCAGCTATTTTTTGTTGATTCTTCCAGCAGCTTCGTTTTAGTCCCACCTCCAAGCAAGAGGCACTCGCAGCTGTTTATAAGCCCCGAGTGCGAGATACAATGATGAAGAGGCTCAATGCTCCAAGACGTTGGTTGGCTTCAAGCCTCGCGGATCTGATGAGATCGCACAGAGCTATGTGCGGTCAGATTGACACTATCCCAAAGGCTTGAAGCAGATTAACGAGCATTGCGACTCTTTTTATTTTTAATGACTTATTACAACTCGAAAAAAAAAAAAAAAAATAAATGTAGCAGAAAAAACAAATATATAAAAACCACTCGAAATAAATAGAAGAAAAATATATGAAAAAAAAATATATAGAAAACTACTCGAAATGAATTGAAGCAAAAATAGTTGTGATTAATCAGTACTAAAAAGGAGCATATATGCTTATTTTTAATGGCTTATTACAACACGAAATAAAAAGAAAAAATAATATAGCAGAAAAGAAAAAAAACTATATAAAAACTACTCGAAATGAATAGAAGCCAAAAATAGTTGTGATTAACTAAACTAAAAGGAGCATATATGCTTATTTTTAATGGCTTATTAGAACTCGAAATAAAAAGAAAAAATAATATAGCAGAAAAAAATACTATATAAAAACTACTCGAAATGAATACAAGCAAAAAATAGTTGTGATTAATCAGTACTAAAAAGAAGCATATATGCTTATTTTTAATGGCTTATTACAACTCGAAATAAAAAGAAAAAATAAATATAGCAGAAAAAGAAAAAATCTACTCGAAATGAGATGATGCGCTTATAGAGGAATTCAACTTAAATTCATAACAATTTCAAGAGAAACTGTATGAATTTATGCTAAATTACCTATATAAGCGCATCTATTTTCATTATCGGAGGAGCTCAATAAAGTAGATAGGAGGGCTTATAAACCAGTCCGCCCCTTGATTGGCGAGGTGGGACTAAACTCGGTCGCAACGGTACCAACCATTTAGTCTCGGTTGACGGCTCGAACCGGACTAATGGGCAACCTTTGGTCCCGTTCAAGCCACCAACCGGGACCAATGGGTTTGGGCCAGAGCGAGACCATTGGTCCCGTTCGTCCCACCAACCGGGACCAATAGGTCCAGATGAACCGGGACCAATGGCCCACGTGGCCGGCCGCCCCGTGGCTCATGAACTGGTCCGATGCCCCATTGGTCCCGGTTCGATTGAACCGGGACTAATGGGCTGGACCGGCCTGGACCATTGGCCCCTTTTCTACTAGTGGAAGAAAGAGATGGGTTTTGGCGAAAACTGCTAAATCCTGTATATATAGCAAGAGCATTGGTCCCGGTTCGTGGCACCAACCTGGACCAATGCCCCCTTTAGTCCCGGTTGGTGCCACCAACCGGGACCAAAGGCCTCTTTTTCGGCAGCCCAAAGGGCGTGAAGCGGCGACCTTTTGTACTGGTTGGGTTGGTGCCACCAACCGGGAGCAAAGGTCCCTGTGCTGCCCGCGTCGAGGCCAAAGTTTAGTCCCACCTCGCTAGTTGAGAGGGGCGCGCAGATGGTTTATAAGTCGCCCGCCGCACCCTCTTGAACTCCTCTCGACCGCAGCTTCGGCCTACTTGCTAAACTTTGCACGTGGGCCTCTGGGCCTACCGCTGGCCCTAATCATGGCCCATAGTAGGGTTTCATGTCGTATTCACGCCGTGGGGCCCGATGAGGAGGCATTTTTTCTTTACTTATTGTTGCTATTTTTTTCCTGTTTTTGTTTTGTTTTCTGCATTATTTATTTTCTTTTGTTTTTTGCTTTATTTTTAATTCCTTTTGCTTTTAGTTTTAGGAAAATTATAAACTTTCTCGTTAGTGCCATTATTTTCAAATTTGAAAACACTTTTTTGTTTTTTGTTTTCTTTCTTGCTTTATTTATTTTATTTTGTTTCTACTTACAACAAAATACTTATTGTTGCTATTTTTAATTATTACGAGGGCCGAACCATAAGACATTAAAGCATTTCAAATGAATTCTGAAAAAGTTGAAAGTTGGCATGGTATCATAAATTGACCCACACATAGCATGTGCATGTACAAAATGGACAATGGTATCATACTCGTCAGTTACAAAGTTGACATGGTATCATCATAATAGCTGCGGGAGAAAGTCTTCACTTTTTCTTCGCTTGTGTCATTTGCTTATTGCGCCGTAACCATGGATAATCTTCATCGTTTATCGGGATGTTTGGGGTCAGCCTTGACTTTAAAGGAGGAATTTCATGAAACTTTTCATAATCTTCGACATGTCTGCTTGTCCTCCACTCCCACGATGTCCCTTTTTCCCGAAAGAACTATGTGGCGCTTTGGCTCATCGTATGATGTATTCGTTTCCTTATCTTTTCTCTTTCTCGGTCCGGTAGACATGTCCTTCACATAAATAACTCATGCCACATCATTGGCTAGGACGAACGGTTCGTCAAGATACCCAAGATTTTTCAGATCCACCGTTGTCATTCCGTACTATGGGTCTACACATGCCCGCCTCTGACAGATTGACCCATTTGCACTTAAACAAAGGGACCTTAAAATCATGTCCGTAGTCAAGTTCCCATATGTCCACTATGTAACCATAATATGTGTCCTTTCCTTCTCGGTTGTTGCATCAAAGCGACACCGCTGTTTTGGTTGGTGCTCTTTTGATCTTGGTCAATCGTGTAAAATGTATTCCCATTTATCTCAGATCCTTTCCAAATCAATACAGTCAAAGATGGTCCCACGACAACAAGTACAGCTCATCACAAACAGTGTTGTCACCTCGTCGTGCTTCCAACCAACTCTGAAAGTCCCGATGTGTTCACATGTAATCCATCGTCGACCGCTCCGGTGTTTGGGCGCAGACGTTCTTGTGTTCATCGACATACGGGTCACCAAGGTAGAGTTCTCAGAGGATCGTAGTGTGCTTGAGACCAAGAATATCCGTCCTCGCATATTATTGAGTCCCTTCCAAGCGTGTCTTTTCCAAATCAGTCTCCCCTCATACCGCAATTTAGGGAGACCTATCTTCTTAAGGCCAGAATGAAGTCAACACAAAACCCGATGACATCCTCTCGCTTAATGGCCCATGGAGATGCTTCCTTCGGCCTAGCGTTACTGGACATATTTCTTTAGGACTCCCATGAACCTCTCAAAGGGGTACATATTGTGTAGAAATACGGGGCCCAGAATGACAATCTCGTCAACTAGATGAACTAGAACGTGCGTCATGACGTTGAAGAAGGATGGTGAGAACACCAGCTCGAAACTGACAAGACATTGCACCACATCACTCCTTAGCCTTGGTATGATTTCTGGATCGATCACCTTCTGAGAGATTGCATTGAGGAATGCACATAGCTTCACAATGGCTAATTGGACGTTTTCCGATAGAAGCCCCTCAATGCAACCGAAGCGCTTGCGCCATAATCACGTGGCGGTCATGAGACTTTAGGTTCGAAACTTTTTCTCTGCCATATTTATTATTCCTTTTATATTCGACGAGAAGCCAGTCGGGACCTTCATACTAAGCAGGCATTCAAACAAGATTTCCTTCTCTTCTTTGGTAAGAGCATAACTGGCAGGACCTTCATACTGCTTTGGAGGCATGCCATCTTTTTCGTGCAAGCATTGCATGTCCTCCCGTGCCTCAACTGTATCTTTTGTCTTCCCATACACGCCCAAGAAGCCTAGCGGGTTCACGCAAAGGTTCTTCATCACGTGCATCACGTCGATCGAAGAGCGGACCTCTAGGTCTTTCCAGTAGGGTAGGTCCCAAAATATAGATTTCTTCTTCCACATGGGTGCTTGTCCCCAAAGATCACTCGGAACAGCTAGTTCGCTGGACCCTTTCCAAAGATTACGTAAATCATTGACCATAGCAAGTACGTGATCACCGGCGCATGGCGGGCTTCTTCCGTGATCTGCCTCGCTTTGAAATGCTTGCCTTTCTTTCGACATTGATGGTTGGTTGGAAGAAATTGACGATGGCCCTGTACACATTCTTCATGCAGCTTGCCGTATATACTATCGGTGTCAAGTAAACGGTGCGTGCATGCGTGGTATCCCTTGTTTGTCTATCCCGAAGGTTACCGAGAGCGGGCCAATCGTTGATGGTCACGAACAGCAATGCCTTTAGGTTAAATCCTCCTGCTTTGTGCTCATCCCACGACGCACACCGCTTCCATTCCACAGCTGTAAAAGTTCTTCAACTAATGGCCTTAGGTACACATCAATGTCGTTGCCGGGTTGCTTAGGGCCTTGGATGAGAACGGCATCATAATAAACTTCCGCTTCATGCACATCAAAGGAGGAAGGTTATACATACATAGAGTCACGGGCAGTCTGTGATTGCTGCTCTGCTCCCGAAAGGATTAATGCCATCCGCGCTTAAAGCAAACCATACGCCTTGGCTCACTTGCAAACTCATCCCAAGATTTCTCTCGATTTTTCTCCATCATGCGACCCGTCGTGGGTGCTCTCAACTTCCGTCTTTCTTATGGTCCCCATCGTGCCATCGCATCAACTTGGCATGCTCTCTGCTTCAAGCAGACGTTTCAACCGTGGTATTATAGGAGCATACCACATCACCTTCGCAGAACCCTCTTCCTAGGGGCTCGCCGTCAACATCACCGTGGTCATCTCATCGATCTTATACCGTAATGCAGCGCATACCGGGCATGCGTTCAGATCCTTGTACGCACCGCTGTAGAGGATGCATCATTAGGGCATGCATGTATCTTCGCACCTCCAATCCTAGAGGGCATACGACCTTCTTTGCTGCATATGTACTTGTCGGGCAATTCGTTAAACTTTGGAAGCTTCTTCTTCAATATTTTCAGAGCTTCTCAAATCCTTTGTCGAGCACAAGATTCTCTGCCTTCCATCGCAGCAATTCCAAAGATGGTATCGAGCTTTGTGTTGCCATCTTCGCAATTGGGGTACAACCCTTTTTGTGGTCCTCTAGCATGCGATCGAACTTCAGCTTCCCTTTTGACTTTCGCATTGCGTCCTTGCATCGACAATGACCCGCGGAGATCATCATCATCGGGCACATCGTCTGGTTCCTCTTGATCTTCAGCAGCTTTTCCGTTGCAAAGATCATCGTGCACATCGTCTGGTTCCTCTTGATCTTCGTGAGCATCACCGTATTCGGGGGCACATAGTTGTCATCGTACTCTTCTTCTTCGCCGTCTTCCATCATAACCCCTATTTCTCCGTGCCTCGTCCAAACATTATAGTGTGGCATGAAACCCTTGTAAAGCAGGTGGGTGTGGAGGATTTTTCCGGTCAGAGTAAGACTTCGTATTCCCACATATAGGGCATGAACAACACATAAAACCATTCTACTTGTTTGCCTCAGCCACTTCGAGAAAATCATGCACGCCCTGAATGTACTCAGAGGTTTGTCTTGAACCGTACATCCATTGTCGGTTCATCTGCGTGCATTATATATAATTAAGTGTGTCAAAAATCATTAAAGAACATCATGAATAGATAATTAAGTGACCAAATTAATAGAAGTTCATCATCACATTAAAACCAAAGTACATACATAGTTCTCATCTAACAACATAAAGCTCTGCAGAGCATCTAAATTAATTAAACCATACACTGAAACTATGTAAAACATTTTAATGCAAAAACAAATGCGATCATAATCGCAACCAATGTAACAACTGATCCAACAACATAATGATACCAAGCCTCGGTATGAATGCATATTTTCTAATCTTTCTAATCTTCAAGCGCATTGCATCCATCTTGATCTTGTGATTATCGACGACATCCGCAACATGCAACTCCAATATCATCTTATCCTCCTCAATTTTTCTAATTTTTTCCTTCAACAAATTGTTTTCTTCTTCAACTAAATTTAACCTCTCGACAATAGGATCGGTTGGAATTTCCGGTTCAACAACCTCCTAGATAAATAAAATCTATGTCACGTTTGTCGGCATAATTGTCATAAACAATAAATGAACCAATAGTTATGAAAAGATAATATATATACCACATCTGAATCATAGACAGGACGAGGGCCGACAGGGGCGGATACCAAAACCATTGCACTATATAAGATGCAATAATAAAAGTAAGAAAATAATACAAGTATCTATCTAAACATACAAGTAAGAATATTTTTTTCTTTTAGAAAGAAGATAAGAACAAGAGGCTCACCACGGTGGTGCCGGCGATGAGATCGGCGCGGGTGATCGACGACGGTGAAGACGGGGACGGGACGTGATGGACCACTAAACCTAGACAAATATTGAGGAAAATGGAGCTTGGCGGTCGAGCTTGGAGAGGAGATACCTTAAGTAGTGTGGCTCGGGCATTCCATCGAATACCTTGTGTGCATAAGATGTGAGCTAGAGTACCACCAAGCCCTCTCCCCCTCGGCCAGAAAACACAGAGCAGTGTGCTCTGCTCTTGCGCGAGGGGGTATATATATAGGCACCACCATTGGTCCCGTTGGTCGCATGAACCGGGACTAAAGGGTTGCTTTTGGTCCCGTTCATGCCACCAACCGGACCAATGGTTGTGGGCCAGAGCGAGGCCCATTGGTCCCGGTTCGTCCCACCAACCGGGACCAAAAGGTCGAACGAATCGGGACCAATGGCCCACGTGGCCGGCCGGCGCCCGGGGCTCACGAACCGGGTCCAATGCCCCCATTGGTCCCGGTTCTGGATTGAACCTGGACTAATGGGCTAGACCGGCCTGGACCATTGGCCCCTTTGCTACTAGTGCTCCCGCAGCATGGGCGGAGCCAGCGTACGGTGGAGGGGGCGGAAGGGGGCAGAACCGGGCCGGTTGCCACCGGCGAGGCAAGCCGAGGAGGCGAGCGGGGCGAGGGAGGGGGAGTGATTGGAGTTTGCTTCGGGGAGGGAGAGATAGTGGCGGTGGGAGGGGGGACAGGGGACGCGGCAGACCATAGGGGAGCTAGATCGAGCGAGGGGGCTCGGTGGGCCTAGGGCACGGAGCTGGCCCAAGGATTGATGGCCCAGCCGCCTTGGCCTGGGGGAGGGGCCTACGGGCCCTGAGGGGCAGGCCGGCCACCCGGTGCGAACGGGCTAGTACCTCGTAGCCCAACAGGGCACGACCCAGGACAGGGGACGGGGCACCGCGCAGAAGGGTTTTCCCCTTCGCGGGGAGGTGCCGCCGCCGCCACCGTAGCCGAGGCGAGGGGAGTCACGGCCGCCGGCCAAGGCGACGAGGGAGGGAGAGCGGGCGGAGCTGAAGCACAAAGGAACCAAACGCGGCGATGAAGGGCCGGAACGGAGAGCAACGGGCCACCACCACGCCGAGGATGGAGAGGCGGGGAGGACCGAAGGAGCCGCCGGAGCCGGATGAGGAGGGGGCGCAGTGGACAGACGCCATGAGGATCGCGCCATCCCCAGGTTGTACTGTCCCGCACTCCCCAGGAGCGGCGTCGGCGACCTCCCAAGCCCCCTAAGGCCGCGCCTTGGCCCCGAGGCGGACGAGTAGTGCTCATCGGCCTGTTTTGCGAGCGCCACCGTGAGCCGAAGGTAGAACCTCCGCGACGGGAGGCTGAGTCGGCGGCCGTGCTGGTCGGCGACGCACAAACGGGGGAGGGGGGGGGAAGGGAGGTGCCAGGGCGGTCGACATTCGGGGAAGGCTCGTCATCCTCGGCAAGATCCGCCCATCGGATCCGCGGCAGCGCCTCATGGGAGGACGGGGGCAGCGAGGAGGCAGGCGACACAGGCGAAGGGGAAGTTGGGCGGGGGTCCGACGAGGCACCGGGCGGGGAGGGGACGCCGGCCGCGGCGCCCCCGCCGGGGCGGGGGCGCGTCGCCAGAGCCCGAAGCCCTACAATATAATTAAGATCGGCCGAGTTTCAGTCTGCTAAACTGTCCGTGTTCTCTCTGGCCGTACACGCGGATTTCTTTCTTTACGTACGTGTACTACATGTATTATACTATATCCTCTGCTCCTCCTTGCTCCCGCATGCTTGTTACCGGAGAAAATACATAAGGGAGGTAACCTGACTGATGGATCCCTTCGTGGGCTAGCTAGCTAGCTTCAGCTGAAGATGAACTAAAATGATGTAGACCATGTTAAGCAGAAAACTCTATTTAGTGACGCGAGACACGGTGTAATAGCAAACAAAATGGTATTTTTTTTCTACCAGTGCGCCCGAAGAAACATGGAGCTAATCATATCATTTAGGCAGAAAGATCTAATCATATTCATTCTTGCTTTGATAATATATATGAAGTGTCCTTTGTCCTCCATAAATTTCTAAAACCTATGGTTCTTTGTAAGATTAACATGGTTGGAACGTTATGAAAAAGAGCTACAAAATAACATGCAAACATCATGATTTGACCTGGTTGTCCAAAATTTGCAGAAAAAATTGTTCATGATATATATAAAAGCATGAGACACAAATGATTAATTCCTGACACGAAATTGTTAACACATAATCAGTATCCAAAGATCACTAATCTGAATTCTTCATGTAGGGGTATGACAGCCAAGACATCAGATAAAAGCGCTTCTATAAGCTCTATATTACCTTATGGCATTGTAAACTTGTCACATATAGATGCAATTCCTGCTGGAACTATAGAAACAATCATGATAAAATCATGCTGGTTAGTTTCTTGTTTTTCACCTATTTCTGAGTTCCTGTACAGAGAACTAAAATATACTTTTTTTCTACGAAAGGTAGGAGAAGAACTCAAAGATCACAGATTGAGAGATGGATGGCTACCAAGAGCTACCAATTAAGAAAAACATAGATGTTCGTGCATACAGGTGTTGTGGTTGTACATACCTCATGCATATTATCGCATACCTCACTGATCCCTTGTATGTATCAATGTATGCCCACACAAGCATAAACCAAATAAAAAATCCGAACATGTAATCTTGTGTGTGTTTGATCACGTGTTGACTGCTAATGTGAAAGTTGATGTACGTGGTTCTGATCTGAACGCCATATATACAACAATGGCTAGGAACGCTGTGGGCTACCGTGAATACATGTTTGAAGCCCTTGAACGCCCGCAATACATGATGTAAACTGCAAATCCTAGAAACAGAGATTGGGAACACGGCATATGGCTTCGGAAAGTGTGGGCTGCTGTGAATCCATCTTTGACGCCCATGAACGCCGGTAATACATGATGTAAACAACGAACCCAAGAAACTAAGATTGGGAAAAGTAGCGCTCAGATTTACTCCCTTGAGCCGCGGTGAAATCGACGCAGCAAAGAAGTCATGAAATACAGGGAGCAAGGAAGGAGAGTCCGGCGGTATCGATTGGATCAAAGCTGAAGCCAGGATCGAGGAGGCGCGCGTGGAAAGAGGAGGAGGCGGCTGCTGCACAGAGATGGGGCTGTACATGAGGACGAGAAAATCGGTTATTTGCCACTTTCAATATCGGGCTTCGCAAAACTGCCACTCTCAACATTGGCTTTGTAAAAATGCCACCTAGTTCGTGTGCACTTTGATTACCATGCCATTTTTCCTTTTTCAATTACTTTTCTTTTTCTTTTCAATTTTGTGGCACCTGAAAGGACCAAAGTACCCCTGATGCTATCTTCACGTACTTTGGCATCACATCAGCACTTGAAGCGGACGGATGCGTGCTGCCCGCCGTGAACACCGTGCTTGCCGCATCCCTGGTCGCCAGGACTTCTTGGGTCTATCGCTGGACGCCACCCCCATCTCCTAACGTCGCGACCCCGCTGATTGCCTCAACGCCGCATGCCGCCGATCTCCTCGGCGTCGCGTGCTGCCCGTCACCCAGTACCTGGAGACACGGAACCCAATCTTTCTTGACGGTATTATGTTTTACCTTTCCCTTGGTTTGTTCGTTTGATTCCTGTTCAACAAAGATCCTCATGTGACGTATGGAATCTGTGGGAAGCACAGTCATCATCCCTCACGGAAGGGGCGAGCGGCGCCAACACACGCAGGGAAGGGCGAGCTGTGCTGTCGCGCGCAGGCATGGGCGAGCACCCGTAGCGAGCTGCACTGGCACGCGCAAGCATCCGTAAGGGGGCGAGCACGCACGGCGAACTGCGCTGGCATGCGTAAGCATCCGCGACACGAGGGCGAACTGCACTGGCACGCGTAATCATTCGTGACGCGAGGGCGAACTGCGCCGGCGTGTGCAGACATGGATGAGCGCCGGCGGAGAGCTGCAGTGACGAGAGCGAGTTGCAGCGGCGCGCGCAGCCATAGGCGAGCACCGGCGGCGAGCACAGGCGGGGTCAAGCTAGGGCAGCGAGTTGGGTAGCTCGCGCGGGGACGAGACCACTAGTACGGCGGCGAGCGACCATGACGACACGAACAAGCTAGCCTCAGAGCAATCCGGTACAGACCAGACCACAAACAGATGGATAAGGTAGAAAGAGACAAGGGTACTTTCGTCCTTTCAGGTGTTAGAAAATTGAAAAGAAAAAGAAAAGTAATTGAAAAAGAAAAAATGGCATAGTAATCAAAGAGCACACGAACTAGGTGGCATTTTTACGAATCCAATGTTGAGAGTGGCAGTTTTGCGAAGCCGGATATTGAAAGTGGCGAATAGCCAATTTTCTCCATGAGGACGATACCAGGGGTTGGAGCCTTGGAGGTGTCGGTCGTACTTGCAAGCATAGACCAGCTAGGGGCGGAGAAGCACATGCTACCATTAAAAAAGGATCCCGCGCTCGTCGTCATTGGGGAGGCGCCCACTAAACCTAGATTGAAGCAATGGAGGGTACAAACAAATCTTTCCTTGGGTCCACAAAAGCCCAGGATGACACTGCCAGAGAAAAGGCTAGCAGTAGCGCGCGTAATAGGTGTATCAGTAACGCGGGGAACCGCGCTACTGTTACGGCGCTACAGCTAACATGTATTAGTAGCGCGTGATAACCCACGCTACTGTTATACATGGCTAGCAACAGCAGGCTTTTGGGCAACTCACTCATCGCTAATATCTGCAACGCTTAGTTCGAGAACGCACGCCATCGTAAGGCGCTGCTTTGCTAACTCTACTCCCTCGCTCATCGTTAGTTTTATTAGTTTTTTTGCATATTTGTTTTGTATATGAATAGGCTTTATACAATAATCTTTAGCATCATACACATACAAATGTAATCATAGCATCAAATCATGTCATCGTCATAATCATCATCCAACACGAAGCGCTCTCTTGTCATCATCTCGAAAATAGCGATAGAAGTTCTTGCAACTACATCATCATCCATCTAAACAATGATATACGCGAGAAGAGCGGAATTATGCAGTACATGAGTTCATACCCCTCTGTCGCACTAGCGTGAACCTCAACTAACTACTGGCTATCACTCGGAAACCGAAAAACGGTACACCTCGGCCTGACACTTCGGCCACTCATCGTATACTCCTGGCGTAGCACTTCTTCTCCATTGATGATCTATGCACCTGTATCGTCACATGAGTCGATGATATGCAACATATATAGTTGAGCAACAGAAAGAGACAGACTTGGCAAAAATAGAAGCAACATCTCATAAGCATAAATAACAAAGTTCATCGTACCCAAAATGCCCAAACTAGAGTGATCTTCGCTAGTCAAGGAGGACGGTTTAATTACATCACAAATAAAGTCTCGTCGTGCATAACTCAAAGTTTCGTCATACATAAAGTATGTACTAAACGGACACATTGTCACATATCGACAATCACTCAAGCATGTCGTGCCATCCATCCAGGTCAGGGAGATAGTCCCCGAGCTTAGTGAAAGGCTTCAGGTCAAGACGCTGAGCCGCTACGCGTGTTCGGACGTCTTGCGGCGACATTTCCCCTTCCTCGTAGAACAACCCTGTTTTTTCGGGGAACTCCTTCATGATGATTTGGGCAAGTTCTTGCTGGATGCGACAGAACTCAGCTCGAAGCCGATGATTGTCGATATCTCCTACGTTCCTTGCCCATTGCAGAATATGGGCATCCCCGGCTGTAGGTGACATGCGAAGGTTCTGTCTATCCCGTCTGTACTCCAGCATCTGGTGTATGACATAGAATCCATCATTAATACTATCACTCGGTTGTTGGATGCAGCAGAAGTCGGTCTTATGGCCGAAGGCGGCCCTGCCATTCCTAGTCTTCTTGATCTTGATCTCTCCACCCGTACGCCGTAGAAAAAGATAACACTATCGAGAACTGACTTGATGTGGGTGTAATCCTTTTTGTTAATGTTCTTCGACGAGTCCAAGTAAAGAGCGTGGGAGTATCGGGGGTAAAGGATGATGAGGACGGCGCGCCCGTTGCTGCGCAAAATAATTACAGCTCAAATTAATTAGCCTCCATCGTGCAAATGAATGATTGAAATCTAAGGAAGGATATCCGCGCAGATGACTTACAGGGGATGATAAGGCACAAGAATCGTCTCCTCGTCCTTATTGGCAACCATGAAATCGACGAGGTAGTCCCTCGCGTATTCACGGTGCTCTGTGCAGACTGCCAAGAAGCTCTCGTGCATGAATTACGGGTCAGCGACACAAATATAAGGTATCTGCTCAATCCCGATGATGTAGTTCATGTACAAGGCATAAAGGCGGACAAACGTAAAATCCAGCTTCTTCAAGTGAAACATGTCGAAGATGTAATCGAACCAAAGGAAGAACATCTCCACGGGGATTGTGTCAATGTACAACCTTTGTCGCGGCATGTTAACCACGTAGAGTGGGTATCCTAGATTTTCCGAGGCGATTAGGCTTTTCTCTCTCCGCAGCACATCGTCATGAAGTCTCCTTAGATCGCCGTGTATGGCCTGCACCGATGCCTTAGGTTGGATTGTTTCACCGGCGATATGGTATTTCGCCGTACCGGGGACATGTATACGGTCTTGAACCCGAGGCTGCGGAGGCGGCTGGATCATAGTAGCATCTTTATTGCTGCCTTTACTCGCTCTCTTCCGATGCTTCTTTGGTGGAAGGTCGTCTACAGTGCGTTCAGGCTCCAAAGGCGGCAATTCAGGCACCGACTCGTGACGCTCAAACCCTGAGTACTCATACTGCTAAGCCATCGATCCTTCGTCATCAATGGTGCCAGTATTGAGATACTGTTGAGTGTCATCGTCATCCTCATCCACATCTATGGCGATGTCATCAGCGACTAATGGATCCTCTTCCTCACCCAGTCCACTATCACCCAGCACGACAGTATTGAGATACTGCTGAGCCGCTGAGCCAGCTCCCGTTTTACGGCAGCTACTGCTGTTGCGACAGTCTTAGCTGAATTCTGCTCAACCGCAATCTCAACCTTCTTGTCGATGCTTTCTTCAGTTAACCTTCGTCTTTCCTTTCTCTCCTCCGTGGTCTCACTGTAGTACTTCTTCCATGTGGCGCTGTCTACAACACCGTGCACGCATCCATATAACGGCCGAGTGTCCACTGGGAGTTGTTTCAATATGTTCAATGCCCGGTTGAATGGGGTGTCCCACGGGCCTCGCCAACACCTCAGACGGCGAGTCGCTTTCGGACGCAATCCTGTGCTACTCTCTTTGCAAAAGGAGCAATGATCGTTTACAAATATGACTAAACGTGCAGTCCAGTTGATCAGAAACTAAAATTACCAGCAGTCTCTTGAACTCCATCGTGACCGGGTCCGTCTTGAAAACCTTCTTGACTGGGTCCCAACGGTACCAGGCCCTGAGGACGTCATACTGCTGCGGGACGGTGAACTCCGCCAAGGGGTCTGGGATGCCCATACTTCCATGTTCTGCGCCCTCCTTGGCCCATATGGACCTCTTCCTCGCGTAACCACAGCTTCCGAGGTGGTGGTGCCCCATGTTCCTCTCTTGAAGCCCCTTCTTCTACTTTGACTTTTTTTTGGCATCTTCGGCATCGCAAGGTGCCTTGAATAGTTCAAACTGCCATGATTGTCGGATTTTCCTTCACAATCTCGGAGTAGTGTTCCTTTTTGTCGATGGCGCGTTTCACCCTTCCTTTCTAGGCAGCCAATGCGTCTCTACACTTGGTCATGGCGTGTTTGTTTATCTGCTTCATTGCCGGGTCTTTCTGTGGATATTTATATTGGATTTCATCCCTGCCCGGGAACAACAATATCTGGTGCAGCAGGGTTAGGATGGAGTGCTTCATATTTGGCCTCTTCTTTAGTTTGTCATCATTGATGGTGGCGCATGCCCGTACGATGCAGTCTATTTGATTGCCGTAGCAGGAGCGTGCTTCCACATGAAGTTTTGGCTCAAAATTGCCGTCATCCACCTCCGTGACCACTAGTCTAGTAGTGAGGAGCTGGTTTGGGCATCGACTTCTCCTCTTCGATTTTGGTTATATGGCTTTGCCAGTCTCGGTGCCGGTCTCGGTCTCAACGCCTGTCTGCGCATCGGTCTCAATGTCGGTCTCAAATGAGACAGGTCGGCCCAGCTAGAACAACCGTTGATCGTTGCCAAGGCTCAAATATTCGTGTGCCGCCAGGTAGACATCGTCGCAATCACTAGAAACCTGCCCTTCATCGTTGCTAGCCATGTTTCCTACGATTAAATCTAGTCAATTAATTCTAGACCTAATAAAATGAATAATGACATAAAAAAGGCCTATGTTTTGGAGGAATGTTGATTCCTTCCCGATGCGGCAAATCTCGGGCACTCGATATGTCCTAGTTTGTAGCACAAGTCATCCCGAAATTCATGGAAAATTTTGGCATGACCTTTGCTAAAAATCGGACAAATCGAGTACCTAAAATTTGCCGGAACGAAAATGAATCAACATTCCGGCAAAACATAGGCCACTCAATTTCATTCCCTAGAAACAACAAAAGGCCACTTGGGCACAATCGAACCACTTCAATGAAAAGATATAACATGACCACTTCAATGAAAAGATATAATCAACAATAAAAGTCTAGGAAGGGATCATCTTTAAAATAACTTCCCTAAATTCTTTTCCTTGAAAAATAGTGGTCTTTTCAAAAATCAAAAACCTTTGCAAAATGACCTCACTAAACACTTCCCTGCCTAGGACAGAACCCAAATTATGTTGATCTAGCTATTCCTCTCTCTCTCACACACACACACATATTATTTTGTCTAACCCTTCTCTGCCTAGGACCGAACCCAATTAAATTGCAAAGGAACTCCATTTCTCTAACCCTTCTGACCTAATGCTCTAAAGTAATTTTTTGCCCCAACCTAGCCAACCTACTTAACCTAGCTTGTTAACCTAACGATCCTAATTAACCTAGCTATTTAACCTAGTTAGTTAACCTAGCTAGTTAACCTAGTTTCCCTAGATAATTAACCTAATTAAACTAGTTAACCTAGCTAGTTCTCTATCAAAGCCCTAAATAATTTTTTTGCACTAACCTAGTTAATTAACCTAATTAAACTAGTTAACCTAACTAGTTCTCTGTCAAAGCCCTAACTAAATTTTTGCACTAACCTAGATAATTAACCTAATTAAACTAGTTAACCAAACTAGTTCTCTGTTAAAGCCCTAACTAAATTTTTGCACTAACCTAGATAATTAACCTAATTAAACTAGTTTACCTAGCTAGCTAGTTCTCTGTCCAGTGTTTCTGCTATGCATGAGAGAGAGAGAGAGAGAGGAGGGGTGGGGGCTTACAAAGGATGGCTCCTGTGGTGGCGAGGGAGGCAGGGGTGTCTCCGGTGACGACGAGGGAGGTAGTTGTGGCAACGGAGGCAAGGGCGTCGAGGGTGGCTCCCGTGGCGCCGAGGGCGGCTCCGGTGGCGTTGGGGCGGCTCCGGTGGCGTTGACGGCGCACGACTCTGGTGGCTCCGGGGGCGTTGACGTCGACAGGAGACGGAGGCGAAGTGGGGCGACAGCGAATTGGGGAGACAGTGGCGAAGTAGGGGGAGGGATTTGGGGGAGAAGTGGTGGCCGGGGGGAAACCATTTTTGGGTTAAGTTAAACTTACTAGTAGCGCGTTTTGCAAAATGCGCTATAGCTAAGATAGCTATAGCGATTTTTACGAAACGCGCTACTGCTATAGCTATGTATTTTCCTTCTATTTTCTTATTTCCTTTTCTGTTTCTATAGCGAGGGTCTAGGAAAGGTGATGTTGCTATATTATCTATAGCGCCTCTTATGAACAGACGCTACTGCTATGCCTTTCTCCTTTTTTTCCTTTTTCATTTATTTTTCTTTACATTTTTTTCATTTCTCCTTTTTCTATTTCTTTCATTTTCATTTACTTTTCTATTTGTTTTTCATTTTATTTTATTTTATTTTCATTAGCAGTAGCGCTTTCGATAGTAAACGCGCTGCTACATAGATCCTAGCGGTAGCGCGGTTTTTACAAGACCGCTACTACTATGTGTAGCCTATCGTCTTAGTAATTGGAATGTTAGTAGTAGCGCTTGAGGGAGTCCTGGACTAGGGGCTGTCCAGACAGCCGGACTATCAATATCCGCCGGACTCCAAGACTACGAAGATACAAGATTGAAGACTCCGGCTCGTGTCCGGATGGTACTTTCCTTGGCGTGGAAGGCAAGCTTGGCAATACGGATATGTAGATCTCCTACCATTGTAACCGACTCTGTGTAACCCTAGCCCTCTCCGGTGTCTATATAAACCGGAGGGCCTTAGTCCGTAGGACAACATACATTACAACAATCATACCATAGGCTAGCTTTTAGGGTTTAGCCTCCTTGATCTCGTGGTAGATCTACTCTTGTACTACCCATATCATCAATATTAATCAAGCAGGACGTAGGGTTTTACCTCCATCGAGAGGGCCCGAACCTGGGTAAAAACATTGTGTCCCTCGTCTCCTGTTACCATTCGCCTAGACGCACAGTTCGGGACCCCCTACCCGAGATCTGCCGGTTTTGACACGGACATTGGTGCTTTCATTGAGAGTTCCTCTGTGTCGTCACCGATAGGTTCGATGGCATCTTCAACCAACAACGCTGTCCAGGGTGAGACTTTTCTCCTGGACAGATCTTCAGATTCGGCAGCTTTCGCGACCGCGGGCAATTCACTTGGCCATCCGAGCCGATCGAAGCTACGCCCTGGCCGTCGGTCGATTTGAAGCTTAAACTTCACGGCCGATGTCCGCGGAGACTTGATCTTCGACGGACTCGAGCCACGCCAAGCGCTACCGAATCGTGACGATGGGCATGATCTAGCTCGCCGCCGAATCTGTGCCTTGGTGGCGCTGCGGATCTGCTTCGGCCATTAGCCCGGAGCCGATTGCCCAGATTGAGGGCCGGTGGATAGACGCCGCCCTGGGGGCTTCAACATCCACGGCGATGGAGCCGAACACCAATCTTGTCCCCCGCAAAACTCGTGATTCCGAGGCGCCGGACTCCTCGCCGGACTCCAAACCTCCCGCGCCCCTACCAATCGATCCGGATTGGGCGCCGGTTATGGAATTCACCACCGCAGACATCTTTCAATACTCACCTTTTGGCGATATCCTGAATTCACTAAAGCATCTCTCGTTATCAAGAGAGTCCTGGCCGGACTATGGCCAGGGGGGCTGGGGTACGGACGACGAAGAAATTCAGAGCCCACCCACCACCCACTTTGTTGCCACTGTCGATGATCTAACCGACATGCTAGATTACGACTCCGACGACATCGACGCTATGGACGACGATGCGAAGATTTAACAGAACCAGCGCCTACAGGCACCGAAGACCACCTCGTCATACGACATATATATGGTGGACACCCCAAAAGACGGGATGGCGAAGAAGCGCGAGGCAGATTCTCTAAAGAAGCAGCCCAAACACCGACGCCGCCGAGCCGCTCTAAATCCCGCCACAAAGAAGAATGGAGATTCCGCACAGAGATAATAATACTCCGAGAGTGCCAAAGGCAATCCCTCCAAAGAAGACTCAGCGCAGAGGATGCGAAGCAAGCCCTCATGAGAGGGCGGCGATTTAAGAGGTTGAGGATCATAACTATATGCCTCCCTCCGAAGACGAAGCAAGCCTCAACGATGATGAATTCGCTGCACCGAGGACCTCGTCGAACAAGAGCGCTTCAAGCGCAGCTTATCGCCACAAAGAAACAGCCTAAAGAAAAGCAGCAACAGCTCCAAGCTGACCAAGACCTGCTGGCGATCGATGGACCGAGGTCCTCGCGTCAAGAGTATAAACTCGACGCCTCCAAAAGTTACCCAAGACGCAAGCTGCTTCCCGATTAGAGGAGGAAGCATACATACCTCCATCACCAACCTGACGATATGGCTGACCGACCACTCCATGGTCATGACAGAGAGGCATCAAGGCCCCCACCAAGAACGCATTCGGCATCGCTCCAAAAGTACGGCCAAGAGGGAACGCTACCGGACTTGCGAGACATATTGGAGGACAAGGCAAAGCAATCCAGATCCATCTACGGATCATGTGGGCGCCCTACGACCCACGACGAATACCGTCGCGCCGGATATAATAACCCCGGCCGGGCCGAACACAGCAGACAGCGCTCTCTCGAGCTACGTCGCGATATTGCTCAATACAGGGGCGCCGCACAGCCTCTATGCTTCACTGACGAAGTAATGGATCATCAGATCCCCGAAGGGTTTAAACCCGTAAACATCGAATCTTACGATGGCACAACAGAGCCCGCAGTTTGGATCAAAGACTATCTCCTCCACATTCATATGGCCCACGGTGATGATCTCCATGCCATCAAGTACCTCCCACTCAAGCTTAAAGGACCAGCTCGGCATTGGCTAAACAGCTTGCCCGCAGAGTCAATTGGTGTTTGGGAGGACACGAAGCCGCATTCCTCGACAACTTCCGTGGCATGTATGTGCGACCACCGACGCCGATGACCTAAGCCACATTATTCAGCAGCCAGACGAATCGGCGGACAATTCTCGACACGGTTCTTGACAAAGAAAACCAAATCGCCGACCGTCCGGATGCGAGGCCCTTGCAGCCTTCAAACATAACATCCGGGACGAATGGCTAGCCCGCACCGGGCAGGAAAAGCCGAAATCCATGGCAGCCCTCACATCGTTAATGACCCGCTTTGCGGGAGAGGACAGCTGGCTAGCCCGTAGCAACAACCTCCGTAAAAATTCGGCAGTCCGGATACCAAGGACAACAACGGCAGTCACGCCGAGACAAAAACAAGCGCCGCGTTAACGGCGATGATAAGGAGGATACGGTCAATGCTGGATTCCGAGGCTCTAAACCTGGTCGTGGAAGAAGCCATTCAAAAGAACCACTCTGGTCCGTCTAATCTGGACCGAATACTCGACCGCTTATGCCGATACATGGCACCTCTAAAAGCCAGCTAACCACACTAATAGAGATTGCTGGGTGTTCAAGCAGGCCGCAAGTTAATTGCGAAAACAATGACAAGGGGCTAAACAATGACGACGAGGAAGAGACCCGACAGCGAACAACAGAGGATGAAGGGTTTCCCCCGCAAGTGCTTGACGGTGAATATGATATACGCGACCCACATACCCAAGAGGGAGAGGAAGCGCGCACTAAGGGGCGCTCTGCGATGGAGCGATCGCCCCAAAGTTCAATCCATGGTCCTCTTGTCCGATCACTTTCGATCGAAGAGACCATCCGACCAGCATACGCTTATGGCGGATTCGCCGCATTGGTTTTAGACCCAATCGCCGATGGATTTCACCTCACGAGTCCCGATGGACGGCGGCGAGAGCTGAACCTCGCTTTATCGGATACGGTCGCAAAATGGGCATAGACCCATCAAGGATTAAACCTACAAAGACAACCTTTAAAGTTGTCATCCCAGAGTGGAAGCCAACTGCATAGTCTCATCACACCGAAGTGGTCTTCGATCCCGGATAATTTCCGGCGAAGAGTTAATCTTGATATAGTCTCGTTCGCGGCGGCTATCACGCTCGCTTTCGGACGAACCGCGTTTGCAAAATTCAACGCGGTGCCGCATTATGCATACCTAAAGCTCAAGATGCGGGCCCTCGTGGAGTCATCACGGTCAATGGGAATACGGAACGCCCCCTCCGAACGGAGGAACATACAGCGGCTCTTGCGGCAGAAGTACAGAGCAGCCTTCTAAGGCAACTCTCAAGTCCGGCAGTTAAAAGCCGGATACAGACAAAGCGCCCGAGCAATACCAACCAAGACCACCGGCGCGATCGAGCATCGTGTAGCAATGCGGCCCCAACCTCGCCAGCATGATGATCGCAAGAATAACACTCGCGTACATCATTACGCTTTGGAGATACCATGGGCGCAGGGAAAGGGGCACGATCACAATGGACCCAGAGTGCGGCTCGACCACACCAGGGGCTCACAAGTGCGCCTTCCTTCCTTTTTATTTTATTTTCTTTTATGTACACAGGACTCTGTTAACCAGAAGCCCTGTCCGGTGGCAAACCTGCCGAACTCATGATGCAACAGTCAGGGACTAAAGAAGGCCGCGACGAACATTCAGGTGGTCTCAATTACGAGCATTAAATTAAATTATATACACCAAGTCTGCAGCTCATCCCTAGAGGGGACATGTTTATTTAGTCCAAATCCCTTGCTTATCAAGACTATTTGTATCACCGCTCCACTAGCGCACTTTCTTTCATAAACAATGCAGCACCTTTTATTGCAATTGCATTATCTTTTATATATATGTTCATTACATGACATCTTGCACCCGTATATTTTGGTACAGCCAATCGCCAGGGCTTCGCCCCAAATTATGGTGTGATAAAGTCCTAACACTTTCACAAGTGCGGCACCCGAACTTATAGCATTATATGAATCGGCTCGAATCATGTCTTGGGTCAATAGTTGGGTTTGCCTGGCTCCCACGTTTTGGTGCCTTACGCCCGCTCATCGGCTAAGGTGGCACTGGGAGAACCATCGCGATTGCGCCCGGTTGAGCCGGGCTAACGCCTCGGAGAAAGCTAAACTGACCGGCATGATAAGGCGAGAGCGGCCGCTGTTCGAGAGGTTTTTCGGTCCTTAAAGACTCACGCCGCTTGAGCGAAGTTCGGATAATGTCCGACGAAGGCGTGGATAGCGCCTGATTCGGTCTTCGAATACCGGGCTTCACCAAATTTAAAATTATAGAATTCTATGGCTAAGTGAGAGTGTTTAAGCATTATAAGTCCGGTTGCCTTGTTCGTCGTGTTGAGCGCCTCCTAGATGGACCCAAAATGGGAACAAGAGTGCTCAAGTTTATCCCAACACCCCAAAGACTTGTGGCTTGGGGGCTGAAGCCAACGACTTGCCATCTCTCGATTTTATAAACGGCCGCATGAAGGTAATATTTTAAATTAAACAAGCGTTGCTCATGGCGCATATGAACGAAGTTTTCAGCGCACAGATAAATATACAGCGAAGTTCACTCAAAATTACATTTCGGGAGCACTCATCCGCAATATCGCAGCTCCCTTCAGACAATCTTATAATACTTCTCCGCGTGCGATACTCCTTGCCCGGTAGTGGTGGGTCCGTGAGAAGCTTCTCGCATCCAATTTGCCCCATTGCACCTTTATGCGGGCAAGGGCCCGACGAGCGCCTTCAATACAAAGTGAGCGCTTGACTACATCCAGCCAGGGCATGCATCCACCAGCCGCCGACGAGGCCAAACTAGCTCCTGGCATGGCCTGTCCCAGCCACACCGGACTATGAGGCCCTTCATGGCCTCCTCAACTACCTTAGGAGTTCGACCACCGCTTCACTGGTCGCTTGGGGCACCGGATGGCCGGCCTCGAGTCTTGAGACCGAAGACCTTCTTCGCCGAGCTCCCTCCTCGCCACGATAGAATGCGGCGGCATCGACGCCTCTGCGCAGATCCGCAAACGCCTCGAGAGCTCCGAATTCGGGTAAGTGTCAGGTAGTTCACACTAACATGCCTGCTTTGCATGAAAAATGCCTTACCCGCCGCTATCTTCTTTATGTCCTCAACTTCCTCAAGGGCCTTACGGGCCTCGGCCTTGGCGGACTTGGCACTTTCGAGAGTCGAGGCAAGCTCGGACTCTCGAGTCTTGGAGTCACGCTCCAAACTCTCATGCTTTTCCATGAGAGCCTGGAGCTCTTGCCGAACTTCCGCCACCCGTGCCTCTTGCTTTTCTCGCTCAGCCAGTTCTCGGCCGCCTGCGTTCGCCGTGGACACAACATCCTTCGTGGCTGCCACCTCGTTAGTGGCCCCGCAATACACATATTATCCTTGTTAATTTTATTTGCAACCAAAATCCTTTTTTGTAAGGTACTTATTCAAAGAGGTGTTACTCACCTTCTTTTTCCTCGAGCTGCTTCTTTGCATGGCGAGCTCTTGCTCGGACCGCCGAGATCCTTCTTCAACCGCCAACCTCCGCCGTTAGTGCGGCAGAGGTCAGCAGCGCAGCCTGCAAACCCATATTGACATATTTTAGGCAACCTCACAGATATCTTGTTAGATCCTTAGTCCGCTTTTCTTTCCAACACCGAACTAAGCATCGAGGCTACTGTCTATGCGGTATTACATTACATAATTTTAACTTCTTACCTCAAAGCACATTAGAAGGCTATCGCAGCTTCGGTCAGCCCGCTCTTAGCGAGCTGAACCTTCTCAATCACCGCACTCATGATAGTGCGGTGTTCTTCGATGGAAGCGCCTTTAAGCGCCTCAACAGGTTATCCGGCGCCTCGGTTGGGCGGAGGCCGCCCGCCACGGTCCTGCCCTTCTTTGAAGGGCCACTTGCGGACTCGAACCACTGCGGGTTCCGATGTAGAGTCCGCACGACGAAGTCCGGAGGCTGCTCGACGGCGCCCGGAGCCTCCTCCTAATGGGTCCTCTTCGATCCCACCTCGGCGTCCTCGTCGGCGCGTGGGGTGGAGGCGATCGGGATGGAATTCACATCCGACGAGGCTAATGACCCGCCGATGAGTCGGGAGATCATCATTGGCGGACTACGGGCGAAATCGGCGTTAGAAGGATACTACGCGACATGAAAGAAATTACACATCAAGGATCCGGATATTTGCGATCTTGCGGACGCTTTGGCCCTTGAGGCCACTCATCCTCGCCAACGCTGATGTTGGCGAACTGTCCGAGGGATAGTTCTCCCCTCTGACCCTTCGCCTCCCGGTTGGGGAAGCCTTCCTTTTCTTCTCTCCATCCTCCGGAGAGAATACCTCCTCCTTGTCTTGGGGAGGAGTCCTCGTCGTCATCGACGCCTGATTATGGAACTTTTCGAGTCCCGTGGCCACCTTCTTGGCCTTCTTCTCCGGCACCACGCGGTGCCGAACCAAAGCAGCCCTATTAAGCGGGCGTCCACTGGTCTTCGGCATGGGAGCCGGGCTGATAAGCAGCTTGGCCTTCTCCATCCATTCTGTCAAAGGAAGAGGCAGAATGAAACCCCACTAAAAGTTAATTTAATTATCACAAGTGTCCCGTGATGGGGTTGAATCACTTACCTCGTCGCTTGGACATCGCGAGCTGAATCTGCGATCTTCCGTCATGGATGCGGGGCTTGTGCCCTTGAACAGCACCCATCAGCGCCTTCAGATGTTGTATCGAAGAGCCCGCTTAGCGCTGGTGCTGTTCCGGATTGAACTCCCACAAATTGAATGCCCGTTCTTGGCATGGGAGGATCCGCCGGATGAGCATGACTTGGACCACGTCGACGAGCCTGAGCCTATTGCTCACCATCTTCTTGATACATGCTCGGAGTCCCGTCACCTCCACCGGATTGCCCCACTGCAAGCCCTTCTCTTTCCAGGAGGTGAGCTGTGTGGGGATGCCAAATCTGAACTCGGGGGCCGCCGCCCATGTGGGTTTGCGCGGCTCGGTGATGTAGAACCACCCCGATTGCCACCCCTTGACGGAGTCCACGAAGGTCCCTTCGAGCCAAGGGACGTTGGGCAATTTGCCCAACATGGCGCCTCCGCATTCCGCTTGCGTGCCCTTCACAACCTTCGGCTTGACGTTGAAGGTCTTGAGCCACAAGCCGAAGTGGGGCTGGATGCAGAGGAAGGCCTCGCACACGACGATAAACGCCGAGATGTTGAGGATGAAGTTCGGCGCCAGATCGTGGAAATCCAGGCCGTAGTAAAACATGAGCCCCCGGACAAATGGATGGAGCGGAAAGCCCAGTCCGCGGAGGAAGTGGGGGAGGAAGACGACCCTCTCATGAGGCCCAGGGGTAGGAATGAGCTGCCCCTCGTCGGGCAGCCGATCTGCGATATCGCCGAAAGGTATCCGCGCTGCAAGCGCTTGGTGATGTCCTCCTCCTTAGCGGTGGAGGCCAACCATTTACCTCCCGCTCTGGACATATTCGGAGAAGGTCGATGCGAGATGCGCGAGCTCGGGCGTTGGAGCTTGAGTTCGCAGGGATGGATAAGCAAAGGAGGAAGAAGGCGTAGGCGAGAAGGTGAATCCTTATCCCTTATATATAGGCGGACAAAACTATGCGTCCCCCGCCAGCCTGGTAAAACTCGCTTATCTCCCAAGCGCCACCATCAATGGCGCGGTTGGGTTACCCACACACGTATTGATGAGAATCCCGGAATAAGGGGAACACGATCTCTGTTCGACAAGCCGTGCCAAGGAAACCGCTTCGCTGAACGTGCTGAGGTGGTATAGTAAAAAACGATTCAAACAAAGGCTTGGTTGCAGTGTGATGTCACGCCGCATAATACGTCGTGATTGAGCTAAGTGTGCATTTTATTCTCTCTACGGTGGAATGTGGAATTTATTTTGCGAGCCGGACACTATCCTGGTGTTCATGATCTTCTAGATTATTCAAAGGAGGAACCCGCCTTGCAATGCCGAACATTATGCGCGCCGGACTAATCGTCATTGAAGCCTGGTTCGAGGGCTCCGAGGAGTCTGGACTAGGGGTGTCCGGACAGCCGGACTATCAATATCCGCCGGACTCCAAGACTACGAAGATACAAGATTGAAGACTTCGGCTCGTGTCCGGATGGTACTTTCCTTGCGTGGAAGGCAAGCTTGGCAATACGGATATGTAGATCTCCTACCATTGTAACCGACTCTGTGTAACCCTAGCCCTCTCCGGTGTCTATATAAACCGGAGGGCCTTAGTCCGTAGGACAACATACATTACAACAATCATACCATAGGCTAGCTTCTAGGCTTTAGCCTCCTTGATCTCGTGGTAGATCTACTCTTGTACTACCCATATCATCAATATTAATCAAGCAGGACGTAGGGTTTTACCTCCATCGAGAGGGCCCAACACAGGTAAAACATTGTGTCCCTCGTCTCCTGTTACCATCCGCCTAGACGCACAGTTCGGGACCCCCTACCCGAGATCCGCCGGTTTTGACACCGACAGCGCTCTTACAGGAACACGCGCTACTGCTACATTTTAATCTATAGCGACCTTATCCCGCACGTGCTACTGCTATGTAGCACTAGCACCCTTTTTTAACGCGCGCTACTGTTAAAGTTCTGTTTTGATGGTTTTCTCTAGTAGTGTGAGAGACGGGGAGGCAGAGGTCTCTTCATCCTACGTTGGGGAATGAGATGAAACATGAGAGATTGGGAGAGGGCAGGCCATGGGTATGTGAGAGAAGAGGCGGTTGGCCGTTTTGGGGTGGATAAGAAGGAGAGACGTGAGAGATTGGGAAAGGAGGTTGTGTGTACGTGAGAGGAGATAATTTCGAGATATTGGCTACGCTACGTGAGACAAAATAATAGATGAATTAATCTACACCGTAATAATTCGGTGCCACCAGATTAATGGCTTGTAAAATCTAATTAACGTGAGAATTTCTAGGAAGTGCATAATTAGTATAGGTATTGATTGATTGATTGATTGATAAAGCAAAAATAGTATTTTCTGTCTACTTTCTGAATTATCCATGCAGTAAAAAAATACCAAAAAACAAAAGTTCACCAAATGCCCTGAAATTGGAGTATGATTTTTTGTAGAATATTCAAAAATTTCTGGCACTTAGAACACACCAGGGGGACCCACCATTTGGTCACGAGGGCACAGGGCCCCCCCACCCTCTTAGGGCGCGCCCCCTGCCTTGTGGGCCCCACGTGGCCCCCCTCCACTTATTCCAGCACCCACACACTTCGTCTTCCTCCAAAAAAATCATCACGTAGCTTAAACTCGTGTTCTAGCTTGTTTTGCTGCCATTTTCGATCTCCTTGCTCAAAGCTCCACTCACAAAACTGCTATGGGGATTGTTCTTCGGTATGTGACTCCTCCAATGGTCCAATTAGTTTTTGTTCTAGTGCTTTATTTATTGCAAATTTTTGTTGTTGAGGTGACCCTGTTCTTGAGCTTGCATGTCAAATTTATATGGTCCAAAGTAGTTTTAATGCATGATATAGCCTCTAGGCACTTGTGGGATTAGTTGCTATCAATCTTGTTGAGTTTGGTTCACTTTTATTTTGAGTCACAAAAAATTTAAGAAATTTTTCAGACAAAGAAAATGATGAAGAGATTGTTGAGGGGCTCCTCGAGCCGAAGCTCGAAGGATAAGCAGAATGAAGAGAATAAAAAGCCCAAATATAATCTTCCTCGCACCATGGAGGTTCGGCCGTGCGAATGGCCTTGTGATGCATTCTTGAGAGCCGCCGGAATTTACGATGACTTTTATTATTTGGCTGAGAATGCAGGGCTCTCCGACTTCCTCGACGACCAGTGTGAACAGTATCTCCTACTCACTAATATTTTCGTGCAAAACTTTTACTTCCATGATAGAAAATCGCCACCTTCAGTGGAGTTTTATTTATATGATGAGTTTAAGGAGATGTCACTATATGATTTTTGCGTAGTTTGCAAGATGCCATTTGCAGGCAGCATCGAGGAACCACATCCTAGTGATGTGGATGGATTTATTAATCAAATTGCTGTAGGGGAAACGAGAATTTTTCAGATGCAAGGTGTCACATCCCTAGTTCTGGTATGACCTAGACTAGCTAGTTATTTGTGCATCATGTTTAAATTCCATTAAATTTGAAATGAGGATTTGTGAAACCCTGAGAATCATTTCTGGAAATGACCCAAATAAAAATTGCTCCAAAAAGGTACAAGAAAATGTTCATGTTGCTCTCTGAAAATATTGAGCAGAGATAAAAATCAAACCAATATTTTTAGGAGCTCATAAGTATTTATTTTGGGCATTTGGAATTAATGCATAATTATTTGCTTTGGATATATAATAGTCATATATTTAATATATGTCCAAAAATTATGCCAGTTGTTGAGGAGCTCTGGAATAACTCCACTAGCCCCTGCAAAAATTGGCATAAGTAAATAAAATGATTTAGTGTTTAAAACTAAATCCAAACAAATTACAGAAAATAGAAAAAGAAATAAAAGGGAGAAGAGACTTACCTGGCGCTTACCTCCCTGCAGCCCCTGTGCAGCCTGGCTTGGCCCAGCGACCCAGCAGGCCGGCCTAGCCCAACTGCCAGGAGCTTCTTCAAGCTCCTACCAGTAGGAGCTGTTGTGTGGCCGCGCCACAGCCGGCCGTGGCCACGTCTCCCCGCCACCTCCTGCTTCTCCCCGTGTCGCATGGATCACGCGCGCGTCGCCACACGCTGCCGTACCCCTCTCACTCTCCCCTGGTCCTCTCCTCTCCTCTCCCTCTCTCTCTCTCACGGCCGAGACCGCCGTCGCCGCCGTCCACAGCCACCGAGGCCTCGGCCACTGCAGCACCTCCCCGACGCGCTCCCCAGCTCCGCCGCGACACCCTCTCCATCCTCACTGAGCAAAGCAACCCGGGCGAGCTCCGCTTCGTCCTCGGCGCCATCGTCTTCATCTCCGGCCGCCGGAGATCATCCTCACCACCCCGCCGACTCCAGCCTTCCCCGAGCTCTCCGACGACGCCCGCCGGCCCCCTGTGAGCCTCGCCGTCGTTCCCCCGTACTCCCCTGCCCTTCTGCCCTCCAGCCCCTCTGCCGCACGCCACTGAACTCCGGCCGCCGCCGCAAGCTCTGCTCCGGCAAGCTCCGGCGCCCCCGCGGCTTCCCGTCTGCTCCACTAGATGCGCAAGAGCACGGGCTACGCCCCGGTGCTCTTAGCCGCCGCCCCCGTGGCCTGTAACGCGGACGCCGCCACGTCCTGAGGTCGCTGCAGACGACCTCGCTGGCCTGACATGCGGGCCCCGTCGGCCAGGTGATTAGCTTAGTGCTAATCACCGCCTAATTAACCACTGACACTGACCAGTGAGCCCCGTGCCCCCTAACCCTTTTTAGTTAAGCAAATAACCCTCTGTCTAACGCCTTGTCACTGACGTGTGGACCCCACACGTCAGGTTTGACCCTGGCCAGCCCCGGTTGACCTGCTGACGTCATGATGACATCATGCTGACGCAGTTATCCATTTTCTGGATTAAAATTAAATCAGGAAATTCCAGAAAATGATATAAACTTCAAAAAATCATAGAAATTCAACCGTAGCTCAGATTGAAATAATTTATATATTAAAAATTATCAGAAAAATTCAATCTTTCCATCTGTACTAGTTTCATGCATGGAAAACCAACTTATACATGCTGTATATGAGAAAACACATTATGGCATTTTAAGAGACTTAATTTAGAGTTGCATTTGAACCCTTGGTTCAAATGGATCTCTTCCAAATAAAATGCTAGATGCATTAGCACAAAACAACATCACATCTACATGCCATGATCATGCATCATATGGTAGCATATGTTGTGTATTGATTGTCGACACTGCTCCTTCTTGATAGGTCCCGCCCGAGACCGCTCCGAGTACTGTCTAAGGAGCAAGGCCCCCTCTGTTGATCTACTAGGAAGGCAAACCCCCTTGTTCATTCCGATACAATCCTACTCTCTCGCTCCTGCTCTCAGTTATTGCATTAGGACAACAACGATTCATCTGCTACTTTGTGTTTGCGGTAGTTGAACCCATTCCTCTGCATGACCCGTCATTGCCACAAGAATAGTTGAAACCCACTAGCATGTGTAGGAGTTGATTGAGCCATGTTGTGTTCCTACCATGCTATGCCTGCTATTGCTTAGAGTTGTGTCAGTCGATTCATTGGGAATGAATTGGAGTGTTACGATATGTTACGATCTGAGAGTGAAATGTGTGAACACGATTTGGTAAAGGTAGCGGTGAGAGGCCATGTAGGAGTACATGGTGGGTTGTCTCATTGGAACCGTCCTTAAGCACTGAGTTCTATGTATGTTGTCCAATGACTCGATACTACCACACATTGGGTTCCGGTAACTCGGCCCCTCTTGACTTATGAACCAACTTGATCTCTGTCCATGAGTCGCAACTAGTTTCTGGTGTTTGTAGGTAGTGTTATTTTTCTACCAAGTGGCACCCGGCAGGGTGGGCTTGGGACAGACTAGGCACACGTGGCCTGGTTTACCGAGTGGCACCCGGATGGTGGGCTCGGGAACCCTGCACACATCGTTTGGGGCCGTGAGCGACACCCTGGCCGGATCTCCTTGCGGATGGAACCCGAATAGGCGATAAACCTGGGCTAGAGTCTTGTGTGGTTAGTTAGGTCGTGGCCGACACCCTCGCCAGGCTTCCCCTTGAAGGTTGCCGAGATACATGACGTGTACATGGCGGTAAGTGGCGAGAGCGTGTGTGAAGAAGTACACCCCTGCAGGGTTAACATGATCTATTCGAATAGCCGGGTCCACGGATATGGACTTCTTGGATGCTTACATGGTACATAGACAACTTGAAGTGGATACTCCAAAATGCTCAAGACAAGTGTGAGTGCTATGGATGGCCTTCTCGTAGGGAGACGGGGATGAATCCATAGTAGTGTATTGTGTGGTGATTAGTGGACTCGTGTGCGCCATATCACCTCAAAGAAGTTCTGGTAGTCGCAGAACAGGATAGCCACAGAGTCAAAGCTGGCTTGCTGCAACTAAACTCCACATTACCTTCTTGATACAAATGCATGTATGATAGGATCTGATGTAAGTCTTGCTGGGTACCTTTGTACTCATGTTGCTTTATTTATGTTTTTGCAGCGGAGACTTCGGTCTTATTAGTGTTCTCGTGGACTTCGACGAGTAGCTTGTACCTCAGCTACGATCTTGATCGGATGTTGTAGATAGTCAGGCTCTTCAGCCTTTTCATTTGTAGATGTCTGTACTCAGACATGTAATGCTTCCGCTTGTTGCTCGTTTGCTCTGAATGTTGGGTCATGCGACCCCTGCTTGTAATAAATGCTATGTTGGCTGTTTGAGCCTTATCTATATGAGTTGTTGAGTTATGCTGTGATGCCATGTTGTACAAAGACATACTTGCATGTTATGCGACGTGTAATGTGTATTGCTATGTGTGGATCGACTATCTAGTTGTTTATCCTTAGTAGCCTCTCTTACGGAAATGTCTCCTAGTGCTTCCACCGAGCCATGGTAGCTTGCTCTTGCTCCGGAACACTTAGGCTGGCCGCATGTGTCCTTCTTCATTCTGTATGTTCCCTTCGGGAAATGTCACGCGATGAATACCGGAGTCCTGTTAGCCCGCTACAGCCTGGTTCACCGGAGTCCTATTAGCCCAGTGCTACAGCCTGGATTCACTCGCTGATGACCGACACGTTCGATGCTGGTTCATGTATGCCTGTCCCTGTAAGTTAGTGCCACTTTGGGTTCACGACTAGCCATGTCAGCCCGGGTTCTCTGTCATATGGATGCTATCGACACTATCATATACGTGTGCCAAAAGGCGCAAACGGTCCCGGGCATGGTAAGGCGACACCCCTGGGAATACCGTGCGTGAGGCCGCAAAGTGATATGAGGTGTTACATGCTAGATCGGTGTGACTTAGGATCGGGGTCCTGACAGCTTTGGTATCAGAGCCTGACTACCTGTAGGATTACCAAGCCAAACTGGTCGAAGTTGAGTCTAGAAATTCTTTAGTTATATAAGGGAATTGATTGTGGGAAGGAACGTAAGGCTCTTTTTACTCCTTTACCTCATGGCCTTCTGATCTGAGTCATCCTATCCTTCCTGCAGGGTTAAGGAACTAGGCATTCTCTTCCGTCTATCAGGATCACGTGTTACTACTCCGTAGTCCCATAGGATTGGTTGATCAGAGTCATACCCCAGTTTTCAAGTACTTCCAGAGTAACCTGTTTAGTACTATCCTAGAACCTTGAGTGATGATGTTGAGTATGTTACTACCCCATTTTAGTAGGATGTCTCATTCTGAGCATTTTACTGCCGTTATGCTGCCGGAATTGCCCTAGTAGTTTGAGAGATACTAATCCCCTTGTCCTACATTCTATAGCTTATAGTTGATGCTGATTCCGTCCCTGGTTTCGTTTCTCAGGATGTCATCAGTTAAGCGAAGTTCTGTTGCTCGTAGCCAGAACCACAGAGATGGTAGGGATGAGGATCCTCCCGACCAACCTTCGTTGACAAAGTTCATGTTAGAGATGGAGAGAAACAAGTGTGAGTCTAACCGCTTGTTGGCACGTATCGAGGAGAACACCGCACATCAGTTCAAAGGATCTGTGACCATTCATGACTTCATCCGCTTGCACCCACCTACCTTTCATCATTCTATTGAGCCACTCGATGCAGATGACTGGCTCCGTAGCATCACTCATAAGCTGCATTCCGCGAACATAGCTGAAAATGATAAGGTTACCTATGCCACATACCACCTGGAAGGTCCTGCTAGTCTTTGGTGGCAGAACTATGAGGCTGTGCTTCCAGCTGGCCAGATTCCTACCTGGAGGGATTTCACTGAGGCTTTTCGTGAGCATCACATTCCTCAGGCCCTCATCGATCGCAAGAGAGAAGAGTTATGTATTTTCACCCAGAGTAAGATGGCTGTTGATGCTTACAGCAGGGAGTTCGAGAACCTCGCCCGTTATGCCACAGAAGAGGTGTCCAGGGACGCCAAGAAGCAGGCTAGGTTTCGGAAGGGTCTCAACCCCAAGTTGCGTCGTGATCTCCACCTGCATCATTGTGATACATTCCAAGCTCTTGTGAACAAGGCCATTAATGCAAAGACAGATCAACTCACTTACGAGGAGTCTCGTAAGCACACCCGTGATTTGGGATCTTCCTCCGGTTCTGGTTCTCAAAAGCGCCGGATTTGGGTTCCGAACTCCACTCTTCCTTCCGGATATTCACTGAGGCCATCCTATGTGGTGCCTCCCCCAGCTCAGTCGTATGCTCCACCCAGGCCTACTGGTAGACCGCTTGTTAGTGCAGGTCCACATCCAACTTCAGGGACTTGCTTCACATGCGGGAAGCCAGGACACTATGCACGTGATTGCTCTCAGACTAGTTATGCTCCACCCC
Organism: Aegilops speltoides; assembly: GCA_021437245.1. Lineage (NCBI taxonomy): Eukaryota > Viridiplantae > Streptophyta > Magnoliopsida > Poales > Poaceae > Aegilops > Aegilops speltoides. The sequence goes on from CM038143.1 coordinate 254,064,830, forward strand.
CGCCTAAGAAGTCTGTTGGCCGTGGTAAGTCATCACACAAGATGATCATTGTCAAGTCAGCCCCCACTGAACGTGGACGTGTGCATCACGTGTCAGCTAAAGACGCTCATGATGATCCGGATGTTGTTCTTGGTACACTCCTTGTCAATTGTCATCCAAAGATCGGTTACATTCGATCATCGAGCATCTCATTCTTTCATTTCTGAAGGCTATGCTCGTTTGCACGACATGTCATTTTGTGATATGCCAACTCCGCTTGAAATCCAAACCCCAGGGTCTAGATGGCAAACCACCAAAATCTGCTATGGTAATGAAATCCTTGTTGATAGACTTGTATTCCTCGCATCACTTGTAGCCCTCAAGTCCTCAGATATTAACATCAACTTGGGTATGGACTGGATGACAGCTCATCATGCCATGATTGATTGTTACACCAGGTCTGTTCAGCTTACACACCCATTTGGCAAGATAGTCACTGTCTCCACCAGAGTTGCAAAGCGTCAACTCTATTCACTTAATGCTAGCCCTCTTCCAGACCTTGAAGATATCCCGATAGTCCGTGACTTTCCAGATGTCTTTCTAGAGGAACTGCCAGGTGTTCCACCTGACAGAGATGTAGAGTTCATCATAGATCTTATTCCAGGAACCGCTCCAATCTCTAGGAGACCTTACAAGATGGCACCCTTAGAACTAGCCGAGCTTAAGAAACAACTTGATGAGTCCTTGCAAAAGGGTTTCATCCGTCCTAGTTCTTCTCCTTGGGCTTGCCCCGTCCTCTTCGTCAAGAAGAAAGATGGTACGGACCGGATGGTTGTAGATTATCGTCCCGTTAGTTTGGTCACGATAAAGAACAAATATCCGCTCCCCAGGATCAACAACCTCTATGATCAGCTCGCTGGATCCTCAGTCTTCTCCAAGATGGATTTGAGGTTAGGCTACCACCAAATCAAGATCAGAAATGGGGACATCCCCAAGACAGCCTTTGTCACTCGTTATGGCCAGTACGAGTACACCGTCATGTCCTTCGGTCTAACCAACGCTCCAGCTACATTCTCTCGCTTGGTGAACTCGATCTTCATGGAGTACCAAGATAAATTCGTCGTGGTTTACCTCGATGATATCCTTATTTACTCGAAGAACGAGGAAGAGCATGCCGAACATCTTAGACTTGTGTTAGAAAAACTCACAGAGCACCGTCTTTATGCCAAGTTCTCCAAGTGTGAATTTTGGTTGCCAGAAGTGACCTACCTAGGCCACGTAATCTCTGGTAAGGGCATTGCTATCAATCCTGAGAGAGTTAAGGCCGTTCTTCATTGGACTCCACCTGAAACCGTTAAACAAGTTAGGAGTTTCCTTGGTCTAGCCAGCTATTGTCGCCGCTTTGTTGAAAACTTCTCCAAAGTAGCTAAACCCCTCACGGAACTTCTCAAGAAAGATAAAAAGTTTGAGTGGTCCCCATAGTGTGAGTACAGTTTTCAGGAACTGAAAAGACGCCTGACTTCTGCTCCCATACTTGTGCCACCGGATTTCACTAAAGACTTTGTTATCTACTGTGACGCCTCACGACACGGACTAGGTTGCATCGTTACACAGGATCGTCATGTGATTGCCTATGCATCTCGTCAGTTGCATCCACATGAGGAGAATTATCCTACACATGATCTAGAGCTTGCAGCCGTAGTCTATGCACTGAAGACCTGGCGACATTACCTCCTTGGTAAACGTTGCGAGATCTACACCGATCACCAGAGTCTCAAGTATATCTTCACCCAACCGGATTTTAACCTTAGGCAAAGACGTTGGTTGGAGTTGATCTCAGATTACGACTTAGGGATTACTTACACTCCAGGCAAAGCCAATGTCATGGCTGATGCGCTAAGTCGTAAATCCTATTGCAACAATCTCATGTTGCAGCAGGGCCAACCACTTCTCCATGAGGAATTTTGTAAGCTTAACCTTCACATAGCTCCTCACGGATTCCTTTCTACCTTGGTGGCGAAACCTACTATTGTGGATTGTATCATAGAAGTCCAGAAGCATGATACGGGAATCTCCTGAATCAAGAAAAATATCTCCAAAGGAGTAGCTGGTTGTTTCTCTATGGATGAACGAGGTGTTGTTTACTTTGGAAACCGCTTGGTGGTTCCCCAGAGTCAGCAGATGCAACAATTGATTCTTAAGGAGGCGCATGAATCTCCTCTCACAATTCATCCCTGTAGTACTAAGATGTATCAGGATCTGCGCCAGAGGTTCTGGTGGACTAGGATGAAGAGAGAAATCGCCGACTTCGTTGCTAATTGTGACGTTTGTCGTCGCGTTAAGCCAGAGCATCAAAGGCCTGCTGGCACCCTTCAGCCTTTAGCTATTCCTGAATGGAAATGGGATAAAGTTGGTATGGATTTCATCACTGGCTTTCCCAGGACCGAGAAAGGGAATAACGCTATCTTCGTAGTCGTTGATCGTCTTTCCAAAGTGGCTCACTTCCTTCCTGTTCGAGAGAGTATCACCGCTAGTCACTCACGTGACTTATATATTCTCGAATAGTGTCACTTCATGGTGTTCCACTAGAGATCAATTCAGACCGTGGCAGTCTTTTCACTTCTCATTTCTGGGAGAGTTTCCAAACTGCCATGGGAACCCATCTTTCCTTCAGTACCGCTTTCCACCCTCAGTCGAGTGGTCAAGTGGAAAGGGTCAACCAAATTCTCGAGGACATGCTTAGAGCTTGCGTTATCTCATTCGGTATGGATTGGGAGAAATGCCTTCCTTTCACCGAGTTTGCTTATAACAATAGCTATCAATCCAGTCTCAAGGAAGCTCCTTTTGAGATTCTCTATGGACGAAGATGTCGAACACCTTTGAACTGATCAGAAACCGGCGAAAGACAATTCTTTGGACCAGACATGATCCAGGAGGCAGAAGAGCAAGTTCGCATCATTCGTGAGAATTTGAAAACAGCCCAGTCTCGTCAAAAGAGCCAGTATGATCGTCATCATAAGGATATGACTTATGAAGTTGGCGACAAAGCTTACCTTCGGGTTACTCCTTTGAAGGGTACCCATCGTTTCGGTATCAAGGGCAAGTTGGCTCCTCATTACATTGGTCCTTTTCGCATTCTCGCTAAACGAGGAGAGGTTGCCTACCAGTTGGAACTACCCCCACATCTTTCTAGAATATATGATGTCTTCCACGTCTCTCAACTCAGGCGTTGCTTCTCGGATCCTATCCGCGGAGTGGACCACGAAACGCTTGATCTCCAAGATAACCTCACATATCGAGAGTATCCAGTTCGCATTCTTGATCAAACAGAGCATGTCACTCGACGTCATAATATCAAGTTTCTCAAGGTTCAGCGGTCTCATCATTCCGAGAGAGAAGCTACCTCGGAGCGAGAAGATCGTCTTCGACTGGAGTACCCCGCTTTCTTTCCGTCGACCCCTGAATCTCGGGACGAGATTCTTTCAAGTGGGGGCGAGTTGTCACATCCCTAGTTCTGGTATGACCTAGACTAGCTAATCATTTGTGCATCATGTTTAAATTCCATTTAAATTTGAAATGAGGATTTGTGAAACCCTCAGAATCATTTCTGGAAATGACCCTGAAAGCACATTTGCTCCCTGGGTGGTTTTGGTAATTAATGACAACATACTTTGTGGTTGGACTAATGCTTTTATCAAGTATGTTTCAGGAAATTCAATCACATTGGCATGGCAAAAGGACTGAAGAGGTGGACCCCTCAAAATGCTAAGGCAAGCATTGGCAAAAGCTCAAGACTCCATTTTTGGTTTAGTGATCCAAGATCACATTGAGTCCATAGGAAAGCCAATACTATTAAAGGGGATGAGGTTATGATGATGATCCGGTTGCTCAAGTGCTTAGTGATACATCTCCTAAACTATCAAGAACTTTCACCGCCATATACACTCATAAGTAGTCTCGGTCCCACCGATTTTCCAAACCAGTCACACCGAGATGAACCACCTCACCATAAGCCAAACCCTAGCAAACTTGGATTTTCCGATTCGAACTCAGTCTCACCGAAAATGAGTTGCCAAGCTTCAGAATCCTTCATCATCAAATCGGTGTCACCGAGATGATGAAGTCGGTCCCACCAAAATTGGCATGCTCTTGTCATTGCACGAATCGGACTAACCGAGATTGTATTTTCGGTCCCACCGAAAATCCCAACGTTCACATTATTTGAACTTTCGGTCTCACCGAGTTGTCAACTTCGGTCCCACCGAGATTGCTCAAATATGTGTAACGGTTGGATTTTGTGTGGAGGCTAGAAATACCCCTCCACCCCCTCTTCATTCGTGGAGAGAGCCATCAGAAAGAACTACCACTCCTACCTTACATTTCTGAGAAGAGAACTACCTACCCTTGTGTTGAGATCAAGTTTCTCCACTCCCACCATATGAAGCTTGATCTCTAGCCTTCCCAAGTTGCTTTCCACTCAATCCTTTCTTCCACCACAGCCAAATCGGTGAGGAGAGTTGAGTGTTGGGGAGATTATCATTTGAAGCACAAGAACAAGGAGTTCATCATCATCTACAACATCTATTACCTTTTGGAGGGTGGTGCCTCCTAGATTGGTTAGTTGTCGCTTGGGAGCCTCACGAGATGTGGAGTTGAACCAAGAAGTTTGTAAGGGCAAGGAGATCGCCTACTTCGTGAAGATCTACCCCGAGTAAGGCTAGCCCTCCATGGGCGTGGGTCATGATGGAATAGACATGGTTGCTTCTTCGTGGACCCTTCGTGGGTGGAGCCCTCCGTGGACTCTCGCAGCCGTTACCCTCAGTGGGTTGAAGTCTCCATCAGCGTGGAAGCACGATAGCACCACCTATCGTAACCACGAGAAAAATCACCGCGTCTCCAAATTGCGTTTGATCTTCTCCACTTCTCTTTACTACTTGTGCAATTTACTTTCCGCTGCCCATACTCTAGAATTGCATGTGTAGTGTGCTACTTGACTTGTGTGTTATGCAAAATCTGCCAAAATCTGTCCTTGATAAAAGACTGAATTTTTATCTTGTCGAGTAGTCTAATCACCCCCCTCTAGACACTCTCACCTTCTTGATCCTACAATTGGTATCGAGCTTTGGTCTCCATTGCTTTGGTTTACACACCATTGGAGGAAGATGGACGTGTCTACGTTTGGGAGTGTTAGCCATAGAGTGCCTATTCTTAATGGAGTGTCCTATAACTCGTGGAGGATTGAAATGCTTATTATCTTTAAGACATACAATTTGCGCAAATATGTTGAGACCCCCTATGTACCTCCATTTGACCCCTTGCACCCTACCATGGATGAAGAGCTTGATTTGCTTCGTAACCTTAAAACTATAAATCTTATCATTAGAGGGTTACCCGATAACTTGCTTAAGCTCGTTACAAACTTTGAGTGCGCCTATGCTATGTGGAAGTTCTTGGAAGAACTTTATCCGGACCACTCTTTGAGAGGTCTTGATGAAATTCTATACAAGACTATTGAATTTGATATGATGCGCCGCAATGATCCCAACTTTGATAAATGCTTCTTTGAGCTTCGTGATCTTATGAAAAAGAAGGGTGATCCCAGTCTTATCAATGTTCTAATTAGAAATGCTCTTGTATTGCATTCCGATGATTATTGTCACATTGACAAAACTAATGCAAGTAGTTATCAAATTGACCTAGGTGTTGATGATGAACAATCTATGGGTCAATATGATGATGAGCATGAGCATGACGATGATTACTTCGATTCGGACACCGAGCTAGACAAGATCATGAAGAGTCTCAATCTTATGGCAAATCTGAGAGACTACATATCCGGCGGAAAAGAGTGGATTCTTGATAGTGGATGCACCGACCACATGACCGGAGACAAAGACATGTTTCAAAAGCTTGCAAAGAACGATGGTCCACGCAAGTATGTGACTTTTGGAGACAACTCCAAGGGTAAGGTACTTGGCCTTGGTAAGGTGGCCATATCTCATGATAGCTCTATTCAAAATGTCATGCTTGTTGAATCACTTGGATACAATTTACTTTCCGTGTCTAGATTAGCTGACTTTGGATTCAATGTGCTATTCACTGAAGTAGATTGCCAAGTCTTTCGTCGTGACAATCATAACATGGCATTTACCGGTATCCGTAGAGGTGATCTATATATTGTTGATTTCACTAAGAAAGCCCAACCTAGAGCTTGCTTCATTGCTAAATCCTCTAAAGGTTGGTTATTGCATAGAAGGCTTGGACATGTTGGTATGCGTAATTTAGACAAGCTGATCAAAGGTGATCATATTCTTGGTGTTAAAGATGTTTTCTTTGACAAAGATAGACTTTGTAGTGCTTGTCAGGCAGGAAAACAAGTAGGTGGAAGTCATCCTGTGAAGAACATCATGACCAAAAGGAGACCGCTTGAGCTTCTCCATATGGATCTCTTCGGTCCCAATGCTTACAAAAGCCTTGGTGGTAACTCCTTTGGTCTAGTTATAGTTGATGATTATTCCAGATTTACGTGGGTATTTTTCCTTGATGACAAATCGCAGGTTTCGAAAATCTTCAAAACCTTCGCCAAAAAGGCCCAAAATCAATTTGAGGTGAAGATCAAGAAAGTTCGGAGTGACAATGGAACGGAGTTCAAGAACGCCAATGTAGACTCTTTTCTTGATGAGGAAGGATTCTACATGAGTTCTCGACTCGTACACTCCTCAACAAAATGGAGTTGTTGAGAGGAAGAACCGAATGCTCATAGAGATGGCGAGAACGATGCTTGATGAATACAAGACACCGAAGCATTTTTGGGGGGAAGCCGTCGAGACAGCTTGTCATGCTATCAACAGGCTTTATCTTCATAAGCTTCTCGGCAAGACATCATCGAGGTCCTCACGGTAACAAACCCCAAGTGGGATACTTTCGTGTCTTTGGTTGAAATGCTATATCCTTGATAAGCATCGTCGGTCTAAATTTGCTCCTAAAACTCATGAAGGTTTTTTCCTTGGTTATGGATCAAACTCCCACACCTACCGTGTCTACAATAATTTCACCGAAAGGTTGAAGAGACGTAGACGTGAAGTTGATGAATCTAATAGCTTGCAAGTAGAGCAAATGCCTATTGATGTAGGAGACAAGGACCCATCGGAAGCCATCCAAGATTTATCTATTGGAAAGATCCGTCCCATGGAAGTGAAGGAGAGTACCTCATCTACATATGTGGAGCCCCCTACCTCATGGCAAGATGAACCTCAAGGCAACATGGAGGCCTCCACAAGTGGAACTCACCATGATGAGGAAGTGCAACAAGAAGATCCACCACAACCTCCTTCTCCACCGCCTCAAGACAACACCAACAACAATGAAGAAGAAGAAGAGGAAGATGAAGATGACGAGGGAGCTCAGCCACAACCTCAACAAAAGCTATCCCGAGTCCGAGCAAGAGTCAAGAAAAATCATCCCGTGGAACAAATGATCAATGACATCAACTCCGGGAGAATTACTCGCTCTAAAACTCGCTTAGCTAACTTTTGTGAGCATTACTCATTTATCTCTAGTATTGAACCTATGAAGGTAGAAGAAGCACTTGAAGACCGGATTGGGTGAGCGCTATGCACGAAGAGCTACACAACCGAGAGGAACAAGGTATGGACTTTGGTAGAAAGCCCAAGGATGATCAAAACGTCATTGGAACCAAATGGGTGTTTGGAACAAGCAAGATGAAGATGGACAAGTCATCCGCAACAAGGCTCGTCTCGTAGCTCAAGGTTACACACAAGTCGAAGGTATGGACTATGGTGAGACCTATGCCCCGTTGCTAGACTTGAGTCCATTCGCATTCTTCTTGCTTATGCCAATCACCATGATATTACTCTCTATCAAATGGATATCAAAAGTGCTTTCCTAAATGGTGAAATTGAGGAGGAAGTATTTGTGAAACAACCTCCGGTTTGTGAATCCCAAAAGCCTAATCATGTTTACAAACTTCACAAAGCTCTTTATGGTCTTAAACAAGCTCCTAGAGCTTGGTACAAATCTTGACTAGCTTTCTTCTTGAAAAAGGCTTTGAGATTGGAAAAATAGACTCAACGCTGTTCACGAAAAGGGTTGATGGTGAACTATTTGTGTGCCAAATATATGTTGATGATATTATCTTTGGTTCAACTAACCCTCATTTTAGCGAGAAGTTTGGAAAGCTCATGTCGGAGAAGTATGAGATGTCCATGATGAGTGAACTCAAATTCTTCCTTGGGTTGCAAATCAAGCAATCTAAGGAGGGTACTTTTGTCTCACAAACAAAGTACACCAAGGATCTCTTCAAGAAGTTCAACATGCAAGAAAGCAAGGTATGAGAACCCCATGCCTACAAGTGGACATAATGACTTGACAAAAGATGGAGAACCCGTTGATCAAAAGGTTTACCGATCTATGATTGGTTCTCTACTATATCTTTGTGCTTCTCGTCGACATAATGTTGAGTGTATGCATGTGTGCTCGATATCAAGCTGCCCTAAAGAATGTCATCTTAAAGCTGTTAAAAGGATTGTGAGATATTTGATACACACACCAAACTTTGGCATTTGGTATCCTAAGAGGGCCTCTTTCGACCTTGTTGGCTATTCCGACTCGGACTATGCGGTGGCAGGTTGATAGAAAGTCAACTTCGGTGCGTGTCAATTCCTTGGTCGATCCCTTGTATCTTGGTCCTTCAAGAAACAAAATTGGTATCATTATCCACCAAGCGGAATATATTGCTGCTGGATCGTGTTGTGCTCAATTGCTATGGATGACTCAAACGCTTAAGGATTATGGGATACATGTGAGACATGTTCCCTTGCTTTGTGACAATGAGAGTGCGATTAAAATTGGACACAATCCAGTGCAACACTCTCGAACAAAACATATTGAAGTTCGTCACCATTTTATTCGTGATCATATTGCCAAGGGTGACATCAATCTTAAGCATGTTCGTACTGACAAACAACTCGCAGATATCTTTACAAAACCTCTTGATGAGAAGGTGTTTTGTCGCTTAAGGAGTGAGTTGAACATCATTGAAGCTTCAAACTTGGAGTGAGAACTCCATTGATGCATGCAAGGCATGAGCCTACTTGACTAATCCTTGATATATCTCTTATGATGATGATCATATGTCTTGGACACATTTGCCTCCTTGTATTGCATCTAACTCCTTGCAGGAACTTGGATGATCTACATTCCACAAGATTACCACACACTCAAATCATGAGTAATCTTGTCATTGACCAAGTATCTAGCCCTTTGGGATGTTGAGTTCAAGGAACAAAATTCCACATATCCTTTTTGACATCTTATACATCTAGTATTTCACTCTTGTCATCTTGGATATCCTTGAGTATTTCCTTGCTTGCCTAACCCATGTAGGAAGATGAACTACACAAGTAGAAATGGCGCTCCGACTTCACATTCAATGAGCACCTACATCAAGTTCACCTACATGAACAAAGCAACAACAAGCCCAAGGTATGTTCTTCACATCTTTAAGGAGCTTTGCTCAAAGTCATGAGTACAAGCAGCTTCATAAGATGTGATCACATCAAATGCTTAATCGAAAAATGGCAACCCCATTTTGAGCTTAAATGATGAGTATGACCTATGATCAAATGTTCTCATTTGACTCCTAAGTCAATATACTCAAACATAGGTGACTTTGTCGCCAATTCCTTATCTAGATGAAGTACATATGTTTTGGAGTCTTTCTATTTTCTCTTATGTTCTCTCATTGAGTTTTCTTTAAAAAAACTTCATCCAAAATCTTTTCATTTCTATTCTTCTGTCTTTGTGAATATTCTTACGGCTCGATCAATTCCTCGAAAATCATTCACAAATTCATTGCAAATCCTTTAAAACATTCCTCGCAAAGTGAGCTGAATTATTTCTGTATTTCCTTGGAATTAAACTTCGGCCACCGATTTAAATATTTCGGTCTAACGAAAAGGATCTACCCTAAGTCCACGACTTTCGGACCCACCGATCCATCTTAATTGGTGTCACCGATTTATTTCCTTCAGGATATCATCTTCTGCAGCTCCACTCAATGATTCTCTATGCATGTTCCTTTTTGCCCTGTTGTGATTCTTAAGGATCCCACTTCTTCCTTTCCATCTTCCCTAACCTTCCTAGTTTGCTGTCCTTTTCGACACTTGATGTCAAAGGGGGAGAAGACTTAGGGGGAGAAGAGAAGATTTAGGGGGAGAAGAAGAGCAATCTTACCTTAAGGGGGAGAGAATCACATCAAAGCTTTGCCGTGTTTCACATTGGACATTACAATTGGCGTTATTCTCATTTGGCATCATTCTTTTGATTTTGCTCTTTCCATCAAACCTCTTGATCTAAGAAAACTCAAAGGGAGAGGAATCTTCACAATTGATATCTTATGGAAAGCAAAATCTCTCAGAGTTCATTGAAAATCTTTTAGTTTCAGGAGACATGTTTGCTGATTCAAGCTTGTGCTCAATATGAGACACTCTTTATACATGTCATCCCTGGCTTGGTACTCTTGATGTTCTTGCAGTTGGTTGAAGAAATATTCTTGTGTTATCTAACCTTGTTTTCCCAAGTTTATCTCTTCAGGTACAATGCCAAGGAACCTCAAGGTAAGTATATGCACCTTGCAGAATGTGCATGATGGTGACTTGCTTTGTGAATACTTGTTTGCAAGAAATCACCATGCACATATGCATTATCACTCACTTCTTTTCATCTGCTCTGATGCATGTAGCCAAGCTGCATGTAGCACATCTTGCTTTTCTCTCTTGTGCGCTTGTGGCAGTCCAAAACCATAACTTATGAAAATCTTGCACACTTGTAGGGGGAGCCTGTGTACTACATGTTTGTCAAAGCTTTCGTGATAATTCTGTCTTTCTTTCAATAAGCTTTGATGTCTTGTTTAGTGTGTTGCCATCAATTACCAAAAAGGGGGAGATTGAAAGCACATTTGCTCCCTGGGTGGTTTTGGTAATTAATGACAACATACTTTGTGGTTGGACTAATGCTTTTATCAAGTATGTTTCAGGAACTACCCCCACATCTTTCTAGAATATATGATGTCTTCCACGTCTCTCAACTCAGGCGTTGCTTCTCGGATCCTATCCGCGGAGTGGACCACGAAACGCTTGATCTCCAAGATAACCTCACATATCGAGAGTATCCAGTTCGCATTCTTGATCAAGCAGAGCGTGTCACTCGACGTCATAATATCAAGTTTCTCAAGGTTCAGTGGTCTCATCATTCCGAGAGAAAGCTACCTCGGGCGAGAAGATCGTCTTCGATTTGAGTACCCGCTTTCTTTCCGTCGACCCACTAATCTCGGGGCGAGATTCTTTCAAGTGAGGCGAGTTGTCACATCCCTAGTTCTGGTATGACCTAGACTAGCTAATCATTTGTGCATCATGTTTAAATTCCATTTAAATTTGAAATGAGGATTTGTGAAACCCTCGAAATCATTTAAAAATGACCACGAAAGCACATTTGCTCCCTGGGTGGTTTTGGTAATTAATGACAACATACTTTGTGGTTGGACTAATGCTTTTATCAAGTATGTTTCAGGAAATTCAATCACATTGGCATGGCAAAAGGACTGAAGAGGTGGACCCCTCAAAATGCTAAGGCAAGCATTGGCAAAAGCTCAAGACTCCATTTTTGGTTTAGTGATCCAAGATCACATTGAGTCCATAGGAAAGCCAATACTATTAAAAGGGGATGAGGTTATGATGATGATCTGGTTGCTCAAGTGCTTAGTGATACATCTCCTAAACTATCAGCAACTTTCACTGCCATATACACTCATAAGTAGTCTCGGTCCCACCGATTTTCCAAACCAGTCCACACCGAGATGAACCACCTCACCATAAGCCAAACCCTAGCAAACTCGGATTTTCCGATTCAACTCGGTCTCACCGAAAAATGAGTTGCCAAGCTTCTGTAACCTTCTGTCATCAAATCGGTGTCACCGAGATGATGAAGTCGGTCCCACCGAAATTGGCATGCTCTTGTCATTGCATGAATCGGACTAACCGAGATTGTATTTTCGGTCCCACCGAAAATCCCAACGTTCACATTATTTGAACTTTCGGTCTCACCGAGTTGTCAACTTCGGTCCCACCGAGATTGCTCAAATATGTGTAACGGTTGGATTTTGTGTGGAGGCTATAAATACCCCTCCACCCCCTCTTCATTCGTGGAGAGAGCCATCAGAAAGAACTACCACTCCTACCTTACATTTCTGAGAAGAGAACTACCTACCCTTGTGTTGAGATCAAGTTGCTCCACTCCCACCATATGAAGCTTGATCTCTAGCCTTCCCAAGTTGCTTTCCACTCAATCCTTTCTTCCACCACAGCCAAATCAGTGAGGAGAGTTGAGTGTTGGGGAGATTATCATTTGAAGCACAAGAGCAAGGAGTTCATCATCATCTACAACATCTATTACCTTTTGGAGGGTGGTGCCTCCTAGATTGGTTAGTTGTCGCTTGGGAGCCTCCGTCGAGATGTGGAGTTGAACCAAGAAGTTTGTAAGGGCAAGGAGATCGCCTACTTCGTGAAGATCTACCCCGAGTAAGGCTAGCCCTCCGTGGGCGTAGGCCATGATGGAATAGACAAGGTTGCTTCTTCGTGGACCCTTCGTGGGTGGAGCCCTCCGTGGACTCTCGCAGCCGTTACCCTCCGTGGGTTGAAGTCTCCATCAACGTGGAAGTACGATAGCACCACCTATCGGAACCACGAGAAAAATCACCGCGTCTCCAAATTGCGTTTGATCTTCTCCACTTCTCTTTACTACTTGTGCAATTTACTTTCCGCTGCCCATACTCTAGAATTGCATGTGTAGTGTGCTACTTGACTTGTGTGTTATGCAAAATCTGCCAAAATCTGTCCTTGATAAAAGACTGAATTTTTATCTTGTCGAGTAGTCTAATCACCCCCCCTCTAGACACTCTCACCTTCTTCGATCCTACAGACCCAAATAAAAATTGCTCCAAAAAGGTCCAAGAAAATGTTCATGTTGCTCTCTGTAAATATTGAGCAGAGATAAAAATCAAACCAATATTTTTAGAAGCTCATAAGTATTTATTTTGGGCATTTGGAATTAATGCATAATTATTTGCTTTGGATATATAATAGTTATATATTTAATATATGTCCAAAAATTATGCTAGTTGTTGAGGAGCTCTGGAATAATTCCACTAGCCCCTACAGAAATTGGCATAAGTAAATAAAATGATTTAGTGTTTAAAACTAAATCAAAACAAATTACAGAAAATAGAAAAAGAAATAAAAGGGAGAAGAGACTTACCTGGCGCTTACCTCCCTGCAGCCCTCACAACTGGCACAGCCCAATGACCCAAAGAGTCGGCCCAGCCTAACCGCCAGAGCTTCTTCAAGCTCCCCGCCAAGAGAGCTGCTGCGTGGCAGCGCCCTGCCGGCCGTGGCCACGTCTCCCCGCCACCTCCTGCTTCTCCCCCTGTCGCCTAGATCACGCCAGCGCCGCCACGCCACGTACCCTCTCACTCTTCCCAGTCCTCTCCTCTCCTCTCCTCACTCTCTCTCTCACTCCCGAGACCGCCGCCGGCCCACATCCCACCACCACCAGGCCTCGGCCACTGTAGCACCTCCCCGACACGCTCCCCAGCTCCACCGCGACCCCCTCTCCCTCCTCACCGAGAAAAGAAACCCGGGCGAGCTCCGCTTCATCCTCGGCGCCATCGTCTTCATCTCCGGCTGCCGGAGATCGTCCTCACCGCCCCGCTGACTCCAGCCTTCCCCGAGCTCTCCGACGACGCCCGCCGGCCCCCTGTGAGCCTCGCCGTCATTCCCCCTACTCCCTTGCCCTTCTGCCCTCCAGCCCCTCTGCCGCACGCCACTGAACTCCGGCCGCCATGAAGCTCGCTCCGCGAAGCCAGCGCCCTAACGGCTTCAAGTCTGCTCCACTAGATGCGTGAGAGCACGGGCTACGCCCCGGTGCTCTTAGCCGCCGCCCCCGTGGCCTGTAACGCGGACGCCGCCACGTCCTGAGGTCGCTGCAGACGACCTCGCTGGCCTGACATGCGGGCCCCGTCGGCCAGGTGATTAGCTTAGTGCTAATCACCGCCTAATTAACCACTGACACTGACCAGTGAGCCCCGTGCCCCCTAACCCTTTTTAGTTAAGCAAATAACCCTCTGTCTAACGCCTTGTCACTGACGTGTGGACCCCACACGTCAGGTTTGACCCTAGCCAGCCCCGTTGACCTCTTGACGTCATGATGACATCATGCTGACGCAGTTATCCATTTTCTGGATTAAAATTAAATCAGGAAATTCCGAAAATGATATAAACTTCAAAAAATCATAGAAATTCAACCGTAGCTCAGATTGAAATAATTTATATATTAAAAATTATCAGAAAAATTCAATCTTTCCATCTGTACTAGTTTCATGCATGGAAAACCAACTTATACATGCTGTATATGAGAAAACACATTATGGCATTTTAAGAGACTTAATTTAGAGTTGCATTTGAACCCTTGGTTCAAATGGATCTCTTCCAAATAAAATGCTAGATGCATTAGCACAAAACAACATCACATCTACATGCCATGATCATGCATCATATGGTAGCATATGTTGTGTATTGATTGTCGACACCGTTCCTTCTTGATAGGTCCTGCTCCGGAGACCGTTCCAGAGTACCTGTCTAAGGAGCAGTGCCCCCTCTGTTGATCTACCAGGAAGGCAAACCCCCTTGTTCATTCCGATACAATCCTACTCTCTCGCTCCTGCTCTCAGTTATTGCATTAGGACAACAACGATTCATCTGCTACTTTGTGCTGCGGTAGTTGAACCCATTCCTCTGCATGACCTGTCATTGCCACAGTAAATAGTTGAAACCCACTAGCATGTGTAGGAGTTGATTGAGCCATGTTGTGTTCCTACCATGCTATGTCTGCTATTGCTTAGAGTTGTGTCAGGTCTGATTCATTGGGAATGAATTGGAGTGTTACAATATGTTCTGATGCTGAGAGTGAAATGTGTGAACATGATTTGGTAAAGGTAGCGGTGAGAGGCCATGTAGGAGTACATGGTGGGTTGTCTCACTGGAACCGTCCTTAAGCACTGAGTTCTATGTATGTTGTCCAATGACTCGATACTACCACACATTGGGTTCCGGTAACTCGGCCCCTCTCGACTTATTAACCAACTTGGTCTCTGTCCATGAGTCGCAACTAGTTTCTGGTGTTTGTAGGTAGTGTTATTTTTCTACCAAGTGGCACCCGGCAGAGTGGGCTTAGGACAGACTAAACACACGTGGCCTGGTGTACCGAGTGGCACCGGATGGTGGGCTCGGGAACCCTGCACACATCGTTTGGGGCCGTGGCGACACCTTGGCGGATCTCCTTGCGGATGGAACCCGAATAGGCGATAAACCCAGGCTAGAGTCTTGTGTGGTTAGTTAGGTCGTGGCCGACACCTCGCCAAAGCTTCCCTTGAAGGTTGCGAGATACATGGCGTGTACATGGCGGTAAGTGGCGAGGCGTGTGTGAAGAAGTACACCCTGCAGGGTTAACATGATCTATTCGAGTGGCGGGTCCGGATATGGACTTCTTGGATGCTTACATGGTACATAGACAACTTGAAGTGGATACTCTAAAATGCTCAAGACAAGTGTGAGTGCTATGGATGGCCTTCTCGTGGGAGACGGAGATGAATCCATAGTAGTGTATTGTGTGGTGATTAGTGGACTCGTGCGCCTATATCACCTCAAAGAAGTTCAGTAGTCGCAGAGCAGGATAGCCACAGAGTCAAAGCTGGCTTGCTGCAACTAAACCCCACATTACCTTCTTGATACAAATGCATGTATGATAGGATCTGATGTAAGTCTTGCTGGGTACCTTTGTACTCATGTTGCTTTATTTATGTTTTTGCAGCGGAGACTTCGGTCTTATTAGTGTTGTCGTGGACTTCGACGAGTAGCTTGTACTTCAGCTACGATCTTGATCGGATGTTGTAGATAGTCAGGCTCTTCAGCCTTTTCATTTGTAGATGTCTGTACTCAGACATGTAATGCTTCCGCTTGTTGCTCGTTTGCTCTGAATGTTGGGTCATGTGACCCCTGCTTGTAATAAATGCTATGTTGGCTCTTTGAGCGTTATGTATATGAGTTGTTGAGTTGTGCTGTGATGCCATGTTGTACAGCACATACTTGCATGTTATGCGTATGTGTAATGTGTATTGCTATATGTGGGATCTGACTATCTAGTTGTTTATCCTTAGTAGCCTCTCTTACCGGGAAATGTCTCCTAGTGCTTCCACTGAGCCATGGTAGCTTGCTACTTCTCCGGAACACTTAGGCTGGCGGCATGTGTCCTTCTTCGTTCTGTATACATCCTTCGAAATGTCACGCGATGAATACCGGAGTCTGTTAGCCCTTCTGCCCGGTTCACGAGTCTGTTAGCCCAGTGCTACAGCCTGGATTCACTCGTGATGACCGACACGTTCGATCTTTGGGTCATGTATTCTGTCCTCGTAAGTTAGTGCCACTTTGGGTTCACGACTAGCCATGTCAGCCCGGGTTCTCTGTCATATGGATGCTAGCGACACTATCATATACGTGTGCCAAAAGGCGCAAACGGTCCCGGGCATGGTAAGGCGACACCCGTGGGAATACCGTGCGTGAGGCCGCAAAGTGATATGAGGTGTTACATGCTAGATCGGTGTGACTTAGGATCGGGATCCTGACACAAGGACTACCAGTATACATTTTCCTGTTCTACGTTACTTTGCAATATCTGCTAGTAGATGCTTAATTGGTCACGGGAACAGTGGGAACCTTAGTGCTCCAGACCTTGCTATTTTGCGCCATGCTTTATTTCGTGATATAACCTTCAGTTTAGGCGCTATTGTTGCTAAACGGTTAAGTCTGAACTGTACAAAGGGCCCCATCTTTGGATGTATCTTTGCTTCACGCCTTGATAAACACTTTGAGATACCTATTAGGCATCATGAGAAAGAGGAAAAGTTGCTGCCCTCTATTTTGCTAGACTATAAGAGTATGGTAGCACATGACTTTATTGTTAAGAATAAGAAGACACTTATGTATAACTTGATATTTGCTAAAACTAAATGTGAGACTATTATCTTGCATGCACCCTCTTTGTTTAACATACTTTCAGGCACGTACCTCATCATGCCTGAGGACATTTATGCATATTGGGAGCTGACACAAGTCCCAGAGCCAGAGCCAGAGCTACCACTTGACCCATATCGATAGTCTGTTTATGGGATCCGGAGGAGCTCGCTAACCAGTGGCACCCCAAGGACCCTCCTCAGTACACCGGAGAGGGTAGCTTCGATCCATGGGCATAAACCAACTTAGGCCAAGAGCCTAAGCTTGGAAGAGTACGTATTTCTCACCGGCATTACATTCATGTTCACACACTCATTCTAGTTGTCGGTGTTCATATTTTTTTCATTGTACTATCCACACTAGTTTATTTTCTTTTCTTGCTTTCTTCTTGTGTGTTTGAAAAACCATGAGAAAAACCAAAAAAAATAGTTGTAGCTTTTACTTAGTTTACTTTCCATGCTTGTAGTAGTAATTAAAAAGGAAAACCCAAAAAAGATTTCCAGTTCTTCTTTTCCTTGTTGGGAGAATGGTTTTATTTTTCTTTGAATTTCTTTTCTTTTCTTTGGGGGTCGAGAGGAGAAAACCAGGATGAAAATGATGAGTGGATCTCATATGCATTATTGTTGATCTAACCAAGAGCCCATATTACCTTGTCTTCTCCTTTGAATTTATTGTTTGCAGATTCTAGCTTAGTCAAATGCACGTGGACTATTATTATTATCCACACCGTTTGATCATGCAAGTGAAAGGCAATAATGACGATATATGATGAAATGATCGAGATGAGAGAAGCTGGTATGAACTCGACCTATCTTGTTTTTGTAAATATGATTAGTTCATCGTTCATGATTCAGACCATTATGAATGAAACATGTTTGCAATGACAATTAGAGATTATAGTTATTCATGCCATGCTTAATTAGGTAGGAGTTTATAATGGTTGACCTTGCGTGCCAACATGCTATTAAAATGGTTGTGATGTGACATGATAGGGTGGTATCTTCCTTTGAATGATTCGAGTGGCTTGACTTGACACATGTTCACGCATGTAGTTGAAACAAAATCAACATAGCCTCCATGATATTTATGTTGGTGATTTATATCCTAGTCATGCTTGCACTCATTGTTGGTTAATCTTAATGCATGTTCATGACTGTTGTCGCTCTCTAGTTGGTCGCTTCCCAGTTTCTTTCTAGCCTTTACTTTTACTAAGCGGGAATACTAGTTGTGCATCCACTTCCATAAACCCCAAAGTTGTTCCATATGAGTCCACCATACATTCCTATATGCGGTATTTACCTACCGTTCCAAGTAAATTTGTATGTGCCAAACTCTAAACCTTCAAATAAATTCTGTTTTGTATGCTCGAATAGCTCATGTATCAACTAGGGTTGTCTATATCTTCCATGCTAGGTGGGTTATTCTCACGACGAATGGACTCCGCTCATCATTCACGAGAAAATGGCTGGTAACTGGGATGCCCACTCCCATGCTCAAATCAAATCAAAATAATTGCAAACAAAACTCCCCCAGGATTGTTGTTAGTTGGACGGTACCCATTGTTTCGGACCAGCCATGGAATGTGCTCGTTGGTGGTGGGGGAGTATAAATTTACCATTCTGTTTGGGAACCGCCTATAATGTATGTAACATGGAAGATATCGAGATCTCTTGGTTGTTATGTTGACAATGAAAGTATGCCGCTCAAAATATTATTTATCGCTGTTTGAAAACTCGAGCTCTGGCACCTCTGCATCCTTGCTTCCCTCTGCGAAGGGCCTATCTATTTACTTTTATGTTGAGTCATCATCCTCTTATGAAAAAGCACCAGTTGGAGAGCACCGCTTTCATTTGTATGCATTGCTATTAATTTACATTGAGTATGACTATGACTGGATCTCTTTTGCCATGAATAATGTCTAGTCAGTATTTGATCTTCAGGGGTGCTCTGCATTTATGCTCCGCGGTCTCAGAAAGGGCTAGCGAGATAGCATCTTGTTATATCATATTATGATTGTTTTGAGAAAGTGTTGTCATCCGAGATTTATTATTATTGCTCGCTAGTTGATCATGCCATTGATATGAGTAAATGTGAGACCTAAATGTTATTGTGAATATGGTTAGTTCATAATCTTTGCTGAGAACTTGAATGTTGGCTTTGCATATATGCAACAACAAGATCAAATAGAGTTCGTAAAAGTTTTTATTTATCACTTTTAGTTTGTCAACTGAATTTCTTGAGGACAAGCAAAGGTTTAATCTTGGGGGAGTTCATAAGTCTCCAACGTATCTACTTTTCCAAACACTCCTGCCCTTGTTTTGGACTCTAACTTGCATGATTTGAATGGAACTAACCCGGGCGGATGCTATTTTCAGCAGAATTGCCATGGTGTTATTTTGTGCAGAAATAGAAGTTCTTGGAATGACCTGAAACTCCACGGAGACACTTTTTGGAATTAATAAAAAGCATTGATGAAAGAATCACCAGTGGGGGACCCACACCCTGTCCATGAGGGTGCAGGGCATGCCCCCTACCTCGTGGACCCCCTGGAACTCCACCGACCTCAACTCCAACTCCATATATTCACGTCCAGGGAGAAAAAAGTCAGAGAGAAGGATTCATCGCGTTTTACAATACGGAGCCGCCACCAAGCCTAATCTTCCTCAGGAGGGCTGATCTGGAGTCTGTTCGGGGCTCTGGAGAGGGAATCTGTCGCCATCGTCATCATGAACCATACTCCATCACCAATTTCATGATGTTCACCACCGTGCGTGAGTAATCCCATCGTCGGCTTGCTGGACGGTGATGGGTTGGATGAGATTTACCATGTAATCGAGTTAGTTTCGTTAGGGTTTAATCCCTAATATCCATTATGTTCAAAGATTGATGTTGTTATGACTTTGCTATGCTTAATGCTTGTCACTAGGACCCGAGTGCCATGATTTTAGATATGAACCTATTATGTTTTCATGGATATATGTGAGTTCTTGATCCTATCTTGCAAGTCAATAGTCACCAACTACGTGTTATGATCTGGCAAACCCCGGAGTGACAATAGTCAGGACACTTCCCGGTGATGACCTTAGTTTGAGGAGGTCGTGTATTCACTAAGTGCTAATACTTTGGTCTGGTACTCTATTAAAAGGAGGCCTTAATATCCCTTAGTTTCCAATAGGACCCCGATGCCACGGGAGGGTAGGACAAAAGATGTCATGCAAGTTCTTTTCCATAAGCACGTATGACTATATTCGGAATACATGCCTACATTACATTGATGAACTGGAGCTAGTTCTGTGTCACCCTATGTTATAACTGTTACATGATGAATTGCATCCGACATAATTATCCATCATTGATCCATTGCCTACGAGATTTTCACATATTGATCTTTGCTTAGTTACTTCTCCGTTGCCATTGTTACGATTGCTACAAAACCTCTACCGCTACTGAGGGAGTCCCGGACTAGGGGGTGTCCGGATAGCAAAACTATCATCTTCGGCCGGACTCCTGGACTATGAAGATACAAGATTGAAGACTTCGTCCCGTGTCCGGATGGGACTTTCCTTGGCGTGGAAGGCAAGCTTGGCGATACGGATATGTATATCTCCTACCATTGTAACCGACTCTGTCCTCTTCGGTGCCTATATAAACCGGAGGGTTTTAGTCCGTAGGACGAACAACAAACATACCATAGGCTAGCTTCTAGGGTTTAGCCTCTCTGATCTCGTGGTAGGTCTACTCTTGTACTACCCATATCATCAATATCAATCAAGCAGGAGTAGGGTTTTACCTCCATTGAGAGGGCCCGAACCTGGGTAAAAACATCGCCTCCCTTGTTTCCTGTTACCATCCGCCTAGACGCACAGTTCGGGACCCCCTACCCGAGATCCACCAATTTTGACACCGACATTGGTGCTTTCATTGAGAGTTCCTCTATGCCGTCGCTATCAGGAAGGATGCCTCATCCCGTCTTTAAAGACGGCACTATTGCTAAAGGAGCTTTGGCTATCGGCCAAACTCTCCGGCTAGGCGGTTTCCTTATGACCGCCTGTCCAGCCGCCGCGCCGACGATGACTTCTCGGGTCATCGAAAGCAATCTTCACGTTAGCTTGGAACTCGCCAAGAAGTTAGATCCGATGGAGCTCTCTTCCTTAAACGAGCTCTTGGATCGCATCGCCGCCCTGGGAGTCGCTACACACTACTATCAGATTGGGCCTAAACCCGATCTAAGAGAGATTAACTCTCCCCAGGTTACCCACCGCGTTGCCGTGGTAGAGGAACAATACGGCGACCCTTCTTCTATCTTATGGACTAGCTATGTCCGGATCCCCGATCCCTCCATGCCGGATTCCCACGGAGGGGAGGATGTTACTCAAGCCCTGAACCTAAAGTCGTCGGCGCAATGGCTAGATTCATTGGACAACATCCAAGAACCCAAGCTTCCAAGTTCGGAAACTACTTGGCCCCTGAGTTTTAAAGTGGACGGGGTTCCGAATTTAATTCCACCCACCCACCCAAACATAAGAGATCTGTCCCAAATCCGGCAAGAGCCCGCAGAAACAGTACACCATTACTGGGCCAGATTCCTCCCGGTTATGAATAGGATAAAGGACTGCCGCGAGGAGGACGCAATTTCATTCTTCTGCAATAATTGCACGGACAAGGGAATCCTAAACGCCGTAAGTCGTCATGAAATTACACGCTTCACTAACTTGGCGTCCATAGTGCAAAAGTACTGTGTGATGGAAAGCGCCTGGAAAACCGAAATCAAATTTTGGGACAATCCGGCCCTGAATACAACCCCAGTCCGAAATAAAAGGGTGCATTATCACCAGGCACCTGGGTTAAACACCAAAAAGCAAAAACCCTCTATAGGGCATGGAACTGTACTGGAAGGATGGCTCAATGGACCCTCCCGTTCCGTTCGACATAATCTATAAGCCACGGCAAGCTATTAAGTCACAAGTTTTGGCCGACTTCATCGCCGAATGGACTGAAGCCGAACTCCCTAAAGAGTACGTCGCATATTCCAACTGGATCATGCACTTCACGGCTCAAAAATGTTGGCTGGTCTGGGGGCTGGCGTCGTCCTGACGTCCCCAACCGGAGATACGGTTCAATACGTACTCCAGATAATGTATACGGACTCCAACAACGCAGCCGAATACGAGGCCCTTCTACATGGCCTCTGGATGGCAGTCTCCATGGGCATTCAATGCCTAGAGGTGCGCGGGGATTCGAACCTCGCGATATCCCAAATAAATGGAGACTTCAATGCCAAGGATCCGAAAATGGAAGCTTATCGCAACGCCATCCTAGAAATGTCAGCTCGGTTTGAGGGACTCGAATTTCACCATATAGCCCGAGATAACAACCAGGCAGCAGACGTATTCGCACGCATTGGCGCAAAGCGCGATGCCGTCCCTCCCAACATCTTCCTAGAGAGGTTGTTCAAGCCATCCGTACTATGGGAGGGGGAATTCGGAAATAATAACCCGGACCCAACCGCACTTCCCGACACCGAACATTTTGACACAATTGGCGGTTCTGCCAACGAAGTAACATCCTCAGCCCACGTAATAATGGCAGTCATTGCCCATGGACGGAACCATTCCTAGCCTACCTAACCAGGCAGGAACTTCCCGAGGACCAAAACGTGGCCCGCTGCATAGTGCGGCGATCTAAAGCCTATAAGGTCAATGAGGGAGAGCTTTACAGGAAAAGCACAACCGGAGTCCTTCAAAGGTGTATCTCCGAAGAGGAAGGGCGGAACCTTACGGCTGAAGCTCATGCGGACTCGGCGGGCACCACGCCGCAGCCCGGCCCTTGTAGGCAAGGCCTTCCGTCAGGATTTTATTGGCCGACAGCCGGGCGGATGCTCGAGACTTAGTCCAACGATCGTCGGTTGCCGGCTCTTTATTAATCAAAGCCACATGCCACCCACCGCCTCAAAACTATACCCATAACTTGGCCCTTCATGGTGCAGGGGCTTTACATGGTTGGACCCTTAAAGGAGGAACCCACAAGCAAAGATACCTACTGGTCATGGTGGATAAGTTCACCAAATGGATAGAGGCCAAGCCTGTTAAGACGGCCGAATCCGGACCGGTGATAGACTTCATATCAGCGGTCGTACACCGTTACGGCGTCCCCCATAGCATCATCATTGACAACGGCACGAACCTTACGACCGATGAGGTTAAACTCTGGTGCAAAAACATGGGCATCAAACTCGATTATGCTTCAGTCTATCACCCTCAAACTAACGGTCAAGTCGAGCGAGCAAATGGTCTAATCATGAGCGGCATCAAACCCCGATTAGTGCGGTCCCTTAAGGAATCTGACACGCACTGGGTAGAGGAGCTCGACTCCATACTCTGGGGGCTGCGGACCACTCCGAATTGCACCACCGGATTTACACCATTCTTTATGGTATACGGTGCAGAGGTAGTTCTGCCCTGTGACATAATTCATGACTCACCTCGCGTGCGCATGTACGAAGAAAGAGAAGCCAAGCTCGATCAGCAGGACAGTTTAGACGCATTGGAGAAGGAGCGTGACGTGGCAAAAGCCCGTTCCACATTCTATCAACAGCAAGCTCGAAGATATCAAAGCAGAGAAGTACGGGCCAAAACTTACAACATTGGCGAGTTAGTTCTACGCTTGCTGGACAAGAAAAAGGACAAACTCAAGCCCAAATGGGAAGGTCCCTTTATCATCGACCAAGTCCTGACCAGTGGAGCATACCGTCTACGAGATGCATCGGATAACCGACTCGAGCCGAACCCATGGAACGCAGCCCGTCTCCGAAGATTCTACGCCTAGCGCCGGATTCTAAGTTCGTCTTCTTCATCCGTCTATATTTTACATATTAGATGTCTTATGTTTCTCTCCTTCTCCCCCTTTCCTATTACAGCCTTTGAAAGCCTGTTTGCGCATTGTTTGCACACACTTGACGCACTATTCGCGCTCATTATACCTAGGGGCTTCTTTAAGAGAAGCTTATTTATACGGGCTTCATGCCCAACACATGTGTCACACTTCCGCATGTACCTTTTATTCACCATTATATGCATCGATATGACTTAAGTTTTGGCCAAGCTGGGTTGCCTCGCTCCCCGTGCTTACCCCTATGTTCCCGATTGTTCGGCTAGGCGGTAAAGGAGCACCTCTGCGATTATTCTTGCCGGTCACCGGATGTGTACCTCGACTGGGTGAAGCCGAAAGCTAAGC
The DNA here is from genome assembly GCA_021437245.1 of Aegilops speltoides. NCBI lineage: Eukaryota > Viridiplantae > Streptophyta > Magnoliopsida > Poales > Poaceae > Aegilops > Aegilops speltoides. The sequence goes on from CM038143.1 coordinate 254,089,183, forward strand.
GTTCTAAGGGAATATTGATTCGGTGAACTAAAAGCGATTTCTTACCTATTTATTTATCTACCCCAAATGTTTTTCTGCTTTTTGCTCGGACATGCACTTTAGGGCATGCCTCCCGAAAGGAACCCCTAACAGAACTATTCTCCCGGAAGATGTTTCTTACTAACCATGTAATATAACATAACTAGTTGGGTGCTTGTCCGATAAAGCACTAATGACCCCTACGCCTGTCTCCATGCATGCCCGGTTCTTATATACTGCGAGGTATTGGACACACTCGCACTATTGGGTCCCGAGGTTGAAGCGAAAAGGTCCGCTATGACAAGCGATCTACAATCCGGCTAGAAGGCATTTTACATGTCATCTTAAATTACATAGTCAACTTGATGGGCATATTCTGTTCAATGCCATCCAAAGGCTGTCTAGTTCTGATCTGTTGGGAATACTTTGCGCCAATTCTACTTGGCGTACACTAAGCTCTGAAGGATCGCCCCCATCGGGCCCCGCAAGTCCGACCTCGGCCATGTGGTTTGGGTCAGCCTTCGTGTACCGTGTCTTCACCATGGCCCAGGCCTCCCTGGCCCCTTGACGGCAGGCCGATATCTTCCATAAGCGTAAGCGCTACCGTGCTCCCTGAAGCCTCTCTGCAAGCTCTCCAAGGCCTTCGGGCAGGGAGGCAGATGGCCACAAGGCCTGGGCGACGCCTTTCATCACCTGCCAAACTTCGTTAGATGCGCTTGCAAGAGCTCGGGAAGAAGGTCACCCGTAGAGCGGGCATTTCTCTGCAGGGGCGGCTCGTGAACATACCTCTGAGACATAACTCTGTTAGTCGACTTCCTCGCCGAACTCTTTTTCAATGTTCGTTCAAGCACTTACTAAAAATGCCGCGTCGAAGCCGCCGATTCTCCTTAACGGAGTCAGATAGCTGGGCACGAACATCCTTTAGTTCCTCACCCAGCTGGGTGTTGGCATCTTGGAGATTATTTTTCTCCCGCCTCACCCTTGTAAGCATATTCTCGCTGGTCTTTAACCGGCGCATGAGCTGTTGCTTGTTCGGATCTATCCCGGCGCCATCTGCAATATTATTGTCAAACTTATACACACACCGCACTTCACAAATTACTTGTCTTTTGAAGCCTATATTACCAGAGGGGGTCTCTTTGGCTTCCCCCGCTGCGGCTAGTGTGGCCTCAAGTTGGGCTTTGCACTCCTCCAGCTCCTGGGACAGTTGGGTATTCTTTTCTGCAAGATCCTGCATAACAAATGATCCTTAAATCAGTTATTCTAACTATTTCAAGTCTCGGGACTCTTGGCATATATAATCATCAAATTTTCTCACCCGTATGTCTTTTACATCTTGCTCCGTGGCTCTGCTAGACCATTTTGAGTGGCACGGAGTGCGCATCTCGAATTAAAGGCATCCAATGCCTGCGGGAGAAACACGTCACGAAGAACTGTCCGGCGGCGTCTGTGATTCATAGCACTCTCCACCTCGAAATTGGTGGCAGATAACCTGTCGGCATCCTCTATCGGAGGAACATCCGACGCACGCCCCGTGTTCGCCTCCGCTTCTGGACCAGGCTTTGGAGCTGGCGGCGGAGGATTGATTAACAACCTCTCCGGATCTGATCGGCGGCGCTCTTCTTCTGAAAAACCTGGCGTTAGTATGCCTCCCGGGAATAAAGCTGGGGAGTAAGGTGACACGCCATACCGTTGCGCTAGAGTTTCGATCTGAACCGCACTTCTTTTTAGCTTGCTGGGCCGTGCTGCCCCTTGTTGGCTAGCCGCCGTGGGCTTGGCCTTTCGCCTCAAGGGCGCCCCCTGCGAAACACCATTTGTATAGGATGATCAAAAACACGCACGGACGGGTCATTTTTGAAGTATTGGGACTTCGATCTCAGTTACCTGCGAAGTGGGAAGTATTCCGGGGTAATCGGCTGTAATGGCGACGAAGGCATTATCGATGCTCAGTTGGTGAAATACCCCATCGATCAGCTCCACTGATATGTCCGGATCCTCTTGGGAGGCCGGATCGAGGAACCATTCCGGATCCTCGGGTTGTGGAGGCGGGCTGTTTATATCCTTTATGGCCCGGCGCAGTTCCTGCGCCGAAATCACAAATGAGATACTTGACTATGGGAGTATGGATCGGATAGGCAAAAATAAATGTCCGCTTACCCAGCTCGGAGGATTGTTCATAGAAAATCCGCCCTGTGGATTGACGCGGAGAAATTCCTCCTCTTCCCCCTTGTACAATGCGGATAAGATCTTCATCAGATCAGCGACCGATCCCGGCCCCTTGCGGCCGCAGCGGGTGGCATCGTCCTCCCCGTTGAAATCCCACATGGGGTGGCCTCTATACTGGAGTGGCTGCACCCCCCGCATAATGCATGTGGCCATGACCCCGATCATGGTCAGTCCGGAATGGGCTAACAGTCTAATTCGGCTCATCAGGTAAAGGACGTCCCTGTTATTTTCCTTCTGAGGGCTCCGTGGACGCTAGCTTAGGCGTTTCTTCAAAGGAGTGTTATTGAACTCAGGGAGGCCGACCCGAACTGGGTCCGGCAGGGGGGCATCTTCTGTATAAAACCATTCCGAAGGCCAGTCTTCGGACGCCTTCTTCGGAGTTCCGGATAGATATCCGGTCCCGGCGATGCGCCATAGTTCGGCTCCGCCCACTTGATATATCGACCCCTCTTGAGAACGGGGCACAAGGCAGAACAACTTCTTCCACAACGCAAAATGAGGCTCGATACCCAAAAACAGCTCGCAAAGAGCCACGAAGCCCATGATATGCAAAATGGAGGCAGGCGTAAGGTTGTGTAACTGGAGGCCATAGAACTCCAGGAGCCCCCGGAGAAACAGATGAATTGGAAATCTGAGCCCTCTTATCAAATAAAAGACAAGGCATACCCGCTCTCCTTTGGAGGGGCTGGGGACGCTCTCCGCTTGCTTTCCGCCCTTATAGGTGGCGAATCCGGCTTGAACCGGGACCATGAAGGCTGGGGGAAGAAATCCCTTGGTTTGGAGCGCCACTAGCTCGCTGTGCGGGATGGAGCATCTCTCCCAATCTCCAGGCTGAGGGCTGGGAGGGCAAGAGGAGGAGCCGCATCGACTATCCATGATGGAATGGATTTCTGTCAGATGCACTCTGATGAATGCTCGCGAAGGGAGGATGGTGTGATTTGGATCTAGATCCTCGTCTCTTCTATAGGCAGCTTGTTTGCGCAGCTAGGGGGGTAAATGTAAAAATACCCTAGCTTTTCGCATTCGTTCAACACGTGGAAGATGGTCATTATTGGGCGTGGAAGCCAAGGAGTGCAATATTTACAAGAAGCCGGACGCTATTCAACAGGTGCACAGTATTTGGAGAAGAACCCGCCTTGCAATGCCGAAGACAATCTACATGCCGGACTCATCGCCATTGAAGCCTGGTTCGGAGGCTACTGAGGGAGTCTCGGACTAGGGGGTGTCCAGATAGCCGAACTATCATCTTCGGCCGGACTCCTGGACTATGAAGATACAAGATTGAAGACTTCGTCCCATGTCCGGATGGGACTTTCCTTGGCGTGGAAGGCAAGCTTGGCGATACAAATATGTAGATCTCCTACCATTGTAACCGACTCTGTGTAACCCTGACCCTCTTCGATGCCTATATAAACCGGAGGGTTTTAGTCCGTAGGACGAACAACAATCATACCATAGGCTAGCTTCTAGGGTTTAGCCTCTCTGATCTCGTGGTAGGTCTACTCTTGTACTACCCATATCATCAATATCAATCAAGCAGGAGTAGGGTTTTACCTCCATCGAGAGGGCCCTAACACAGGTAAAAACATCGTGTCCCTTGTCTCTGTTACCATCCACCTAGGCGCACAGTTCGGGACCCCCTACCCGAGATCCGCCGGTTTTGACACCGATAGCTACTGTTACTTTTGCCACCGTTACCGTTACTTCCATACTACTTTGCTACTAAATACTTTTCTGCAGATATTAAGTCTTTCAGGTGTGTTTGAATTGACAACTCATCTCCTAATACTTGGGAATATTCTTTGGTTCCCCTTGTGTCGAATCAATAAATTTGGGTTGGATACTATACCCTCGAAAACTGTTGCGATCCCCTATACTTGTGGGTTATCAACCACTCAAAAGGATGACGCCAACGTGGCTCACATAGTCGCTCAGGTGAGATGTTTGACAAATACCGGCATCACTATCGTAGATGTGATGGCAACGACCATTAACCGAAAAGTCCAACCTCTTCAGCAACTCTAGCATCTGTTGTGTATGTATAAGGGGACCGATGATGCTACTCGGTCAATTCAGAGAGGCTTCAAGGATGACGCGGCCTTTGGCCAGCCCTGGCTGGCATATACAAGCGAGAAGCGACATATTTCACAAAGAGGAAATTCATAGATGGTTTGTCTTGCTATAATCCCGACGAAATAGTAAGTCTCTACAAACTTCCTCGTTCGTCCGAGCAGTACTTTCGATTCCCTCTAAATGGTCATTTGATGTATCTGATCAGCGGTACGACCACTCAAGAGAGCCCTTCAATTGCTGCGTAGGGTGCCCCTCTACAGGGAACAGCTATGGAAGTGGAGCGTGGTGTTCCTCTCCCGAATAGGTAGTTCTACCAGCATTACGCTCTTTAGAAGATTATGATTGTGTGCCCGATTATCTGGTTCCCCATACAGGCGATCTGCCGAAGCACCCTTGGCCGAGGAGGGGAACAGCTCAGCCTCGAGGACCAATGGAGAGCAGATCACTACCTTAGAGGATGTTCCCGAAGTACCCTAACATGCCACTTCAATGACCTGCTTGGTTACAACCTCCGAGGTAGAAAGCGTAATGAACCATCTACGCTGGAGAGCTTCTCTAAGGAATCTTGGCTTTACAATCCCCGCTTCATGTTTGAGAAGGCCGTGGACATATTGTCCCAAGGTTTGCCGGTAATTTTATTTCAAAGTCACTTTCCTTGGGAGTGAATTTTGTTTAGCCATAGTTATTTGTACGTTGAGGACTCTTTTGGAGGATGGACCAGAAAGTTGTACTAGGTAGTAGCCCCCAAGACACCTGTTGGATGGTACATCCGACTAGTGGATTTTGTGAGCAAGAGAGGGTTGAAGCATGAGCACGGAAGCCAGTAGCCCCCAAGCCGTGATGTGGACATGGGTGGCCATATGAAGGCTTGATAAAACAATGTTGTTAATTTGCAGACATCTTGGCAGAAAAACAAAAATCTTTCCGAGGACACCGTGCAAGCTGAGGTGGAGCACATCAAAACCTTTACCAGAGAAGCACATGGTAGGTGCATCTGGTCTATGATGAATTGTTGTAGAGGACTCCTGGCCCATGTTAACGTGGCATGTTTCCATAGCAGCAAAAGTCATTGGTTAGCTGGAAAAGGACCTGAAGCAGGCCCGTGAAGACCTGCTATATGCCAAATCACAATGACATGCGGATGATGACTAGAATTTGCGATGTTTCTCATAGTGATTTCCATTTGGTTTGATTGCATTTTTGTTATTCTTCGAATATTTCTAATGCTAATCCAACAAAAGAGACGAAAATCTACTTTGTCCTTTGGATGGCAGGAAATATCATATTTCAAAGGAAACCAAAGGAGATCACTGCAAATCAAGCCAATTGGAGCAACATTCCTGAAGAGAGCATTGTCAATAGGCACACTAGAGAGAAAGATGATGTTCCATACAATCGCACGCGCTCGTTTGAGCGGTCGTTTGGAGTGCCCAAAGCCCCTCATCATCTATACCAGCAACTTTCATGAAGGGACCACGGGGGGAGGAAAACCCTAGCTACCGCCACACCATCCAGAATAGGAGAAGGGAGGATCTGAAGAACTTACGAAGATCATCGTAGTGTTTGGTCCTGTCATCTCCATCATCATCATCACCTCCTTTACTATTGTAAGAGGGATTGGAAGTTGTAATCTCTACTCCATCTCATCTGAGATCAAGACTATTCGAGTACCATTTCATCTCATTGTGGATCCCTTCAATATAATCGATACGGTTTTCATGCTTTCTCTCTGTGTGGTTATTGAATTCCCTCTTATGATGTGTGAGTAATTCCCCTAGGTGTGGGACATGTAGGTGAGTGGTAAGATTGATATGTGCCTATCCTATATGTCGTGATTTGAATTCATAGTAGTATGATCTATTTAGTATGTTGTTATACTATGGTGAACTCTATGCGTGTTCGAATTTAAGGGCCCAGGAAACGTGATCTCAAGACCTACAAGTTGACACCTATTGTTTAGGAACTCTGTGACCTCTAATGTGACATGTGGAAATATCTATGAGAATTGAAGACAATATGAGATAACAGTGATCCATTGGACTTAATGCTTGGTTCTGATCTTATGACCTTAGTTGCGGAAACGACCACTCTGTGGCAACAGAGAAGCAGGACCATAGAATGAAATGTAACCACTACTGCAGGATGCTGCTAATGCGACACTACAATCGGAGACCCTTCGATGAAACTATGTGCGATGTATTAATCGGAAACGATGCTGTAAGAAAACCGTCAAAAAAGATACAAACCATTTGTGATAGTGGAACCATCAAACATGATTCAGATTATAGTGGCATACAGTTCACTCGAATGAACCTTTTGTGATGAGCATAACAACAGAATTGACCAGCCAGATGAAGGTTTGTGCGATATACGGCATACAGTTCACCGAATGAACTACTTGTGATTAGGTAACACAATAGAAACAGTCGGGCAGATCAAGGTGTGTGTGCGACAGATGGCATATAGTTCACTCGGATGAACTGTTTGCCATGAGGAAACACAACAACAACGTTTCAACTTCACAAGATGTGTGTGATGCGCGGCAAATAGGTCTGTAATTAAAAATGTGTGTGAAGACTGATAATAGCACAAACGATTTCTGGTAATAAGCCGTGTGTGTTGTGGGCAAACGCTTGCTGGTATACAATTGTCAGTGATTGATGAATTCATCACCGACGAGTTCCCTAGTATGGTTCGTGCACGATGTGGTTGCATACATGATAACAGCATATATACTTGAAAAGCACTGGTTTGTGAGAAGCTTATACCAAAACCCACCCCAAATGGGAAACCTTTTTTTACCACAACATGTTGATGCCATTCCATGACAGCATGCCAAGGTTCATGAATTTCAGACGAATTCTGGATTTACTAGAATTTCAAAACCAAGTATCTCAATGTTTGTCAGCGAGCCACGATGCTGAGGTGTTTCAAATTCACCCCCATTTCTTGCATGGGACATAAGCATCAACCCATGGACACATATATGATTTTACAACCCATTTTCATGCACTGGAGCATGTGCATGTAGTTTAATTTTGAATTGTGCACCTGAAATGCCTAGAAAACCAAGTTAATGTATAAAAATGTCAAAACAAACCCCAAATAATTCCATTTTTTTTGAAGACACACCTACAGTTGCATGTTCACTGCAAATAAAAGGTCTAGCAATTCAAACACCCTCCTTTGCCACTGTGACCACATTATGTATTTCAAATCAAGACGAAAAATCAAGTAGATCGCACACCGTTTATTATCACCAACCATGTGAGATGCAGTACAAAATATCTTGGAGCACCTTCGGAGTAGTACATATATGGTTTATGCAAGAAGGTGCGTCGACTACAGTCCACAGCCGGCATGTCAAGCACACTAGCTCGCTCCTCAAATATCATTTCACTGTTTAATCATCGCTGGTGAAATATGGGGAGGTGGACCTGTGTCGTGAGGGCAACTTCGGTGGCCCATTCCGGTGAGAGCACGGCCGCAGCCGCCATCGCGTGCTAATAAGCTGCGCGAGCGCAGCTGCAATCTATGACCGGGTGGCCAAGGCAGCCCAAAACGGCTGCTGTTGTTACTCACGTGGCGGCAGCAACATCTACGACAGGGATAGCAATTGGCGAGGTGGCACAATAGCTATTCATTCCACAACTGCGGCCTTAGCCCTGATGGAGGCCACCCACCACCATGTCAAGGCCGCCCACGCCGAGCTCCCGGTGGTCACCAAACAAATCGGATGAAGCTTCTCTGACAATGGTCGGCAGCCCACGGCCGAATAGTTGGCAGTGCCGAGAGCGTTCGAGTAGCCATTCGTTCCTTCGTGGCATACCTTGCCACAATGGAGCCCGTCCAAGCCCAGATCGCAGCCGCCCATGCCTAGCTCGTGGTGGCCTTTTCCAAAGAGATGGCGGATGCAGATGGCGAGATGGTTGCCGAGAATGGTGTCATGGATGCCATGGAGCCCCTTCCCAAGGAGATCGTCGGGCATGAGCTGGACATGGAGGAGGTGGCGGAGATCAACGAGCGCCATCCGGAGTAGTACTCTTTGTTTATTTTAGAGTGTCGATCTTTAATTTGTTAGAGTAATGTATAGGTTAGCTTGCTCTATTTAATTGCTGAACTTGCTCAATTAAGAAGTGTGGGTGTGTTGTAGGATTTTTTGTGAACCAAAATTATGCAATGACGTGGATGACCACTATAACTAGGAAAATTTGGACCAAAATTTGCATGTTCAAACTGATCACGCACGGGGTAAGCTATACGAATTGTTTGTGATGTTCACATATCGTACACAGTGTTGAACAAGGGACCGTCTCTGATGACACTTTGCGCGCCAGTTTTTCGCTGCACCGAGCCAAATTTTTTGGCTTCCGCGGAAATATCTACCTCCTCGCCCCTCCCCCTTACCAAGAGCCACATTTCCCCTGTTTCCACCTTGCTTTCCAAGTTCAAACCTCCACTCCTTTCTTGTAGTGCCGCCTCCTCACCGGCGATCCTCCTTCATGCAGCTTGGCCTAGTCAATCTAGCCAGGTAATCCACACCCGACCCCCATCCTCCTCCTACATTCCACATGCCCCGACCACCGGCGCGACACCTTCCACCCAAATCACCGACCCCTCTCCAAATAAGCGCCACCCTAAGCCATGGTGCACACAGTATAGCCAAGAGCTCAAGGAGTATTTGGCAGCGAAGAAGCAAATCGTAGACGCGCGTGTGGATGAGGTCGCGATGGCTGCCATTCGTGCCGACCCCCAGATCTTGGAGGAGGACCTCGCCGTCGAGGCCACCGTCGACGCCTCACACACTGACACTGCGATGTGGTTGGCTGCTTTAAACAAAAGTTCATGGCGTTTTCTCGAGGCCACCATCGGTGCCTTCGATGAAGACTACAAGGTGTTTTCTCAGTGTGCCTGTGCTTACATCAACTCGAGAGCCAGCAGGTTGGTGCCCGGAGCGGCTCAAGCAACTCACCAGTACGAGGAAGGCACCCACGATGTGGAGGCCTTTCCCTCTTCCAAGCCCAAGGAGCCAATCATCATCGATATCTCCGACGATGAGGAGTATCTTGTCTTATTAGCTCACTATAAGGACCTATCTTCAGTTAGCTAGCTACGCCGGTTAAGCATGTTTGGTTTACCTGTTGCATGTGCTTCTCTTGCCTTTCCTTCACAAATTCTAGTGAATTGTCCTATGTACTTTTACAATGCAATCTGATCCTCTAGTCTATATGTTCTATATGTCGTGCAATGTGGTGCTGACCTATTAATTGTTTGGTTAATTTGTTGTCATATTCAGTAAATTGTTTGGTTCAGTTCTGCAATGTGATGTTCAATTCTTCTGGGTGAAGTTTTGTATTGTCTTCCATGTGAGAAATAAATCGAATTTGGTTGTACAAAATACACGAGAAACAAATACGATTGCTATATTTCGAAGTTGTCAAGCATGCTTGGTTTGGTTAACTATCTGATCTTCTAGTATGTTATATATTGTGCAATGTGGTGCTCAGTTAATGTTTGGTTCATTTGTTGTGGTGTTTAGTTAACTATTTCATTCAATTCTGCAATGCGATGTTCAATTGTTGTGGGTGCATTTTCTTATTGTCTACCATGTGAGAAACAAAACAAATTTGGCTATACTAAATACATGAGAAACAAATACAATTGCTATATTTCCAAGTAGTTAAGCATGCTCGGTTTGGTTGACTTTTTGATCTTCTATTAGGAATATGTCATATTGTGCAATGTTGTGCTTAGTTAATGTTTGGTTCATTTGTTGTGGTGTTTAGTTAACTACTTGGTTCAATTCTACAATGCAATGTCCAAATGTTGTCAGTACAATTTTGTATTGTTATGCATGTGAGGAATAAATCAAATTTGGTTGTACTAAATACATGAGAAGCATATACAATTGCTATATTTCCTAGTTCTTAATCATGCTTGGTTTGGATAAATGGCTTTTCCATGTGGTTTGAATTAATCTGTTGAATCCGCAATGTGTTTATTTTTCATCAACATATTTTACTAATAGCATGCCAACCCTCACTTAACCTAATCAATAACTACCTTATATGTGTTGCAGGGAAACAATGGGAAGCACTGGGGTTTACAATCGAGGTTTGCACATGCATGATCCTTTGTCTGATAGCACAATATTGTGCAATTGCAGGAACCATTCTAATATTTAGGTTTTTAACAATTTGTTCTGCAGATGTAGGTCCTGCTGTTAGAGGTTTTGACCCACTGTTCGACACTTTTTGCATATGGGGAAATGAGCTGTCCATGAATACCAGTCAAGTCAAGAAACTCAGAATGATGGTTAGGATAAAGAAACTAGCGACAAAAAATAGCAAGAACTTTGTCTGCACAATGAAGAAGAGATCAATGCACTACACAATGGTACTAACTATTATAACTTGTCTTTTTTATTCCTTTGCGCCATTTCAAATCTAGAGAAGATATTATGCATATCCTTGTTTTCAGGACTTTACAAAGCAGTTCACTGATGAGTACCTCTCAAACCACATGTATGGTCAGGAGGCGAGGAAGGCATTCATACAACACCCACAGTACAATATTGAAGTCGACATGAAGAGCACAAAGGACGGACGGTCAATCATCCACATGCACTTGCCTAAAGTTGCAATGACCTTCAGCATCAATGAAGGCTCAATATTGACCTTCCACTTCAGTAGTTTTCCAGATGAGATTCATGTGTCTATCTACCGTCTATGATGCTAATTTCCAAAGGTTATATATGTTGCATGTGAAATTGGTGCTGGTGCAGTTGTGTAATAGGGTAGCTAGCTATAGGACTAGATGGTGTAACTTAGTGCTGAAGCTATATGATGTTGTACTCTGATGTATTTCAATTATGAAATCCTGGTTCCATAATAGAAAATGAAATATATTGTGCGCTTAATATGAAATGTCAATTTCCTTAACCAATGGATTATTAATAATAGGCCAATTAACCTGCTAATTGGGTTTTTTCTATTGCAAACGGTTATTGAGAAAACAGCGTGGACGATGACTTTAGACAACACATATAGTTTCTAGGAAAAAAACGTGTTGGATCAATGAACAATCACACACGACTTCCTCTTGAATACTGTTTGTGTTAGACCACCTTGCACAAACGTTTTCCACATAAAAAGTGTATGTGATTGACGGCCTATGCCACACAGTTTTTTCTACGCAGCGTGCGTGACGCATTCAATAACGCAAACGATAAAATTGTTAATATTGTCTGCAATGGCAACGCTATCACAGATGATTTGATGGGAAAATTGTGTGTGATGTACGTGCGAATGGAAACATTTGTCTGGGATTCATCGTGTGGGATGTACATACGAACGGAAATGTTCTTATTGGATTGACTATGTGGGATGTACATACAAAGGAAAACGTATTCCTTGGATTGACTGTGTGGGATGTACATATGAAGGGAAAGGTTTCTCTGGAATTCACGGTGTGGGATGTACTTACGAACGAAAATGATTGGGCATGTATAATTGTATGCGATGGCTAGCCCGATAGCACATGAGCTCATTTTGAACAACGTGTGTGACCAGAGGGCCTATCCTCGATGGTTTTTGGGTTGTGTGGGAAGGACCCTGCTACTTCTTGAGCTTGCGTTGCATTTTCCCTTGAAGAAGAAAGGCTGATGCAGCAAAGTAGAGATAAGTATTTCCCTCAGTTAAGAACCAAGGTATCAATCCAGTAGGAGGCACAAGCAAGTCTCCAATCTATGCATCTGCACAAACTAACAAACACTTGCACTCAGTGCAAAAAAGGGGTTTCAATCCCTTCACGGTCTTGAACATGTAGCGACCAGATCTCAACCAGTCCGATCTTTGTGCATCAGTGTTATCCCTGGATCGGTAATGCTTACACTCACAGTACTTGATGATTTAAAACAGAGTAGCAATCACACACTTATTACATCGAATGTCTCAAAAGAGAGTTTATTACAATAATATGGCTAATGCCATCTAAAATCGATAACAGCGGAAGGCTTGGAAGATAAAGTGATTCCATCAACTCCAACGACATCACTAAGTGAAGACAACGACCTATGGCACCTTACTCGTCGTCTAAAAAGTCTGCAACATGAACGTTGTAGCCTGAAATGGGTCAGCAAATAGAATATGCTGGCAATGTAACACAAGAGAGTAATGAACAGAACACATGCTATCACTACATGCATATATGGCTGGTGGAAAGCTCTGCGGTTACATTTTTGCATAAAGCCAATTTGTCCCTACAACAAAGGAATAAATTTTATTTAACTATCATGGTGGTTGTTAAACATTGAGAAGGTTCCTCCAACTCAATCCCAATTAAGCATCATCATTAACCCAATCAAATTATATTAAGAGTGATGAGATCAACATGATAATCCAAGAACTAGATACTCAAAACGTCCATAACCGGGGACACGGCTAACCGTGATTAGTTTGTACACTCTGTGTAGAGGTTTATGACTTTTCCCCACAAGACTCGAATACATCCATGGTGGGAGAATCAAGACACAGTCTTTACAAACAATAACTCTTTACTCGGGTGGGCGACATACACCTACTTTCCCCTACATCTCGCTAGCCCACCACCGAAAGAGGTCTTGCAACTTACTCAACTATGCTAGAGCCCATAATAGCTTGTGGCTGCACACGGAAGTTTCTAGCATGAATAATCTTATGATCCCTTTGAGCCTGGGTGGCGGACCGTTGGATGATCACAAGGGTACTCCGGGATATCCTTGGACAACACTGGATTCTCCAGGTGCCCTGACAACCACTGGGTACTCCAGGGTGCCTTCAAGTAATCCATCCAGATTTGTACTAAAGTAGCGACCTTAAGTTAACCATTAAATAACAACACTCACATCTGTCATGAATCACTCGAACCAAACCACGTTTACAAGCATAGCATAGCAATATAATCAACGTAGAAGTAACTCCCAAAGGTTTCATAATAAACAGGCAATAGGTTCTACCTCATCATCGCTTCCCAAAACCCACATCTTAATCAGATCCTAACCATGCAACTGTTTGAGGATTGATCTAATGCAATAAATCTGGGTAGTAAAGAGGTATGATCAGAGTCTTACTTGCCTTGCTGATGATCCGTGAAACCTAGAGAGTCGTAGTAGCACGCTTCACACTCCAGGTACTTTATCGCAAACAAACAAGCATACAATAAGCACTCAACTAGGAGCATGGGTAAACGCAAATACGAGATCTAACCAGAAAGTTCAACTTAAGAACTCCGGTTGGCAAAAAGAATCAAATCCAACAAAGCAACGAAACTCAAACTACGAAAAAAACAAGATCCGTTTACTAATCTAGACTAAAGTCAAGTTTTACAGTAGCAAAATCTTGTTCAAGTTGATTAAACAGAAAGAGGTCTTTGAGATGAAGATCTAGGCGCTTGAATTGCCTGATTTCGATAACCGAGCGAAAAGATAAACTAAAACGAAAATCAGGGCAGATCACGATCGAAAATAATGGCGGAAAATCCCTGGAAAAAGAAAAACTGACGAACAGACTAACGAACGAACGTTCGCTGTCTGCGGCTAACGGGTGAACTCCGTTCGTTAAAACGAACGTACGAACGGGCATTCGCTAAATTACTAAACCGAAGAAAAAAAACCGATCAAAAAAATAACCAAGGGTTTCTAAAAAACCGCACGGTTTTCTAACGAAAACCGGCGACGGCGGCGGCTACCTCGGCGGGTGCTCCGGCGAGGCACAACGGCTCCGGTGGGGTCCGGTTGCGGCGGTGGGTCTCCTGGGGCAGTGGCGGGTGGCGGTGGGGTGGCGGGGCGACGAGGTGTGGCGGCGGCTTGCGGCGGCAGCTTCGCAAGGTGGCGAGGCGGCAACGGCGGCGGCGGAGGTCGGCGGCTGCGGCGGCTTGGGGTCCCGAGGGGGGCCCACGAGCTTGCCTTATAAAGGGGGAGGGGAGGCGGCTTGGGCGAGGGGGCACGGCGGTGTGTCCGCTCGGACTCGGCGGCGATGTCGGGGGCGGCGCGGGGTTGGGTCGGGCGGCTCGCCTGGGCTTCGGCCCGGTTGGGCGCTGACTTTTTTCTTTCTTTTTTAAATAAGATTCCACCGAAAACAAATCCTAGAAAAATAAATAAAAATCTAAAAATGCCAAAACAAATTTTCACCGTCTAAATAAAATATTTAGAACAAGATGAACATTTTCTTGGCCTCAAAATGCAATTTTGGAAACGTGCAATTTTTCTAATTTAAATAAAATTGCAATAAAATCCAAGTAAAACTAGTTATTTGATTTTAATATTTTTTCTTCTAATATTTCATTTATTTTGGAAAAGTCATATTATCTCCTCTCATATATTTTTAAATTAGAAATATTAGGAAAGAAAAATAATTAAAACAAAATGATCCTCTTTTCAAAATTTGAGGAAACTCAAATATGGAAATAACGAAATCTCCAACTCTCTCCGTGGGTCCTTGAGTTGCGTAGAATTTCTTGGATCTACCGAAATGAAATAAAATATGATATGCAATGATGATGTAATGTATAACATTCCAAATTGGAAATTTGGGATGTTACAAACCTACCCCCTGAGGGAGTCCTGGACTAGGGGGTGTCCGGATAGGCGAACTATCATCATTGGCCGGACTCTAAGACTATGAAGATACAAGATTGAAGACTTCATCCCGTGTCCGGATGGGACTTTCCTTGGCGTGGAAGGCAAGCTTGGCAATACGGATATGTAGATCTCCTACCATTGTAACCGACTCTGTGTAACCCTAGCCCTCTCCGGTGTCTATATAAACCGGAGAGTTTTAGTCCGTAGGACGAACAACAATCATACCATAGGCTAGCTTCTAGGGTTTAGCCTCCTTGATCTCGTGGTAGATCTAATCTTGTACTACCCATATTATCAATATCAATCAAGCAGAGTAGGTTTTACCTCCATCGAGAGGGCCCAACACAGGTAAAACATCGTGTCCCTTGTCTCTGTTACCATCCGCCTAGACGCACATTCAGACCCCTACCCGAGATCCGCCGGTTTTGACACCAACATTGGTGCTTTCATTGAGAGTTCCTCTGTGTCGTCACCCATAGGCCCGATGGCTCCTTCGATCATCGACAATGACGCAGTCCAGGGTGAGACTTATCTCCCCGGACAGATCTTTGTATTCGGCGGCTTTGCACTGCGGGCCAATTCACTTGGCCATTTGGAGCAGATTGAAAGCTACACCCCTGGCCATCAGGTCAGATTTGGAAGTTTGAACTATACGGCCGACATCCGCGGAGACTTGATCTTCGACGGATTCGAGCCACAGCTGAGCGCCGCCGACTTGTCACTATGGGCATGATCTAGCTCTGCTGCCGACAAGGCCTCGAGGCCGCTGAAGAGTCCGCTCCGACCCTTAACCGGAGCCGATCGCACCGGTCGAGATAGGTGGCTAGACACCGCCTCGGGGCTGCTACCTCTACGGCGATGGAGCCGAATACCGACCCTGTCCCTTGTGAAGCTCGTGACTCCGAGGTGCCGGATTCCTCGCCGGACTCCGAACCTACCGCGCCCCTTCCAATCGAATCCGATTGGGCGCCGATCATGGAGTTCACCGCTGCGGACATCTTTCAGCACTCGCCTTTTGGCGACATCCTAAATGCGCTAAAGTATCTCTCTTTATCAGGAGAGCCCTGTCAGGATTACGGTCAGGACGGTTGGGATGCGGCCAACGAAGAAATTCAAGGCCCACCCACCACCCACTTTGTAGCCACTGTCGACGACTTAACCCACATGCTAGACTTCGACTCCGAAGACATCGGCGGTATGGACGACGATGCCGGAGACGACCAAGAACCAGCGCCTACGGGGCACTAGAAAGCCACCTCGTCATACGACATATGCATGATGGACATCCCAAA
This sequence comes from Aegilops speltoides, assembly GCA_021437245.1. NCBI lineage: Eukaryota > Viridiplantae > Streptophyta > Magnoliopsida > Poales > Poaceae > Aegilops > Aegilops speltoides. The sequence goes on from CM038143.1 coordinate 254,105,410, forward strand.
GGATGGGAATGGCGATGGAACAGCGGAGGACGACCCCTCCAAGAAACAGCCTAAGTGCCGGCGTCAGCGACGCCGCTCTAAATCCCGCCACAGCAAGAATGGAGATTCTGGCACCGGAGATAATAACACCCTGGACAGTGCCGAAGACAATCCCCTCCAACAAGATTCAGCACAGGAGGATGGAGAAGCCAGCCCTCATGAGAGAGCGGCAGACAAAGAGGTAGAGGACGGTAATTACATGCCTCCCTCCGAAGAAGAGGCAAGCCTCGACGATGACGAATTCGTCGTGCCTGAGGATCCTGTCGAACAAGAGCGTTTTAAACGCAGGCTTATGGCCACGGCAAGCAGCCTCAAGAAAAAGCAGCAACAGCTTAGAGCTGATCAAGATTTGCTAGCCGACAGATGGACTGAAGTCCTTGCGGCTGAAGAGTACGAACTCAAACGCCCCTCCAAAAGTTACCCCAAACGCAAGCTGCTGCCCCGATTAGAGGAGGAAGCATATAAACCTACATCGCCAACAAGACAATACAGCCGACCGCCACCTCGTGGCACGACGAAGAGGCCTCTAGGCCCTCCACTAAAGCCGCACCCCGGCATCGCTCGAAAAGTAAAAAGCCACGGGGGAATGCGCCAGACTTGCGAGACATATTGGAGGATAAGGCAAGACAATCAAGATCTATCTATGGATCGCGGGCGCTTCTACGATCTGCCGACGACAACCGTCGCGCGGATCAGACAATTCCGGCCAGGCGAACACAGAGACAAAGCTCGCTTGAGCTACGTCGTGATATAGCCCAATACAGAGGCGCCGCACACCCACTATGCTTCATAGATGAAGTAATGGATCATCAAATCCCCAAAGGGTTCAAACCCGTGAACATTGAATCCTACGATGGCACAACAGACCCCGCGGTTTGGATCGAAGACTATCTCCTTCATATCCACATGGCCCGCGGTGATGATCTTCACGCCATCAAATACCTCCCACTCAAGCTTAAAGGACCAGCTCGGCATTGGCTCAATAGCTTGCCAGCAGAATCAATTGGGTGTTGGGAGGACCTAGAAGCCGCATTCCTTGATAACTTCCAGGGCACATATGTGCGACCACCAGACGCCGATGACCTAAGCCACATAATTGAGCAGCCAGACGAATCGGCCAGACAATTCTGGACACGGTTCTTAACCAACAAAAATCAAATCGTCGACTGTCCGGATGCAGAGGCCCTTGCAGCCTTCAAACACAACATCCGCGACGAGTGGCTTGCCCGGCACCTAGGACAGGAAAAGCCGAAATCAATGGCAGCCCTCACATCACTCATGACCCGCTTCTGTGCGGGAGAGGACAGCTGGCTAGCCCGTAGTAACAACCTTACCAAAAAGTCTAGTAGTCCGGATATCAAGGACAGCGTTGGCAGGTCGCGTCGCAACAAGCACAAGCGCCGCATTAACGGCAATAATACTGAAGAGACGACAGTTAATGCCGGATTCAGAGGCTCTAAACCCGGTCAGCGGAAAAAAGCCATTCAAAAGAACTACTCCGGGCCCGTCCAATTTGGACCGGATACTCGATCGCTCGTGCCAGATACACGGCACCCCCGAAAAGCCAGCTAATCACACCAACAGGGATTGTTGGGTATTCAAGCAGGGAGGCAAGTTAATTGCCAAAAACAATGACAAGGGGCTGCATAGTGATGACGCGGAAGAGACCCGGCCGCCGAACAATAGAGGACATAAGGGTTTCCCCCCACAAGTGCGGACGGTGAACATGATATACGCAACCCACCTACCCAAAAGGGAGTGGAAGCGTGCGCTCAAGGACGTATACGCCATGGAGCCAGTCGCCCCAAAGTTCAATCCGTGGTCCTCCTGCCCGATCACTTTTGATCGAAGGGACCACCCCACTAGCATCCTCCATGGCGGATTCGCCGCATTGGTTCTAGACCCAATCGTCGACGGATTTCACCTCACAAGAGTCCTGATGGACGGCGGCAGCAGCCTGAACCTGCTTTACCAGGATACAGTGCGCAAGATGGGCATAGACCCATCAAGGATTAAACCCAGAAAGACGACCTTCAAAGGCGTCATACCATGTGTAGAGGCCAATTGTACAGGCTCAGTTACACTTGAAGTGGTCTTGAATCCCGGATAACTTCGAAGCAAGGAGTTAATCTTGACATAGTTCCGCTCATGGCGGCTACCATGCACTGCTCGGACATACCGCATTTGCAAAGTTCAATGCGGTCCCGCACTACGCATACCTCAAGATCAAGATGCCAGGCCCTTGAGGAGTCATCACGGTCAACGGAAACACTGAACGCTCTCTCCGAACGGAGGAGCATACAGCGGCTCTCGCGGCAGAAGTGCAGAGCAGCCTCTTAAGGCAATTCTCGAGTCCGGCCGTTAAGTGACCGGACACCATCAAGCGCGCCTGGAGTAACCTACAACAAGACCACCTGGCACGTTCCGAGCACGCATAGAAATGCGGCCCCAACCCCAGCCCTCGCAAGATTACAAGACCAGTACTGCGCGTACATCACTACGCTCTGGAGATACCATGGGCATAGGGGGAGGGGCACGACAACGGCAGGTCCAGAGTGCGGCTCAACCACACCAGGGGCTCCCAAATGTGTCATCCTTTTTTTCTTTCTTTTTTTTCTTATCCTCAGGACTCCGTTTCCCAGAAGCACTGTCCGGCAGTATACCTGCCGAACTCACGATGCAATAGCCAGGAAAGGAGAAAAGCTACGACGAGTATCCAGGTGGTCTCCATTATGAGCATTATACCTGTTTTATACACCATTCCACAGCCTACCCTTGGAGGGGGACATGTTAAATATTCCCACCCCTTGCTTATCACACTATTTGTATCGTTCTGCATTCATTGCAGTATCTTTTGAATAAACAATGCATCGCTTTTCGCCTATCATTGCATTCCATTTTATACATGTTCACGTATGACATGTTGCACCCGTACGCTTTGGTACGGCCAAATACACCAGGGGCTTAAGTTCCCCAAATTATGGTGTGATAAGTCCGAACACTTTCACAAGTGCGGCAACCTGAACTTATAGCATTATATGCATCAGCTCCGAATCATGTCTTGGGTCAATAGTTGGGTTTGCCCGGCTCCCATGTTTTGGTACCTTACGCCCGTTATATCGGCTAAGGTAGCGCTGGGAGAACCATCGCGATTCTGCCTCAGCTTGAGCTGGGCTGAGCACCTCAAAGGAGAAAGCTAAACTGACCATCATGATGGGGCGAGAGCCTGTCATTGTTCGAGAGATTTTTCGAGTCCCTAAAGACTTATGCCGCTTAGAGCGAGGAACCGGCTTTGTCCGCCCAGCGTGGATAGCGCCTCAATTCGCCTTCTCGAACACTAGGGCTTTGCCAAATTTAAAATTATAGAATTCTATGGCTAAGTGAGAGTGTTCAAGCATTATAAGTCTGGTTGCCTCGTTCGTTGTGTTGAGCGCCTCCTAGAAGGACCCAAAATGGGAACAAGAGCGCTCAAGTTTATCCCAACACCCCAAAGACTTCATGCATGGGGGCGAAGCCAATGGCTTGCCATCTCTCAGATTTGATAAACGGCTACACAGAAGGTAATATTTTAAATTAACAAGCGTTGCTTAGTGCATATGAACAAAGTTTTCAGCGCACAAGATAACAAAATGCGAGTCTACTCAAAAATTACATCTTTAGAGCATTCACCCGCAATAATGAGGGCACCCTTCAGGGCACCCTTATAATACATCTCGGGCGTGCGATACTCCTTGCCCGGCGGTGGCGCGTCCGTCACAAGCTTCTCGGCGTCCATCTTGCCCCAGTGCACCTTAAGCTGGCAAGGCCCGACGGGCGGCTTCAATGCAAAGCGGAGTGCTTGATGACGCTAACGCATGGACAAAGTCCCACCAGCCTCCGCACCGCACCAAGTAGCTCCCGTGCATGGCTTCTTTGGGCCACACCAAATATGAGGCCCTTCATGGTCTGTTCGCCACCTTGTGGAGCTCGAGCAGCTGCTTCACTGGTCGCTCGGGCACTGGATGTCCGCCTCGACATATCGAGACCGAACACCTTCTCCGCCGAGCTCCTCTCCTCGGCTCAGAGAACGCGGCAGGCGTACGGCCACGGGCAGATCTACGAACGCTCCCGGAGAGCTCCGATTCGGGTAAGTAATAGGTAATTCACTTTTACATGCTTGCTTTGCATGAAGAATGCCTTACCGCCGCTATCTTCTTTACTGCCTTGATTTCTGGAGGGCCTTTTGGGCTTCGCCTTAGCGGCTTTGGCACTCTCAAGAGCCGACGCAAGCTCGACCGTCGAAGTTCGAGTCACGCCCAAACTCGTGTTTTTCCACGAGCCTCGAGCTCTTGCCGTACTCCGCCACCCGCCTCCTGCTTCTCTCGCTTGGCGCGTTCAGCGGCCGCATTGCCTTCGCCATGACACCGCCTCCTTCAGGGTCGCCACCTCGTTCGTAGCCCCTGGAGTACCCACGTTATTCTTGTCATTTTTTCTTGTAACCAAATCCTTTTCTATAAGGTACAACTTTGATAAGGTGTTACTCACCTTCCTTGTCCTCGAGCTGCTTCTTGGCACGGCCGAGCTTGATGTCGGACCGCTCGAGGATCTACTTCAAGGAATTGACCTCCGCAGTCAGTGCGGCAGAGGTTAGTAGCGCAGCCTGCATTCCCATATTGACATATTTTTGTTAGACTCCTGCATATATCTTTTTAGATCCTCGCCGGGCTTTTCTTTCCAACACCAACTAAGCATCGAGCTACCGTCTATGCGGTACTATTTTACATATCTTAAAAATTCTTACCTCAAAGCCTGTTAGAAGGCCGGTGCAGGCTTCGGTCAGCCTGCTCTTGGCGAGCTGAACCTTCTCAATCACCGCACTCATGACAGTGCGGTGTTCCTCGTCAATGGAAGCACCGTTGAGCGCCTCCAGAAAGTTATCCGGCGCCTCCGGTTGGACGAAGGCCGCCGGCGTCGCTGTCTTGCCCTCCTCACGAAGGGCGCGCCACGGACTCGGAACCATCAAGGTTCCGACGCGAGTCCGTCCAAAGTCCGGAGGCTGCCTGCGCGGCATTCTCCGGACCTCCTCCTCCTGGTGGGTCCCCTTCTGGGACCCTACCTCGGTGTCGTCTGCGCCACGGGGGGAGGAGGCGGTCGGAAGTGAAGCGCCATTCACATCCAATGAACCAAAGGACCCGCTCGACGAAGCGGGTAGATCGTCCTTGGGCGGACTACAAGGTTGTATCTTGCGCGTTAGAAGACACTATGCGACAAAAAGAAAAATTATGAGTTATTCAGAGTCCTGACACTTACGATCTCGCCAGGCTTGGCCCTTGAGGGCCACTCCTCGTCGCCGCGTCGGCATTGGTGGAACAGTCCGGGAAGGGTCCTTCCTTTCTTGGACCCTTGGCCTCCCCTGGGGAAGCCTTCCTCTTCTCTCTCTCACCGGGAGGCCTCTTCTTCTCCTCCTCATCTTCATGGAGGAGTCCGCTTTGGAGTCATCGGACGATGAATCTGATAACACTGGCGCGCCGAACTCCTCCGGTTCCCGTGGCCTTCTTCTTAGTTTTCCTCTCCGCACCACATAAAGCGCCGGACCAGCAGCCTGTCAAATGGGCATCCGCTGGGTCTTCGAGGGGAGCCGACGCTTAACCTGTCCTGGACGTTCGAAAGGCTCGTTAAAGGTAATGGGAGTTTAGATCCCACATAGAGTCAAACTATGGAAAGCAAGTGTCACGTAAAGGATAATATAGCTTACCTCGCCAGCCGGACGCTGCGAGCTGAATACGCGATGTTCGGTAGCGGATGCGGGCGCCTCAGTACCCTTGAACAGCACCCTCCAAGCCTCTTCGTATGTAGTGTCGAAGAGCCTGCTCAAGGTCTGGTGCTGTGCGGGATCGAACTCCCACAGATTGAAATCCCGCTGTTGGCACGGGAGAATCCGGCGGATTAGCATGACCTGGACCATGTTGACAAGCTTGAGCTTCTTGTTCACCAGGGTTTGGAGATAGGATTGGAGTCCGGTCAGCTCCTCCGAATCGCCCCACAATAGGCCCTTCTCTTTCCAGGAGGTGAGCCGTGTGGGGATGCCACATCTAAAATCGGGGACCGCTGCCCATTCAGGGTCACGTGGCTCGGTGATGTAGAACCACCCCGATTGCCACCCTTTGATGGTTTCCACGAAGGCGCCCTCGAGCCAGGTGACATTGGGCATCTTGCCCACCATGGCGCCTCCATACTCCGCTTGGCTGCCGCCCACTACCTTCGGATTGACATTGAAGGTCTTTAACCATAAGCCGAAGTGGGGCTGGATGCAGAGGAAGGCCTCGCACACGACGATAAATGCCAAGATGTTGCTAATACAATTCGGGGCCAGATCATGGAAATCGAGGCGATAGTTGAACATGAGCCCCCGGACAAAGGGGTGGAGTGGGAAGCCCAGTCCGCGGAGGAAATGGGGAAGGAATACCACCCTCTCATGGGGCCCGGGGGTGGGGATGAGCTGCCCCTCGTCAGGGAGCCGGTGCGCGATATCGCTGGACAAATATCCGGCCTTGTGCAGCTTCTTGATGTGCCCCTCCGTGATGGAGGAGGCCATCCACTTTCCTCCCGCTCCGGACATGGTTGGAGAAGGTTGAGGTGAGGTGTGCGGACTTGGGCGCTGGAGCTCGAGTGCGCGGAGATGGATAAGCAAAGGAGGAAGAAGGCGTAGGTAAAAAAGGTGGATCCTTATCCCCTTATATATGGGCGGACGAAACTATGCGTCCCTACCAGCCCGGTAAAACTCGCTTATCTCCCAAGCGCCGCGATTAATGGTGCGGTTGGGTTACCCACGTCCGTATTGATGAGAATCCCGGAATAAGGGGACATGATCTCTGCTTTGACAAGACGTGCCAAGGAAACCACTTCGCTAAACGCGCTGAGGTGGAACAATAAAAACGATTCGAGTAAAGGCTTGGCCGTGGTGTGACGTCATGCCACGAAATACGTCAGCAGATTGAACTTATGTAAATATTATTCTCTCTACGGTGGCATGTGGAATTTATTTTGTAGAGCCGGACACTATCCTGGTGTTCACAATCTTCTATGAATTATTCAGAGGAGGAACCTGCCTTGCAATGCCGAAGACAATATGCGCGCCGGACTCATAGTCATTGAAGCCTGGTTCAGGGGCTACTGAGGGAGTCCTGGACTAGGGGGTGTCCGGATAGCCGAACTATCATCATTGGCCAGACTCCAAGACTATGAAGATACAAGATTGAAGACTTCGTCCCGTGTCCGGATGGGACTTTCCTTGGCGTGGAAGGCAAGCTTGGTAATACGCATATGTAGATCTCCTACCATTGTAACCGACTCTGTGTAACCCTAGCCCTCTCCGGTGTCTATATAAACCGGTGGGTTTTAGTCCGTAGGACGAACAACAATCATACCATAGGCTAGCTCCTAGGGTTTAGCCTCCTTGATCTCGTGGTAGATCTACTCTTGTACTACCCATATCATCAATATCAATCAAGCAGGAGTAGGGTTTTACCTCCATCGAGAGGGCCCGAACCTGGGTAAAAACATCGTGTCCCTTATCTCCTGTTACCATCCGCCTAGACGCACAGTTCGGGACACCCTACCCGAGATCGGCCGGTTTTGACACCGACACCCCCCTTAAGATGAATCTCGCCCTCGAGATTCGGGTTGGCTAGAAAATAGGTGCAGGTGGTCCTTCCGTAGGTCTTCCTCTCGTTCCCAGGTGGCTTCCTCCTCGGTATGGTGGCTCCACTGGTGCGCGTGACTCGGCTGGCAAACTCAAGAATCTTCACTGGTTTCTCCTTGTAGGTCAAATTGCTATCCAACTGAATCGCTTCCAGTGGCACTGTATCTCTCAGACGAATATCGGCCATCTCCGCGTGGCACTTCTTCAACTGAGAAACGTGGAACACATCGCGAACTCCTGACAATCCTTCGGGTAACTCCAACTTGTAAGAAACTTCTCCCATACGTTCCAAAACTTTGTATGGTCCCACAAAACGTGGTGCTAACTTTCCTTTAATTCCAAAACGCTTAACTCCTCGAAGTGGGGACACACGAAGGTATACTCGGTCTCCGACTTTGTAGACTGTCTCCTTGCGTTTAGAATTCGAATAGCTCTTCTGCCTGGATTGGGCTACCTTGAGTCTATCGTGGATCAGCTTAACCTTCTCTTCGGACTCCTTAATCAAATCTGGTCCAAACAACTAACGGTCTCCAACTTCATCCCACAACAATGGTGTCCTGCACCTCCTTCCGTACAAAGCTTCGAAAGGGGCCATCTTCAAACTGGCTTGATAGCTGTTGTTGTAAGAGAACTCTGCATAAGGCAAATTGTTGCCCCAACTAGATCCATAATATAGAGCACAAGCTCTCAACTTGTCCTCCAGAATCTGATTGACTCTCTCGGTCTGTCCATCTGTCTGTGGATGAAAGGCTGTACTGAACTCTAGCCTGGTACCCAAAGTCTCATGCAACTGATTCCAGAACTTTGATGTAAAATGGGTTCCTCTATCTGATACAATGATCCTCGGAACTCCATGCAGACATACGATCCTGGTCATATATATCTTTGCCAAGTTAGCACTGGTATAAGTGGTCTTCACTAGGATGAAATGAGCTACCTTCGTCAACCGATCGACTACAACCCATATCGAGTCATAGCCTGAATGAGTCCTGGGCAATCCCGTGATAAAATCCATGCCTAGCTTATCCCACTTCCATTCGGGTATCGGCAATGGTTGTAGCAAACCTGTTGGCTTGTGATGCTCTGCCTTCACTCTCTAACATACATCACAAGCTGCTACATACTCTGCAATATCCTTCTTCATTCCGGTCCACCAGAAACTTTCCTTCAAGTCAAGATACATCCTGGTGTATCCTGGGTGAATGGAATATGGCGAATCATGGGCCTCCTGCAGAATCAACTTCCTGATCTCCGGATCATTTGGCACATATACGCAGTCCTCAAACCATAAAGTATCGTGCTCATCCTCACGAAATCCCTTAGCTTTTCCTTTGTACATCCTTTCTTTTATCTCGACAATCTCCTTGTCCGTCTTCTAAGCTTTCCTGATCTTATACATCAAAGTAGATTGAATTTCCAATGCTGCTACATAGCCTCTCGGAACTATTTCCAAACATAGCTCACGAAGATCCTCTGGTAACTCCTTGGGTAACTCTTCGGTCATGAGCGTATTGACATGGCTCTTGCGTCTCAACACATCGGCTACTACGTTAGCCTTTCCGGGATGATAATGCAACCTCATATCATAATCCTTAATGAGCTACAACCATCTCCTTTGCCTGAGATTCACCTCCTTCTGCGTGAAGATATACTTCAAACTCTTGTGATCCATGTACACCTCACAGTGGTTTCCGATGAGAAAATGTCTCCAAGTCTTCAACGCATGCACTACAACTGCTAACTCCAAATCATGGGTAGCATAATTCAACTCATGGAGTTTAAGCTGTCATGAGGCATATGATACAACTCTTCCCTCCTGCAGAAGCACTGCTCCAAGTCCTCGATGAGAAGCGTCACAATACATTTGATAATCCTTGCGTTGATCTGGGAGAATCAACACTGGAGCTATAACCAAGCGTTTCTTCAACTCCTGAAAACTTGCCTCATGTTCCTCAGTCCATTTGAACTTGGTGTCCTTCTTCAACAACTCCGTCATGGGCTTTGCAATCTTCGATAAATTCTCAATGAACCTACGGTAGTATCCCGCGAGTCCAAGAAAACTCCGGATTTCTCCAACTGACGTGGGTGCTTCCCAATTTGTCATAGTGACAACCTTGGTGGGGTCTACTGCTATTCATTCTCCGGATATAACATGTCCGAGGAATCCCACTTCCTTCAACCAAAACTCACACTTGCTGAACTTGGCATATAACTGATGTTCTCTGAGCTTCCCAAGTACCAAACACAAATGCTCCTTATGCTCCTCTTCATTCTTTGAGTAAACCAGAATATCATCAATGAACACCACAATGAACTTATCCAAAAACTCCATAAACACCTTGTTCATCATGTTCATGAAATAGGCAGGTGCGTTAGTCAGACCAAATGACATAACGGTATACTCATATAGCCTGTACCTCATGGTAAGAGTTGTCTTAGGTATATCCTGCTCACGAATCTTCAGCTGATGGTATCCTGATCGTAGATTGATCTTGGAAAATACTTTAGCTCCTTGCAACTGGTCAAACAAATCATTGATCATCGGCAGTGGGTACTTTTTCTTGATCATCACTTCATTCAATCCCCGATAATCAACAACCATCCTCAACGTTCCATCCTTCTTCTCCACTAGAAGCACTTGTGATCCCCAAGGTGACGAACTTGGGCGAATATAGCCTTTATCCAGTAACTCCTTAATCTGCTCCTTAATTTCCTCCAAATCCTTTGCGGGCATCCTGTACGGTCTCTTAGATATTGGCCCTATGCCTGGCAAAAGCTCAATCGAAAACTCAATGTATCTATCCGGTGGCATGCCTGGCAACTCTTCTAGAAATACATCAGGGAAATCCTTCACCACTGGCACTTCCTCCTGTACAACTCCTGATAAGAAATTCACTTGAGTCCTCTTCGGCACATGCTGGGATACATACTTGATCCTCCTTGCTTCTGGGGTGGTGAGCATAATCGACTTACTGGCGCAATTGATGTTCCCTCCATACATCTATAACCAATCCATGTTGGGGAACATAGCAGAAATTCAAAATTTTCTACAAGTTTCTCACAAACTTTGTATAAACCCAAAATTTTCTACAAGTTTCTCATCAGAAATTCTATTGTGCTCCCACTCACTTCTTTGGAAATACAAGTTTCTCATAAACTTTGTATAAACCCAAAACTTTGATCATCTCATCAAAGCATATATTCCAACTCTGAGATGCTTACTCTAGTCCTTAGAAGGATTGCTGGAGCTTTGCATACTTGTTAGCATCTTTCAGGATTGTCAAAACCTTCTTGTTGTATCAGATACAACCTTTCCTCAAGAAAATCGTTAAGGAAACTATAATTTGACATCCTATCTACAAGATTTTATAAATAATGTAGTAGCTGCTAATATAATTCTAATAGACTCTTAGCATCGCTATGAGTGAGAAAGCCTCATCGTAGTCAACTCCTTGAACTTGTCGGAAAACATCTTAATGAGAAGTCGAGCTTTCTTAATGGTGATACTTACCATCATTGTCTGTCTTCCTTATGAAATCCATCTGTACCCAACAGCCTTACGACCATCAAGTAGTTCTTCCAAAGTCTATACTTTGTTTTCATACATGGATCCTCCCTCGGATTTTATGGCCTCGAGCCATTCGTCGAAATTCGGGCCCACCATCGCTTCTCCATAGCTCGTAGGTTCATTGTTGTCTAGCAACATGACCTCCAAGACAGGATTACGTACCACTCTGAAGTAGGACGTATCCTTGTCAACCTACGAGTTTTGGTAGTGACTTGATCCGAAGTTTCATGATCAATATCATAAGCTTCCACTTCAATTGGTGTAGGCGCCACAGGAACAACTTCCTGTGCCCTCCTACACACTAGTTGAAGTGATGGTTCAATAACCTCATCAAGTCTCCACCATCCTCCCACTCAATTCTTTCAAGAGAAACCTTTCCTCGAGAAAGGACCCGTTTCTGCTTCTGGATCTGAAATAGGAGGTATACCCAACTGTTTTGGGTGTCCTATGAAGATGTATTTATTCGCTTTGGGTTTGAGCTTATCAGGATGAAACTTTTCACATAAGCGTCGCAGCCCCAAACTTTCAAGAAACGACAGCTTAGGTTTCTCTAAACCATAGTTCATACGGTGTCATCTCAACGGAATTACGTGGTGCCCTATTTAAAGTGAATGCGGTTGTCTCTAATGCCTAACCCATGAACGATAGTGGTAATTCAATAAGAGACATCATGGTATGCCCCATATCCAATAGGGTACGTCTATGATGTTTGGACACACCATCACACTATGGTGTTCCAGGCGGTGTTAGTTGTGAAACAGTTTCCACAATGTCTCAATTGTGTACCAAACTCGCAACTCAGATATTCATCTCTATGATCATATCATAGACATTTTATCCTCTTGTCATGAAGATCTTCAACTTCACTCTGAAATTACTTGAACCTTTCAATAATTCAGACTTGTGTTTCATCAAGTAAATATACTCAACATCTACTCAAATCATCTGTGAAGTAATAACATAACTATATCCACTGCATGGCTCAGCACTCATTCGACTGCACACATCAAAATGTGTTACTTCCAACAGGTTGCTTTCTTGTTCCATCTTACTGAAAACGAGGCTTTTCAGTCATCTTTCCCATGTGGTATGATTTGCATGTCTCAAGTGAGTCCAGACGATCCATCTGCATGGAGTTTCTTCATGCGCACATACCAATAGACATGGTTCGCAAGTCTCAAACTTTTCAAAAAACGAGTGAGTCCAAAGATCCATCAACATGGAGCTTCTTCATGCGTTTTATACAAAAATGACTTACATGGCATTGCCACAAGTAGGTGGTACTATCATTACTATCTTATATCTTTTGGCATGAACATGTGTATCACTATGATCGAGATTCAATAAACCATTCATTTTAGGTGCAAGACCATTGAAGATATTATTCAAATAAACAGAGTAACCTTATTCTCCTTGAATGAATAACTGTATTGCAATAGACATAATCCAATCATGTCTATGCTCAACGCAAACACCAAATAACAATTATTTAGGTTTAACACCGATCCTGATGGTAGAGGGAGCGTGCGATGTTTGATCACATCAACCTTGGAAATACTTCCAACACATATCGTCACCTCGCCTTTAGCTAGTCTCCGTTTATTCCGTAGCCTTTTATTTTGAGTTACTAACACTTAGCAACCGAACCGGTATCTATTACCATGGTGCTACTAGGAGTACTAGTAGAGTACACATTAATATAATGTATATCCAATATACTTCTGTCGACCTTGCCTGCCTTCTTATCTACCAAGTATCTAGGGCAATTCTGCTCCTGTGACTGTTCCCCTTATTACAGAAGCACTTAGTCTCGGGTTTGGGTTCAACCTTGGGTTTCTTCACTAGAGCAGCAGCTGATTTGCCATTTCATGAAGTATCCCTTCTTGCCCTTGCCCTTCTTGAAACTAGTGGTTTCACTAACCATCAACAATTGATGCTCCTTCTTGATTTCTACTTTCACGGTGTCAAACATCACGAGTATTTCAAGGATCGTCATATCTATCCCTGATATGTTATAGTTCATCACGAAGCTCTAGTAGCTTGGTGGCAATGACTTTGGAGAAACATCACTATCTCATCTGGAAGATTAACTCCCACTCGATTGAGCTTTTCTCCCTTAGTTTGTAGGCTAAGAAACTCGTCGGAGGTCTCATACCTCTTGACGTGGGCACGAGCTTAAAATCCCAATTTCAGCCCTTGGAACATCTCATATGTTCGGCGACGTTTCAAAAAAAAACGTCTTCGGTGCCACAATTCTAAACTGTTTAACATTACTGAACTATCATGTAGTCATCAAAAGCGTATGTCGATGTTCGCAACATCCATGCATTTATGTTCGAGGTTCAAGACACCGAAGCGGTGCATTAAGGACATAAGCCTTCAAGCAACAATGAGGACAATCCTCGCCATCGACCCAGTCCGTATAATTGCTACTATCAACTTTCAACTATATTTTCTCTAGGAACATATCTAAACAGTAGAACTAAAGCGCGAGCTTACGACATAATTTGTAAAGACCTTTTTGACTATGTTCATGATAATTAAGTTCATCTAATCAAATTATTTAATGAACTCCCACTTAGATAGACATCCCTCTAGTCATCTAAGTGATACATGATCCGAGTCAACTAAGCCGTGTCCGATCATCACGTGAGACGGACTAGTCATCATCGGTGAAAATCTTCATGTTGATTGCATCTGCTATACGACTCATGTTCGACCTGTCGGTCTCTTGTGTTCCGAGGCCATGTCTGTACATGCTAGGCTCGTCAAGTCAACCTAAGTGTTTTGCATGTGTAAATCTGGCTTACACCCATTGTATGCAAACGTTAGAATCTATCACACCCGATCATCACGTGGTGCTTCGAAACAACGAACCTTCACAACGGTGCAAAGTTAGGGGGGACACTTTCTTGAAATTTTATGAGGGATCATCTTATTTATGCTACCGTCGTTCTAAGCAAATAAGATGCAAAAACATGATAAACATCTCATGCAATCAAATAGTGACATGATATGGCCAATATCATTTTGCTCCTTTTGATCTCCATCTTCGGGGCGCCATGATCATCATCATCACCGGCATGACACCATGATCTCCATCATCGTGTCTTCATGAAGTTGTCTCGCCAACTATTACTTCAAGTACTATCGCTAACGGTTTAGCAACAAAGTAAAGTAATTACATGGCGTTATTCAATGACACATAGGTCATACAATAAATTACGACAACTCATATGGCTCCTGCCGGTTGTCATACTCATCGACATGCAAGTCGTGATTCCTATTACAAGAACATGATCAATCTCATACATCACATATATACCATTCATCACATCCTTTTGGCCATATCACATCACACGGCATATGCTGCAAGAACAAGTTAGACGTCCTCTAATTGTTGTTGCAAGTTTTTACGTGGCTGCTATAGGTTTCTAGCAAGAATGTTTCTTACCTACGCCAAAACCACAACGTGATATGCCAATTGCTATTTACCCTTCATAAGGAACCTTTTCATCGAATCCGATCTAAAGTGGGAGAGACTGGCACCCGCTAGCCACCTTATGCAACAAGTGCATGTCACCGGTGGAACTCTGCCTCACGAAGCGCACGTGTAAGGTCGGTCCGGCCACTTCATCCCACAAGATCACCAAACAAGATAGGACTAGTAATCTGTAAGCAAATTGAACAAACCAACGCCCACAACTACTTGTGTTCTACTCGTGCATAGAATCTACGCAATAGACCTAGCTCATGATGCCACTGTTGGGGAACGTAGCAGAAATTCAAAATTTTCTACGCAACACCACGATCAATCTATGGAGATTCTAGCAACAAGAGAGGGAGAGGATGAGCATCTTCATACCTTTGAATATTGCTATGCGGAAGCGTTGCAAGAACGCGGTCGATGGAGTCGTTCACTAAGCGATTCAGATCACGGCCGAATCCGATCTAAGCACCGAACAACGGTGCCTCCGCTTTCAACACACGTACAGCCCGGGGACGTCTCCTCCTTCTTGATCCAGCAAGGGGAGAGGAGAAGTTGAGGGAGAGCTCCGTCAGCACGACGGCGTGGTGGTGGAGCTTGCAGTTCTCCGGCAGGGCTTCGCCAATCACTACTGAGGAGGAGGTGGAGTTGGAGAGGGGGAGGGCTGCGCCAGGGAAGGGGTACAGCTGCCCTCTCTCTCCCTCACTATATATAGGGGAATGGAGGAGGGGGAGGCGCCCTAGGGTTCCCTAGGGGAGGGGCGGCGGCCATAGGGGAAACCCTAGATGGGTTTTGGTGCCCCCACCCCCTAGGAAACTTGCCCCCCAAGCAAGGAGGGGCGGCTGCCCTAGCGGTGGCGCCCCCACATCTCCTGGTTATGTGAGATGGGGTGGGAGGGGCACTCAGCCCCTTAGTGGGCTGATGTGCCCTCTTCCCTTGTCCCATAAGGCCCCCCAACGCTTGCCGGGGCCTCCGAAACCCCTTTCGGACACGCTAGTCATCACCTGGTACCCCCAGAACAGTTCCGGACTCCAATACCCTTCGTCCAATATACCGATCTTCACCTCTGCACCATTCCGAGCTCCTCGTCATGTCCGGATCTCATCCGGACTCAACAACCTTCAAGAACTACATACTATTTTCCATAACAACTCTAGCGTCACCGAACCTTAAGTGTGTAGACCCTAGGGGTTCGGGAACCATGCAGACATGACCGAGATGTTCTCCGGTCAATAACCAACAACGGGATCTAGATACCCATGTTGGCTCCCACATGTTCCACGATGATCTCATCGGATGAACCACGATGTCAAGGATTCAAGCAATCCCGTATGCAATTCCCTTTGTCAATCGGTATGTTACTTGCCCGAGATTCGATCGTCGGTATCCCAATACCTCGCTCAATCTCGCACGCAAGTTACTTTACTCGTTCCGTAATGCATGATCCCGTGACTAACTACTTAGTCACATTGAGCTCATTATGATGATGCGTTACCGAGTGGTCCCAGAGATACCTCTCCGTCATACAGAGTGACAAATCCCAGTCTCAATTCGTGCCAACCCAACAGACACTTTCGGAGATACTTGTAGTGCACCTTTATAGCAACCCAATTACGTTGTGACGTTTGGTACACCCAAAGCATTCCTACGATATCCGAGAGTTGCACAATCTCATGGTCTAAGGAAATGATACTTGACATTAGAAAAGCTCTTAGCAAACGAACTACATGATCTTGTGCTATGCTTAGGATTGGGTCGTGTCCATCACATCATTCTCCTAATGATGTGATCCCATTATCAATGACATCCAATGTCCATGGTCAGGAAACCATAACCATCTATTGATCAACAAGCTAGTCAACTTGAGTCTCACTAGGGACATGTTGTGGTCTATGTATTCACACATGTATTACGGTTTCTAGTTAATACAATTATAGCATGAACAATAGACATTTATCATGAACAAGGAAATACAATAATAACCATTTTATTATTGCCTCTAGGGCATATTTCCAACAATCCATACCCAAAATCACATCCAAACCTTGCGACTCCAGAATTATCAGGTTTGAGGGGAAAACATGCCTACCTATGGTCAATGGCATCTGAAAACATCCTTGACTTGCCATATGCTCCGCTCCTGGCGAGCTTACTAACATAGGTGTTCTAAGAACTTTGGTGGGCAGTTTACACTTATCCACAAATCCCCTTCATATGTATGAATGCGATGCACCAGTATCAAAAAGAACGATTGCAGTAAATGACTTAACCAAAAACTTACCTATTACTGCATCCGGCTGAGCTTCAACCTTCTCCACATTAACGTGGTTCACTTGTCCCCTGTTGAAAGGGTTGGGCTTCTTCCTAGAGCTTCCATTGCCATTTCCATTCTTTGCTTCAGAACACTCCGGGGCGTAATGTCCATTCTTCCCGCACTTGAAACAAGTAATGTGACTTAGATCCTTCTTGGCGGCCGTTGCTGGGTTTGAACGGTTCTTTCCGTTGCTTCCTCCATTACCATTCCCATTCCTGGGGCCACTATGGTTATGCGAACTCCCTCCATTGTGATTGGGACCTCCATGGTTATGTTGAAGGGGTCCTCCTGAGTTCGGGGTAAAACAGGGTCTCTACTGAGCTCCAGAATTGTACTTCCCTTGTCCATACTTCCTCTTGCGGTTGTCAATCTGCTGCTGTTTCCCTTCAATCATGAGAGCTCTATCTACCAACTCCTAGTAGTTGTTGAAGGTTGCCACCATCAACTGCATGCTCAGCTCATTATTCAGTCCTTCCAGAAACTTCTCCTGCTTAGCTGCATCTGTAGCGATGTCATCTGGGGCATAACGTGCTAACTTACTAAAATCATCCACATACTGGCCAACTGTGCGCCCTCCTTGGCGCACGCTGCAAAACCCACGCTTCCTCATGGCCATAGCTCCTGCTGATACATGGGCAGTACAAAAAGCCTACTGGAACTGGTCCCATGTGACAGTGTCAATGGGGTAAGTGGCTGTGAAATTCTCCCACCATGATGCTGCGGGTCCATCAAGCTGATGTGCGGCAAAACGCACTATCTCTGCGTCTGTGTAACGCCCTCGATGCGGCTATATCTCCCACGTGTCGAAGCACGACTTAGAGGCATAACCGCATTGGAAGCAATGTCGCAAGTGAGGTAATCTTCACACAACCCATGTAATACATAAGGGAAAGAGATACATTATTGGCTTACAATCGCCACTTCACACAATTACATGAATAAAGCATTACATCATCCAGATACAATCAAGGTCCGACTACGGAACCAAAATAAAAGAAGAACCCCAAATGCGACAAAGGTCCCCGATCGACCCAACTGGGCTCCACTACTGATCAACTAGAACGAAACAACACAAAGGGCAAGATCGTCATCGAGCTCCTCCTTGAGCTTGGTTGCGCCACCGCTTTCGGTAACATAGGCACCGCAAACTGGTTTTGAAGTATCTGTGAGCCACGGGACTCAGCAATCTCGCACCATGAGATCAAGACTATTTAAGCTTATGGGTAAGGTAAAGGCTTGAGGTGGAGCTGCAGCAAGCGACTAGCATATATGGTGGCTAACATACGCAAATGAGAGCGAGAAGAGAAGGCAAAGCACGGTCGATAAAAGTATGATCAAGAAGTGATCCTATAGCAACCTCGCCAAGTATAACTCCAACACTGCTTCACTTCCCGGACTCACGGAAAGAGACCATCACGGTTACACACACGGTTGATGTATTTTAATTAAGGTCAACTTCGGTTTTCTACAACCGGACATTAACAAATTCCCATCTGCCACATAACCGCAGGCACGGCTCTCGAAAGTTTATACCTGCAGGGTGTCCCAACTTAGCCCATGACAAGCTCTCGCGATCAACGAAGAATAGACCTTCACCCGAGACACTCCGATCGACTCGGTATCCCAAAGACATCAAGACATTTCGACAATGGATAAACAAGACCAGAAGACCTCCCACCAGCCGACAAATCCCGATAGGAGCTGCACATATCTCGCTCGGGCACACCGGATGAGCAGACGTCGGGTTGGCATAGACCTCGTTGCCAGTGGGGCGCCGGACATCGCCAGTTGGACCAGCACTGAGGAGCACCGCCCCGGGGGCTAAAATAAAGATGACCCTCGGGCTCCTAAACCCAAGGGAAAAAGGGCTAGGTGAGGCAAATGGTAAAACCAAGGTTGGGCCTTGCTTTGAGGAGTTTTATTCAAAGCAAACTATCAAGGGGTCCCATAAATCACCCGACCGCGTAAGGAACGCAAAATCCGGGAACATAACACCGGTATGACGGAAACTAGGGCGGCAAGAGTGGAACAAAACACCAGGCATAAGGCCGAGCCTTCCACCCTTTACCAAATATATAGATGCATTAATAATATAAGAGATATTGTGATATCCCAACAAGTAAACATGTTCCAACAAGGAACAACATCTCCATGTTCCAACAAGGAACAAACTTTATCTTCACCTGCAACTAACAACGCTATAAGAGGGGCTGAGCAAAGCGGTAACATAGCCAAACAACAGTTTGCTAGGAAAGGTGTCAAAGGTTAGAGGTTCATGGCATTTTGGGAGGCTGTCAAGCAAATGGTAGGCATCGTAGCATAGGCATAGCAAAAGAGCGAGCATCTAGCAAGCAAAGATAGAAGTGATTTCAAGGGTATGGTCATCTTGCCTGAAATCCCGCAAGGAAGATGAATGAGTCCAAGAAGAAGACAAACAGTCGTAGACGAACGAATCCTCACCACTCTGGAACGAAACCGAAGCTAACGAGAGAAGCAACCCGGAAAGAAACAAACGACATAGTAAATGCACAAGCATAAACATGGCATGATGCACAAACAAGTATGATGCATGCCCGGTTTAAATAGCATGGCATGGCGATATGCACAAACAAAACTACAAGTTAAATGGAGCCCAATATGCAACGAGTTGCATATTGACGAAACACCACATCAATTATTTAGTTCTCTCTCGGTTATGCTACCCAACAATATTAACTATTGTTGAACATGGCAAGAGGTGAAGCATGAGTAAACTAACTAGTTAGGCAAGTTTAAATGAGGCCGGAAACAACAAACGACAATTCCGGAAAATCCCCATATGCGTTTAGCAATTTAATGCAACAACAAGTTTAAACATTTAGATGTTCTTACCATGATGCGGATGACATGTGCAAGTTTATGCAATAATTATGAAAATGTTGACAAGGTTTGGAGGTCAAACTCGAAGAGGAATAGACATGGAAAATGTTTTGCACGTGTGTTATGGGTGATTCCGAAATGGAATATTTAATATAGCTCCCTAATATTGGGAGGATATGTTATAAAGAGAATCTCCACGTGAATTCCCTCGTTTTAAATGGACCGAAGATCCATGCAATTTAATTGGTTGAATTAAATGACATGATGCAAAGCTCAAGATGCAAAGATTAATGACATCATGGCATGATGGCATGATGCAAAGCACATGATGCAACAAACAAAACAAATCGCACGACGAAACTCGGAGTAGCTAGAAGTCTTCTTGATCGTCGGTCTCAGGGTGTTACAACACTCCACCACTACAAGAGGATCTCGTCCCGAGATCTAGGATGGCACCGGAGGGAAAAGGAAGAGGAAGATAAGAGGTAAACTAAGTTGCTTCTTCGACAAACTGAGTGAAACCATGAACCTTGAGAGGTTGAGCAAAATGAATGAAAGAAAACAACGAAGATGAACAAAGTTGAAAACACTCCGTTAGAAAAGAGGAACAAGGATATGACGAGAACCAAGAGGTTTAGTGATAAGATAGATACTGAAACCACTCCGTTAAAACTAGATAGAGAAGGAATAAGATTGATATAATTTGGGCAAACACTCAACCGAAAGAAGAAGGAAAACTTGATAAGATGAAAAGAACTTGAAGAGATGACACAACACTCCTAAGTAATCGGATAAGCAAGAAAATAAGACAATCCTCACCAAACGAGGTGATGTGTGAAGAGCATAACATCACAATGCCTCCGTAACGAAAGAATAGAAGTTAGACCGTTGGGATAAAGGGACGGAGAATAAAATGACAACTTTTGCCACAAGTGACCTTGGAAAGCATCCTTGCAATGAAGAATCGAATGGAGTTGTTGGAAAATCAACAACGAGAAGCACAAGCTTGTTGTGGGCTTATGTAAACATCTCAAAACTTGAGGTGAAATTCTGCCACTATCAAAATCAATTGCTTGCTTGAGATCAATGAAGAGATGAAAACTGCTTCACCAAGATGATAGAGATATAACTTGGATCATTGATAAGCACCACAAATAGCAATATTCCTTAGGGAAGGCTTTAGGTGAAATCTATACCAAAATAACTCCAAAGAAAAGATTGATGGATTTAAAATACCTCATTCTTGACATGGGAATCATGAAACATGAAGGAAAATTGTCAAGAATGATATAACACCATCTCAAAAGATAAGGTAGAAAGAATTGCACTTCGAAATGCAAGAAGAAGAAAACATGAACGCCTCAAAACAAAACATGTGTTGAGCACCATGTTTAATTTTGAGTATAGCTTGGCGGGTCATAACTTCAAGAGAAATCTTGAAGAACAATTCGAGATTGAAAGGAATCCTTGACGAACCACCATGTAGAGCCTCCATGAAGAACTCAAGTAATAAAAGGATGATAAAAAGAAAGAGAACTTGAAAACACAAGGTGAAGCCTTGCAATAATTTGGATGGATCTTCGTGATTATGAGAGCTTGGAACTCCGGGAAAAGAAAAGATGAAACAACTGAAACCGAGAATTTTAAGGGCCTCCGGAATAAAGAATTAATCACTTGGATGAACAAGAATAAGAATTGTGTTATGCTTATCCTTCACCAATTAAATTGATGACAATCAACGGATTTGGCATACTACTTATTCCCATTGAAAAAAAAGGATTAAGAGAGATAAAGCGTAAACTTGAAAAGGTCTTCATGAACCACCGGTAGGATTGAAAGAACGAATGAATTAAATGATAACGAAAGAGGTGAAATCTTGAACGAACCACCGTAAGAATTGAAAATGAACGTAGCAAAGGCACGATTCACCGGGAAGAATTGGAAAACGAATGAAGATATTTGAGGGGATTTAGATACATGAGAACGAAGAGAACATGAACTGATTAGAGGATATTTGAACGAATCACCGGTAAGATTTGGAGAACGATAGCTACACGCTGAGAATGAAGAATTATGATATGATGGCCTTCGGAGGAAAGAAATGGAAACAACTCATGAAATGCTCCGGATGGTAAGAAAAGAATTGTCATAATCAAAAACGCTTATGAGGATGGCATGAAGCTAGAACCATGAATATTCAAGAGAATGGACCAAGATTTAAGAGAAATCCTTCTTCGGTCTTCAAATGTTGAGAATGATGATGAGAACCACCATGAATTATTGAGGCACACCGGAAGAATCAAAAGCGAAGAGGTTGAGCCAACTATGAAAAGAATTTGAAAGATCTTGGAGAAAAGCATTTGACTGATGATATCTCATTCTTACGTCAAACTTGGAGAAGAATTTAGGATAGCTCGGGAAAATAGAAGAGTCGTAAGATCCTCGAAAAGACCGTGGGTTAGGGCCCACTCAAAAGAACACCGTTGAAAAGATTTAAAAGAGATGTTGCACCGGTTGAATTAAATGACTTGAATGAGATACCAATCTCGAAAGAGCTTGAACGAATGCAGAGTGGAAACACGAATCTTCGAGATATCTTGAGCACTCCGGAATAATTGAATAGCAAGCAGGGAATGATTAAGAGATACACCGGCATACGCAAACACTTGAAACGAGGAAGGGAATATGATCAACACCGAAAACTTGACTTGAATCCACCGGAGAAGAGAAAGGAATGAGGAATGACGAACTAGTAGAACATCTTCTTGAGAACCACCGGGTAAGAACATTGACGGAAAAGAATGGAGAAACTTCACAAAAATAAAAGGATACTTGGTAAATAAATCTTAGTCCTTGAGGAAAAAGGGTGGGTGGGCGGAAAAACAAAGGCAACTTGGAGACGGATGAAACAAACACCGTTGAGAAGAAATGATAATTGGTCTTGCTGATGTTGAAGTGATCGGATCCACTTGAAGAGAAAACACGCCGGTTGAAAAGGATTGACATGACAATCTCGATTGTCGAGAAGGATTGGTATTCACATCGAGTATGAGAACACCATTTCGTAAAGGTATGGAATCAACACTTGACATTGAAGCAACTCGAATACCACAACTCAAAACAAAAACAAAGCAATCGGCTTGCGTAATAAGCCGAACAAATACATATGATAGAGATTTACCCAATCCCATATCATGCATCCGTCGAAAAGATATTCTAGAAGCTACTTGAATTCCCACCTATAAACTCCCAAACTTTCTCGGTTATGCAATCTGGTGTTGGGGATACAGGAAGCAATATATCTCACCCAAACTAACAATACCTACATCCAAGCAGTATCCATCCGTCAACACATAACCAAGAAACCTTCGAAATCGGGTACCTCAACCTTCAAAAGCATCCGTTATACGAGTCATGGCAATACTCCGTACTCACCTCAAGATCGGGTTATCGGGTTATCTCACCAACAACGCATAAAAGAGATTTTCGATGTCGGTGTACTAAACTCAGGTATTCCAGAACTGCAACGATAAAATTATGACGACAACACCTCGGAGCTCAACTCCCTAGGACACTTCCACTAATCCCCTGACAGGAGGCACCAAGACAATGTTCTCATCATAAAACCATCGGAACAATTCCAAAATACCCGCGTGATCCTAAAATTTCTTTTAGTGAAATTTGAGAAGAGAAGAGTCAAAACTCTACATCAGGATGCCTTACCAGAGCGATGAAGAGACTGGGGAGTAAAAAGAATTCCTAACTCTCCGATATATATAATCCTAAATGACTCAAAACATTTTTCTAGACACAACTCGCCGCTAAAAACGATCAAGCAAAGGGGCTCCTAAGGTCGGGAAGGCTCGATTACCAACTTAGAACGCCTTTGATGCGGCTATATCTCCCATGTGTCAAAGCACGACTTAGAGGCATAACCGCATTGAAAGCAATGTCGCAAGTGAGGTAATCTTCACACAACCCATGTAATACATAAGGAAAGAGATACATAGTTGGCTTACAATCGCCACTTCACAAAATTACATGAATAAAGCATTACATCATCCAGATACAATCAAGGTCCGACTATGGAACCAAAATAAAAGAAGAACCCCAAATGCGATAAAGGTCCCCGATCGACCCCAACCGGGCTCCACTCATCGATCAACTAGAACGAAACAACACAAAGGGCAAGATCTTCATCGAGCTCCTCCTTGAGCTTGGTTGCGCCACCGCCGGTAACATAGGCACCGCAAACTGGTTTTGAAGTATCTGTGAGCCACGGGACTCAAAGAATCTCGCACCCGCGAGATCAAGACTATTTAAGCTTATGGGTAAGGTAAAGGCATGAGGTGGAGCTGCGTGCGACTAGCATATATGGTGGCTTACATACGCAAATGAGAGCGAGAAGAGAAGGCAAAGCACGGTCGATAAAATTATGATCAAGAAGTGATCCTATAGCAACCTCGCCAAGCATAACTCCAACACGTGTTCACTTCCGGACTCATGGAAAGAGACCATCACGGTTACACACACGGTTGATTATTTTAATTAAGGTCAACTTCTGGTTTTCTACAACCGGACATTAACAAATTCCCATCTGCCACATAACCGCGGGCACAGCTCTCGAAAGTTTATATCCTGCAGGGGTGTCCCAACTTAGCCCATGACAAGCTCTCGCAATCAACGAAGGAATAGACCTTCACCCGAGACACTCCGATCGACTCGGTATCCCGTACATCAAAACATTTCGACAATGGTAAAACAAGACCAGAAGACCTCCCACAGCCGACAAATCCCGATAGGAGCTGCACATATCTCGTTCTTAGGGCACACCGGATGAGCCAGACGTCGGGTTGGCATAGACCATGGTTGCCAGGGCGCCGGACATCGCTTCGAGTTGGACCAGCACTCGAAGGAGCACCGCCCGGGGCTAAAATAAAGATGACCCTCGGGCTCCGAAACCCAAGGGAAAAAAGGGCTAGGTGAGGCAAATGGTAAAACCAAGGTTGGGCCTTGCCGGAGGAGTTTTATTCAAAGCGAACCGTCAAGGGGTCCCATAAATCACCCGACCAGCGTAAGGAACGCAAAATCCGGGAACATAACACCGTATGACGGAAACTAGGGCGGCAAGAGTGGAACAAAACACTGCATAAGGCCGAGCCTTCCACCCTTTACCAAATATATAGATGCATTAATAATATAAGAGATATTGTGATATCCCAACAAGTAAACATGTTCCAACAAGGAACAACATCTCCATGTTCCAACAAGGAACAAACTTCATCTTCACCTGCAACTAACAATGCTATAAGAGGGGCTGAGCAAAGCGGTAACATAGCCAAACAACAGTTTGCTAGGAAAGGTGTCAAAGGTTAGAGGTTCATGGCATTTTGGGAGGCTGTCAAGCAAATGGTAGGCATCGTAGCATAGGCATAGCAAAAGAGCGAGCATCTAGCAAGCAAAGATAGAAGTGATTTCGAGGGTATGGTCATCTTGCCTGAAATCCCGCAAGGAAGATGAACGAGTCCAAGAAGAAGACAAACGGTCGTAGACGAACGAATCCTCACCACTCCGGAACGAAACCGATGCTAACGAGAGAAGCAACCCGGAAAGAAACAAACGACATAGTAAATGCACAAGCATAAACATGGCATGATGCACAAACAAGTATGATGCATGCCCAGTTTAAATAGCATGGCATGGCGATATGCACAAACAAAACTACAAGTTAAATGGAGCCCAATATGCAACGAGATGCATATTGACGAAACACCACATCAATTATTTAGTTCTCTCTCGGTTATGCTACCCAACAATATTAACTGTTGTTGAACATGGCAAGAGGTGAAGCATGAGCAAACTAACTAGTTAGGCAAGTTTAAATGAGGCCGGAAACAACAAACGACAATTCCGGAAAATCCCCATATGCGTTTAGCAATTTAATGCAACAACAAGTTTAAACATTTAAATGTTGTTACCATGATGCAGATGACATGTGCAAGTTTATGCAATAATTATGAAAATGTTGACAAGATTTGGAGGTCAAACTCGAAGAGGAATAGACATGGAAAATGTTTTGCACGTGCGTTATGGGTGATTCCGAAATGGAATATTTAATATAGCACCCTAATATTGGAGGATATGTTATAAAGAGAATCACCACGTGAATTCCCTCGTTTTAAATGGACCGAAGATCCATGCAATTTAATTGGTTGAATTAAATGACATGATGCAAAGCTCAATATGCAAAGATTAATGACATCATGGCATGATGGCATGATGCAAAGCACATGATGCAACAAACAAAACAAATCGCACGATGAAACTCGGAGTAGCTGGAAGTCTTCTTGATCGTCGGTCTCGGGGTGTTACAGTCTGTGCATCCTGCAGTGGGCAACTCCCTTCCAATCTTGCAGAGCCAATCATCTGCAACAATTGGCTTGGTGCTACTGGAGAACACCGGCGGATTCAACCTTCGAAAATGGGCTAGGTGATCAACATGTGGTGGTGGTGGTGGGTTGTTGTTGTTGTTGTTGTTCCCCTGGTTCTGATTCTGGACTAGTATCTGCATTAATGCATTCTGCTGCTAGATTAACTGAGTGAGCTCCGGCGGGAAAGCAAATCCATTGTCGCATCTCGGAGGCATCTAATGGGTTCAGAAAAGATGAGAAAATAGAATAGAAATAGATCTAGAGGGAAAACACTACCCATATTCACATGAGACAAACACAAACAATATCACTTCAATCAATTCAAACAAGGGCATACATCGATCTAACTATCGTTACAAAAGTGCTCGGACTATACTATATACATGGGGGAAATACTACTACTTGGTTGACTAGAAAAATTGATCGGTGGAAGACTCCATGATATCTGCTCCAGCTTCATCAACAAAGTCATCATCGCTATCAACAGGGTCTGAGTCGGTGTCGTCGATGATGATGTAGTTCTCCGGGCAAGTGGAATCGTCGTCTTCTCCTCCTGGCGTGGGGTCTCCCATGAATACTCCTAGCTTCTTTGTCAGATCATCATTCTTCTCCACGAGTATCGTCATTTCCTCCTCATATCCATCGCGTGTAGACTTGAGTTCTTCCTCCAGCTCTGTGATCCTGGTCATTGCCTTCTTCAGATCTATCATGCTCACGCACATCCGGGTTCTCCGGCGGCGAATGTGCTGGTTTAACTCCTGGATGAAAGCTGCAATAGATCTATCCTTCTTGGTGCTGATCATCTCCCATTGCTCATCTCGGCGCCCACAAATCTGGTAGATAGTATCCTTGAGATCCTTGTGGTAAACTTCTCCAATGCGTCCCATGGTGATGTGGGCTGCCATGCTCTTTCCCAGACTCCAGGTGGTGCATCAAAGGAAAACTCTATGGGCTCAGTGACTGGCATGAACGTCCTTCCTGGAACTTGAACTCGAATCATCCAATGCTTCTCTTCTGGTAAAGTGGCGATGTAGGTCTCGGTGAAGCTTGGAATTCCGATGTTCAGGTCTCTAGTGACTTCCTTCAAGTGTCGTCCAAAAGGTGTATCTTCATCCGATTGAGTGAACTTGTTCCTTGCATCTGCCATCCTAAAGAGTAGAAAAGGAGAGGAGTTAGAAATGAGAAGAGAGTAGTGATCTAGGGCTTTAGTTTGGTGGCCGTGTCCTATAGTCAGCGTGTGCTCTGATACCATCTTGTAGCGACTAGACCACAACCAGTCCGATCTTTGTGCATCAATGTCATCCCTGGATCGGTAATGCTGACACGCATAGTACTTGAGGATTTATAACAGAGTAGCAATCACACACTTATTACATCGAATGTCTCAAAAGAGAGTTTATTACATTAATATGGCTTAAGGCCATCTAAAATCGATAACAGCGGAAGGCTTGGAAGATAAAGTGATTCCATCAACTCCAACGGCATCACTGATTGTAAGACAACGACCTATGGCACCTTACTCGTCATCTAAAAAGTCTGCAACATGAACGTCCTAGCCCGAAAAGGGTCAGCACATGGAATATGCTGGCAATGTAACACAAGAGAGTAATGAACAGAACAAATGCTATCACTACATGCATATATGGCTGGTGGAAAGCTCTGCGGTTACAGTTTTGCATAAAGCCAAATTTTCCCTACAACAAAGGAATAAATTTTATTTAACTATCATGGTGGTTGTTAAACTTTGAGAAGGTTCCTTCAACTCAATTCCAATTAAGCATCATCATTAACCCAATCAAATTATATTAAGAGTGATGAGATCAATATGATAATCCAAGAACTAGATGCGCAAAACATCCATAACCGGGGACACGGCTAACCATGATTAGTTTGTACACTCTGCAGAGGTTTGCGCACTTTTCCCCAAAAGACTCGAATACATCCATGGTCGGAGAATCAAGACACAGTCTTTCTGAAACAATAACTCTTTACTCGGGTGGACAGTTACACCTACTTTCCCCTACATCTGCTAGCCCACCACTGAAAGAGATCTTGCAACTTACTCAACTATGCTAGAGCCCATAATAGCTTGTGGCTACACACGGAAGTTTCTAGCATGAATAATCTTATGATCCCTTTGAGCCTGGGTGGCGGACCGTAGGATGATCACACGGGTACTCCGGGATATCCTTGGACAACACTAGATTCTCCAGGTGCCCTGACAACCACTGGGTACTCCAGGGTGCCTTCAAGCAATCCACCCAGATGTGTATTAAAGTAGCCACCTTAAGTTAACCATTAAATAACAACACTCACATCTATCATGAATCACTCGAACCAAACCACGCCTACAAGCATAGCATAGCAATATAAGCAACGTAGTAGTAACTACCAAAGGTTTGATAATAAACAGGTAATAGGTTCTAGCTCATCATCTACTTCCCAAAACCCACATATTAATTACATCCTAACCATGCAATTGTTTGAGGATTGATCTAATGCAATAAAACTGGGTAGTAAAGAGGTATGATCAAAGTGTTACTTGCCTTGCTAATGATCCATGAAACCTAGAGACTCGTAGTAGCACGCTTCGCACTCCAGGTACTCCATCGCAAAAAAAAGCATACAATAAGCACTCAACTAGAAGCACGGGTAAAACTCAAATAAGAGATCTAACAAGAAAGTTCAACTTAAGAACTCCGGTTTGCAAAAAGAATCAAATCCAACAAAGCAACAAAACTCAAACTGCGAAAGAAACAAGATCTGTTTACTAATCTGGACTAAAGTCAAGTTTTACAGTAGCAAAATCATGTTCAAGTTGATTAAACAGAAAGAGGGCTTCGAGACGAAGATCTAGGCGCTTGAATCTCCTGATTCCGATAACGGAGCGAAAAGAAACGAAAATCAGGGCAGAAATCGCGATCGAAAATAATCGTGGAAAATCCCTGGAAAAAGAAAAACTGACGAACAGACTAACGAACGAACGTTCGCTGTTTGCGGCTAACGGGTGAACTCCGGTCGTTAAAACGAACGTACGAACGGGCGTTTGCTAAATAACTAAACCGAAGAAGAAAAAACGAACTAAAAAATAACCGAGGGTTTCTAAAAAACCCGCACGGTTTTCTAACGAAAACCGGCGACGGCGGCGGCTACCTCGGCGGGGGCTCCGACGAGGCACAGCGGCTCCAGCTGGGTCCGGTTGCGGCGGTGGGGCTCCTAGGGCGGCGACGGTGGC
Source organism: Aegilops speltoides (assembly GCA_021437245.1). Classification (NCBI taxonomy): domain Eukaryota; kingdom Viridiplantae; phylum Streptophyta; class Magnoliopsida; order Poales; family Poaceae; genus Aegilops; species Aegilops speltoides. Next base: position 254,135,024 of record CM038143.1, read on the forward strand.
GGTGGGGTGGCGGGCGACGGCGGCGACGAGGCGCGGCGGCGGCAGCAAGCGGGCGGGCGACGAAGCGGCGGCAATGAGGCATCTGCATGGCTTGGGGTCCCGGCGGCCGAGCTTGGCTTATAAAGGGGAGGAGGCGGCTTGGGCAAGGGGACACGGCGGCGGCGTTGGCGTGTCCGGCTCGGACTCGGCGGCGATGTCGGGGGCGTCGCGGGGTTGGGCCGGCCGGCTCGGCTGGGCTTCGGCCTGGTCGGGCGCTGACTTTTTTTAAATAAGATTCCACCGAAAAAATCCTAGAAAAATAAATAAAAATCTAAAAATGCCAAAACAAATTTTCATCATCTAAATAGAATATTTAGAACAAGATGAACATTTTCTTGGCCTAAAAACGCAATTTTGAAAACGTGCAATTTTTCTAATTCAAACAAAATTGCAATAAAATACAAGTAAAACTAGTTATTTGATTTTAATATTTTCTTCCTCTAATATTTCATTTATTTTGGAGAAGACATATTATCTCCGCTCATATATTTTTATTTTAGAAATATTAGGAAAGAAAAATAATTAAAACCGAATGATCCTCTTTTCAAAATTTGAGAAAACTCAAATATGAAAATAATGAAATCCCCAATTCTCTCCGTGGGTCCTTGAGTTGCGTAGAATTTCTTGGATCTACCAAAATGAAATAAAATATGATATGCAATGATGATCTAATGTATAACATTCCAAATTGGAAATTTGGGATGTTACAGAACAAGAGTGAGATCTAATAGAGATAGGTATAAAAGATAAATAAAAAGGCAAACTAAAGTAAATAAAAATAAATTGCAACAAGGTAATTTTGGGTTTTTTGGTTTATAGATCTAAAAATATATGATGGAAATAGACCTGGGGCCATTGGTTTCACTAGAGGCTTCTCTCTAGAAAGAAAACATATGGTGGTTAAAGAAATTACTATCGAGCAATTGATAGAAAAGCGCAAATTTATGACGATATCCAAGGCAATGATTATCAATATAGGCATCCCGTCCATGTCAAGTAGACCGAAACGATTCTGCATCTACTACTATTACTCCACACATCGACCGCTATCCAGCATGCATATAGAGTATTTAGTTCATAAGAACGGAGTAATGCCTTAAGTAAGATGACATTATGTAGAAGGATAAACTCAAGCAATATGATGAAAACCCCATTTTTTACCCTTGATGGCAAAAAAACAATACGTGCCTCGCTACCCCTGCTATATCACTCGGTGAGGACACCGCAAGATTGAACCCAAAACTAAGCACGTCTCCATTGCAAGAACTATCAATCTAGTTGGCCAAACCAAACCGATTATTCAAAGAGAAATACAAAGATATTTAGCCATGCAAGAAATGAGAATGAATGTCAAACACCCTGTCACCGTCACTTTGCTGCAAATATTGAGATATATACCTGATTTTTAAATTCTAGTAAATCCAAAGGTCGTCTGAAATTCATGAAACTTGACATGGTAAAAAACTAATGCGTTAGCAGCATCCTGCTATCATGGAGCGGCACCAACATGCCATGGTAAAAAAATTGTCCCATTTGGGGCAGGTTTTGGTATATGCTTCTCACAAACCAGAGCTTCTCACAACAAGCATGACGGTTTCGGTAGGGAACGCCCCACCTTTGGGGACAAAACGATATCCATTGCCTCTTATTGCTTTCAAAAATTTACTCGTGTCAACATAGAACAACATGAGTGTTGTGTTAATTTTTTGATTTTTCGGGGTTCGTTTGGACATTTTTATGCATATACCGTGTTTTCAATGCTTTGTGCATAATTCAACTTTAAACTACATGCACATGCTCCAATGCACATAAATTGGTTGAAAAATCAAATATGTGTCCTTAGGTGCATGCTTAGGTCCCATGCAAGAAATGGGAATGAATTTTAAACACCCTGCCACCGTAGATTGCTGGCAAAACATTGAGATACCTGGTTTTTAAATTGTAGTAAATCCGAAACTCGTCTGAAATTCATGAAACTTGGCATGGTATCATGGAGCAGCATCAAGATGCCGTGGTAAAAAAAATTGTCCCTTTTGGGGCAGGTTTGGGTATATGTTTCTCACAAACCAGAGCTTATCACAACAAGCAAGATGGTTTCGATAGGGAACATCCCACCTTTGGGGACGAAATGATATCCATTGCCTCTTATTGCTTTCAATTTTTTTGTGTCTACATAGAACAACAGGAGTTTTGTGTCAATTTTTGTGGCTTTTTGGGGTACTTTTGGACATTTTTGTGCATTAACTGAGTTTTCAATGCATTTATGTGCATAGTTCAAACTTGAACTACATGCACATTCTCCAATGCATACAAATTGGTTGAAAAATCAAATATGTGTCCTCGAGTGCATGCTTAGGTCCCATGCAAGAAATGGGAATGAATTTCAAATATCCCACCACCGTTGATTGCCGGCAAACGTTGAGATACCTGGTTTTTAAATTCTAGTAAATCCAAGCTCGTCTGAAAATTCATGAAACCTGGCATGGTATCATGGAGTGGCATCAATATGCCGTGGTAAAAAAGTTGTCCCATTTGGGAGCAGGTTTTGGTATAAGCTTCTCACAAATCAGAGCTTATCACAACAAGCATGATGGTTTCGATAGGGAACGTCCCACCTTTGGGGACGAAACGATATCCATTGCCTCTTATTGCTTTCAAAATTTTCTCGTGTCAACATAGAACAACAGGAGTGTTGTGTCAATTTTTGTGATTCTTCGGGGTTTGTTTGGATATTTTTATGCATTAACTGAGTATTCAATGCATTTATGTGCATAATTCAAATTTGAACTACATGCACATGCTCCAGTGCATATAAATTGGTTGAAAAATCAAATCTGTGTCCTTGGGTGCATGCTTAGGTCCCATGCAAGAGATGGGAATGAATTTCAAACACCAGGGCACTGTTGATTCCCGGCAAAACGTTGGGATACTTTGTTTTTAAATTCTAGTAAATCTAAAACTTGTTTGAAATTCATGAAACTTGGCATGCTATTATGGAATGGCACCCGACATGCTGTGGTATTTTTCGTGCCCATTTTGAGAGAAGGCTCACTCGAATAATGAGAGCCAACAAAGGCATTTTGAAAATATAGCTGCCACTTTAATATCTCAAACGTTTGTATAATTCAAACCATGTGCGTTCTATTAACCATTCATGTGACGCCATGTGTCTTGGTTTTAATGTCTATAGGAGGTGACGTGTGGACAGCTGCTTGACTAAGGAGGAGGCGTGCGAGCGCAGTACAGTGCGTAGGCTCACCGGGAAATGGACAAGCTGTTCAACACAGGATCTGTGCATCTCTTCAATGCAAACGGTTCAGATTATGGTATGCAATTAAAGCTAGACTTCTGTGCTGAGCGAAGAGACACTGCGATTTTTCAAAATATGCAGCTAAAAATCAATAGCACTATCTATTTTTTGCAACTAAAATTCAGTAATTAAGCATAGATTTCAATCATACTAGAGATTAAGCAGTCGTTGTCACCGGGAAGCGAGACACCCTTGGACCGCCACCCGCCTCGCTCCCACTGGTCTATATTAATGGCGCCACCGAGCGGCCACACCCCCCATCCTCGCCACACACACAATTCCTCTCTCTCTCTGCCCGCATCCTTGACGCTACTCTGAATCTTCAAAGTCGTCAGTGTACGAGGATGCCGTCGAAGTGCCCCATCGGAGGGAGTGGTGACGCCGGGGCTGCTGAAGCACCGGAGCACGGCGTGAATATGGAGACATAGGTTTCCATGGCCGCCAAGGTGGAGAACGAGGCTGCCAACAAGCGGAGGCGGGTTGAGAAAGAACCGCAAGCGACTCCAGCAGGCCTAGACTTCATCAAGAACCTCCCCGAAGGTATGTTGATAGTCATCATATCCCTCCTCCCAATCAAATATCAGGCGAGGACAGCCACCCTTTCCCGGCGGTAGCGCCCCCTATGGATCCTCACCCCTGTCGACCTCCTCGGCGCCCACAAGCTCTTCCATGGCTATCGCCAAAGCTTGGATGTGTTCTCCCAGATCCTCGGCAGTCACCATGGCCCAATCAAAGGCGTTATCACGGGCAAGTTCCGTTCCAATGGCAAGGACCAAGCCAAGCTTGACGAGTGGTTCCGATCCCCCGCCATAGATCAGCTCGAGAAGCTCAGTTTTATGATGGGCATATGCGCTTGCTGCCAACGTCCGTGCTCCGCTTCGCGCCCACACTGCGCCTCGTCAAGTTGCCATCCCCCCTTAATGATGCGCCCGCTGTTTTCTACCACAACTGAAGCACCTCGAGCTCGTCGTTGTCCACATCCCAAAGGATGACATGGAGCGCCTGCTCCGCGGCTGTACTGCAATCGAGTTCCTTCATTTTCAGGCGATGAATTGGTCAAGTACCTTGCACATCACCTCCAGGACTCTCCGAACTATTTATGTGTGTTGCTGGTGCTGCAACGAAAGATCACAAAAGGTGGACCGCAATATGGTCATCCAGGACACACCTTCACTTGAGAGATTACTTGTAATTGATCAACAAGATCCAACAAGAATCAATGTCATTTCTGCATCGAAATTGAAAGTGGTGGTGTCGTGGGCGGTTTCTGTGGGAGCACGAGCACCTATGGGGCCGGGGGCCCCTTCTAGTCCAGCAAGGGAGCGGAGGGCGCACGCAGAGCAGATCGAGGCGGGAGCATGCGGGGGAGATTTTTACCCAGCTTTGGAGCTCTCCGGAGAGATAAAACTCCTACTGCTGCTTTGTGTTTGTATTTTGTTCTTGATCAGGGCGTGAGCGTGTTGTGGTGCTGAATGAGTCGGCTGTGGAACCGAAATTCCGAACCCCCTCTACGTGCGCATGGGCCTCCCTTTTATAGCCTAAGGGGGTCACCGACAGGTGGCAGCGTAGAAAGAGGGGTAGAAAGGTAAAACGCAGGTTGGTACAACAATGTCCAACAAAGTGTCCCTACCTAATTCGACGGCAGGGACAAGGGCATTTAATGCCCGTCCGGTCGCCCTAACAAAGGCAAGGAAACGACCGTTAGGGGCGCCACCGATCGCCACGATGGCCTCCTTGTCACCGTTTGCCACCTCGACCGCATGGCTGCACAAATACCGCCACGCGCTCTGGGATGGCCCCGGGTGACACGTCGTTGGATGCGCCGGAGCTTGGGTGCAGAGTGGCAGCCTTGCCGCTGCAAGTGCCTTGCCGCGCCGTTGTCTTGTCGCACCAGCAAGCTTGCCGCTTTCGCCGGCCTTGCCGGACGCCGGGCGCTATGCGGCAAGTTTTCAAGTTTCTTGGTTATTTTTCCGCAAGCTCCTCTTGCCGGGTCTTATCCTTCCCGCAAGCTCCTCTTGCCGGGTTTGTACTTCCGGCAAGCTCCTCTTGCCGGGCCTTGTCTTCTTAGTTGATACTTTGTTCTTGAATGGCGAAGATAGGAATGGCGGAGGATCTTGGCGGGCCCGGCAAGCCTTGCCGTGGTGTCTTCGATCGCCCGCAGACAAGTTCGGGGTACTAAGGTACCCCTACTTTAGTACACCGACAGGAGCCCCCTGGCCTGGGCCATACACGGTGCCGAGCGCTGTTGGGCCAGGCCCAAAACAGGGCACGGGCACACGCGGCCTGGGTCCGCACAAAATCTGCTCCATACCCGCCGCGCTCCCTCGTAACGGCACGCGTCGATTACGGCGTCGTGGGAGACGTGGGTGGCGTGCGTGATTTTCGAGGCGCCCATCCCCGTGATCACGGGGCGGGGTGAGGTCACCTCAACCGTCGCCTCAGTTCTGCATCCTCGCCACGCGTCTCCCATGCACTCGGGGTCGCGGACGGTGGAGGTGGGAGACCGAGCCGTCATGTGCGGAGGCAACGGGTCGGCCCCGACCCCCTGCTCTTCCCGTGCTCTGATTCGCTGAGCGGGGCGGTCGAGCCCCCACTCCGCCCCTTTAAGAAGAGCAGGAGGGGAGCGCAGAAGCCCACACTCTCTCATCTTCTCCTTTCTTCAACTTCTGCTCCCCTTTCTCTCATTCGCCATGGAGGAAGGGAACCCTGGTCCTTCATCGGTGGCGGCGAGGGTCGCCGTGAGACAGCGCATCCCTCCCTATCCCGCGCCAGTGGTGGCAGAGCCAGCCACAAGGGGAAGAGGGAGGGGGCATGGTCGTGGGCGAGGTCGAGGGCGAGGTCGAGGCGCTCGAGGAAGAGGAGGACGGGGCGGCGCAGCATCTCCGCCTCCGCCGGCGGCTCCTCCCCTCGCGGCGGTCCATACAGGGGACGACCCTCGGGAGTTCTTCGTCAAGCTGCGCCGGGCACCTCGCCGTCGCCTCCGGCTTCCGGCTCCGTTTGCGAGCGCGATGGAGCCAGACCCGCCCGAGACGCTGAGGTTGCGCATGAGGGGCTGTGGGATCAGCGGCACGCGAGTCAGCGTTGTATCCCCAGCCCCTAGCCCGATGTATCTTGATCGAGGGTGGAAGACGTCACCAAGATCCACAGCTGACGGCAGGGTTTACCCTCCATTTTAAGTTAATGGAGGGCGACCTCCTCTCCGTCAAGGTCTTCAGGGACTCCGGCACCCGGGCGAGATGCTGCGTGGACAGCTCCTCCGATAGCGAAGACTCTCGAGCGAGAGTGACGAGGAGGAGAGCGACAGCGACGACGAGGGCGGCGGGTCTTACTAGGCGTCGGGCGTCGCCCACAAGATCACCGCGACCCCATCATCCGGTCGCTGCCCCTTGAACTCCCCGGTCGTCTCCTTGGGCGGCTGGTGTAGGGAGGCTCCGGAAGAGGAAGAGGGTGGCGGCAAGGCCATCAAGTCGAGTACGAGGCGTGGTGCCTCGACAGCGGCCGACGCCCTGCCGCCCGCCTTGAAGCTTTGCTTCGGCGCCGCCGTCTCCGCTAAGCCTCCGGTGACCCCGGATGTTCTCTTGGTGTCTTCGCACCGTAGCTCACCTAGGCGCCTCTTTTGCCCTCTTCGCCTCCTTGACCTACCTCCTGAAAAGGGGGACAGGAAAGGGATTACGGGCATCTTATCTTTTTAATTTGTAAGCCTTCGGGCCTTAGCTGCATTTAAAACTCGTAATCCTCTCTTTCATGTTTTTCATCCTTTATGGACTGTACCCGAATGGGATGTTTTTTAATGAAAAAAAAGGGGAAGCTCGCTATGCTATATCCTTTACTTGACTCTATGCCATGTATGTTTTTACCCTACGCTGTGAGGGAACTTGCCGGTGCGAGCACACTTGCTGAGTGCGGAACATCAGCAGCCCGCTGGCGGTGCTGCCTCCGGCAAGAAACCTTGTCGGGGCTAGTTGCAGCTCACTTGTATTGTTGAGCGGACTCGAAAACAAATCAAGGGCGCAACTTAGCCACGAGTCGATTCCTCCGCGCACAGGTTTTCCATACAAGGGATGGTCGTTCAAGGAATATAACTTCGCTCCCCAAATCCATAGGAGGATGCATGATGAGGATGAAAAAACTTATCGATATTGCAGCCCCGCAACTCGGCTTGCCGGGATGAATCTTAGTACTCGCAGCCCCAAAGAACGCCGGCTTGCGAGACCAGTGCGGCGCACCTTTCTTCTTTTTTTCCTTGTTCTTGCCGCTGCTAGACGGTCATAGGAACAATCTTTTAGAGCGCGCAAGTTATTTACTGTAATATATAACTTTATTCTGAGCAAAGCTTGCTATGTTATATCCTTTATTCTGTTACATCCCTTGTATGCTTTTACCCTACGCTTTGAGGGAACTTGCCGGCGCGAGCACACTTGCTGAGTCGCGAACATCAAGAGTTCATTGGCGGTGCCGCCCCGCAAGAAATCTTGTCGGGACTAGTTGCAGCTCGCTTTTATTGTTGAGCGGACTCGAAAACAAATCAAGGGCTTAACTTAGCCATTTAGTCGATTCCTCCGCGCATGTGTTTTCCATACAAGGCACGGACGCCAAGGAATATAACTTAAAAATTTAAAACTGACTATGCTGAAACTTTGGCAACTTAGCTTTTCTGTCTTCTGCATTCCGGCAAGGCTATGCTTCTTTGAACGACACCTAGTCCATATCGTTATCAAGCTCTGACAACGAGGACTAAAGGCGTAAATGCTGCTGCGGGAACATTCGCTTCTACGGCAAGAATCGATCCCGCCGAGCGTGATGCTCCCGGCAAGCTTGTCGAGACACGCTTGTCGGGAGCGTCTGCTTCAACAAAACAAACCCTAGGGCTTGTCGGAGCAGACGGCTCCTCGGCGCTTCGTGTTGATCCAGGGGCCTTCTTGGTGGCGGCTCGGGAGCTCTGCGTAAAGTAGTCGCCAAGAATCAACCCCTTTTTTGGTTGCATAGGTTCATCCTTGCCAAATCGAACTTGTCGAGGGAGCCCTCGCTTGTCGCCGGAGACCGCCTTCGCGCTCGTGCTGCAGGCCGACGACACGTTGGCCTTGAGCATCCCGCGACCCACCAGCTTGGCCTTGTTCCAACGCGAGCACGACGCTAGGAGCGCCGTGGCGTTGTTGATCTTGCACCTCCTAGGAGGGGTGCGGTAGATGTGCAGACGCTGAACCTTGCGGGGCCTTGTCCTTGGAGCGGGTGACGATGTGAGTCCCCCCGCTGGCGCCCGCTCCTCCGCCGGCGTCCACCCCACCGCCTGTTTGCTCCGGTGGCGGTAGGACAGTCGCAGACGGAGCGGCTACCTCTGAAGTTTTCTTCTTCGGTGGCATGTTGATGAAGATGCTGATGTAGCGCGCGCAGACGCCGGATCAGGTACGCACGACCTTGACGCCCCCCTACCTGGCGCGCCAAAGATGTTGTGGGAGGTTTCTGTGGGAGCACGAGCACCTATGGGGCCGGGGGCCCCTTCTAGTCCGGCAAGGGAGCAGAGGGCGCACGCAGAGCAGATCAAGGCGGGAGCATGCGGGGGAGATTTTTACCCAGCTTCGGAGCTCTCCGGAGAGATAAAACTCCTACTGCTGCTTTGTGTTTGTATTTTGTTCTTGCTCGTATGTGGCGTGTTGTGGTGCTGAATGAGTCGGTGTGGAACCGAATTCCAAACCCCCACGTGCGCATGGGCCTCCCTTTATAGCCTAAGGGATCACCGGCAGTGGCAGCGAGAAAGAGGGGTAGAAAGGTAAAACGCAGGTTGGTACAACAAGAAACCAACAAAGGTCCCCTACCTAATTCTAACGGCAGGGGACAAGGGCATTTAATGCCCGTCCGGTCGCCCCAACAGTGCAAGGAAACGACCATTAGGGGCGCCACCGATCGCCACGATGGCCTCCTTGTCAGCTTCGTTTGCCACCTCGCACCGCATGGCTGCACAACGCCTCACCACGTGCTCCTGGGATGGCCCTAGGGTGACACGTCGTTGGATGCGCTGGAGCTTGGGTGCAGAGTGGCAGCCTTGCCGCGGCAAGTGCCTTGCCGCGGCCGTTGTCTTGTCGCACCAAAGAAGCTTGCCGCCGCCGGCCTTGCCGGACGCGCGGACGCGTTGCAATTTTTCTGAAGTGTCTTGGTTGGATTTCCCGGCAAGCTCCTCTTGCCGGGGTCTTGTCCTTCCCGGCAAGCTCCTCTTGCAGGGGCCTTGTACTTCCCGGCAAGCTCCTCTTGCCGGGGCCTTGTCTTCTTAGTTGATACTTTGTTCTTGAATGGCAGTAAGATAGGAATGGCGGAGGATCTTGGCGGCGCGCCCGCAAGCCTTGCCGCTGGTGTCTTCTGTCGCCCGTGACAAGTTCGGGGTACTAAGGTACCCCTACTTTAGTACACCGACAGGTGGGCTACTCGTTTGTCAAATACTACAACTTTCAGGTACTACAGTCGCCTTAGACGTCTCCTTCTTGATATCAACGTTATTTCTAGTTTTGAAGATGTATGTTCGTCTGTCATCCAGTGAAGCTTCACCCAAACTCTGGGCGCAGTGAAGGTCTTGGCACTAGAATCTGTCGGCCGCAACCTGGACCAAGTTGTCAGTTGCCTGAGATGCTTTCCATGCCTGAAGAAGCTGTATAGCGAGGTGATGTTCCTTTCCTGTTAAATGTTAACCATAAGGGAGTTAAATGTTTTGCATATTTTCCCAAGTTTACAATGACAATGTACTACGATTTCTGAAGGAATTATGGAGGATTTTAGGACATACACCCCCACCCCATATTGGTTGCTTCATTCATATGGTTACCTCGTCCATAAGCATTTGTCCTTTGAATTCGTCTATACTTGTTTTCTTAGGGAATTTTTCATCTAATCGAACCTCTTATGAAGAAGGCTACATGTTTCTAGATAGTAATCAAATGCCCATGTTAATCATGCCAGGTTGAAGATGGCACGTTGGTGCATTTTACAAATCCTACAAAACAAATGGGCATGTAGAAGTGTTCCAAACTGCATGTAGGCACTAACACATTCTCTTCTTTTGCAGATAATAATAGGCCCGGAGGTGGATAATGTTTATAACGACTATCACATCGAATGCCTAGATCTGCATCTCTCGAATATTACTTTGAACTCCTACCGAGGGACCTTACCGGAGATTACCCTCGCCAGGTTCTTTCTTGCCAGAGCAAAGGTGCTGAGGGTAGTGAGGTTCAACATGCATTTAATTAGGAAAGATGAATGGTATGATTATCAGAGCCGACATGTACTATGATACGTCTCCAACGTATCTATAATTTTTGATTGTTCCATGCTATTATATTACCCCTTTTGGATGTTTATGGGCTTTATTTCACACATTTATATCATTTTTGGGACTAACCTACTAACCGGAGGCCAGCCCGTATTGCTGTTTTTTTGCCTATTTCAGTATTTCGAAGAAAAGGAATATCAAACGGAGTTCAAACGAAATGAAACCTTCGGGAGCGTGATTTTTGGAACGAACGTGATCCAGAGGACTTGGAGTGCAACTCAAGAAACAGCCATGGCCTCCACGAGATAGGAAGGCGCCCCCCTATAGGGCGCGCCCCCTATCTCGTGGGCCCCTCGGGCGTCCACCGACGTACTTCTTCCTCCTATATAAGCCTACGTACCCCGAAAACATCCAAGGAGCCACCGAAACACAATTTCCACCGCCGTAACCTTCTGTATCCGCGAGATCCCATATTGGAGCCTTCGCCGGCGCTCCGCCGGATGGGGAATCGACCACGGAGGGCTTCTCCGACAACACCATAGCCTCTTCGATGAGTTGTGAGTAGTTTACCACAGACCTACGGGTCCATATTTATTAGCTACTCCCTCCGTTCCTAAATATAAGGTGTATTAGTTTTTTAAAAAGTCAACTATTGACTATGTTTAACCAACTTTACAACAAAATATATAAAGGTTTATAATACTAAATATATAAAATGTAAAAATATAGTTCATGATGAATCTAGTGATAATGATTTGGTATTCTAGATATTGATATTTTTGTCTATAAACTTGGTCAAACTTAGAGAAGTTTGACTTTTTGGAAAAATAATACACCTTATATTGAGGAACGGAGGGAGTAGATGGCTTCTTCTCTCTTTTTGGATCTCAATACAATGTTCTCCCCCTCTCTGTGGAGATCTATTCGATGTAAACTCTTTTTGCGGTGTGTTTGTCGAGATCCGATGAATTGTGGGTTTGTGATCAAGTTTATCTATGAATAATATTTGAATCCTCTCTGAATTCTTTTATGTATGATTGAGTTATCTTTGCAAGTCTCTTCGAATTATCAGCTTGGTTTGGCCTACTAGATTGATCTTTCTTGCCATGGGTTCAATCTTGCGGTGTCCTTTCCCAGTGACAGCACGGGCAGCAAGGCATGTATTGTATTGTTGCCATTGAGGATAACAAGATGGGGTTTATATCATATTGCTTGAGTTTATCCCTCTACATCATGTCATCTTGCTTAATGCGTTACTCTGTTCTTATGAACTTAATACTCTAGATGCAGGCAGGAGTCAGTAGATGTGTGGAATAATAGTAGTGGATGCAGGCAGGAGTCGGTCTACTTGTTGCGGACGAGATGCCTATATACATGATCATGCCTAGATAATCTCATAATTATTCTGTTTTCTATCAATTACTCGACAGTAATTTGTTCACCCACCGTAATACTTATGCTATCTTGAGAGAAGCCACTAGTGAAACCTATGGCCCCCGGGTCTATCTCTTATCATATTTGCTTCCAATCTACTTTTATTTGCATCTTTACTTTTTGCATCTATATTATAAAATACCAAAAATATATTTATCTTATCATACTATCTCTATTAGATCTCACTTTCACAAAGTGGCCTTGAAGGGATTGACAACCCCTTTATTGCGTTGGTTGCGAGTTCTTTGTTTGTTTGTGTAGGTGTGTGGGACTTTTGAGGAGCCTCCTGCTGGATTGATACCTTGGTTCTCAAAAACTGAGGGAAATACTAACGCTACTATTGCTGCATCACCCTTTCCTCTTCAAGGAAAACCAACGCAAGCTCAAGACGTAGCATACTGCGGAATGGAAGTGCCTCCAAAAATGCCGAACTTCGTATTGGAAGAGCATATGGCAAAGCAATTGGAAGTCATTGTGTCAAACCCATACATGACTTGTCAGCGGCTGATCCCTTTTCAGAAATGACATGGTTTGCAATGTTTGAATTTGGGCGTTGTAATCTTTTAATTTGAACCTTGCAATATTTATGGTATTTGTTATATTGAACCGTTTCTGTTTTCTTGTCTCAGCGCAAACAGTTCATCCGAGTGAACCGCATGTCGTATATCGCACATACCTTGATCTGGCTGACCGTTTCTTTTGTGTTTCCTAATCACAAACATATCATTCGAGTGAACTGTATGCTGCGCATCACACACACCTTGATCTGGCTGACCGTTTCTTTTGTGTTGCCTAATCACAAATAGTTCATCCAAGTGAACCGTATGTTGTACAACACACACACACCTTCATCTACTGCCCATTTATTTTGTTCCTCCTCATCAAAAATGGTTAATTGAACTGAACCGTATGCCCTACATCGCACACGCAACTAAAATCTGAACCGTGTTTGATGCATCCTCCATCGCAAACATTTTGCATGTTTTTTGACGTTTTTTACACCACTGTTTGCGATCATTGCATCGCACACAGTTTCATCAAAGGGTCTCTGATCGTAGTGTCGCGTTAGCAGCATCATGCAGTAGTGCAAGCATCCCCAAGCTTAATTCCTGTAGTAAATGATAAAAACAGAATTTTTGATGTGGAATGCTACCTAACATATTTATCCATGTAATCTCCTTTATTGTGGCATGAATATTCAGATCCATAGTATTCAGAACAAAATATTAATATTTACATAAAAATAATAATACTTCAAGCATACTAATAAAGCAATCATGCCTTCTCAAAATAACATGGCCAAAGAAAATTATCCCTACAAAATCATATAGTCTGGCTATGCTCCATCTTCATCACACAAAGTATTTTATCATGAACAACCCCGATGACAAGCCAAGCAATTATTTCATACTTTTGGTGTTCTCAAACTTTTTGAACTTTCACGCAATACATGAGCGTGAGCTATGGATATATCACTATAGGTGGACTAGAATATGGTGGTTGTGGAGAAGACAAAAAGAAGGAGAAAGTCTCAAATCAATTAGGCATATTAACGGGCTAGGGAGATTCCCATTGATAGATATCAATGTGAGTTAGTAGGGATTGCCATGCAACAGATGCACTAGAGCTATAAGTGTATGAAAGCTCAAAAAGAAACTAAGTGGGTTTGCATCCAACTTGCTTGCTCACGAAGACCTAGAGCAATTTGAGGAAGCCCATCAGTGGAATATACAAGCCAAGTTCTTATAATGAAAAATTCGCAGTTGTATATGAAAGTGACAACATAGGAGACACTCTATCATGAAGATCATGGTGCTACTTTGAATCACAAGTGTGGAAAGGGATAGTAACATTGTCCCTTCTCTCTTTTTCTCTCATATTTTTGTTTGGGCTTCTTTGGCCTCTTTTGTTTTATTTGGGATTCTTTGGCCTCTTTTATTTTTTATAAAGTCTGGAGACTCATCCCAACTTGTGAGGGAATCATAGCTTCCATCATCCTTTCCTCACATGGGACAATGCTCTAATAATGATGATCATCACACTTTTATTTACTTACAACTCAAGAATTACAACTCGATGCAAGAACAAAATATGACTCTATATGAATGCCTCCGGCTGTGTACCGGGATGTGCAACGATCAAGAGTGACATGTATAAAAAATATGAACGATGGCCTTCCACAAATACTATGCCAACTACATAATCATGCAAAGAAATATGACAATGATGGTAAGTGTCATAATAAAATAGAACGGTGGAAGTTGCATGGCAATATATCTCGGAATGGCTATGGAAATGCCATAATAGGTAGGTATGGTGGCTGTATTGAGGAAGGTATATGATGGGTGTAATGCACCAGCGAGAGTTGCGGTACTAGAGAGGCTAGCAAAGGTGGAAGGGTGAGAATGTGTATAATCCATGGACTCAATACTAGTCATAAAGAATTCACATACTTATTGCAAAAATCTATTAATCATCTAAATAGAGTACTACACGCGTGCACCTAGGGGGATAGATTGGTAGGAAAATACCATCGCTCATTGGTAGGAAAAGACCATTGCTACCTCTTGAGCACTGAGTTGGATTTCCCCGAAGAGGAGAGGATGATGCAGCAAAGTAGCGTAAGTATTTCCCTCAGTTTTTGAGAACCAAGGTATCAATCCAGTAGGAGACCATGCACAAGTCCCTCGTACCTACAGAAAATGATAGCTCCTCGCAACCAACGCGATTAGGGTTGTCAATCCCTTCACGGTCACTTACGAGAGTGAGATCTGATAGAGATGATAAATAATATTTTTGGTATTTTTGGTATATAGATGCAAAGTGAAAAGTAAAAGGCAAAGTAAAAACAAAACAACTAATAAAGTAATGGAGATTGATATGATGAGAATAGACCCGGGGGCCATAGGTTTCGCTAGTGGCTTCTCTCAAGAGCATAGATATTCTATGGTGGGTGAACAAATTACTGTTGAGCAATTAACAGAATTGAGCATAATTATGAGTATATCTAGGTATGATCATGTATATAGGCATCACATCCAAGACAAGTAGACCGAAACGATTCTGCATCTACTACTATTACTCCACTCATCGACCACTATCCAGCATGCATCTAGAGTATTAAGTTAAAAACAGAGTAACGCCTTAAGCAAGATGACATGATGTAGAGGGATAAATTCATGCAATATGAAAAGAAAACATCTTGTTATCCTCGATGGAAACAATACAATACATGCCTTGCTGCCCCTTCTGTCACTGGGAAAGGACACCGCAAGATTGAACCCAAAGCTAGGCACTTCTCTCATTACAAGAACTACCAATCTAGTTAGCCAAACCAAACGGATAATTCGAAGAGACTAGCAAAGATAACTCAATCATACATAAAAGAATTCAGAGAAGATTCAAATATTATTCATAGATAAGCTGGATGATAAACCCACAATTCATCGGTCTCAACAAACACACCGCAAAAAGAAGATTACATTGAATAGATCTCCACGAGAGAGGGGGAGAACATTGTATTGAGATCCAAAAAGAGAGAAGAAGCCTTCTAGCTACTAGCTGGACCCAAAGGTCTGAAGTAAACTACTCACACTTCATCGGAGGGGCTATGGTGTTGATGTAGAATCTCTCCGTGGTGGATGCCCCCTCCGGCGGAGCTCCGGAACAGGCCCTAAGATGGGATCTCATGGATACAAAAGGCTGCGGTGGTGGAATTAGGATTTTGGCTCCCCTTCTGATCGTTTGGGCGTACGTAGGTATATATAGGAGGAAGGAGTATGTCGGTGGAGCAACAGGGGGGCCACGAGGCAGGGAGGCGCGCCCTAGGGGGGGAGTGACCCCCACCCTCGTGACCGCCTCTTTTCTTCCTTGGAGCAGGGTCCAAGTCTCCTGGATCACGTTTGGTGAGAAAATCACGTTCCCGAAGGTTTCATTCCGTTTGGACTCCGTTTGATATTCCGTTTCTTCAAAACACTGAAATAGGCAAAAAAATAGCAATTCTGGGCTGGGCCTCTGGTTAATAGGTTAGTCCCAAAAATAATATAAAAGTGGAAAATAAAGCCCAATATAGTCCAAAATAGTAGATAAAGTAGCATGGAGCAATCAACAATTATAGATACGTTGGAGACGTATCAAGCATCCCCAAGCTTAATTCCTGCTCGTCCTCGAGTAGGTAAATGATAAAAAAGAATTTTTGATGCGGAGTGATACTTTGGCATAATTTCAATGCAAATCTTCTTAATTGTGATATGAATATTCAGAACCGAAAGATTCAAGACAAAAGTTCATATTGACATAAAAATAATAATACTTCAAGCATACTAACTATGAAATTATGTCTTCTCAAAATAACATGGCCAAAGAAAGTTATCCCTACAAAATCATATAGTCTAGCTATGCTCCATCTTCCCCACACAAAATATTTAAATCATGCACAACCCCGATGACAAGCCAAGCAATTGTTTCATACTTTAACTTTTTCAAAACTTTTTCAATCTTCACACAATACATGAGCGTGAGCCATGGATATAGCACTATATGTGGAATAGAATGGTGGTTGTGGAGAAGACAAAAAGAGGGAAGATAGTCTCACATCAACTACGCGTATCAATGGGCTATGGAGATGCCCATCAATAGATATCAATGTGAGTGAGTAGGGATTGCCGTGCAACGGATGCACTAGAGCTATAAGTATATGAAAGCTCTACAAAAGAAACTAAGTGGGTGTGCATCCAACTCGCTTGCTCACAAAGACCTAGGGCATTTTGAGTAAGCCCATCATTGGAATATACAAGCCAAGTTCTATAATGAAAAATTCCCACTAGTATATGAAAGTGACAAAATGAGAGACTCTCTATCATGAAGATCTTGGTGCTACTTTGAGGCACAAGTGTGCTAAAAGGATAGTAACATTGTCCCTTCTCTTTTTCTCTCATCATTTTTTTCTTTTATTTGGGCCTTTCCCCTTATTTTTGGCCTCTTTTTTCTTCTTTTTTTTCGTCCGGAGTCTCATCCTGACTTATGGGGGAATCATAGTCTCCATCATCCTTTCCTCACTTGGGACAATGCTCTAATAATGATGATCATCACACTTTTATTTTTCTTACAACTCAACAATGACAACTTGATACTTAGAACAAAGTATGACTCTATATGAATGCCTCCGGCGGTGTACCGGGATATGCAATGAATCATGAGTGACATGTATGAAACAATTATGAACGGTGGCTTTGCCACAAATACGATGTCAACTACATGATCATGCTAGCAATATGACAATGATGGAGCGTGTCATAATAAACGGAACGGTGGAAAGTTGCATGGTAATATATCTCGGAATGGCTATGGAAATGCCATGATAGGTAGGTATGGTGGCTGTTTTGAGGAAGATATATGGTGGGTGTATGATACCAGCGAAAAGTGCGCGATATTAGAGAGGCTAGCAATGGTAGAAGGATGGGAAAAAGTGCGTATAATCCATGGACTCAACATTAGTCATAAAGAACTCATATACTTGTTGCAAAAATCTAGAAGTTATCAAAGCAAAGTATTACGCGCATGCTCCTAGGGGGATAGATTGGTAGGAAAAGACCATCGCTCGTCCCCGATCGCCACTCATAAGGAAGATAATCAATAAATAAAGCATGCTCCGAGTTCATCACATAACGGTTCACCATATGTGCATGCTACGGGAATCACAAACTTCAACACAAGTATTCTTTAAATTCACAACTACTCAACTAGCATGACTCTAATATCACCATCTTCATATCTCAAAACAATTATCAAGCATCAAACTTTTCTTAGTATTCAACGCACTCAAAAGAAAGTTTCACATATCTCGAATACCAAGTATATTAACATTAAGCAAATTACCATGCTATTAACGACTCTCAAAATAATCTAAGTGAAGAATGAGAGATCAATAGTTTCTTTAAAACAAATTCACCACCGTGCTCTAAAAGATCTAAGTGAAGCACTAGAGCAAAAATTATCACGCTCAAAAGATATAAGTGAAGCACTATGAGCAAAACTGTCAAACTCAAAAGATATAAGTGAAGCACATAGAGTATTCTATCAAATTCAAATTCATGTATGGCTCTCTCAAAAGGTGTGTACAGCAAGGACTATTGTGGTAAACTAACAAGCAAAGACGCAAATAATACAAGACGCTCCAAGCAAAACACATATCATGTGGTGAATAAAAATATAGCTCCAAGTAAATTACCGATGGAAGTTGACGAAAGAGGGGATGCCTTCCGGGGCATCCCCAAGCTTTGACTTTTTCGTGTCCTTGGATTACCTTGGGGGTTCCATGGGCATCCCCAAGCTTAGGCTCTTGCCACTCCTTGTTCCATAATCCATCAAAAGAATTCACCCAAAACTTGAAAACTTCACAACACAAAACTCAATAGAAATCTCATGAGCTCCGTTAGAGAAAGAAAACAAAAGACTACTTAAATATACTGTAATGAACTCATTATTTATTTATATTGGTGTTAAACCTACTGTATTCCAACTTCTCTATGGATTATAAACTATTTTACTAGCCATAGATTCAGCAAAATAAGCAAACAACACATGCAAAACAGAATCTGTCAAAAACAGAACAGTTTGTAGTAATCTGTAACTAACGCAAACTTATGGAACTCTAAAAATCCTAAAAAAATAGGAAGTCCTAAAAATTTGTCTATTGAACAGCAGCAAAAAGAATCAACGCAAAATCACGTTCCTGTGATTTAAAAAATTATATTCATGCGCGCAAAGTTTCTGTTTTTCAGCAGAATCAAATCAACTATCAACGTAGGTTATCCTATAGGTTCTACTTGGCACAAACACTAATTAAAACATAAAACCACATCCAAACAGAGGCTAGATGGATTATTTATTCCTAAACAGAAGCAAAAACAAAAAAACAAAATAATAAAATTGGGTTGCTTCCCAACAAGCGCTATCGTTTAACGCTCCTAGCTAGGCATAAAAGCAAGGATAGATCTAGGTAGTGTCGTAGTAATAATGTAGATCGGTGAAACTCATTTCATATTCTCTACGTTTGGCAGCAAGTTTTCTTTGAGGCAAGCAAAAGTAATCAAAAGGGCTAAATTTAATAGGGCAAAATTCGATCAATTTTAGGAGGTATAAGTTCCTCTTTTGACCCTTCATAATGCACAACCAATTCATCATTATAAGCGTTCTTTTGGCAGAACCTTGCGAGTCTATACTCAAGATAGTATCCTAACTCCTTATTTTGAATAGCCAAATCATCATTAAGTTCAGAGATTCTATCAATTAAAATGTTGGTTGGCACCTTTTTCCTAAGGTTTTCATTGAAAGTAACATAGTCAAGAGATTGAAAACGCATAATTTCTTCTTGATCAAAGAGGATAGATTCTATGGGAGGACGGCCGGCGTCGACCCTATAATGCGCAAAGATTTCTTTGGCCTCTTTTATTATAAATCTGAATTCATGAGCCAAAAAGATAGTAGCGGCACGCTTAACAGAGGAGTGTTCGATATTAAAAAAATCTAGGAAAATCCTTTGTATAGAAGGGTGCATATGCATAAATTGCCTTTCAAGTTCAACGATAAGCATGGCAATGGCGTCCGCAAGACTACTAGTTCTATGAAGAATAGAACTGCCCATAGAGGGCAAAGCACCAGCACAAGTAAAGAAATCTTGAATAACTCCTTTTCCAATAATATTACAACTACCGATCGAAATCTTTTTGTGTGATAGGTAGGGGATTCTTCAGCAGGAGCTTCAGAATTTTCCATGATATTATTATCGCCCATGTCGGCAATAATTTCCCCAATTTCAGACATAACGACAAGCAATCAAACTAACACACGAGCAAACAAAAAGGCAATGGGAAAGAGAGGAGGAGATTGGGAAAGAGAGGGCGAATAAAACGGCAAGGGTGAAGTGGGGGAGAGGAAAACAAGAGGCAAATGGCAAATAATGTAATGCGAGAGATAGGGATTGTGATGGGTACTTGGTATGGTTGACTTGCTCTTGCATGAGCCTCCCGAATCAACGCGCCAAATTCTTCTTGCTACCTCTTGAGCACTGCGTTGGATTTACCCGAAGAGGAGAGGATGATGCAGCAAAGTAGCGTAAGTATTTCCCTCAGTTTTTGAGAACCGAGGTATCAATCCAGTAGGAGACCACGCACAAGTCCCTCGTACCTACAGAAAACGATAGCTCCTCACAACCAACGCGATTAGGGGTTGTCAATCCCTTCACGGTCACTTACTAGAGTGAGATCTGATAGAGATGATAAATAATATTTTTGGTATTTTTGGTATATAGATGCAAAGTGAAAAGTAAAAGGCAAAGTAAAAACAAAACAACTAATAAAGTAATGGAGATTGATATGATGAGAATAGACCCGGGGGCCATAGGTTTCACTAGTGGCTTCTCTCAAGAGCATAGATATTCTACGGTGGGTGAACAAATTACTGTTGATCAATATTCAGAATTGAGCATAATTATGAGTATATCTAGGTGTGATCATGTATATAGGCATCACATCCAAGACAAGTAGACCGAAATGATTCTGCATCTACTACTATTACTCCACTCATCGACCACTATCCAGCATGCATCTAGAGTATTAAGTTAAAAACAGAGTAACGCCTTAAGCAAGATGACATGATGTAGAGGGATAAATTCATGCAATATGATAAAAAAACATCTTGTTATCCTCGATGGCAACAATACAATATGTGCCTTGCTGCCCCTTCTATCACTGGGAAAGGACACCGCAATATTGAACCCAAAGCTAAGCACTTCTCCCATTACAAGAACTACCAATCTAGTTAGCCAAACCAAACAGATAATTCGAATAGACTTGCAAAGATAACTCAATCATACATAAAAGAATTCAGAGAAGATTCAAATATTATTCATAGATAAGCTGGATCATAAAGCCACAATTCATCGGTCTCAACAAACACACCGCAAAAAGAAGATTACATCGAATAGATATCCACGAGAGAGGGGGAGAACGTTGTATTGAGATCCAAAAAGAGAGAAGAAGCCAGCTAGCTACTAGCTATGGACCCGAAGGTCTGAAGTAAACTACTCACACTTCATCAGAGGGGCTATGGTGTTGATGTAGAAGCCCTCCGTGGTGGATGCCCCCTCCGGTGGAGCTCCGAAACAGGCCCCAAGATGGGATCTCGTGGATACAGAAGGTTGCGGCGCTGGAATTAGGATTTTGGCTCCCCTTTTGATCGTTTGGGGGTATGTAGGTATATATAGGAGGAAGGAGTACGTCGGTGGAGCAACAGGGGGGCCACGAGGCAGGGGGCGCACCCTTGGGAGGGGGGGCGCCCCCACCCTCGTGACCGCCTCTTTTGTTCCTTGGAGCAGGGTCCAAGTCCCCCGGATCACGTTCGGTGAGAAAATCACGTTCCCGAAGGTTTCATTCCTTTTGGACTCCGTTTGATATTCCGTTTGTTCGAAACACTGAAATAGGCAAAAAAAAACAGCAATTCTGGGCTGGGCCTCCGGTTAATAGGTTAGTCCCAAAATAATATAAATGTGGAAAATAAAGCCCAATATATTCCAAAACAGTAGATAAAGTAGCATGGAGCAATCAAAAATTGTAGATACGTTGGAGACGTATCAACCATCGCTCGTCCCCCGACCTCCACTCATAAGGAAGACAATCAAAAAATAAATCATGCTCTGACTTCATCACATAACGGTTCACCATACATGCATGCTAGGGAATCACAAACTTTAACACAAGTATTGTACCAATCCATAATTACTCACTAGCATGACTCTAATATCACCATCTTTATATCTCAAACAATCATAACGAATCAAACTTGTCATAGTATTCAATGCTCTTTATATGAAAGTTTTTATTATATCCCACTTGGATGCCCATCATATTAGGACTAAATTCAAAACCTAAGCAAATTGCCGTTTGAAGACTCTCAAAATAATACAAGTGAATCATGAGAGTTCAATAATTTCTATAAAATAAAACCACCGATGTGCTCTAAAAAGATATAAATGAAGCACTAGAGAAAATTGCCTAGCTCAAAAGATATAAGTGAAGCACATATAGTGTTCTAATAAATTCACGATTCATGTGTGCCCCTCTCAAAAGGTGTGTATAGCAAGGATGATTGTGGCAAACTAAAAATCAAAAAAAATCATATGATACAAGACGCTCCAAGCAAAACACATATCATGTGGTGAATAAAAATATAGCCTCAAGTAAATGTACCGATGGAACAAAGACAAAAGATGGGATGCCATCCGAGGCATCTCGAAGCTTAGATGCTTTGGTGTGTTTGAATATTACCTTGGGGTGCCTTGGGCATCCCCAAGCTTAGGCTCTTGCCACTACTTATTCCATAGTCCATCAAACCTTTACCCAAAACTTGAAAACTTGACAACACAAAACTCAACAAAAAACTCATGAGATCCATTAGTATAATAAAATAAATCACCACTTTAGGTACTATTGTGAACTCATTCTATATTTATATTTGTGTAATATCTACGGATTCCAACTTCTCCATGGTTCATACCCCTCGATACTACCCATAGATTCATCAACATAAGCAAACAACACATAGAAAACACAATCTGTCAAAAACGGAACAGTCCATAGTAATCTGTAAACCTTGTATACTTATGTAACTCCAAATATTCTGAAAACTTAGGAAAACAGAGGCAATTCATATATCAATCTTGTGTAAAAGATTCAGAATTTTTCCATGCTCCAGTGAATTTGAACAATTCTGTTACTGGACGCAAAAGTTTCTATTTTTCAGCAAAACCAAATCAACGATATACCAAAGTATCCCAAAGGTCTTACTTGCTCAAACACTAATTACTACAGAGGTAATAATGTGTTATTATTGACATATTTTGTTTACGGCCCCGAGCTAGGCATAAAACATAGATCTAGTTATTATCATCTTTGGTATGAAATCCATAAGTAGCCCTCATAATAGATTCATATGGAAACTTAATTTTCTTTCTAGGAAAGTGTTCCATGCCCTTCCTTAACAGAAATTGAAATCTAATGTTTCCTTCTTTCACATAATAATTGCACCAATTGTTCTAAGGAAAGGTCTACAAAGAATAGTAGGACATGTAGGATTGCAATCTATATCAAGCACAATGAAATCTATGGGCACATAATTCCTATTTGCAACAATAAGAAGATCATTAATCCTTCCCATAGGTTTCTTAATAGTGGAATCCGCTAGCTGCAAATTCAAAGAACAATCATCAAATTTATGAAAACCTAGCACATCACATAAAGTTTTTGGAATGGTGGAAACACTAGCACCAAAATCACACAAAGCATTGCACTCATAATATTTAATTTCAATGTTAATAGTAGGTTCCCACTCATAATAAAGCTTTATAGGGATCGAAACATCCAACTAAATTTTTTCTTCAAAAGATTTCATCATGGCATCAACGATATGTTTAGTAAAAGCTTCATTTTCATCATAAGCATGAGGTGAATTCAGCATGGATTGCAACAAGGAAATACAATCTATCAAAGAACAATTATCATAATTAAAATCCTTGAAAAACAAAAGAGTGGGTTCATCCTACTTAAAGTTTTGACCTCTCCAATCCCACATTTATCAATTTTT
The DNA here is from genome assembly GCA_021437245.1 of Aegilops speltoides. NCBI lineage: Eukaryota > Viridiplantae > Streptophyta > Magnoliopsida > Poales > Poaceae > Aegilops > Aegilops speltoides. The sequence goes on from CM038143.1 coordinate 254,158,705, forward strand.
TCATTAAGATATATAAACTCTGAATCATTGGGACACCCTCTAGCTAAATTTGAGTCATCTCCAGTCCCTTATTTATCAATTTTTATATTACAAAACAAAGATTAAATAGGGTCACACTGATCACTTTAAGATCTTCATCATTATTTTCGCAAAAACTACCGGAACACGCTTTTACAAACCCATCTCTCTTAGCACGCATCCTAGCAGTTCTTTCTTTACACCCATCGATAGAAATTTTAATAACTTTAAGAGATTCATTAATATTATGCTTGGGTGGCATAGATATAATTTTTAAAGAATCAATCTCAAGAGAAATTCTATCAACGTTCCTAGCCAAATCATCAATCTTGAGCAATTTTTCTTCAACCATAGCATTGCAAACTTTTTGGGAATTAATTAAAATATTTAATATTTTTCTCAAGATCAGAGGGCATTTTACTATAATTTCCATAAGAATTGTTGTAGGAATTACTATAATTATTAAACAAATTACTAGGAAATGGCCTAGAGTTGAAATTACTTCTATATGCGTTATTACCAAAATTGTTCCTACCAACAAAATTCACATCCATAGATTCATTATTATTCTCAATCAAGGTGGACAAACGCATATCATTAGGATCAATAGGAACACTCTTACTAGTAATTAATTTTATAAGTTCATCCATCTTTCCACCTAAAGTATTAATTTCTTCAATTGCATGCACTTTTCTACTAGTAGAAGATCTTTCGGTATGCCACTGAGAGTAATTAGCCATAATATTAACTAGGAGTTTAGTAGCTTCTCCTAATGTGATTTCCATAAAAGTACCTCCCGTGATGGAATCTAAAAGATTTCTAGATGCAAAATTCAATCTGGCATAATTTTTTTATATGATCAACCATATACTAAAACCATGCGTAGGGCAATTTCTTATCATCAATTTCATCCTCTCCCAAGATTGTGCAACGTGTTCATGATCAAGTTGCTTAAAATTCATTATATCGTTCCTAAGGGAGATGACCTTAGCGGGAGGAAAATACTTGGAAATAAAAGAATCATTACACTTGTTCCATGAATCAATACTATTTTTAGGCAAGTCTCCAATCTATGCACCTGCACAAAGTAACAAACACTTGCACTCAACGCGAAAAAGGGGTTGTTAATCCCTTCATAGTCTTGAACAAGAGTGAGATCTAATAGAGATAGGTATAAAAGATAAATAAAAAGGAAAACTAAAGTAAATATAAATAAATTGCAGCAAGGTATTTTTTGGGTTTTTTGGTTTATAGATCTGAAAATATATGATGGAAAATAGACCCGGGGGCCATAGGTATCACTAGAGGCTTCTCTGTTGAAAGAAATCATACGATGGGTAAACAAATTACTGTCGAGCAATTGATAGAAAAACGCAAAGTTATGACGATATCCAAGGCAATGATTATGAATATAGGCATCACGTCCGTGGCAAGTAGATCGAAATGATTCCGCATCGACCGCTATCCATCATGCATCTAGAGTATTAAGTTCATAAGAACGGAGTAACACCTTAAGTAAGATGACATGATGTAGAGGGATAAACTGAAGCAATATGATGAAAACTCCATCTTTTTACCCTTGATGGCAACAATATAACACGTGCCTCGCTACCCCTACTATGTCACTGGGTGAGGACACCGCAAGATTGAACCCAAAACTAACCACCTATCCCATTGCAAGAAATACCAATCTAGATGGCCAAACCAAACCGATAATAAGAAGAGAAATACAAAGATATTTAATCATGCATAAAAGAGTTCAGAAAAGACTCAAATAATATTCATAAATAATCTGATTATAAATCTGCATTTCATCGGATCTCGACAAGCACATCGCAAAAGAATATTACATTAGATAGAACTCCAAGAACATCGAGGAGAACATTGTATTAAAGATCAAAGAGAGAGAAGAAGCCATCTAGATACTAGCTATGAACCCGTAGGTCTATGGTAAACTACTCACGTTTCATCAAAAGGGCAATAGGGTTGATGTAGATGCCCTCCATGATCGAATCCCCCACCGGAAGGATGCCGAAAAAGGCCCCAAGATGGTATCTCACAGGAACACAGGCTTGCAGCGGCGGAAAAGTATTTTCGTGGACGCTTTTGGTGGTTTGGGAATATTTGGGAATTTATAGTGCAAGAATTAAGGTTGGAGGAGCCCCGAGGGGCCCACAAGCCCACATGGCCCCCTAGGGCGCACCTGACGTGCTTGTGGCCTCCTCGGCCATCTTCTGTCCCCCTCTGTAAGTATCGTGGATGTGTTCTGGTCCAAGAAAAATCATCGTAAAGTTTTATTCCGTTTGGACTTTGTTTGATATTCCTTTTCTGTAGAACTCAAAACCAAGGAAAAACATAAACTGACACTAGGCTCTGGGTTAATAGGTTAGTCCCAAAAGATAATATAAAATAGCATAATAATGCATATAAACATCCAAAACATATAATATAATAGCATGGAACAATAAAAATTATCGATACGTTGGAGACCTATCAGACCCCCCTATCGCCCACACTAGCAAGGCGATAGTTTGAAATGCCATCACGGAAAGGGGTTGAAAACGGTTTGTATAGCAGCTCGCTGTACGATTGTTTCAATGTTCGTGAAACCATCACCTCTATATACAAATGATGACCCACAAGTATACGAGATCTATCATAGTCCTTTCGATAAGTAAGAGTGTTGAACCCAACGAGGAGAAGAAGGAAATGATAAGCGGTTTTTAGAAATTATGAGTAACAAATAGTTTGATAGCAAGATAATTCGTTACAGGAAACAAGTAACAAGTGTAACAAAGGTGCAGCAAGGTGGCCCAATCCTTTTTATAGCAAAGGACAAGCCTGGACGAACTCTTATATAAAGCAAAGAGCTCTCGGGGACACATGGGAATTATCATCAAGTTAGTTTTCATCATGCTCATTGTCGGTGTACTAGAATAGGGGTACCCTAGTATCCCGAACTTGTGCACGGGCAGTCGCAGCACCCCGCGGCAAGGCTTGCTGGGTGACCACCAAGGTCCTCCGTGGTTCCTTTGGAGCCATTCAAGAACAAAGTGTTTAAGCCAAGGCGACAAGACCCCGGCAAGAGGAGCTTGCCGGGAAGGCCAACCAAGGCATTTCAAGGAACTTGCCACGACGCGTCATGCATCCCGGCAAGGCCCGGTGAGCGACAAGCTTCCGTGCGCGGCAAGACAACGACCGCGGCAAGGCGCTTGCCGCGGCAAGCTACCACTCTGTACCTGTGCTCCAGCACATCCACCAACGATGTCGCCAGGGCCTTTCCAGTCTTGCGTGGCAAGAGGTCTGTGCAGCCAGCGGTGCGAGGTGGCGTTTACGACAAGATTACCATCGTGGCAAGCGGTGGCGCCCAGACGGTCCCTTTTCTGCCTTTTACGGCGACCGCAGACGGGCATTTAATGCCCTTGTCCCTGCCGTCGGGGTTAGGTAGGATACACTGCTCACGTGGTTGTACCAACCGCAACTCCTTTTCCATTTTGCCCTCGCCTCGTTGCCACCTGTCGGTGACCCTTGAGCATATAAAAGGAGGCCCATGCGCAACGTGGGGGGTTCGAGGCCGAAAACACTCACGCTCGGTCTCGTTAGCAGCTAGAGTGTACTGTAGCACTCAGCGCTCCCGAGCAAGAACACAATACAATCGCAAAGCAGTAGTAGGAGTATTATCTCTCTGGAGAGCTCCGAAGGTGGGTAAACCGCTCGTGTGCTTCGCCTCGATCTGCTCTTCGTGCGATCTCCGCCCCCCGCCGAACCGAAAGGGGCCCGGTCCGCTAGCCCCATAGGTGTTTGTTCCCACGACATCTATGGCGCGCCAGGTAGGGGGCGTCGAGGTTGTGTGAACCCAATCCGGCATTCACGCGAGCCAGATCTTCATCTTCTTCATCATCTTCATCGACATGCCACCGAAGAAGAAGGCTTCGGAGGTGGCTGCTCCGTCCACGTCGATCCCACCGCCACCGGAGCAAACGGGTGGTGGGGTAGACGCCGGCGGAAGAACGGGCGTCGACGAGGGAGCTCACGGTGCTGCCAGGTCCAAGGATAAGGCCGCGCAAACCTCAGCGTCCGTACATGCACCACGCCCATCTCAGGAGGTGCGGGACCAACAGTGTAATGGTACTCGCGGTACCATACGCTCGTTGGACCGAGATCGAGCTGGTGGATCTCGGGATGCTCAAGACCAGCATGTGCGCCAACATGCTGGCACGAGCAAGACACGGTCGCCTGGACGGGATGCTGCTCCTTCTAACATAGTTAGAAGTCCGAGCATATCCCGATCCTCGCATCGTTCACCACTGCCGCCAAGCACTCCAGCAGAAGCTTTGGCGAGAGCTCAACTGCTCCTGGATTACCCTCCAATGGCAGACAAGATCGACGAATGGAGGGCCACCATTCGGAGTCTCATCGGCTTCGCCAACGGCGACACTCCACGGCAGCCGAATGCATCGCAGCCGCGGCAAGACTGCCAAGCACAGGCCGGTGGCGACAAGACCGGTGGGGGTGCAACCACCATGCACTCCCCACCCCGAAGGCCAAGATCGCCGACTCGTCGGGTCAACCTCGACGACAACTCCACCGCGTCATCAGATCCACGAGCTCGTCGCGATCAGCGCCAAGTTCTTCACGAACGACAGCAAGAAGACGCCAGACGTACTCGCGCCAGCGTCAAAGAGAAGCGGCGCCAATCGACCAGTCTGCTGGGCCCACTGTCGACATGCATGCGCCCGAAGAACCAGCGACTTGCCGTCGCTGTAGGTTGCCCTGCGTTCACTCGTGAGCTTCAAAGAAGTCCATGGCCCAAGACGAAGAACTTCAAGCCGACGTGCGAGAAGTACGACGGCAAGTTGCATCCGTCGGAGTTCCTCAAAGATCTACACCATCGTGGTGCAAGCTTCCGGAGGGCGCGACGACAAGATCCTTGCCAACTACTTCCGCGGTGCTCAAGCCCAATGTCGTCTGGCTCATGCACTTGCCGGACAACTCCATATCCTCTGGGCAGATTTATGCCATCGGTTTGTCGGCGCCTTCTGGCGACCACAAGCCTCATGGCCAAGAGAGCGACCTTCATCTGCCGCCCGAAGGAAGGAGAGCCCTAGCAAAGTACATTGAGAGATTCAGCCATGTCTGCGCAACATCCCAGATGTCCACCCTGCCGCGGTCATCAGCGTGTTCCATCAGAATGGCGAAACCGCAGGATGCGGGAGGAGATGGCGATGTGCAAGATCAGAGACGTCAGTGAGCTATACGCCCTGGCCGACAAGTGTGCACGTGCTGAGGAAGGGAGGAGACTCCCTGGAGAGAATACGGGAGCAGGAGGATCTGACAGCGAGGATGCCGCCCCGGCAAGGAAAAACTGGCGGCGGAACAACAGGAAGAAGAAGGGCAAAGATGTGCTAGTCGTTGAGCAGTCCGGCAACGGAGGTGGCGCCAAGGAAGCCGAAGCTGTGGCGGCCGCCGACAAGCAGGGCGGCTCCGACAAGCAGTACTGCAAGATCCACCGCACCAAGGGCCATGATCTCCAGAGCTGCAAGAAAGTCGAGCAGCTTGTCGAGCAGCAAAAGGCTGAGTACGAGCGACACGACAAGGAGAAGGCCCAAGAAGGTACTGGAGGATCTGGCAAGAAGCGTCCCGGCCGGGGAGGACGCTGCGGCAAGGCCAAGCAGCGGCAAGGAGACAGACCTCCCCGCGGCCGCGACAAGGATGAAGATGACGACGACGATGAAGATATGGATGATGATGAGGCCGATGAGCAGGAGTTCCAAAAAGCCACAGAGGTCCTGTGCGTTGACGGCGGTGCTTCTCTGCATACTTCGCACCGCCAGCTCAAACAGTGGGTGCGGGAAGTCAATGCGGCAGAACCACCCGCCGAGTCACGCAAGCCTCTAAAATGGTCCAACACGCCTATCATCTTTGATATTGAGGACCACCCTGATCGCATAACTGCGGTCGGGTGCTTGCCGATGTTGGTTTCACCAACTATCCGCTACCTCAAGGTCACTAAGATACTAGTTGACGGTGGGGCCGGCTTGAACCTGATCTCCTCCGCGGTACTCCGAAACTCGGATCCTCGACAATGAGCTCGAAGAGACCGCACATTCAAGGAATCAATACGGGAAGGAGCAAGCGAAGGAAAGATCACGTTGCGGTGACATTTGGCAGCGAGTTGAACTTCAGGACTGAGAGGGTCACTTTTGACGTTGCTGACTTTCCATTGCCTTACAATGGGATACTCGGCCGTGCAGCGCTCGGCAAATTCATGGCAGCCTCTCACTATGCATACAACGTGCTGAAGATGCCAGGCCCGATAAGTGTCATCTTTGTCCTTGGCGACAAGAAGGATGCTCTTATTTGTGCCGACAAGATCTACCGGGAAGCAGCAGCCACAGTAGATCGCAAGACACTTGCCGCTGAAGCTCCCGGGGGGAAGAAGAAGACCAAGTCCGGCAAGAGTTCTGATGCCCACTCCGGCAAGCGCACCTCTTCGGAGTGCTGCGTTACCGTCGAGGACACACCATCGAGCTCCACCGGCAAGTGCAAGAAGGCGATGATAGCTCCGCCAGAGACCAAGAAGGTGCCCGCCAAGGAGGACGGCACTGGTGGTACCTTCACCATCAGTGCCACTCTCGACCCTAAATAGGAAAGCACGCTCGTTGCTTTCTGCGGCGTAACGTCGGCGTGTTTGCGTGGCAACCGTCGACATCCCCGTGTTCCTGTGAGTAATCGAGCACCATCTTGCCGTCTGTCCTCATGCGCGGCCCTTCAAGCAGAAAGCCAGGAAACAAGCAGTGGAGCGCCAAGAATTCATCGCAGAAGAAATGAAGAAGTTGGAAGCAGCAGGCCTTGTCAGAGGAGTGCTCCATCCTACGTGGTTGGCCAATCCTGTAGTCATGCGCAAGGCAAACAGGAAATGGAGGCTTTGTATCGACTTTACCGATGTTAATAAAGCTTGTCCCAAAGACCCATTTCCCTTGCCGCGCATTGACCAGATTGTTGACTCCACGGCCGGATGTGACTTGCTTTCATTTCTTGATGCATACTCAGGATACCATCAGATCTTCATGGCAGAAGAGGACGAGGAGAAGACCGCATTCATCACTCCATATGGCACATACTGTTTCATACGGATGCCTTTCGGTTTGAAGAATGCTGGTTCAACATTTGCAAGAGTAGTCCATCACGCTTTTGAGCCACAAATGCACAGAAATGTGGAAGCCTACATGGATGACATAGTGGTCAAGAGCAAGGACAAGGCGACTCTGATTCAAGATTTAGACGAAACCTTTGCAAATCTGCGCAAGATCAACCTCAAGCTTAACCCCGAGAAGTGCGTGCTTGGAGTCCCCTCCGGCAAGCTTCTCAGGTTCTTCGTGTCTCAGCGGGGAATTGAAGCCAATCCCAACAAGATCAAGGCCATTGAACAGATTGAAGCACCAAAGCGCATCAAGGACGTACGAAGGCTTGCCGGTTGTGTGGCTGCTCTCAGCAGGTTTATCTCTAAGTCTGCAGAGCGCGCCCTGCCGTTTTTCAAAATATTGAAAAAGGTAGGTCCAATTAAATGGACTCCAGAAGCGGAGGCCGCGCTGCAGGACTTGAAGAGATACTGTCCTCCACTCGAACACTTGTCGCACCTAAGCCACAAGAGAAGTTGCTGCTGTATATAGCGGCAACCAATAAAGTGGTTAGTGCTGCGTTAGTAGCGGAGAGGGAGGCGGATGATGAGCCAGCGACCACGGCAAATGCATCCAGCGACAAGCAGGGGACTTCACCGGCAAGCTCTGGTCTCGACAAGGATGGATCTGCGCAGGCACATGAGGAGGTGCAGAAGAAAATGGTGCAGCGCCCAGTTTACTTTGTCAGTTCCCTTCTGCAGGGGGCTAGGTCAAGGTACTCTGGTGTGCAGAAGTTGCTTTTCGGCCTTCTCATGGCCTCGAGAAAGCTGCGCCATTACTTCCAAGCACATGAGATCACAGTTGTCACTCGTTTTCCGCTGAAGAAGATACTGCAGAATCCAGAAGCAACAGGCAGGATCGTTGAGTGGGGCACTGGAACTGTCAAGCTTTGGCCACAAGTTTGAGAGCACTTCAACAATCCAGAGCTGGGCATTGGCAGAATTCATAGTAGAATGGACGCCAACACCAGATGAAGAAATTCCAGAGACGAGCGTCCCCGTCAAGGAAGCAAGAAAAGAGTGGCTGATGTACTTTGATGGTGCCTTCTCGCTGCAAGGCGCCGGTGCGCGCGTGCTACTTGTCGCACCCACTGGAGAGCACCTCAAGTCGTAGTCGGATGCACTTTCCCAAGGAGCAAGCAACAAACAATCTGCAGAGTATGAAGGTTTGCTTGCCGGTCTCAGGATCGCGGCAGACCTTGGGATCAAGAAGCTCATTGTCAGGGTGACTCGCAGCTTGTCGTCTGCCAGGTGAACAAGAATTATCAGAGTCCGTTGATGCAAGCTTACGTTGACGAAGTGAGAAAGTTAGAAGAGCACTTTGACGGCCTATAGATGGAACATGTTCCGAGAGCTCAGAACGACATTGCAGACGGCCTGTCGAAGTGCGCCGCACTTAAGTTACCTGTGGAACCAGGGATCTTTGTGCTCAAACTGACTCAACCGTCTGTAACGCCATTGACCGGACAGAGCAAGAAAAGGAAGTTGATTTCTGGTGACTATTTTCCGGCAGAGCTCCACGAAGCCGCCGCCAAGAAGGTCCCCAAGATCAACACCAAGGTGCTTTGGAGCGATCTGCTCCGGCAAGCCCTAGGGTTTGTCCGTTGAAGCGACGCTCGACAAGTTTTGCTCGGCAAGCTTGCCAGGGAACATCAAGCTCCGGCTGAGCCGCAGGTTCTCGCCATAGAAGCGGATGTTCCCGCAGCAGCATATGTGCCTTTAGTCCTTGTTGTCGAGCCGCAAGCTCCAGCATGGGCACGACAGATTGTCCGTTTCCTTCACACAGGAGAACTTCCCGAAGAGCAAGAAGAAGCGGAAAGAGTTGCCCGGCAGTCAAGTATGTACCAGTTTGTCGACGACAAACTGTACAGAAGCAGATTCAACGGTGTGAAATTGAAGTGTATTCCCCGGGAAGACGGACAAAAGCTGTTGGCGGAGATACATGGAGGCATATGTGGTCACCACATTGGCACAAGAGCACTTGCCGGCAAAGCATTCCGGCAAGGTTTCTTTTGGCGGACAGCCCTCCAGGATGCAACTGCACAAGTAACCAAGTGTGAAGCGTGCCAGTTCCATTCCAAGCAGATACACCAGCCAGCTCAAGCTCTCTAGACGATCCCTTTATCCTGGCCATTTTCAGTATGGGGGCTCGACATCCTCTGCCCCTTTCCCCGAGCTGTCGGGGGCTTTGAGTACTTGTACGTTGCAATCGACAAGTTCACAAAGTGGCCGGAAGTGGAAGCAGTGATAAGTAGAACCCATGCCATCTGCCTTAACCCTACAGGCATTCTGACTGGGAAGCGTCCTAGCTCGCATGTTCGTCACCGAAGAACTCTTCTTGAACTCCGGTTCTTCCATGCAGTCAATTAAATAACCAGTGGCAAGCCAATGAGTACTTTGAATGTACTACTTAAGCAACCCATGATTTGGTTCAAGGTGCAATAATGCATGACATAGGTAAAGTTTTGCATAAAGCTAGTTTTGAGTGCAATGACATGTTCAACATCCTATGAAGCATGCATCAAAAGAATTTAAGTAACCATGAGATCTGGTCACGATATCAACATAAATGGAGTGGGCACCAACCCATTATCATAAGCAGTGGGCACCAACCCATCTCAATCGTGTCAAGTCCTTGGCTTGACCCAAGTCATTACCATCATCTCACTCACATGGTTGAAAACCCTGGACATAGTTTAAGCAGCACCGCCCAACCGTCCTTGACCGTGGACACGGCTATTCGAATAGTTTTACACTCTGCAGAGGTTGCACACTTTACCCACTAGATCCGGGGAACTTCCGTGTCATCCACGACCCGCGGTACCTCAAGTACCCGGGGTAAGCACCCGATCACCGCCTTTCCCTAGACAACACTAACATGGAGTCCACTCGATTGGTAGTAACCCCCGTGCCAAACATTTCACAATAATAAAGTTGTGGAGCCTCGCTCCCATATTCATCGCATACCACAAGCACGGGGTACCAACGGTGTGTCCGGTGCCCTGTGAAAACAGTCATGGCCGCCCTACCTGGCACGACCCCGTCCCAAGAGAGAGCACCAACTCTCCCCCGTCACTAGTAATGCGGGCTCCAAGCTAGTATCGGTCTAGGTACTCAACAATGCCCTTTCCCATATAAGGGTAGAGTGGTCGTGCATGTAGGGTTGGGACAGTCATCAAATCTTAAATCTAATCCGTTTTAGAAAACAACACACACTTGCCTCGGTACACCACTTCGTCATCAAGTGGTTACCTTTCTCATCATCTCCCTCGGGCATAAATGGCACCCGATGGGGTTTTCGAAAGTTGTTTGAAAATATTTGTCTCCATCACATGCATATTCCGTCCCTTTTGCGTAGCAAACTACTTAACATCCTATCTACTCCCATCGTCATAACCCTCATAAGGAGGTAGGGTCATGCACAATGCAAGTGTCAACGAGAAAAGTAACGGAGGCAACCCACCAAAGTGGTTACCCATCCTTCATGATTCGATGCAACAATAATAAGTGCTATATGACATGCATAAAAGGGTTTCATAGACATGGTCAAAGGGTTGCTTGCACTGGCTCAACAAAGTCTTGGGGTCTTCAAAGTCTTCGGTCCAACTCCTTCACGACAACGCAATCTATCGTCGCAAAATAATAACGGGAAAATAAGGCAATAATAAAACAGAAAAATCAAAGTGCTCAGAAAAATGTCAACTCTTTTTGTAAAATATTAGATGGAAATCTAAGAAGGGGAAACTTGCTAGTTTTGGATTTGGAGTTACACAAGAGGGGATATGAATTTCCAAACAGAGATTAAACTGCTCAAATTTGAATTTAAATTTGAACAGTACATAAAAGTTGGTTGGATTTGAAAGAAAGTTGCACCATTAAATAGGTTGCAATATTCTAGGAATTTAGAAATTGGAATCAATGCATTTGGATTATTATTTAATCCTGTGGAATATTTGGAATAAGTGACAGAAAAGAAAAAGAAAAGAGGCTTTGTGCTGCGGGCGAAAAGAGGCACCTGAGCAGTAAGCCACACAAGGTGCCACCCATTTTCAAACTCGACGGCTGGGGCCCAGGTCGAGAGAGAGAGGGCGCGGGAGTGTGGGAGAGGATGACAAGGGCCCCACCTGTCATCACTAACCCGTGGGCATTGGGGTCGCGGTGCTCACCGGCGACGATCAGACGACAGCGAGCTCCGCGAAAAGAGGATAACCGAGGGCCGCCGACGCCGGTGGGTGGTGGACTTGGCGGCGGGGTGCACAGTTCGCGGCGACGAGGTTCGCGCGGAGGAGCTTCGGAGGCGGTGGTTCCGTCGCTTCGGCCATGCAGAGAGGGGAAACGGAGGGAAAGAGTCGGAGGTGAGGAAAGTTCAGACGACGGAGAGAAGGGGCGGAGGGAGCTGTACCGAGATTGACGGCGACCAAGCGGCGGAGCTCGGTCGATTCGAGCACGAGGCTCTCCGGGGTGATTGGGTGGTGCGGGCGTGCTCTGGAGGCGTGAGGAGGAGGCGAATGCCACCGGGCGGCCGGCGAGCTTATATAGTCAAGACGGTGGTCCACCGTGGACTGTGCGCCGACGAGCTTGTTGCCGTCGCCACGGGTCCTGAGGGCTGCTGGGTTGTGTCTGGGTGTTCGTGGGGTCGACTATGCCCGGGGAAGAAGAGAGAGAGAGCGGGGGCGGCACTGCACAGGCGTGTGAGCACGCCACCGGTGCACTCAGGCGCCCTTGTTCCCTAGCGCCAAGGCGGGAGGGAGGAGAGGGACAGCGCCGTGGCGTGTCGCGGACATCGAGTGCCTCGGTGGCGCGAGGAAGGCCCGAGGTGGCCGGAGCCGTTAGGCGGAGGGCGGCTCTGATGCCTAGTCAAGATCTTGTAAGCCCTTCTGGAAGCGCAGCGATGGCATGCCATGGCATATTATATGCCACAATGGTATGACCACTGGTGTCCAGTAGTGCCAGGGGGTAGTAAAGAAGGAGGAGGAGGCATTGGATGCCCTGGATGGCCACTGGGGTGAGGAGAGAGGTGAGGAAGAGGGATAAAGGGTTGTCCAGAGAGGGAAAGAGGGGGGTTTCACCCCTCAATTATTGATCTGGGGGCTTGCCATTGTTACTGGAGGTGAAAGGGGTCTAGAAGGAGCTGTGGTAAAAATTGGAGCTCTCCAAGAATAGTGAAAGGGGTCAAAGCAGTGGTTTTTGTAAAATGTCAAAAGGTGTTTGATAGAGTTTTGAGCAAGCAAATGGACTCCAATTGCCATGAGACTCCACAAGGTGAAATGACTCATATAAATATAGCCCTCCACCAATTAGGAGATTATTTGGGCAAAGTTGCCAATGCAACTTTTGTGAACCCTAGAAATGAGCAGAAATAGACTTGAGTAGATCTAGTTGAGCATAACACTTCTCCTTGATGAACCACTTTGTGTAGTGGCCTCATTTGGTCATGTGAACATGCTCACAAAAGTTGGGGTCTATGGGAGAAAGTTGGTAGTACAAAGTTGCTCAAATTTGCTTCAGTCGAGAGGGTTTTGAGGCACTTTGACCAAGATTTCCTCTTCTCCAACCTGTGCCATTTGGTCCAGATGCATCATTAGACCAATGAAGCATGTCCACCAAGTTTGAGCACATTTGGACATACTTGGCAATGTAAAGTTGATCAAACTTCAGAATGGACAGAAATAGTTTTGAGGGGTTTTGATGGTGTTATCTTGTTCTCCAAGTCATGAGACTTGACAAGATCATCTAATATGTCATATGTGACATGATAGAATTTTCCTGGAATTTTGGAAGAATATTTCCTTTGTAAATATTTCAAAAGCTTGAAATATCCAGAAGGGTTTTAGAGGATTTGACCAATATTTTGAACATGACCATGTGTTGAAACTCTTATATATGGACAATATATGTCCTATGAGTTTCCCTAAATTTTGTCAAATATTTTTAAAACAATAAAATAATTTTTCCCTATTAAAGACCATTTCTGGCCTTAAGAAAAAGCTTTTAAATAAAATAGTAAAACAACTTTTAGAATTATATTTTTGTGGTTTCGGGTATCCTATATCTAATAGGAATCAAATATATTTTTGGAAAGATTTTTACTGCCTTTAATCAAGTACTTGCAAAGTGCAAACCTCAATTCAGGGTTTTGGAAAACTAAATTTAGAAAATACTTTCTCGCCAAATTATTTTTGTAAGAAAATTCTATATTGCACTATACACATGGCATGGTCATTGGTCAGGAGCTTGGGGTAAGGAGATGAAATATAGAGGGTGGAGTGGTTGACTATTAAGAGCACTTGAAAACCACATAGGGAAAACCAACACCAAATAAAAGCCAAATAAAGCAAAAAGTTTTTGTTGGTCCAAATTTTCATGCTATATTAATGAAAATGAAATGTTACAAAATGCAGGGTGTGACAGCGGATCCTGGGAACATGCGGATGGTAGTACGAGGGTTGACTAGTTCGGCTGTGGTGTGAGGCTGCCATCACCTTAGAATAATAGGGGGTGTGGGTAAGTAGAGGGATGGCCTGGCCAGTGGTCGGAGTAGTAGGGGGCGGTGAGGCCACCGTGCCAGCACCGCCGGCAACGAGAGGTAGGACCACGCGGTGGTTTGGATGGCTGGAGCAAGAAAATCAGAGGTTGAAGAAGCAGGAGGACTGTTGGATGTTAACAATCCAACGGTCATTGGTGATAGAATCGTTTGTTGACTAAGTTGACAAGGCCATCTGTACACATCAACTTAGTAGGGCCACAAGTCAGCCTCCAAATCTGGTTGGCCCCAGCTGTCATGGGGAGCACTCATTATTTTTCACTTAATAAGGAGGCACTTCCTTCTGTGCCAAGATATAGCTGGTGGATCCCAGCTGTCATTGGGAGGTACTTGCTTGCTTGCGGCCATGGACCACGTGGGTCCTAACTGTTAGCCTCTCCATGTACATCCCTCTTCTGATGTTGTTGTTTGTTGGTAACGTTGACCACGCCGTGCTGAGAACACCAACACGATAGACACCAACCCAGTGGAGGGATGTGCGTAGAGGAATGGCCAGAGCAAGAAGATCAGAGATTGAAGAAGCACGATGGCCGTTGGATTAACATCCAACGATTACGTCTGTTGATGTTATAATAAGCAAAAAAATCTGGCATACGCGTCAACTTAATAAGCCCACAAGTCAGACAATTCCCTATTTTTTAACAATTTACAGCTCATTATAACTTCTTATGCAATTTATTGCAGTCCTTTTTATTGTTGGCCAGAGCCAGTGTTAAAAATTTAAACAAAATTTTGCATATTTTGGTGGGGTCCAAACTATTTTTAATACCAAAATGTTGAGCCAGATTTAAAGTACTTTGAAGATATATTTAAATTAGGTTAAAGCCCAGTGAAATTGGAATCTGAAAATGTGAAAAAATCAGAAATTATAAAGTAATTGCCAATTTGTCATCTATTATTTATATTTACAGCCCATTTCATATTACTTTCAAGATTTGAAGCCGCCTTGAAAGCATTGCAGCCCATCGGGGCGTAGAAAAATAAGTAGGCCTTGATTGGGTATTCTTCAGAAAAAACTGGGCTCATTTTTAGAAAGGAAAAATAGCTGGGCTGATCATGTGGTGAATGTAAAATATAAGCCTGGGTTAGACGGGCCACAACCCAGTTGAAACCCTACTCCATCTCAACAATAATAATAAAAATACTGCTCGAGCAGCTACGTCCCAGGTGTCAGCCAATATTATGATGTTCTGTTGTCTGTTGACTATATACGTTGACAATATCGTGTGTCCCAGATGTCAAGAAACCACTAGGAGGAAACATTTTCTTTTTCTATACACTAACAATGGAGAATACAACAAATGAGTAACTTGCTTGCATACGGCCATGGACATGATGGGTCCCTACTGTCATCCTCTCCACGTACAATCTTCTCCTAATTCCTCTAGTTTGTTGACCATGTTGACAACGCGAGATGGCAGCGCCGCAGTGAGCGCACCAAAGCGCGCGGAGGACGACGACAATGCCTCGGACGCCGGTGTTAACGATTTAGGAGACGGTGGGGCAGCGATGTGTGCGCTGAGGCGCAGCCAGCGGAGGGAGGCGGAAGCAGGCGGCCCCGCTGGCGCTGGTTTGGTTTTGGCGGCTAAGAGAAGACGAGACTGAAGAAACACGACATACTGTAAAAGCAGCAGGAGTACTTAACAACCTTAACTAAAACTAGTAGGGGCACTTAACAACCATAGCTGAAAGTAGTATGAGTACTTATACAGGTTCAACCGTAGAAAGCACGCGTCGAATAGTGCTACTTTTCCTACAGCTAACCAAGGGTGTGGCCACCAAAGCCCCAAGAGAAGGCCCAGGCACCACCCTGTGCATCCACAACCTTCTGAAAGTGGCTTAATCTCACAATGTGGTCATTAAATAAGATATTCGCTTTAGGGCCATGGAAAAGCATGAGCATAACCTTCTGTCTGATTCTCCAAGATGGACAGGCCTTCATTATTTGAGACCACCCATGAATAAGTATATTTACACCTCCAAGGGGAATGGAGTAGGTCGACATAAACATCATGTTGTGACCAAGCGCAAGTCTGACCCGACCATGGTCAGGCATTTGTATAGGAATAATAGAACTAGGCAGTTTCTATTTCAAGAAGATCACAGCTGTAAAACTGTGTATAAGCAAGAGTTTATGAATAGAATATATAATAGAAAACAGCTCGTACCATAAGTTTCTCGACACAATTGGACCTGTTTAATGTGTGCAGCAGTGGCACACATATCCCACGTGGCCTTCCACCATTGAAACGCACCACAAGGACCTCAAGACGATCAATAAAGTGTAGGAACTTGTGGATGTCGTCCCAGTCAACTTTAGTGCCATCAGTAACAGTCGAGTTCTTATAGAATAACAAACGAGTAGCGTGCTTAACTTTGAAATAACCTACACGTGTCACCAATTTTTAAGAAATATTAGTTAGAAGTTAAATTGTGATTAGTTAGACAGAATAGGTGGATTAAGAAGTAATCAAGGCAACAAGCAAAAACCAAATGCAAAGCTAACATGGATGAACTACTGGAACAACGTCGGGGTGGAAGATCACAGTGAAGACGAGACCAGGTTCTGCTATTTCCATCAACATTCTTGCGCCAACTTTCAGTCTGTAACACTTGAGAAAGTTTACCCAAGTTCGGCCATAAAATAAGCAGCGATCTTATTGGTTCATGATCCCAACTCGGAACTTATATCCATGGCTTGTCTTCAATGTGACCATCAAACATGTGTATTCAATTATGGCAAGGCCGACCATCTTGAGTACTTGTGTTCTGGCAAAGCAAGTAATGCACTGCAGGAAAATAATATGAGAACACAATGTATTCGCTATCCAAATCTTCACGTTAGTGTTGACAATCGTACTAGTACCTTTTATCCAAATATAGCAATGCAAATTTCCAAATTAGTCGACAGCATGTTCAAAAACTCCCACCCCCCCCAGATAGAAAAGAGGATTCTAGGAACATACTGTGTGCGTTTTAATACCCCGTGTTAGGATGAGAAGGAACAGGTGTGGCATCTCGCCGAGGGTGTAGAAACATGTAGGGTCCTCGCACTTTGGGCACTGCAGATGAAACATATTACATTCAGTAGGAAGAAAAATGCATCAACGACGGCGGCTGCCATCCTAGGATTACCCTCGACCAAGGGACTTGGATTTATCGGGGATGGATGAAGAATTCGTACCTGGTTCTCCATGAGAAAACCCTACGCAATCGCCGAGAGGGGTTTTTCTCTGAACAAGCAGACGAGGGAGAAGGGGATTTAGGTCCAGTGAGAGAGGGGGGTTTCTCTGAACAAGAAGACGAGGGATAAGGGGATTCAGGCCTAGTGAAATATTGTTGCTTCATCCGTGCAGCTTACTGCTAAAGCTGGAAAGGTGTTTTTTTTTGTGATTTGACGGCTCATTGGGAATTGCTGCGGTGCTATGACCGGGGTGATTGATAGAGGCGGGGTGTCCCGATCTTTCGATGAGATGATAACTATCGATTTGGTGGAGACGACTTTGACGATCCGACTACAAACGTGCACGACGTTGCGCCTTAGCAATTGCTAAACCAACTCCGAGAGGTTATTGATCACGCTGGAGCACGATCAACCTGACCACGAAGGTCTATTCCTGCAAGCAATCGAAGAACAAGCAAGAATATGATAAAGCAATCTGAATATTGCGAATATATATGAAGTATTGATAATGGTGGGGATCCGTAAGCGGTCTTGGTCTGGTCGTTGGACACAAACGAAGTACACGAAATTGCAATGGCTAACTTTTAACTAAACAAATCCCAAGCGAAAAGCTACTAGATGGATCTACTTATATAGGATCAAGGGGTGGAGGCCAAGGAGGTGGGAGGACGTCCCAAGGCAGCATAAAACTAAACCTAGGTCGTACAAGGCCAATGGGCCCAAGCAGAGGTGACGTAACACCTTTGGACTTGTAGTTTGACTCGGATTCTGGTGCAGCGTCAGATTGTTTCGTCCATAACTCAACGCTCCGGACGTATTTTAAGGTGATTCCAATTGTGCTGGAAAGAGCATGAAATCTATTTTCCAACAAAAAACGAATCACCCAATTCGGAGTCTGTATGAAAAAGTTGTTGCCGTTTTGAGTCAGGTATGTTTGTGTAGTCTGAATCTGAATCCAGAACGTGAGAGACTTGGACTCTATCTTCTCTTGGCCCAAAAGTGACGTGAGAAGACTTTTTAAACAACACCTAAACTTCTCCTTTTCCCTTATCTTCATATGTGGATTGTACAAATGTCCCATACACCTGCAATTAGACAAAACACAAAAGTATGTGAAGTATTTTTGTTCTGGATAACATAAATATATTATTGAATAGTTTGCACTAGAAATCACCTGAAAAATATGCATGTATGCAATATTTTTGGTCTTATCCAAGGTAGTCATGTCCTCATCAGTGATTCTACCGTGCAATTGTACAATCTAATTTGGTGTATGGCACATGTACCCCGTTGCCGGATGCCCCACATATCAGCGAAAGGAAGTAGAAAGGAAGGAGTAACTAGTTACACATAAATATATTTTTGACACAGAGATACTCCCTTTGCAAAGAAATATAAAAATATTTTATATCACAACTTTATACATAGGAAAATCAAGGGGAATATATATAACATAATATCGGGGTTCAGCTTATCTCAGACAGGCTCATGGTTCTGGACTCTGGGCCATAGGCCGATGGGCCTGCATGTTTGGTGGCCCATGTGTTCTACCTCAGCGCATTTCATATTGCAAGCGATCGGTACGGCGCGGGTTTTAGATGTAATCGCATGGTGAATACAGAAAATTGAATAAAGCATGGCAGCTATTAGAATGAAATCGAATGACAGTTCCTAACTAGCAATCAGAGTTGCAATTCTATCAACGATATCCTACATGATAAATAATACTGTAGTACTACTTATACACACAGGACACTTGTTTGACCACGCCATATTATTACATCAAAATCTCTTGTAGGATAGATCAGTTCAGCAGTTGCGTGTTGCTACTTAAGAATTTCAAAGTTGATTTGGACCAGCTCTCCTTGCCGAGAAAGTTTGATTTTGACATCATCCCCTACGCAAGATTTGATTTAAATTTGAACCTTGACCACCATTTAGAATCAATCATCATGTGACCATCCTTTGTGCTTACAGTATATTGAGCAGGTTCATTCACACCAAGATTGTGCATGGTAAGAGAAACTTGGCCACGGTCGCCCAGATTGTTGAACGACTCCCTCGTTGCACTAGGAATTCTTTGCTTGCAAATAAGAAGACATACACAAAAAATTAGATCAACACAGTGAATCATGTGAAACAACACGGAAATAAAAAAGAGCGAAGCACTTTGGCGGCCAATGCTTACCAAGAAGGTGGAGATGTCGGTTTTTCTAAGGACTTTGGTATATACAGTGCGAACTGCAGCCAACTCTGTTGCCGGTAGAACTGCTGGTTCCGTTGCCGCAGAACGGGCCGGAGTAGATGCAAGTGCAACATCAAGTGTTGGTGCAAGTGCCGGAGCCGTTGCTGGTGCCCGTACCGGTGTGACTGGTAGTACCGCTGCTGCTCTCGAAGGTGGTGCTCCTTGTGGAGCTGGTGCCGGTGTCAGAGCAGGTGCGAGTGTCGATGCCCAATCCTCCGGTAGATTAGCCTGGTCTGCTGACGCGGTCGGTGCCCAATCCTCAAGTGGGTCAGACTGAGTTGCTGCCACTGTCAATGCTAGAGCAAGTGTTGTCGTAGAAGGTGCCGGTGCTCGATCCGTTGCTGAAGGTGGTACTGATGTGCGAGACAGCAGCGATCGCCACTGGTCTGCTATGATCAGCTTTCTAACTTGACTAGGCTCCGTGACCTTGATCCAGTATTTTTCTTCATTTCTTTTAAATGCGAGAAGGACGAATTGTGGCGTGTTTGTCAAACCAAACTACAGTTCATCATAGAGCTTCAGATTGTACTCATATAACAGACTGATCCAATTGTGTCCAGTAATATAAGTGATGGACAGTGCCTTCGTTACTGACATGGCAGAAGAAGTGAAACCTGCAAAAATAACCATCATAGAGAAAACCAAACGGTTTATTCTCTGAGGAATGTCACATGGCCGAACCTGCATCATAAAACTGCAACAAAAGTAAGAAAACATGACATTAAATCAATAAGATTTAGACAGTAAATCAATAAGATTTACTTGATGTGCATGAGTGAATCCTTACCAAGAAATCACTATGTTCAAGTTGTAAATAGAAGATTGATGATCCAATTACGCGTGGCATGTAGGGCCCGCGCTTACTCCAACAAGCAGGACAGCCCAAAGGTCTTGACAAATCATATGGACCGGACATCCATGGGACAGGAAATCCCGGTGAGTGTGATAAACCCTGCAATGCATGCAGATATTGGAGTGTAACCATAATTGATAAACCGTCCTCACAAAAAAGATGATCTGGATACTTCAAAATATACATACTGAATTGAGTTGACAAACATTAACATAGACTGTTCTCAGGACTCACATACAGCAAAGGTGGTAGTACTAAACAATACAGGGTTCACACACACACAAATCGAGTACTGAACAATAGTACTTACTACAGACAGGCAAATTTGCACTAATTAAACTCTGCAGACTATTTCTTGCCACCGACCTCGGATGTGCCCCGCATAACTGACTAGGCCATGGACTTCGTGAGGGATGTCTACCAGCACCATCACCATCTCGTCAACCTTGGAGAACCTAACAGAGTGGTCTTTCCACTCATAAACATGACGATGAAGACAGTCCGCATCAGATTTGTCGGGAAGCTTTACAAGAACCACACCCTTCATAATCGAAGGGGAAATTGTTGTGGTCAAGTACACCCTTGAGAACACGCCTGACAACAATGCTACTGGAAAACACTAGTTCAGGACACGTGGCGACAAGGACACAAGAGATGGATAGTTTAGCAGTAGAACTCATCCTCAGGTCTTCCAGTTCACATGGCATGACTTTG
Organism: Aegilops speltoides; assembly: GCA_021437245.1. NCBI lineage: Eukaryota > Viridiplantae > Streptophyta > Magnoliopsida > Poales > Poaceae > Aegilops > Aegilops speltoides. Next base: position 254,179,443 of record CM038143.1, read on the forward strand.
AGAACTCCATGTCAATCGCAGACCTGGTTCTAATTCAAACAGAAACCAAATATTTTTTTACTACCTCCGTTGAGAAATATTAGATGATTTTCGATATTTTGCTCCATATAAGACTACATATGCGCACAGAAATGAGTGAACAAAGACACTAGAACATGTCTTCAAAGGCATGAGAGTAAAGGGATTACTTGCAATATCCATAACACAACTTACTGAGGCTAATATACTCTCTGCAAAGGTTGCACTGATGTTCATAAAGTTGTTGAAAGTAATCTATAAGAAATCAGTGTCAACCTCTCACATGTTTTGGTCAAAAGAGGAATTTTGATCCGTCATTTGGCACACAAAAATCACATGCAAGATCACCCAGAAAGTTGTACTACTAGTACTAGTACTGTGTGTTAGATGAAAAAACATGATCAAGATCGAGAAAAAGGTCGTCAAGAAAAGATATTACCTGGACTTGCTTAATGAGGGATCCCGGTGAGATCGAGGGGGGCTTGGACAGGGCGATGGTCTTGATCTTGTCTACGGTAGTCTCAATGGTGTGCTTGCGCTTCTTCGTACCCTGAGCCTCAAGGGTTTTGGCCAGAGCTATGGTTTTGGCCAAAACCATAGACATCACTTCGACCGGTGCTCCATGGTCCATCAAGAAACTGTCAAATAGAAATAAAAGAAAAGAAAGCATAATCACAGACCCGGAAGAAGAACAGAGAGGGAGTTATAGGATCAGTTTCGGGGTTGCAAGACTGTGCCTTGGCCAGAATCAACAGCATTGATGCGCTCACCGTTCCTTCTTTGGGAGAGAAGAACAATGGCAGAAGCAAGTCAGGGTTTTGTTGAACAAATGAGGAACAAGACGAGGGAGAAGCGAGTTGGGGTCTTCTTCAAGAGAGGAAGCTGAGGGAGAAGAATGAAACGATGGTTGCTTCATCCGTCCAACTTACTGTTGTAAAGGCGGGGGTTTTATGATTTGACGGCTCATTGGGCATTACTGCGGTTCTTCGACCAGGGTAGTCTACCATGCAGTTGGACACTCTAGTACGGAGTAATTTAGCGCATGGCTAGTGGACCTCGATGCTGGCTGTCCAACACGTCAGTGAAAGTGAGTAGCAAGGTTCCCGATGACCGTCGAGGAGGATCTGCATGGTAGAGTGTGTCCACTGTTTCTGAAGAAAATTACAACAAGCATTTCCAATCTTACGACGGAGGAATGCGAAACACAGCAGCCACTTGAACTTACACGGTGCTCCTACTACTAGGCATGTGCAGTGGTTCATACGTCAGTAGTACTACATAATCTTCTTGCTATTGTAGTAAGATATGACGATAAGAAATGATGGTGTGTGTATGTCCACTATATGAACAATAATGCAACATAGTACACATTTTTTGACTATCCGGTTGAGAATGAACAGTGAGATCAATGTTAACAGAACTAGGTCTATAGCGCATGGAGAGTACGGTGCCGCAGTACTCCATGGAACATGAACCATATTAAGCATGAATCAGTGTTAGGCGGGGTGTATGAAGGGCACATGGGATGGGAGCAAAAGTTCCCTTCTCGACCCACTTTTGGGTGTTTGGTAGAGTGCATCAAGGGTGCATGAATCCACACTAGTAGGTTAACACAAATACACTAGGAGCATGCATGAAGAGGGGTGCTGAGATGAGCATGCGCAAATAGGGAACAATAGAGAACAACTATATTGAGATGAGAATGCAACCAAACACACCCACACGCTTTTTGCTACAGTGACTGATCTGCACTATCTGAGTTTGATCCAACGGTCATGTTGAGCTGAGACATGGACATGCCCATGTATAGGATGCCTAAACACCACTGAAGTCCCTCTGCTTCTCGATGCGCACGATGTTGGTGATGTAGGGGCCATCGCCCGCAGAGCTTGTTCCCAGTCGACAGGAGCCAGCTCGTCAAAGATGGCGTCCAATGGCACAAATGGATTCCAATGATGGAGCCCTGAGAGGATTCGCTAGGCAATGGCAACGGCAGCCTGCAATCCCTCCTTATCCAGCTCCGCCCCCACCATCGCGCGGAGACGGCTCAGTTCCTCGGAGATATAGGTGAAGAAGGAGACCAGGTGAGGAAGCCGCAGCTCGTTGAAGTCGACGGGGTGGTCGAACAGGTTTAGCCCAACGGCCGGCATGGTTGTGATGCATGACGGTAGGCATCGCGCAACCGCAACACATGTGTGGCAACACGGTCCACCATGTGGCTGACACGATCCTGGACCTCGTCACGATCGGCCCGAACAAGCTCCAGCCGGTTCGCCTGACCGCCTATCGTGTCTCCTGCTTTCTGCAGCAACGTCGCCGATGCCTCGAGCATCTTTGTGGTGGATGCCTGTTGCTTTTAAAGCTCTGTGAACTACCGCACATAAAGGAGGAGCATGCCACTCCTCTCCTCCTTGAGCTCTTGGAGCTCCACGTCTTTGGCCCTGAGCTCCGCATCCTTCGCCTGGAGCTCATGTGTCAGGTGCCTCACCTCAGACCCCGTGATCTGGTGCGCCGCCATGGAACCAGGTAGAAGCAATGGGGAGAGGAAACAAAGGGGGCGAAACGGCTGAGAGGCAATGCAATCTACGGGAAGGTGGAGGGAGTCAGCCGAGGGGCGGGGTGAATCTTTTGGTTTTCACCATGGGAAAACACCAGTCAATGACTTTTCACATCAGGGAGCAATGGGTTTTACAGGAGGAGTCATCGTGATAATTTCTCCTGCGCCTGCTCCTGTCAATCAAAAAATAAAAATCCTGCCGCGCATGTTGCACCCAAAGACCAGAGCAACGCTGCGGTGGATATTTAAATTTACCTACCGGCAAGGAGATAAAAAAGGGTGAAAAACAAATATGGCAGCGGCCTAGCTTATCGGTCACACTAGCCCAACTAGCTAGCTACCGTGCTTCACTGATGTATTCAGCGGGAAAGGTGGTGTTTCATGATTTGACGGCTCATTTACTTGCTTCAGTGCTACGGCCGAGGAGGACACGTGCGGTAGGGCGTCTCACGTCTCGGCAAGGAAGAAAATATGCATGCACCACCCGGGACGACCCCAAAACCGTATGGTACGGTGTGCCACGTCTCGGCACAGAGGAAAAATGTGTGTTTAAAAATATATATTGTACCAGACATACTACCTATGGTTCGACCTTGGGACCCAGCAGGTCGGTCGAAAACACTCCACTAGCCACACAACTTCATCATGCTAACATGGCACAACGTCTCTTGTTCTAGGAGATTCCTCTATTTTCCAAGCTTTTTTAGTTATAATAACACCACGGCAAGCTCGCGCCGCTCTTTGTGTGTGCCCGTGCATCTAAAGGAGATGATGGAGAGGAGAGAGAGATCGCAGACATGGGAGCCACCAGTAAGTGAGTCAACGGTCCAGCACGTGTTCACGAGCCACTCCCTCTTATCTACTCAACATAATATTGTATAAAATAAAGTTATTATGGGACAAAGCCAACAACCATTGTTGTTTCAGGCTACCGACTTGCTTTGTAGTCCAGGTTGCTAGTTCGAATCTCATCTTACAAATTTGTTAGTTTTAGGTCCAAATTTGATCAATGACAAGTGGGACCCCATGTGTTGTTCCAATATTTTAGTGTAGGATGGATATTTTTGCACAAAACTTTGCGCGGTTAGACAAGTAACGGCACGAGTTACACTTATCTTGCAAGTTTAGGAATAAAAATGACAGCGGCATAGAATATCACATCCACCCCGCAGCTTAGATGCTATGGTGATACAAGTTTTTACATCGCTCGAACTGAGATCCAATGGCTTGGGAGTAGTCTTTGTAATTATGCACAATTTCCAAACTCTCCAAGGTTTTTTTGCAAATAAAACATGCATGCCTCGTGTGTGCCACTGCATCTTAGAACCAACGGCTTCCAATTTCTAACATTAGGTGCTCCCCGTAGCTTAATTAGCTGCTACGGTGATACGATCGTCTAGTTCGTATGATCTGTGATCAGATGCCGCATGTGTAGTACTTGTATTTCTACACAATTCCCAAACTCTCTCAGGCGTATATTGCAAAAACATTCAAACCTCCTACTGTGAGCCGCTAGATCTCCGGGAACTTGTGTTATCGCCTAATATTCTCCCATGCAAGAAAACATCAGGTGTTATCGCAGCTAGGATGCTATAGTGATACGAGCTTCGAGGTCGTTCAATCTAAGATCAATGGCATCTAAGCAGTCTTTGTGCTTGTAAGTAGTGGCCGAACTCTTTGGGGGCTTTTATACAAAAAAACATTCGAACCACCAAGGAGTTGCTGGATCACAGGTCCAACGGCTCCGAAGAGCTTGTATCACCAAAGCAGCTAAGGTGTGGTAGCACATGATATTCTCACATACAGGAAAATATGAGGTCCTCCTTCATCTTAGATGCTACGGTGATACGAGCTTTGAGGTCGTTGGATATGGGATCCAAGGGTATCTGAGTAGTTGTTGTACAAATTGTCTGCAATTCTCAAACTCATTAAGGTTTCCTATAAATATGTTAAGACATCATGTGAGCAGCTATATCTCAGATCTACAAGCTCTAAGCAACTTGTATCAGCATATAGCATCTAAGGTCTAGAGGCACATGATATTCTCCCGGGGAGGGGGTGCACAACCAATCAGTTTTTGGGAGGGTGGGGACAAATATAATGTTTGAAAAATAATCTAAACAATCCTAAATAGAGCTTCAAAATTTTATCTAAGGTCGAGGGATTAACCCCTGACAATCTCCATAGCTCCGCCTAAACACAACATTTGCATGCATGTAGTACTAGACTTAATATTTACGTTTCAGTTTCCTATTCATTTTAAATATTTTATTGAAGACCATGCATGTCTTACATTTTACTCCCTTTGTTCCTAAATATTTGTCTTTTTGGAGATTTGAAATGGACCGCCACATACAGATGTATATAGACATATTTTAGAGTGTAGATTCACTCATTTTTCTCCGTATGTAGTCACTTGTTGAAATCTCTAAAAGACAAATATTTTGGAACAGAGGGAGTATTTTTGAATTCGTGTCATACATGCATGGTTTGGAAAAATAGATACACTATACTTACTGGATTGTTGTTGTTTTCGTGTGCGTGTGTGTGTGTCATCATATGCTTGATACATACAAAGTTTTCTCACCACCATACCGTTCATCTTTTAAATTTGAATTTGCAATGAAAAACTTAATAGGGATACCATGAAATGTGAAATCTACGTTGAGATCACTATATCACAAACTCACTCTAATTCAAGAACTCGTCATAAATCAATTACCACATTGAGATTACTATTTCATGGAAAATACGGGCATTGTAATACATATAGATTCATTCGGCAATTGAAAAGATTCCTTTCGCATTCTCAAATGGTAGGTGTAGCACCCAATGGCGTACCAGCTAGACCCGGGCTCGTGTTGATCCTTAAAGAAACAATACCCGGGCTCGAGTCCTTCTGGTGGCGTGTGTGGTATGCACATTAGCCAATCCTAACCAGTCGAGCCTCCGCTTTTCGAATCGAAATATCTGGCGGTTAGAATTCCAGCCCTAGGAAATTCCCCTCATGCCCCCGGTCCATAATGACTACCGATGAACAATGCAGGGATGATTTAGTAACTAGACAATGTTACCTACTGTGCCGAGCATGGTTCAATTCCCTCGGTCGCCGGTACCCATGGTCAGCCGTCAACTCCATTGCCTAGTAGTACTTAGGAGTACTACACCAGGATGAGCACGGAACTGAGCCCTGTTTGTTCGTGCCTAGTACTTGAGTTAATATATCAGGAAATGCACTAGTACGGAGGGATTATCCTTTTAATATGCATATAACTTGTCTGATGTCTAACTAAGCAAAATGTTTGACCAAATCCTTTCTTAAGAAATATTAGCATCTACAACTGTAAAGATGTATCACTTGAAAATTTATTACACGATGGAGGTTATGATATTGTTTCAAATCCTGGATTTTAAATTTCAGAAAATCCAAAAGTGTCTGAAAATTCATGAAACTGGGCATGGTCTCCTGATATGGCACAAATATGATGTCGTATTTGTTTTGGTTCAATTTGAGACAAGCTGCTTATGAGAAGTCACACAAATGAAGAGCCAAGGAATTTTGGAACAAAGACCTATCACGTTAAGGCGAACACTTTCACAATTCAAACGTGGGCGTTTACGTGCCGCCATGAGTCCCACTTCTCATCGGCAGGTGCTGTCCAAGCAAGTGTGTGAGTCGATAGGAGGCACAAGTGTGTGAGTCGACAGGAGGCGAGCCCTTTGACCAGGCTCCGCCGCCCACCTTTGTCTCAACTGCCCCCTGTCGATGTCAAAACCGGCGGATCTTGGGTAGGGGGTCCCGAATTGTGAGTCTAAGGCTAATGGTTACATGAGGCGCGAGACACAATGTTTACCCAGGTTTGGGCCCTCTCGATGGAGGTAATACCCTACTTCCTGCTTCACTGATCTTGATGATATGAGTATTACAAGAGTTGATCTACCACGAGATCGTAGAGGCTAAACCCTAGGAGCTAGCCTATGATTGTGATTGTTCTTGTCCTATAGACTGAACCCTCCGGTTCATATAGATACTAGAGGGGGCTAGGGTTACACAGAGTCGGTTACAGAGAAAGAAATCTTCATATCCTAACTGCCAAGCTTGCATTCCACGCAAAGGAGAGTCCCATCCGGACACGGGACGAAGTATTCTATCTTGTATCTTCATAGTCCAACAGTCCGACATATGCATATAGTCCGGCTGTCTGAGGACCCCTTAATCAAGGACTCCCTCAGTAGCCCCTGAACCAGGCTTCAATGACGATGAGTCTGGCGCACAGATTGTCTTCGACATTGCAAGGTGGGTTCCTTCTCCAAATACTCCAAAGTAGATCTTGAACATAAGAATCATGTCCAGCTCTGCAAAATAAATTCCATATACCACCGTGGTAATGTTTTCACGAGTCCAATCCTCTGACAGCTTTTGCAACAGGACATTACATAATCGTTCGGCCATTATTTCGAATCGTTTTTCCCACCTGTTGCTCACGCTTTGCGTGGTTGGTTTATTGGCACGTCTTGTCGAAGCCGAGATCGTGTCCCCTTATTACGGGATTCTCATCAACACGGGCATGGGTAACCCAACCGACCCGTTGTTATGATTCCTTGGGAATAGGCATGTTTTGAGGCCACGTAGGGGACGGTTGATATTCATCATCTTTATAAGGAGGCCGAGACCCGCCTTTCCCCTCTACGCTAATCCCTCTTCCTCCCACCTCGAGTTCCAACACCCAAGGTTTAACCAGTCGCTTCGAACCTCAGGCCATGTCCAGATCCAGCTTTCAAGACCGGTGGACGGCTTCCTCTGTCACTGAGGAGGATATCACGAAGCTCAGGCCGCGGAGATCCTTCACAGGCTTCCTCCACAAGGGCAGGTTATCCCTACTCCTAGACCTAATGAGAGGGTCATATTTGTCCCTCACTTCCTCCGGGGGCTAGGTTTTGCCCTTCTTCCCTTCGTTCGAGCGCTCATGTTTTACTACGGACTAGATTTCCATGATCTAGCTCTGGACTCCCTCCTTCACATCTCATCATTCATTATCGTATGTGAGACTTTCCTCTGTATCTCCCCACACTTCAGCTTATGTCTCAAGACCTTCGATGAAAGGCTGAAGATAATGGACGGGAGACACACGTAGTGCGGAGGTGCTTTGCCAAGCAAATCGGCCAACGTCGTGCGGCCAAAGGGTTCCTTCACTGCAACTTCCGGCCTATGGCAACGGGAGTGGTTTTACATCACGGAGCCCCGTGGTACCAAGTGGGCGACTTCACCTGCCTTTTGATCCGGCCCTCTGCCACAGCTTGCATCGTGGATCAACAAGGGGCTGGATTGGGGATCACTAGATGAAGTTCAAATACCGCAAAGTCGCATTCGAGACCTTATCAAGAAGGACATCGATCTCATCAAGGTAATCCAAGTTATGCTAGTCCATCGGGTCTTGCCAAGCCAGCGCCGACCTCTCCATATGTGGGAATTCAATACGGAAGGACCGCGAACCATTCAACGCTTCTTCGGCACAACGCTCGAAGGGATGTATGAACTATTCGTCGGTTCACAAAAAAGGTGTCCGGACACCACAGAGGACGCATGCCTCGACTGCAACCGTCCGGATTGCCCGGTAAGTACTCAATTTGCAAACACGTTTTTAATTTAAGTTTCTCATAACAAAACTTAGAAAACCATACTCATCGGACCCAGTGTTAACCAGGATGCTGGCTCCTACACCCTATCAAGTGCCGTCGAGGGAAGAAAAGGAGAGGAGTGGAGAGGCCCAAAGTGGGCTTCATACCGAAGGCGCATCACGCACTGTATCCGGGGAAATCGGAACTCCCGTGTACGAATATGAACAGGGAGGAGAATCTGACATTCCCTCCCCCCACGGGTAGAAGAGAGCCGCCCCTGAAGACCTGAAGGTAGAGGCCTCCAAGCGAGGGAAGAAATCCCTATTAGGGGGCGTGGATTCGGGAGGCGATATTGCCGCACAGTGCCACAAGGGGGCCAACCTTTAGCCAAACCGTAATTGAACAAAGGTGCTTTAATAAGCATACCCCGTTCTTTTCTTGTTTGTGAGGGTATTATCTGAAACGTATGTTTGTGAGGGTATTATCTTCGTCCTTGGGGGATCTTCTTCCGGAGATGATGGAGAGAGAAACGCCGCCTCATACTTCCCCGCCCCATAAGGCGGATGACCCCGAGGTGTCGTCCCAGAGGATCTCTCCCGATCCGCGAAGGAGGACAAGGCCAGATGATGACTCTTCGGCCACCCGAGGTCCGGGGTGTTCGGCTCCTAGAAAGACCAACGACATAACCCCCAGACTGTCTGATATACAGCCGGGCACATGGACAGGTCTTCTGCGGCAAGCGCCTATCTCGAAGGAACATCGTACCTTAATGGGTACGGTGTTTGAGAGAATTTCGTCCGCAAAAGGCGGATTGAATGAAGCCTTTACGAGCCTGCTAAAACGCTTTGAGCTACGCAATGTGTACTATGTATAGATAGTAGCCTCTGAGACCCTGGTTGCCCTCCGAACGGGGCGATCAGAGGATCGAAAGATAAATAAGCTCAGGTAAATTTTGCTAATTTGTACACAGGCGGTTGCAGCCCCGGCCACTGCACGGGCTGCCGAATTTGCCGAACTGAAGTGACAACTCGATGTAGCAGATGGTGACATCACGCTCGTGAACAAGCGGCTTGACGAGGCGCCAGGTATGTCTTTTGGGCGGTCAGTGGGTATAAATAGGAGCATGATGTTGGAATTTATAATATGCTTGAGTGTAGATGGTGCTGTCGCCATGGAGACCCTTTGGGCTGAGCTTGCCCGGGTCAAGGAGCAAGCCAGGATAAGCAACGCGGCTGTCGAGAAGGCAGTTGGTGAATTAAAAGCCGAACAGGCTGCTCATCGCCTGAGTGAGGAGAAAATATCCAACATGGCGCGTGAGCTAAGGGATGCCGCTAGCCAATATGCACTTCTCGAGAAAGAGACCAAAGAAAAAACAGCTGACCTTGAGAAGGCCTTACAAGCGGCAAAGGAAACCCGGTCCGAGGCCAGAGCGGCATGGGAGGAGATCTGGCAAGCCGGGGAGATCATGGCCGGGAAGCCCTTTTTATTACGAACTATGTTCGGCGATCTGAAGTATGCCCCGCTTGATCAAATGTGGAGTTCTCCAGACGCATATTTGGACTTGTCGAAGAGTGCTGCTGATGCGACGTAGTTTTTCCAGGCCCAAGAAGGCCATGAAGCGGAACGGCTTTTCTGGTCGCAGTTTAGCATGCCAAGGCGTCCGCTGCTGTTGAATGAACAGATGGCCGAATGGGCCGAGCTCCACAAGATATCCGAACTTGCCATGAAGGCTATCGTGGACCGGCTGTGGCCTGGGGGACCAACTGCGAATAGTTATTTTGGTTTAATGCAGCAACTTGTTTGTGCGGTGTCACATATCGACGCTGTCAAGAGGTCAACGTGCATAGAAGGTGCACGGATGGCCCTTGCCCATGTGAAGACGTATTGCGCGAAGATGAAGGCCACCGATATTGCGACAGGGGGTCCACCCGGGGGTCAGGACACACCAGATCAATATTTTGAAGAAGTCTTGGTGGGTGCCCGCTTGATAGAGGGTCAGTGCTCGAAGAATATTATGTTGGAGTAACGTGTATCAGAATTGTAAAAACAATGCTTATGATAATGAAGGTTGTGTTTATACTTTTGCCCACAAAGTATTTTAGTGCCTTCTGTGCAGCCATTTATGTGTATATGTATATAACCGGAAAGTTTGTAGTCGTCGGCTTCGGCCCCCTCGTGTATAACGCGAGGGTGTTCGGAAAAGCACTTGATCACACTTGACCCAACGTCTTGGTCCGTTAAGGAGGTGTTTAGTGCGGCGAGCTAGGCAATCGGACTATAGAGCTTTAACACATTCACTTAGCCATAGAAGTTTGATTGTGGGGCTACTATATAGCCCCTGGTATGTCCGCGTTTCTCCGAATAAGGTGCGTTTACATACGTGAAGGGGAAACTGGTACTTCGTTAATACGGAGGAATCGTGAAGATTCCGCTGAGTCATCGAGTGGTTGACCAGCTCTCGCCTTATCATGACAGTCAGTTTTCGGCTTCTCTACTGAGGTGCTCGTCCGGATGAACCAGGGCACAATCGTAGCAATTCTCCCTTGGCCACCTTAGCCAATAGAACGGAATGTACGGCAGCAAACACAGGAGCCGGGCAAACCCAACTATTGACCAAAGACATGATTCGGAGCTGATGCATATAAGGCCAAAACTCGCGACGTCGAACACTCCTGAAGGTATATGGACTTTTCAGTATATACCGGGCTAGGTATAGCCCCCGGTAATGAACCCTGAGTTCAAGGAACGTGCTACGACCCGACGTGAGGAAATAGCACCTGTGGTGAGAGCATAGTTCTCAAAGCACACTGCTGGCTGCTTCTAGAACATCGAGTTTAGTACGGCGAATAGTAAGTTCGCAAATACTGTCGATATCTTGGGCGCTTTATATGCCAGGAGGGTATGAAACAACAAGAGATAATAAAAAATGTTTACACAGGGTCTTAATCTAAACAGAAACCTTGAAACGGGGCCCTGCTGCACGTCTGCGCCATTGTCTCGGTTGTGCAGTGTCCTTGAAGGGTATATCATGATGGCCTATCTATAAAAAAAAGAACCAGGTGAAAGAATCTGGAATGGTCGTGGGTATAGTTTGTTGGTTTTGATGAACCATGAACTGTAGCTTCTTGAGTCCGAATAGGGTCAAGCCGGACTATAGACTTCTAATGTGCAGGGTGCCCCCAGCGCCACCCAAGGAATTTTGAGTGTATATTTATGTATACGGGAAAACATGTACAGACTTCTTATGGGGCGATCTATGGGGGAAGGGCTGCTAAATAAGCTCAGGTTTATCTGAGCTTTTGCACGTAGATGTGCGCCGAACACGTTTAGCTGTATCCGCGGTCGTGAGGACCGATGAGCTGTTCGGCTTGAAAAGGCCGCTTTGTGCTTCGGCTACTAGAGCCGCCGCGTATTCTTCTGTATGAAGAGAATGCTCTGTGTTTCTGCTCACCGTGGTAATGCCACACGGTCCAGGCATCTTGAGTTTAAGATAAGCATAGTGCGGGGCTGCATTGAAATGGGTGAACGTCATTCGTCCGAGTAGTGCGTGATAGCCACTTCATAATGGACCAATGTCGTTCGTTCGCTTCGAAAGTTATCGGGAGAGCCAAAGACGATGTCCAATGTTAGGGTGCCCGTGCAGCGGGCCTCTACGCCTGGTATTACTCCTTTAAAGGTAGTGCTGCTTTGCTTGATTCTTGATGGGTCTATCCCCATCTTGCGGACAATGTCCTGATATATCAGATTGAGACTACTGTCGCCGTCCATAAGGACTCGGGTGAGGTGGTATCCGTCAATTATTGGGTCGAGCACTAAGGCAGCCGAGCACCCGTGATGGATACTAGTCGGATGATACCTGCGATCGAAGGTGATCGGACAGGCCGACCATGGGTTGAAATTGGGGGCGACATGCTCTATAGCATATATGTCTCGGAGTGCGCGTTTGCGCTCCCTCTTTGAGATATGAGTGACCTAAATCATGTTCATTGTTTTGACCTTCGGTGGGAATTTCTTCTATCCCCCCATATTCGGCTGGTGAGATTCGTACTTGTCTTCGCTTTGCGGTCCCTTCCCTTTGTGTTCGGCGTTGAGCTTGCCGGCCTGCTTGAAGACCCAACATTCTCTGTTGGTATGATTGGCTAGTTTGTCGGGGGTGCCATGAATCTGGCAGGACCTTTCTAGAATTTGATCTAGGCTAGATGGACCATCTCTACTGCCATTAAGTGACCTTTTCCGTTGACCGGTTCTGGAGCCCCTGAATCCGGCGTTTACCGCTGTATTGTCAGGGCTTTCTTCGTTGTCCTGACATTTGTTTTTATTGCATCGTGGCTTTCCATTGCCATTCCTGACTTCGGATGTGCCAGGGTCGCTGGTGTTGCTACGGGCCAACCAGTTGTCCTCTCCCGCACAAAAGCGGGTCATGACTGTAGTTAAGGCTGCCATTGACCTTGGCTTTTCCTTGCCTAGGGGTCTGGCTAGCCATTTGTCTTGGACACTGTGTTTGAAAGCTGCTAAGGCTTCGGCGTCCGGATAGTCGACGATTTGGTTCTTCTTAGTGAGAGATCGGTTCCAAAGCTTACGGGCTGACTCTCCAGGTTGTTGGGTTATGTGACTTAGATGGTTTGCATCCGGAGGTCGGGCATAGGTCCCTTGGAAATTTGCACTGAAAGCACCCTCAAGTTCTTCCCAGCTTCCGATGGAGTTTTCAGGGAGGCTTTTCAGCCAGTGCCGAGCTGGTCCTTTTAGCTTGAGGGGCAGGTATTTGATGGCGTGGAGATTGTCTCCGCGAGCCATGTGGATGTGAAGAATAAAGTCTTCTATCTAGACCGCAGGGTCTATCGTTTTGTTATATGCCTCGATATTCACGGGTTGGAACCGTTCTGGAAATTCATGATCCAGCACCTCATCGGTGAAGAACAGGGGGTGTGCGGCACCCCTGTATTTGGCTATGTCACGACGTGGGTCCGGCGGTTGTACTGTTCGGTGCTGGTTCCGAACTGGTAAGTGACCGGAGTATTTGGTTTGATGGTCCCAATCCTGTGCGGGAACACATTCCCTAGATCCATAAATGGACCTGGTTCTACCAGCCCTTTTATCCAGGTCTTCACGCAAATCATGTATCCTGTTCTGGGTTGCGACCACCTTTCCTTTATGTGGAGGGGGTGCGTTTTTCTGTGTGGTGTCGTTAGCCGCTCTGTCTCGACCACGAGGTGGTCGGCCTTGTTGATCGGTTGTATTGTTATTCGGCAGTATGGGCGCAATAGCATCGTCGTCGAATTCGGGTAGCAGTTTGCGTTTGGGGTGGCCCTTTATTTGGTGATTGCCGCTATATTTTATCCTCAACTGGGTCCTTTTTGTCATCGCCATTGTCTTCTTTGGGTGTATCCACCATGTATATGTCGTATGAGGAGGTGGCTGTCCAGCGCCCTATGGGCGGTGGTTCCTGTTCATCTCCGGCGTCGTCGTCCAACCATCAATGTCTTCGCAGTCGAAATCAAGCATGTCGGTCAGATCGTCGACAGTGGCTATCAAGTGGGTGGTGTCGGATGTGGGGTTCCGTAAAACCCTTAAGGTTCAAACTCTAGGGTGCGCGTGAAAATCTTCCCGCTACAAATCCACGTCCAAACGCCTCGCGAGAATCTAAGCTAAACGATGAACAACACGAGGGACACAAGATTTATACTGGTTCGGGCCACCATTGTTGTGTAATACCCTACTCCAGTGTGTGGTGTGGTGGATTGCCTCAGTGGCTGATAATGAACAGTACAAGGGGAAGAACAGCCTCGCGAGAGGTGTTCCTGAGCTGGTCCCCGTTGGCTCGGTGAGAACTCGATGCCTTCCTACTGTGGTGGCTATCTCTATATATAGAGGCCCTGGTCCTCTCCCCAAATATTGAGCGGGAAGGGCGCCAACAATGGCCATTTTGAAGGGGAACATCTAGTACAAGCTATCCTGACTAAAGTTGGTCTTCGGCTGCCAAAGGCACTAGCGATGACGCCGTCTTGGGCTCCACAGTGACCTCCATCCTGCCGCTCTGCCAGTCTTCATCTTGTTGCACCGAAATGGTAACCTTTGCCTGATGCCTCGGTACTCCGCGCCTGTGCTTGCCCCCTTTGCACCAAAGAGGAAACAAGGACACTGCGGAGGCCGGCGCCCGCCTGGTCTTGATCGTCACGGCTTGCATCACGAGCACCTCGCGAGGTACCCTTGCCTTGATCTCTCCGCCTCCTCGCGAGCCTGCCTGGTGAGGTCGCTCCTGAGGAAGCCTTGCGTCGTCCGCCCCGTGAGGCTTGGCCCCTCGCGAGGGTCTTGAGTTTGCGTTGATGAAGATGGGTCGTACTGGGCCACCACTTGAGCCACGCCATAGGCCGCAGGCAGGCAAGTCTGGGGACCCCCGTTCCTAGGACGCTGACAGTAGCCCGTGGGCCAAGGCGTGCTAGGACTTGGCTTAGCAGAGAAGCGAAGGGGCAAGTGCGGAACGCCATGGGCCCCAACAGCCTGCTGCCTTGGGCGCCGCGTGGCAGTTGATTGGACGTGGGCGTCTCCACTTCCCCATGCTGCCTCGGAAACTGCCCGACTGACAAAAAGGCTGGCCCGGGGCTAGGCTTACTTTCATTACTCTCATCCGCCTTGCTTCAAATCCCCTTTCTTGCTCTTTGCCCTCCTGCTTCTGAAATATCCAGCTCTGCCTCATCCTTTCATCTCCGGCGAGCAATGGCGCCCCGCAAGACCGCGGCCGGGGCTCCACCGGCCTGGTACTCGCCGACTCTGGATCCTCCAAACATGACGGAGAAGAATCACGCCCTCACGCGCTAGATGGCGGCGACGCAGGGCAACGATATGGGGGAGACTGCGCTCCGGTCGGCTCCGCCGAGCCGGAGGACAAGGGGAGCACCTTCTACCCCCTCTTCATCAGCGCCATCATCGTTGGTCTGGTGCCTTCTTTTTCTGAGTTCTTCCTTGCTGTCCTCCGCCAATATCAGCTGCATGCTCTGCATCTCCACCCCAACTCCGTTCTCCTCCTATCGACCTTCGCCTACTACTGCGAGGCACACGTCAGGGTGATGCCCTCTGTGGCCTTACTGGCAACAATATCTCGGCGTGTGCAGGCTTTGTCGCGTACTCCAAGGCCAACGTGATCTCGAAGGCCGGGAAGAGGGCCGACAGCTTCCGGAGGAAGTGGGTCATGGTGGACGCCAGATGCAACAACTCCCTGCTGGAGCTGCCCATGGAGCAGGCACAGGCCATCGAGGCGTGGTCTCGCGCAAAGCTCGATGACCGGCGGGTGAAGCTAGTGCTGGAGAAGATGAATGCTGACCTGAGGCCGGGCAACCTGAGGGCAGCGAAGCTGACCGGGGCCACACTCCTGAGGGAGTTCCTGTCGCACCAGGTGGCCCCTCTTCAGGCGCACTCGTGCGTGCTGTGGAGGCTCGAGGATGCGGACATCGTCCTCCACCTGAGCTCGGATGCCCTGGCTGACGAGGATATGACCGCAGCCCTCCGCTTCCTAGTCGGGGAGGACGTGGCAAGCCCGGAGGGTGCTCCGGTCCCCTTGTTCCTTCGGGACGAATGGGAGCGGGTGGTCGACACCATGCCCACCTTCGACGGGGTCGGTTTGGTGCCGGCGGAGGCCCCTGAGGGCCAGGCGGCGACGGTGATGGTGTACTTGTCCTCTGATGATTCCGGTGGGGGAGAGGAGGAAGATGAAGAGGAGGAGGAGGAGCGTGACTCGGAGGCGACCATCGAGAGGATGGGGGAGACTTCCCCCTGGCGCAGGTCCAGCGCCCTCTGCTCCATGACGGATGACGATGAGGCCGGTGCAAGGCGAGGGGGACAGGATCAGCCCTTGATCCCGAAGAAGGATAGGTTGGGGCTGATCTCCCGAGGGTCTACTCCAGCCCTGGTGCTGCCCGAAGCCAGCTCTAGCCCTTCTGGTCCGCCTTGCTCTGCCGCTGGGCCTCCCGAGGCTGAGCCCCGTAAGAGGCTTTCAGGCTTCAAGCTCGGCCGGAGGCCGTGGGACCCCGAGGCAGCTGAGCAGTAAGTACTCGAACTCTGCTTTGCCCCTGTTTTTGATGTCGAGGCCTGACATCCCTTATTTGAGTAGGTCACCACCTCTGGCGAAGAGGCTGAAGGGAGACACGACGACCCCATTTGGGGCGGGCTCACCTGCCGTGGCCGCGCCTTCACTCGCGGGAAAGGGAGGCAGCAGGGCTCGCACTTCCCCTGCCAGATTGTCGTCGCGAGGCCAGGAGGGATGCCCTGGCAGGGAGCCAGCCTCCGTGGCCCCGCTGATTCTTGAGGCGCCTGTGCTTGATGCTGTCGCCGAAGTTGTCAAGGCTCAGGAGGTCCCTGCCTCCCAAGCTGTGATCATGCTGCCGTCTTCCCCTCCTACTCCGCCAGTTCCCGTCTCATCTGCCTCCTCCAATGCCTTGGACCCGGCTGCGGAGGAGCTGAGTCGGCTGCGAGAGGATCTACGGGGCACCGACCCCCGTCTGGTGGCCGGGCACCTGGAGCTGGTCTCCGGTTGGGTTCGCTCTAACACCTCCGTCCGAGCGGCGCTGAGCCAGGCTTTGACGGCTTCCGAGGAGGAGAAACAAGCCACCTCCCAGGCCATAGCCGCTCGCGACGCGGCATTGAAGGATGCTTCAACTATCAAGGGCCACTGCAAGACGCTCGAGGGTGAGCTGCAAGGGCTGCGTGATGAGCTCGCCAAGGAGGTTCGCGATTGTCAGGCGAAGGAGGAGGAGATGAAGGCTCGGGAGGCTGCCGTCAAGGACCGCGATGCTGAACTCTCAGCGGACCGTGGTGGGCTGAAGACGCTGGAGCAGACACTGAAAGCGGAGAGGGTTGAGCTGGACGCCAAGGCGAAGGTCTTGGTCGAGGACCGCGCGGCCTTCACGCGTTATGAGGAGAGGGCTCGCACGGCGCTGAAGACGCTTTAGAAAGAGGGCCTGGAGAAACCGCTGGCCGTAGCCACGGAAGGCCCCGCCAAGCTGGTTCCCTTGTCAAGGCGCTTGAGGAGGTCGTGACCGGCATCGGCCCCATGGCCGAAGTTGAGGCTCGCGTCCTTTCCTCCGCAGCGCTGACGCGGATCGTCAGCCACGTCTACCTTCGCAACCCCGACGCCAACCTTGACGACCTGCTGGAGCCTGTGGATGCCAAGCGCTCCGCCGCTGCTACCGAGGCCGTGAAGGGCCGAGCGGAGGCCTTGATGGGGAAGTTCCGCGCCTTCAACACCGCGCCCAAGCGAGGCGCTGCTGGCTCCGCGGCCTCGGGAGGTGGAGCTGACAAGCGCGACTCCACCATGAGCGGCGGCGCGGCCCAGGGGTGATCTTCGCGCGGCTTCTTTCCTGCTTTGATTCCTGCAACATGCACCGTGCCTCCTGGAGGCGTTTAAAATTGTGTTTGGTATTGTGAGAACAATTTATGGTCTGTAATATTTGCTTCTGAATTTGCTAGATTTTGCGGTTTCCTTCCTATTTGCTTGTGTTCTACGTCGCCAGGGCCCGGCCCCGCGCATACCTCAGCCGTCATTAGCCCCGACCGGATCACCAGGACGGGACTAAGGAGTGAGGGGCTACGTGGAAAGTTAGGCTCCTGAGTCGCGATGCTCAGGAGTCCCCCTTGACATGCAAACAGCAAATAGGGAGGGGGTGTTGGAGAGGATCTGTCGTTGTACGTCGGCAGGGCCGGCCCCGCGCATACCTCGACCGCTGTTAGCCTTTCAGAACTGAGGAGTGAGGGGCTACGTGACCAGTTAGGCTCCTGAGTGGCGATGCTCAGGAGTCCCCCCTTGACGCTTAAATGGTCTTCATACCTCGGCTCTGCTCGGGGAAGGGCGCGCGACGACCAGGTCCGAGGGACCTGGCTAGGTGTTGTGCGCTCGGGCGTGACCCGGGCGCAGCCCCCATGCCCAACTCCCTCGCGCGGCACTCCCGAGGGGAGGCATTGCGATGAGGCCAGACATTGAGCTCTGGGCTCCCTGAGGTTGATGCAGCCGTGGGCTGCCCTCAGTTGTTTATACGGGCATAGCCGCTCCTCGGCAGTGTCGTCAGCCAGCGCAGAGCATGGTGCTTCCACTGGTACGTGGGAGAGGACTCCCCTACGGGAGGAGCCCCCAGGGCGTGTACAGCCCCGCCCTGACACATGGCCGACACGGTAGGGCTAGACGAGGTGTATCTGGGCACTTGTGAGCCAGCGCGGGACTCACGAGGCCCTACCTCAAGGCGGGAGTACCAAAGCATCACGCAAAGGTTGCCATTTCAGTGCAACAAGACCAAGACCAGCAGAGCGGCAAGATGGAGGTCAACGTGGAGCCCAAGACGGCGTCATCGCCAGCGCCTTTGGCAGCCGAAGACCAACTTTAGTCAGGATAACCTGTACTAGATGTTCCCCTTCAAAATGGCCATTGTTGGTGCCCTTCCCGCTCAATATTTGGGAAGAGGACCAGGACCTCTATAAATAGGACTAGCCACCACATAGGAAGAGAGGACAGATCGAGCGCTCACTAGACCTAGAGGCAATCGAACTTACCCAAGCAGTTCATCGCACCAGCTCAAGAACACCTCTTGTGAGATTGTTCATCCTTTGTACTGTTCATCATCAGCCCCTGAGGCAATCCACCACACCACACACTGGAGTAGGGTATTAGACCACAACGGTGGCTCGAACCAGTATAAATCTTGTGTCCCTCGTGTTGTTCTTTGTTTTAGCTTAGATTCTCGCGAGGCGATCAGACATGAATCGGTAGGGGGAAGATCTTCACGCGCACCCCAGAGTTCAAACCTTAAGGGTCTGCCGGAACCCAACATCCGACATTTGGCGCGCCAGGTAGGGGTGCGCCGGAATCTTTCTTCCGCTGTTTCGCGTTCGATCTTCCATCATGTCCATGGCTGATGCTCGTCGGGCTCGCACCGAGCGTCGGGCCGCTCTCGCCGCCCGTGTCGCCTAGATGACCCCTGTTGGTGGGTGTCCCCATCGTTTCCTGTCACTTGCCGCCAACACCGCCATCGGCCCAGCGGGGAATGATCAGCAGGCCTCGTCGCTGCATCCTTCGGTGCGGCGGGAAGGCCGCACCGCCACCCCGTCGCTGACTCCAGCTGGTTCGTCATCCCACGCCCGACACGCCCTCACGGACGCGCACGCCCTGTTGCTCCTGGCGCGTGAGCTACTGCACTACCGTCCCATCGATGTCCTCTACGAGGACTGGCTCGCCCGCATCACCGAGCTCGTCAGCGCCGTAGGGGGCTCCCCTGCGTCGTCCCTCTCGCTGTGTCGCCCTCCGTCCTGCGCAAGAGGCGCAGGTTAGGAGGTGCCTCCGCCACCTCCTCCCCAAGAAGGTGCCCTGGCTCCAAGGCGCGCGGCCCCAGTACGAGATCCACCGCGTCTGGCGCCCGCGCGACAAGAAAGGAGATGCCAAGAAATCCCTTGTTCCCTAGAAGGTGCACGCGTGCTCCCAGCACCGGTGCGCCACGACCGCGTCCCTGCGCTGCCACGTCAAGACCCTGCGCTTCTCCAAGCAGTGGTGCGTGGGAATCCCTAGGAGCAAGCCCAGCTTCAGCAGAGAGCTCCGGTGGCCACTGCAGGCTGCCGCGCCTTCACAACCGAGCTGCACAGTGTTGCCTAGCCAGGCAATTTCAAACCTGACCTTCCTCCTCGCTACGACGGCACTGCCGACCCCACAGAGTTCCTACAGCTCTACGAGCTGGGCATCGAAGCAGCCAACAGAGAGGAAAAGGTCATGGTGAACTAGTTTCCCATGGCACTCAAGGACGGCGCCCGCACCTGGCTCCTAAACCTGGCTCCCGGCACGATCTCCTCCTGGGACGAGATGCGCACTTGCTTCATCGCCAACTTCCAAGGCACTCGCGATCGTCTGGCCACCAGGTGACTGCGCTGCATCAAGCAAAGAGCCGGAGAGACCTTGGAGAAGTACATCCAGCGCTTCAACAACGCTCGCCTCAAGATTCCCAGGGTGACCGAGGAGGCCATCATCTCGTCGTTCACTGATGGCGTATGCGACGTCAAGATGAAGGAGGAGCTGGCGATCCATGAAGATTTGTGTACGTCAGTAGAGCTGTTCAACCTGGCGACCAAGTGCACTAGGGCTGAGGAGGGACGCCTCTCTCTTCTTGAGCTCCCAGTAGCAGACCCAGAAGAGAAGAAAGCAAAGGCCAAGGATGTGAAGCACAGGGGAGCAGCTGTTCTCGCAGTAGAGCGGGACTTGAAGCGCGGCAGGGACCAGCCGGAGTCATCCAAGGGGCAGCCGGTACTGTGTGTACCACGATCTCCATACCCACAACACCAACGAATGCCAAGAGCTCAGGGCCGTGCAAGAAGGCCATGTCGGTCGATGCCCCGAGCGCAATGATCGGGGCTACTACCGAGCCGGAGCAAGAGGTGGAGGACGATGGGACGACCGTGGCCCTCGCCGAGGGTGGCGTGACCGGCCTCGCGGGGACCGCTGGCAAGACCAGCCTCGCGAGGGGGCTTGGAGGGATCAGCCTCGTGAGGAGTGCCTGCAGGGCAACACCAGACTTCCTCCTCTGCCACCACCACCAAGAAGGAATGAAGACCATCATCAGGACGAGGGGGCTGGGGCTTCTAGAAGCCACGTGCAATCGCTTGCATCTTGGGCAGTGCTCAGGCCCCAGCCTCTCAGCCTATCTTCAAGTAGTTTGCTCGCGAGGTGAATGCAGTCCTCCCCAAGCTTGAGGCCACGCGCCCTCTTAGGTAGTCCGCGTGCGCCATCACATTTAGCTCAGCGGATCAGCTCAAGTGCGCGGCAACTGCCGGTGTCCTCCCAACGCTCTGTTCCCAGTCATCAGCAATGTGCAAGTCACCAGGACCCTCATCGACGGCGGCGCAGGACTAAACGTCCTGTCCGTCGAGACGTTTAACAATCTCGAAGTGCCATATGATCAGCTTCAGCCAACCAAGCCTTTCTCAGGAGTCACTGAGGGTTCCACTATCCCGATAGGGCAGGTCCGCCTCCCTATCACCTTTCGACAGCGCAACAACTACCGCACCGAGCTCATTGACTTCGACATTGCCCACATTCGCCTGCCATACAATGCCATCCTCGGGTATCCATCCCTGGCCAAGTTCATGGCAGTGACTCACCATGGCTACAACGTCCTTAAGATCCCAGGAAGTGGCGGGGTCATCACGGTCCCCTGTGAAGAGAAGGAAGTGGCATGCTCCCTCGAGCGCGCCTTCCTAGCCGTGTCAATCGAGGACCCAGACAACAAGAGTGGAACCCTTCCTGAAGTAGCTCCCAAGAAGAAGGAGACATCACCTGGCTCAAGGCCTCAGGAGGCAGGCACCTCCGGAGGCACCACATCCGGACATGCGCCCATCCAAGGGCCACGCTCCGTCGCATAGGAAGGCGCGCCCGGCGCCCTCCTCGGGCAAGGCTCGGGGGCTTTCTCCTGTGGAGCCACTGACTTCCCAAGATCACGAGGGAGGCACTTGGGCACCACTTGGAGGCATGCTTCACAGCACGTTTCCCTTAGGAAGGCGTGAGGCAAGGAGGGCCCAACCCTGGGGAGTTCATCACCAAGTCGCTTAGGAATTGCAGGAATCGAGAGTCATGCGCGGCAACCGCCACCTGCCCAGCGTAGCTCCCCATCCAAGCGAGGATGGCGGGCTGCACGTCTACATCGACTACCCAGGGCACAATCAAGACGCGTGTCAGGAGTGCTTCTCGCCTTCACGCATGGGGCGTTGCATGGGTCCATTGAACAGCTACGTTCGCATGCTCTTCGGCCTGCCGAACACGGCTGCAGCCCTCCAGCGCCTTATGAGAAGCATTCTGGATGCTCAGGTGGCCAAGCATCGTGCGCTCCTGGAGGAAATGGAGATGTACCTCACCAAGCCGCCCGGACCTCCCGAGTCTCCCGAGGCTCGGAGCTCCGAGGGCCCGTGGGAATTGGCTTCTTCATCACGCACCGTCAGCTACTCTGACACTCGCTCTGCAATGGTATCAGGTGACTTCTTTCAAATTTCTTTTCAGCTGGGACCACCCTCGGGGCTGTATCATTCCCAGGTCGAGTGGGTCTGTCCCCGCGGCATGTATCCATTCTGCTTATGTCTTCAGCTTACCTTGTTGGGGGTGCCCCTCGGGCTGCATCATCCCCAAGCCGCTTGGGCGTGACCCAGTGGCGGTTGCCTTTCTCTGCATCTATCTAAGTTGATCTGCTTCTTCATGCTTAACCTGCTTATGATTATCATCTGCTGCCTACCACGGGCTTCTCCTCTCTCATGCAAAGCACTTGCACGTTAAATGGGGGGCGCCTGAGCATCATGACTCGGGAGCTCTTACTGGCTCTCCAGACCTCACCCCCTGGCCTTGACCCATGGCATCGCGACCTGTCATACCAGCGGCGGCTGACCTCGCTCGAGGGCCGGGACCTAAGGACGTAGATCATTTGCATTTTAACCACCTTGTAGGAACGTACCACCGACAAAGGCCCAGAGCAAGGCGCAACCCGCCTCGAGGTAGGGCCCCGTGAGTCCCGCGCTGGCTCATGGGTGCCCAGATACACCTCTCATAGCCCAACCGTGCCTGCCACGTGTCAGGGAGGGGGCTGTACACGCCTCGGGGGCTCCTCCCGGAGGGGAGCCCCCCTCCCATGTACCAGTGAAAGCACCATGCTCCGCGCTAGCTGAGAACACTGCCGAGGAGCGGCTATGCCCGTACACATATGGAAGCGCTATGCTCCGCGCTGGTGATAAACAACTGAGGGCAGCCCACGGCTGTATCAACCTCAGGGAGCCCAGAGCTCAGTGTCTAGCCTTATCGCAAAGCCTCCCCTCGGGCGTGCCGCGCGAGGGGGCTGGGCACGGGGGCTGCGCCTGGGCCACACCCGAGCACGTGCCATCCAGCCAGGTCCCTCGAACCTGGTCGTCGCGCGCCCCTCCCCGAGCGGAGCCAAGGTATGAAACTCGTTTGGGCGTCAAGGGGGACTCCTGAGCATCGCGACTCAGGAGCCTAACTGGTCACGTAGCCTCTCACTCCTTAGTTCGGAAAGGCTAATGGCTGTTGAGGTATGCGCGGGGCCGGGCCATGCCGACGTAGAACAATAAATCCTCTCTTCCACCACCTCCCTATTTGATGTTTGCATGTCAAGGGGGACGCCTGAGCATCACGACTCAGGAGCCTAACTTGTCACGTAGCCCCTCACTCCTTGGTCCCGTCCTGGTGATCCGGTCGGGGCTAACGGCGGCTGAGGTATGCGCGGGGCCGGGCCCTGCCGACGTAGAACACAAGCAAATAGTAAGGAAATCACAAAATCTAGCAAATCCATAAGCAAATATTACAGACCATAGATTGTTCTCACAATACCAGACACAAATTTAAACGCCTCCATGAGGCATGGTGCATGTTGCAGGAATCAAAGCAGGGAAAAGGCCGCGAGAAGATCACCCCTGGGCCATGCCACCGCTCGTGCTGGAGTCGCGCTTGTCAGCCCCACCCCCTGGAGCTGCGGAGCCGATAGCGCCTCGCTTGGGCACGGTGTTGAAGGCGCGGAACTTCGACGGCAAGGCCTCAGCTCGACCCTCGACGGCTTCGGCAGCAGCGACGGAGCGCTTGGTGTCCACGGGCTCCAGCAGGTCGTCAAGGTTGGCGCCGGGGTTGCGTGGGTAGACGTGGCTGAGGATCCGCATCAGCGCTGCGGAGGAAAGGACGCGAGCCTCGACTTCAACCATGGGGCCGATGCCGCTCACGACTTCTTCGAGCGCCTCGACGAGGAAGGGAACCAGCTTAGCGGTGCCTTCCTTGGCTCGGGCCAGCGGTTTCTCCAGGCCCCCGTCGTAGAGCGTTTTCAGCGCTATGCGGGCCCTCTCCTCATAGCGCGCGAAGGTCGCGCGGTCCTCGGGCAAGACCTTCGCCTCAGCATCCAGTTCGACCCTCTCCACCTTCAGCGCCTGCTCCAGCGTCTTCAGCCGATCGCGGTCAGCTGAGAGTTCGGCGTCGCGCTCCTTGACAACAGCCTCTCATGTCTTCATCTCCTCCTCCTTCACCTGGCGGTCATGAACCTCCTTGGAGAGCTCATCACGCAGCCCTTCCAGCTCGCCCTCCAGCTTCTCGCAGCGGCCCTTGACGGTTGAAGCATCCTTCAATGTTGCGTCGCGAGCGGCCATGGCCTGGGAGGTGGCTTGCTTCCCCTCCTCAGAAGTTGTGACAGCCTGGCTCAGCGCCGCTCGGACGGAGGCGTCAGAGCGAACCCATCTGGAGACCAACTCCAGGCGCTCGGCCATCACGCGGGGGTCCGCGCTCCGGAGATTCTCCCGCAGCCGACTCAGCTCGTCGGCGGCACGGTCCAAGTCAACGGAAGAAGTAGAGGAGACGGGAGCCGGCGGTGTAGGAGGAGAAGACGGCAGCGTGATCATAGCTTGGGAGGAAGGAACCTCCTGAGCCTTGGCCACTTCAGTGACAACAACAAGCATAGGCGCCTCTAGAGTCAGCGGGGCCATGGGGCTGAGTCCTCACCGGAGCGTCCCTGCTGACCTCGCGAGGATGATCGGGCAGGGGGCGTGCAGGCCCCGCTGCCTCCCTTTCCCGTGAGAGAAGACGCGACCATGGCTGAGGAGCCCGTCCCAGACGGGGTCGTCACGTCTCCCTTCAACCTCTTCGCCGCGGGTAGCAGCCTACCCAATAAAAGATGTCAAGCCTCGATAGCAAAAGACAGGAACGAGGCGGAATTCGAACACTTACTAATTGACTGCCGCGGGATCCCACGGACTCCGGCCATGCTTGAAGCCTGAAAGCCTCTTGCGAGGCTCAGCCTCGGGAGGCCCAGCCGCAGGGGAAGGCGCACCTGAAGGGCTAGAGCTGACTTCGTCCGATGCGAGGGCCGTGGTAGACCCTCAGGAGATTAGCCCAGACCTGTCCTTCCTGGGGACTAGGGGAGCGTCCTCCCCCTCTCGCCTGGCGCCGGCCTCGTCGTCGTCAGCATGGAGCGGAGGGTGCTGGACTTGCACCAAGGGTAAGTCTCCCCCGTCCCCTCGAAGGTCGCCTTCGAGTCATGATGGATGTCCTTGTCGTCATCTTCCTCTTCTCCCCCGCTGGAGTCGCCAGAGCACAAGTTCACTGTCGCCGTCGCGGCATGGCCCTCGGGATCCTCCGCTGGCACCAGACCCACCCCGTCGAAGGTGGGCATGGTGTCCACCACCAGCTTCCAGTCATCACGAAGGAACAAAGGGACCGGAGCATCCGCCAGGCCTGCCACTTCCTCTCCAACCAAGAAGCGGAGGGCCGCGGTCAAATCCTCGTCGTTCAGGGCATCCAAGCTCAGGCAGAGGACAACGTCAGCATCCGCGAGCCTCCACAGCAGGCGCGAGTGCGCCTGAAGAGGGGCCACCCGATGCGACAGGAACTCCCTCAAGAGTGAGGCCCGGTCAGCTTCGCCGCCCTCAGGCTGCCCGGCCTCAGGTTGGCGTTCATCTTATCCAGCACCAGCTTCGCCCGCCGATCATCAAGCTTCGCGCGGGACCACGCCTCAACGGCCTCAAGCTGCTTTGTGGGCAACTCCAGCAGGGGGTTGTGGCACCTGGCGTCCACCATGACCCACTTGCTCCGGAAGCCCTCGGCCCTCTTCCCTGCCTTCGAGATGGCGTTGGACTTGGAGTACGCGACAAAGCTCTCGCACGCGGAGATATTGCCGCCGGAGACCCGGAGGGAGAAGAAGTGGCGCAGCAAGGCCACAGAGGGTACCACCCCGACATGCGCCTCACAGTAGTAGGTGAAGATCGACAGGAGAAGGATGGAGTTGGGATGGATATGCAGAGCATGCAACTGATACTAGCGAAGAACGGCAAGGAAGAACTCAGAGAAGGGAGGAACCAGACCATCGAGAACGGCACTCATGAAGAAGGGGTAAAAGGTGCTCCCCTTGTCCTCTAGCCGGGCGGAGCCAAGCCAGAGCGCAGTCTCCCCCATCTCGTTGATTTGCGATGCTGCCATCTGCCGCGTGAGGGCAAGATTCCTCTTTGTCACGTTGGGAGAGACCAGGGCCGGCGGGTACCAGGCCGATGCAGCCTCAGTCGGGGTCTTGCGGGGAGCTATCGCTTGCCGGAGGAGAAAGAATGCGGCAAATTTGGAGATTTTGGAGGCAGGAGGACGAAGAGCCAGAAAGGGGATCTGGAGCAAGGAGAACGAGAGTAATGAAGGTAAGGCTAACCCCAGACCATCCTTTTGTCAGTCGAGGAGTTGCCAAGGCAGCGTGGGGAAGCGGAGACGCCTACATCCAATCAACTGCCACGTGGCGCCCAAGGCCGCCGGCTGATGGGGCCTGCGGCACTCCACACTTGCCCCTTCGCTTCTCCGCTAAGCCATTCCGAGCGCGCCTTGGGCCCGGGGACTACTGTCGGCGTTCTAGGAACGGGAGTCCCCAGACTTGCCTGCCTGCGGCCTGCGACATGGCTCGAGTGGTGGCCCAGTACGGCCCATCTTCATCAGCACAAGACTCAAGACCCTCGCGAGGGGCCAAGCCTCGCAGGGCGGACGACACAGGACTTCCTCAAGAACGGCCTCGCCAGACTGGCTCGCGAGGAGGCAGAGAGATCAAGGCAGGGTACCACGCGAGGTGCTCGTGACGCAAGCCATGACGATCGAGACAAGGCGGGCGCCACGCGGGTGCCGGCCTGCGCAGTGTCCTTGTTTCCTCTTTAGTGCAAAGGGGGAAAGCACAGGCGTGGAGTACCAAGGCATCAGGCAAAGGTTGCCATTTCGATTGTGAGACCAAGACCAGGAAGAGCGGCGGGATGGAGGTCACCGTGGAGCCAAGGCGGCGGCATCGCCATGCGCCTTTGGCAGCCGAAGACCAACTTTAGTCAGGATAACCTGTACTAGATGTTCCCCTTCAAAATGGCCATTGTTGGCGCCCTTCCCGCTCAATATTTGGGAAGAGGACCAGGACCTCTATAAATAGGACTAGCCACCACATAGGAAGAGAGGACAGATCGAGCGCTCACTAGACCTAGAGGCAATCGAACTTACCCAAGCAGTTCATCGCACCAGCTCAAGAACACCTCTTGTGAGATTGTTCATCCTTTGTCTGTTCATCATCAGCCCCGAGGCAATCCACCACACCACACACTGGAGTAGGGTATTACACCACAACGGTGGCCCGAACCAGTATAAATCTTGT
This sequence comes from Aegilops speltoides, assembly GCA_021437245.1. NCBI lineage: Eukaryota > Viridiplantae > Streptophyta > Magnoliopsida > Poales > Poaceae > Aegilops > Aegilops speltoides. The sequence goes on from CM038143.1 coordinate 254,206,791, forward strand.
GTCCCTCGTGTTGTTCATCGTTTTAGCTTAGATTCTCGTGAGGCGATCGGACGTGAATCCGTAGGGGGAAGATCTTCGTGCGCACCCCAGAGTTTGAAACTTAAGGGTCTGCCGGAACCCAACATCCGACACAATGAAAGCACCAATGTCGGTGTCAAAACTGGCGGATCTCGGGTAGGGGGTCACGAACTGTGCGTATAAGGCTAATGGTAACAAGAGGCAGGGGACACAATGTTTAACCAGGTTTGGGCCCTCTCGATGGAGGTAATACCCTACTTCCTGCTTGATTGATCATGATGATATGAGTATTACAAGAGTTGATCTACCACGAGATCGTATAGGCTAAACCCTAGGAGCTAGCCTATGATTATGATTGTTCTTGTCCTACAGACTAAACCCTCCAGTTTATATAGATACCGGAGGGGGCTAGGGTTACACAGAGTTTGTTACAGAGAAAGGAATCTTCATATCCTAACAGCCAAGCTTTCCTTCCATGCAAAGGAGAGTCCCATCCGGACACGGGCCGAAGTCTTCTATCTTGTATCTTGATAGTCCAACAGTCCGGCGTATGCATATAGTCCTGCTGTCTGAGGACCCCTTAATCCAGGACTCCCTCTCCCCCACTTATAATGGCGCCCGCGCCGCAGTTTAAAATCACCCCCGCACTACCCAGTATCGCTACAATCTTCTCTCTTCCTCTCCGATTCTCCTGTCTTCTACCTCCAACTAGCCTGACCTAACCGTACGCCATGCCGCATCATGATGGTCTGCCCTTAGTCTTCATGTTTCCTGAGGAAGACACCCCGCTTTGGGACGAGCTTGAATTGGCCTTGCAAAAGACGCCATGCCTGTCCACGCTCCCGTCACCCCAACTTCGCCAGCGCCCATCCCCGTGGCCTTGATGGGATGGGAGCCACACATGGTCACCGAGCTTGATGCCACGGGGTTCCACGAGGTCCCCGCCGACTTTCACGTGCCCATGCACCTACTAGCGCATGCGCCTGCGCGTGCACTAACGTGTGTGCCTGTGCCGGTTCCCGTGCACACGAATGTCTCCGACACGCCGTTGCCAGCGCCTGTCCCTGCACGGATGCCAGCGCCCCCATCAGGGGCATGGATGGCCGCCGTCGACCGCTTCCTTGCACCAAGCCTATCTCCTCCTCCCGCCAGTTGACTCACTCCTGGAGACCGAAGTCCAGAACATTCTGGCCTTCCTTGAAGCTAGGGCCAATGTCCAGGAGTACGCCTACAACGGCGCAAGACGCTACCATCACCGTCGTCGTCGGTCAGTGGCCCGACGACACATAGAGCACAGCAAAGGAGCCGCTTCCCACTTCAAGATGCCCCCGTCGCCGCCGCGTAATCTAAATTTGCCACGAAAAACGTTTGGATTTCCATGCTTGAAATCCGATCGTTTATCATTTCTGTTGATTTTAGATCGATCATCGTATGAATGTAAAGTCGGAATCAGTCTGAATGAAATCTATGGTTTGATCGATTGAATGTTCTACAAGAGCCGTGTCAAGTTAAATATAAAACGTCATTAAGCCACATGTATTCCTTCTAATCGCAAGCATTTCATATTAAATACCACATCAATTCCAAATATTTTCTTAGGGAAGTCAATTCCATATTAACGTGCATTGCAGGTACACACCGACCTATACTACTAGTACGTGAAATTGGTGCCGTAACTCGTGAACGTGTCCAGATATGGTCAACTGCACCATCACCCGCGAGTTCTTCATGTTTGCCCATGCGTCTAAACATAGAAGGGGAGGAGAGAGAGAGAGAGAGAGAGAGAGAGAGCAGACATGGAACCCACTAGTAAGTGAAGGCGAATAGTACGTGAACGAGCCAGTCCCACTAATGTACTAGAAATAATATTAAAACATGTTACCCATTGAATAGGCTATGGAAATATAACAACATTATATCAACAGAGGGGGGGTACAAAAACGTTCTTGTACTATGTTGCCTATTGACGTGCGGCTTGAAGGCCATGGTCGCATGTTTGATCCTCGTCCTTTTTAATTTGTCATTTATATATGGGTCCAAATTCGTTCCATGATAGGTGGGCCCCTTGGTGTGTAGTTTGTAGAACTTTAATTTGTAGGTTGAAATTTGTTCCATTACAGATGGACTATCGGTGTGTACTTTTGTAGCTAATTTGTACTCCCTCCATCCGGAAATACTTATCATCATGATGGATAAAAGGAGATGTATCTAGACGTATTTTAGTTCTAGATACATCTCTTTTTATCCATTTGATAAAAGTATTCGAGACGAAGTAATAATAAAAAGAAATTACAGATTTTTTTGCAAAAATACCATGGTGCGACGTTGAAGGTGAGAAAGGACTTGCGAGAGAGCGATGACCGAGGCAGGGGAAATCAATTGGGGGAGGTGCGGGGGTTGCAACGGTGTTTGGAGTAGTTGTGGGCTGAATGCTACGAAAATATAATCTAAACCCACTGGAATAAATGCCTTCACAAATTATCCAAGGTTGGAGTCCCCCTCGCAATGTAAATAGCTCCGGCTCTGTGAGGGATGGAGAGGTAGCTTCAATGTGTGGAAGATATGGCGTGAGAAAGCGAGGTCAACCGAGACACAAATAGATAGAGAGACAAAGTGAGTGTGGTCCGGCATTCGTTGAAAAGATATATATGCTTTGGAGAGATATTGTTCGATTGAGCTTTTGGCAAGGCTGACAGATGTAAGATAGAGCTTGAGAGATGATCCAGTCACAGACATGTAGCTATATTTTGTGTGTGGGAGGAAGCAAGGTCAATCGATTACATATATAAAGGCAGAGAGATTGAGCGAGTGTGGGTAGTTGTGCGATCAAAAGAGTGAGACGGGTTGGACAGAGTTACCTAGATAGACAATGTGCGTGAGAGAGTATACTATATGAATATATCAAATTGGTCTCAAACATGGAGATATATCGTTTGTGTCCGAGAAAGAGCAAGGTCAATCAAGCCATACAGAGAGGGAGAGAGAGAGATTGAGCGAGCGTGGCCCTCCATGAAGTCGAAAGAGTGGGAGCTACTTGGATGGACTGACCTAGATAGAGTGTGTCGAGAGTATAGAGTATGACGATTGAGGCCCGAAAAGGGAGATATGTCATTTGTGTGTGAAAGAAAGCAAGGTTAATCGAGACTTAGATAAAGAGAGAAAGATTGAGCGAGTGTGGCCCGCCGTGCAGAAGAAAGAGTGAGACAGTCTCGAGAGAGTGACGTAGATAGCCAATGTGCATGCGTGCGCATGAGAGGGGCCGTCTGCATAGGCAATGCATGTATCTAGCGAGGGAGGGTGGGAAGGAGAGAGAGAGAGAGAAAGAGAGAGAGAGAGAGAGAGAGCTCGGCATGGAGTGCCATGAAGGGTGTGTGAGGTAGATACATTTGGTAACAGAGTGGAAAAGGGGGTTGTGCAGTTGAGAGAGTTAGAGATTAAAACATGGAGAGAAAGAATGAACGTGTGTGGGGAACTGATAGCTTTCTAAGGTGGTTAGGAGAGGAAGATTGATCGATACAGGAAGTATGTAGCATGTGTGCCGAGGGAGGGTGAGCTAAAAACAACATTTGAATGTAGATAGTACGACACTTAATATCGATGTTTCAATTTAGTCTACATTGTAATGTTTTAATTGAGGACCATGCATATGGCTTCCATAATTATTTCGAATACGTGCCATACTAGGTTGGGAAAAGTTAAGATTGGCTCGATTGTTGTGCTATTTTGCAGGTCATATGTTTTAATCCATCCAAAGTTTTCTCACTACCATGGTCTTCACCATACACATATAAATTTGTGTATTTAAAAAGTAGTGTGGATACCATGAAATGCGAAATCCACGTTAGAATTGGAGATCAATTGTAGGCGCACCAGGCAGACCAGGGTCGTGTCGTGGTGGTCGCGTGTATCATACGGACGCTACCACCCAGCCACCCACCCCCTCCCTCCCTTCCACGTTTTAGATAGAAATATCTGGCAGCCCCAATTCCAGCCCTGCAAAATCTCCCTTCTCCACCATCCCCTACCATGCCCAAAGCACCCAAATCCCTAATTCGCGGCCAACCCAAGCAAAGTTTGAATCGCCCCTCGTCTCATCTCTTTCCCCACCTCTGTGCCGTACAACGACGACGAAGACGACGGTCGCGCTTCACCACCGCACTGGAGCGACCGCATCTATGCCCTCGTCCACATCACTGGGTGGTCCACCGACACGTAGGCTGCTGCAACCAACGTGCCTCACAGACACCGACTTCCACCGCATCAGGTGCGCTTCATAGACATCGTCTCCCACCTCACCGGGGCTACTTCACCGAGCACATTGTCGCACCTCCGCCATCGAGGCCGTTGGGGCTTCACTAACGGTCTCGTCCACCGCATCATAGTGGTGTGCTACTACTCAAGATCTGCATCCGTGCACGGCCAGCAAATGCCAGCGCATCACCCTCAACGGCTCTGAAGTGACCCGCACTCTATCTAGGCGAGCATGCCCAAACGCTGGCCCGAACTAGGTATCCACATATCACTCCCTAGTGCACTATTCCGATGATGTATGGATATCCTTTCACTGCTCCCTTAGCTTACATGCCTATGCAACTCTGACTTTTACTCTTATTTCTTCTGGAGATATCATCTGAAACAATCAAAACCATTTTTTAGCAAAGCATGACGGTGCTACAGGATCTGGTACACATCCTGCACACCGGCATAACCTTGTAAGTACATGTCCTCTGGTAAATCAGCAAGGTCGACTCCTCTTATTTGATCAACCATTCGCCGTGTAAAAAATGCAGAGGGGGATGCAAGGAGCACAAGGCTTGCACATCCAAGCAACTGGTAACATGGACTTGTATATGGAACATCCCAAGCGCAAGCAGAGCTGCCATGAGCCTGTACAACGAGCTAGCATAAGTCCCCACATTTCATTTAATTCCTACTAGCCTGCGTGTATGATTTGTGTGTAGTGGTGGATCCACGAATTCAAGTTACCAGGGAGAAAATTTCACTTAAAAATACGAAGGCACTTGCACTCCGGAAATCAACATAACTTGAGAAATGTGAAGCTACATGCACTTCGAAAAGCAGCTTCTGATCCAAAGTAATTCCCGATTATAAAAACACTAAATGATGTAAGCAACAAAAAACACAAAATGCAACATGGTGTACAAGGACTACTAACATGGTATGTACCTACTTGAATTATTCGTTCTCTGGATGAAAATATCGAAGTGTAATTGCACCTATAACCAGTGCGCAAACTGCATATAAATATATCTATCCCGCACAAGTATGCCAATAGTTTCAAACAACAGATTAGAAAAGTATTTATGCTACGTTGTCATGATACGGGCACTTTCTGGCAGATGGCCTCAACGTTTCCTCAAGCGATGAAAATGTACTATAATTTGCTTGTCATCAATGCCTACAAATCTCTATGTCCCTGTCAACATAGCATATCATCATTAGACACTAAATCATTCAATGGGAGCTTGCAAAATGCTTGCATTAGATCCCTCATTAGACACTACATGTTCATCACCAGCAGTATGTAAAATGTTTGCATCAAATACTTCATCAACAGTCTGTCCATTAGACACTTCAGGCTCAAGAACAACATGAGCTTGTACGTTTGCACCGGAAACTTAATGGGATACATCAGGTTCAATCAATTCATTATTGATTGGGGGAGCTATAATATAAGCATAAATTAGTTTCATTTTCTCATAGATGCCCTACATACAAGCAGTTTTACAACACAGTCAGGTTTAACTATTGGCTAGAAATTGAAAAGTTGAATTAGATATAATCAGGGATGTGATGTACCTGCTCGTTGCGCATGCTACTCTTGCAAGCTGCAACTGTCTGTTTGCGCAAGCTCGATGCCATGCCCGTGCTGCCGCTGCTGCCTCCCACGCAGGCTACACCCAGGGTTGGATCTTCATCTTCTTGTTCTTCCATTCTCTTGAAGCCCGGCGACCGGCGTCCAACGAGGGCGTGAGGAAGTGTTGTGTCGGTCTATCCTGCGGCGGCTAGGTTAGGAGCAAACCAGATTGGAGGCTGGAGCAAACAAATTGCAATTTTTCCTGCTGTCGATCGATATGGGAGGCACTGGTTTGGGCCATGAGCATGCTATAGGGCCTGCCTTGCACTTATGTTATTGGCCCATCCACATTGAAACATTTTTCTTCATTTTTTACATTGCAGGCTTGTGCGTTGGGATGAACAAAACTAACCTGGGCCAACCAGGACGACTAAAACTAGGTGCACACTTTCCAACCACCCAAGGTGGCCGCCCATACCAGCCCCTACGGTGGCATCGTCCCTTTTTGCGTGTATGATTGGTGTAGTGAAAAATATTCTAGTGGCGCTTTTGGTTTACCCACAGAATGGTTGAATTCCTTGTTTCTATGAACTGAGTTCGCCGATAATGTGAAGGATGCCAGTCTTTTCATCCTATTTTAGATTGCTTAGATCTCGATATGCCAAATGTAATCGCATGAAATATGCAGTAAAAGCCAGTGTGATGTGTGTGGCTACAACTAGTCTGTAACCCTCATATAACATATCAAAGACGCACCATCTTATTAGATTAACCATTGGACTTACCAATGCAGCCTGGGAAGAAAGAAGTATTGGGATTGCGTATCCAAGCAATTGATTTCATGGACTAATTGTCAAAACCGGCGGAACTCGGGTAGGGGGTCCCGAACTGTGCGTCTAAGGTTGATGGTAACAGGAGATGGGGGACACGATGTTTACCCCGGTTCGGGCCCTCTCTATGGAGGTAATACCCTACTTCCTTCTTGATTGATCTTGATGAATATGAGTATTACAAGAGTTGATCTACCACGTGATCATAATGGCTAGAACCCGAGAAGTCTAGCCTGTGATTATTATTGTTGTTGTCGCTATGGACTAAACCCTCAGGTTTATATAGACACCGAAGGGGGCTAGGGTTACACAAGGTCGGTTACAGGGAAAGGAATCTTCATATATGAATCGCCAAGCTTGCCTTCCACGCAAAGGAGAGTCCCATCCGGACACGGGAAGAAGTCTTCTATATTGTATCTTCATAGCCCAATATTACGACCCACGTATATAGTCCGGCTGTCCTAGTACCCACTAATCTAGGACTCCCTGAGTAGCCCCTGAACCAGGCTTCAATGAAGATGAGTCCAGCGCGTAGATTGTCTTCGGCATTGCAAGGTGGGTTCCTTCTCCGTTTACTCCATAATAGTCTTCGGACACTGAAAACGTGTCCGGCTCTGCAAAACAAATACCACACACAACCGTAGAGAGTACAATATTCCACGAGTCCAATCCGCTGACAACTTTTTGTAGCATGACATCATACCACTGCTCGGTCATTATTCGAACCGTTTTTAGCCTGCCGCTCCATATTTCGAGGTGTGGTTTTATTGTCACCTCTTGTCAAAGCAGAGATCGTGTCCCCTTATCACGGGATTCTCATCAATACAGGCATGGGTAACCCAACCGTGTCATCAGCACGGCCTTTGGGGAATAGGCAACTTTTAAGGCGAGTGGGGAGGCGCAGAATATTCACTGCCTTTATAAAGGGATAAGGACTCACCCTTTCTCACCCACGCCTTCTCCTTCCTCTGCCCATCCATTCTCGAGCTCCTGCGCCCAAGCTCACATCTTCTCCACCCAAAAAGCACTCCAACCATGTCTGGATCCATAGCAGGAGGCAAGTGGATGGCTTCCTCCATCAACGAGAAGGACATCACGAAGCTCCAGGAGGCCGGGTACCTGACCAAGGAAATCACCCATCGACTCCCGGCCAAGGGACAGATCGTCCCTACCCTGGAGCCCTAGGAGAGGGTAGTGTTCATCTCACACTTCGTCCGCGGGCTGGGATTCCCTCTCCACCCGTTCGTCCGTGGACTGATGTTTTACTACGGGTTAGACTTCCATGATCTGGCCCCCAACTCTATACTCAACATCTTGGCATTTATTGTCGTGTGTGAGGCCTTCCTCCACATCCCACCTCACTTCGGCCTATGGCTGAAGACCTTCAATGTGAAGCCGAAGGTTGTGAGCGGCCAACAAGCAGAGTGCGGAGGCGCCATGGTCGGCAAGATGCCCAATGTCACATGGCCAGAAGGCTCCTTTGTGGAGACTGTCAAAGGGTGGCAGTCAGGATGGTTCTACCTCACAGAGCCGTGCGGCACCAACTAGGCAGCGGCTCCCGCATTCCGGTCCGGAGTCCCGATGCGGCTTACCCCCTGGCAAGAGAAAGGCCTGACCTGTTCTTCCCCGGACGAGCTGACAGGGCTCCAGAAGTGAGTCCAGAACATGATAAACAAGAGAATCAAGCTCGTCAACGTGATCTAGGTGATGCTTGCTCGCCGGATCCTTCCGTGCCAACGCCGGACTTGCCATCTATGCGAGTTCGATCCGGCTAAGCACTAGACCCTACTAGAACTCTTCGGCACGACGCACGAAGAAATCTGGAAGGTGCTCTTCAAGGCCAACAAGGCGCCACCTCCTACGACCGAGGATCGTGGGCATGACTTGACACACCCTGCTAGTCCGGTAAGTTCTTTCATGCTTTCAGGGTATAGCCCTTACTTGCATACTCGAGGAAGGCATGTAAGCCTCCCCATTAATTCTTCCAGGCCTGGGCAGAGACGGCGGAGCGGATTAAATGTCCGGCCCCACTGCCCGAAGACCCAGAAGTTGCTGGTTCTGGCGCCTTATCAAGTGTCGGAGAAGAAGGCCAAGAAAAGGCCAAGGGGACCAGAGGTGGTCTCCATCGCAAGGGCACTTCGGACGCGACGTCCTCAGACGCCGAGACTCGCTCCTCAGACACCAAAGATGCCGAGGAGGAGGAGGAGGAAGAAGAAGAAAGCCGTCCCCCATGCAGGGGGGGAGAAAGAAGAGGCCGACCTCCACACATATGGAGGCCGGGGCATCCAAGAAGGGGAAAGCTTCCCTTCCGGACAACTCCGCAGCAGCCACCGATAGCTGCCGAGAGTGGGAGCCCAGGAACAAGCCCTTGGCCCTCGTAAGTGCCCGGACATGTTAATATATCCGACCTTTTTGCTTCATTGTTTTAATGTGCTGGTTTATGCATTTGCAGTCCGGCACGGTCCAACATCAAGCTATCCTCCTCTTCGGAGGGTTCGCTGGACCCATCGGCGATGGACAGCGGGTCCCTTCCGGTGGCCTCTTCCCCCAAGGCCGTGGACAATACCGAGGTGTTGTCTCGAGGGATCCCAGGCCAAGGAGAGGCTCGGGAGGCCGTCCCGGTGGCACTGGAGGGTGAAAGCTCGGGTGCCGAACACATGTGGGAGCTAAACCCCCATGGACACCGACGATGGGGGTCGTATCCAATTCGCCCCCCAGCCGAATATAGCTCCAGAGTCCCATGTGGCTCCGGAATCAGGCAGGCTGCCTCTGTAGAAAGAAGGCGGTGCGCCTATTCCACCGGTGGCCTCTCTCCATCCAGATGCACCGGACAATTTGCTGGAAGCGCTGCAAGGCGCTTCCATTGTTGACGAACACCGTACCCTTATGCGTACGGTGATTGAAGGATCCAGTCCGCGGAAAGTGGGCTGAACGAAGCATCTTGCGCGAGCCTTCTAATAGGCTTTGAGGTAAGCATCGCATATATAAAAAGGAATGTCACAGTATAGACAGTAGCCCCTAATACTCTGTCAGGTGTTCGGAAAGAAAAGCCGGACAGAGGATCAAATAACTTTCGCAGGAGTCTAACTTGATATGTCTATGTGAATAAGCAGGCATCACTACTAGCTGCGACCTCGCATACTGCGGAGGTCTCCGGACTGAAGCAAAGTCTGGAGCAGACCAAAGAAGAGCTCGGCCGCGTTATAAAGCAGCTGAAGGATAGCCAAGGTATGCAATAAGCTTGTATACAGTCAGGAAGGGTGAATAAATTGTTGTGGCTGAACTGCCATTTTATTTGTTAGGAGCTGCAACCGAGGTGGAACACTCAAGAAGGTGCTGGCCGAGGCCGAGGAGAAAGCGGCCAACGAGAACGCCGCCTGTGAGAAGCACGAGGCTAGGGTCAACGAGGTCCAGCAGTAGCTCTAGGATGCCGTCAAGAAGTGTGAGTCCTTGGAGCGCGACCTTGCTGATCAAAAGTCCAAACTGGACATGGCCTGCCAGAACGCACACGATGCCCGGGTTGAAGCCCAAGGCGCCCTCCAAGAAATCCAGGAGGCCAAGAAAATCGCGGCGGGTAAGGCCTTTATTATGCAGAGCAAATATTTGAAGAAAAGGTTCCTCTTACTGAACATGATTTGCAGTTCTTTAGGGGCGTTTGGGGATATGCCGCGCAGCGTGTCAGATGTTGTGGAATTCTATCGAGCCAAAGAGGGGAGCTCTATGGAGAAGCTGTTCTGGTCGCAATACCATGCACCAGGACATCCAGTGCCCTTTAGCGATCAGCTGAAACAGCTGGTCGAGCTGCATAGGGCGGCCGAACTAGCCATGAAGGATTTCATAATCCGGCTATGGCTGCGAAGCCATTCGATGCTTCGCCGGACTCGTGAAGCGGTTTGTCGATGCACGCCCTCGGCTTGAAGCCATCGGCGGTCGGTGCATGTCGAAGCGCGAGCGGCCTTTGCCAGCGAAGATGCCTTTGGCGAAGATGGATGCCACGAAGCTGATGCCAGGGGACCGCCCATGGGCAAGGAGCACCGCACACCCCAACTGTATTTTGACAGTGTCCTGGAGGGATCCCGCCTTGTGGCGGAGCAATGTGCTAAGGATATCATATTTCCATGAACACACTCATGTTATCCTGTCCTGCACTATGAAACAGATCCGTTATGTAATATAATGTCTTTCATTTAAAATTTTACCTCCTGTGCGGCTGTTTTGTTAAATCTGAGAGTTGGCTAGTCGTCGTCTTCTACCCCCATGTAGGTAGTACGGCGGTGTTCGGGATGAATCTAAACACTCTTTATCCAAGGTTTTGGTCCTTCAAGGAGGTGTTTAGCGCAACGAACCAGGCAATCGGACTATGCAGCTTTACTATTCTCACTTAGCCATAGGAGTTTGACGAGAAAATTTTAGGCGGAGCCCCTGGTGTTTGGAAGTCCGAACTTGGGGTGCTATACGCGCCTGATCGGATAAAAACCGATTCATCGCATAATGCGGAAAAAATTGCTAAAGATTTGTAACCTCTCGAACAGCTGACCGTCTCTCGCCGCATCATGACAGTCAGTTTTCGGCTTTCTCTACTGAGGTGCTCATCCAGAAGAACCGGGACAAGATCGCAGTAGTTCTCCCTTAACTACCCTAGCCAATATAGCAGAACGTAAGTTAGTAAGCATAGGAGTCAGGCAACCCAAGTATTGACCAAAGACATGATTCGGAGCCGATACATATAATGTTATAAGTTCAGGGTGCCGAACTATACTGTAAACGTGTTCAGACTTTATTGTCGTATTGTGGGGTATGATGAAGCCCCTGGCGAATTAAGACGTACCAGAGTGTACGGGCGCAATTGATAAGAATATAAAGAAAAGAAAAAATCAAGTAATAAGCTGACGCCTGGGGGTTCCCTTGTAGGTCGAAGCTTCTTGCCCTCTTGGTGTATCCGTCCCTTGATAGGTCCGATGATCAGGTTGCCAGGAAAGGCCTCGGGAAGAGAAAAACCTGAAATGAAAAAGAAAAAGTGAAGGTATGCGGGTCCAGGAGCGGTTGAGCCGCATTATGGACGATAATCTAGCTATGCCTCCATCCATGCCCATGGTATTTTAAGTGTGTTGTTATGTATGCGTGGCACAAGTGTCGCCGCTTGATCAGGACTGGGATGGAGGCCGGATTGCTAGTCAAGCTCTGGACGAGCTGGACTGTCCTGCTGCAGAGTAGTTCAGACTCGCTTGACGGTATCCGGGAGCTTGACTGTCGAATTGAGGTTCTGCCTAAAAAGGTTGCTCTGTACTTTTGTTGCAAGGGCAGTTGTGTGCTCCTCAGTACGGAGGGAGCGTTCCGTGTTTCCATTGACCGTTGTAACACCGCGTGGACCAGTCATCTTGAGCTTGAGATAGGCATAGTGCGGCACTGCATTGAATCGAGCGAATGCAGTTCGTCCGAGCAGTGCGTGATACCAGTGCAGAATAGGACTATATCGAAGATCAATTCTTCGCTTTGGAAGTTATCCGGAGATCTGAAGATCACTTCCAGTGTGATTGAACCTGTATAACGGGCCTCTACTCCTGGTATGACACCTTTAAAGGTGGTTTTGGTGGGTTTGATCCTTGAGGGACCGATACCCATTTTGCGCACTGTGTCCTGATAAAGCAGGTTCAGGCTACTACCACCGTCCATGAGGACTCGCGTAGGGTGGAATCCATCAATGATTGGGTCGAGGACCAGTGCGGCTGAACCACCGTGACGGATACTGGTCGAATGGTCTCTGCGATCAAAAGTGATAGGGCGGGATAACCATGGGTTGAACTTTGGGGCGACTGGCTCTATCGCGTAGACGTCCTTGAGTGCGCGCTTGCGCTCCCTTTTGGGGATATGGGTAGCGTATATCATGTTCACCATTTTCACTTGGGGGGGATTTCTTCTGTCCCACTGTGTTTGGTGGCTGGGGTTCCTCGTCCTCGACGTTGCTTTTCGACCCCTTCTCCTTGTTCTCGGTGTTCAACTTGCCAACCTGTTTAAAAACCCAACACTCTCTATTGGTATGATTTGCTGGTTTATCAGGAGTGCCATGGATTTGGCATGGTCGATGTAGTATGTGGTCCAAACTAGACGGGCCTGAATTATTTCTTTTATACGGCTTCTTCCGCTGACTGGATTTAGAGCCACTGAATCCGGCATTGACTGTCGTGTCTTCGGCGTTGTCGCCATTGTTTTGATGCATGTGTCTATTGCGTCGGGGCTTGTCGTTGCTGTTTCTGGCTTCAAAAGTGCCAGGTTCGCCTGTGTTGTTATTGCTACGGGCTAGCCAACTATCTTCTCCCGCACAAAAGAGGGTCATGAGCGCCATGAGGGCTGCCATGGACTTCGGCTTTTCTTGCCCGAGGTGTCAGGTGAGCCATTGTCACGGATGCTATGTTTAAAGGACGCTAGGGCTTCAGCATCCGGATAGTTGACGATCTGGTTCTTTTTAGTTAAGAACCTAGTCTAGAATTTCCTGGCTGACTCTCTGGGCTATTGAACTATGTGACTTAAGTTGTCAGCATCCAGAGGTCGGACGTATATTCCTTGAAAGTTGTCGAGGAAGGCATCCTCCAAGTCCTCGTAGCTGCCAATGGAGTTTTCGGGCAGACTGTTCAACTAGTACCTGGCTGGTCCCTTGAGTTTGAGCAGGAGGTATTTGATGGCGTGAAGATCATCACCGCAGGCTACATGAATATGGAGGAGAAAATCCTCAATCCATACCTTGGGGTCTGTTGTGCCATCATATGATTCGATGTTCATGGGTATAAACCCTTCTGGGAATTCCTGTTCCAGTACTTCATCTATGAAGCAAAGGGGGTGTGCGGCGCCTCTATATCGGGCCAAATCGTGATGTAGCTCGGATGGAGTTCGTCTGTGGTTCTCGGCCTGGACGTGATTATGTTTGTCACGTCCAGCCGTACGGCCGTCATCGCGCATCGAGGCATGCCCCCGCGACCCATAAATTGATCTAGTCTAATCTGCTCTATTTTCTAGGTCATACTGCAGGTCATATGTGTGTCCCTGGGTTGCATTTCTGTTTTTATGACGGGGTAGTGTGGGCTGGTGTTCGGCTTGAAGTGCCGCTTTGCCGCGCGGGCGGTCAGCCACATTATGCGCTGGTAGGACTGGCTCCAACACCTCATCATCGAACTGTGGTAACAGTTTGCACTTCACGTAACTTTTGGTTAGGCGCTCAAGGCCGTATTCCTCGGCTGCCAGGACATCGGTCCATCTGTCATTGAGCAGATCTTGATCAGCGTGAAGCTTCTGTTGTTTCTTTTTCAGACTCTTTGAAGTGGCTATTAGCCGGCGCTTGAAGCGCTCCTGCTCGACGGGTTGCTCAGGCACGATCAATTCTTTGTCGCCGAGGCTCACCTCATCCTCGGAGAGCGGAAGATAATTGTTGTCCTCCGCGTCTTTTTTCATAGCCTGTTTGTCAAGGCTAGCTTGCCCGTCTTCCCATTCGTCCTATTCGGAGGTTGGCTCGACGGGGTCTTCATTTTCTTCGGCATCGTCCGGGGTATTGTTTTCTCCTGTGAAGGTATTGCTGTTTTTGCCACGAAATGGCTTAGAGCGGCGCCGCTGATGCCGGCACTTTGGCTGTATCCCAGGAGGCTTATCCTCGACTGGATTTTCATTGTCGCCATTGTTCTCTTTGGGTGTATCCACCATGTATATGTCATACGAGGAGGTGGTTGTCCAACGCCGTGTAGGCGGTGGTTTTTGTGCCTGCACCTCTCCGGCATCGTCGTCCATACCATCGATATCTTCGGAGTCGTAGTCAAGCATGTCGGTTAAGTCGTCGACAGTGGCTATGTAGTGGGTGGTGGGTGGGAAGCGAGATTCTCCGTCATCGGCTTGCAACTCAAGCCGGATATAGTTCGACTGAGAGTCCCCAGATAAGGAGAGGGATTTTAATGAGTGGATCACATCGCCAAAAGGTGAGTGCCGGAAGATATCCCCAGAGCTAAACTCAAAGATCGGCGCCTGATCAGACTCGATGGGCGTGGATGTACGCGGTTCGGAACCCGTGGCCAGAGACGTATCCGAGGCTCCAATGACAAAGGGCACACTCGAGGTTGGATCTGTGTGCGGCTCTATCGCCGCTATGCCTGCGGCCTCCGTGGCGGGGTTAAGCATCCAATCCTCGAATGGTAAGCCCTGCTCCGGATATAGGGCCAGAGCGGTTGTAGGAGCTATCTCCTGAACACGTTCTGATGACAGATTTAGGTCATGCTCATCATGGTGACAGGAAGCGGCAGTCGTGGACTCGAATCCGTCGAAGATCAAGTCTTCGCGGACATCGGCCACATAATTCAAGCTTCCAAATCTGACTCGATGGCCAGGGGCGTAGTTGTCGATCTATTCCAGATGGCCAAGCGAGTTGGCCTGCAGTGCGAGGCCACCGAATACAAAGATCTGTCCGGGGAGGAAAATCTCCTCCTGGACTGCATTATTGTAGATGATTGATGGAGCCATCAAACCTTTCGATGACGACGTAGCGGAACACTCAATGAAAGCACCAATGACGCTCTCAAAACCGGCGGATCTCGGGTAGGGGGTCCCGAACTATGCATCTAAGGTTGATGGTGACAGGAGACGGGGGACACGATGTTTACCCAGGTTCAGGCCCTCTCTATGGAGTTAATACCCTACTTCCTGCTTGATTGATATTGATGAATATGAGTATTACAAGAGTTAATCTACCATGAGATCGTAATGGCTAGAACCCTAGAAGTCTAGCCTATGATTATGATTGTTGTTGTCTCTACGGACTAAACCCTCCGGTTTATATAGGAACCGGAGGGGGTCGGGTTACACAAGGTCGGTTACAGAGAAAGGGATCTTCATATCCAAATCGCCAAGCTTACCTTCCACGCAAAGAAGAGTCCCATCCAGACACGGGAAGAAGTCTTCTATCTTGTATCTGCATAGCCCAATAGTCCGGCCCACGTATATAGTCCGGACGTCCGAGTAACCCTTAATCCAGGACTCCCTCAGTAGAACCTTGTAAGCGAAAAAGAAGTTGCAGTGTGCCTGTATAAAGAGCTAGTGTAAGTTCAGTTACCTGCTTCTAGGAATTTTAGTTATAGCCACTTATTGCAAAATTGTTCTATTACGTTTCTTTGCTTAATTTAGTTTGCTACTGATTACAAAATGCCATAGCCTGTTAATCCTATTATAGACTTCGCCTATCTATGCGTTTGATACTTACTATTAAGAATTACCTGTTTGCCTGAACTTAACTAGCTACTTAAGCACGTAGATAGCTGGTCATATGTACTTCTAGGGTGCAACAGAATTCACATGTAATTTACGTTCTGATACCCTGTTTGTTTAAATGGTTTGCTGTTATCACTTGTAGCACTAGTAATGTTTGCATGAACATAGATAGACAACTGTCAGGTTTATATGAGGGACAATGTCTTCTTAACTTATAAATATGTGTTGGAATCATTTTGCTTACATCAAAGAAATTTACAGATGTCAGTGTTGCTGGTAAACGGTACCAACTTGTTACTTTAATACGTTGCCAAGAACTTGGTAGTTTTACTAGTTCATGTGTAATTAAATACATTGCCAAAACTGGTTAGTTTTACTAGTTTGATGTTAGTTTCCTATGGCTCTTGCAACACTTTATTTATGATTGCTAACATTCAAGTTTGCAGGATCCAACTGAAACTCTCTTGGCACAACAGGTATGTTGTTAGAAACTTCCTTGTTTACCTCGTTTGCTGCTGTAACTTGTTGCTGTAATCATCTTACCAACTTCAAGTTTTCAGGATACAATTGGAAGTCCAATTTCACAATAGGTATATTTTCAAAAATATATTTGTGTAAAAGGTTTGCTGCTGCAACTGGTTGCTCTAATTATGTTACTGGCTACTCAACTTTTCAGGATCCAAGAGAAACTCCAATGCCACTACAGGTACCTTTTGCAAAACTTGTTTGTTTAACTGCTTGCTGCTGCAACCGGTTACAATGATGTTAATAACTACTTTTGAGCATCCAATTGAAACTCTTTAATTCTGTGTTTGTTTAACTGGTTTGCTGTTATAACTCCCAGTTGATATGTTTTGCTAACTTCAACTTTTCAGAATCCAATCGGAGCTTTAATGGCAAAACAGATTAGCCCGCAATCAAAGAGCGAGGTCCCAATGGATGTTGTATCATCCCACTGCAGTGGCACTAGTCCAATCGTGTATCATGAATTGCCAGTTACTGACGCTCTAGAGGGTACACTATTGGTAGAAAGAGATTCTGCTTCTGCACTTAGAGATGAAGTTGACATGTTGAGGAAGCAAACAGCACCATCACGAGCAGTACTCAAGACAACCATTAAATATTTGGTGGATTTCAAAACAAAGCAAGCTGAGACTGACCGCATTGTTAAGGTCCTGAAGGAAAAAAGGAAATTAAATTCCCACTTCGTAAATCATGGGTGAAATGTTCTTTCCATCATTAAATATCCTTTGTGTTGCTTGCTCATGTAATCTATCAAACCATTTGTTTTAGAGATCATGTAATAATTGTTTTTTTGGGTTGTAATTTTTTTAGCACAAGTCTATATTAATTGATAAGACTCTAAGACATTTCATTTTGATTGTTGTGCCAGACCTACAAATATGCCAATCAGGCTGAATGTGCATTCAGCAATAATAGTAGTATAAATGGTCCTTAAGTGGCATGCATCTAACAGGTCCAAGATGTTGTACTAGCTTCGCTAAAAAAAGGATGCTCTTCTAGCAAAAAAAAGTACAGCGGCCTAGCTTATGTATGTTAGTTGATATTATTGATTCATATACTCTATAAGTGTTTATATGTCTGTTTGTTTTGTACATTATTGGTTAATTGACTCGATATTTTGAATCTTGAGACATCGCTTATGTACATATCTGAATGGGAGTACACATTATTCTAGCTTCTGAATTCGAGTATCGGCATTTGTAAATCATATTCATATATGAAAGTGGAATACATCTTTGTCGTGCTTTTGAAGATATATAAGAACGCATAGAATGATCTATAAAGATCCATATAGGAATACAGAATGGACTCGAATTTAGTTGCCAGGGTAAACATGGATGCTTATTGTCCCAAAATTTGAAAGAAGTGGCAAAATGTCCACTCCCATGTCTGCTGCCCAAAGCCAGTGTTTGGGAGATGGAAATTACTGTCTTCCCCTTACACGGACAAAGCATCTGCCCGATTTCCACGGCTCTCAATAGGGGTAGGTTAGTAACTTCAACTAGACATGGAACGACCACCTCTGAGCCCAATCCGATAGATGGGCGCCAAACATGGGAGGCAAAACACATTTGATTCAAGCTCGTTTAAAAGACGTCTGTCTCTCCCTCCATTTCCCCATTCATACACGGTGGGCGGCAAAACAAACTCGACTCTGCCGAAATAGATTTAGGCAAATATTTTCAATAGGGGCAGGTTCGTAACTTCACTCAGACGTGACACAACCGCCCTACCTGTCAGCCCCGTTCATACACTATGGGCGCCAACCGTGGGTGCCAAAACAACCTCTCCTCGCCCGGAAATTGCTCTGGACAAATATCGGAGAGATGCGAGATTATCGTGCTATCCCCAACCGACGTGACGTCCAAATTTTAAATGGGGGCTAAGTTTCTAACTTTCCCATATTTCAGACAAGCGTGTCCTAGAAACATGGTTCCCCATACCTCTCCCTCCATTTTCCCATTCATACACCGTCCGCGCTAGAACACCATCCCCACACCAGCCTCCTTTGCCTCCACCCCATACATCGCCGCCATCCTCCACCCCATCCATCGCCACCGTCCTCCACCATGCCGGAGCTCCAACCAAGACTGCGTCGTCCACTGCTAGAGATGGCCGTTTCTCATCCACGGCGACGGACCAGGAGCCTTGCATCCCGTCCTCTTGTTTCATCAGTGATGTCGTCCTCTTTGTTAGGGCCGCTGACATGACCTTCACGTCCACCGCAATGGGACTTATCCCCCGATGCACCCGTCTACCATCGCAGATCTGCTTCAATGCCACTGACAGCCATCGCACCCCTGATGCCTACACGGTGCCGCAAGAGAGATGGTACTTCATATCTGCTCAACTTTTTGATCTCATCCAGATATTTGATTGTAACTTGGTTACTGTACTTTCTTTTCATCTCTTAGACTTTAATTCTTAGTTTGAAACAAACAATAGATGGTAAATACCATTTCTGCGGTTTGCAGCTTTAAATCTGCCATGGCACAGTCATAATAGGGTTTAATTGATCATGCTTAGGGTTTAATTGATCGTGTTGGTTCCGTCATGGTTTCTTTAATAGAAATCAGAGGGAAACCCTCTTTTGCTCAAAAAAATGCTTAGGGTTTCCCCCTTTTATGATCAACATATGTGCTTCGTGTCATAATAGCACTGCTCCACCCATCAAGCTAAACAGGCTTAGTTGTTAAAATAATATTATGATATTCTTAAAATATAGTCATTTAATTGGTCAGCTAAATGTTCCTAATTTAGTTTCCAAAATGCATGTGTGTCACTCGGGTGTGTATCTACAGGGTGCCCACGGTGGGCCGCAGCCCACCCTGCGATTTTGGGTCGGCCCAGACCCCGATTCCCCTCTGTTCTACTGCGCTTCCGATCTTTACTCGCCCCCAGCCGCCTGCCTCGTCGGCGACTTGCGTCCCCGGATGGCATGACTCTAGGAGGATACGCCGGACTAGCAGGAGGTCAGGAGCCGCTTCCCCAACAGCATCACCGTTGCCCGGCGCACCGCCGTGCCTACCTTCCCAGTTTGTTCGGGGCTCCGGCGTGCAGCAGCCACTAAGCCAATCCGATTTATCATGAGATACGTCCTCAAAACTCAGCATCCACTCCTCATCACCCATTTTCTAATTGATTCATTACTCATTAGGCAGGACTATCATTAGGGTTTGTTGTGTACTGAGTGCTACCTACACTTAATGGTTCAGATGTACTTTAGTAATATTTAGTACCTGTAAATTTCACATGGTTTCAAAATTCTGGCCCTTGGAACAGACACTAGTCATTTTGGATTGTTGGTCATAGTGACATTGACCCAGATTACTACTACAGGCCAGGTTTATTGAACATTTTACTTGTCTTTCTTACTCATTCGATATGATATCCAATTATTCACGTCGATTAGTTGCAAACAATAAGTACTAGACCAACTTCTTGATTCAGATTTTGGACGGTATCTTACTGCAGTTACAATTCTGCATACTTATCCTAGTAAGCTCAGAAGTAATGATTAATTCACTACATCTATGCTTGCCTTGTTATATTTGTTGTCAATATTTGTTTATGGTGGACCAGCCTGTTACAAAATACTGGAACCGCAGACATGAGTGAATAGTATTTCTTTGTGTGATCTCTTCCATCATGTGTGCGCAACGAACACTGCATTGTATACAAAGAAAGTGTCATTTCCACCTTTTATATACACTATGATCTTTTACATGGAATACAATCTGCCTACTTGCTTTGTGTCGCACTACTAGCACTCCCCCCTTGAAGCTAAACATTATGTCAATCATAATTCCTTAGTTTATTTGTTCAAATACGAATTTGATATGATTCTAATGTTCCTACTTCTGTTTTGAAATGTGTGGTTGCCTGTTATAGAGATATAAGAGGTTTTTATTTTCTGTGTGATCCGGTCAGCACAGTTGGGGGTGAACTTTGCATATCAAGGGGTTTATAGGGACACACTCTTCGAGTTGAATGCGCATTGCATTCCATAGATAATCTGACTATTTTTTATGTTTTCATGAATCTCAGATACTGAACAACATCATAATGATTATGAGCTTGTGTGCATGAAAAGAATAAAGTAGAACAATGCCATGGCTGTCAAACTTGGCATTAAGGGACTAAAATCAAGTCTGGATGCAATGCAATGCAAACACTTTCCACCTACAGATTCATGCTCAGAATATGATCCTAAGAGTGATTCTGAGCTAGAGGGAGACCTAAGTCAATGTATCTCCCTAGTGGAGGAGTCAGATGCAGATGCCTTATCTTATTCAAGCATCAAGGTGCTTGCTCTAAGTTTCCAAGGTTATATTGGTCGCACATATCTTGCAACTGATGCTTTGCATTTCTTCTACTTTGTTGCACTGCCATTAGCTTAGTTTACAATTTGTGTATGTGAATACACCCTGCCTATCCATTTTCAGTACATATTCCATCTGTCATCATACCATATTTATCCGTTCAAATGTTGTTCTTGTGTATCAGACATGCAAAAGGAAGAGGGCAATTCCTGATCGTGGAGGAGCACAAACAAAGTATTTGGAAAAGGTAGTGACACCTGATAAATCAAATAGCCCATTAGGTGTAGTTGCAATATCACCAGACCCAAGAAAATATGGCCACAACTCTAGCAGACTCTTGCCCTACTACACTGGCCATCTCTGATGCCCCAACTCAGCAGACCCCATCTGCCGCAAACAGTATGATGATGCCAGTTGACATAGAACCACCTCTATGACGCAGAACCCCCATTCCAACAAAGAGTACACCAAATCCAGTTGCCAAATCCCTTTTCGAATGAGAGAGACCCCAATTGCAGAAAATAGGACTCATGTTCCACTTCTTCCCAATTTACAAGACGAAGCTTATATTGTTGTCAGGAACTTTGTGCGCATCTTTCCTTCATGGAAAGATTATACCACAGACAAAGAAAATTTTCCAATCTTCCTCCGCAACTTATGTGTAAGTAATGTGCTAATGTTATTCATGGTAATTACCTCATATGTTTCTACTAACAGAAGACACAAGATTTCATTCTTATAAATAGCAAGGACCAAACTAGATTGTCATGACAAGAAAGGGTTGGTTGCGCTTTTCAAGCACTCGTTGATGAAGTATCGTTCCTACCTGAGGCAAGCGCACTTAGATGGCAAGCCTCTAAATGAAATTTTTGTAAAGTCTCCGGTGCTACATGACAGTGACTGGGATAATCTTGTTACACATTGTTCTCTTCTGCAGTGTAAGGTACTGTCTATGATATCACATCACAATTTGAACTACATTTCTACATGTGCCTTAACGTCTCACTTGTACGAAAAATGTTTGCAGAAGAACATTCATTCTCAAGGGATCACAGAATCTCGCAACTATACTGCACACTACATTGCTCTTGTGAGCACCTCTTGCCCTGTGTGACCATACTTACTTTCATAGCTGGTTGATTATGTAGCAGCACTGCACATGTTAGCCTAGTTATCGTCCATTTGGTGGACATTATAAGATCCGTATGGACTCTTACATAAATTTAGAATCAAACCAATGCTTTTGAAGAGGTTTAGCTCTGCGGTCCTCTTGTAAGGACTGAACGTCGTCTATCACTGTACTTACATTAACAGCTACTCCCTCTGTCCCATAATATAAGAACGTTTTACATAGTACACCAGTGTTCAAAACACTTATATTATGGGAAGAGGGATTGGTTCATTGTGTAGCATTCTGCATCTTATCTCCCTCGCCCACCATTTACTAAAAAGTATCAGATCTATATTTAATCTTACCAAAAGTTGAATACACAGACAATGCCAGTGCAGAAGTGTAGCACATTGCTCTTGTCAGTAAATTTTGTCCTGTGACGCTTGTATTTTCTGGGATTGGTAGTTGATTATGTAGCATCAATCTGCATCTTATCTTCATTATCCTCTATCCCTTCCAGTATTATCATATCTATAATTACATTCTACAAAATGTAGAGTACATGCAATGCTTATGAAGAACATTTTGTGCTGAAATTATTGAGTTATCCTCCCCTTGACATGGAGAAGGGCATTATAAAGCCGGTGTTAACTGTTAATGTAAGTCAATCCTTCTAAAGCCCTTATCCTCAATTGATGTTTAATTTGCTCATACTCCGTCATTAACTGCTGTTTAGTTTGTTGTTTCTATCAAAATGCATGTTCGCAACAACCGTAAGTTCGAAGTTTTACTTGTAAAACCAAATTCCTTATTCATACCATGAACATTACTCAATACTCCCTATATGTATGCTTGCTTTTGTGGATCTAATTCAGCGTGTGATGAAGCAGCCCACGTTTGCACCTTGTCATCTCCTGTTTTATATTACTGATGTGGCTGATGATATGAACAACCTGACATGCACATTTACCAAATAGATACAATGATTGTTTTTCCCTTCATCTATGCTTGTTATGTTGATATGGTAATACAGTAGTGTGGTGAAGCTCCCCGCAATATGAACAATGCCAAATTATGCTATTGATATTTTGAACTTACTCTTTATTTTCTAATTTGAAATTGGATGGAATTAACAGCACAGTTATCATCTTTGTTTATACATGTGCAAAACCTGTCATCTCTCTGCTTGTTTCAGGGTGAGATGCCTGATGGCATGCACAAGTCTGCTGAAGGCTGTGAGACAAACCCAACATATATTGCAGCAAAGAAGGCCAAACATCTTGAAGAAAGCGAGACAACCCCAAAGTCTTGTCTTGATGCAGTGTTCAAGTTACATGAGACTAGCAGTCAGACAAGCTCATAGAATTCGTTGTTTGAATCAGTTTGACTTATTCAGTCCCAAGTTCTAGCAGAAAGGCATTATGTAACTCAACTTTGACTTGAAGTCCTATCTCTAAGAAAGATTGCGGAGAACACCAATGAAAACCTCATTGCTAAACAGCTACACCTGGAAGCTATCATCGACATGCTAGGCCAGTCTCACAGCCTTGCTCGGCATCTTGCGTAGGAGTTCCCGCGCAAGGCTAACCTTTCTTGAACTGTCTTGGAAGTGGTCTTGGTTCAGTATTATTTTGTTACGCTACAATGGCGCACAGTTTTTGTAATCTGCTTCTTCGTTGAGCTTTATGATCACTGGTGGCGAACTTCGATGCACAGTGGATGTAATATACCATAAATCCTTTATTGTATAGTGTAGGTTTACTCTAAGTTACTATGCCGTAATTTCTTTATTGTATAGAGTAGGTTTGTTCTTAATTCCTACTAGTTATTGATACGTCTCCAATGTATCGACTTTTTATCATGCTTTTCCTCTTGTTTTTGACTCTAATTTTCATGATTTGAATGAAACTCCGTACTGACGCTGTTTTCAGCACAACTACCATGGTGTTGTTTTTGTTCAAAAATAAAAGTTCTCGGAATGCAACGAAACTTGGCGAGGAATTTTTATGGAATAAAAGAGGATTGTTGGAGCCAAGACCCACCAGAGAGGGGCTGCTGGGTGGGCACAACCCACCAGGTTGCCCCGTTGACGATCCCCCTGACAATATAAAATAACATCATTCTAGAAAAAAAATCAAGAAAAAAGAATTATCATGATCCACGAGACGGAGCCGCCGCCAAGCCTTGTTCTTCCTCGGGAGGGCTGATCTGGAATCTGTTTGGGGCTCCGAAGAGGGGGATCTCCGTTCTTCGTCATTACCAACCCATCTCCATCGCCAATTCCATGATGCTCCCCACTGGGAGTGAGTAATTCCTTTGTAGGCTCACTAGTCGGTAAGGTGGTGGATGAGATTCATCATGTAATCGACTTAGCTTTGTTAGGGCTTGATCCCTAGTATCCATTATGTTCTTAGATTGATGTTGCTATGACTTTTCTATGCTTAATGCTTGTCACTTTGGGCCCGGGTGCCATGATCTGACAACCCCGGAGTGACAACAACTGGGCCCACTCTCGGTCATGACCGTACTTTGAGGAGTTCATGTATTCACTATGTGTTAATGTTGTGTTCTGGTTCTTTATTAAAAGGAGGCCTTAATATCCCTTAGTTTCCAATATGGACGTAGTTGCCATGGGAGGGCAGGACAAATATGTCATGCAAATTCTTTTAGTAAAGCACGTATGACTATTTACGGAATACATGCCTACATTATATCGATGAACTAGAGCTAGTGCCGTATCGCCCTAGGTTATAACTGTCACATGATGAATATCATCCAACAAGTCACCGATCTAATGCCTACGAATTTATCTCATATTGTTCTTGCTAAGTTACTAATGTTGCTACTGCTATCATTACTTCTACAATATCACTGCTACCACTGTTACGGTTACCGTTACTACTGCCGTTATCATCAAAACTATCATACTACTGTGCTACTAATCACTTTGCTGCAGATAATTAATCTCCGGGTGTGGTTGAATTGACAACTCAGCTGCTAATACCTTCAAATATTCTTTGGCTCCCCTTGTGTCGTATCTATAAATTTGGGTTAAATACTTACCCTCCAAAACTGTTGCGATCCCCTATACTTGTGGGTTATCATGACCTTTTTATGGCGTCGTTGACGGGGAGCATAGCTATATTTGTTGAGTCACTATGAAGAACCTGAAGGATGCTAAGACTAAGATATTTCCCTCAAAGACGAGGGGAGGTAAGGAACTGCCATCCAGTTTTGCTTTAGATTCATCTTCTGTTATGAGTAAACTTGTAACACCACCAGATGCTATTAATTCTGATATGTTGCAAGTTATTTATGATGCTACTTCTACTATGAATGATACGTATGATGATGCTAGTACCATGCTCGATAATGATGATGTGCCACTTGGTGAATTCCTTGATGAACAAATTGCTAGAGTAATATGACATGGTGTTGTTGAATCTGATGATGGGCTTGAAACTGAAACTCCTGAAACACTTTCTAGAGCTAGCCCTCCGAGATATGAATTGCCTAAGGTACCTGAAGGCTATGTTATGAGTGAAGAGGCAACTAGAGATATTCTTGCTTGTAAGGATAGAGATGATCTAGTGAAATTATTACACAAGTATAAAGAAAAATCTTTGAATGCTAGAATGAAATGTGATCCTAAGTTTGCTAATTCGCCTATCTTTATTGATGATAAGGATTATGAATTCTCTGTCGACCCAGAGTTAATTACTTTGGTTGAATCTGATCCTTTGCATGGTTATGAAACTGAAACTGTTGTGGCACATCTTACTAAGTTGAATGATATAGCCACCCTTTTTACTCATGACGAGAAAACTTGATACCACTTTATTCTCAAATTATTTCCTATCTCATTAAAGGGTGATGCTAAAGCTTGGTACAATACTCTTGCTCGTAGTTGTGTGCATAGTCCCCAGGATATGATTTACTACTTCTCTGAAAAATATGTTCCTGCTCATAAGAAACAAGCTGCCTTACAGGAAATATTTAGCTTTATTCAAACTAAAGAAGAGAGTCTCCCACAAGCTTGGGGGAGGCTTTGCCAGTTACTTAATGCTTTGCCTGACCATCCTCTTAAGGAAAATGAAATACTTGATATCTTCTATAATGGACTAACCAATGCTTCTAGGGACTTCCTAGATAGTTGTGATGGTTGTGTTTTTAGGGAACGAACTATTGCTCAAGCAAAAGAATTATTGAATAACATATTGAAAAATTATGATGATTGGACTATTCCTCAACCACCGCCTAAACCAACTCCAAAGAAGAGGTGTATATTATATCTCAGTCCTGAAGTTATGCAAGAGGCAATGAAATCTATGAAGGAAAAAGGTATTAAAGCTGAGGATTTTAAAAATTTACCTCCTATTGAAGAAATACATGGGCTTGATACACCACCAATGGCTAAGGTGGTAGAGGTAAATTCTCTTATGAAGTTCAATGAAAATGATAATCCTCACAATATGCATCCTAGCCAATGCCTTTATGAGTTTGAAAACTACATCAGAAAACAAGACCACTTCAATGCAAATGTTATGAAACAATTGAAATATAATTCTGATATGATTGCTCGCTTGAGTGACTTGTTATTTAGAATCTCAAATGACGTTAGAGGTGTTGGAAAACATGCTTCCATGGTTCAAACCCAGTTACAACAAGCTACTAAATCAGAAAGAGAATTACTTGTTGAAATGAATCATAATATACATGACTTTGTTGTTAAAGTTGCAACTAGAGGAGGTAAAATGACTCAGGAACCACTTTATCCTAAGGCACACCCAAAAAGAATTGAACAAGATTCGCAAAGAAATAACACTAGTGCCCCTAGTCCTTCTAAAAAGAAAAAGAAAAAGAAAAAGAAAAATGATAGGACTTTGCATGCTTCAAGTGAACCTGAAATAGACAAACCTCCTTATAATGAAAATGAAACTTCTATCTCTGATGCTGAAACTCAATCTGGTAATGAACATCCACCTAGTGATAATGAAAAAGATAATGATGAGGTTCATGAAGACACTCAACAAAATAATGATAAAGAACTAGATAATGATGTTGAGATAGAACCAGCTGTTGATCTTGATAACACACAACCTAAGAATAAAAGATATGATAAAAGAGACTTTGTTGCTATAAAACATGGTAAAGAAAGAGAACCGTGGGTTCAAAAACATATGCCTTTTCCACCCAAGTCAACTAAGAATAATGACGATGAAGATTTTGAACGCTTAGCTGAAATGTTGAGGCCTGTCTTTTTGCGTACTCGCTTGACTGATATCCTTAAAATGCCTCCTTATGCAAAGAATATGAAAGATATCATCACAAATAAGAGAAAAATATCGGAAGCTGAAATCTCCACTTTGCTTGCTAACTATACTTTTAAAGATGGATTACCTAAAAAACTTGGAGATAAGGGAATACCAACTATACCTTGCTCTATCAAAAAGAATTATGTGAAAACTGCTTTGTGTGATTTAGGAGTTGGTGTTAGTGTTATGCCTTTCTCTTTATAAAAAAGACTTGACTTGAATAAACTCATACCTACTGAAATATCTTTGCCAATGGCTGACAAATCAACTGCCATACCTATCGGTATCTGTGAGGATGTGCCCGTTGTTGTTGCTAATGTTACTATTTTGACTGACTCTATTATACTTGAGATGCCTGAGGATGACAACATGTCGATTATCCTTGGTAGACACTTCTTGAATACTGCAGGGGCTGTTATTGATTGCAATAAAAGCAAGGTCACTTTTTATATTAATGGTAATGAGCATACATGCACTTTCCGAAGAAACAATTCCAAGTGAATGGTATTAATGTTATTGAAAAATCTCCGACAATCACTATTGGAAGTTTTCAAATACCTCTACCTACTGTCAAAAAAAATATGAAATGCTTATTGTTAGGGAAATGCATATCCCCATTGAGGTAACTTAGTGATTTATGAAGGTTCTTCGGTTTCATGCTAATCGAAAGAGGTTGTTAATAAGACCTGATCAACCTTATTAATGAATCATTTTTTAGAGGTATGAAGTTGATGAATTTAGTAAGCACTACCTTCTGTCCCTACCTTTTGTTCTCTGTTTTTATTAGTTAAATAAAATAAAATGCCATGTTTTGTCTGTTTTCTGAATTTCTTGTGCAATAAGAAATGGCCCAAAAATAAAAGTTCTCTGAATGTTGTGAAAATATGATACGATTTTTTCTAATTATTTATGAATTTTTGGTGCAAATAATACCAGAGGGAGGTGCACCAGATGGGCACAACCCACCTGGGCGCGCCAAGACCCCCTGGCGCGCCATGGTGGGTTGTGGTCCCCACGTGGGCCCCTCACTTATCTCTTTAGCCCACATCATCACTTACCTCCAGAAAAAAATCCCCACTGCTCTCTCCCCCATGTTCTTGAGCTCAAACCCACGGATTTTGATCTCCTAGCTCGAAGCTCCATTTCCAAACCTATTTGGGGGATTGTTCCTTGGTATGTGACTCCACCATTTGTCCAATTAGCTTTTGTTTTAGTGGTATATACTTTGAATAATTAGCTACTCTTGGTGCTGTTGTAGATGAGCTTGCATGTTGAATTCTTAGTGTTCTATATAGTTTGAATGCTTGCTATGGCCTCTATGTATCCCTAGGAGTAGTGGCTGTCAATTTTGTTTAGTTTTGTTGACAAATTTTTGTCACCTCAAATTTTTATTTTCAGAAAATTGTACGCGAACATGAATATCTTAAGGAAGTTTGGCTCGAGGAAGAACTCCAAGGGTGTTATTGGGGAGTCTTCTGATAGTGATCTCCACCCTCGGAGGTTGGCGGAAGTACGACCGTGCGAATGGCCGCACATCCCATTCCTATAATAGGCTGGAATTTTTGAGGAGTTCATGCAATATATTGCCAAAGCCGGCCTCACCGACTTCATTGCAGATGAGTGTGATCAGCACCAAATCCTCATAAACATCTCTGTTCAATGTTTTACTTTCCTGCCTAGGAATAATCCTCCCAAACTCTGTCATACTTATGACACTTCTATGACGATAATTGTGAAAAAACCCGGTATGATCATAGATGTGGTGGGCTCCTACTTCTATGACAAAAAATCATGACAGAAAATGGGCTTTTCATTCTAGGCGGGCCGGAGACACAACTGCTTGACATTCTTTGGGCCGTCCATGACAGAAAAAAAACCGTGGTAGAAGCAAGGGCGACGAAAATATCAGGGAGTTCCCGGTTACGGTGGGTGGTCGGGGGCCGAGCAATGCGCGTTTCTCTCGTACCGTACGCGCGTGGGTGCGAGTCGTTGGGCTCTAACTAAACCCGAGCGAGGCGTCACCTAATTGAACCCGAGTGATTGCACTACAAGCTGCGCGTTACTGAACCCGAGCGATCGAGCGATTCCTTAACTACTGCTGCTAACTGAAGCTGATCGATGCTGCCTCTGGGTGAATAGTGAGCATTGCTTTGGGGAGGGGGGGGGTTGGATGTACAGTGAGCGTTGCTGGGGGGTTTGGATGAATAGTTCCCGGTGGGGGTGGATGAACAGGACCCCATGGTGTTGCCTCTGGATGAACAGGACCCCGATCGATTGAGCCGGTTGGGGCTAGATGAACAGGACTCCGTGGAGGGCTGGATGAACAGGACAACCCCATGGAGGGATGGTTTAACAGTAGCCGGTGGAGGGATGAATGGACAGTAGCCCGTGGAGGGGTGTTTGAACAGGACCCCTTGGAGAGGGCTTGTCGAACAGTAGCCGGTGGAGTAGCGCGCATTGGAGGCTGGATGAACAGGAGCCCGTGGATGAACAATCTCAGGTGGAGGCTAGAGGAGGTCGACGGTGGAGATGAACAGTATACCGTGGAGTCCCGTTTTGCGGTATGCCACACCCCTCCCGATGAACAGGACCCCCATTTCGACCATAGCGCTCCAACACAAGTCCGTTTCCTCTGTTTTGCGGTACGCCACACCCCTCCCGATCAACAGGACACCGTTTCGACCGTTGGAGGTCCAACATAAGTCCGTTTCCTCAGTTTTGCGGTACGCCGGACCCTCCTGATGAACAGGACCCCGTTTCGAACGTGGCTGGTCAAACACAAGGTTGTTTCCTCCGTTCTGCGGTATGCCAGGCCTTGTTTCGATTGGCTATTCCATCCAAACCCTCCCGATGAACACGACGGCGCATTCCCTTCTGACCCAGCCGGTTAGCTCCACATGAACACGAAGACGATGCAGTTTCTCCGTTCCGACCCAGCCATGTACATGAGCCCTGGACGTACGTATGCACGAGTAGGCGTTTGAGACCCTGCCTGTATGTACGTATGTGGCCGTATTTACTTTCTTGCACCCTGGCCGGTGTACGCACATGTATATGCTACGTGCGCGCCTCTACTACGACACGTGCACGCCTCTACATCGACTAGTATGTATGTACACGTTAGCGACCAGAATGACAACGCTACGTACGCTTCGACCAAGTCGGTCCCGACTGTCAAGCACTTCCTTGTGTGCGGAGATGTAGTTGGTGGGTCCCAACAGTCAGGGGGGCGAATCATTTTTTTGCTCATAATATGGACGCACTTCCTTGCCTGCAAAGATGTAGCTAGTGGGTCCAGCAGTCAGGGGGGAAACATTTTTTTCACGAAATAGAGTGGCCCGTCTGGTGGGTCCCTACTGTCAGGTGGAGGAATAATTATTTTGCACATAATAAGGAGCCAATTCCTTGCGGCTACCGTGGACCCAGCTGTCAGCCTATCAACGTACAGTACTCTTCCGATGGAAGTCGTTCCTTGACCACGTTGACCACGCCGCACCGAGAGCACCAGGGCGGTGGACGACAGCGAGGCCTAGGAAAGGGATGACGTGGAGCCAGGGAAGACGCGGCAGTGGATGCCCATGCGTAGAGGAGTATGAGGGTTCACTGGTTCGGCTGTGGTGTGA
This sequence comes from Aegilops speltoides, assembly GCA_021437245.1. Classification (NCBI taxonomy): domain Eukaryota; kingdom Viridiplantae; phylum Streptophyta; class Magnoliopsida; order Poales; family Poaceae; genus Aegilops; species Aegilops speltoides. Next base: position 254,237,593 of record CM038143.1, read on the forward strand.
GGCTGCCATCGCCACATAATAACAGGGGTGTGGGTGAGTAGAGGGATGGATTGGCCAGCGGTGAGAGTAGTAGGGGGCGGTGAGGCCTCCGCGGCATCACAGCCGGCCACGGGAGGCAGGAGCATGCTGCACGACCTGTGCTGGTTTGGGCAGCTGGAGCTAGAAGACCAGAGGTTGAAGAAGCACTACGGCCGTTGGATGGACATCGTACGGTCACTAGAGCTAGAGTCGTTCATATTGACTAAGTTGACAAAGCCCTCCGTCCCCGTCAACTTAGCTGACCCACAAGTCAGCCTCCCACTATGGTGTGTCCCAGCTAGCAAGGGGTATTCATTTTTGTGTGCATAATAAGGAGACACTTCCTTGCGTGCGAAGATATAGCTGGTGGGTCCGACCTGTCAGCGGGGGGAACATTTTTTTGCAAATATAGAGGCCCTTCCGGTGGGTCCCAGCTATCAGGTGGAGGAATCATTATTTTGCACGTAATAAGGAGGCACTTCCTTGCGTGCGGCCGTGGACCCAGCTGTCAGCCTTTCCAAGCACAGTCTACTTCCGATGGTGTCGTTCGTTGACCACGTTGACCACTCCGGGCCGAGCGCATCCAAGGTGGTGGACGACGGTGAGGCCCCGGACAGCAACAAGCCGGAGATGGGAAGACGCGAGAGTAGAGTCGCAGATGTAGAGGTGTACGTGAGTTAAGTGGTTCTGGTGCGGTGTGGTTCGGCAGTCGGTGGAGAAGAACAGGTGGTGTGGAGGGGTGGAGGGATGGCCTGGCCAACATTGGAGTAGCGCTTCACAGCGAAGCATGCTAAGCAGAGCTGCTAGCAGCAGGAGGCAAGAGCAGGTGGTCCGGCGGCGCTGGAGGAAGAAGACGAGAGATTGAAGATGGATGATGTTCGTTGGATGTAAATCCAACGACAAACGATGTCATAATCATTTGTTGACTAAGTTGACAACGACTTGCGTTGGCTTCGACCTAGTGGCCCACATTTCAGCCTCCAAAAATGTGGCACGTATTCAACCCATTTTTTCAGAATTTATAGTCTTTTTTTGCGGGGTAGAATTTATAGTCAATTTGATCTCTCTTTTTTGAATTACAGTCCATTAGCTGGGCTGGGTGAACAAAAAATGTAGCGTCCATGCGGCCGATTTATTTTTTTCCTCAAAAATTACAGGGCATTTGCACTTTCTTGAAATACACGATTTTGCTGGGCTGATTCTAATTGTAATGTTGGGGTGGGCGCAACAATGTTATCAAAAAATAAACAAGGGTTGTGCATTTTGTTATAAATATATTTAAATAATAAGTGATTTATAATTACATTATTCCTTAAATCTTACCAAGCTTTTGTACACAATCACCAGGATTTTTGTTGCCAAAAAATCCAGGATTTTATTATTAAGAAATTATTTTTATAAGTTAATAAGATGTGGGATATTGTTTTCTTACATATGTAAGTATCTGTTAAATATATGATGAAAATGAAAATAATATATAATAACATATAAAATAATTGAAATATATAATATAGTTAGAAGGGAAACATAAGTTGGACCAGGTGTTCCTATTCTTATGTAGAAAAATAGAACAGACCTCTGCGTTTTCTTCAAAAAAATACATACATTGGGCCGCCGATGTTTCAGTAAAATTAAAACCTCATATGGGAGGTCCATAGGCCGGTCGATACATGGCGGCCCTCAAGAAAATACAAACCGGCATGACATGGGCTGCGCATGTTAAAAAAGAAAGCCTAGACGGGGCAACCCAAAACCCAGCTGATACTTGCTGCCCCAATGATAATAAATAATACCGACCAGCTCCCCGGCTTCATTGTGAATTTATCTCCTATAGTAACTACGTTGAATCACCTAAAAAATGTTACTATGTTGACAAACCCGTGGGCCGCTACTTCAGTATAGCATTAGGAGGAAGTATTTTTTTGACGAGGCACTTGCTTGCGTCGCCATAGACACAGTGGGTCTCGATTGTCACTTTGTCCACGTCATATCCTCTCTGATTCCTCTCGTTTGTTCAGTATGTTCACAATGGCAAACAGCGGCGTGCGGCAAGCACACAAAGGCGCAGGAGGAGATCCGACCACCTGAGGAAGTGCCTTATTAGTAACGAAACAACTGAACTAGCCTAGTGGCCAAGTGACACTACCCGACAGCTGTTCCGCCCGATTTTGATTCACCTGTGTAGGGAAAATATCTCTAATTTTTTTGCCTCTGCCTTTATTGACATGTGGGTCCCCATTGTCATCTACGCACACCACGTCCAACACTTGCCAAAACTTCGTCCCTTGTTTTCTCTGTTTTTCGCAAACTCGACATTGCGTGGGCATTTTAAAAATAGCATATATTTTTGAATGTGCATCATATGAAGATGTGCTATTCATGAATGTTGATCAGCATGATGTTAACTGGCTGGTAGTTCCATTTTCGACCATGAATAGAACTTCCAACATGATGTTAACACTGTTTGAAAAGGCCGTGTTAATAGAAATGCTCTGCCTCTGAAAGTTGTAGTTTCTTATCTAAAACTGAGCTTGCAGTTTCTTATTGGAAACTGAAACTTGCAGTTTCTTCTCTGAGAATCACATTATCTACACTTTTATACTCCTATGAAACTACATTCTTTTAAGTGCTAAAAATAGATCTCTAGAATTCATAAAATACTTCATATGCTCAATACTGCAAATCTGAAATTCAAAAGACATTCATATCTAAAAGTACTCTCAAAATACACAACACAAAACACAATTCACAACAAGCAAATACTAACAACCCTAAGCTCCTCCTGACAATTCACAACCTGCCCGACTATTGGGCTGGGGGGGGGGCAGTCCCCTCCTATTCCTCGGCGGCGGACAACCGCCCCGTGAGACGTTGTGAACGGCGAGGGAGAGGATGGCGGGGAAGCATCGTCGAGTTAACTGCTTTTCTCCTCTTGTAGTTGGGTTCGGTCAACAAAGACTCCACCAGCTCGCTTTGGCACAACACCCTCACAAACCGCACCCTATAGATGCTCGATCCTTCAATCTTTGGTGGATGCTCCATCTGGGATCGATACTCCCACCATGGCTCCTGCACGATTGGATTCGGTGAATCTCTTTGCTCCATGGCCCAGAGGAGCAGCTCTATGTACTCCCGCAGGACTCCCGCTGGGAGTATCGCCGCCTTTTCACTCTGTTGCAGATATTTGGCCATGGATGTCGCCGTCGCCGCTAGTTGGTCCTTGTTGTCAAACCAACACTATATCTCCAACATCCTAGCTAGCTTCACATGGTCGCCGTCCACGATCCTCACGTATCGGTTGTACTCCTCCATCGATCTACTTCTCCATAGCACCTTCACTTGCCGGCGGTGGTTTTTGAATGAAAGAGGAGAGGAGCAGCGCTGGTTTTGCATTAGAATGGGAGAGGAGCGATGCTGGTTTTGGATTGGAATAGGAGAGGAGGGGGCGGTGGTTTTGAAATGGAAGAGGAGAGGAGTGGTGCTGGATTAAGATTGGAACACGAGAGGAGCGATGGTGGTTTAAGAGGAGAAGAGCGAAAGAGCGGCGCTGGTCTTGGAAGTATTTTTTTGTTTTGCATATTTTGGGTCAAAGTTTGACCACGTACTGTATTTGACAAGAAAAATGTGAGTGCATGTCACCAAAAATTGTATCGTTTGGTTCGTATCTGAATATACTTTCAAATTATATTATTTTTGAAACGTATAACATATATTTTATTTGCGAAAATCATTGTCAGTTATGACCCAGAATAAAAGGGAGACTAGTTAATGTGGGGTCGCTTTCTTGATTGAAGGGTAAATTGATTTTGATTTTGATCCAGTCATAGCGTGCCAACCCTCTCGTCCAATCCTAAATCGCTGTCGCACGCTCCTCTCGCTCTTCTCCATTGCAAAACCACCTCCTCTCCTCTCCATCATCTCCATTCAAAAACCACCGTCTCACCTCTCCCTCTTCTCCATTGCAAAACCAACTCCTCTCCTCTCCATCATCTCCATTCCTAAACCACCGTGTCGCCTCTCCCTCTTCTCCATTGCAAAACCATCTCCTCTCCTCTCCATCATCTCCATTCCAAAACCACCATCTCGCCTCTCCCTCTTCTCTATTGCAAGACCACCGTCTCTCCTCCCATCTTCCAAAGCTAGCACCGGACCACTCAGAAGGACATCTATGGAGAGGATGCAACAGTGAATCAGGCAGATCATCGGCGGCGACAAGGCAAAGTTAGCCAGGTTGAAGGAGATCCTTACTTGGTTTGACAATGAGTGGGAGATTTCAAGGACGGTGAGGGCTATGTGGCAATGGATGTGAAAGAGCGAGATGGCAGAGATGAAGGCGGCGATGTACATGTACTCCTTAGCCGCAGTCACGCCGCAGTCCTTTGAGTTCATCGAGTATCTCCTCTGGGCGATGCAGCAGACAGATTCGCCCGAGGCGAAAGTCAGGCGGAGGTGGTGGGAGTACAAATCGAAGGTCGAGGACCTAGAGGATAAGGAATAGATCGAGTATGGTGTGCCGTTCATGAGGGTGCAGAGCCAGCCGGAGCCACAGGAGTATTCGTTCTCCCACCGCAAGAGGAGGCCGGATGGCGCGACGTCCCTTCCCTGCCGTTCTCCACGGTTCCCTCGACGCTCGCCTTGTTTCAACGACGGCGGTAGGGTTTAAGGTAAGCTTCGCACTAACCTACTCTTCCACCTATTCATGCTTACAATCAGTGTGACAGCTAATGAAAATCATGGTTACAATCAGTCTCCGAGTACTACGCCAATCACCCTAAAATAGCTCTAGACCTTTGGGTCAAATTTGTGACACTATGTACAAATAAAGAAAAATAGATTGGTGATTCTTTCATAAAAGAGTACTCCCTAGAAAACTGCCAATATAAGCTACTAGTATTTGGTTAACAGGATTTGCTGCCGAGAAAGATTCGTCCATAGAGAGTGCCACCCATCCCACTAGTGGTGGTGGATGCCAATGCGTGCATGGAGCATGGTTGGTGTCGGTAATCTTTACTTGGCACACCTTGCACTCTGCATATATGCCGGTTCCATCCGCACATTTGTGCAGTTCCACCAAAATGCAGTTGAATAACCCTGTTTGCATAGATAATGAATAAGTTTGATTACATTATAGTGGAACTAGTTGATGAAACACACAAAGTAAATAGAAGAAAATATTGCGATAGTATCATAGTATTCCATGCTGCGACGGCGAGATGGGCCCTGTGACGCCTCATACTGGAAATCGTCCCAAGTCTTCGCGATACACCTTCTGCCAGTGATGAACATTAGTTCGTTTGGGGACCTTTGCAAGCCAACGCTTTCGATGAGCTCAAGTCTTTGCTTACTCATGCTCCGATTCTTGCTTTGCCAAATTTTGACAAAACTTTTGAGGTCCATTGTGATGCAAGTGGTACCGGAATTGGCGAAGCTTTCATGCAAGAAAAACGAGTCATTGCTTACTTTAGTGAAAAACTCTCCGGTGCTCAACTTAACTATCCCGTGTATGATAAGGAATTGTATGCTTTAGTGCGTGTCCTCCATGTTTGGGAACATTATCTTAGACCTCATGAGTTTGTCATCCATACCGATCATGAAACACTTAAGTACTTAAAAGGTCAAACTAAATTGAACAAGCGTCATGCCAAATGGAGTGAATTTATTGAATCTTTTCCATATGTGATCAAGTACATTAAGGGCAAGGAAAATGTAGTTGCCGATGCACTTTCACGCATATGCACGCTCGTCACCAAACTAGAATTGAATGTTATAGGCTTTGAGCACATAAAAGATTTGTATGCTAATGATCCATCTTTTGCATCTCATTATGCTAAATGTTTGACGCATACATCTTGGGAACAATATTACCTCAAGGATAGTTACCTTATGAGAGCTAACAAACGTTGCATACCCGAGTCTTCTCTTCGTTTGCTACTTATGCAAGAGGCTCATGGAGGTGGACTCATGGGACATTTTGGACGCGACAAGACCTTCGCCACGCTCTCCAAGAACTACTTTTGGCCCAAGATGTTTCGAGACGTCTCACGCTTCACCACCCGATGCTCAACATGCCGCAAAGCTAAGTCAAAAGCTCAATCGCATGGTCTTTACATGCCTCTTCCTATTTCTTATCAACCTTGGGAAGACATTAGCATGGACTTTGTACTTGGTTTGCCTAGAACTCAAAATGGAAAGGATTCCGTGTTTGTGGTTGTAGATCGCTTTTCTAAGATGGCACATTTTATTCCTTGCAACAAGGTAGACGATGCTTCACATATTGCAAATCTCTTTTATAGGGAAATCTTGCGCCTCCATGGAGTACCAAAGACAATCGTCTCCGACCGCGACGTCAAGTTCTTGAGTTACTTTTGGAAGACTCTTTGCGCCAAGATTGGCATCAAGCTCTTGTTCTCCTCCGCATACCATCCTCAAACCGACGGCCAAACGGAGGTGACAAACCGGACGCTACCCACTCTACTTCGCGTGTTGATCAAGAAGAACATCAAGGAGTGGGAGGCGTGTCTACCCATCGCCGAAATGCGCCTACAACCGAAAGCAAGACATTCGACGACCGCAAGTCCTCTTCGAGGTCGCTCACGGCTTCAACCCATTGTCCCCATTGGACATCCTACCTCTACCTCTACAAGAGCGCACCAACCTCGACGCAAGTGCCCGTGCAAGCTACATCAAAAAGATGCATGAAGATACAAGAAACACCATCGAGCACCAAGTACAACGACTAGCGACCAAGCTCAACATCAACAAGCAACCCATGATATTCAACATAGGCGATCTCGTGTGGCTACACCTTCGCAAGGAACGCTTCCCCAACGAACGCAAGTCCAAACTTCTACCTCGAGCCGATGGACCCTTCAAGGTGTTAGCGCGCTACAACAACAACGCCTACAAGCTCGACCTACCAAGCGACAAGTACAACGTGAGCGACACCTTCAACGTCAAAGACCTCTCGCCTTTACATGGTGATGAAGATCTAGATCCGAGGTCGGATCCTTTCGAAGGGAGGGGATATGATGCGGAGCATCCTTCCATCATCCCCATGGACTCTACATCAACACCTACAACACCACAAGGACCAATGACTCGAGCACGTGCAAGAGCTCTTGAAACCGAGGTGACATCACTCCTCTCACAACTCTCCTTCGGTTCACATGAGACATGGTTACTACCTCAAACGGAAACTCTATGCATACTCAGGCACCAAGGAGTCGACCATGAAGAGGCTAGGAAGCAAGGAGAACCGGAAGCGGAAGGCATGCATGAAGACGGAGAGGAGAAAGCAACAAGGACCAGGGTGGCCGGACGATCCGGACGGAGGCCCGGACGATCCGGACAGAGCCCGGATGATCCGGACCCCGGTCTGGACGATCCGGCTACAGCGACCGAAGGCAACAGAAGCTCCCTCCCAAAGCCGGATCATCCGGACCCCGGCCCGGATCATCCGGACCCCGCCCGGACGTCCGGACCACCAGCCGGACATCCGGCCCGTCGCCGCCATCAGCCGAGCCTCCGACTCATCCGGGTCCCCGCCCGGACCGTCCGGACCAGCCCGGATCATCCGGACCCTCGTCTGGATCATCCGGCCAGCGCCTGCGTGTGCGTGTTAGGCTGAGCCCATGTACCCCTTCGCCCCAGACTCTATATATAGGACCCCCTCTCCTCACTTTGAGACTTAGCATTGGATTAGCTCATATTTGTGTGTGAGAGCCTTTGCTCATCCACCGGTACTTCTCCACGGAGATCAGGACCTCCGTCTAGGAGAAGATCCATCGGATTCAAGACCCCTCTAAGGGAAGATCCCCTCATGGATTCAAGACCTCCTCCGGGAGAAGAACGACTACATTTCTATCTTTCCTTTGTTGATTTTGAACCATGTATCACTCGTGCTTCGATGATCTAGACCTTGTGTGATTGATCTCTTGTCGGTTGAGTGTCTCTCTCGTTCTTCCCCGTGATTTCCCCTCGTTCTTCCGCGCGTTCTTCGTGTTCCCTCCGTATGATCCCCTCCAAACGTGAAAGATCGACGAATTAGGGTTCCACCCTACATCAAAAGAGGCCGAGTGCCCGTAGCCGGCTAACAAAAAAAAAGAGAGAGAGATAGGATGCGAGCGGGCTGCTCGTTTTCATAAGTCCGACTACCCAGCCGGATGAAAAGAAATATGCGTCCGGCTGCCCGCAGCTGGACAAAGAGAAGGAGAAATAAGACAAAGTAGTTGCTGGAGATCGGCCCGACCGCCGCCAGCCGCCCAGATCTCGAGGATTACACCAGCTGGTCTTGTTGACGCCTCGCCAAGAAGAAGACAGTAGTTCCGGAGATCCGACCGACTGCTCGCTGCCCAAATCTCGGGGCTACACCAGCAGTCTGTCTGACGCGCCCGCCAAGAAGAAGACAAAGTAGTCGCTGGAGATCTGCCCACCGCCGCCAGCGCCCGAATCTCGAAGGCTACACCCGGCGGGTGCACCGGTGCACTCCGCGAGCGCCGAGCCACGCCGGCTGTCTTTGGCAAACTCTGCCTCGGCTACACGAAAATCAATGTGAGCTCCTCACCCGCATATTTTTGCATCACGCAAGCACGGATAACCCCGAGCGATGCTCGGGGGCTATCTCCGCATTTTTGTTGCAGTTGCACCACTTTTCGCCCCGGCGCCAGCCAGAGTTGGCCCGGGGATGGCCGCTTGGCTGAGACGTTTTTTCTCGTAGACGACTTAGTAGCGTGTGTAGTACCAAAGGCCCACCTCTTAGCCATAGACCGCAAAGCGGCTGTCCGGCTAGCAAGAGCAAAAGCTTGAGGTCACCCCACGCGAAAAAACGTTCGGGAAGAGAAACGCTTCGGGCGACCCGACCATTTCCTTTATGAGTATCTACTTGGTTAAATCCGCTCTCAGAGTCTGAGTACTGTACACTCCATTTCGCGGCCCACTCTTAGACACAGACCGCAGAGCGGCTGTCCGGCGAGCGAGAGCACAAGCCAAAAAGCAGAGGGAACACGAAAAAGATTAAGGGGGCTCGGACGAAACCGAGTCGGCACCCTCCGCATAAAACTTGCAATGCTAAAAGCAATCATTTGATATATCTGCGTGGACTAACTTTGTCTTTTTCCATGAACACTCGCCAAAAAACCTCCGCCCAACTTTGCCAAGTTGCCTGGAGGCTTGGGGGCTACTGTCGGAGTAATTGGACACGGGTACTGTCGGTGTCAAAACCGGCGGATCTTGGGTAGGGGGTCCCGAACTATGCGTCTAGGCGGATGGTAACAGGAGACAAGGGACACAATGTTTTACCCAGGTTCGGGCCCTCTCGATGGAGGTAAAACCCTACGTCCTTGTTGATTAATATTGATGATATGGGTATTACAAGAGTAGATCTACCACGAGATCAAGGAGGCTAAACCCTAGAAGCTAGCCTATGGTATGATTGTTGTAATGTATGTTGTCCTACGGACTAAAGCCCTCCGGTTTATATAGACACCGGAGAGGGCTAGGGTTACACAGAGTCTGTTACAATGGTAGGAGATCTACATATCCGTATTGCCAAGCTTGCCTTCCACGCCAAGGAAAGTCCCATCCGGACATGAGCCGGAGTCTTCAATCTTGTATCTTCGTAGTCTTGGAGTCCGACGGATAATGATAGTCCGCTGTCCGGACACCCCTAGTCCAGACTCCTCAAGAGTCTTTAACCAGGCTTCAATGACGATAAGTCCAGCGCGTTTATAGTCTTCGGCGTTGCAAGGCGGGTTCTCCCTTCAAATTCCATGTACCTGCCGAATAGTGTCCGGCTTCATCTTGAATACTGTGTTCCTCGGCTTCTACGCCAAATAATGGCCCTCTTCCACGCGTCGCACGAATGCAAAAACCCAGGGCGTATTTTACATTCCACCCCCTAGTCGTGCGAGCCGTCCGCCTATAAAAGAGGCAAGAATCCAGATCCAAACCGCACTGTCTTCCTCCTGCGAATACTCCATTGAAGCGCCGTTGACCTAAAAATCCATTCCACCATGGATCGTCGATGCGGCTCATCTTCACGCGCTCCCAGCCCACCGCCGGGGAATTGGAGGAGGTGCTCTGTTTCGCACAATGAGCTAGTAAAGCTCCAAACGGGGGGATTTCTCCCTCCGGCCTTCATGGTCCCAGTCCGGGCCGGACTGGTTACTTATCAAGGTGGGAGGCAGGCGGAGGACACCCAAGCCCCAATAAGGGGAGCGTATGCTTCGTCCCCTACTGATAAGGGGACTCGGATTCCCGATACATCCGGTCCTCCGCGGGCTCTCGGAGTTCTACGGACTCCAGCTCCACCACCTTACGCCCGCCTGTCTCGCATATCGCGGGCTACGAGCTCTTTGTGAGCTATTCTCGGCATCGAGCCCCATTTCGCATTGTGGAAGAGGCTGTTCACTGCACTCGCCTCACGAGGGGTCTATATATCAAGTAGGCGGCGCCAAATATGGCGATCGCCGGGACCGGATACCTATCCGGTACTCCCAAGAAGGCGTCCAAGATCGGCCCTCGAGTGGTTTTATATAGGAGACGCCCACCACTGCACTCCAGTCCGGATTGGCCTCCGGAGTTTAGTGCTGCTCCTTGAAGAAGCGCCACCGGCGCCATGAGCCCCGATTGGAGGAAGACAAGAGGGTCCATTACTTGATGGGCCGAATAAGATTATTGGCCCATTCAGGCTTAACCATGATCGGAGTTATGGCGACATGCATCAGGCGGGGGGTACAACCATTGCAATACAGAGGCCACCCTATGTGGGATTTCAACGGGGAAGACTATGCCACCCGGCATGGCCGCAAAGGGCCGGATTCGACCGAGGATCTCGTGGAGATCCTGTCCAGCCTGTACAAGGGGGAGAAGGAGGACTTCCTTCGGACGAACCCTTTGAATGGGTTTTCCATGACCAACCCTAGGGGATGGGTAAGTGAACACCTTGAAGGGCTCAACCCGTAGTTTCGAAGTTTAAGCTTCTTACATTATGTCTTCGGCGCAGGATCTACGCCGGACTGTGGAGGACATGGTGAGTCCCGCCCGCAACCCGAGGATCCAGAATATCTCGACCCGCCTCCAAGAGGACCCGACATCGAGGTGGAGCTGATCGACGGGTGTTTCACCAACTCAGCATAGAAAATGCTTTGGTCGCCATTATGGCGGACTACCCCGGACTAAGTTCGGCTTCCCAGTGACCGCGATCAAGTCCGACACCATTATCTCTTCCCCGCCCATTTCTAACCTTCACGAACGATGGTATTTTGTAGGAAGCGCCTTTATGGCAGAAGCCGAGCCACCAGGTCGACCAATGAGGCCTGTCCGACCAGCAAAGCGGAAAAGGAGCGCGGGCTTAACGGAAACGCCACCGCAAAGGTATAGCTCGATTTGAATTTTCGAGCAACGCTCCGAGAAAACGCCTCGAGTGCTCACAATCTTTGTAGGAAAAAGCGCTCCGGATCATGCGGCGCCGGTTGCCGATCCAACCTATACCGCCAGCTCCAGCCGCCAGCCCGGAGGGGGAGGCAAGCGCAAGACGCTGGCCGGATCCTCCTCCAACGGAGGACACCAAAGACCGTCCGCCACCAAGTCTGAGGTGGAGAGCGCCATGAACCATAGGCGCCACGGACAAGATTTCGTGAAGCGTGCTTTTCCCCGAGGCATTGGATGCCTTTAACGCAGGGGACGCATCTCCGCCCGCCAAGATGGTTTTACCAGAGCCACGGAGCAAAGATGTGAAAGACACACGAGTAAGGGAATTTCAATGGTTGTATATACCAAGAGCCCCCGAGATTTAAAGTAGTTATGCGAACTGATTTAAGGATCATTTGGAAATGCAGGTTTACCGAGAAGAACTCCCACTGTCTCTGGAGTTGCAAGATTGCAAGGCCCAACCGAGGTCAGATTTCTGCCGCAGGAGGAGATGCAAAGACCCCTCCCCGTAACACATTTTATTAATAAACATAAGCGCTGTGCGGCGCGCGCGCAAGTCTAATAATGACATTAGAGGTACCACGACAAGATCCGGATAGGCAAGTATCGCGCGCCACTAAAGGTCGGCGAGAGTGTGCTGAATAGGGTTCAGCAGAAAGGAACAAGCTCCAGATGCCAACGCCAAGCTCGGAGAAGAGCTGAAAGGCGCTCAGCCGAGCTGTCCGGCCCGCTAAGGAGAATCAGCGCCTTCGTCATGCGGCATTTATAGTAAGTGCTTGAGCGGACTCTTTGAAAAGAAGAGTTCGGCGAGGAAGCATTTTGACATGATATGTCTTGTAGGTATACTCACGGGTCGCCCCGCAGAGGAGATGCCCATATCAACGGGTGATCAACTTCCGAATCTGTTGCAACTACTCGAACGAAGTTCGGCAGTAATGAGCGGCGCTGCTCGTGCTTTATGGCCAGCCCTCACCCTACCCGAGAGCCTCGGGAGCTTATGGAGAAGCTGCAGGAGGCGGCGACGCCTGCGTTGTGGAAGATTTCGCTTGCCGTCAAGGTACCAGGGAGGCTTGGGCCATGGTGAAGACGCTGCACAAGAAGGCGGATCCCAACCACATGGCCGGTTGGACCGGTGGGGCCCGGCGGGAAGGAGATCCTGTGAGTTTAGTGTACAGCCAAGTAGAGTTGGTGCTAAATTTTCCCAACGGATCAGAAACTAGACAGCCTGTTAGACGGGATTGAGGAGGAATACAATCAAGAATTTGACAATGTATGTTATCCTTTAAAGTGACATGTGAAATGCCTTCTAGCCGGATTGTAGATCGCTTGTCTTTGCCGACCTTTTCGCTTCAACCTCGGGACCCTAGAGTCCGGAGTGTGTCCGAATACCTCTTTGGTTGAGACACAACCGTGGTATGCATGGAGACCAAAGCGTAGGGGTCATTAGTGCTTTATCGCATAAGTGCCCAACTAGTTATGTTATATTACATGGTTAGTAAGAAACATCTTCCAGGAGAATAGTTCCGCTAAGGGTTCCTTTCGCTGGGAGGCATGCCCTAAAGTGCATGTCCGGACTGCAAAGAAAGCAAAGAAACATCCGGGGCAGATAGATAAAATAGGTAAACAGTCATCTTTTAAATCACCGACTGAATATTCCCTTAAGAACGCTTAGCTTCGCTTCACCCACCGAGGTACACATCCGCTGACCCGGCAAGAATAATCGCAGGTGCTCCTTTACCTCCTAGCCGAACAATCGGGAACGTAGGGGTAAGCACAGGAGCCAGGCAACCCAGCTTGGCCAAAACTTAAGTCATATCGATGCATATAATGGCGAGTAAAAGGTACATGTGGAAGCTTGACACATGTGCTGGGTATGAAACCCATGTAATTGAGCTTCTGTAAAAGAAGCCCCCAGGAATAATGAGTGCGGATGGCACATCATGTGTATGCAAAGAATACGGAAATAGGCCCGTAAGGGCTTTCGAATAAAAAGGATAAAAAAGAGAAACAAAAGACAGCCGAAGTGTAAAAGTTTGGACGGGGGAAGGGGACGAACTCTTAGTCCGGCACTAGGCATAGAATCGTTGGAGGCGGGCTGCGTTCCATGGGTTCGCTCGAGTTAGTTGTCCGACGATTTAGTAGACGGTATGCTCCGGTCAAGATTTGATCGATAATGAAGGGCCCCTCCCATTTAGGCTTGAGCTTGTCCTTTTTCTTGTCCGACGGGCGAGAACTAGTTCACCAACGCTTGTAAGTCTTGGCCCGCATTTCTGCGCTTTGATATCTTCGGCCTGCTGCGATAAAATGCGGAACGAGCCTTCGCGACGCCACGCTCTTCCTCCAATGTGTCCAGCTGTCCCGCCGATCAAGCTCGGCCTCTCTTTCCTCATACATGCGCACTGAGGTGAGTCATGAATAATGTCGCAGGCAAGACTGCTCAGGCGCCAGATACCATAAAAATGGTGTGAATCCGTAGTACGGTTAGGCGTTGTCCGCAGCCCCAGTACGGAGTCGAGCTCCTCGACCCATTGTGTGTCGGATTTAGTAAGTGACCTCACTAATCTGGGTTTAATGCCGCTCATTATTAGACCATTTGCTCTTTCCACTTGACCATTTGTTTGAGGGTGATAAACTGAAGCATAGTCGATCTTGCTGCCCATATTTTTGCACCACGACTTAACCTCATCCGCTGTGAAGTTCGTGCCGTTGTCGGTGATGATGCTGTGGGGGACTCCGTAACAGTGTGCCACCCCTGATATAAAGTCTATCACTGGTCCGGACTCTGCCGTTTTAACTGGTTTGGCCTCTATCCATTTGGTGAATTTATCAACCATGACCAATAGGTACCTTTGCTTGTGGGTTCCCCCTTTAAGGGGTCCAACCATGTCAAGCCCCTGCATCATGAACGGCCAAGTAATGGGTATGGTTTTGAGGGCGGTGGGTGGCATATGGCTCGATTAGCAAAGAGTCGACAACCCACGATCGCTGGACCAAGTCTGTGCGTCGCCCGAGCCGTCGGCCAATAAAATCTGACGGAATGCCTTTCCTACAAGGGCCCGGCTGCTGCGTGGTGTCCGCCTAGTCCGCATGAATTTCAGCCAGAGGTTTCGCCCTTCCTCTTCGGAGATACACCTCTGAAGGACTCGGTTGTACTTTTCTTATAAAGTTCTCCTCATGGACCTTGTAGGCTTTTGATCGCGGACTATGCAAATGGGCCTCGCTTTTGGTCTTCGGAAGTTCCTACCTAAGCAAGTAGGATAGGAAAGGTTCTGTCCCACGCGCGATTATCGCCATTATAATGTGGGTGAAGGTGTTATGTCGTCTGCTGAATCATCGATTGATGTGGTTCTTTCCGTTTATCGCTACGGGCTCCTCTTCCCATAGTACGGATGGCTTAAAGAGCCATTCCAGAAGATATTCAGAGGGACAGATCACGCCGCACCGATCGTGCGGTGACGCCGGCCGCTTGGTTATTATCTCGGGCTATGTGATGGAATTCAAGTCCTTCAAACCGAGCTGACATTTTAGGACAGCGCTATGATATGCTACCATTTTTGGATCCTTGGTGTCAAGTCTCCGCTTATTTGGGATATTATAAGGTTTGAATCGCACACCTCTAGGCGTTGAATGCCCATGGAGACCGCCATCCGGAGACCATGTAACAGGCCTCAGATTCGGCTGCATTGTTGGAGTCCGTGTACATTATTTGAAGTACATATCGGATCTGTGTCTCTGTTGGGGACGCCAAGACGACGCCATTTCCCCCGTTCGCCAACATTTTGGAGCCGTCGAAATGCATAGTCCAATTGGAGTATGCACTGCACTTTTAGGGTGTTCGCTTCACCATTCGGCACGAAGTCAGCTAAAACTTGTGACTTTATAGCTCGCCGAGGTTTCTAGGTTATGTCGAATGGTAAGAGCTCAATGGCCCATTTTGCAATCCTGCCTGCTATGTCATGGTTATTTATAATGTCATTGAGTGGTACTTCAGAGGCCACTGTTATCGAACACTCTTGAAAGTAGTGCCGAAGCTTCCGGGACGCCATGAACACCGCATATGCTATCTTCTGATAGTGCGGGTAACGGGATTTGCAAGGGGTTAACACAGTGGATACATAATACACTGGTTTTTGAAGAGGGAACTTATGTCCTTCTGTCTCTCGTTCGACGACGAGGACCGCGCTTACAACTTGATGTGTTGCTGCGATGTATAACAACATTGGTTCGCCCAGAGTGGGCGCAGCCAGGACCGGATTTGTTGCCGTATGGCCTTTATTTCTTCGAGTCCGCGGAAGGCAGCATCCGCCCACTCAAAGTGTTCGTGCGCTGAGGAGGCGATAAAGGGCAGCGCTTTTCTCGCTAGGCGGAGATAAAGCGCTTAAGGCTTCCACGCATCCTGTTAATTTTTGTATTTGTTTGAGGTCCTTTGGAATATCCAACTGCGACAGAGCTTGGATTTTAACCGGATTTTCTTCAATTCCTCTACCGGATACAATGAAGCCCAACAGCTTTCCGGCTGGTACGCCGAAAACGCATTTTTTCGGATTCAGCTTGATGTCATATGCTCTGAGGTTTTCGAATGTGAGCCTCAAATCGTCTACTAGAGTTTCGACGTGTTTTGTTTTGACGACTACGCCGCTCACGTATGCCTCGATCTTTTGCCGATCTGGGTGGCGGACATGTTTGAATCATGCGCGATGTGTAGCGCCGGCGCTTTTAAGTCCAAGGGCATCGATTGAAGTAGAATGGTCCATATGGAGTGATGAATGCCGCAGCGGCTTGGTTCGCTTCCGCCATCTTGATTTGATGATAGCCGAGTATGCGCCCGTGAAGCACAACGAATCGTGCCTCGCTGTGGGCATCGATAATTTGATCGATGCGGGGAGAGGAAGGGATCCTTTGGGCAAGCCTTATTGAGGTCTTTAAAATCTCACAGAGGCGCCAGGATTTATCCTTCTTGGTACCATCACCAGATTTGCTAGCCATCCGGATGTTTGATATCTCTAATGAATCCGCTTCCAATAGTTTGGCTAGCTCTTCTCCCATTGCTCGTCTTTTGGGTTCGAAAATCACCAAGAGCCTGTTTGACCGCTTAAACTTTTAGGATGTTTAGGCTGTGTTCGCCAACTCGTGGGATTCCGGCATGTCCGGGATGCCAAGCGAAGATATCCCAATTTTCCCGGGAATTCGTGCAAAGGCAGCCGCCTACTTGGGTTCAATTGTGCCCCAATGGAGGCCGTCTTTGTTGGGTCCGCTGGATGGACCTGGAATTTTTTATTTCATCTGCTGGTTTGAAGGAGGTGGACTTGGATCTTTTATCGAGTATCACATCGCCCCTGTTCACCGTGAGCGCAGCTGCGGTGAGTTCTTCTGCCGCTAAAGCTTGGATAGTGCCTCGAGGGCTAGTGCGACCGCCTTGTTTTCGGCGCGGAGTGCTATGTCCGGATCACTAGCGAGAGTGATTATTCCGCTGGCCTGCATTTTGAGCTTCATGTACCCGTAATGAGGTATCGCTTGAAAAATTGTGAATGCCTCTCGCCCTAATATGGCGTGATACCCGCTGCTGAACGGGGCCACCTGGAACGTGATTTCTTTGGATCTGTAATTGTCCGGAGAGCCGAACACCACATCGAGTGTGATTTTTCCGGTGCAGCGCGCTTCCCGGCTAGGGATTATTCCTCTAAAGGTTGTGCTGCTTCGCTCAATACGGCTCCAATTGATTTCCATTTTTCACAGAATTTCCTCGTAAATGAGGTTTAGTCCGCTGCCGCCATCCATGAGGACTTTTGTCAGTCAAAAGCCGTCCACTATCGGACTAAGTACCAGTGCAGCTGGGGCTCTGGTTGTTCGGAATTTAGGCTCGTCGCTGGCGTTGAAAGTAATAGCTGTGTCGCTCCATGGATTTGTTATTGCTACTTGGTAGACTTCGGCGAGTCCGCGGATTGTTCGCTTTCGCATGTTGTTTGATGCGAAGGTCACAAAGACCGTTGATACCGTGCTGGTATTGTTGGAGTGGTTTCCCGGAGCTAGAAGTTCCTCGCCACTTTTGGCCACCTGCCGTAATATCCAACATGCTCGCAGGCTATGTCTTGGGACGGCTCCTTCTGCACTATGAAGTTTGCAGGGTCCATTGAGCCATCCCTCCAGTACGGTTCCATTTCCCTTATTGGGTTTCTGTTTTTTTGTTTTTGCATCTGGGGCCTGAGTGTAAGGCGCCCTTTTGCTGCGGACTGGGTTTTGGGCCGGATTATCCCAAAATTGATTTTCAGTTTTCCGAAAACTTTCCATCGCACAAGATTTCAGTACTATGGACGCCAGATCGGTGAAGCGCGTAATTTCGCGACGATCAATGGCGCTCAGATTCCTTGTCCGTGCGATTATTGCGTAAGATTGAGATTATGCTTTCCTCTCGGCAGTCCTTTATCCCGTCCATAACCAGGAGGAATCGCCCAAGAATGATGTACTGTTTCAAGGCTCTTGCCGTATTAGAGATAGATCGCATATGTCCGGGTGGGTGGGTGGAATAAAATCCGGATCCTCGCCCATCTTGGGGCTCAAAGGCCAAGGGGTTTCCGACCGAAGCTTGGTTTGCTAGAGACAATCCAGCGAGTCCGGGCGATGCATGATTTTAAGTTCAATGCTCGATCAAGTCCGCCCCTCCGCGAGAATCCGGCATGGAGGGTCGGGAATCCGGACACTAATTGTTTTCAACACGAGCAAAGAGTTGCCGATTGCTCCTCTACCGCTGCGGCGCAGGGTGGCCCGGGAGAGTTAATCTCTCGATCGGTTTTAAGCCCAATCTGGTTGTAGTCCGTGGCGACTCCTGGGGCGGCGATGCGATCCAAGAGCTCGCTAACGACGAGAGCTCTATTGGATCCAACTATTCGGCAGCTTTAGGGCTGACGCGAAGATCGCTTCCGACGACTCGAGAAGTCATTGCTGAAGCGGCGGCCGGACAGGCGGTCATGAGAAAACCACCAAGCTGGATAGTTTGGCCGGCAGCCAAGGCCCCTCCGGCGAAAACACCGTCTTTGAAGATTTAGTGAAGGCATCCGCCTATTGGTGACGACCACGAGGAACTCTCAATGAAAGCACCAATGTCGGTGTCAAACCGACGGATCTCGGTAGGGGGTCCCGAATCGTGCGCCTAGGCGGATGGTAACAGGAGACAAGGGACACAATGTTTTACCCAGGTTCGGGCCCTCTCGATGGAGGTAAAACCCTACGTCCCCGCTTGATTAATATTGATGATATGGGTAGTACAAGAGTAGATCTACCACGAGATCAAGGAGGCTAAACCCTAGAAGCTAGCCTATGGTATGATTGTTGTAATGTATGTTGTCCCACGGACTAAAGCCCTCCGGTTTATATAGACACCGGAGAGGGCTAGGGTTACACGTAGTCGGTTACAATGGTAGGAGATCTACATATCCGCTCTTGCCAAGCTTGCCTTCCACGCCAAGGAAAGTCCCATCCGGACACGAGCCGAGTCTTCAATCTCAGATCTTCGTAGTCTTGGAGTCCGGCGGATAATGATAGTCCGGCTGTCCGGACACCCCTAGTCCAGACTCCCTCGGTACCTCAAGACGGCGAGACGATATTTCAAAACATCGGGGCTAGCAAAGCCCCTCAGTCCGACTTTCCGGCGGCTTGCTGATCACTGGTTGCCGATCACAGAATCTGTGTCGATCATTGGTTGCCGATCGCGCCACCAGCCGATCATTGCTTCCGATCAAGCCACCAGCCGATCACGGCTTCCAATCGCACCACCAGCTAACTGGCTGCTGCCGACTGCACCACCAGGCCGACTGCCGACTGCAGCCCGACGCGACCCCAACGTGACGGCCGTACCCAGCACTGTTCACGTGTCACCCTCACCCCAGCCATCATGTACAGTGTCACTTGTCCCTGGGCACTATTTATGAAGTGACCCAGGGGACAAGTGTGACACCCACACCATGCCCTCATGTCCACTACCTTAGCTTAGGTAGTAAGCTACCCCATGCCTATATAAGGCACCCATCCATCCGTCCAAGGGATGGACTCCCCTGGACACTCACAGCCACACTCATTTGGCCACAAGCCATGGCCATACATGGCCACTAGAGCCGGCCATACGCCTGCATATACCAGATCAGATGCACTTGGCATTGATCCCAGATACAGCTCCAGGAGCACTTTGTACTGCCCGATGTACACCCCAGATAGATACACTCAGACATGCAGCAAGAGGGAGTATTATCTCCTGAGTGCTCAAGTTGGGTAAACCACCGCTGCTACTCGATACCCGCCTCCCGGCCTATCGCCAGCAGCTTGCTTCTCACACGAAGCCACCTTGTGGCATATGTCGTCTTGCACCCCCCCGTGAGAATACCACGACACCTAGTGTTCCTTGGGAGGATATATTTATGGAATTTGTTTTAGGTTTACCTCGAACAAAGAAGGGGAGGGATAGCATATTTGTTGTCGTGGATAGATTCTCGAAAATGGCACACTTTATACCATGTCATAAAAGCGATGATGTTGTTAATGTTGCTAATTTGTTCTTTCATGAAATTATTCGCTTGCATGGTGTGCCAAACTATTGTTTCAGATCGTGATACTAAAATTCTTAGCCACTTTTGGAGATGTTTATGAGCTAAGTTGGGGACTAAACTGCTTTTTAGTACTACTTGTCACCCCCAAACTGATGGACAAACTCAAGTAGTCAATAGAACATTGTCTACTATGCTTAGGGCTGTTTTGAAGAATAATAAGAAAATGTGGGAGGAATGCTTGCCTCATATTGAATTTGCTTATAATCGTTCATTGCATTCTACTACTAAGATGTGCCCTTTTGAAGTTGTGTACGGTTTCCTACCTCGTGCACCTATTGATTTGTTGCCTCTTCCATCTTCGAAGAAGGTTAATATTGATGCTAAACAACGTGCTGAATTAATTTAAAAATGCATGAGTTAACTAAGGAAAACATTGAGCGATGAATGCTAAATATAAACTTGTTTGGAGATAAGTGTAGAAAACATGTTGTGTTTGCACCGGAGATCTTGTTTGGTTACATTTATGTAAGGATAGATTTCCTAATTTGCAAAATCAAAGCTAATGCCTCGTCTTGATGGTCCTTTTAAGGTGTTGGAGAAAATAAATGATAATGCATATAAACTTGAGCTGCCTGCATATTTTGGGGTTAGTCCCACTTTTAACATTGCAGATTTGAAGCCTTATTTGGGTGAGGAAGATGAGCTCCGTCGAGGACGACTTCATTTCAAGAAGGGAGGATGATGAGGACATCAATACCATTGTTACACCCACAGCCCCTCACTGCTACATATATCGGACCACTTACTAGAGCTCGCGATGCCAATTAAATTATCGTACTTTCGCTTCTTGGTAATGATTCTAATGTTCATGAGAATATGATGCTGCTTAAATTGGATACATTTGTTTTGCTTACAAATGAAGGGCCTAGCTTGGAGAAGGATGAACATTGGAGCAAGAACAAGCATGGAGATGATGGCATGCTAAGGGGAACAAGAACGGAGCTACAAGTGATGATTTCAGGACTTTGAAGCCACCATAATGGGTGCATGAAGCCTTGGATGAAATATACAAGATGCCACTTCATAAATTTCGTCCCGAGGCTATTCTAGGTGTTATACACCTTATTATTGGGCCAGCCCATGTAATTTCGTAATACATAAGTATAGGCTATTTTTAGAGTCCGTATGTGTGGGAAACAAGAGATAGGGTTGATTTCGACCCTCCACCAAGGGCCACGAAATCCCCCTCTTCCTCCATATATACAGCCCTTAGGGTACCGTTTAGACTTTGGGTTTTGTTTAGATTAAAGTTCGCCATAGCTGCAACTGCGCGTACTTCGTTTGTGTTCAACGACCAAACAAAGATGTCACAGAACCCCACCTTCATCAATAAAGCTTTCATCTTATATTCTCAATATCCAGATTGCAATCTCAGTTTCTTGCTTGTTCTTCGTTTGCTCGCAGGAAAACAGACCCTCGTGGTCAGGTTGATTGTGCTCCGGCATGGTTAATAACCCCTCGGAAGTTGGTTTAGCGATTGCTAAGGCGCCACGTCTCGCACGTTCATAGTCGGATCGTCAAGGTCGACTCCCTCAGAAAATGATAGCCACCATCTCATCGAAAGACGGGACACCTTTGCCTCTATCCAATAATAACTTGATTTTATACAGTATTACATTGAGTAGAGTAGAGGGAGTGCCTTGTCAACACCTGCTTGACCGTTGACTCACTTACTGGTGGGTCCCTTGTCTGCGACCTCTCTCTCCTCTCCATCATGTCCTTTAGACGCACGGGCACACATGAAGAGCGGCGTGAGCTTGTCGTGGTGTTATTATAACTAAAAAAAGCTTGGAAAATAGAGGAATCGCCTAGAACAAGAGACGTTGTGGCTGGTCGAGATGGAGCTAACCACACCTGTCGTCTGTGCCACGTTAGCATGATGAAGTTGTGTGGCTAGTGGGGTGTTTTCGACCGACTGGCTGGGTTCCGAAGTCGAACCATAGGTAGTACGTCTGGTACAATATATTTTTACACACACATTTTTCCTCCGTGCCGAGATGGGGCACACCTTAACGTGCGGTTTCTGGGACCTCTCGGGTGGTGCACGCATATCTTCTTCCTTGCCGAGACGTGGGATACAATACCGCGCATTTTCTGGGTCCTCCTCGATCGTAGTGGTGAAGCAAGTAAATGAGTCATCAAATCATGAAAGACCACCTTTCCCACCGAGTATATCAGTGAAGCACGGTGGCTACATAGTTGGGCTAGTGCGATGATTAGCTAGGCCGCTGCCACATTTGTTTTTCACCCATTTGTATTTCCTTGCCGGCAAGTAAATTTAAATATCCATCGTTACATTGCTTTGGTCTTTGGGTGCGGCAGGCGCGTCAGGATTTTTATTTTTTGATTGACGGGAGCAGGTGCGGCAGCTATTATCACGATGACTCCACCTGTAAAACCCGCTGGTCCCTGATGTGAAAAGTCGTCGACTGGTGTTTTCCCATGGTGAAAACCAAAAGATTCACCCTGCTCCTTGGCTGGCTCCCGCCGCCTTCCGTAGATTGCATTGCCTTTCAGCCGATTCACCCCCTTTGCTTCCTCTCCCATTGCTTCTACCTGGTTCCATGGCAGCGCACCACATCACGGAGTCTGAGATGATGCGCCTGACACGGGAGCTCCAGGCCAAGGTTGCGGAGCTTAGGGCCAAGGACGTGGAGCTCCATGAGCTCAAGGAGGATAGGAGTGGTATGCTCCTCCTTTATGTGCGGGAGTTCATGGAGCTTCAAAAGCGGCAGGCGTCCACCACAAAGATGCTCGAGGCGTCGGCGGCGTTGCTGTAGAAAGCGGGAGATATGATAGGCGGTCAGGCGAGCCGGGTGGAGCGCGTGCGGGCCGATTGTGACGAGGTCCAGGATCGCCTCAGCCACTTGGTGGACCATGTTGCCACGCACGTGTTGCAGCTGCATGATGCCTACCGACTCGACCATGCCAGACATTGAGCTAAACCCATTCGACCACCCCGTAGACTTCAACGAGCTGCGGCTTCCTGATCTAGTCTCCTTCACCTATATCTCCGAGGAGCTGAGCCGTCTCCGCGCGATGGTGGGGCTGGAGCTGGACAAGGAGGGGTTATGGCTGCCGAGCTGCTGTCGGGCGAATCACCGAGGGCTCCACTACTAGGAAAAGGCTAGCAGCAGCTGGTTTTATATGTATCAAGATGGCGGGTACCAGCGCTACTATACGGGCGCTTCAGCCTAACTCATAGCAATGAGCGGCGTGGATCACCAAGGCCATCGCTACACAAGTGTAGCAACAGCGTTATTATGAGAAGCTCGCTATCGCTAGTAGCGCTTAGCGCTCTTTGGCCGCACGCGCCATCGCTATTGAGGCGCTGCTGCTAACTTTTGTACACTCGCTACTACTAATTTAAGTAGTTTTTTTGGCATATTTGTTTTGTATTTGAACCGCTTTGTAGAAGAATCTTTAGCACATAGAAATGTCATCATGATACACATACAAATGCCTCATGAGACCACAAATGTAATCATAGCATGTACATACAAATAGTCTCTTCATAATCATCATCCAACACAAAGTGATATCTTGTCATCATCTCAAAATAGCAATACATGCAAGTCTCAATACTTGCAACTACAACAACGCTATCCATCTAAACAAAGGTATATGCAAGAAGTGCTATCACTATGAGTGAGAGCGAACCATGCAATACATGAGGTGGCGGTTACGAGTCCTCTCTTGCGCTAGCGTGAACCTCAAGTAACTAGCTTCTCCTTCTTGTCTGCTTTTGAAGCCTTTATGGCTGGCGCCCGTGAACCCATTCACTTACTCCTGACACTCATGCCACTCGTTGTACACCCCCGGAACCTTCCCTTTGTACACGACATAGCATTTCCATCTCGCCATCAAGAAACTAGGTACCTGTTAGAGATGCATGTTCATGAAGAGGATGTACAATCATATATATGCAACAAAATATACTAGAGCAACACCAAAAAAGAAAGGTTAGCAACTAGATGCAACATATACAGTACGCAAATTAATTAACTATAGGTACGCAGGTCATCGTACGCAAACTAACAAAGTAGCGTTACGCAAGTTCGGCAGGGACCGTGGACATCACAAAGTTTCATCGCTACAAAAAGTATACAAGTTCAACCGACACATATCATCATCATCGGCATCATAAATCACTAGAAGTTCCATCCTTCCATATCATCGAGGACGAACCCTAGCTGCTTGAACGGCGTGAGGTCTAGACGTTGCATGCCTATGGGAGTTCGGACGTCAGCTCGCGATATAGGGCCGTGGTGGAACATCCCCTTCTCATCGCGACTTCTTTCATGATGATCGTCGCAATGTCACTTTGGATGCGAAAGAAGTCATCTCTAAGTTTATAATTCGCTTCTCCATGAGATTCTAGCCACTTGTGGATATGATCATCATTTCTGCTGTTAATGCTAAGCTTTTGGTGATCCGTGTTGAACTGAATCATGAGATGGACGATGTAGAATCCATCCTTCTTGCTTGGTTTTGGGACATGGATGCAGGAGAAGTTAGTTTTATGCACGAAACCCATCTTCTTGTTCCTTTGTTTCCTGATATGCACGTGGCCACCTCTAAAGCTGAAGCCTTGGAGAGCATCATCTAGAATATTCATTATGTGGGTGTAGTCCTTTTTCTCATAGTCTCCGGAAGGGTCAAAATACACGGCGTGGGAGACTTATGGGTAAAGAACGATAAGGACGGCGCCCATTCATTGCAAGGGGAAAATTCACCTCAAATTATTCCCCATATGAGAGAGAAGGAATGATTGAAATGTACGAAAGGGTTGTCTGGAACTGACTTACTTTGGATGATAAGGCACGAGGATGATTTCCCGGTCCTTATTCTGTACCATGAAGTTTTGGAGGTACTCCCTAGCAGTTTCACGCTCAAAGTCGCCGAGCGTCAAGAAAGACTCGTGCATGTAGTATGGATCCACCACACAGATTTGCGAGACTTCTTCACTCTTCACGACAGAGCTCATATGTAGCGCAAAAAGGCGGACGATAGTAAAATCAAGCCGCCTTGTTAGAAACATCTCAAAGATATGGTCAAACCGCAGGAAGAACACCTCCGCGGGCCGTGTGTCGACGTTGCACTTCCCTCGTGCACACGAGCCGCGATGTCGGATATCCTGGATCCTTTGAGGCTAGTAGGCTTTTCTCACTCAACAACACATGGTCATGCAGTCTCCTGAGATCCCCTGATAGTGCCTCCAGCGGTTTCGGCGGTAGCATCAGCTCGCCCGTGAGATGGAACATGACCGCACCTTTCACGGGTACACACTCTTCAGAATGCATCGTCTGGCTGCTGTGTGCTCTGGCTTGTTTGGAGGCAGTTACCTTCCCTGATCTCTTCCTCTCTTTTTCTTGGGCACACCTTCTAGACCCTTCCTTAACCCTTGCCCAATTGTTCCCGGGCTAAGTATTGTACGACCCTCGCGCCCGGTTAGTTGAGCATGTGTTGAGGCGGCATCTTCAGGCGTGTCCTGTGAGGATTTCATGAAGAGAGACTTTTTGCATTCCATGGTACGGCCCTGCCCGGGCATATCATCCATATCCTCATTAGCAAGCTGATAGCCCGATTCGTCATATGGTTGACTCATCATATCTATGTCACACCATACGCGCTTGTATTGAGGTAATCCATAGGGTCGACCTCCGCCTCATCATCCATTTTCTGTTCTACAGAGAAATTACATCAGCCAAGATTATTGCACCCCTTCATCATGTCGTCCGCCGCCTCACCCAAAGACTACTACAGAGCTGGTAATTGCGTGAGGTGGGTGGTGGTCTCCGCACATGCTTGTTGATGTGTGGTAGTTATTGGTGTGCTCTCGGCCGGCTCTGCATTTAATAAGATTCTTCAGCCATAGAAGCACCCAACCCTTGCAGCGTCCAATCCGTGGCGGGTCTCGCCGTCCGCCTCCCACATGCTCTTCGAGGAGGCAACTCCTGCCCGATTTCACACCGGGTCAAGCTAACCTCAAGTGCCCAAATGGGATCGGTGGTTGTGGAATGTGCGTTGAGAGGGTCCATTATCATCCCTTTCCCACGCCCACCTTCCGCCTTTGATCAAGTAGAGTATGGTGCATGGGGTTTTTTTAGCGCCGCAAACACATATGTCTCGTGGTGTAAAACAACCGAAAGGCAACAAAATGGAATATTATCTATATATATATATGTTGGTGCGACATGTAATTACCGTGGACGGCGCCGAGCTCAGCTAAAGACGAAGGCCCACCTAGCGCTCGAGACCGAGGACGGGCTGCTATGAGCGGAGCGGCGGCGCGAGAGGAGGCCCGGTTGCTTGAACAAGTGATGGTGCGATGGTGTTGTTGTTCATGGAGTTGCTTTCGCGATTTAAACCGGGCATCGGGAAATCATGTACCGCCTTGTCTCGATTTTCCTTCGCCAGCTTGATGATAATCGAACCAAGTTAGTAGCAAAATCATTTCGCAGCGCCATACCTGCATTGACCGTCTTTGTAGCAACTCATATTTGTCCTGGCTGCTTTTTTCGCGTCCTCGGCTGCTTTTTCTCGACCGCAAGATTCACCTTTGCGCTGATGTCCGCCGACTAAACTTCTTTTTCGCTTCTTGGCCTCCGGGCCGTCGTTGTAAACACCTTCCACGTGGCACCGCTCGGCAGCGCCGCACACGACCATATTATGCGTCGCTGGTCCAACGGGAGTCCCTTAAGTTCGCTCAAGGCCCTGTTGAGAGGGTGTCCCACTTGGGCCTCATCGAGAAGTAGGGCTTTCTGCAAGCCGGTGTTGCTTCTCCAGAGTCTAATCAATTTCCTCGTGATCTTGTCCGTAAAAACCTTTTTCTCCTTGTCCCACTTGTAGCGGGCCCTTATGAAGTCATGCTCCAAGGGGTTGGTGAACTTCACGAAGGGTCTGGAGACCCGCGGCTTCACGCCCGCATCCTCCTTATCCCATATGGGCCTTTTACCGAGGTAGCCACGGCTTCGAGGCGATGCTTCCCGTGTTCCGGAGCTGAAGGCTTTTGAATTTCGCAGCCTTAGCCTTGGCTGCCTCGGTAGCGCAAGTGTCCTTGAACTTTTCGAACTCCTCTTCCGTAAGTGTCGGATTTTCCTCCGTAATCTTGGACAGGGGTTCATCAGCCTCAATAGCTCGTTTCACCCTCCCTTTCCAGAGGCCAAATCATTGCTGAACATGCCCATGGCGTGATTGTTAATCTTTTTCATCTTCGGATCATCCCACGGTTGTTCTATGTTATCATCCTAGTCGGGAACTTGAATCTCTTGTGCAACTTCGTTAGGAGCAATGCGCCAAATGTTCTTTACTCCTTAAGTCATCGTCATTGATGTCACAAGATTCCGTAGGATGCATCCTACTTGGTTCCCATAGCACTCGCGAGGTTCTTCCGGCTCTAACGGCTCAAACTTGCCAGGTGCCATCTTTGTGATCACAAGTCGTCCAATCCTTAGTTTGTTAGGTTTTCGTATCCTCTGCTTCTAATGCTTCCTATTTTCGGTATCGGCATCGGGGCCGGTACCTTCCCCACCGGTCTCGGCGCTGCCATCGGTGTCGGCGCCGTCGGTGCCGGCGCCGTCGGTGTCGATGTCGGCGTCAGTACCATCATCGAGGCTGACCCGCAAACCTTGCTTAGCAGTCAAATAGTCGAGGTACTCTTGTTCACCCTCATAATCCATCTCGCTCGCATCTTGGTCAAGGCCCAGCTTCTTCGTTGTTCGACATGTTTCCTATGATTAAGTGGCCTCATTTATTTCTAAAAGTATGAATAAATGAGAAATGACATAAAAGAAATCTATGTGCCAAGACTGATATGCCAACTATGTAGCACAAATCATGCCTTTATTCAAGGGAAATTTCGCATGACCTTTGCTAAAAATGGACATATCGAGCGCTGAATTCACCAAACGGAAGTGAATCAACATTCCGCGTAATATAGGCCACTCGGATCATTTTCCAAACATGACATGTCCAAAACATGACATATGCACATATCACATGTCCAGTTCAAATTTCCATATAAATTCAGCTAATTCAGAATTAAATAGATAACCTAATTAATTAACATGAAGAACCCTAGCAGAGAGGGGGGGTTTACAGAGAGTGCAGGGGCGAGGAGGCAGGCCCGACGACGGCCGGCAGCGGAGAGGAGGTAGGCGAGGGCCGACAGGTCGGGGCAAGCGCCGCGGGTCGGGCGAGGCCGGCCGAGTCGGGGCGAGCGGTCGGGTCGGGCGAGCAGCGTGGTCGGGGCGAGCGCCGGAGTCGGGTCGAGGGTCGACGGGCGAAGCGCTGGCTAGCGCCGCGCCGGTGGAGTCGGGGCGAGCTGGGCCGGTCGGGCGCGGGCGGAGCGACGGGGCCGGAGAGAGGGGATTTGGGGGAAATGGCGGGATGAAGCTGGGCGAAAAGTAATTTTGGGTTAAGTGGACGTATCAAGAGCGCGTTATGTCAAAACGCACTGCTACTATATTCTCAGTAGTGCAGCGGTTTCAAAGAAACGCGCTACTACTATGATCTGTAGCTGCAGCGCTTTATGGGAAACTCGCTATTACTATGGTGCGTGGCGGCAGCGCTTTTATGAGAAACACGCTACTACTAAGATCTAGCAGCAGCGGTTTTGTGGAACGCTACCACTACGCCATCGCCATCGCCAGTTTTCCTTTTTCTTTTCCTTTATTTTATCCCACTTTTATTTCGAGGGCAGTGAACTAAGGAGGGCGATATATATTGCATCATTTGACGGTTAAATATGTATGCAAAATAGGAACATATATATTACACATCATTGGACCCATGCATAATAATGACTAAGTGTGTATACAAAATAGGAACATATATATATATATATATACACATCATTGGACCCATAACATACGCTTTCCTCAGTCTTTGACGCTTTCTTTTTGAGTCAGCTTCTTTCCTTCTTGTTCGTCAAGAATAATTGAGCCCCTCATTGTGACTTTGCCTTTTCCATGGAGTACGATTTTTCTTAGGTAATGTAGTATTGATTCTTCTTTGACATATACTTCATCATCATCGCCATCTTCCTCATTGGGTTGCAGATCGATCATAGTCTTCCTCGCTTGGCGACTCCATCCATTCCAATGATGTTCCTTTTGCCTCTCCTCACGACAACACGGCTGGGATTGCGCTGGTCGGCTTATGAAGAAGCATTGTGTCACGTGCTTAGCGTGTACCCATGGCTCGCTTTTTGCGATAGCGTTCACGGTAGCGCTCTTGGCGCCGGGTATAGTCATGGTAGTGAACATCCGCTTTCTCTTCGACATTCTTAGCCCATCCGACACGGAACATCGTCGTGTTGTGCAGTCCAGAGTAGTCAAGCTCCCGGATCTCCTCGACCCTTCCATAAAATCGTTCGGTTGTGCCGTTGTCACCGCCGGTCATGCATTCCATCGTCACCCCGAGTTCGATCATCACTATCCATATCTTTTGCCTCCGTAGAACGTGTATCCGCTGATATCATATGCCCGATAGGTTACGGTTGGGCGAGGGGCCATGTGCTAAGGCGATATGAGCAATCCGTCCTTAGAGCCCTCCTCCGGGATTATCAATAATATGCTCTTTGAACCAATACAGAAAGTGGAGTTGTGCTCTCTAGTAACTTCGGCGTCCATTCCGTGCATACCCCGGTCACGATACTTCTTTGCGATAATTTCTTTGTGCAAAGGCCACGAAAGGATCTACCTCGCCTAGGTGTTGTAGCACTACCAAGTTTTCTCTGTCAAAGTCGCTGCGGCCGATCTGAGTATGCCACGTGCAGTTCCTCGCGACCGCTGCGGTGACCATCTCCTTCGAGCCTCCCATCATGCTTGTTAACGGGTAAACCAACACTAACACCAGCGGCTGGTCTCGCGCCATATAGAAAATTCTCACGTAAAGAGATGCACTCTTGTGCCAAATAGCCTCGACGATGCTTCCATCCGGACGGGACATGTTACTGAACGAATCCTTTGATGATCCCATTCATCCTCTCAAACGGCATCATGTTGTGCAGAATGACGGCCCCAGTCTATTATGTTATCCACAATATGGACACACAGATGCACCATCACGTCAAGAACGCGGGCGGAAGTACATCTCAAGCTCATTCAAGATCACAACGATCTCTTCCTCGTAGCCTTTGGAGCTGCTTCACACCGATCGACTTTCGAGATGACGTCGAAAAAGTTGCGAGACCAATAAGCGGTCACGGACGTGTTTGTCCATTATCCCTCTAAGGGCAACAGTAGTATCTGCGTCATCATCACATGACAGTCATGAGACTTCATCCCGCTGAACCTTTTCTTGTCCGTGTCTAGATATCTCGCTTATCTTGCCACAAAGAATCGAACTAACTTTTACTCGGTAAGGCACTTAAAGAATTGATTGATCTCAGCCGACTTAAGGTGAAGCAAGAGGGGGGGCAATAATCTTCTTTCTTTAATTTCTTGCCCTTCTTCTCCCGTGCCTTTGTCTCCGCCTCTGTCTCGTCGACATTTTACGGGCGGCATGTGCGATCTTCCCTGATTTTCAAATCTTGCAAGTCTTTTCTTGCCTTCGCCCATCCTTGGTCTTATCCGCATGTTCATCGGTGTTGTGAGCAAGCTCTCAAGGACATTCTTACAGATATGCATTTGATCAAGGCAATGAGGTGTATCGAGTTTGTGCCATACTCCAAGTCCCGAACACGACCTCGCCTTCCATACCTTCAGCAGCGGCTCCGCGCCTTTCTCATCGTCTTTCCGCGCGGGGCACTCATTCCAGTTTTTCAACAGCTCATCGATTTCGCACCGCTCCGCTTACATGGAGGTCCTCGATGCTCGCCGTGACCATTGAATAGATCTCCATGGTTTCTCCACGGTCGTCTGTTCAAGCCATCTTCGATGCCCCATGTACACGATTTTCCTGCACCGCCATCTTTCCTTGACGTTAGCTGCTGAGATGTTGTATCATCCATGCACCGCGTGCATCCGCAATATCCATGGCACACCGGCCTGCCACATATCCGTAATCGAGATAGTCCTGCCTTTATCGTGATCAGCGCTGCTCTCATGTTGAAATACTCACCTTTGTCAAGGCCCCATGTCTTGGCCGGTGTTTTCCATAACGTGTCTAACTCCTCTTGAAGTAGCCCCGATACAAATTAATATTATTTCCTGGTTGTTTCGCCCTTGAATAAGCATGCTCATGTGAATGTATTTCGATTTCATGCACAACCAGGGGGAGGTTGTACATCCATACAAACACGGGCCATGTACTATGGTTGGTGTTCGTTGCCAAACGGATTCATGCCATCGGTACACGCCACGAGCACGATGTTCCTTGCATCACATTCAAAATACCGATAGAAGCTGTTCAACGCTCTCCACCGGCTTCCATCCTTCACGTGTCTCAGCTTCGGATCATCTCCATCGTCGGGCTTCTTCCTCTCCGCGTGCCAACAAGATTAGCTTTGCTTCCTTGGGATCTACCAAATACCTCAAAGATGGGGAGTGATCGGTAAGTACCATACAACTTTCGGGGACATTTCTTCCGGCCTTCTTGTATCGAGAAGCATTGCACACCGGACAGCTTGTTTTTTCCGTGTGCTCCTTCCGATAAATTATGCAATCGTTGATGCATGCATGGTATCTAACGTGTGGCGATCAAGAGGGCACACGATCTTCTTGGCCTCATCAACACTAGTAGGACATAGATTACCCGGGAAGAACATCCTTTAGGTACTTGAGATGCTCATCGAGGCTAGTGTCGGTCCATTTGTTTTAGCCTTCGCCTTGAGGAGTTGGAGTGTGAAACTCAACCGGTCACCTCAGATTGCAACCATCATACAATGGAGTGTTCGAGTCTACCACCGCTTGCTCCAGCTTAGCCTCCTCTCTAGAAGCAGCTCTCTCAAGATTGCGTCTCCTGGGCAATGCTTGAACATGAGGGTCCCGCACAATTGAACTTAGTACCGACGAACTCTGCTGCGTGGAGTCCATGTCATTCTCTCCGCCGCCATGTCCGGCTCCTTCTCCTCCGCCATGTCCGGCCACTTCTCCGCCGCCATGTCCGGCCTCTTCCCCGCCGCCATTATCGATCATCTCTTTGTCTTGCCCCGTGTCATCATTGCCTGCCCCGTCGGCATCCTCAACATCGTCATCCTCATCTTCAATTATCCACCGAGTATAGCTATCAATGAAACCAGTCATGAGCAGGTGCGCTTCGGCACGACCATCGTCATGGGGGTCAAGCCAAACTATTCCTTTGCATTTTCGACACGGACATAAAACCTCTGTCCGGTTATTTTCTTTCATGTCTTGCACCGCCGAGCGCAACCACCTGTCCACCATCGTTCCACTAACCATCGTCAACTCTGCACGGTAATAATAAAAAAATTGATTGTAAAAATGCATGCATGCATCAAAGTCATCAAAATTTTTGGCATGACCTTCCCTAAAAATAGGACATATATGGATCTAGAGTTTGCCCGAAATTCACTAAAACGGAAATAAATCGACATTTCGGCAAAACATTGGCAACTCAAAAGCACAATTTGGCAGCGTCAACTCATGCCACACACACAATTTCCACAAACATATCACACATACACATAAACACATTTCCATTTTGCAAAAGCATGAAATTTTCATCACCTCTATCTCGATGGCCGGAGATGATGTTGTAGGGAGATCAAAAGTGCACAAAGCTCTTCTTGACAAAGATATATCCAGTTAGGGGGCAAATAGGTCACTTAACTAAATCCTACATCTACCTAGCTACCTAATTTGGAAGGAGACAACTTCAACTAGTGGAGGGGGAAGGAAAAAGAGAAAGGAGATGCATTAATTAATGGAGGTGGTGTAGTTATGTAGGAGTAATGAAGAGAGAGAAGGTGGATAGAGAAGAGAGAGAGTAATGGGGGAGAAGTATTGAGAAGAAGAAGAGTGAGAGTGGCAGCATGTGGTGGAGGGAAGAGAAGAGAGGGGAAGGTAGGGGGAAGGGAAAAAAGGAAGGGGGAGGGGAGGGACAGGTTGGGGGTTGGTGGGGTTAGCAGTAGCGCGTGAGATAAAACGCGCTGCTGCTAAGAACTTAGCAGCAGCGCGCTTTGCGGTAAGGCGCTACTGCTAACTGGGACAAAAAATTGTGGCAATTTGAAACTTACCAGCAGTGATCTCGAGGAAACCGCGCTACTACTACGTAATTAGCAGTAGCGCTGTTATTGCGACCGCGCTACTGCTACTTAGATTTGGGGGAACACCGTCGGTCGATATTTGTAGCAGCGCTTCGTCGAGTCTTCATCGCTAAATCTTTATCAGCAGCGAGTTTACGTAACCCGCGCTACAACTACTTAGCAGCAGCGCTCTATTTTGAACCGCGCTGCTGCTAAGATTCTGTGTATAGGCTTTTCCCTAGTAGTGCTCCGTCACCGGAATCCATTCGTGCTATTGGACGTCATCTTCGACGAGCGGGCTCTCGTCGACCGGGAGAGGGCTCTACGGGCGGTGGCACCTTGCATCACCAACGTCATGCGCCTTGAGAAGCAGAGGGACTTTAGTGGTGTTTAAGCGTCCTCTGCATGGGCATGTCCATTCTCGGTGCAACATGACAATTGGATCAAACTCAGACGATGCAGATCAGTCACTGTAGCAAAAAGCGTGTGGGTGTGTTTGGTTGCATTCTCATCTCAATATAGTTGCTCCCTCTTCGTGCATGCTCATCTCAACACCCCTCTTCATGCATGCTCCTAGTGTATTTGTGTTAACCTACTAGTGTGGACTCATGCACCCTGCACATGCCTAGTAGTAGGAGCACTGCGTAAGTTCAAGTGGCTGCCGTGTAGACTACCCCAATCGAAGCGCCGTAGTAATGCCCAATGAGCCGTGAAGTCACAAAACCCCCACCTTTCCAGCAGTAAGTTGGACAGACAAATCAACCATCATTTCACTCTTCTCCCTGAGCTTCCCCTCTAGAATAAAACCCCAACTCGCACTCACTTCTCCCTTTCTTCATTTCTTCAAGAATACCCCAACTTGCTTCTGCCATTGTTCTTCTCTCCCAAAGAAGGAACGGTGAGCGCATCAATGGTGTTGATTTTGGCCAAGGCCCGGTCTTGCAACCCCAAAAATGATCCTATAAATCCCTCTCTGTTCTTCTTCTGGGTTTATGATTATGGTTTCTTTTCTTTTATTTCTATTTAACAGTTTCTTGATGGACCCTGGAGCACCAGCCAAAATGATGTCTGTGGCTCTGGCCAAAACCATCGAGGCTCAGGGTACGAAGAAGCGCAAGCACCCCATCGAGACTACCGCGGACATGCTCAAGGCCATTGCCCTATCCAAGCCCCCCTCGATCTGTCCGGGATCCCTCATTAAGCAAGTCCAGGTAATATCTTTTCTTGACGATCTTTTTCTCGATCTTGATCATGTTTTTTCATCTAACATGCAGTACTAGTACTAGTAGTACAACTTTCTGGGTGATCTTGCATGTGATTTTTGTGTGCCAAACGACGGTTCTAAATTCCTCTTTTGACCAAAACATGCGAGATGTTGACACTGATTTCTTATAGATGACTTTCAACAACCTTATGAACATCAATGCTACCTTTGCAAAGAGTATATTAGCCTCAGTAACTTGTGTTATGGATATTGCAAGTAATCCCTCTGCTCTCATGCCTTTGAAGACTTTGTTCACTCATTTCGGTGCGTATATGTAGTCTTATATGGAGTAAAATATGGAAAATCATCTTATATTTCTGAACGGAGGTAGTAATAAAATATTTGGTTTCTGTTTAAATTAGAACCAGGTCCGCGGTGGAGATGAAGTTCTCAAAGTCATGCTGTGTGAACTGGAAGACCTAGAATCACGCCATGCAACCGTTCGATCTCAGATCCAAGGATTCTCGGAAACCCGTATCATGGGAGAATGGAAAGCTTCGTATCACCTGTAATTTTCCCGACGCTTGACATGACATCGAAAGCCATTTAATTGGGCGTCGAGTAGACATGACATCTAATTGGGCCCCCATAGCACTGTGCATGAATCCATTTATCCACTAGGCAAGCCACTACCCTACCGTTCGCATGCCCCACTCAGCATTTTTACAATCAAAAAACCGCTGGCAGTTCGCTCCTACTCGTCCCCAGACGTCCTTTAACATTACGGCAGTTCGCTCCTAGTTGTCCCGTCCTATCACATTATGGCAGTTCCACTAATCCTAACCCTCCTCCCAAGCCCATGACGTCCCAAATCTCCATGATCAGCGGTGAGTACAAGGTTAGAACCATCACCGGCGATGAGTTCGACGTCATCTACACCTGTTCTTCCGCGACGGTGAAAGGATGCCTTGCTCGCTTCAGATGCATGTTCGAAAACTCAAATGATGAGTGGGTCGCTAGGCTAGATGTTGAGTACAGCACAGTCCTGGGACAAGAGAAGGATCTAAAGGAGGAAGAGAATAAGAAGCCCACCGTGATCCAGGTTTGCGTGCATGACTTACGCTTGGTCTACCACATATGCCATGCCGATGTTGAGTGCGAGGAATTTAAGAACTTACTCAAGGGCGCCCTAGTCAAACTCGTTACTATAGACTTTACGAACGACAAAAGAGTCCTGGGTCGGATAGGCCTCGTTGTAGGCAACCCCTTCGACCTCTAGAAGAATCGGCTGCTGCCCTCCCATGGTAAGCCTTCAGTGTTGACCCTGGCAGGAGCCATGGTTCATCCTTCGTACAGTAAACTAGAGAAACCTCTGCACACGTTTCATTGTCATGCATGGCAATGGAATGTACTAGATATAAACCACATCCAGTATGCTGCAATGGATGGCTACCTTTGTTTCAATATCTACAAGGGTTGGATGAAGAGCAAGAGCCAAGTGTGCGGTTCAAGCAAAGAAGTATCGACCAAGAGAAAGAGGGACAAGGACGAAGTTGAGGACGTGGACGAGGACTCCGAGTAAGGTGGCAGTGTCGTTGCTCATGGTGGTTCTAATGCCGTGTCTATCTGATTAGTTGCTTAGTTTAGTTTCAGGTGTGCTTAGTTTAATTTGAGGGGTGTGTTGTGTTGAGCCCCAACAGAACTATGTTATGTTTCTTCTCGTTATATTTCTTAGATTTCATCATTTAGTTGGTATAGTACTACCACTCATTTCTTCACATTATATACGTACAATATATATGGCTAACATCATATAGCCAGCACTTTAGTTGTCAAAGAATTTCAGGGTGCTTAGTTTTGTTAAAGAATTCCAGGGTGGTGAGTTTTATTTGAGGGGTGTGTTGTGCTGGACACCATTAATGTGACTCAAATATCTTTTGCCATGTTATAATGACATAAATACAGACGGACCAACATGCCAGCTCTCCCTCTATCTCACTACAGTAAAATAAAGTGTGGGGCATACTTGATCCCAATAGCGTTCTTATTTTCCTGTAAAATTATTTGCTTGGTTACTCCTGACAAGCGGGGCCACACTTATCATTGTGAGAATCGGATTATTTTTGTCATGTAACATGGTCAACGGGTTTGACGTGAAAATAACAATCTCAAATGGCATTTTTGAGCAAACATCTAATGTAACGATGGCATTTTTTAGATATCTAATTGCATTTTTGAGCAGGCATCTCACGGATCGATGGCATTTTTTAGTACTTGTAACTTTTAATGGAAAAAATGAGTAGTGCTACACAACTAGTGGCATAAATAATAAGAACCCAAGAATTAAATAGGTCTGCTAATTTATTTATTTCTTTAATAGTACTATATGCATAATTTGGCGACGAGCGCTCTCTATATGTACCACCTTTTTTCTTTAATTTCTTCCTGTTAGTTTTGCTCCATGGCGCAATCCATCAATACTACTACTGTAAAAATGTATACATTTTTTTAAAGGCTAGAGGGCGGGGCAGTCTAGCTTGGTCGTTTTCACGAGAGGCGAGGGCCTTTGTGATTTGACGTCTCATTACTGCTGGAAGGCGGGGCCTTGTGATTTGACAGCTCGTATAAATGTGCCGACGACTCGAGGAGGAGCAAAGAACCGTGCAGTATACTCAAGTTTTCCACTGGAGTAGTACTATGAGGGAGGAGCATGAAACACGGCAGCCCAGTGCCATATGGCGATAAAAAATGATCTAATTTGCTAGTCATCTCATTGTTAGCTTTGTTCTATTCATGCCTCGCAGAGAATGTGACACGTGCGGCGAAACACCTAAAGCAAAAGAAGAAACACAGTAGCAAAAGAAGAAGGAAGATTATCACCCCAAATGGTCTAATTCGCCGCGGAGTCGTAACTACTTCTTCATCGCCTCCACGGCCTACATCTCTTTGCGCATCTCCTCCGCCATATTCTTCATTCTGTCCATGACGCGAGATTTCTCGACGTGAGACTTCATCATCTATTCCACAGCCGCATTACGTACCTTGACAACAGCCGGGTTCTCGATGTGGAGCTTCGCCAACTCCTCCTTCTGTTCCATGATGAGGGCCTGCAACATCTTCATCGAGGAACTACTACTCTCATGCAGCTTCTTCCAGCCGGCGTTCTTCTCCTTCAACAGGTCGAGCTCGTGGCAGAGCTTCGCCTTGTCCTCCTAAAGTTGCAAGATTTCACCGGTCGCCTTCTTCCCCGAGGCAATGCTCTTCTTCAGCAGCATCACCAAGCCGGCGGTCATCTCCCCCTGCTTATTGAGCTCAGCGGGCATGTCGTCGAGGCTCTCCTTCAGCAGCTCCACCAAGCCGTGGATGAACTCCTTCTGCTTACTGAGGTGCTTATTGAGCTGATCGAGCATGCCGTCGAGGGATAACGACTCCAGCGTCGCCAACTCGGCATGTTCGCCTCCGCAGCTAGGTCGCTCCTAGGAGCCATCGCCTGCCCGTGACAGATCTTTCGAGGTCTCTGCGTGGCGGCGAGCCCTCTCTTTTTTTCCCAGCCTTGGTTGCCACACCCTTGTTACGAGTAGTTCTCGACCTAGAGCTCTGTGCACCGGCCATGGCAAGGACGGACGAAGAAGAAGCACTTATGAGGAGGAAAGGTAGAGTAATTTTTGGTCAGGTAGTTCCCCTTTCTATAACATAAGTACTAGCACTAGTACTAATACCTGCATAGTGGGATCACATTCAGGTTTGGTACGTATTAGTAGGTGTGAGCAGGCTTGCACTTAATTGTAGCACTAGTACTTTCGAATGTGATGGGAACAAGGTAAAGATAAATTGATGGTTTTTGTTTCGACGCCCGAAACGGCTCCCGATGAGTTTAGTGGAACATAAATTTCAAGTAGACTACATTGATTAGATGCGTAAATATTATGTTACTGTCAAAAATTGGCACAAAATACGAAGGAGACCAATGGAAGTACTACTAGAAACCCATGATTTAACTACTCACATGCGCGCATTGGAGTAGTAATGTCTTTCTTCCGCCCTCACGTCCACTCAATTTGCATGCGTTGTATTAATTGACCATCAATGAAGTGAAGGACTTTACACGCATCAAATTATCACACGGGGTGGATCTTGGTACAAAAATTGCGTCCGCCCGTGTACCAGTGTGTGTGTGCGAGGGAATGAGTGCGTGAAGAATGTACTCGTCCAGAAGAATGTACTGCTAGTGTGGCTCAGGGAGGACGAGTACATTCTTCTGGAACCAGTAGCATGTCACTGTGATCAATCCACACAAGGAGGTCATGACAACGCCTCCCCATGTGCCACGTGGCTTCATGAACTGTAAGAGAGACACTATGTAGCGTGCCATTGGAATCCTAATTTATGTGTTTTGCACATACTCGACGTACTAGTAAGGTACACGTGCATTGCACGCATCAGATTTTGCAACCACATTATGAATAATTACCACATTGTAGCATGTAAGCTCTGTGTCATATATGCCTGATGTAGACATTCCTTTAATTCTTATAGTTCATCTCATTCAAAATCAATTAGTTTTTATAAAAAACCTAGGGCCTCTTTGATTTGTAGGATTTCCAAAACGCGGGAATAAGAAAAACATGGTATTAGAGTGGAATGTCGTCTTGAATCCTACAGGATTGTACGAGTGTTTGATTGTGCATAGAAAAACAAAGAATCTTTCAAAGAGGTTTGAGTGGATGGGATGTTTCCTATGAAATCTAGTGCAAATGAATCATATGGGAAAATTCCTATGGTTTACAATCCTACGAATCAAACAACCAAGATAGGAAAAATTCCTAAGGATTAGAATCCTCTAAAATTCTTTTGAGAATCCTTTGAATTAAAAAAGCCCTTAATCTATTTTATGATTCATGGAATTGTGCATTGTAAAGCATCAAGTAAAAACAAATAATGGCAATTCAACTAGAAAAAAGTTTGGGCAGTTATGATACGGAAGATTCTAGAACAAAGGAGAACTACTGTTGTTTTAAGTTCAACCATGGAGTCTGCTAGATTGTACATGTGGCAAAATCCGGTGGGGGGCTAGAAGATGATGTGAGGGCCCGAGTGGAGGGACACTACGAAAGAGTGCACAAGTGCGAGATCAATATTTAGAGAGAGGGGGCGAGAATGTGCACTGTTGCGCACAGTGGCAGAGCCATGAAAAATGTCCCATGAGCTAGGGGGCCAAGCATTGCTAATCCATTACAAGGAGGGCCAATTCATCCAAAACCATTTTTACCAGCAATTGTCTAATGATCACATTCATATTAGCCTCGATATATAGTGATATTAGGGGGAGGGGGCGGCATGGCCCTTGCCGCCCCTGTCTTCACCATTGTGCGCGTGTCTGAGAGATGAAGCGGAAGGCATGGATGATGAGAGGGGGACATTGGATATATAATTAATGTGGGTGTATTGGCTATATGTGTAATTCTATATAGAGAGGTATAGATTGATCGATGTGGACGTGGGAAAGAGGGTGAGACCTCACTAGATATATAGATTGATCGGTTTATATGGAAAACTATGAAAGACCTAGCTATATACACACACACACACATAGAGGAACATCAATCATTGCGCATGCACGTGAGAGATAAAGAATGCCCGATATGATGGAGAGGGGGATGTGTGTGTGTGTGTGTATGTGTGTGTGTGGGTGCCTTCAAGGGAGACCGACCTGAAGAAAAAGATTGCATGTGTGCGATGGATAATGCCGACTAGTAGTGTGTGTGCATGCATGCATGAGAGAAAGTTAGTGGTACAATTATAAAAAGAAGACGACCGTGTGGGTGTAAATGACTAGGTGAGGTCATAATCAATGTAAAGTTGAATTCAAATATTTGAATAAGAGATCATGATGTTTGAAACCCATGCATGCATGAATATAATGGAGATCTGCGCGGTGTGGTTTGGAAACGAGCATGTTGTAATGTATATACATTGA
Source organism: Aegilops speltoides (assembly GCA_021437245.1). Lineage (NCBI taxonomy): Eukaryota > Viridiplantae > Streptophyta > Magnoliopsida > Poales > Poaceae > Aegilops > Aegilops speltoides. The sequence goes on from CM038143.1 coordinate 254,277,972, forward strand.
ACAAGGTCTGACTGATTTGAATTTGAGATACCGATGGCAGACATCATTTGGCCATATTGCATACGTGCATGGACACACTATTCTAATTGGAGATGATGGGTCGCTTTCACATCACATATCTATATCTATACCCCTATATATATTATATATTATATTTTTATATAGTGTGCGGATAAGTTTAACTTTGAAAGATGGTCGTTGGCTGAGGCCAATCTGATGGTGTAGAGATGGCAAATTTGAGCACTACTAGCCATTGGATATCATCTAGATTCCACCAGATTTTGCCACATGTACAATCTACAAGACTCTATGGTTGAACTGAAGCATAATGCACAAACCTCAAAACACAAGCACTTCTTCTTTGTTCTTGAATCTTCTACATGATTTGTTTTTACTTTATGCCTTACAATGCACAATCGATGAATCTTAAAATAGATTATCTTTCTTATAAAAACTAGATAATTTTGAATGAAATGAACTATAAAAATTAAACGAACATCTACATCATGCATATATGACTCAAAGCTTACATGCTATAATGTGGTATTTATTCATAATTTTGTTGCCAAATCTCATGCGTGCAATGCATGTGTACCTTACTAGTCTAAATGGTGTTTGTGTGTGCGTTTTGTGTGTTAAACACATTGTACGTAGTATGTCATACATGGTTTAGATTTCGAACATCTAGCTAGAGCATACATGTATTATGATTTGAATTCAACACAAAATGGAACATATATTTGAATTTGAGATCGTATGTACATGGAGTTCGTATTTACATAGGAATTTACTTCTATATTCATGTCATGTGTTGTGAAGATAATATTTAGATGGTTGTATAACTAACCCGAGTACAATCCCATTCAAACAGGGAAAATGTACTCAAATTTAGTCTAGACAACACACATTGTTTTTATTATTATTGAGGGAAGTGCAAATTGTTTTGGTACTGTACACGTTATGTTTGTTGTCCCAATTTTTTAGGGTTTTTGTATTTGAATGCATTTCTAGTAATATACTAAAACGGGACATGGCTCTCTCTAGTGATGAGGTGCGGATTTTCTTCTTCTTTGGGTATATGTTAAGCTTGTTCTCCCGAAATTTCAAGCCGTGCCTTGTTATGCCAAAATTTCAAGCTAGCATCTCTGTCTATCATGCTGCGAAACTCCCGCTCTTCAACCCGCGCCTTGTTACTCCGAAATATTTAAGATATATCTTTGTCTCGTTGTGCTCCGACAACTCCCTCCATCTCAACCCACGCCTTGCTATTCCGAAATTGCAACGCGCGCAAAAACTACCACCTCCTGTGAAATCCCGACACGCAAAATGCCCGTGATACCCCTGAACTGAAAGAACCGCCTCAAATCGGTGGGGTACTTTCGTAACTTACCCCACATTTCGGACAAGCACGTCCCTAAGCCATGGCACCCCACTCCAATACTATCCGCCCACCCATTCTTACACCGAGGCCGCGAAAACCCGTGAAGCCCCACACCCTCCTCTGTCCGCCACCCAGCCAAAGCATCTTCCCCGATTATGCCGTCCACGGCAACACCTCGACGTCCCTGTTCCACCGTACCGGATGAGGATCCGTCGTCAATCTGGTCGTCCCGCCGGTTCAGCCACCCCGTCCTCCACCTCTAAAGAGCTGCCCCGACGTTCCCCTCATCTTTTGCGCCACCTCCATTCCCACACCGCCGTCTTCACCTGCACCACCGGAAGAGCATCATCATCACCGTTTCCATGGATGAAGTTGCGGCCTAATCGGTGCCACCAAAGAGGTTGTACACTAATCGCCGCATTTTCTTCTTGATTCGATCTCACGGTGCTGTCGGTACTCGGTCCCGAGCCGATACGGCGCGACCACATCCACGACGGCGTCGCCGACCACTTCCTCCATGGTGTCGCTCCCACGGCGGCGACGTCCACATCAGTAGGAGTTGCTGCTTCTTTAGCTCTCACTCGCGCTGCTGCTTTGCTCTTGCTCTCGGTCCCCTGCCTAGTCTGCTCTTGCTATTGCTCTTGGTCGCACTGCTGCTCTCGCTCTTGCTCTTGCTTGCGATGCTGCTCGATTGAAGCTGATTCACCGATGAATCGACTTTTGGGTGAGTCAATTTTCAGGGGTGGGGGGCTCACCGGAGTTAAGGAAGAACCAGCCGCAACGGGGAGGGGGGCTCGCCGGAGAGGTACCCCACTATCTATCTTAGGGTTCAGGGTGGGGGCGGTGGTCGCCGGCGGTGGTGGGGCGGTGGCGTGGGGATCGCTAGACAAAAAGCTCGGCATAGGGGGGCCTAGAGGGATGACCGGGGCGGCGGCGGACTGGCCGTGGGGAGTGTTTTCGGGGCAGGGGGCGGTGCACCGCCGGCCGCGGGCGGCGGGGGGCGGTTGTTTGGCCGGTGGTGGCTGGCGGCTCAGGAGGGCGGAGGTTGAAGATGAACTGCGGTCCCTTGATTTCATATCCAATGGCTGCAAAATCGACTGACCAGAGATGAAAAATTCAGTCGACTGATGTGTCGCCTCACCTCTATTTCGTTCAGCTTCGACAGTAAAATTCCGTTTCGACAACAAAATTCAGTTTCGACAGTTAAGTTCAGTTTCGACAGTTAAATTCAGTTTCGACAGTTAAGTTCAGACATGAGCGGCTGATGTATTTGAAAGAAAAACAATTGAATTGGAAAGTTTCCTATGGTACTACTTTTCACGAATTTGGTGCAAAGGAATGGAGAAAAGGAAAACTTTAGGATTTGTTCCTTTAGTGTCTCCTGGAAAGAAAAACCGTAGGAAGTTTAATTACCACTTGTCCTCCTTTTCAAATTCATATTCATGAAGCATAATACTAAGCGATAGTAGCATAATAGCATTATAACCATACATTTTCTTGTGGTTTGACTTAATCTCACCATCCTTCTTTGCATCCTGTGATCTTCCAATTCTTGTGAATCAAACACCCAGATTGGCAGAAATCATGTGTTTTTAAATTCTCTGTTTTGCACGTGCATTCCTATCCTATTCCTGTCTATTTCCTATCCCTGCATTGTTAGAATCCTCAAATTCAAACAAGCCCTTACACAATTACTTCTGTTACAGATATGTGTCAAAGAAAACCTTCTGTGGTTTGTCCTGCTCCTGCGGTGCTCTGTTCCACCCCAGCTCAGCTGCTCCAACAACAAAAGGGTTCACCACAGGAGGGATCCGCTCTCCAGACTGTCTTTCGCCGCCTCAGATCTTCCTCCCCGCCGCCGGCAGCCACGGCAACTGCATTACCATCATCAACTGTGAAGATGACCTTGAGGACTACACGGGTCCGCAAGAGAGGTTGCACTCTTCCGTGTCTGCTTACGCTATGCATCGCTTAATATGATGACATGCTACTTTATCATCGTGTTCACCTATTAGACTCCGAGTCAGGTCCAACTAATGCTAAAACTTGAGTTTTTAAATGGTTGTGGGGTACATATTGGGGCAGCAATCATTACTATTTGTCTACTATCTGGTTAATCTCGGGTGTCTACTATGAGTTTCATGTTGGGTGCAAACAAACATTAAAGGAGCCATTATCTGTATTTTTTAACTAAAGCTATTATCTGCCTGCTATCATTGTTTTTGGCTTTATCCACAATTTGCTACCATCACTCTGGATTTGTGCATGCACTCCTTACATAATCTCACTATGTTTTATTCCTATGCATGTCAGTTATTGTACACAATGGAACTGAACATGTAGAGCAAAAGAGATGAGCCTTGTGTGGCAAGAAAATTTCATGCAGAGGTCGCTTCATGGTGGGCGCAAAGGCAGCCCCCCCTCCACCCATTTCGGATCATAATCAAGAGGAAGATAACTGTTCTGAGGGGGATTTAGAAGGAGAAGACCACTCCTATCTACCCCATGAGGTCTTCGCTCTAACTTGGCTTGATGATGTTGGTAATATCATGCATATGGTGCCTTGCATTGCTTACTGTATACATCAAAGATGCCATCTGCTTAGTTTAGACATGCTTTGTGTCAATGCCATCTGTTTAGTTTCTTTATCATATATGTGAATCATGCAATGCCATCTTGTTTAGCCAGGCATCATATATGTGAATTTTGCAATGCCACCCTAGTTAGCCAGTTATCTTATATGTGAATTATATCATGCCATCATTTTTTATTGCGTGTTAAATTTGTCAACAATTTTAGTACATTCGATTACTCTTCCTCTGCCTCAGCCATTCGGCACGGTCATGGAAAAATCTGGAGTGGAAACAAGGTCTTCAGAGCAGACAATGCTATCTGACGAAGTGCATGTCTTGCTGGTTACAGATAGCTCCTCAGAGGAGGATTCAGAGACAGATGATCAGTCCTATTCCCCCCCCCCCGAGGTGCATGATCTAACTTGGCAGGGTTATGTTGCTCATATCGTGCGTATGGTATCTTGCATTGCTATGTCATTTGCTTAGTTTATACATGCTTTGTGTGAATGCCACCTGTTTAGTGTCTAATTACCATATATGTGAATTATGCAATGCCATCTTGTTGCAAGACATTATGTATGTGAATTATGAATGCTATCTTGTTGCAAGGCATTATGTATGTGAATTATGCAATGCCATGCTGTTTAGCCAACCGTCATATATGTGAATTATATCATGCCATCCTTTTTTGTATTTCTCATTTCTTTTGTCGACAATGTTTGTATATTCAACTGCTCTTCCTGTGCATCAGCCATTTGAATTGGTGATGGAGAAATCTGGAGTGAAAACAAGGTCTTCAGAGCAGACAATGCTACCTTCTGAAGCAGATATCTTGCTGGTTACAGATAGCTCTTTAGAGGAGAATTCAGAGGCAGACGACCAGTCCTATTATCCGCCTGAGGTGTATGCTCAAACTTGGTTGGGTTATATTACTCATATCATGCAAATATTGTATTGCAATGCTTAGTTTTTACATCATATACACAATATTGAATGCCATCTCCTTAATTGACACATCATATATGCGATTACCCTCTGCTCACTTCCTTAGTATAGAAATCATATATTTGAATTATATCATGCCATGATGTTTACATAGACAACATGTATCTAAATTATGACATGCCAACCCATTTTCTAAAGACATAATATAGTTATATCATCTCATCATGTTTACATAGTCATCATATTTTGAATTATGTCATTCTATCCGTGAATTATATCATGCCATCATGTTTCCATCGATGGCATGTTTGTGATCTATGGCATGCCAACCACTTTAATAGACACATCGTATAGTTATATCATGTCATCCTGTTTACATAGTCATCATATTTTGAAGTATGTCATTCTATCATGTTTAGTTAGCCATCATACATGTGAAATTGTGTCATGCTATCCTGTTTAATTAGCCATCATATATGTGAAATTATGTCCTGCTATTCTATTTGGTTAGACAACATAAATGTGAATTATTTCATGCCCTGTTTTCTTCCCTACTATCCATTGCACCTGTCTATCTTACAATGTCTGTAAATTCAACTAGTTTTCTTATTTATTAGCCATTTCAATTGGAGGGGGAGATGGCAGTATCTATGGGAGTAAAAACACGGTCTTCAGAAAAGATCGTGCTACATGTCGATGTAGATAGAACCACGGTTGTAGTTGCCCAAGAACCAGCCGCACCACACATAACCCAGACTCATGCAGATTGTACCCCTACCCAGTTGGACAGAGAACCAGCTACACCCCTTCTAACCCCAACCCCATCTGATAGTAACCTAGTTCCCATTGACACAGCACAGTCTCCACCACAGAGCACCCAAACACGAGCAGTTAGTAAGGCAACTGCAATGCCCAAAGCACGAGGACCACCACTCCGAACCCCAAGTCAACGCTTAAAGCAGAAGAAGAATTGTTCTCAGGTCAGGTTCCGTAGATATGGTTCATACTAATTTTCTCTTGCATCACTGTATTTACTCATACCAACTAATTTCAAATTTGAAGGATGCAATTGAAACTCCAATGGCGCAACAGGTATGTTTTAAACCTGTTTCTTTAACATGTTTGCTGTTCTAACTTGCTCTATGTTGATTTCAGTTTCAATTGAATAAACAGTTATGTTCTCATGCCATGCACATTACAAGTGTTGTTATTGTTGTGTAGTTTTCCACGCTTATATTTTGTCTATGCTGCTTTCTCTTAAATAGATATGATTTGAACTGTATCTATCTTGATTTGCCAACATAAACTAGAATTATATAGACCATACAGGGACCATACTACATAGATATATGTTTGTTTCATGATGTTATCCTGTCCACCTTACTACTGAACTGGTTGACCAAAATGAGTTTCATATACTACATTGTAAACCTGTGATGTGTTTGTTTGTTTCTCTTTTAGAACACGGACAAAATATTAGAGAAGAGTACCCCATTATGCAATGGTAAAGAAAGTAATGCAGATAGGCTTCAAGATAGTGAGACATCCCTGTTGGTCTCCAAGAAAGCTGATAAAAACTATACTGAAGACACTGAGACAACCCCAAAGTCCTGTCTTTATGTAGTGTTCGAGTTACAGGCTACTACTGCTGACACCAGCTCTTCGAACTTGCTGCCTGAATCAGTTCAGCTTCTTGAGTCTCAACTTCAAGTAGGAAGACATCGATCAAATGTTATGCGACAGGAAGCCAAAGGATTGAGGAAGTCCCTGCAGAATTCAGATGCATACTTTCTGGTGCAACAGCAAGTGCTGGAGGATTTAAGCGCCAAACAAGAGGAAGTTAATAAGCATGCTAAGCATCTTGCCAGCATTATGGGTACCCAGGATATTGTTTCTTGAGCTGTTCTGAAGTGGTTTCAGTTCTGGACTTGTTTTGCTGCGGTGTTTATATGCTACTTTGTTCCCTATATTAGCACTAGTGGCGAACTTTGGTGCCCAGTGGATGTAATATGTGTAATAGCCGTGATAGCCTAGCATATGTTGCTTGCTTATTTATTTCCTTATTGTCTTGTTTATTGGTTTGCTGTAGTGAGTGCAGTTTTTTTTCCGCGATTTGCTAGTGGCCGCAATAACCTATTTTTTAAAACTAGGCCACAATAACCATGGGCTACATATTTACTGTAGTTAACATGGGCCTCCTATGGGTTGTAGAAACAATGGGCCACTAAGGGCCGTAGAATCAATGGGCCTTCTACGGGGCATAGAAACAATGGGCCTTATACGGGTCGTAGACACAATGGGCCTTCTACGGGCTATATCATCAATGGGCCTTCTACGGGCCATATGATCGGTTGGCCAAACATGGACCAATAACAGACTAGAGTTGGCCCATGTTTGTTAGAGTTGGAATCGTCCGTTCATGGGCCAACCATAATGGGCCCTCGTTAAATGGCCGTATTTGATGACGCTATGAAAATTGCCCAACGTATTAATGGGCCACAAACGGGCCGACTGTAACCACGGGCTGAATTTGGCCCACAAGCATAAAATGACAGTAACGGGCGTTGCCCTGCTTCGACGCGCGTCCAGGCCAGCGAGGTGGGCGGCGCCATGTAGGCTGGTAGACTGCTGCTGTGGCATGGTGGCAATGTCTTCACGAAGATCAGCATGCCACCACGCAGATTCTTGCTGAGTTGGCTCCGGGACCGCACGTCTCCACGCAGGTGCCCGCCTGGCTGGCTAGGCTGGTAGCTGTATAGGAACGGCGGCGGGGTCTTGGTGCACGCGGGCTTGGCCGCGGCCCAATTGACGTCCTCGGCAAGGGTCTTGTCGGGGGCCCCCGGCAAGGGTCTTGCCGTGGCACCGCGGTCGTCCTCGGCAAGGGTGTTGCCGGAGGTCTCGTCTTCTGGTCCTCATCTGAGATTGTGTGTTAATGATCTTCACAAAGATCTGCATGCCAACGTGGAGGCGCCTCTTGAGCCTTGGTTCCAATGTGGTTGATAGTGTTGGAAACCCCGGGCTTAAGGGTGGCACACTTCGCTGGTGTTGGGCAAGTTGCCCCGGCAAGGTCCTTGCCGGGGCCATGGAGCCCGCCCCAGCAAGGGTCTTGCCGGGGGAGTCCACCTCGCCCTCTCTGCTTCTTGCGTTTCTGTCTTGGCGTTCCTTTGATCGTCTCGTGGATTCGGCTTCCCTTACATGCCCTGCTGAGTGTGGCCATGGGCGTGGCTCTGACTGCCCGTGCATAGGTAAAGGGGTACAAAGTAGAACCCCTATTCTGTACACCGACAGGAGCCCCCGGTCCTGGTCACACATAAGCGCGACGCATTGTTGGGCTAGGCCCAGCATGGTGCGCGGGCAGGTGGGGCCTGATTTTTACCGTGGTAATTTTTCTGCCCGCTGTGCTTCCGCCGTGCGTGACGTGGGGGGCATGCGCGGGGCGCCTACTGCACGCAGGCGTCACGTCGCAGCAAATGGTAAAGAGGTGGCCCACGCCTTCCCCATAAAAAGGAATAACCGCAGGCACGTTGCTCATTTACCCTCTGCGTTTTCCCCAATCTCGGCACTGCCGTCCCCATCTTCTTCCTCCCCGAGCTCACCTCTGCTCGTCGCTGCCGCGCCTCCATTGCTCTCGATCCTCTGCCTCCGCCCAGCCACCATGGCGCCCAAGACCGACAAGGAAAAGGGCAAAGGGGCGGCCAAGGATGTCGTGGAGAAGGAGGCGCCGGAGAACGAGGCGGCGGCATGGCAGGCTCAGTTCACCTACTTCTCCCCGTTGTCGGTCGACGTTTTCCGGCTCAAAGATTTCTTCAAGCCTCTGTGGGTGGCAAAGACGACGGGGCACCCTGCCATGTGCATCATCCTCATCGACTGCGGCGAGGCCGGCCCAAATCGGGACCCCTTCTTTGTCGATTTCTTCTCCTGCGGGCTCTGCCCCCCTTTCTCTGATTTCTTCAACGACGTCTGGACCTCACACTGAACGCTGTGGCGTGCATGGCGTTCTTCACCCACCTTTGCGAGGGTTTCCTTGGGGTGCTTCCCAGCACGGCGCTCTTCCGCCACTACTTCTCCCTCGCCTCCAGCCAGGGGGCGCCCTCTCCGGGAGCATCTCCTGGATCCCGAGGGTCCAAGGGAGAGGCTCATATCCGGAGTGCCCACAAGGAGAGGTGGGAAGAGTGGCGAGGTCGGTGGTGCTGGATCAAGGAGGAGAACCCGCCGTAGTTCTGTCGGGTTCGCCAGAGCCCACCGCTTCATGGCGATGATTGGAGCGATGTCGACGCCGACGACGCGAAGCTCTCGATCGCCATCGCCAGGATCCACCATATCACCACAGCTGGGCTCACCCTTGAGATGATCGGGGCGGACTTTATCCGCCGCCGAATTGCCCCACTACAGAACAAGGGGAGGTAGGCCTGGGACTTCAGGAACGCGGCCGGCATCATGAGGCTCTATCCCGGCCTGAAGCCCCACTTCAAGGTGATGGGACACGCCTATTTCTGCGAGAGGCTCTTCCAGCACGACATGTTCATCGATGGTAGGGTGGAGAGGACCGGCAGGGCCGCAAAGGCCGGCAAGGCCATCAAGGGGCCCTTATTTGGGTTGCCGCCAGGTGTGTTCCCGCTGAGCAACAACACGTGCCAGGGCTCCATTCTTGAGATGATGCCGGTCTTCAACGTGCACGGCCTCGACCCGTCCTGAGTCGCACCCCCGACATGCAAGGTGCATGAGTTCTTTGACAACATGTCGGAGGATTTCGAGCGTGAAGAGTCGTTACTCGTTGCGGAGACCACCCAGGCGGAGATCAACTACATCGCCGCCAGGGTGACAGAGGCGCAGCTCGCCATGGAGGCCGGCAGCGCTAGCAGCATGGAGGACGAGGACGGCGTGGCCGCAGAGGAGATGGAGCTCGCCTAGTGGGCGAGAGCTGCCGGGAAGGCCAGCGGTGCCAACACTATCACCCCTCTCGTCGAGGAGGTGGGCGAGGAGTCGACCGAGGGAGAGGCCAAGTCCGATGATCCGCCGGCCACGGGAAGAGGACGCATCCTGCGGCGGGCCAGCTTTGGCGAGCTGGTCCGGCCCAGGAGGGCCGAGCCACGGCAAGGGGCCCAGGGGGAGCCCGTGCGCCAGACGAGGGCCGCGACGGCGAAGAAGGCGGCGAAGACCGCGGTGGCAAAAAAGAAAACGACTACTTCGTCTTCGTCCAAGCGTCGCCGGACTCCATCCCCCTCTCCTCCTCCCGTAGACGTCGACACGGGGGTCATATTTTACCTTGGGTCCCTCAACCCAAAGAGGAAGAGGAAGGCAGCAGGAGAGGAGGCGGAGGACGAGTAAGTGCATGCCCTTCTTCACCCCCGCCTTTTTCAGACCACGCTGCTTCTCGTGACTTGTTTTTATCTTCGCAGGGACAGGGAGACGCTGGCCCAGAGGGTGGTGAAGGGGGCCAAGGCGTCGTCGGGCGACCAGGCCCCGGCGGGCGCTTCGCACACGCCGGTGGTGGAAATCAGCTCAGACAGCAACCCCCGGCAGCCCCCGGCTCAGCCCCCAGTGTACATCCACCACCTGACTCCTTATCCACGTGCGCCGGGGTACGTCTTTCTGGCACTGACCTTGTCGTGGCTGCAGGTGGAGGACGACAGAGGAGGAGCCACCGAGGGCCACCTCCAATACACCACCCCCATCAACCACACCGCGCCGAGGGGCGTCCCCGGCAAGGGCACCAAGCGCCGAGCCCATGCGCACGAAGGAGGAGGAGGTGGACTTGGGCACTGGCGGCTCCATCCCGGCAACAGATGTTGGCGGGGTGGGCCCACTTCTTCTCAACCCGGCACGGGTAAGTCACCCGCCTTTTGTTTCTGCTTTTCTTTCATCTTTTGTTTTTGATCCTTGATCTTGGCCTCGCCTCATCCTTCCTTTCGGCATCCAGATCCCCTCCCGACGTACCAGGAGGACATCGACACCGTCATCACGGAGGTCGCCAAGGATACCGTGGCTGAGGCCAGCAAGGTCGCCACCGAGGAGGCCGCTGAGACCGCCGCCGAGGACACCGCCAAGGGGCCTGCCGGAGGGACCGAGGAGGCCTCCGCCGAGGAGGCCGGCAAGGGCAACGCCGAGGAGGCTGGCGAGGGCACCGCCGAGGGTGCCGGCAAGGGGCCTGCCGGGGAGCCTGGCAAGGACACCGCTGGGGGGCTGCCAAGGGGCCTGCCGAGGAGCCTAGCAAGGACGCTGCTGAGGAGGAGGTGGTCGACGATCAACCCTCCTCCTCCGCTGCCTCCGGCTCGAGAAGGTACCTAAACGTGGGCAACGACCTGTTCGTCCACCTTCCAGGGATGGCGTGCACTAGGGCGCTGGCCGAGGGGGAGGTGTTCGACGATGAAGTGCTCGCTGTAGCCGAGCTTGAGGTTGTCGACGAGCCGAGAACCGGCAGCGGTGGTACCTAGGAGGAGCAGCTTCTCCGGTCCATGGGTGCAAGCTTCTGGAAGCTCTAGGCGCTCCACCATGCCTGTGTGGAGAAGGCGAAGTCCAGGGAGGTGGTGGCAGGCAAGGCGGAGGCGGATCTCAAGGAGCGCATCAACGAGGCGCACGCTTGGTTCCGCCAGGCCCACGAGGAGCTGAGGGCTGCCCAGGACCAGCTGGCCGAGCACCAGCAGGAGCTCCAACTGAAGCAAGCCGACATCAAGAAGTCCCAGGAGGCGACGAGGGAAGAGGCCGCCTAGGCCGACGCCGCCCGGTCACAGCGCCAGGCCGAGCTAGACTCCCAGGAGGAGGATCTTGTCGCTCGTGAGACGGCGCTTGCCGCCACACTCCGCGGCAAGGACGAGGAGGTCACAAAGCTGATCACGCAGTGGACCCAGGAGCTGGGTTGGAAGCACGAAGAAGCACTTGATGCTCAAGATCTGGCCCACGACAACAAGGTGAAGGAGCTGGAGGCGGAGCGTGATGTCTTGAAGAACAGGGCCGAGCAGCTGACAAAGGAGAAGAACTCAGTCAACTGCGCCTTGACGGAGGTGCAGGGCGCAGTCTTCAACAAGGCCGAGCTGCTCACTCGTGCCAACAATTCTATCCAGGACCTAAAGCTGAAGCTGGAGGGTCTTGACGGGATGCTTTTGGAGGCCAAGGCCCGGGAGGGGACCTGACCAAGAACCTGGAGACGGAGAGGCAACTGTGGAAGAACGATGTCGCCAATCACGAAGATTTCATGAAGGGCGAGAACCTCTGGATCAGCCGCCTCATCAACATCGCCAACAGGATCACCGAGAAGCTGGCTGACATGGGGATGTCAGACATGAGGTACAACCCAGAGCCGACTGTCGGCCCCAACGCTAGGCTAACCCTGTTCTTCGAGGGCGTCCTTGGAGCCCTGGAGCAGTTCCGCTCTAATAGAGCAAGCACTCTGGCCAAGGAGGCCCGTCAGTTTTGCCGGGACGCCCTGACCAAGGTTCTCACCAAGGTGGCGTACTGGTACCCCAACCTCTACTTCGACGCCGTGCTGGAGAGCTTGCCAGAGGATGTGGACCTCGTGCCGCTCAAGGAGCGTATCAAGCCCGTCATCAGCCACGTCAACAGGATCGAGAGGATCGAAGGCCAGTGCCGGGATTAGGCACCCCGTTTCTTGTTGCCGCTGTAGGTTCACGACCAAGACAATTCATATCTTTAGTTAGAACCGCAGCAACAATTGATGTAATATAACCCTGCAGTACTTTTGAAACGATGCATGCTATTTTCCAATTCGATTTTCTCTATATGTCCACCCTACTTTAATTGGGTAGGCTTGCCAGCGCGTAAACCCATGCCGCGGCACCTCGACGATGGATCCCCAATAGCCTGCCAGGTGTGTGTGCTACCAGGCGAGCCACCTTGCGTTCTCAGCGTGGCCGCTTGAGCTATCAAGTGGACTCGCGACAGAATGAGGGTGTTGCCAATAGCGGAAGGCTATCCTGCCATTTCTCGACGCAGCCGTTGCGTACTCGAAACAGAACGAAGGCATTGCCAATCATGGAAGGGCCCCATTGCGTGCAGGTTTTGTATACAGAGAGAAAGATCTTCAGGGAGAATAATCTTATACAAAAAGAAACACAGAAAGTGTTTGCGTGACTTAGCTTTTCTGTCGCCGCGCGAGCGTTTTCTGCACCCGCAGATGATGCCGCCCATTCGATCGCCTCCTTCCTCGGAAACCATGGCGATGAAGGACTGCTAGACTAGTTGCTAGACCAGATTTCACAACTGCGCCCCCTCCCTAGTGCACCAAAGATGTCGGTGGGAACGACACCTATGGGATCAACGGGATCCCCACTGTGGTCGGCGGGCGCGGGGTTGTGAGAAGAGCAGGTCTAAGAGCTAGCACAAAGGTCGTTTACCCACGTTCGAGCCGCGGGGATCACGTACCACCCTAGTCCTGCTTTGGTGTGTATATCTGTGTTCTTGAACTAGCTATCAAGTGTGACTTGCTCGAAGAACCGAATCCCCCTCCAGTACTCCTCAGGCTTCGTTTTATAGTCGAAGGAAGTGCTACAGTGGCACACAAGAGGTGGAAAGGGTACAGTAGCTATGTTTATCTATTGTCATTACGGGACAAGACGCATTAAATGCATCCCCTAAGGTGTCCCTCGCTTTATTGCCGCCTTGCCCTGCTTCGACGCGCCTCCAGGCCAGCGAGGCGGGCGGCGCCATGTAGGCTGGCAGGCTGCTGAGGTGGCACGGTGGCAGTGTCTTCACGAAGATCTGCATGCCACCATGCAGGTGCTTGCTGAGTTGGCAGCGGGACCGCACATCGCCACGCAGGTGCCCGCCTGGCTGGCAGCTGTATGGGAACATCGGCGAGGTCTTGGTGCGCACGGGCCTGGCCGCAGCCGCGTTGACGTCCTTGGCAAGGGTCTTGTCGGGGGCCCCGGCAAGGGTCTTGCTGCGGCACCGCGGTCGTCTCGGGCAAGGGCGTTGCCGGAGGTCTCGTCTTCTGGTCCTCATCTAATATTGTGTGTTAATGATATTCACAAAGAGCCGATATGGAGGGCATGCCACCATGGAGGCGCCTCCGGAGCCTTGGTTCCAATGTGGTTGATAGTGTTGGAAACCCCGGGCTCAAGGGTGGCACACTCTGCTGGTGTTGGGCAATTTGCCCCGGAGAGCCGATAGTTTGGGGCTCCGAAGAGGGGGATCTTCGTTCTTCGTCATCACCAACCCATCTCCATTGCCAATTCCATGATGCTCCCCGCTGGGAGGGAGTAATCCTTTGTAGGCTCACTGGTCGGTGAGGAGTTGGATGAGATTCATCATGTAATCGAGTTAGTTTTGTGAGGGCCTGATCCATAGTATCCATTATGTTCTTCGATTGATGTTGCTATGACTTTGCTATGCTTAATTCTTGTCACTTTTGGACCGAGTCCCATGATTTCAGATCTGAACCATTTATGAATTCATCATTATATCATCTGTTAGATCCGATCTTGCAAGTTATAGTCAGCTACTATGGTTATGATCCGACAACCCCTAAGTGACAACAATCAGGCCCACTCTCGATGATGACCGTAATTTGAGGAGTTCATGTATTCACTATGTCTTAATGCTTTGTTCTAGTTCTTTATTAAAAGGAGGCCTTAATATCCCTTAGTTTCCAATATGGACCCCGCTGCCATGGGAGGGTAGGAAAAGAGATGTCATGCAAGTTCTTTTAATAAAGCATGTATGACTATTTATGGAATACATGCCTACATTATATCGATGAACTGGAGCTAGTGCCGTATCGCCCTAGGTTATAACTGTCACATGATGAATATCATCCAACAAGACACCGATCTAATGCCTACGAATTTATCTCATATTGTTCTTGCTAAGTTACTACTATCGCTCTTTGTCGTTATCGTTATCGCTCCAATATCACCGCTACCATCATTCTCGCTTGCGTTACTCTGCTGCTATCATCAAAACTATCATACTACTATGCTACTAATCACTTTGCTGCAGATAATTAATCTCCAAGTGTGGTTGAATTGACAACTCAACTGCTAATACCTTCAAATATTCTTTGGCTCCCCTTTTGTCGAATCTATAAATTTGGGTTAAATACTTACCGTCGAAAACTATTGTGATCCCCTATACTTGTAGGTTATCAGTTACTGCCATCATTCTGTATCTAAAAATAAATGGAGAAAATCTGATGTAGTCGACTGGGCCGAAACATTCGCCTCTAACGAGCCTGCTTTTTAGTGGGCCACAATTCCTAAAAGGCCATTGGGGCCTTCACACTTTGCGCCAGGACCACATCTTACACGGGCTTACATTCGGCCCACAGTTTAGTTGGGCCTTTAGTGGACCCAAAGCTTAGTTGGGCCCATGTAGCTTTGGGCCATCAACAGGCTGAATATTGTGCTGGCCTGTTACAACCCAGTAGTAACCATGGGCCTTTAGCAGGCCGAAATGCATGTTGGGCCTCAATTTTCACTAGTCATCGACGGGCCTTCAGCAGGCTAAAATGTAGACCGATCCTTTTTTGTCCCAGTTATATGAAGGGCCATTACCAGGCCGAAACATATCTCGGGCCTTAGTTGGACTACTTATATCATGGGCCTTTAAGAGGCCGAAAGCTTTGTAGAGGCATAAACGGGCCGAATTATACGACATGCTTTTAACAGGCCCAAAGTCACGTTGGGCTGAATTGTTGCCACCTTTATCACGGGCCGTTAGAGGGCCGGATGTTGGGTCGGACCATATATGGCCCATGGGCAGCACGGGCCATTCCCAGGCCGAAAGACACACCGGGCTGAAATGGGCCCATGTCTAGATCGGGCCTCTAACAGGTCGTAATGTCACTGGGTCGTAATTGGGCCCAAATATTTGGAGAACAATTAACGGGTCAGATCTGGCTTTGGGCCATAAATGGGCCATGTTTAAACAGGTCGTTATTGGGCTGGCCCACTAGTACCTGAGTAAGTACTACGGGCCTTTGACTGGGCCGACCTTTTTAACCTATATGGGCCGCTGTTGGGCCGTGCCACGTGTCGATGTATCATAGGCGCCTTCGGTCCAATGAGTGGATGACATTTGTCCCAACGGTGAGGTGACAGGTGGTTCCTCCGGCCAATGAGAAATTTACACGTGGAAAATCCCCATTGGTCGTGGCTGTTAGCGGGTTATCGGATCCAAAACCGGACCTGATAGCTTAACGGCGACCCGTTATGGTGGATATGTGTCGGTCACCCTTGACGAAAGCATTCCATGACGCGCGATTTATCGTCATGGAAGTGGACACTTCCATGATAATAATTTTGGTAATGTCATGGAACACTTGTACGACAACACAGGTATGACTATCTTGATTCTGTCATAAAATCGTCATGGATGTACATGCATGACAAAAAATGTGACCAACTGTGACAAACACGTATCATCACATAAAGTGTCTTTTTTTAGTGATGGAAGTGTTCTACCTAGACTGGCTTGCCAACCTAGTCCTCGTATTGAAGAAAAATAAAAAGTGGCGCATGTGTATCGATTACACGAGCCTCAACAAAGCCTGCCCCAAGGATCCGTTTGCTCTGCCACTGATCAACCAAGTAATAAACTCCATAGCCGGCTGTGAGCTTCTGTCCTTCTTGGACGCCTACACCAGCTACCACCAGATCAAGCTGCATCCGGCTGACCACTTGAAGACCGCCTTCATCACACGATTCGGTGCCTTCTACTACATCACCATGACATTCGTCTTGAGGAATGCCGGCGCCACCTTCCAGCATTGCATGTAAAAGTGCCTCCTGAAACAACTCAGCCACAATGCCCACGTCTATGTGGATGACATTGTGGCGAAGGAGAAGCGCGACACACTCATGGAGGATCTCAAGGAGAACTTTGACAATTTGCATTGTTTTCAAATCAAGCTCAACCCGGAGAAGTGTGTCTTCGGAGTACTAGTCGGCCAGCTCCTTGGTTTCCTTGTCTCTGAACGCGGCATCGAATGCGACCCCGTGAAGATCAAGGCCATTGAGCGGATGGAGAGACCCACAAAGCTGCGTGACGTCCAAAAGTTCATCCGGTGCCTGGCATCCCTCAGCCGCTTCATCAGCCAGCTGGGCGAGAAGGCTCTCCCCCTGTACCAACTCATGAAGAAAACCACTTGCTTCGAGTGTACTGACCAAGCGGAAGAAGCCTTCCTCCATCTCAAGCGCATGATGTCAACGCCGCCTATTCTGGCCTCTCCAGCTGCTAAGGAACCTATGCTCCTCTACATCTCCGCCACCAACCGAGTCGTCAACACGGTGATCATCATCAAGCAGGACAGAAGCTGGCAAGTTGTAGCTGGTCCAGAGGCCGTTGTACTACCTGAGCAAGGTGTTGTCCGCCTCCAAGCAGAACTACCCCCACTATCAGAAGATGTGCTATGGCATGTACTTTGCCGCCAAGAAGCTGAAGCAGTACTTCCAGGAGCACTCCATCATGGTCGTCTGCACCGCCCCCTTGCTGACATCATGTGCAATCGAGATGCTTAAGGCTGGGTGGCAAAGTGGTCCATTGAGCTAGCTCCCCACACCATCCTCTACCAGCCCCGCACCACCATCAAGTCCCATGCGTTGGCCGACTTCCTCGTCGACTGGGCCGAGTCCTAGTACATGCCACCAGCGCCAGATTCCCCCCATTGGTGGATGCCCTTCGATGGCTCGAAGATGCGCACCGGCCTAGGAGCCGGCATCTTCCTCACCTCTCCCAAAGGCGACAAGTTGAAGTACACGCTGCAGATCCAATTCGCCGCCTCCAACAATGTAACCGAGTACGAGACGCTCATCTTTGGGCTCCGACTAGCTAAGGAGACCGGCATCCGCCGCATCCAATGCTATAGCGATTCGCACTTGGTGGTGAAGCAGTCGTCCGGCGACTGGGACACCAAGGACGCCAACATGGCAAGCTACCGCTTCCTCGTCCAACAGATGAGCGGGCACTTCGACGGGTGTGAGTTCCTCTACGTGCCACAAGCCGACAATGACACAGCAGACGCCCTTGCTCACATTGGCTCCACCCAATAGGCCATACTAGCCGGCGTCCTCCCTCGAGCGCCTGCGCAAGACATCTATCAAGCCCTTGCTGGATTCTGAGTCTATCTTCATGCCGACTGACCCCACATCAGTCAGATCCGGCTCGGGGACTTCAGCAGTCGGCCCGAGGACTTCAGCAGGCGACCCGGGGACTTCAATAGGCGGCCCAGGGGCTGCAGCACCAGCACTTGGCCCAGAGATTCTGGCAAGCGGCCCGGGGGTTACAGCAGTCGCCCGGGGACTTCATCGACACCATCAAGAGCGGCCGGCTCCAGCCTGCCGCCTCCCAACCCGGCCACCCTAGTGGCAGTTACCGTCTTCACAGTGGTGGAAGCACCGTCTTGGGCGCAGCCCATCCGCGATTTTCTGGTGAGCTGCGTGCTACCAGCCAACGAAGTGTTCGCCTGGCAGATCCAACGCCGGGCAGGAGCCTACACCATCCTCAACGGCGAACTCGCCAGCCGCAGCATGACTGGTGTTTTCCATGGATGCATGGATCCGGAGAAGGGCATGGAGATCCTTAGAGACATTCATCAAGGCGAATGTGGCCACCATGCCACCTCCAAGGCTCTTGTCGCCAAGGCCTTTCGCCATGGTTTCTTCTGGCCGACTACTTCGGACGATGCCAAAGAGTTGGTTCTGAAGTGCAAAGGGTGCCAAAAGTTCATCACCAAGCAGCACCAGCCGGCCTCCACCCTCAAGACCATCCCCATCACTTGGCTGTTTGTCGTGTGGGGCTTGGACATGGTGGGCCTATTCAAGACAGCACGCGGTGGCATGACCCACCTGCTGGTCGCCGTGGACAAGTTTACCAATTGGATCGAAGCCAAGCCCATCAAGAAGCTAAACGACCCGACAGCCATCACATTCATCACCGACATCACTGTCCGGTACGGCATCCTGCACAACATCATCACCGACAACGACAACAACTTCGCCAAAGGCGCCTTGGCCCGTTTCTACACAAATCAGGGTATCCGATTAGACCTAGCATCCGTTTGTCCACCCGCAGTCAAACGTCCAGGTGGAGCGAGCAAAAGGCCTCATCCTGTCCGCCATCAAGTCCCGACTGATCGAGCCGCTGGAGCGCTCGGCTGGCTGCTGCATCAAGGACCTGTCATCCGTCCTTTGGAGCCTTCGGACCATGCCCAACAAATCAACCGGCTTCACGCCTTTCTTCCTCGTGTACGGGGCTGAGGCTATCATCCCAATGGATATTGAGTTGGACTCACCTCGTGTCACCATGTACACGGAGGCAGAAGCGAAGGAGGCATGAGAAGACGGTGTCGATCTGCTGGAAGAGGCCCAGCTGCTGGCACTCAGCTGGTCCGCCGTCTACCAGTAGAGCCTACACCGCTACTACGGCAAGAAGGTCAAGCCGCGTACATTCCATGAAGGCGACCTTGTGCTCTGCCTGATCCAGCGATCAGCCGGCCAGCACAAGCTCACAGCTCCTTGGGAAAGCCCCTTCATCATCTGCAAGGCCCTAGGCAATCACTCGTACTACCACATCGACGCGCAAAAGCCCAAGGCGCACAAGCGAAGCACCACCGGCAAAGAGACGGAGCGGCCATGGAACGCGAACCTACTCCGTCCGTTTTATAGTTAAAGCGAGCAACCTTTTGTATTAAGTAAAGACCTCAGGTCCCCCGAGATGCATTCGGTGGCTACCTTTTTATCTATGAGATAAGCTTATGCTACGATTTGAGTTTTCTATATTCTTGCCCCGTCCGGGTCCGGCCAGCTGGCCCGGGGGCTCGCCGCCTTGGCTACCCGGAGCTGACTAGTAGTTTGCTGATGCCAAAGCCCTCTCTTGACCCGACCACAGTTCACAGTGTGACTGTCCGGCTGGCAAGAGCTAAAGGCCGGGAACATTGTCCACACGAAAAATGACTAAGGAAAATGTTGACTCTATCCAAGCGGGCCCTTCGCCTCCCTCGTTTGGCTGCCCACCAACCGGCAGGCCGGCTTCTCGCTCGACCAGCTACGCTCTAAGCGGCTGAAGTAAATTGCCATTTCTAAATGACCAACTCCCTGACCCGGCCACAGACCGCAGCAGCGTTGTTCTGCTGGTAGGGAGGCGGCCAAAGGAAGGCGACAAATGAAAAAGCCAAAGAGAGAAAAAGCAAACTCAAGCTAGAACCTTGCAGCACAAGCAAGAATGTGGGGATTTAAACTTCATGCATTGCAAAAATGGCCCAAAGCTAGCATTCATCAAGTTTAAAAGTTACACCCCCAATGGGTGGAACTACGCATAATTACCATTGTTCCATGCACGAGACAGACAAACTTAAAAAAGGATAAAAGGCCATCTAGGCGAACGGCTCCTCGGGCTGCTTGGACTAGTCAGCAGTGGGCGTAGCTCCGGCTGCTGGGTCTCAGCCTGGTTGTCGGCGGCGGCTGAGGTGGTCTCTGGCTGATCACCAGCCGACGCCGGGATGGGCTGAGTCCGGCTGGTCGCTCCGCCGTCTGGTGCGACATAACTGCCTTCCTCGTCCTCGTCGTCCTCGTCACCTTCATCGCTGGAGGTGATCTCCTCCGCCGAGTCCTCCCCGTCCGACGGGTTCAGACCAAACCAGGATGGAGGCACCACGGCGCCATCATCTCCCTGCTCCGGGACGAAGACGCCGATGTCGGCGTAGTCGGCGAGAGCGGACACCCGGATGGCCATGTCTCAATTAAATTTTTTTGAGCTAGGAAATTGCTCTAGTACTTCACTTATATCTCTTTTAGCACGGTGGTGGTTTAAATTTTGAAGAAATATGCCCTCATGCTTCACTTACATTATTTTGAGAGTTAGTAAATTTTGAAGAAATATGCTCTCATGCTTCACTTAGATTATTTTGAGAGTTAAAAAAGGAAATTATTTTGAAGAAATTTATGCTCTCGTACTTCACTTAAATTTATTTGAGGGCTTGTTAGTAGCAAGGGTGAATATGAACTTAGTCCCAAAGTGATAGATATTCAAGGGGGATATGATAAAAACTTTCTGAAGATCACTAGATATTATAAACTTGATTCCTTGTAATAGTTTTGAAATATGTAGATAGTAATGTGTGAGCCATGTTGGTGAGTAATTATGCTTTAGTATGGATATTGGTGTTAAGGTTGGTGATTCCCTATGCAAGCATGAAAATCAATATTTATGCAATGAAGTTACATCCTACTTGTGGTGCATTATTCAGTGCTAATTATGTTTAATGCTCATTTATGATCGTATTCGTTTCTTAGCTAGTCGCTTCTCAAACTATTCACTAGCCTTTATTTGTACTAAGCGGGAATACTTCTTGTGCATCCAACTCCTTAAACCCAAAGTTGTGCCAAATGAGTCCACCATACCTACCTATATGCGGTATTTCCATGCCATTCCAAGTAAATTTGTATGTGCAAACTCTAATTTTCAAAATGAATTTCCTTTTGGGTGCTCATATAGCTATTGAAGTGGTAGGCAGTGGCCAATATTTTTTCATGCTAGATATGTTATTCTCAAGATGAGTGTTTATTCACTTGTCACTGCACGAGAGTGTGGCAGGTAATAGGGATGCCCAGTCCCGAAATGAAAAAAAAATATTTGTATGTTGTCAATAATAAATTCCTTGGAAAGTGTTGGTATGGAAGGCACCCATGGATACGGCTAGCCATGGATTGTGAAAGAATGGTGGAATAGGAAATAAGCTTTATTTTATGTTTGGGAACCACCTATGATTTATCTAGCATGGAAGATGCTGGGAATTCTCGATCGTTTTCGTTGGCAGGAAAAGTATGCCTCTCAAAACAATTTTATCTCTCAGTTTAAGCTATCAGCTCTAGCACCTCTACAAATCTCTGCTTCCCTCTCCGAAGGGCCTATCTATTTACTTTTATGCAATTTTTTTGAGTCTCCATCTTATCTTATAAAGCACCAGCTAGGGAACACTATTATCATACTTGTGTATTGGATGTAGCTAATATTTGAGTGTGTTTCATGAATGGATCAATGATTGAGCATAATGAGCTAGGGATGACTTTCTTTAGCGTTGATATTTTGAAGGACATGGTTGCTTGTTGATATGCTTGAGTATTGATGTCCTCATATCAAAAAAGACTATTGTTTTGAATCATCAAAAAGTGCAAATGTCCATGCTACTAAAGAAAAGAATATGTGATGAACAACATAGGCAGCATTCCACATCAAAAATTCTGTTTTTATCATTTACCTACTCAAGGACGAGCAGAATTATGCTTGGGATGCTGATACATCTCCAACATATCTATAATTTTTTATTGTTCCATGTTGTTATATTATCAATTTTGGATGTCTTATATACATTTACTATCAACTTTATATCATTTTTGGGGCTAACTATTGACATACTGCCAAGTTCCAGTTGCTGCTTTTTGCTTGTTTTTCCACTTTACAGAATATCAATACCAAACGAAGTCCAAATGCCACGAAACTTTTTCGAGTTTTTTTCTGGCAATAATACACCCTGAATGCTTTGGGAGGGAGCCAGAAGAGGCTCGTGGGGGCCATTAGGCACCAGGGCGCGCCAGGGGCCTGCAACGCGCCCTGGTGGGTAGTGGGGCCCACAGGCACCGTCTTGACCTACCTCCACCTCTATAAATACTCTAAAATCCCAAAAACCCTAGGGGAGTCGACAAAATAATTTTTTCACCACCGCAAGTTCCAGAACCATAAGATCCAATCTAGAGGCCTTTTCCGATACTCTGCCGGAGGGCGCAACGATTACAGAGGGGTTCTTCATCATCCTTGTTGCCCCTCCGATGATGTGTGAGTAGTTGACCACAGACCTATGTGTCCGTAGTTAGTAGCTAGATGGCTTCTTCTCTTCTTTTGATCTTCAATACAATGTTCTCCTTGATGTTTCTTGGAGATGTATTTGTTGTAACTCTTTTTTTACGGTGTGGTTGTTGGGATCCGATGAATTGTGAGTTTATGATCAGATCTATCCATGAATATTATTTGTGTCTTCTCTGAAATATTTTATGCATTATTGTTATAGCCTCGTAATTCTTCTTCGATTTATTGTTTTGGTTTGGCCAACTAGACTGATTTATCTGGCCATGGGAAGGGGTGCTTTGTGATGGGTTCGATCTTGCGGTGCTCAACCTCAGTGACAGAAAGAGACATGACACACATGTATTGTTACTATTAAGGGTAACAACATGGGGTTTATTCATACATGAGTTTATCTTGTCTACATCATGTCATCGTTCTTATCGCATTACTCCGTTTTTCCATGAACTTAATACACTAGATGCAGGCTGGATAGCGATCGCTGTGTGGAGTAATAGTAGTAGATGCAGGTAGGAGTCGGTCTACTAATATTGGACGTGATGCCTATATACTTGATCATTGCCTTGGATATTGTCATAATTATTTGCTTTTCTGTCAATTGCCCAACAGTAATTAGTTTACCCACCGTATCTTATTTTCTCGAGAGAAGCCTCTATTGAAAACTATGGCCTCGGGTCTATTTTCTATCATATTAAAACCAAAATACCTTGCTCCAATTTTCCTTTATTTATTTTATTTTTTATTTTTGTGAGATCTATTTATCAAAACATATACAGTTTAATCTATCTCAATACCGTAGAGGGATTGACAACCCCTCTTACGCGGTGGGTTGCAATTATTTATTGTTTATGTGCATATTTTATTTACATAGTGTTGCTTGGTTCTCCTGCTGGATTGATAACATTGGTTTCATAGCTGAGGGAAATACTTATGTCTGTTGTATTGCATCATCCCCTCCTCTTTGGGGAAATAACAACACAGATCGCAAGTAGCAGGTATCAATCTAGTAGGTGGAACACACAAGTCTCTAATAGTAGTACCTACACAAACAAACAAATACTTGCACCAAACTCGATAAAGGGTTTGTCAATCCCTTCACGGTTACTTGTAATGAAGTGATCTAATAGTGATGGATATAAAAGATAAGTAAAAGTGCAAAATAAAAATAAAAATAAATAAATTGCAGCAGGGTATTTTTGTGTTTTTGATTTTGTAGATCTGAAAATAATATGATAAAAGATAGACCCGGGGGTCATAGTTTTCACTAGAGGCTTCTCTCTTGTAAGAAAGCATACGGTGGGTAAACAGATTACTGTTGAGAAATTGATAGATAAGCGCATAGTTATGACGATATCCAAGTGAATGATCATGTATATATGCATCACGTCCGAGATAAGTAGACCAATTCCTGCCTTCATCTACTACTATTACTCCACACATCGAGCGCTATCTAGCATGCATCTAGTGTATTAAGTTAATAAGAACGGAGTAACGCTTTAAGCAAGATGACAAGATGTAGAAGGATAGATCCAATCAATATGAACACACCATCTTTTTATCCTTAATGGCAACAATACAAATACGTGTCATGTCCCTGTCGACACCATATTTTGGCACGGTCAAGAACTTAATTAAGATGGCCACAAATGGAGGAGTGTTTAAAGTGAGAAAGCTCTGTATCATCAAAAGGAGAAAATTTGATATTTGGGCCTTAGCCATCCGGTCTCATTTCTAAGGCCGAAGTTGTGTTTGAAGTATTCATATTTTGTATTCAGAACACTATTCGGCTGGTTACGCCCCCAAGATGGCCTCATATGAGAAACATTTATACAAGGATTGTCTTCGTCTCGTCGAAACGATCGATTTTGATATAAAAAACGTCTAAATCGGTGCGCCCCGAAAACTGGAATTTTAACATTATTTGCAGATTTGCGGGGCCAGTTCCGACATCAAGATCACCTCGGGTGAAAAAGTGATCAACTAAGGAAATTTTCTCTATTGCAAGATCTACAACTTTGCTTTTGGGACCATTGCCATCAGAGGCCATATGCGACCTGCGGGAGCTGTGCAAGAGGGCAACTTGATGTAAGTTTAGCCCAGAGTTCCAGGCTGGCCGGAAGTTCCGGCCCTCGTAGTCCGAGTTAGGTTATGTTTTGATGTTTTGGCCGGGATTTGAGTCCTTTTCTTGTACGGAAAGTCCAGCTGCCTCATATATATGTAAGAGGTGACAGCCAATTGAATAACAACACACAATCGACCAATCAATATACTACTTTACCCTAGTTTTTACATCTCTCCCTTATTCTTTCTCTCTCGTTCTTCGTTCGTTCTTCGTGTTGAAGGGCAGCGATCCTTGAGGTGCTAGGGGCGAGCGAATCGACCTAGGGCAGCCCATAGCCCCGCCGCGTCCAGACGGGGTCCCTCCCGGGCGTGTGGCGTTTCGGGTCCTGAAAAGCATCCGCCGGATTGCATGCATACCGCGCTTCTGGACGGGTCTCCTTCGGCGTGAGCTGCGGTGCATCACCCTCGGTGTTGGAGGTACACGGTGACGTGTTTGTGTGCGAACACACTTTTTGGTGTCTCCGCTGGGGAAGAAAGATCAAGAATCATCATCAACCATGTCGAATCTCCCCAAGCTCTTATAAATTAGCGCCGATAACATCATTAAGCCCGATCTTGATGAACTATCGGATGAACATCACCAAGCCTATGAAGCGCGCAAGAAGAAACGTGAAGAGGCTTTTGAGGCGCTCAAGAAGAAGCGCGAGGAGGAGGATTTGGCGGCGTTTCTTTCAAGTTTCAAGAAGGACCGTCAAGGCAACATCACTCCGGTTGGAAACGTCAATTTCCCTCCTCTCATTGACGAACAAGATGAAATCACTGTGAGTAAAGTTTTTTCTCCAGAGCAAGTGGCTGTGATTGAGAGTCTTGTTAGTAAGGGTAATGTGATGGCATACAATTCTTTTGTGGCTAGTGCTAATGCTCAGAAAAATATGCCTCCGTCATCTAGTGGTACTGTTGGTATATTTGAAAACCCTAGTCCAACTTTACCTATTTCATCGGCACCACCTATGAAACAACAATATAATATGTCGTTGAATTTTTACCCTACTCAAACCAATCAACTTGTGGCTGCACCTACATATCCTAATCCTATTATGAGTGTGCCCAATTCAGCGTCAACGCCGAATCACTTTGTCACACAACCCATAAGCGCAAGCATGTTTGGTCTTCCGCCGAATTATGGTTCGGCGCCCATCCCACAAGTTGCACCAATAGCTAGTACTCAGTTTGCTCCTATGTCATTGCCACAAACATCTTCATCTACCTTGGATCTAATTTTAGCTAAATTAAGGGAGGATTTGCATAAGATGTTTCTAGAAACTTTTGGAAACGAGCCGAAAGAAAAGAGTCGTGTGTATCAAAAGCCTTATCCTTAACACTTCGATGCAATTTCTTACCCTCAAGGTTATAAGGTTCCTGATTTTGTTAAATTTAGTAGTGAGGGTATGAAAACAACTTGGGAGCATGTGAGTTAGTATCTAGCACAGTTGGGTGAAGCAGGTTCCATAGAAGAGTTAAAAGTGTGTTTATTTCCCTTGTCTTTAACTGGCACCGCATTTTCATGGTTTGCTGCTTTACCACATGGCTCAATTCTCTTATGGTCGCAATTAGAGCAAAAGTTTCATGATCATTTTTATAGTGGCGATAATGAGCTAAAGTTGTCACATCTTACATCGGTTAGGCAAAAACATGATGAATCGGTCACCGATTATGTCAAGAGATTTAGAGACATAAAAACCGATGTTATAGCTTAGTGATAACAGAGAGAGACTTGGCAGATCTTGATCTTAATGGTTTAAAAACTCACATTAAAGAGAGGCTAGAAAGTTATGAGTTTTTGAGCATTAATCAAGTCTTACAAAAAGCATTGGCTCAAGAGAGTCGAAGTAAAGAGATTCATGGGTCTACAACCGATTGTCCTAGAATGCATATGGTTGAACACAATGATGATAATTCGGACGATGAGGTTGATTTTTATACTACTAAGTTTGTTTGGTCCTCAAAGGCCAAACCCTATACATGCAATGCTCTTAAGCCGATTCGAAAGAATCGTGATGAGGAGATGAGGTTTACATTTGATATATCTAAGTGTGATAAGATATTTGATGCTCTGTTTCAGGATAAGATGAATAGAATATCACACACCATACCGTCGTTTGACGAGCTGAAATGGCGTGCTTATTGCAAATACCATAATTCATTTTCTCATGCTACTACTGATTGCAATGTTTTTCGACGACAGATACAATCGGCCATTAATGATGGACGATTGAATTTTGCTGAGATGCAAGTTGATAAACAACCCTTTCCGATAAACACCATGGACTTGGAGGGAAAGAAAATGTTAATTTGGCCTAGCATACCCGAATCTGCTAATAAATATAATGTTGTTATTGGTGAACCCCGGAAAGGCAAGGAGGGCGACAAAGTCTTGGGAAGAGAGGTTGTGCTTGATAAGCAACCCGATGGCAAGGAAGTATTGAAGATCACCATAAAAATCCCGCACTCGGGGGGCAACAACAAGTACAAGAAGATACTGATGTTAAATTTATCAAGCCCAAGAATTCAGAAGTTGGCAAGTGGGGAAAGAGTGAAGCTAAGCGCAAGCGAATCAAGCCAACTTTTGATATGTTGCTATCCAAATATGCAAGTCAAGCGGCCGGTTCTAGCTCTAATCGGCCATCACATTTGAAGTGTTCGAGATCGCTTCCGGAGCAAGAGTTTCGATGCTATGCAAGGCCATATGGATGATGGCCGCCGACACCATGGATGTCAGAACCCTCCTATGCGTCATATTACATGAGAGACTTCAATGGAGGATGGGGGCAGCCCCCAATGGCTCCTTATGCTTTCCATATGGGGTGGACAGCACCTAGAAGGCCTTCTCGCGAGAGGCTTTATTATCCCACCCAAGGTCGTTTGAGTTATCGTGCTAATCGGCCAACAAAAAATTCTCCAAGTAAGGCCAATAAAAAAGTGTAGCGTGTTAAGTCACCTAATGTGGAAATTTCAGAATGCGACAAGCAAAAGGAGATCAAAAAGCCGGTTGTTGGTAATCTGGCTACTTCTAATGGTGATATTGTTATTGTTCAGCAGGGTTCCATGGTTGATGATCATGAGGCGAGCACAAGCAAGGCCAAACCAAGGGATCCCAAATATACTCAACCTAAGTGGTGTCCTCCCGGTTTAACTAAGACCACGAAAAGGAGTTTACAACGCATGAGGAACCACGAGAAGGTTGAACACAAAGAGGAGAGGCAAAGGGACGAATTGTTTAGTGAAATTCAGCCCATAGCACTCCCAAAACAAGTGTGGAGGCCTAAACAAAAACAAACACAGATGCTTCTACATTAGCTGCAGCAACACCTTCACCACCAAGAGAGGATGATGCGACCCCTATTATATCGTCCACACTACCTGAAACATCCCCTTCAATTGAGGAATCTTTAAGCCCAATATACACATTGGGAGATGAAGATGAGATGGTGGATTATGAATCTACGCCGGTTCGGGAAGGTATGGATATTAATATGGTATATTACTTACCTGTCGAGTTTCGTGCTATAGGTGAAGAAGGGGAGGTAGCCCAGCTGAATTTTGGTCCAAAGAATGCTATTTTCGAGAAGCCAAGAATAACGGTGAAACACTTGAAGCCATTGTACCTCAAAGGTCATATTAACGGATCGCCGGTTGCTAGGATGCTCGTTGATGGTGGTGCTGTGGTAAATCTTATGCCCTACTCGGTCTTCGAAAAGTTGGGGTTAGATGATGATGCATTGATGAAGACCAATATGGTACATAATGGATTCGAGGGTAAAGAAAAGACAGAGGCCAAAGGTGTGATGTGCATGGAACTCACCATGGGAAGCAAAACTTTGGCCACCACATTCTTGGATTCGAGGGTAAAGAAAAGACAGAGGCCAAAGGTGTGATGTGCATGGAACTCACTGTGGGAAGCAAAACTTTGGCCACCACATTCTTCATCACCGAGGTGCAAGGTAACTATAATGTTATATTAGGTCGTGATTGGGTTCATGCTAACCAATGTGTGCCATCTACCATGCATCAATTTTTAATACATTGGCTCGATGATGAGGTAGAAATCATTCACGCGGATAATTCGGCTTTTGTTGCTTTGGCCGATGCATCGGTGGATTGGAATCATCCCGATGTTACTTGCTTAACAGGGTGTGACCTCTCGGAGTTTGATTTCCTTAGTGCTACAGGGAACAGGTTCATTCCCATCTCTTTAAAGCTGATTGGTGGTAATCGGTTACAAGGTACGATGTGAACAAGAAATTAAAATCAATGGCCGATATAGAATTATCGCCCTAATCATAAACATGGCGATATAGAAATTATCACCCTAAGCACATAAAATGGCCGACGGAGTGTTGACATCGTCCTTAGGAAAAACATCGTGCAAGTTATTTTTCGGCACACAAGTTTGCCGAAAAATAGGGGGGCATGTGTTCACACCAGATTTTGGCACGGCCAAGAACTTAATTAAGATGGCCTCAAGTGGAGAAGTGTTAAAAGTGAGAAAGCTCCATATCATCAAAAGGAGAAACTTTGATATTTGGGCCATAGCCATCCGGTCTCATTTCTAAGGCCGAAGTTTTGTTCGAAGTATTCATATTTTATATTCAGAACACTATTCGGCTGGTTACGCCCCCAAGATGGCCTCATATGAAAAAAGTTCCTACATGGATTGTCTTCGTCTCGTGGAAACGATCAACTTTGATATAAAAAGGTCTATATCGGAGTTCGTACGCAAAAGTTAGAGCCAAAAGAACTAAACACTCCATGTCATGTTTGGTAGTCTCAAGTCATTGAAAGCATGCACGGCCCACATCTCTCATTGGTTGATATGTCACGAAATAAGAAACAAGGAGGGAGTTAATGCACCGTGCCTAAGTGTTTTGGGATTATTTGGTTTTCGTAATGTGACTTACACAACATTTTTGTTTACATGCATTAACATTTTATTAGTTAAATCAAAGGTCAAAACTTGGCGCAAAATGCAAAGGGGACCAATAAACCAGTAAACATCAAACTTCAGTGACTTACGGCAACTGCCTTTGGGTGAATGACATGTGGGCCCAGGGGGTGGATGGCCCAACTATCATATAGCCAAAGGCAGGTGCAGTAGAGGGTTGAGGAGTAGTACAAAATCCTACGCACCTACGCACGCTAACCAAGGGCAAGAGTAATCACTCGAATCGCAAGATCAGTTGACTAGAAGCTAAGCTAGACCCATGGAGGCGATGAGCGCGAGCATCAGCCGGCTGTGCCAGATGGTCCACGACGCCGACCTGCGGCCCGGCAACGAGGAACGTCTCCAGGTAGTATTGCTTGAGGCTGCCAAGGCGAGGGGCCGCTTGGATGACAGCTTTGTCTCCTTGTTCGACGAGGTCCTCGTCGGTTTCCTCTACAAGTTCACCGTCGTCAAGAAGCTGACGGACGACTTTGATGTAAGCCTCCAGCCGACGTGCCCAGGCTCTGCGATGCCCGCCACCCTCAACGGCCACTATGGTGACAACCTCTTCGACGCACTGGTGGCCCTGCGACTGCCCGCCATCGCGCCCGAGAATGTCCACCTCGGGTCGCTTCGCAGCAAAGACTGGCGCAACAAGACACCATCGACATAATCACCCACGTCTACGCGCAAATCGTCCACAAGGAATACTACATGCAAGAGGAGGAGGATAGGACGCTGGCCTTCTTGGACCGCAGGGCAACCTTGGACGGCACCATTCAGAAGCACGTTGAGCTCGCCGCCAACGCCGCCGCTTCCTCACACGCCGGTTGGTGACCCGCGACTAGGGCGTGAGGATGTCGTTGATGGAACCATATGTATTTTTATCTTTCCGTCAAATCCATGTAGTAGTATATGATACTACAGTAATTATCTTACCTTTCGCATCAACTTCGTAATTTTCATACGTACTCCATGCATGAACGGCGCCAGAACCAAACTTCTCATTACTCTAGGCAAAATCGTTATTTTCTATCTATCGATCGCGCCATGGAGCATAACCAAATTTTACAAGTTATGAGTTCAAAAGGAAAATCCTGCCGTGTTCGCGTCGCACCCCCACACGGTTAGTCCGGCACGCTGCTCAAGCGGGAGTGCGTGCGGTGTTGCATTTTCACTTACAAGTGGGACCGCAGTTGAGCAAACCGACTATCGGCAAACCCCCACCCCGCCCACCGCGCGATGGCTGAGAAAACAGGAGGGAGAAGAGATGGATGTAGCACGGACTCCAAGAAAATTGGTGTCGGATGGGACTCGTGTGGGTGGCATGTGTCGTACTGCTAGACGTGAATGCTAGTTATGGACCATGCCACCCCACTATATCAAGCCTATATCGAGGTACGTAGAACAAATTTCCTGCAGTCCGTGCTCAGCCCTCCTCTATCTCTCTTCTCACCAGCCAATGGACGCCGGAGCCCATCGTCTGCTTGCTCACATGCGCCCCACATGTCGCTGAAAACGCAAGCGGACCCATCAACTGCACATCTTTCACCTCGACGTGTTGGTGATGAAAAATAAATCCAAGAAAGATCTTCGGTGGCCGCTTTTGGAGTTACTCAAGAGTAGTAAGATTCTATTTACAGTTTAAGCCAAGATGCACATCTCGTGGCTTCAACTACCACTCTATTTTCTTTCATGACATGACCTGGATGCTGGATGTCCCACTTGTCGGCAAAAGGAGGAAGAACCCGACCAAATCTTCGGTTGTGCTCTCGGATTAGACTAGTTGTGCTAACTTAAAAAAATTATTGTGTACTCACTCCGTTCCAAAATACTTGACTTCCATTTGTCCAAAAATGGATGTACCTATATAATAAAACATGTCTAGATACATATATATTTTGACAAATAGAAGGCATGTATTGTGCAATGGAGGTAGTAGAATGGATGCAAGTTTTTGTATTGGGAAGAAGAGTCATATATTGATAGAGCGCAATTTAGTAGATGTTCTATCACTTTTAGCTAGCACAGAGGCTATAGATGAGATTAGTGCACTTGTTGATACTCCTACTTGGTATGCGTGTTGCTGCTTAGACGCAGAGAAAAACGGACCGAAGGGAGTACTAGAATAGAGGCTAGACATGAGACTAGATGCGAGGAAGCAGCGTCTACTTCTTTACACTTGAAGAAGAAAGAAACACGCAAGATCGAGCCTCCGCAGATCAACAATGAATGCATCGAGAAGGCACTAATCCAACTTACAGGAGTAGTAAAATGTATTCTTGTGGTTCTTGTTTTCTTTGGTCTTGCTTTTCTAGTCAAAATTATCGTTGGAGTTCGTGCAAAACGGAGGTCCGTTTGGGGTCGTGCGTTGCAGTTGGCCTTACAAGTGGGACCGCAGTTAAGGAAACCGACTATCGGCAAACCCCCACCTCGCCCGCCGCGTGATGGCTGAGTTAGAGAAACGATGAGGTTGAAGAGATTGCTCTAGCACGGACTCCAAGAAATATGGTATCAGATGGAAGTCGTGCTGGTGGCGTGTGTCGTACTCCTGGACGTGAATGCTTGTTCTGGCCCATGCCACCCTACTACTCCTACTACTTACTATATAGTACTACTAGTATCGAGGATTCGAGGTGCTGGTTACGTAGTACAATATGGCTACAGTAAAAACACCCGCACGATGCGCGAAGCATGTGAAGCTAGTACAAATAGTGTACTACTATTGTTGATTGGCCTCATCCGATAACCTGTTGCAATGCACATACAATTATGTATTCGGAAAATATTTTTTTGCCTCGTCGCACCACTCACTCACAGAAGCATGTGCTGCATAAGTCTGCTCCAGAAGTTCCGGGCAAAACTTCCGGGGAGGTTCCAGGCTAAATCGAAAGTTTGCACGCGGTTCGCCCTGAAAACTGGAATTTTCACATTATTTGCAGATTTGCAGGGACAGTTTCGACATCAAGATCACCTCGGATCAAAAAGTGATCAACTAAGGAATCTGTCTACATTGCAATATCTACAACTTTGCTTTTGGGACAATTGTGATCCGAGGCCATATGCGACCTGCAGGAGCTGTGAAAGAGGGCAACTTTATGTAAGTTTAGCCCGGAAGTTCCGGCCCTCGTAGTCCGAGTTAGGTTATATTTTGACGTTTTGGACGGGATTTGAGTTCTTTTCTTGTACGAAAAGTCCAGCCGCCTCATATATATGTAAGAGGTGACGACCGATTGAATAACAACACACAATCGACAAATCAATATACTACTTTACCCTAGTTTTTTCATCTCTCCCTTGTTCTTTCTCTCTCATTCTTCGTTCGTTCTTCGTGTTGAAGGGAAGCGATCCTCGAGGTCCTAGGGGTGAGCGAATCGACCTAGGGCAGCCCATAGCCGCCGCTCGTCCAGACGGGGTCCCTCCCGGGCGCGTGGGGTTTTGGCTCCTGAAAAGCACCCGCCGGATTGCTTGCGTACCGCGCTTCCGGACGGGTCTTCTTCGGCGTGAGCTGCGGTGCATCACCCTCGGCGTTGGACGTACACGGTGACATGTTCATGTGCAAACAGTCCCCTTCTGTCACTAGGATTGAGCACCGCAAGATTGAACCCATTACAAAGCACCTCTCCATTGCAAGAAAAATCAATCCAGATGGCCTAACCAAATGAATAGATTGGAGAGAAATACAAAGCTATATTAATCATGCATAGAAGTGTTAATAGAAGACTCAAATAATATTCATAGATAATCTTATCATAAACCCACAATTCATCGGATCTCAACAAACACACCGCAAAAGAAGATTGCATCGAATAGATCTCCAAGAACATCAAGGAGAACATTGTATTGAAGATGAAAGAGCGAGAAGAAGACATCTAGCTACTAGTTATGGACCAATAGGTCTGTTGTAATCTACTCACACATCATCGGAAGGGTAGCAAGGTTGATGTAGAAGCCCTCCATGATCAAATCTCGCTCAGGGAAAGTACTGGAAAAGGTCCCCAGATGGGATCTCACGAATACAAAAACTTGCGGCGGTGGAAAAGTATTTTTGGTGTGCCACCTGGTCTACGGGGAATATTTGGGTATTTGTATAAGAAGAATTAGGGTTAGAAGTGCCACAGGGGGTCACAAGACACTACAAGGGAAAACCTTATACATAGAAACTTAGCAGTAGCGCTGGTCAAAAAGGGGAGCTACTGCTAATTACCATTAGAGCATGCAGCTAACAGGCGCTATTGCTACCAGCTTAGCAGCAGCGCGTCTCAATAGAACCATGCTACTACTAAAAATGGCCGACCGTTCCCGCCACGCTAGGTTTTGCAGTAGCGCGCCCACGGAAACCACGCTGCTGCTAACTAGATAGTAGCAACGCGCTTTTTCTGCGTGGCGCTACTGCTAATTTTGAACCTGGCCACATGACGGGCCCCGCTTAGCAGTAGCGCATCGGCCAGGAGCACGCTACTGCTATCGTGTTAACAGCAGGGTGTTTTGAGACCAGCGTTACTGCTATACCGCAACCATACCACCTTTTTCCTCCCCCTCTCCTCCTCCCCCATCCTCTCTTCCTTCACTTTCCCCTCCCACCTCCTCTCTCCCTCACTTTGCTTCTTGCTCACTACTTCTCCCCCCCCCCATTACTTTCATTCTTCTACTTATCTTTCTCACTCTTTATTACTCCTAGCAAACCACACCACCTCCATTAATGCATCTCCTTTCTATTTTTCCTTTCCCCTCCACTAATGGAACTTGTCTCCTCCCAAACTAGCTAGTTAGGTAGAGATCTAGCTAGCATTTTAGTGAAGTGACCTATGTACCTCCCTACCTAGATTTATAGCCTTGTCAAGAAGAGCTTTGTCCACTTTTGGTCATTCCATAGGTGTGTGTGGCGACACGACAACATCATCACCGTGCTCGATCTCGAGATAGGTGATTTAAAAGTTATGCTTTTGCAAGAATGGAAATATTTATATGTGTGTTATATGACATAATTGGGCGGTGTGATGGAAATATATTGTGTATGTGGCGTGAGTTGCCACCGAATTGCGCTTGTGAGTTGCCTATGTTTTGCCGAAATGCCGATTTATTTCCGTTTCGGCGAATTCAGGGTAACTCTAAATGTCCTAATTTTAGGGAAAGTCATGCCAAATTTTTGTATGACTTTGATGCATGCATGCATTTTTATAATCAATTTGTTTATTATTACCATGCAGGCATTCATGATGGTCAGTGGAACGATGGTGGACTGGTGGTTGCGGGCGGCGGTTCAGGACATGAAAGAAAATAGATAGAGGTTTTATGTCCGTGTTAAATATGCAAAGGAGGAGTTTGGTTTGACCCCTATGATGTGATGGCGCACCTGCTCATGACTGGTTTTATGGCTGGCTATACTCGGTGGATAATTGAAGATGAGGATGATGTTGTTGAGGACGCCGATGGGGCAGGCAATGATGACATAGGGCAAGATGAAGAGATGACCGATAATGGCGGCGGAGAAGGGGATGGACATGGCGGCGGGGAAGAGGCCGGACATGGCGGCGGAGAAGGGGTCGGACATGGCGGGGGAGAAAACATGGACTCCATGCTGCAGACTTCGTCGGTACTAAGTTCAATCGTGCGGGACCCTCATGTTCAAGCACTACTTCGCAAGCAGACGAGTACAGAGAGAGCTGCTTCTAGAGAGGAGGCCAAGCTGCAACAACTAGTGGTAGACTCGAAAACTGCATTGTATGATGGTTGCAAACCCGAGGTGACCCGCTTCAGTTTCACACTCGAAGTCCTGAAGACGAGGGCTAAAAACAAATGGACCGACACTAGCCTCGATGAGCTTCTCAGGTACCTAAAGGATGTTCTTTCCTCGGGTAATCTATGTCCTACTAGTGTGGATGAGGCCAAGAAGATCGTATGCCCTCTTGATCTGCCGCACGTTAGATTCCATGCATGCATCAACGATTGCATAATTTATTAGAAGGAGCACGCAAAAAAAACAAGTTGTCCGGTGTGCAATGCTTCTCGATACAAGAAGGCCGGGAAGAAATGTCCGCAAAAAGTTGTATGGTACTTACCGATTACTCCCCGTCTACAACAGTACTTCATAGATCCCAAGGAAGCAAAGCTCATGCGCTGGCACACGGAGAGGAAGAAGCTCGACGATGGAGATGATCCGAAGCTGAGACACGTCGTGGATGGAAGCCAGTGGAAAGCGGTCAACGGCGAATATCGGTATTTCGCATGTGATGCAAGGAACAATGTGCTCGGCGCGTGTGCTGATGGCATGAATCCGTTTGGCAACCAGAACACAAACCATAACACATGGCCCGTGTTTGTATGGATGTATAAACCCCCTGGTTGTGCATGAAGTTGAACTACATACACATGAGCAAGCTGATTCAAGGGCCGAGACAACCGGGAAATAATATTAATCTGTATCTGGGGTTACTTCAAGAGGAGTTAGACACGTTATGGAGAACACCGGCCAAGACATGGGACGCCAGCAAAGGTGAGTATTTCTATATGAGAGTCGCGTTGATCACAACGGTGCACCACTATCTCAGTTACGGATATGTCGCAGGCTAGGTGTGCCATGTATATTGCTGATGCACGCGGTGCATGGATGATATGATGCCTCAGCAGCTAACATCAAGGAAAGATGGCGGATCTAGGAAAATCGTGTACATGGGGCATCGAAGATGGCTCGAGATGGACTACCCATGGAGAAACCGTGGAGATCTATTCAATGGTGAGGC
Organism: Aegilops speltoides; assembly: GCA_021437245.1. Lineage (NCBI taxonomy): Eukaryota > Viridiplantae > Streptophyta > Magnoliopsida > Poales > Poaceae > Aegilops > Aegilops speltoides. The sequence goes on from CM038143.1 coordinate 254,314,467, forward strand.
TAAGCATCGAGGACCTCCACATAAGCGGAGCAGCACCAAAATCGATGAACTGTTGAAAAACTCGGAATAGTGCCCCGCACCAGGAAAGACGATGGAATAGGCGTCGGAGCCGCTGCTGAAGGTAGGGAAGACGAGGTCTGTTTTTTTGGACTTGGAGTGCTGGCACAAACTCGACATGCCTCATTTCCTTGATCAAATGCATATATATAAGAATGTCCTTGAGAGCTTGCTTGTGACACTGATGAACATGCCAGATAAGACAAAGGATGGGCTGAAGGCAAGAAAAGACTTGCAGGATTTGGAAATCAAGGAAGATCTACACATGCCGCTCCATAAAAATTTAGAGGAGACAGAGGCACGGGAGAAGAAGGGCAAAAAAGTAAAGGAAGAGAATTATTGCCCCCCCTCTTGCTTCACCTTAAGTCCGGCTGAGATCAATCAATTCTTCAAGGGCCTTACCAGAATCAAAGTTAGTTCCAGTTACTGTGGCAAGATAAGCAGATATCTAGACATGAAGAAGAAAAGGTTCAGCGGGATGACATGACTGTCATGTGATGATCATGCAAATGCTGCATGTTGCCCTTAGAGGGATATTGGACAAGCACGTCTGTGACACGCTTATTGGTCTCGGCAACTTTTTTGACGTCATCTCTCAAAAGTCGATTAGTGTGAAGCAGCTCCGAAGCCTACAGGACGAGATCGTTGTGATACTAAATGAGCTTGAGATGTACTTTCCGCCCATGTTCTTTGACGTCATGGTGCATTTGTGTGTCCATATTGTGGCCGACATAATAGACCTGGGGCTGTCATTCCTGCACAATATCTGCCATTTGGGAGGATGAATGGGATCATCAAAGTATTCGTTTGTAACATGTCACATCCGGATGGAAGCATCATCCAGGGCTATCTGACACAAGAGTGCATCTCTTTCTGCGAGAATTTCTATATGGTGTAGACCGGCCGCGTGGTGTTCGTTTGCCCGTTAACAAGCATGACGGGAGGCTCAAAGGAGAAGGTCACTCCAATGGTCGTAGGTAACTGCATGTGGCCTACTCAGATCGGTGCAACGACTTTGATAGAGCAAACTTGGTAGTGCTACAACAACTAGACCAGGTAGATCCTTTTGTGGCACTATACAAAGAAACTATCGCAAAGAAGTATCGTGGCCGGGGGGTATGCAGGACGGACGCCGAAGTTACTAGAGAGCAGAACTCCACTTTCCTGCATTGGTTCAAAGAGCATATTATAGCTAATCCCCTGAAAGAGTGCTGTAAGGACATGTCACGGGAAACCACAGCCACCTATGGGACCAGGGTAGCCCCTTGCCGGTTCGACAGGGGGGAGTCGCGTTGCACAAAGAGCAGACTAACGTGGGGCAGTGCGGCAGAGATCACACGGGCAGTTTTACCCAAGTTCGGGCCGCCGCGAGGAGTAAAACCCTAGTCCTGCTTTGGTGGATTGATGGTGGAAAAGTGGTGGTGGTGCGTAGTACACTTGCCCGGCAGGGGTTGCTTCGGGGTGGTAGTGACTACGCGTGTATGAGGGTGTGAGCAATCTAACTTTGCAACCCCTCGAACTGTTGCCATGGGCCTCCTTTTATAGGCTAAGGGGTCACCACACTGGTAAATTAGTCATCAGACACTGGTATGATAGCAAATAGTGCTGTCATACCTAACTCTGCAGGCTGACAGTGTGCATTTAGTACACCGCTTAGTGTCATGTCATTGGTTGCTGGGTAAGGCTTGCCGGGCTATCGCCAGCTCCATGCTTGCTTGTTCAACATGTCATAGGACGGGTGTAACCTATGGATTTTCTTGGTAGGAAGGGGCTGCCATGTGGCGAATGGCCGCCACCTAATCACTCTACGGCTTGACACCACACTGATTGACAACATGAGTCATGGTGGAGCGGTCGGTGAAATGATCTGGCCTCCGCGAGTCCCGGCAGGCCCTGTCGGGACGCCTTGGTCATCTTCTTCTGGGGGTGGCCTCGCCCCTTGCGAGGATCGCCTATCCAGCAAGGGATTCTTCTTCCTTGACGATATTTTCCTCCTTTGTCTTGGCCTTGGCCCTTTCTGATCTGCTGGTTGGTCCTTCAAGTCTTCTTGGTATCTTGCTCTTTGTCTTGGACTGGTGCTTCAATCTTGATCTTGTGCCTGTGCACAGTCAGAGGAACAGGCCCAGGGCCTGTTGCACCGACAGATGCCCCAGGCCTACCCCGAACGCGCTGCCGAGCGTTGTCGAGGTAGGGCCTAACAAGTGCATAGGCAGCGCTGCTAAAGAGGCTGGTCTCTTGAGATCTTCTTTTCTTCTTCATTAGTCTTGATTTCGGGCCAATTTCCAGTTTCCTTGCACGTCGCGCATAGCCAATAGTGGTGGGGCCGCTCCAGTAATAGCCCGTGAATGACTTTAACGCACGGGGTAGAAACTGCCAATTCACTCTTCCCACCACGCCCTTATCCTTAGCCACGTACGCCGCATGCATCGTGCGAGGTAGGTGATGGAGGCACGTGGCGCGGGAGAGCATAATGGCGAGGACCCGACTTCCTTGAACTGGCGGAGGAGGGCGGTGGTCATCCGGTACGGATCCATCCCCCAGTCCCGTATTTTCCTACAAAAGGGAGAGCGGGGGAGGAGTGGAGGCATCCACCTACATTCTCCTTCTCTTCTTCCTTGCTCCATCTCAAATATGCCGAAAGGGGGAGCCTGGGGCTAGCCCCCAGGCCTTAGCTTTGGGTTGATGATGCCGAGCGAGGGTTTTAGCGCTTGGGGAGTGAGCTTGGTCCAAGTACAAGGTGAAAGGCTTGGGATTACTGGAAACCCAGGTATGGCCCCTCTCCTAGGAACTGGGATTGATGTCGACGAGGGGCGCGCCTTCCTGCCCGCTAAGGAGGGGAGTGGCGCGCCTCTTGCCCCTTGGTTGCCTTAGCCGTTCGCCGTCTCTCCGGAGGAGGTGTCGGACTGGAGTCTTGGCACTTCCCGGGAGTGGTGGTGATGGAGAGAAAATGAGGGAAGGCGGAGGTGGCGAGTGGCGGAGGGCCAGGTTGGAGTACGATGGCGTGAATGCCTTCGCCTCCGACCGGCGACCTGCCGCCTCATCTTCCGTCCTTCCCTTCCCTCCCCGGAACAATCATCACCGGCCTCTTTGGGCTACAGCCGGGGAGGAAGGTCTTCTCAATGCCTCGTCCTTTCCTCCGGAGATCTCCCGACCGAGCCCTTGTGGATGGCCCTGCCAGGGCTCAAGACGGGTCTTCTTGCTAGTGGGGGTAGCCGGGGGCGCTCCGTCCCGCTCCTATGCTTCTCCTCCACACCTTCGCCAGCCCTGGTCTCGTTTGGCTACCTACGGGTGGGCCGGATCGGGATCGGGGTGGGTTCCCGCCTGGGTGATTTTCTCGTCTTTTCCTCCTTCCACCGCAGTGCCTGGGCGAGGGAAAACGGAAAGAGGAGATCACGGGGCACTTATCTTTTTTCAATCTTAAATCTATAGGCACTAGCCAAATTTTATTTCAAATAATGTCATCTCTCGTGTCCATGCTTGTGTTCTATAATGCTTGTACTTGTATCAGCATGCTAATGAAAAAGATGAACCTTGTCGGGGACCCATGCATGTATATGTCCATGCAGAGGTGAGATGCCTCTTTAGTGTAAATAAACGAGTTTGTCCCAGCATGCTATCTTGCCGGCACCCTTTCTGTCTGCCGAAGAGCCACATCTGTCGGGTTACAGACAAAGGGGCCAGCCCCCGCCAACTTCCTTTCTTCAAAGGCAACTACAACAATTCCAACCGAAGCAGCGTTCGAGTCAGGAATGGGAGCATCTAACTCTAAAAAGAGTGGCAAGGTTTTCTAATACATAAGTTATAGATTATAGAACACAAATGGACAAGAGGTAGAACTTATCTGTTTGGCTTGCCGGGGATCGTAGTGCCAGGAAATCTTCTCAACTCCTTATGGAAGCCAAGTCCACGGTAAGAACCTGCAGCTTCATGCAAATGAGAATGAATGCAGGATGCTATCCTATTTATATGCATATGCAGATGCTCATGAAAAATGCTTATGCAGTGATCTGGAATGCTCATGCATGCATGCAATCTAGGTTGGGGGCCTCCTACAACACTTCTTTATTTTCTCTTGCACGGGGTCATCGCCCTAGCTTTGTACAAGTGGTTACATGCAGCTGAGGCAAGGCCTGTACAAACGGGTGGCTGCCGGGCAAGGCCAGGCAGCCTCGCGCCTTACTGGTAGAACTTACGGAGATGCTCAATATTCCATGAGTTTTGCAACACAGTGCCATCTTCGGTATCCAGACGGACTGCGCCAGGTCTGGTGACTTGAACTACCCAGTAAGGGCCTCCCCACTTTGGTGACAACTTGTGTGTACCCTTGGTGGACTGAACGCGCCTAAGGACAATGTCACCTTCCTCAAAACACCGGGCATGAACCCTGTGGCTATGGTAGCAATGCAGGGCTTGCTGATAGCATGCAACACGCATAACAGCCCGGAGACGGTTCTCCTCGAGTAGCACAGCGACGTCACACCGATGCTGATCTTGCACGATTTCATCATAAGCAAGTACTCGAGGTGACCTATAACATTCCAAAATTTCAATTTGGAATGTTATACACTAGATCATCAATGCATATCATATTTTATTTGCTTTCGGTTTGATCCTAGAAATTCTACGCAACTCAAGGACCCTCAGAGAGAGTTGGGGATTTCGTTATTTTCATATTTGGGTTTTCTCAAATTTTGAAAATAGGATCATTTGATTTTATTTATTTTATCTTCAGTTATTTCTATTAAAAAATATATGAGAGGGAATAAAATGACTTTCCCAAAATAAAGAGATATTGAAGATTTAATAAAAAAACAAATAAGTTTATTTTGGAGTTTTTGCTATTTTATTTGAATTTAGGAAAAATTGCACGTTTTTCAAAACTGCATTTTAGAGCCAAGAAAATGTTCATCTTGTTCTAAATATTTTATTTAGACGATGAAAATTTGTTTTGGCATTTTTATATTTTTATTTATTTTTTTAGGATATTTCTTAGCTCGGCGGAATTATTTAAAAAAATCCCGCGCCCGACTGGGCCGAAGGCCCAGCCAGGCCAGGCCGGCCCAAGCCGCGCCGCCGCCCGAACTAGGAGTCCGAGCCGGGCTCCTCTGCCCCCGCCGCCTTGCCCCCTCCCCCAAGCAGCCCCCCTCTTAAATACCCCGCCGCCGCCACCCTACCCGCCACTGTCGCCTCAAGAAGAAGAAGAAGAAGAAGCCGCCGCCGCTAGCGCCGCGCCGAGCCGCCCGCCGCCGCCGTCTCCCACCGCCGCCGCCAAGAGCCCGCTACCCGCGTCGTCCTGGCCCCGCCGCCGCCAAAGCCCGCCGGAGCCGAGCAGGAGGTATAGCCGCCGCCGCCGTGGTCTGTTTTTTTATTAAAAAAACCCGATCTGTTTTTTTAGAAACCCTAGATTCGTTTTTTTATATATATATATAATAAATCGTTTTTCCGGTTTATTTATTTAGCAAGCGTTCGCCCGTTCGTTCGTTTTAACGGACGAGTTCACTGTTTAGTCTCATTTAACGAACATTCGTTCGTTAATCTGTTCGTCGGTTTTTCTTTTTCTCGAATTTTTCCGTGGTTATTTCTGATCGCGATTTCTAATCCGATTTTCGTTTTAGTATAACTTTTCGCTCGTTTATCAGAATCAGGCGATTCAAGCGCCTAGAGTTTCGTCTCGAAACCCTCTTTCCGTTTAACCAATCAAACATGTTTTTGCTTCTGTAAAATTTGACTTAGGTCCAGATTAGTAAATGAAGCTTGTTTCTTTCGCTCTTTGACTTTCATTGCTTCGTTTGATTTGATTCTTTTTGCAAAGCGGAGTTCTTAAGTTGAACTTTCTGGTTAGTTCTCTTATTTGAGTCTTACCTGTGCATTAGATGAGTACTTATTGCTTGTTTGTTTGTTTGCGATAAAGTACCTGGAGTGCGCCGCTTGGTACTTTGAATCCCTAGGTTTCACGGATCATAGTGAAGGAAATATGCCCTAGAGGCAATAATAAAGTTATTATTTATTTCCTTATATCATGATAAATGTTTATTATTCATGCTAGAATTGTATTAACCGGAAACATAATACATGTGCGAATATATAGACAAACAGAGTGTCACTAGTATGCCTCTACTTGACTAGCTTGTTAATCAAAGATGGTTATGTTTCCTAACCATGGACAAAGAGTTGTTATTTGATTAACAAGGTCACATCATTAGTTGAATGATCTGATTGACATGACCCATTCCTTTAGCTTAGCACCCGATCGTTTAGTATGTTGCTATTGCTTCCTTCATGACTTATACATGTTCCTATGACTATGAGATTATGCAACTCCCGTTTACCGGAGGAACACTTTGTGTGCTACCAAACGTCACAACGAATCGGGTGATTATAAAGGTGCTCTACAGGTGTCTCCAAAGGTACTTGTTGGGTTGGCGTATTTCGAGATTAGGATTTGTCACTCCGAATGTCGGAGAGGTATCTCTGGGCCCTCTCGGTAATGCACATCACTTAAGCCTTGCAAGCATTGCAACTAATGAGTTAGTTGCGAGATGATGTATTACGGAACGAGTAAAGAGACTTGCCGGTAACGAGATTGAACTAGGTATTGGATACCGACGATCGAATCTCGGGCAAGTAACATACCGATGACAAAGGGAACAACGTATGTTGTTATGCGGTTTGACCGATAAAGATCTTCGTAGAATATGTAGGAACCAATATGGGCATCCAGGTCCCGCTATTGGCTATTGACCGGAGATGTGTCTCGGTCATGTCTACATTGTTCTCGAACCGTAGGGTCCGCACGCTTAAGGTTTCGATGACAGTTATATTATGAGTTTATGAGTTTTGATGTAACAAAGGAGTTCGGAGTCCCGGATGAGATCGGGGACATGACGAGGAGTCTCGAAATGGTCGAGACGTAAAGATCGATATATTGGACGACTATATTCGGAGTTCGGAAAGGTTCCGAGTCATTCGGTATTTATCGGAGTACCGGAGAGTTACGGAATTCGCCGGGAGAAGTATTGGGCCTTATTGGGCCTGCGGAAAGAGAGAGGGGCTGCCTAGGGCAGGCTGTGCGCCCCATGGCCTAGTCCGAATTGGACTAAGGAGGGCCGCACCCTCCTTCCTTCCTTCTCTCTTCCACTTCCTAGTCTCCTACTCCTAATACATGGAAGGACTCCTAGTTGAACTAGGAAGGGGAATCCTACTCCGGTGGGAGTAGGACTCCCTAGGGCGCCATAGTAGAGGGCCGCCCTCCCTCCTCCACTCCTTTATATACGGGGCAGGGGCACCCCATGGACACACAAGTTGATCATTGAGATCGCTCCTTAGCCGTGTCGGTGCCCCCTCCACGATATTACACCTCGGTCAAATTGTAGCGGTGCTTAGGCGAAGCCTGCGACAGAGAACATCAAGATCGCCACCACGCCGTCTTGTGGAACTCCTCCCCGCGCCTCTGCTGGATCGGAGATCGGGGTGCGTCATCGAGCTGTACGTGTGTCTAGAACTCGGAGGTGCCGGAGTAACGGTGCTTGGATCGGTTCGACTGGGAGGACGTACGACTACTTCCTCTACATTGCGTCAACGCTTCCGCTTCGGTCTACGAGGGTACATAGACAACACTCTCCCCTCTCGTTGCTATGCATCACCATGATCTTGCGTGTGCGTAGGAATTTTTTTGAAATTACTACGTTCCCCAACAATGGGCATCCGAGCCTAGGTTTTATGGTTTGATGTTATATGCACGAGTAGAACACAAGTGAGTTGTGGGCGATATAAGTCATACTACTTACCAAAGATGTCATACTTTGGTTCGCGGTATTGTTGGATGAAGCGGCCGGACCGACATTACGCGACGCTTACGCGAGACTGGTTTACCGCCGTGCTATGCACACAGGTGACTAGCGGTGTCGGTTTCTCCAACTTTAGTTGAACCGAGTGTGGCTACGCCCGGTCCTTGCGAAGGTTAAAACAGCATCAACTTGACAAACTATCGTTGTGGTTTTGATACGTAGGTGAGATTGGTTCTTGCTTAAGCCCGTAGTAGCCACGTAAAACTTGCAACAACAAAGTAGAGGACGTCTAACTTGTTTTTGCAGGGCATGTTGTGATGTGATATGGTCAAGACGTGATAAGATATAAGTTGTTGTATGAGATGATCATGTTTTGTTGAAGTTATCGGCAATGGCGAAGCCCTATGGATGTCTCTTTGTTGCATAAGATGCAAGTGCCAAATAATTGCTTTACTTTATCGCTATACGATAGCAATAGTTGTAAGAGCAATAGTTGGTGAGACAACCATGTGATGACACATTGATATAGATCAAGATGATGAAGATCATGGTGTCGTGCCGGTGACGATAGAGATCATGACAGTACTTTGGAGATGGAGATCAAAGGCGCAAGATGATCATGGCCATATCATGTCACATATTTTGATTGCATATAATGTTTATCTATTATACATCTTATTCTTGCTTTGATTGACGGTAGCATTTTAAGATGATCTCTCACTAAATTATCAAGAAGTGTTCTCCCTGAGTATGCACCGTTGCCAAAGTTCATCGTGCCCAGACACCACGTGATGATCGGGTGTGATAAGCTCTACGTCCATCTACAACGGGTGCAAGCCAGTTTTGCACATGCGGAATACTCAGGTTAAACTTGACGAGCCTAGCATATGCGATATGGCCTCGAACACGGAGACCGAAAGGTCGGCGTGAATCATATAGTAGATATGATCAACATAAGATGTTCACCATTGAAAACTACTCCATCTCACGTGATGATCGGTTATGGTTTAGTTGATTTGGATCACGTGATCACTTAGATGACTAGAGAGATGTCTGTCTAAGTGGGAGTTCTTAAGTAATATGATTAATTGAACTTAAATTTATCATGAACTTAGTCCTGGTAGTATTTTGCAAATTATGTTGTAGATCAATAGCTCGCATTGTTGCTTTCATATGTTTATTTTCATATGTTCCTAGAGAAAATTGTGTTAAAAAATGTTAGTAGCAATGATGCGGATTGGATCCGCGCTCTGAGGTTTATCCTCAATGCTGCACAGAAGAATTATGTCCTTAATGCACCGCTAGGAGACAGACCTATTGCAGGAGCAGATGCAGACGTCATGAATGTTTGGCTAGCTCAATATGATGACTACTTGATAGTTTTGTGCACCATGCTTTATGGCTTAGAATCGGGACTTCAAAGACGTTTTGAACGTCATGGACCATATAAGATGTTCCAGGTATTGAAGTTAATATTTCAAGCAAATACCCGAGTTGAGAGATATGAAGTCTCCAACAAGTTCTATAGCTAAAAGATGGAGGAGAATCGCTCAACTAGTGAGCATGTGCTCAGATTGTCTGGGTACTACAATCGCTTGAATCAAGTGGGAGTTAATCTTCCAGATAAGATAGTGATTGACAAAATTCTCTAGTCACCATCACCAAGTTAGTAGAACTTCGTGATGAACTATAGTATGCAAGGGATGATGAAAATGATTCCCGAGTTTTTCATGATGATGAAATCGATGAAGGTAGAAATCAAGAAAGAACATCAAGTGTTGATGGTTAACAAGACCACTAGTTTCAAGAAAAGGGCAAAGGGATAGAAGGGAACTTCAAGAAGAACGGCAAGCAAGTTGCTGCTCAAGTGAAGAAGCCCAAGTCTGGACCTAAGCACGAGACTAAGTGCTTCTACCGCAAAGGGACTGGTCATCGAAGCGAGAACTACCCACGTATTTGGCGGATAAGAAGGATGGCAAAGTGAACAAAGGTATATTTGATATACATGTTATTGATGTGTACTTTACTAGTGTTTATAGCAACCCTCGGTATTTGGTACTGGTTCGGTTGCTAAGAGTAGTAACTTCAAACGGAGTTGCGTAATAAGCGAAACTAGTTAAGGGTGAAGTGACGATGTGTGTTGAAAGTAGTTTCAAGATTGATATGATCATCATTGCACACTCCCTATACTTTCAGGATTAGTGTTGAACCTAAATAAATGTTATTTGGTGTTTGCGTTGAGCATGAATATGATTTGATCGTGTTTATTGCAATACGGTTATTCATTTAAGTAAGAGAATAAACTGTTGTTCTGTTTGCATGAATAAAACCTTATATGGTTACACACCTAATGAAAATGGTTCATTGGATCTCGATCGTAGAGATACACATATTCATAATATTACCAAAAGATGCGAAGTTAATAATGATAGTGCAACTTATTTGTGGCACTGCCGTTTAGGTCATATTGGTGTAAAGCGCATGAAGAAACTCCATGCTGATGGGATTTTGGAATCACTTGATTATGAATCACTTGATGCTTGTGAACCATGCCTCATGGGCAAGATGACTAAGACTCCATTCTTAGGAACAGTGGAGCGAGCAATTAACTTACTGGAAATAATACATACTGATGTATGCGATCCGATAAGTGTTAAGGCTCGCGGCGAGTATCGTTATTTTCTGACCTTCACAGATGATTTGAGCAGATATAGGTATATCTACTTGATGAAACATAAGTCTGAAACATTTGAAAAGTTCAAACAATTTCAGAGTGAAGTGGAAAATCATCGTGACAAGAAAATAAGGTTTCTACGATCTGATCGCGGAGACAAATATTTGAGTTACGAGTTTGGTCTTCAATTAAATCAATGTGGAATAGTTTCACAAATCCATGCCACCTGGAACACCACATCATAATGGTGTGTCCGAACATCATAACCGTACTTTATGGGATATAGTACAATCTATGATGTTTCTTACCGATTTACCAATATCGTTTTGGGATCATGCATTAGAGACAGCTGCATTCACGTTAAATAGGGCACCATCTAAATCCGTTGAGACGACACTATATGAACTGTGGTTTAGCAAGAAACCAAAGTTGTCGTTTCATAAAGTTTGGGGCTGCGATGCTTATGTGAAAAAGTTTCATCCTGATAAGCTCGAACCCAAATCGGAGAAGTGCTTCTTCATAGAATACCCAAAGGAAATAGTTGAGTACACCTTCTATCACAGATCCGAAGGCAAGATATTCATTGCTAAAAATGGATCCTTTCTAGAGAAGGAGTTTCTCTCGAAAGAAGTGAGTGGGAGGAAAGTAGAACTTGATAAGGTAATTGTACCCTCTCCCTTATTGGAAAGTAGTTCATCATAGAAATCTGTTCCTGTGACTACTACACCAATTAGTGAGGAAGCTAATGATGATGATCATGTCAAGTTACTACTGAATCTAGTAGGTAAACCAGAGTGAGATCCGCACCAGAGTGGTACGGTAATCCTGTTCTGGAAGTCATGTAACTAGACCATGATGAACCTACGAACTATGAGGAAGCGATGATGAGCCCAGATTCCGAAATGGCTTGAGGCCATGAAATCGAGATGAGATCCATGTATGAGAACAAAGTGTGGACTTTGGTGGAGTTGCCGATGATCGGCAAGCCATAGAAAATAAATGGATCTTCAAGAGGAAGACGGACGACGATAGTAGTATTACTATCTACAAAGCTAGACTTGTCGAAAAAGGTTTTGACAAAGTTCAAGATGTTGAATACAATGAGATTTTCTCACTCGTATCGATGCTTAAAAGTCTGTCCGAATCATGTTAGCAATTGCCGCATTTTATGAAATCGGCAAATGGATAAACAAAACTGCATTCCTTAATGGAGTTATTAAAGAAGAGTTGTATGTGATGCAACCAAGAGGTTTTGTCGATCCTAAAGGTGTTAACAAAATGTGCATCTATGGACTGGTGCAAGCATCTCGGAGTTGGAATATACGCTTTGATAAGTTGATCAAAGATATAGTTTATACTGACTTGCGAAGAAGCCTGTATTTACTAGAAAGTGAGTGGGAGCACTACAAACATTTCGATAAGTATATGTGAATGACATATTGTAGATCGGAAATAATGTAGAATTATTCTGCAAAGCATAAAGGAGTGTTTAAAAGGAGTTTTTCAAAGAAAGAACTCGGTGAAGCTGCTTACACATTGAGCATTAAGATCTATAGAGATAGCTCAAGACGCTTGATAAGTTTTTTCAATGAGTACATACCTTGACAAGATTTTGAAGTAGTTCAAAATGGAACAGTCAAAGAAAGAGTTCTTGCCTGTGTTACAAGGTGTGAAATTGAGTAAGACTCAAAACCCGACCACGGCAGAAGATAGAAAGAGAATGAAAGTCATTCCCTATGCCTTGGCCATAGGTTCTATAAAGTATGCCATGCTATGTACCAGATCTATTGTATACCCTGCACTGAGTTTGGCAAGGGAGTACAATAGTGATCTAGGAGTAGATCACTGGACAGCGGTCAAAATTATCCTTAGTGGAATAAGGATATGTTTCTCGATTATGGAAGTGACAAAAGGTTAAATAAGTAAGGGTTACGTCGATGCAAGTTTTGACACCGATCCGGATGACTCTAAGTCTCGATCTAGATACATATTGAAAGTGGGAGCAATTAGCTAGAGTAGCTCCGTACAGAGCATTGTAGACATAGAAAATTGCAAAATACATAACGGATCTGAATGTGAAAGACCCGTTGACTAAGATTCTCTCACAAGCAAAACATGATCACACCTTAGTAATCTTTGGGTGTTAATCACATAGCGATGTGAACTAGATTACTGAATCTAGTAAACCCTTTGGATGTTGGTCACATGGTGATGTGAACTATGGGTGTTAATCACATGATGATGTGAACTATCGATGTGAATCACATGGTGATGTGATCTAGATTATTGACTCTAGTGCAAGTGGGAGATCAAGGAAATATGCCCTAGAGGCAATAATAAAGTTATTATTTATTTCCTTATATCATGATAAATGTTTATTATTCATGCTAGAATTGTATTAACCGGAAACATAATACATGTGTGAATATATAGACAAACAGAGTGTCACTAGTATGCCTCTACTTGACTAGCTTGTTAATCAAAGATGGTTATGTTTCCTAACCATGGACAAAGAGTTGTTATTTGATTAACAAGGTCACATCATTAGTTGAATGATCGATTGACATGACCCATTCCGTTAGCTTAGCACCCGATCGTTTAGTATGTTGCTATTGCTTCCTTCATGACTTATACATGTTCCTATGACTATGAGATTATGCAACTCCGTTTACGGAGGAACACTTTGTGTGCTACCAAACGTCACAACGAATCGGGTGATTATAAAGGTGCTCTCTGGTGTCTCCAAAGGTACTTGTTGGGTTGGCGTATTTCGAGATTAGGATTTGTCACTCCGAATGTCGGAGAGGTATCTCTGGGCCCTCTCGGTAATGTACATCACTTAAGCCTTGTAAGCATTGCAACTAATGAGTTAGTTGCGAGATGATGTATTACGGAACGAGTAAAGAGACTTGCCGGTAAAAAGATTGAACTAGGTATTGGATACTGACGATCGAATCTCGGGCAAGTAACATACCGATGACAAAGGGAACAACGTATGTTGTTATGCGGTTTGACCAATAAAGATCTTCGTAGAATATGTAGGAACCAATATGGGCATCCAGGTCCCGCTATTGGTTATTGACCAGAGACGTGTCTCGGCCATGTCTACATTGTTCTCGAACCATAGGGTCCGCACGCTTAAGGTTTCGATGATAGTTATATTATGAGTTTATGAGTTTTGATGTACCGAAAGAGTTCGGAGTTCCGGATGAGATCGGGGACATGACGAGGAGTCTCGAAATGGTCGAGACGTAAAGATCGATATATTGGACGATTATATTCTGAGTTCGGAAAGGTTCCGAGTCATTCGGGTATTTATCGGAGTACCGGAGAGTTACGGGAATTCGCCGGGAGAAGTATTGGGCCTTATTGGGACCTGCGGGAAAGAGAGAGGGGCTTCCTAGGGCAGGCTGCGCGCCCCCCCATGGCCTAGTCCGAATTGGACTAAGGGGAGGGGCCGCACCCCCTCCTTCCTTCCCTTCTCTCTTCCCCTTCCTAGTCTCCTACTCGTAATACATGGAAGGACTCCTAGTTGAACTAGGAAAGGGGGAATCCTACTCCCGGTGGGAGTAGGACTCCCCTAGGGCGTGCCATAGTAGAGGGCCGGCCCTCCCCTCCTCTAGTCCTTTATATACGGGGGCAGGGGGCACCCCATGGACACACAAGTTGATCATTGAGATCGTTCCTTAGCCGTGTGCGGTCCCCCCCTCCACGATATTACACCTCGGTCAAATTGTAGCGGTGCTTAGGCGAAGCCCTGCGACAGGAGAACATCAAGATCGTCACCACGCCGTTGTGCTGATGGAACTCCTCCCCGCGCCTCTGCTGGATCGAAGATCGGGGTGCGTCATCGAGCTGTACGTGTGTCTAGAACTCGGAGGTGCCGGAGTAACTGTGCTTGGATCGGTTGGACCGGGAGGACGTACGACTACTTCCTCTACATTGCGTCAACGCTTCCGCTTCGGTCTACGAGGGTACGTAGACAACACTCTCCCCTCTCGTTGCTATGCATCACCATGATCTTGCATGTGCGTAGGAAATTTTTTGAAATTACTGCGTTCCCCAACACATAGGAAGGCAAGTAACACTTTGATCATACGTCTTTACTACCTAGTTTTATTGCATTAGATCAATCCTCAAACAATTGCATGATTAGGGTCTAATTAATATGTGGGTTGAAAAGTAGATGAGGTAGTACCTATTACCTGTTTTATTATCAAACCCTTGGGAGTTACTTTACGTTTGCTTATTATGCCATGCTATGCTAGTAGACGTGGATTGGGTGAGTGTATCCATGACAGATGTGAGATTGTTAATTTAATGGTTTATTTAAGGTTGCAACTTTAATACACATCTGGGTGGATTGAGGCACCTGTGTATTCCAGCGATTGCCTGTTTTATTTTATGGACCGCCACCCAGGCTCAAAGGGATCATGAGATTATTCATGCTAGAAACTTCCGTGTGCAGCCACAAGCTACTATGGGTTCTAGCATAGTTGTAAATCGTGCGAACTCTTATAGTGGTAGACTAGCAGATGTAGGGGAAAGTAGGTGTAACTGTCTACCCGATCGTAAGGTGCTAGCGCTTCCGAAAGACTATGTCTCGGTCATCCGTTTCTCAAACACAATGTAGTGCGAGAAATCTAACGGAGGAGAACGAGTCTTGTGGGGAAAAGTGCGCAAACCTCTGCAGAGTGTATAAACTAATCATGGTTAGCTGTGTCTTCGGTTATGGACATCTTTAGTATCTAGTACTTGAATTATCATGTGAATCTCATCATGTTACTTTTAGTTAATATTGTTGGGTTTTAATGATGATGCTTAATTGGGATTGAGAGGATGTCTATCTTCTCAATGTTTAACAACCACCATGATAGTTAAATAAAATTTATTCCTTTGCAGTAGGGAAAAATTGGCTTTATGCAAAAATTGTAACCATAGAGCTTTCCACCAGCCAAATATGCATGTAGTACAGCTTTATTCTTTCATTACTCTCTATGTGTTACTTTGCCAGCATATTCCATGTGTTGACCCGTTTTCGGGCTGCAACGTTCATGTTGCCGACTTTTCAGACGACGAGTAAGGTGCCTTTAGGTCGTGGTTCTATACTCAGTGATGCCGTTGGAGTTGATGGACTCGCTTATCTTCCAAGTCTTCCACAGTTATCGATATTAGATGGCCTTAAGCCATATTTTTTGTAAGTTCTCTTTTGAGACATTCGATGTAATAATTGTGTGATTGCTACTCTGTTATAAATCCTTCAAGTACTGTGACTGTCAGCATTACTGATCCAGGGATGACTGTAAAGCACAGAGATTGGACTGTTTGAGGTCTGGTCGCTACAAGACCCGTAAATGAGTTCCGTGGGGATAACTGCTTCTGCCCCGTAGACCAGGGAGATAGGGTCCACCCGGTAGCTCGGTTTGGTGTCGTTCTGAGGGACCAGAGAACTATCGGCAGCTCCTCGATCCACCGCCTGTCGTGCTTCTACAGTGTATCAAAGGTTCTTGTCTTGAGTCCGCGTAGCACTTCAGCGTTCGCCCTCTCAGCTTGTCCATTGCTCCGGGGGTGTGCCACAGAGGCAAATGAGATCTTATATCCGAGAGCATGAACATATTGCATGAAGGCGCGGCTCGTGAACGGGGTGCCATTGTCGGTGATGATCCTTGCCGGAACTCCAAAATGACACACCAGATCTTTCAAGAACTTGATAGCTGACTGAGCAGACACCTTTCTCACGGCAGTCACTTTCGGCCACTTTGTAAACTTGTCGATGGCAACGAACAAGAATTCAAAGCCCCTGATTCCGCGGGGTAAGGGGCCGAGGATATCGAGCACCCAGACCGAAAATGGCCATGATAGAGGGATTGTCTGAAGCGCTTGGGCAGACAGGTGTGTTTTCTTGGAATGGAACTGGCAGGCTTTACACTTAGTGACGAGCTTGACCACATCTTGGAGGGCTGTGGGCGAATAAAATCCTTGCCGAAATGCTTTCCCAACTAAGGCCCTTGATCCAATGTGGGAGTCGCACATTCCTTTGTGTATCTCAGCCAGCAGTTCCTTTCCTTCTTCCTAGAAGACCCACTTCAATTTCACACCGTTGGGCCTCCTTCTGTACAGAGTGTCATCAACAAACTGATACAAACTAGCCCTCAGGGCTACGTTTCCAGCTTCGTCTTGGTCACCGGGCACTACAAGAAATATGCCAACTTGCAACCATCACTATTGGTCGCTGAATGGTCACTATTTTTCATTTGCGACCTTTTTGTGACCAAAAACAGATGGTCAAAATCTGTTCGTCATCTCTACTACTAATAAACAATCAAACATGATCTTCCTTGCGTGCACGCCACAAACGCACACAGATCTATTACCACCGCACAGTTAGACCCAGTAAACTTAATCTGACTCTTAGCCTTAATCTAATATGTTTCATCGTGTGCACTTTGTAATTTACCATGACTGACCGTAGAACACCAAAGAGGAATATGAAACTCCACGCCCGCAACCCCTACAATCACACAAGGCATGCAGGAAAAGGAAACTGATCGTAATCGGATCCCCTCACCCTCAATCACGTCGACTCCCTGTCATCACCACGTCAGACACCGCCTTCCAAGACAATGAGGGCTCCCTCGCCGCACGACAGCACCATCTCCTTCCTGTACAGCGAACTTATTGTCGCGGGAGGTTCTCCAGGTGATGAGGTCTAGAGAGGCGACCAGGACAAGGAAGGAAAAGGGATGATGGAAAGAGGGATGGCCACGGCAATCTAATCATCTCTCTGTCCTGTCCGTATAATAAGCTTCCACCATGGATGGAGCACTAAACCAGCATCGCGTGATTCATCGGATCAGCAGAGAGGTTGAGGAACCATGGGGAACTTCCGGTGATCCCATGCAAACAAAACCAAGGAGAAAAGCAAGAATAAATCACCGGAGAAGATGAGAGCGTAGGAGGAGATGGCGGGTGATCCTGGCGGAGTCGCCATCTCGTCGACACAACCGGAGAAGAGGAACTGGAAGAAGTTAGGAAGAAGATGGTGGTGCTGCAATGGCTGGACGGCGTGGACCTGGTGGTGCCCGAGTCAGTGTGGGTATGCAGGTAACAGGGGCCTGCTTAACCTCCATTGCGTGCAACACCGTCGCCGCCATGGTGGACGGGCAGTCATCCGATGAGATCTATGCCATGTTCAGTATCAGGCCCGCCTGCAGCTCCGCTCCTCGGTCAGACCCAAAGGTAGAGAAAGCGTTGCTGACTCTCCACTCTGTCTGCTACCATGAGTATGGTGTCTCTGAGTACGACCCCAAGCTCCCTCGGTTCGTGGCCACCCGGTACTGTTGCAACTCACACCGGCATCATCGCAGGATAAACAGGGAGGAGAACAAGTAGGCGACATGACGGCGGTGATGGTGCCGGCAACGACGTCGCAGATGAGTCCCGCTAGCCCCTAAATCCTTCTTCCTCTCCTCCCTTTCTCCATGCCCAACACCTGTACACCTGCCTGCAGTAACTCCTCTATTCTTTGCATTTTCTGTTGCTCCTTTACCCAGGTCTCTTTCTTCGTGTTTTCTTTGTATGTCTACTAGGTATGAGTACTGTTCTATCCTTGTACTGTTTTCTTCAGCCATTTTTTGTTGTATATACTTGTTAGTAAATGCCCTAATATTTCTTGTCTAGCGAGCATGTATTTCGTACTACAGTAAGTTCATGTGAAATCATGGAATATTTGTTAATGATCATCTAATCTTGAGTGGCATTTACTGGCAGGTTTTTTATGGGAACTTCTTGCAAGAAATACACAACTGTGTCATTCAGTGCTGAACTTCTGTTATTGGCAAGAAATACACTAATGTGTACCTCACTTCTGAGGTAACATCAAATTCATCTAAAACTTGTTCTCGCATATAGAAGTAAAATGCTCTTTCAGAATTCAGTTATTAGTGTCAGTTGATATTCTTCTGTTTAACAAACTATGATTGATTGCTATTTATGCTAATCTGAAGAAGTTTATAACCATATTTATTCTGAACATTGGCAAGTCCGCTTACATAAATTCTTCTATTTGGCCATTGCAGCGAGAGAGAAAAAATATAGATGCGGTGCCAATGGAAAACTTGGACCGATTGATAATATACCCATCTTGTACTATTCATCTATTTCATATCAATGTTTGCTATTGACATTGTCATAGTTAATGTTTCATACTCCTCATTGTTTCTTCTTCAGACGAATCGAGAACCATCTATCTATCATTCACCTTCTTGCAAATGTCTGTTATTTTTGATCGAAAAGCTGCTTTCTGTCTCTAAGTGCCGGTAAATCTAATTTAATTTTTTATCCATTTACGTATTTCTAATGTCGCAGATATTTGTCTAAGCGATCTGATATATGACATTTGTTAGCTGTTCATATTTCAAACTCCAGTTTTTAACTTCATATTGAATCAGTCATGGTAAGTCAAAGTTAAAAATGTGTATTGATATATTTGATTCCCAAATTAGGTTTCCTAGTGCCATAAGCTCATAACCTTTGCACATGAATTCTCATATAGGGTTGTAATATTTGTCAAGACGTGCGTTGCACATGCAGATTTACTAGTAAACTGAAATTAATGACCTTCTTTGTGGTATGTAAAAGGTGGTTCTAAGACCAAATTTTTGGTCACTGGCAACCTCCCCAGGCCACATAGGATCCAGCGTGGCAAGCTGGCGTGGATAAGAATCAGCCCGGTCCAGTTTGGTGTTTTACATGGGACAAGCCCAACAATTCAGCCTTTCTATATTTTTATTCCTGTGAATTTTTGGTCGATTTAATGGGCCAAGCCCAACATTGCAGTCTTTTTATTTTTGGGCCGCGGCCTTTTTGTCTCAACAGTTTCAATTTCTTTTTGTATTAAATGGGTCCACAAGTTAGATGGGTCCTGGTTGTCAGGTTTTGATAACTGGGGCCCATCTGTCATGTTTTGGTAAGTGGGTCCCATCTATCAGGCTCATATTCTTCATATTTCAACCAGCAGACAAAAATCACACATGATACTTCAGATAAGAGCCACCAGATCATGCAATACACTTGCAATCACAGTAACACACTCTATCCGTGCCAATACATATGACCATTTGTAAAACAATACTTTACAAGCTCTACAAGTGTAATACAATAGTGCTTTACAAGAAAATGACAACCTGTCGGACTCGCTGCATGACCATAGTCAAATGAACAACATGCCGGACTCGCTGGACGACCATAATCAGGGCTGGGAACAAACAAAATGGCAACATGCCTTCCTTGGTTGCCCTATTACATGAATCAGCAGAGAAGAATCAAATGTAACACAAATTATGAACATAGTCAAAAAGTGAGGCAAATATATTATGAACAGACCATTCAAGAAAAGGAAACTTATTTAGAATGATAACACGAATTGAGCTAGTACCATGCTTTTTGTTCTCCAGCTAGTTAAAATGAGATAACTCGTTCATACAAGAAAACAGAGACACAATATGAATACACAGACAACTATACAACATGATTCAATTATTTTTTAGGATCGCAAGAAACCAATATAAGCTAGAATTGACAAGTACATAGTCGGATTCAGTTCATCTTGCCCATATACAGCAACCAACAGACATCTAACATTTCAACATGCACATACAATTTATTTACCTATTTTTGAGCAAAACCACCCACTTCCAAACAGAATGTCCTTTCGTTTGATAAATAAAAATAGCAGGCCAAAGAAAGGCAAGCATACAACAGATACATTACAGATGAGCAAGATACTAGAGGTCAGCACACAAGTCATATCATATATTCTGTTAATCTTTAACACATACATAATTATGAGCTTGACAGTCGTTGGTCTAACCATATCACACAAGCAACATCATACAAACTAATTAGCAGTACTATATATGATGCAGCATATGGATAGAATTTCTACCTTGTTATCATCAGGGAGCAACAAGGGGTCGGGGAAGATTTCGATCGGCTCTGTGTCACCACAAACTCAAAGACTTGGTAGCTGGGGAAAGCAGAAAACAGAGATTAAAAATCATAGGAACTAAAATTAGCAGGACCTACCAAAGCGCGCAGCAAGGGACTAGTCACCTTCAAGGTAGAACAACGAATTAACTAGTTTTACTCCAAGACGTAAGCATGCACATACAAACATACATACGAATTGAACCAAAATCCATATATGTCTCTGCACTTAATTGCAGGTTCTATCCAACTTGCACTTGGAAAGAGTAAAGCCTGGTTTACTAGCAGCCAAACAAAAGATTCAGGTTCTGAGCCTGGTGCATGAATCCTACTATCGTAGACAGACAAAGAAGAAAGACTTGAGCTGGAGAAAGAATTCATTCATCTTTATTTTTGCAGTAGCAGGTGTACAACTTGCTGCGGTTTTAGAAAGGACTCCTGAGTTTGCTCGAACCAAAAAGAAAAAAGTGATGCATATTTGTTCATAGATACAAGAAATTGAAGATCGAACTAGATTCAGTCGAAGTTTCAGCAAGTTGCACATACGTACAATTTATTGACTTGTTTGTGATGATCAAGTTAAAGTTGGCCCCTGCCAAACAAAATGTGATTTCAGGAAGCCAAAGAAAGCCAGGCGTACAACACATGACAAGTAAATAAATTTTCATAACAAGCTAAACCTGAAGGATAAAGCCTAAGATTTCACCCACCCTGTTGGGGATATAACTACTGAGTGTAAACCGCCCAGGAGGAGCCGGTTTACACTCACAAGGAGTCCTGTATAAAAAGCCCATGAAGATGGAAGCTATGGCACTTTAACTATGGAGGCTTAGAGGCCCAGAGCCCAATGGCGGATTAGGGCCCATAGTATTAAACCTCCATAGATGTATAACTTGTATTGTAAGTTAGGGAAAGGAAGAGACCGAGCCGGACACTTGTATGAGCCGGCCTCGGGATTCTGTAAACCGGCCGGGCGTCAACCTGTGTATATAAAGGGACGACCCGGCGGTGGTTCAGGGACAAGAAACAACAGCTCGAGAGATAGGTAAAGTGGATTCGCTCCCGGCTCATCGAGATCAATCAATCCACAACAACTGGATCGTAGGCTTTTACCTTCACCGCAAGGGGCTGAACCAGTATAAACTTCCCGTGTCCTTTGTTCCGGTTTAACCCCTTTTTGCTAATCCCGTTACGATGGCTCCACGACTAAGTCCTTCTGCTAGGACATCTGATGTGTTAATTCCACGACAATTGGCACCCACAATGGGGCTTTCGCACGATGGTTTCGAGTTCTTAAAGGGCAACTTTGAAGGACTCAAGGGATATGTGGTTGGCCAGATGACCAAGAGTCGTCGCGGCAAACTCTACATCGACGATGCAGGCTGGGGCCCTGAGGCTGGCTCAATTGAGTACGGGTACCGGGTCCCCTTTGGCGGAATTCACGTTTTCATCGGCAAGATCGATGAACCGGTCCCTGAGCCAAACAACTTCACCGACCTCATCGAGACGGCTCAGTGTGCGAACCCTGCCGGGGTTCAGCCTACCATGAAGTGTGTGTTCGTAAGGTTCATCCATGGTGCAGAATATGAACCGGTGTCCAATGGTGAGATGGCCATCTACTCATATGGCGAATCATCCACTGGCGAAACCTTGTCGCTGTACCAATTGCAAGACGGCCGGATTAGGGGCTATTCCGATGGCGATAGTATTCCGGACCCCTTTGAACCGCCAAACCGGGTTGCAATCTTCATGGCCGGTATGTAGCCCACCTTGCAATCTTCATCTGCAGCAGCAATGATTTCCGGATCGGCAGTCGGGACAGGAGGCCCTGTGCCGGCCGGCTCAAGTTCTTTCCGGTTTGCCGGACGCTTTGACAACATTATTGACCACGGCAGTCACCCCAGAGACCCAAGATCAGCATAAGGTGGAGGTTATAAAACTAAAGGATCAGATAACTCAGGCCAAGGTGGACTTGGCGGCTGAGGAGGCCAGGATGACTGAAGAGCGGGCCGCTTTAGATGCCCAATCACAGCAGATCCAGGCGCAGAATTATAGGCTTATGTTGGATCAGAACGCGTCAAATGAAGTAATGAGGAGGAAGTATCGGTCTCGTCTGCCGCCGGTTTACGAAGGAATGAACCTCTTCAATATGCCAGGAGCCGGGTCTAGTAATCCGGCAGCAGTAAACCGGACATAGGCACCTGGGGCGGCACCGAATCAGCCACGGGTGATGGACCTACCTCGACGGACGGACAACCCGCCGCAATGCGTACCGACGCCGCCAGGTCACTTCTCTAGCCCTTTGGATAACATGATTGCTGCAACGTCGTGTCTGGCAGCTATTTTGATGGAAGGTGACTTGCTGGCGGCGGTTGAGACGTGACGGGCCAGGGATCTTCTTCAAACCGCAGTTGTACAGCAGCATGATTATTCCTACAATCGAGACAGAATACATTCAACCCCCCGTCCGAGCAAGAGTTACATCAGGCACATGGAAGAACCGGCTGTGTCAAGCAGTGCGCGGTGCCGTGACGCCCCTTGAGGGCCTAATCCAGCGCACGGTGGTATGAATGCTCAGGATGTGGTGAACAACGGCAGAGCACGATGAGAGGCAGAGTTAGCAGCACAATTGGCAGCGCAGTATGCGAATCAACCCGCTCCGGTTCAGCTAGCGGCATCAGTTGAACGTGGATTGGCTTTTAGCTCTTTGGGAGTGTCGTGCCTCACCCCGACTCTGCGTAATGTCCGGCTGCCCAAGGATTTCAAGGGTCCGCGTAAAGTGCCTAATTATACCGCCGATCAACCCCCTGAGGCGTGGGTTGAGAGTTATGAGATGGCAATGGAGATGTTGGATGTGGATGAACCGGAGTGTGCAAAATACTTCACCATGATGTTAGACGGAACGGCTCACACCTGGCTGAAGAGCCTGCCCGTTAACTTGATCAATTCATGGGATGAGTTGAAGGCCCGGTTTATAGCGAACTTCAAGGATACGTGCAAACAACCCATGTCTATTATGGATCTGGCTGCTTGTGTCTAAGGAGAGAACGAATCAACAACTCATTGGGTGCGCCGGGTTTCAGAAATCCTGCATTCGTCGGGCCGCATCAATGCTGATACGGCAATCATGACCTTGGAGGGTAATTGCTCATTTAAGTCGCTGAAGATGAAGTTGGAATGGCTCAAGCGCCATTGCAACGATATGGGAACACTCATGGCAGCTCTGGTTAAGTATGTTGATTCTGATAATACCAAGGACCCCGATTCTAATGAAGAAAAGCCGGAGAAGGGAAAGAAGAACGGCGGTACAAAAGGACAGCATAACCAGGCGAGCCACAGGAACAATGGTAAGCGTAAAGCAGACAATTCGAATTTTGTGGCTAACACCAATATGCAGGGTAATGCGCGGCATCGTAAGGGTAAACCGCCTCAGCGCAATGGAGGCATGAATCTGGAGCGCCTGTTAAACCAGTCCTGTCCAAAGCACGGTACGAAGGAGGTTCCGGCCACGCACCTCTGGAAGGATTGTTTCATCATGAGGGAGTTCACAAACTCTGCTCTCTTCCGGTATGATCAGGGTCCATCTGGCGTTTCCGGTCCAGGGGTTTCACGGGCCGGGTTATGGCGGTGGCGGTTCAAACTTAGGATTTCAGAATAATCAGGGCAACCAGAACAACCAAGGTGGTCACAATCAGCAGAGTAATCAGGGGAATCAGCAGCAGTTGGGTTATCAGAGTAACCCGAAGCAGTTAGATGGTGGACAATGCCATGTCTTCACTACTAGTCTGTGCAAGCGCGATCAGAAGCTCCATAAAAGGGCAGTAAATTCTGTTGAACTGGCAGTACCCCATTATCTGCGCTGGTCTGAACAGCCTATTGTTTGGAGTCAGGAGGATCATCCGCCCCGGGTTGGCAATTATGTTGAAGCGGACAACGAGCAAGCACGTCAAGAAGCACTGGACATGTTAGATGAAAAGCGGTACATGGCATTGGCTCGTTCGGCAGTTTATCAGCAAGACCTGCGGCGCTATCACAGCCGCCGGGTTAAAACAAGAACCTTTAAGAAGGCGACTTAGTGCTCCGGCTCATCCAGGATCAGACCGATATGCACAAGTTATCCCCACCTTGGGAAGGGCCCTTTATGGTCAGCAAGAATCTGCACAACGGATCATACTACCTCATCGCCGTTCGAGAGCACAAAGACTCAAGCAAATCGGAGGAAGAGACCCGTCGGCCATGGAATATCGCTCATCTACGGCCTTACTACACCTAAGCCGTAAGCTCCCATTATGTACATATTTTGACAATGTATATATTATGATCAGATATAATAAACTGGCATCCTTGCTACAAGCAGGGCCTCTGCCATTCTTCCAATATTTCTTGGATACAAGGGGGCTTCTGCTGATAAAGCGACGTCCTATTTGTCCATTAAACCGGCTATCATGCCACAACAAAGCTTGGGAGCTTCACACCCAAGGGCAAAAGAGAGTATTGTTGCTGAAGCATGACTCAAACATAGGCACCCATTGAGCACCGCTCACAAAGTTACTTGGGGGCTCTTTGTGCAAAGCAACAAAGAGCTTGAAAGGACCCTTGTAATTAGCTATCAAGCCACGGCTTGGAAGCCTGGTGTATTCACCAAAAACCCTGGGTTAACCTGCCTTCATCAAGTAAGCCACTCCTGTCAAGGTAATCCTGGTATGACCCGCCGAATGTTTGACAAGTCAATCTTATACAGACCCTGAGCTTGTCAAAGTTAAAATGATGATTGGTTAATTGGAGGCCCATCTTAAAAGGCTTTGTCAAATGGTTTAACTCAGCGGCCTGGCAGCCCGTGAAAAGCCTCGAATTTGGGCCTGGCAGCCCTTGAAAAGCCTCGACTACAAGTTTTTATTTGATTTTGTTTTTGCAAAGTTTTATCTCTTTTGATAAGGTTTTGAGTTAAACCGGCGTCTATTGACCTGGCCCGACTATAAGTCATTACATCAACCCGGTGTTTCTTAACCCGGCGTGGCTTTCAGTTATTAGCTGCTAGCACGTAATCAATTATGAACTGGCGTTTCTTAATCCGGTCTTGCATTGACTATAAGTCTCCAGGATGATCATCCGGTGTTGGTCATAACCCAGCATGGTTATTATGCACTAGCATAGCATGGTGGGAGTTTTCAAACTCTCAAGATTTGGGTTATCACCCTTACTACACAAGGTGGTAAAACAACAATGTGATTCAATATTACAGGTATGATATATTTCATATTTCATTGCTTTACAACCTTGGTTATGAAAACTCTGGTTCTGTATTGGGTATCATAACCCGTCCGGCGGTAAACCGCCAGGGCATGTTTAAGTTTTTCAAATGCAGAAGGCAGCAGTTTATAAAAAATACTAAGGCATATAAAAGCAAGCATAGCAACAATCATGCCGGATTACAGTGTCAGGTAGCAGTGCACGATGGCAAAAGATCAAAGTATTTCAACTAGCCTATTACAAGGCGCTTTGATGCCCAAAAGAATAATTGTTTGTTGCCCAGAATGCTATATGCGGAAATCAAACCGGCTGCCAGATTATGATTCGTCACCAGGTTGACGCGAAGTTGATGGGTCATCTCGCGTTGGTTCAACCTCCTCCTCCTCACCCAGTGGCTGGAAGTCAAAGGTGGCCCAATCAATCCTGGTTAAGGCTTGGAAGACAGCTTCGTTGCTTATAAGATTGGATGGTTCAACATCAGGGGCATAGGTGTGCTTACGGATTGACGGGATAAGATTCTGCGCCTCTTTCATAGCTGCATCAACCCGTTTGTTGTCTGCATCATAGCTGGACCGGTGGACAGACAAGTCAACTTCTTCGGCCAATTTGCTTGCAAGCGGGCGCATCTCCTTGGTCAAGGCCTTGAGAGCTTCACTGTCAAATTCTGACCCATCTTCTTGTTGGCTAGGATAGCCCTGTCCGATATCTTCCGGATCAAGATCAGCTATCCACGCTTTGGCCCAAGTCAGTGTTGGTAAAGCGCCATCCCTTGCAGCAGATCGCTTTACTTCCTCTATCTCGGCAGGTGTCATAGATATTTTGACCAAGGTATCCTTGATTAAGGTTGGCGCCGGTTTATTGTATGAAGCTGCGCAGATGACTCGTTGAGCACCAGTATATAGCTGCTCTAGCAAAGTATAGGCTGCTTTCAATTTCATCCGCATGTCCGAGCCTAGATGAGCAATACGACTACCTGAAACAGTTTAAGAATTTACTGTTAAACTGGCAGTTTCAAAGCAATTAAGAAAGGCTTTTGAGAAGAATGCTTACCAAATATAGCAGAGGTCATAGCATTGACCTGATGCTTTAGACCAGTTAGCTCTTCTGCCACCGGTTTAAGAGCCGCTTCAGCATCCTCAGCCCGCTTTAATAAAGCAGCCTTCTCAGTTTCCCAGTTAGCCCGCTCGCTCTTGAAGCCATCCTTTAATTGCTCCATGGCAGTTAAAGCGCCCTTTAGTTCGTCTCTACCTTTGGAGGTTTCTGCCTGCTGGGATTTGATGTTTTCCTGAAGATCGGCGATTTGGGAATCCTTATTAATCAAGTCAGCCTGCAACAGACAAATCATTTGTTAATATTTTCTCAAAAGTCCCAAGCACATAACAAGTTATATACTTGGCACTTGGGGGCTAATGCGGATTGCTTCTTTTAATTGATATTTCAAGTCCCAAGGTTCAATACAGTTATTAATCCTGGCACTTGGGGGCTAATGCATAATTGATTAGAAAAATCAGAGGTGAAGGAATTCAACAAGGACAAGCTTTGCAATAAAAAGTCTCGGTTCATCCTGAAGAACTAAACCGGCCCTTGGGGGCTACACAGTTAAAGTCTTTTTTATCCAAAGTCTCGGTTCATCTTGAAGAGATAAACCGACCCATGGGGGCTACAATGGAGTTGATATAAAGCACAAAGGAAAATTTATAAAGTGTTTGAATGGAAGTTACCTCATAGCGCTCCTTCATCAAGTTGACTAAACCGGCCTCATATTCACAACTTGTATACAGGCGGTTTAGATATCCAGAGTGAAGTTCCTGAGTATTGAGATGAGAACAGCTTAACAAATCAGTCTTCCATTTGCCTTTCTCCACAGCAGATTCCGCTTTGGCACTGTGCTTTGACAAAGTGACAGGGTTGCCAGGAGAAGTGTGGCCAAAACCAGTAATCACCACATCATCGATCTTGCTATCAACAATCTCATCTGTGATGGATGGTTTGGCAGCGGCTTTTGCTAGGCTTGGCGGATCAACAGCTTGACTTGGAGGATTGGCAGTTGGGCTGGGCGGATCAACATGAGGACTAGCCGGGTTAACTTCTGGCGGATCAGCATAGGTGTCCTGATCTTGTGGCACATGATCATCCAGAGCAACATCAGTAGCTTCTGAAGTTTTCTCCGGTTCAAACGACGAATTTTCTTCAGTGGGAGCACTCAGTTTGGCTTTTTTGCTAAGCCGGGCTTTGGCGTTGCAAATAACAAACAGAGATTAAAATATGGTAAACCGGTGCAAGAAAGCAAAGCTATAATTACTATACTTACCCAGGGCCAGTCTTAAGGGGAGGTAGTTGTGTGGTTGATGAATCGCCAGAGGATGAATTGGAAGTTCCCTGATAATTCGAATCAGATGGACTAAGAGGATATCTGAAGCAGCCCGCCAAGGGATAAGATTTATTAGAAGAGCAAGAGACCTCTGCGCGGCGTTTCTGAACCGGTGTGTCCGGTAAACCGGAGGAGGTAACCTGTTGGCCACTGTGCTGGGTTGTGCGACGAGCTTTAGGGTGCTATGTCTTCAAAGGAAAGTATGGGTCCAAATGAGTGAGAGGATGTAAACGTTTCACTTTCCGGACTGCGCGACGGATTTTTCGTACTGGTACAAGATCTGAATCGGAAGATAGGGGAATTACCTCTACGTGATCAGCCCGGCTGGCTTCCGCATCATCCTGATAATGATCATTGTCAATAAGATGCACTAAAAATGAACCAAGGAAGTCAAGTTCTACCTCTGATTCCGAGTCATCAACCTCTTCGGGCGGATCAGAGGACTCGGTGGTTTTCTTCTTTGCTGGCCTCTTTGTGGCCTTGCTCTTAGCACGAGGAGCTCTCACCGGTTTATCTTCTAGTTTTGTCGGTTTGTCTTGAGTTTTCCTCTTCCAGAATGGATCTTTGGCCTGTAAGAATAAACAAAAGGCTATCAGAAAAATGTTAAAGGGGAGACGGATTAAAAAGCAGAAAGATAAATTCTTACAGCTGGCGGTTTGTTGGAGGCATAAAAGGGACGGAGCCCAGTTTTGCTGCACTCAGCTATCGGTTCATCTAGCATCTTTTTGACAGACTCAGTGATTTCATCATCATTCATCTGTACTTTAGTGTGCCGTTGAGGGTCTTTGACATCCCTAGTATATTCATGCATTAATCTAGTGCGGCGGCTTAAGGGTAGGATACCCCATGAAACCCAGCAACGGTCAAGGTCAATGCCGGTTAAACCGTTTGCTAGAAGAGCCCGGAGCTTAGCAAGCTGTGGTGCATATGTTTGTCGTTCTCTGGCGAGAAGCTCTTTGAGGCGAAGGATGTCCATTACTGAGTCGGTAAGCACGATAACCCGGCAGAGGATTTTCATCAGCAGGAGCGGTGTTCCGACAGTAGAACCATGTCTGATTCCAATCCATGGGGTGGATGTGATGTTTGCCATGAGGAAAATCAACTTCTTTCCTTTTTTGAATTGACACTCCGACAAGTTCTGTATTGGGGCCGTCAGAAAATTCGGTATGGCGGTTCAAGTGGAAGAAATCTCTGAAATGTTCAACAGACGGTTCTTCTTGCAGATAAACTTCACAGAACACTTGAAAATTGCAAATGTTGGACACAGAGTTTGGTCCAATGTCTTGAGGGCGGAGTTGGAAATTAGCAAGTACATCACGAAAATTTTTCGATCCGGGAGGGCTAAACCCTCGGTCCAGATGCTGCATAAACACAACTACCTCTCCATCTTGAGGCTCAGGAGGATTTTCAGTACCTGAGATTCTCCAATGAATGATCTCCTTTGCCAAAGCGCCAGTCACAACATACCCAGTAAGTTGCTCTTTTGTAATATGGGAAGGACCCAAGTGCAAGAGGAGACCTGTTTGGCCATTTTTGATGACAAGCTGTAAAGGAAGTTCAAATGCCGGTTCACGGTTCAAGATTGATATGTATAAACCGGCGTCAAACCGGGGAATTTAATCATAGCATGTGTGCATGTTAAACCGGATATGGATGTTCAAGAAAAGACGATGGTTTACGCGAGGGCTAATGGTACCTGGCGGATTATCATTTTCTACAGTTTAAACCGCCTACAGTGGTATGGACGAAAACAGATCTGAAAATTGCTAAGTGCTACACAAACAGGTTTCACAAGCTAAGGATTATCATTATGGATCTAGCACAGTTCAGGAAAAGGAAATATATCAAAGCCCTAAAATGGTGATAGCAGAATGGAAAGGATCCAGATGGGGTCTATTCGTAGTCGAAACTATACTATGGTGAGGCAAAATAAACTACAGCTTCAGCCACAAAGGAAAGATGTCAAGCTTATCTAGATTCGATGAGACAGTAAGGTCGAAACAATGAATGCGGACAAACACTGGTGAACACGGATGAACACCGAAACCCAAATGCAGATCTAGGGTTGAGGGAAGGAGGCTTACCGGATTCACAGGAGTGGCGGAGAAATGCCATGGATCTCTGGTATGTTCAGGTTGATGCAGCGGCCAAGGGTGATGCAGAGCTTGAAGGTCGAGTGCGGCGGCAGAGCTTCAGGGTTCGAGAGTTGTGAGGAGGAAGAAGAAGCACGGAAGGGGAAAAGGGAAAGACCCCTAGGCCTATTTATAAGGTGAATGGATAAGCAGGCAAGCGCGGGGATCGAGGAGCTCAAAGCGGAAAATGGGGCACAACTGTTGCCTCGAGCTTCGAAAATTAATTAATAAAGGAAGGTATTTATGAGTTTTTTATGCAGATGACGTCATGACGATTTGCTGCAATTTTAGAAGATGATGTCATGGCGGTTTACCAAGCTCATTTGGAGATGACGTCATGGCGGTTTACAAGGATCATAGGAGGATGTTCAAAAGAATTTTTCTAAGTGTTGAAGATTGACATGATCTAGTTCAAATCAATTTGGGGCCTAATGTTGGGGATATAACTACTGAGTGTAAACCGCCCAGGAGGGGCGGGTTTACACTCACAAGGAGTCCTATATAAAAAGCCCATGAAGATGAAAGCTATGGCACTTTAACTGTGGAGGCTTAGAGGCCTAGAGCCCAATGGTGGATTAGGGCCCATAGTATTAAACCGCATAGATGTATAACTTTTATTGTAAGTTAGGGAAAGGAAGAGACTGAGCCGGACACTTGTATGAGCCGGCCTCGGGATTCTGTAAACCGGTCGGGTGTCAACCTGTGTATATAAAGGGACGACCCGCGGTGGTTCAGGGAGAAGAAACAACAGCTCGAGAGATAGGTGAAGCGGATTTGCTCCCTGCTCATCGAGATCAATCAATCCCACAACAACTGGATCGTAGGCTTTTACCTTCACCGCAAGGGGTCGAACCAATATAAACTTCCCATGTCCTTTGTTCCGGTTTAACCCCTTTTTGCTAATCTCGTTGCCATGGCTCCATGACTAAGTCGTTCCACTAGGACATCTGACGTGTTAATTCCACGACACACCCCAAACTTCAGTATTTGCTGGTACAATGAAAGAGCAGTTCAACCAAATATATTTCTGCTCTTTGATTTTGGTTTCAGCTATTTACTAACGAAACAGAACAATAAGTATTAACCAGTCCAAACAAGCACCTCACTGACACAAGTGTTGCCACCAATTCAACTTACTTCACACCGAGATCGATGTGCTTTGGACACCGAACCCAAAGCATCCGGTGTCGCTGAAGTTCCTCCAGAGCAGCTCGTGCTCCTTCACCTTTAGGACACTCTCCAGCAGTTGTATCGCCTTCTCAACCCTGATAGTCATGTAGCATGCCATCTTCTCATTATGCCTGATACCAAACGATTGACAGTCTACCTCGCTACAATAGCATAGTATCTTTCCTTTTAGGACCACCAATATTGACCACAATTGACATGTCCACAAGGACCAAGTCGGATTTAAGATACTCACCCTTGGAGAACACAGGTGACTATCCGCTCAAGTGCTCCAGCACCTATCCAATTAACAATAATGCAGTTAACATCCATCAATGATTTGAAGTTAACTTGTATTTTCCAGAGACCAGGAATGCAGAGAAATCACTTGAACTACTCTGTGCCACTGAGACAACAGACTAAGGTCAATCTACAACTAGTGAAATGGAGTGAAAACGATTGACCACGGCGAAACAACAGTTATTACATGGTAGTAGCATCAACATCAGAAGCCGATGCATGTCCTACTAGCAATCTACACAGGACACCCCAGATAGAATAGGCCAGTGCCGATTTCGGCCAGATACAAGTGTACAAACAAGAGTGCTAGATTGCTATGAGCGAACAAGGACAAGCAGGCTACTAACAACCAAAACAATATACTCCAAGTGAAAATAGTAGTAATCTGGTGCTACCCTATTCACATTCTTCCGACGATGCCTAGGAAACTGGGCTTAGAGAATCCCACATCGGGATGCCTACCCAAAATAACTGGAATTACCACAATGCCTACCCAAAAAATCTGGTATGGCAGCAACAGTTGTGCTATAGCATACTATTCGTCCAAACAACTACCAACACCGCAAATAGACAATCGTCTGCAACCCCGATAATTAATTGGCCGCAATGCAGTACTAGAACTACCATGCCTGCAAGCATGCCAACCGCATGACCAAATCAATCTAGCTACCATCGGGCCCCTGTTCCACCTGCGAAGACGGACAGATTAACAGGAGGGGCGCAGACCTGGATTTCGCGTCGGTATGTCGGGGATCTAGTAGAAGTTACGGCTGGGGTGGTGCTGGAACTCGCCCCACTCGTCCCTCTTGGAGTCGGCAGGGTGGTGCGGCTGGTGCACGATCGGGCGACCCGTGTAGATGTCGGAGCCGCGCGGGAGGAAGTCGCGGCCGACGAGCGCCTCGAGGATGCTCGACTTGTCGCTGCTCTGGCTGCCGACGACGGCCATCTATGGCAGGTCGATGGTGGAGCTCGTCCCCAACTGCGTGAAGATGTCCTGCAGATTGTTGACGATCGGGATCACCGAGGAGCCCACCACTGCCCCGGCCTCGGCCGCCGCTGCCGCCGCCGGCGATGGCGCGGAGGCGGAGGAGGAGTTGTAGTGGTCGTCGGCCATGGGAGCAGAAGAGCTCCGCCCGCCTCTAGGGTTTTGTTTTGGGGGGGGGAGGGAATCCTGTTGGGGAACGTAGCAATAATTCAAAAAAATTCCTACGCATCACCAAGATCAATCTAGGAGATGCTAGCAAAGAGAGAGAGAGGGGGGAGTGCATCTTCATGTGATAGCCTGATTTTTGTCCCTTTCTTTTTCTTTTGCTTTTCTAAGGTTTTTGCTTGAGCTTTTCTTTTTTCGTGGCTTTGTGGTCTGGAAACTGAAGAAGATGACCTCTTCTTTGCTTGCAGAGTGGCTTGTCATTTCCAAATCTTTCCCTAGACCTTTTCATTTCCATCCTAACCCAAATCCCAATAATATTTTTATTGGGAATATTCCTTTTCTGTTAAAGGAATAACTCAAATTGCCCTAGGTTGTGAAGCAACCTATATTTCCCTCATTCCTTTGAGGTAGTATGCTGTGAATTGACGGCATATGGCAGTGAATCCCAAGAATTAGATCCGCAATATTTTGGTTAGAATCAAGAATCAGGTCCTCATATATATTCAATGAGCATACCATGAAGATCTTACAAGTCACTCGGATGAGGATCTGATAACCACGTGAGGATGATTACGAGAATAAAGCTAGTATACACCACAGTGTGACAAAGGATTATGAGGATTGACGACATCAATGAGCTCCATACAAGTACCCGTGAACCTGGAAAATGATCCTGATGAGCCCTTGTCCCCTTTTTCTCCAATGACGGCACCACGCCTGTGATTTGAGCTGTTTCTAGCTATCTGGCGTGGATGCCTATTTTTGTTTCTCTCTTCAACGACTGTCACGAGTCTGAGCTGCTTTTCGGCCATCTCGCATAAATTGTTGAGTTTCTTTAATGACAAGAGCCCTATAGCTGCTTTTTGGCTATTTTAGGGAGCTGCCACCTTCTTCTTATCGACCCGGTCTCATGCTCTGAGCTGCTTTTCGGCCGTCCTGAGCCGTGGTTGAGTTATTTCAGTAATGTCCCAGATCTGAGTTGTAAAGGCCGTTCTGGTGGCTACTGATTTATTTGCCGATTTCTTGCAAGGGTTTCGGATGATCATTTCCCAACGATCAAAACTTGAGAAGCATTGAACCTGCCATTTAATGGGTTACCTTATCCGAAAAATGAGGATAAACTATGATTGCCGAAAAATTGCATCGACAGTACCTATGGTCATACGAAGAAGCAATATGGCCCAACTTTTTCAGCCAATTATCCAAACCAACAAAACAATAATGAAGGAGCAAGACTCGTGATGCAGGTATGAAAATTGTACACGACTCCCATGGTGCAGATCCCCCGGACAGTCTAAGTCAGTATTGATCCACATGGATATGCCTACAGCATGAGTAATCGGCATGAGGAATAACAGTCTTGAAGCCTGAGTCCTCACTTATATGAATCATCATGGATAGCCTGTCGTGAACAAAATGTTTCTGTCAGAACCACCGTTAGTCAAGTCTGCAGATATTATCATACATGCCAAACCATTTATGCTGGTCGCAACAGGAGACAATCAAATATTTGGTACGGATCCGATACTGACGATAGTGGAACCAGTTAAGATGATTCAGAAACTTCTGCGATGAGTCGAATCATCGTCAGAAGCAGCTTATGTTTTAACTCACTGTTTGGAACCCAAAGACCTGCATTAAGTGGAGAAACCCAATGCAATGAGTCAGAGCTTGAGTTGTCATCAGAAAAGTCTGATCATCATTACATGAAAGGTTGTCAGTGCCGGGTGGCACACCCAGCAGAAATCACTTTTGTATTTGAGAGACGGACATATATTTCAGTCGTGATAATGAAATCACACTCAGCTAGTCAGTAGATCTAAAAAGAAATTGGAGCCTATATAAGCATGAGCAAGCTAGGTATGATCTGTCAGAATGTGGATACAGTAAAGCAAACTACCCAGGGCCAGTCAGATAAAAATTTAATGGGAACAACAATAAAGGAAAAAGGATACCCGAGTTGGAAACGATTTCCTTTAAGTCAGAATATTCATACTTGTTCCCTGAGCAACCAAATCTCGAGGACGAGATTTCTTTAAGGGGGTAAGGTTTGTGACAGCCTGATTTTTGGCCCTTTCTTTTTCTTTTGTTTTTCCGTGGTTTTTGCCTGAGTTTTTCTTTTTCGTGGCTTTATGGTCTGGAAACTGAAGAAGTTGACCTCTTCTTTGCTTCCAGAGTGGCTTGTCATTACCAAATCATTCCCTAGACCCTGTCATTTCCATCCTAGCCCAAATCCCAATAATCTTTTTATTGGGAATATTCCTTTTCTGTTAAAGGAATAACTCAAATTGCCCTAGGTTGTGAAGCAACCTATATTTCCCTCACTCCTAAAATTCCCAAATAATTCTCATAAATTGTTTGGGTCATATCTTTATCAAATATGGCAAAACTTTTCATTGCCATGTTCAAAAATAATTCCCCAATATTCCTTTTCCTATTCTGCCCTGAATGGCACTTTGTGAAGGAAGTGTCATTTATATTTTTCCTAGTGGCTCCCAACCTTTTTGGGCATGTTTATATGTCCAAATAATTGCCCCATGCCTCTGTTGGAAAAGGCAGTGCCTGGGAGGTGCTTAGGCACGCCTAGGCGCTAGGAAATGGCCAAACGCCTCGCCTAGGGCATAAATGGAGGTCTAGGCAGGGCAAGCAAGGAATTGCCTACCCAAGCAAGAAATCATGCCACGTATTACACTGATATGCCAAACGGGTTATATTCCAAAGGCGGTAGACGATTATTAACTTATTTATATGCCCTAAATGAATATCAACACCCATATAATAATGGCAAATACACTGCGAGCAAAATTATATTACCGCCTAGGCCGCGCCTAGGGCGCATAGGCACCGCCTAGGCACTAGGCGAAGGCAAACCGCCTCGCTTACGCCTACCGATTTTTCCAACCTTGCCCCATGCACAAGTTCAATTTTATTTGCCTAGCCAATCTTCCTCAGTGAATTTTCAAAGTTTCTGTCAGACAGAAGACTTTGTGAAGGAAGTACTAGCTAGGAGTACCCAAATGAGTTGAACTTTTGCACACTCCTTAATGTGCTCATATTAACCCCTTCCACCCATTTTCAGCCCCATCCAATTATCTATGTGAGCACAGGAGCAAATCTTTGATTCTGGCTATATTTTCAGGTTGTGAAGCAAGTGTATTTTACATTGCTTCAAAAATCCTGATAAATTACCAGATCATTTTTATACTCATGACACATCTCTCTACCCAATTTGGCATCATTTCATTGATCCATTTGATCACCATAATTATTCCAAGTTTCTGGACAGAAATGATGTTTGTGAAGCAAGTGCCATTTTGGCTTGTCCATTTGGCATGAGCTTTTTACAGCATCGTTATATGTCCATATCATGAGGATTTGCCAATTTGCATCTCATTCCATAACTCCATGTGAGCACAACTTCAAATCTTAGTTTCTGTCCAAAATTTCAGTTTGTGAAGCAAGTATATTTTATCTTGCTCCATTACGTCTGTAATTTTTTATGGACCTTCTAGTATTCATATAACCTCCCTAAACCAAGTTGTGGCTCAATCCCTTTGACAATTTGCCCTATGGAATTGTTCCAAGTTCCTGGTCAGAATAAATCTTTCTTAAGCAAGTGCTATTTTGGTTCATAAAAATGGCATGAACCTCCTTGGTCATCTTACTATCTTCAAATCATTGGGCCATAACTATTTTAAGCTCAATTGATGCAACTATGTGAGTGCATCATCCAAATTCCCACTTCTGGCCATTATGGCACTTTCTACAGCAACCACCCTCTAAACTCCTCCTATTAAGCTGATTTCTTGTGATCGTAGTCACCTTAGTGTATGATCATCACCAGACAAAGTTTTTACTAACTTACCTATCCGGTGTCCCCACTGCACAGCACAAACACTTGACTGCTCGTTTACTTTGGAGCTAAGTGCAAATCTCTTCTTTGCCCCTGGAATGACTTATTTCCTCAATCATACTAAGGTCACTAGGGTCAATCTACAAGACATTGTTGGTCTGGCCAAAGCGAGCTATTTGCACCAGTGCGCGTGGTGATCACGCTGATGTCAGGCAAATTTCGTGCTCTGGCTTCTTCCCGCCCCTGTTCTCGTCGGCTCCCTCCTTGTCTCGAGCTTAAACCTTGTCCAGGAGCTCGCCCGTGATGCCCTGCATCGCCCTGTGTCGATGACTCGTCTTCGTTCGCCTTAAATGCGTCGCTAGGTTCATGCCCGTGCCATGCCCAGCCACTGCCCTCCATTAATGCTTGGTAGGGAGCTCGCCCGTGAGCTCCAGAGCCTTCCCCTGGCGTATATAAAGCAAGACCGAGTCCTCCCGCAGCTCATCCATCCGTCCCCCGCCTCGTTTGCCCTCTGAAATCACGGCATCTCGCCGTTGTTCGCCATCACCGTCCGTGGCCGCCTTGGCCTCGGCTTGGGTCCGGCCACCACAGGCCTCCCCTCGCCTCCCCTCCACATTCACCGCACTCCCCTCGTTCCACTCAGCCGCCCCACCGCCTTGCCCCTTGCCGGAGACCGCCCGAGTCGCCGGGAGCCACCTCGCCCGAAGCTTCTTGTCCTCCCATGGCGCCGCCTCTCCCCTCCAGCCCTCTCCTCCCCGGCGGCCGTGCTCCCTCTGAACGGGACTCCCTCGTCGCCCCGGTCCTGCCGGTGCCCTCGGCTCGGCCAGATATGGCCGGAGCCGGCCGGCCCCCTCGCCGCTTCCTTCCCCTGCCCCTGCTCTGTTCCATGAGAAGAACAGAGGCACGGGAGGAAGAAGACACGAGCGTCCGTGCCCCCTCCAGCTGGCCAGGCGGGCCCCGCCCCACACGTCAGTGAGACAGGAGCCGGACCCGTTTTGACCCTGCCCCGCCACGTCAGCGTTAGTGGAGACGTAATCCACTAGAATGCGCTTTCACTTTTTCTGTCTAGGCCCCTGTTTGCAAATCTTTTCATTACAGATAGGTCCCTAGAAGAAAAATGTCCACAACTTTTTATCCGTAGCTCCAAACGAGGTGAATCCAAAGCCCACTTCTTCGTTTCGTCTAGCCCATTTTGTTGGTTTCATTTTCACTATGGTTTGACACTATGAAAATGACCTTTTTGCCCTTGCACATAAACAGCCCCTTCGAGAGAGAACCATTTTCCGGCGATTCGTTCCGCGAGCTTCTCGCACTATCTCCCGGTGATTTCTTCATCCCAAGGTAAGACACAATACCCACTTGCATGATAATCATGCAATATCCATGGTTTTCAACTTGAATCTTTATTAAATGTTTGCTTGTTGAAAAGATGGATATCGTTGTTCCAGTGATGTTTAGATTTGCATGTTCACTTTTGTGCTATGCTCCTTTGTACTCTGTGATCATGTTATACCTGCTAGTATTAACTTTCATAAGTTTATGCTTGCTAGTAGTACATGTTGATGTTGGTGATGGTTGTGCTAGTCAGTATGCCATGCTCAGTGAATATGATTTATTGTTGATATGGTGGATAGTTATGTGATACCCTCATGATTAGGTTGATATCATTTTCATGCATTTTATAATGACTCAGCATATTTACATTCAAGTTAACCGGATTAAATTGAACTTGAACAACTGTTGGCTGAGTCATGGTGCCGCTGAATCGATGCTGACCAGTGCAACCACGCTTACCGGTATGGGACGGTCCTGTGTCGTCTATTGTCGTGCCTCTCATCGGTGCCTCCAACGAGGGTAGGTTATGGGCACGCGCTACCCTGATCAGGTAGGCGGACATAAGCCTTGTGTGCCCGTTGTTGAGTTAAGTTTTTGGGTCCCAGAGTGGATCGTTGCCACGTCGGTGGTTTGAGGTGTCTTGAGGTAGGCACGGGGCCACCCATGACTTAGCACAGAGGGAGTGAGTCGGAGTGGCTGTGAGAGTGTCATGGCGAGAGATCGCTTTTGTTTAAACGCCGTTGGTCCACCTGAATGGGAGTGCGAGGCCATGGGTTCCATAGTGTGGGTACAGTGTACTAACCTCTGCAGAGTGTATATTAAATCTATCGATAGCCGCACCCGCGGATAAGGGCCCAGGTCGAAAGTAGGGTACACCATGAGTAAACAGTAATAAGAATAAGTTGAGTAATGACAACCCATGGTTGTTATTGCCGTAAGGATCACTGGCCATTTATTGGTCGGGTTGTGATTGCCGTAAGGATCACGGGCCGTTTATTGGTCGGGTTGTGATCGCCATAAGGATCATGGTTTGGGACCAAGTGATGGTCGTGGTTGTGATCGCCGTAAGGATCACGGTGGTATCGAGGATACCGAGTTGTTGTATATTCGTGATGTTGTGCGAGAATCGTGGGTAAAAATCAAGCTCCTTGTGGTCATTTAATGATTACTACGGTATTGTTTATACCAAGCTTGATTTGATCCTGAGATGATCGTGTGATGTCCGAGGTTGGTAAGTGATGCATGTGTTGGTTACGAGGTAACCGAGCAGAATAAGGGGTGCATTGCATGCTAGTATTGTCGGATTAATATGCTCATGTTGTTCTAGCTGTATCATGTTTATGTTGGTCATGCCATGTTATTCTGAGGATCTCATGTTAATTCCTATTTAACCTGTAATTGCCATGCTGTTGTTTGGCTTGAATGCTAGTGGTGCTTGTGAGCTTGCAAGTACATTCAATGTACTGACCTGGCGTGTCATGCCAGTTTGTAGGTCATGCCGGATTTGATTGCTTGCTTGTCGTGGTTTCCGTTCGTGCGAGCTAGGATAAGCGTTCCAACCAGAGTTCCTGCAGAGTGGAGTTCACCACCTTCATCGTTGTTCTGCTGCTAGAGTTATTCCGCTGCTTCGAGTTGTTCTACTGCTTGCATAGAGCAACTGAGGATGGCGTAGTGTCGCCGTACTGATGTTATTCATTGTAATATATGGAGATCTTGTATTCATATTCGTGTAATAATAGAAGGCTGGTTTGTTTTATGCTAAGCAGTGCCGTATTCTAGAAGACTTCATCTCGTTCTCTGGCCTAGAATACGGGGTGTTCCAGTTTTCTCTGAGCCGGGGTGCCACAGCGCTTGGTATCAGAGCAGGTTTGGCTGTAGAACGCACTAGACCGAGGGAACGTTAGAAATCGGTAGTATAGAGTCTGGCTTGTTTATTGCATTTGGTTGCTGCATTTGTTTGTTGCATATCATGCATATAGCCTTAGTTGTGATAATGGTTTATCTGGTGAGTGTAGCTGGCATCGGTTCGGATCCAATACAGCCCAACATTTGCATTTCTCTAATTCCTTTTTTCTTTCGGTGTTTGGTGTCATTTCTGTCCCAGTAGAGTGATGCCAAGTGATCCCGACACTGTTTGCAAAAATGGTGCTCAAGTATCGCGCCGATGTCTTTCTTTCAGTCCGCCTATCATTTCGGTGATAGACATGCTTCTATCCTGGATCGTTCTTTTATTTCGTCATGTTGGCAACCCTTAATGATCATAGTTATCAAGAAAGGGCAATGTAAGCAGCCTCAGTTTTTCCTTGCTATCCTATTTCTTGGACGAGTACGGATCTTTTTCTGTCCGCTTGATAATGATGTGGTTGCGACCTTCGTGTCCCACTACATGATTACCGAGTGCGTCCTCACCTCCGAGATAGTTCAGGTTGCCACCTGGCTAAGCTAGCACTTGGTGTAGCGTTGTTTACACCAATTCTTCCACACATTTATTCGTCCTCATGCACATCGTCATAGCATATTAGATCGCAATACCGGAGATTCCGCGGAATTTGTGTGCTTAAGTAGGCATGCATATTGTGTGACTAGCAGTAATATGTGATGATTGCTTGATTTATTATATTAGTAGTATGCTTGTGTGCTCTTGTTTAGTCGTTTCTTTTGTTCCTTTCTTTGGGCCTTCGGTGTTACAATTTTTTCCCTATTAAAGTTGCTCGTCAGCCGACACTGGACCCGAAGAGTCAGCAAGAAATGCATATATTTGGAAACTCAGCTAAACAGAATGAAATTATTAGTTGACTCCAGTGAAGTTGGGAATATCTTGTCTGAATGCAAAAGAAATCCTGGGTGGACCATCAGTATCAAGTTTGCATTAGCGTGCACTCATCACAACAAAATGATTAAATCAGCAAGAAGATAAATTCTGTGCAAGGTTGGCAGAAGATTATCAAAGGTATGGCTCACATACAAGTTTAATTTTTGTTGAGGATGATTTTGGAACTCGATGTACCTGGAAGCAAGCAAAAATATGGCATGTATTTAATACTCAGAAAGGGGGATAGTCTAGTAAAACCCTGTTTCATACAAGAAATCAATAGCAAAAATATTCAGATGGTTATATATGTGGAAATCGGTCCGCATATCACAATAAGAAGCAAAGCAACCCAATCTTCCCTCGCAAGATACCCGAAAAGTTTCCAAGGCAAGATTCATCTATCTTCCGCAGTATCATACATGGATGATTCCCCGTGCAAGGTACCCTATCTTCTTTAGTAAGCAACCACAAAAGCTTCCGGCATAAGGTACCAGGTCTTTCCCTAGCAAAGTATTTAAGGGGGTAAGCTTCTGAAGCACGATATTCAGTCTTCTTCAGCAAGTTGTCCGATGAAAGTTTCGACCACAAGCCAGCCAACCTTCCTCAGTAAGACATTGGTACAAGGTAGTAAGCTGTGAATTGACAGCATATGGTAGCGAATCCCAAGAATTAGATCCGCAATATTTTGGTCAGAATCAAGAATCAGGTCCTCATATATATTCAATGAGCATACCATCAAGATCTTACAAGTCACTCGGATGAGGATCTGATAACCACGTGAGGATGATTACGAGAATAAAGCCAGTATACACCACAGTGTGACAAAGGATTATGAGGATTGACGACATCAATGAGCTCCATACAAGTACCCGTGAACACGAAAATGATCCCGATGAGCCCTTGTCCCTTTTTTTCCAATGACGGCACCACGCCTGTGATCTGAGCTGTTTCTAGCTATCTGGGGTGGATGCCTATTTTTGTTTCTCTCTTCAACGACTGTCATGAGTTTGAGCTGCTTTTCGGCCGTCTCATACAACTGTTGAGTTTCTTTTCGTGACAGTAGCCCTATAGCTGCTTTTTGGCTATTTTAGGGAGCTGCCACCTTCTTCTTATCGACCCGGTCTCATGCTCTGAGCTGCTTTTCGGCCGTCCTGAGCCATGGTTGAGTTATTTCAGTAATGTCCCAGATCTGAGTTGTAAAGGCCGTTCTGGTGGCTACTGATTTATTTGCCGATTTCTTGCAAGGGTTTCGGATGATCATTTCCCAATGATCAAAACTTGAGAAGCGTAGAACCTGCCATTTAATGGGTTACCTTATCCGAAAAATGAGGATAAACTATGATTGCCGAAAAATTGCACCGACAGTACCTATGGTCATACGAAGAAGCAATATGGCCCAGCTTTTTCAGCCAATTATCAAAACCAAGAAAACAATAATGAAGGAGCAAGACCCGTGATGCAGGTATGAAAATTGTACATGACCCCCATGGTGCAGATCCCCCGGACAGTCTAAGTCAGTATTGATCCACATGGGTATGCCTACAGCATGAGTAATCGGCATGAGGAATAACAGTCTTGAAGTGTGAGTCCTCACTTATATGAATCATCATGGATAGCTTGTCGTGAACAAAATGTTTCTGTCAGAACCACCGTTAGTCAAGTATGCAGATATTATCATACAGGCCAAACCCTTTATGCTAGCCACAACATGAGACAATCAAATATTAGGTACGGATCCGATACTAACGATAGTGGAACCAGTTAAGATGATTCAGAAACTTCTGCGATGAGTCAGAATCTGTCGGGAAACGGTTATGTTTTAACTCACTGTTTGGAACCCAAAGACCTGCATTAAGTGGAGAAGCCCAATGAAATGAGTCAGAGCTTGAGTTGTCATCAGAAAAGTCTGATCATCATTACATGAAAGGTTGTCAGTGCCGGGTGGCACACCCAGCAGAAATCACTTTTGGATTTGACAGACGGACATATATTTCAGTCGTGATAATGAAATCACACTCAGCTAGTCAGTAGATCTAAAAAGAAATTGGAGCCTATATAAGCATGAGCAAGCCAGGTAAGATCTGTCAGAATGTGGATACAGTAAAGCAAACTACCCAGGGCCAGTCAGATAAAAATTTAATGGGAACAACAATAAAGGAAAAAGGATACCCGAGTTGGAAATGATTTCCTTAAGTCAGAATATTCATACTTGTTCCCTGAGCAACCAAATCTCGAGGACGAGATTTCTTTAAGGGGGTAAGGTTTGTGACAGCCTGATTTTTGGCCCTTTCTTTTTCTTTTGTTTTTCCGTGGTTTTTGCCTGAGTTTTTCTTTTTCGTGGCTTTGTGGTCTGGAAACTGAAGAAGATGACCTCTTCTTTGCTTCCAGAGTGGCTTGTCATTCCCAAATCTTTCCCTAGACCCTTTCATTTCCATCCTAGCCCAAATCCCAATAATCTTTTTATTGGGAATATTCCTTTTCTGTTAAAGGAATAACTCAAATTGCCCTAGGTTGTGAAGCAACGTATATTTCCCTCACTCCTAAAATTCCCAAATAATTCTCATATATTTTTTGGGTCATATCTTTATCAAATATGGCAAAACTTTTCATTGCCATGTTCAAAAATAATTCCCCAATATTCCTTTTCCTATTCTGCCCTGAATGGCACTTTGTGAAGGAAGTGTCATTTCTATTTTTCCTAGTGGCTCCCAACCTTTTTGGGCATGT
The DNA here is from genome assembly GCA_021437245.1 of Aegilops speltoides. Classification (NCBI taxonomy): domain Eukaryota; kingdom Viridiplantae; phylum Streptophyta; class Magnoliopsida; order Poales; family Poaceae; genus Aegilops; species Aegilops speltoides. The sequence continues at coordinate 254,358,069 of CM038143.1, forward strand.
TTATATGTCCAAATAATTGCCCCATGCCTCTGTTGGAAAAGGCAGTGCCTAGGAGGTGCTTAGGTACGCCTAGGCGCTAGGAAATGGCCAAACGCCTCGCCTAGGGCATAAATGGAGGTCTAGGCAGGGCAAGCAAGGAATTGCCTACCCAAGCAAGAAATCATGCCACGTACTACACTGATATGCCAAGCGGGTTATATTCCAATGGAGGTAGACGATTATTAACTTATTTATATGCCCTAAATGAATATCAACACCCATATAATAATGACAAATACACTGCGAGCAAAACTATATTACCGCCTAGGCTGCGCCTAGGGCGCTTAGGCACCGCTTAGGCACTAGGCCAAGGCAAACCGCCTCGCTTACGCCTACCGCTTTTTCCAACCCCATGCACAAGTTCAATTTTATTTGCCTAGCCAATCTTCCTAAGTGAATTTTCAAAGTTTTTGTCAGACAGAAGACTTTGTGAAGGAAGTACTAGCTAGGAGTACCCAAATGAGTTGAACTTTTGCACACTCCTTAATGTGCTCATATTAACCCCTTCCACCCATTTTCAGCCCCATCCAATTATCTATGTGAGCATAGGAGTAAATCTTTGATTCTGGCTATATTTTCATGTTGTGAAGCAAGTGTATTTTACATTGCTTCAAAAATCCTGATAAATTACCAGATCATTCTTATACTCATGAAACATCTCTCTACCCATTTTGGCATCATTTCATTGATCCATTTGATCACCATAATTATTCCAAGTTTCTGGATAGAAATGATGTTTGTGAAGCAAGTGCCATTTTGGCTTGTACATTTGGCATGAGCTTTTTACAGCATCTTTATATGTCTATATCATGAGGATTTGCCAAGTTGAATCCCATTCCATAACTACATGTGAGCACAGCTTCAAATCTTAGTTTCTGTCCAAAATTTCAGTTTGTGAAGCAAGTATATTTTATCTTGCTCCATTATGGCTGTAAATTTTTATGGACCTTCTAGTATCCATATAACCTCCCTCAACCAAGTTGTGGCTCAATTCATTTGACCATTTGCCCTGTGGAATTTTTCCAAGTTCCTGGTCAGAATAAATCTTTCTGAAGCAAGTGCTATTTTGGTTCATCCAAATGGCATGAAACTCCTTGGTCATCTTAATATCTTCATATCATTTGGCCATAACTATTTTAAGCTCAATTGATGCAACTATGTGAGTGCATCATCCGAATTCCCATTTCTGGCCATTATGGCACTTTCTACAGCGACCACCCTCTAAACTCCTCCTATTAAGCTGATTTCTTGTGATCGTAGTCACCTTAGTGTATGATCATCACCCAACAAACTTTTTACTAACTTACCTATCCGGTGTCACCACTTCACAGCACAAACACTTGGCTACTGGTTTACTTTGGAGGTAAGTCCAAATCTCTTCTTTGCCCCTGGAATGATTCATTTCCTCAGCCATACTAAGGTCACTAGGGTCAATCTACCAGACATGGTTGGTCCGGCCAAAACAAGCTATTTTCACCAGTGCGCGTGATGATCACGCTGATGTCAGGCAAATTTCGTGCTCTAGCTTCTTCCCGCCCCTGTTCTCGTCGACTCCCTCCTCGTCTCGACCTCAAACCTTGTCCAGCAGCTCCCCCGTGATGCCCTGCATAACCTTGCATCGATGACTTGTCGTTGTTCGCCTGAAATGCATCGCTAGGTCCATGCCAGTGCCATGCCCAGCCACTGCCCTCCATTAATGCTTTGTCGGGAGCTCGCTCATGAGCTCCAGAGCCTTCCCCTCGCCTATATAAAGCAAGCCCGAGTCCCCCCGCAGCTCATCCATCCGTCCCCTGCCTCGTTTGCCCTCTGAAATCACGGCATCTCGCCGTTGTTTGCCGTCACCGTCCATGGCCGCCTCGGCCTCGGCTTGGGTCCGGCCACCACAGGCCTCCCATCGCCTCCCCTCCACGTCCACCGCACTCCCCTCGTTCTACTCAGCCGCCCCACCCCCTTGCCCCTCGCTGGAGAACGCGTGAGTTGCCGGAAGCCACCTCGCCCGAAGCTTCGTGTCTGTAGAGGATTGGTGCAACTCACGATATATTGATTGGGTGCATATGCACGTATATATATAGGTACAAGGGTAGCCACGTCCTCAACTATACAAGGGAGGAGGACGGCTTGTGGTACAAGAAATATACATGCAATATACATATCTCAACACCCCGCAGATCGAAGCATCGGGGCGTCCGACGCAGAGATCGGAGCGAAAATCCTCGAAAGACGCCAGAGGCAACCCTTTGGTCATGATGTCCGCAAACTGTTGGGAAGTGGGGACATGAAGAACCCGGATGTGTCCAAGAGCCACCTGTTCCCGAACAAAATGGATATCGAGCTCAATATGTTTGGTGCGGCGGTGATGAACTGGGTTGGCGGAGAGGTACACAATGGAGACGTTGTTGCGATGAACAATGGTGGCCTTGGCGGCAGGACAAGAGAGCTCAAGAAGAAGCCGACGGCCAGAGCACTCTGCAACAACATTAGCCATCGCCGATACTCGCTTCAAGATCGAGCGAGAAAAAGCGGGCTGTCGCTAGACGACCAAGAGATCAACGATGGTCCAAGATAAACACAATAGCCCGAGGTGGAGCGTCTCGTGTCGTGGCAGCCAGCCCGGTCGAAGATCCGAGTAAGCGAAGATGTCGAGCCGTAGATGCATGAAGAGACAAACCGAAATCCAAGGTGCCGCGGATGTAGCAGAGGACCCGCTGACCGCAGTCAATGAGCATCACGAGGAGCATGCATGTGTAAGCAGCACCTGCTGAACGGCGTCTTGAAGCTACTGGCGTGTCGGTGAGATCTTGAAGGCGCCCACAATAGACCGATAAAATGAAGCATCCGGAGCGGGGATCCGTCGGTGGCGATGAGCTTGGCCTTCGTGTCGGCGAGGAGTAGACGGGGTTTGCAATTAAGCATCCCAAATAGCGATCAAGAAGCTCATGAGCATACTTCGGCGATGAAGAAAGAAACCATCGCGACGTCGAACAACCTCGATGCCGAGGAAATAGTGCAGAGGACCCAAGTCCTTAATGGCGAACTCAGCGCGAAGACGATCGGTAAGCCGTCGAAGAAGAGCACTAGAGCAAGCTGTCATGATGATGTCGCCGACATAAAGAAGTAAGTAGGCGGTAGCATCCCGTGTTAGTAAATGAACAGCGAAGCATCGGAGCGAGCGGAGCGAAGCCGAGTTGATGAAGAAAGCGCTGCGATCGCTGGTACCAAGCGCTGGAGCCTGCTTGAGCCCGTATAAGGAGCGAAAGCGAGCAAACATGCTCCGGACGAGTGTCGTCGGCGAACCCGTGAGGCTGCCGGGCAATAGACCTGCTCCTCAAGGTGGCCATGAAGGAAGGCGTTGAGACGTCCATCTGGTGCACCGCCGCACGCAGATATCGCGAGTGAAGAATAGTGCGAATCGTCCCGCTTGACAACCGTGCGAATGTATCCGTGAAGTCGACGCCAAGACGCTGTCGAAAGCCTCGGACCACCCAACGTGCTTTATAGCGGTCGGCGTGCCATCGGGATGAAACTTGTGCTTGAACACCCACTTCCGGTAATGATGTAGGCGTGCGGGGCGGGAACAAGCTGCCAAGTCGCATTACGTTGTAGAGCCTCAAATTCCTCCTTCATCGCTGCATACCAAAGCGGTCGCGAAGAGCCATACGGCGGAGGTCGGAAGAGGCGACAGTGGCACCGTAGACGCCGGGCAAGCATACTCATCAGTAGAGTAACGGAGACTCGGCCGATGAACACCCATGCGTGCACGAGTGATAGGACCAGCAGATGGTGGTGCAGTAGACGTAGAAGCAGCAGGTGCCCGGGGCACGCCATGCACGGCCGAACTGGGCGACTACCCTGACGAAGCTGGTGAGGGCGCTGACGTGGCCAGCGAAGTGCCCGGGGTGGCCGGCGAATAGCCCGGCGTGGCCGGGGTGACCGGCGAAGAGCCCGGCGTGGCCGACGAGCCAGGCGAGGCCGGCGAAGAGTCCGGCGTGGCCGGAGTGACCGGCGAGGCTGGCAAAGATCCCGGCATGGCCGACGAGCCAGGCGAGGCCGGTGAAGAACCCGGCGTGGCCGGGGTGACCGGCGAGGCCGGCGAAGAGCATGGCGTGGCCGACGAGCCAGGCGAAACCGGCCTGGACTCCAACGAAGTCAGCAGAGGGGCTGGCGATGCTAACGGTGCACGACCCAAAGGAAAGGGTCCCAGTGCAACTCGTTGATGAGTAGAGCCAGCCAAGGGGTGATCATCTCCAGCAGGTGGCACCTCCATGTGTTCCTGTGCAAAAGGAAAAGAGCACTCGTCTAAATAAACATGCCTAGATGTGATGACACGGTTAGATACCGGATCATAACATCGGTAGCCTTTAGTGTTAGCCGGGTAACCGAGGAAGACACAAGGCATGGAGTGAGGGGCAAGTTTATGAGGGGCGGTGGCTGCGACACTAGGATAACAGAGGCATCCGAAAATGCGAAGACCGTCGTAGGATGGAGGAGACCCAAAGAGAAGATGATGCGGGGTGTAGTTCCAACGGACACGGCATGGACGTAGGTTAACGAGGAGGGTGGCGGTGGCAAGGGCATCCGGCCAAAACCGGGGTGGCATGTAGGCGTGAAACAGAAGAGTGCGGACACAGTCATTAAGAGTGAAAAGAACGCGTTCGGCCCGACCGTTTTGCTTGGAGGTGTATGGACAGGTTAACCGATAGATGGTGCCGTGGTTGACGAGAAGTGTACGGATGGTGAGGTTATCGAATTCCTTCCCATTGTCGGTTTGTAGAGCATGGATGGGACGACCGAACTATGTAGACACATAGGAGAAAAAGGCGAGGAGGGTGGCAGGAACGTCAGATTTCCGACGAAGCGGAAAGGTCCACACGAAATGAGAGTAGTCATCGAGAATAACAAGATAGTATAGAAAACCAGAATTACTTGTGATAGGTGACGTCCACACATCGCTATGAATTAATTCAAAAGGATAAGAAGCAACTATCGAAGAAGAACTAAATGGGAGTCTAACATGTTTGCCCATGCGGCATGCTTGACAAGAATGAGCATCCGCTTTATTACATGAAAAAGAGAAATCCTTGACTATTTGACGAAGAGCGGTGGTGCTAGGATGACCGAGACAGGCGTGCAAAGATCGATGCGGCGGAAAGAGCGAGAGGTCCAAAGGCGTGATGATGATGAAGACCGGACGGGTACATGTCGCGGGATCACACAGCGGTGAAGAACCATCCGGTGCGGGCGTCCTTAACAGAGAAACCAACCGTCAAATTTGACAGCTACAAAATTATCACGGAAAGATTACGAGCAGAGACTAAGTTCGAATAAGTTGAGGAGACACGGGCACATTATAAAGAGACAATGGCCTAGACGTAGAAGGAAAAGGAGTAGAACCGACATGAGTAATGGAAGACCAGCGCCGTTACCGGCGATGATACGAGAAGAAGTGTGAGCGGGAGATGCGGAGGAGAGGTTACCCGGTAGGCTGCCATATGAGATGATGCACGGTATCCATGAACGATCGCCACCGCCGTGTAAGAACCGGCTGGCGTGTATTGAAGCGCCGAGAGCGAGCGGGTCATGGGAGGCTCGCGGCGGGGTAGCCAAGAAACCCGTCACCCCCACTAGGGTTTGGCGCACCATAGCCAAACCGGGCGGGTAGGGGGCGGCGGTGGTGTCGGGCGCCGAGCTGGGCGCGCCAGAAAGCTGGTGAGCTCTTGGTCGAGGCCCGAGAAGTCTGGAAGTGGGCGCGGGAACCGGCATTGTATAGGCGTGTACAACCCGATCCGAGGATTGTGGCGGTGCCCCATGGTGGCGGCGAAGTTGTTGTTGCTGGCCACCACCACGCTGCTGTCCACCGCCGTTGTTGGAGCGGTTGCAGCGCCACGGCGACCACCACGGCCACGCCGTCGCCTGATTCTGCTTCTGCTATTCTTGCGGGCGGAGGCACCGGCGCCGGAGGCCGGGGCGGGAGGGCGCCGTAAGGGGCACCATAGGGTGTGCCGTAGCCACCCGCACCAGCTGCTGCTTGAGGCACCGGCGGGCGTGGCTGCGGAGGCAGCGAGGCCCCGTGGCCCCTGGCGGGAGGTGCTGATGTGGACCCGCCGTGGGAGTAGCCGGCGGCGAAGGCGGTGTGGACCGCCGAGAGCTGCGAGTTCTTCAGCGGCGCCTCAAGGCGTGATAGGCCACCGCCCGTTCATAAGTAGGGTTAGCCATGAGAGTAAGATTGGATGCGGCATTACCGAGATCATCGTTGAGGCCGGCGGTGAGGGTGGAGAGGAGGAGCTCGTCCCCAACCTTGAAGCCGACGTCATTGAGCTCGTCGGAGAGGGTCTTGAGGCGCATGCAATAGGCGTCGATGGAGGAGTCGTTTTGGTGACAACCGAAAAACTCCTGCTGCAAGAAGACGATCCGTTGGAGCTTGTTGTCGGTGAAGAGGCCGATGATCTTCGTCCACACCGTGTAGGCATCGTCACCATCGTGAACAACGATGTGGAAGATGTCTTTGGACACGGTGAGGAAAAGCCACCGGATGATGGTGGCGTCAACCGCCATCCAATCCTCATCGCGACGCATGGAGAGGAAGTCGGTGGTGCCGTCGACGTGATCGCGGAGATTGTACTCACGGAAGAGGAGGTTAAAGTAGGTTTTCCAGGCGTAGAAGTTGGCCTCCGTGTGAGAAAGCTTGATCGGGACGCGATCGAAGATCGGGACGTCGCGGATGTACGCCGGGTTGGGAGGGAACCGGCCTCAGAGGAAGAGGCAAACGGATTGCTGCGATGGGAGAGGCTGGACCGAGACATGGCAGCGGTGGACGAGAGGCTCGGGAGGAGATGAGGTTCAGGGAAGCGAGCAGTGGGCGGCTGGCGTAGCGCTGCGTGCGGCTTGGCTGGGGAGCGGGGCTGGGGCGATCGCTACGTGCGGCTGGGGAGGGAGCAGCGCAGGTGGAACGTGAGATGCGGCGACGACTAGGGCGGCGGCGCGGCTGGAAGATGCGCGGCGGCGGCGACTAGGGCGCGAGGTTAGGGCGCAGCGACGGCTAGGGTTGCGGTGCGCGAGGGAAGACCGTGTTAGGCTGATACCATGTAGAGGATTGGTGCAACTCACGATATATTGATCGGGTGCATATGCACGTATATATATATAGGTACAAGGGTAGCCACGCCCTCAACTATACAAGGGAGGAGGACGGCTTGTGGTACAAGAAATATACATGCAATATACATATCTCAACAGTGTCCTCCCATGGCGCCGCCTCTCCCCTCCAGCCCTCTCCTCCCCGGCGGCCGTGCTTCCTCTGAACGGGACCCCCTTGTCGCCCCGGTCCAGCCGGTGCCCTCGGCTCGGCCAGAGATGGCCGGAGCCGGCTGCCCCCCTCGCCGCTTCCTTCCCCTGCCCCTGCTCTGTTCCGAGAGGAACAGAGGCACGGGAGGAAGAAGACACGAGCGCCCGTGCCCCCTCCAGCTGGCCAGGCGGGCCCCACCTCCCCTCCTGACCCCACGCATCAGTGAGCCAGGAGCCGGCCCCGCGTTGACCAAGCCGGACCCGTTTTGACCCTGCCCCGCCACGTCAGCGTAAGTGGAGACGTAATCCACAAGAATTCGCTTTCACTTTTTCTGTCCAGGCCCCTGTTTGAATTTTTTTCATTACAGATAGGTCCCTAGCAGAAAAACATCCACAACTTTTTATCCGTAGCTCCAAACTAGGTAAATCCAAAGCCCACTTATTTGTTTTGTCTAGCCCGTTCTACTGGTTTCATTTTCACTATGGTTTGACACTGTTAAAGTGACCTTTTTGCCCTTGCGCGTAAACAGCTCCTCCGAGAGAGAACCGTTTTCCGGCGATTCGTTCCACGAGCTTCTCGCACTTTCTCCCGGTGATTTCTTCATCCCCAGGCAAGCCACAATACCCACTTGCATGATAGTCATGCAGTAGCCATGGTTTTCAACTTGAATCTTTATTAAATGTGTGCTTGTTGAAAAGATGGATAACGTTGTTCCGGTGATGTTTAGATTTGCATGTTCACTTTTGTGCTATGTTGTTTTGTGCTCTGTGCTCATGTTATACCTGCTAGTATTACGTTTCATATGTTTATGCTTGCTAGTAGTACATGTTGATGTTCGTGATGGTCGTGCTAGTCAGTATGCCATGCTCAGTGAATATGATTTATTGTTGATATGGTGGATAGTTATGTGATATCCTCATGATTATGTTGATATCATGTTCATGCATTTTATCATGACTCAGCATATTTGCATTCAAGTTAACTGGATTAAATTGAACTTGAACAACTGTAGGCTGAGTCATGGTGCCGCTAAATCGATGCTGACCAGTGCAACCACGCTTACCGGTATGGGATGGTCCTAATGCGATCTATTGTCGTGCCTCTCGCCGGTGCCTCCAATGAGGGAAGGTTATGGGCGCGCGCTACCCTGATCAGGTAGGCGGACATAAGCCTTGTGTGCCCGTTGTTGAGTTAAGTTTTTGGGTCCCAGAGTGGATCGTTGCCACGACGATGGTTTGAGTTGTCTTGAGGTAGGCACGGGGCCACCCATGACTTAGCCCAGAGGGGAGTGAGTCGGAGTGGCCGGGAAAGTGTCATGGCAGTAGATCAATTTTGTCGTAACGTCGTTGGTCCACTCGAATGGGAGTGCGAGGCCATGGGTTCCGTAGTGTGGGAATAGTGTACTAACCTCTGCAGAGTGTATATTAAATCTATCGATAGCCGCGGCCGCGGATAAGGTCCCAGGTAGAAAGTAGGGTACACCATGAGTCAACAGTAATAAGTATAACTTGATTAATGACAACCCGTGGTTGTGATCTCCATAAGGATCACGGGCCATTTATTTGTTGGGTTGTGATCGCCGTAAGGATCACGGGCCGTTTATTGGTCGGGTTGTGATCGCCGTAAGGATCACGGTTTTGGACCAAGTGATGGTCGTGGTTGTGATCACCGTTAGGATCACGGTGGTATCAAGGATACTGAGTTGTTGTATATTCGTGATGTTGTGCGAGAATCGTGGGTAAAAATCGAGCTCCTTGTTGTCATTTAATGATTACTACGGTATTGTTTATACCAAGCTTGATTTGATCCTGAGATGATCGTGTGATGTCTGAGGTTGGTAAGTGATGCATGTGTTGGTTACGAGGTAACCCGAGCAGAATAAGTGGTGCATATCGTGTCATCATGTTGCATGCTAGTATTGTCAGATTAATATGCTCATGTTGTTCTAGCTGTATCATGTTTATGTTGGTCATGCCATGTTATTCTGAGGATCTCATGTTAATTCATGTTTAACCTGTAATTGCCATGTTGTTGTTTGCCTTGAATGCTTCTGGTTCTTGTGAGATTGCAAGTACATTCAATGTACTGACCTGGCGTGCCATTCCAGTTTGCAGGTCATGCCAGATTTGATTGCTTGCTTGTCGTGGTTTCCATTCGTGCGAGCTAGGATAAGCGTTCCAACCAGAGTCCCTGTGGAGTGGAGTTCACCACCTTTGTCGTTGTTCCGCTGCTAGAGTTATTCTGCTGCTTCGAGTTGTTCTGCTGCTTGCATAGAGCAACTGAGGATGGCGTAGTGTCGCCGTACCGATTTTATTCATTGTAATATCGGAGACCTTGTATTCATATTCGTGCAATAATAGAAGGCTGGTTTGTTCTATGCTAAGCAGTGCCGTATTCCAGAAGACTTCATCTCGATCTCTGAGCTGGAATACGGGGCGTTCCGATTTTCTCTGAGCCGGGGTTACAAGAACGCAGTTGATGGAGTCGTACTCGCAGCGATTCAAATCATGGAAGATCTGATCTAGCGCCGAACGGACGGTGCCTCCGCGTTCAACACACGTACAGCCCAGGGACGTCTCCTCCTTCTTGATCCAGAAAGGGGAGAGGAGAAGTTGAGGGAGAGCTCGGGCAGCACAACGGCGTGGTGGTGGAGCTTGTGGATTTTCTGCAGGGCTTCGCCAAGCTCTACGAAGGAGAAGGAGGTGTTGGAGGAGGGAGGGGCTGCGCTAGGGGAAGGGTATGGCTGCACTCCCACCCCGTCACTATATATAGGGGGAAGGGGAGAGGGCGCCGACCCCTCTAGATGGATCTAGAGGAGGGGGCGGTGGCCAGGGGAAACCCTAGATGGGTTTGGGCGCCCCCACCCCCTAGGAAACTAGCCCCCCATGCCGGGAGGGGCGGCTGACCTAGGGGTGGCGCCCCCACCTCTCCAAGTTATGTGAGATGGAGTGGATGGGACTCACAACTCCTTAGTGGGCTGGTGTGCCCCCTCCCCTTGGCCCATAAGGCCCCCCAACACTTGTCGGGGACTCCGAAACTCCTATCGGTCATGCTGGTCGTCACCCGGTACCTCCAGAACAATTCCGGACTCCAATACCCTTCGTCCAATATATCGATCTTCACCTCCGAATCATTCCGGAGTTCCTTGTCACGTCCGAGATCTCATCTGAGACTCCGAACAACCTTTGCTAACCACATACTATTCCCATTACAACTCTAAAGTCACCGAACCTTAAGTGTGTAGACCCTACGGGCTCAGGAAGAATGCAGACATGACCGAGACACCTCTCCGGTCAATAACCAATAGTGGGATCTGGATACCATATTGGTTCCCACATGTTCCATGACGATCTCATCGGATGAACCACTATGTCTAGGATTCAATCAATCCCGTACACAATTCCCTTTGTCCATCGGTATGTTACTTGCCCGAGATTCGGTCGTCGGTATCCCCATACCTCGTTCAATCTCGTTACCTGCAAGTCTCTTTACTCGTTCCGTGATGCATGATCCCGTGACTAACTCCTTAGTCACATTGAGCTCATTATGATGATGCATTATCGAGTGGGCCCAGAGATACCTCTATGTCATACGGAGTGACAAATCCCAGTCTCGATTAATGTCAACCCACAGACACTTTCGGACATACCTGTAGTGCACCTTTATAGCCACCCAGTTACGTTGTGACGTTTGGTACACCCAAAGCATTCCTACGGTATCCGGGGGTTGCACAATCTCATGGTCTAAGGAAATGATACTTGACATTATAAAAGCTCTTAGCAAATGAACTACACGATCTTGTGCTATGCTTAGGATTGGGTCTTGTCCATCACATCATTCTCCTAATGATGTGATCCTGTTATCAATGACATCCAATGTCCATGGTCAGGAAACCATAACCATCTATTGATCAATGAGCTAGTCAACTAGAGGCTCACTGGGGACATGTTGTGGTCTATGTATTCACACATGTATTACGGTTTCCAGCTAATACAATAATATCATGAACAATAGACAATTATCATGAACAAGGAAATATAATAATAACCATTTTATTATTGCCTCTAGGGCATATTTCCAACAATCTCCCACTTGCACTAGAGTCAATAATCTAGTTCACATCACTATGTGTTTGTAATGAATCCAACACCCATGGGGTTTGATCATATCTTGCTTGTGAGAGATGTTTTTAGTCAACGGGTCCGAACCTTTCAGATCCGTGTGTGCTTTACAAATCTCTATATCATCTTGTAGATGCAGCTACCATGCGCTACATGGAACTATTCCAAATAACTACTCTACTACACGAATCCGGTTCACTACTCATAGTCATCCGGATTAGTGTCAAAGTTTGCATCAACGTCACCCTTTACGACAAACTCTTTTACCACCTCCATAATCGAGAAAAATTCCTTAGTCCACTAAGGATAACTTTGACCGTTGTCCAGTGATCCATTCCTGGATTACTCTTGTACCCGTTGATTGACTCAGGGCAAGGCACACTTCAGGTGTGGTACATAGCACATCATACTGTAGAGTATAGGGGACGACCTTCGTCCTTTCTCTCTCCTCTGCCGTGGTTAGGTCTTGAGTCTTACTCAATACTCACACCTTATAACACAGTCAAGAACTCCTTCTTTGCCGATCTATTTTGAACTCCTTCAAAATCTTGTCACGGTACATATTCATTTGAAAGTACTATCAAGCGATTTTGATCTATCCTTACAGATCTTGATGCTCAATGTTCAAGTAGCTTAATCTAGGTTTTCCATTGAAAAACACTTTTCAAATAACCCTATATGCTTTCCAGAAATTTTACATCATTTTTGATCAACAATATGTCAACAACATATACTCATCAAAAATTCTATAGTGCTCCCACTCACTTCTTTGGAAAATACAAGTTTCTCATAAACTTTGTATAAACCCAAAATCTTTGATCATCTCATCAAAGTGTATATTCCAACTCCAAGATGCTTACTCAAGTCCTTAGAAGGATCGCTGGAGCTTTGCATACTTGTTAGCATATTTTAGGATTGACAAAACCTTCTGGTTGTATCACATACAACCTTTCCTCAAGAAAATTGTCGAGGAAACAATGTTTTGACATCCTATCTGCAAGATTTCATAAATAATGCAATAACTGCTAATATAATTCCAACAGACTCTTAGCATCGCTATGAGAGAGAAAGTCTCATCGTAGTCAACTGCTTGAACTTGTCAAAAAACATCTTAGCGACAAGTCGAGCTTTCTTAATGGTGACACATACCATCATTGTCTGTCTTCCCTTTTAGAATCCATCTGTACCCAACAGCCTTACGACCGTTAAGTAGTTCTTCCAAAGTCTACACTTTGTGTTTCATACATGGATCCTCTCTCGGATTTTATGGCCTTGAGCCATTTGTTGGAATCCGGGCTCACCATCGCTTCTCCATGGCTCATAGGTTCATTGTTGTCCAACAACGTGACCTCTAAGACAGGATTACTGTACTACTTAGAAGCTGTATGTACCCTTGTGGACTTACGAGGTTCGACACTAACTTATCTGAAGCTTCATGATCCTCATCATTAGCTTCCTCTTCAACTGACGTAGGTGACACAGAAACATCTTTCTGTGCCGCGCTACTCTCTGGTTGAAGTGAAGGTTGAACGACCTTATCAAGTTCTATCTTCCTGCCACTCAATTCTTTCGAGAGAAACTTTTCCTCGAGAAAGGACCCGTTTCTAGAAACAATCAGTCATGCTTCCGGATCTGAGATAGGAGGTATACCCATCTGTTTTCGGTGTCCTATGAAGATGCATTTATCCACTTTGGGTTCGAGCTTATAAGGCTAAAACTTTTTTACATAAGCGTTGCAGCCCCAAACTTTTAAGAAATGACAACTTAGGTTTCTTTAAACCATAGTTCATACGGTGTCATCTCAACGTAATTACGTGGTGCCCTATTTAAAGTGAATGCGGTTGTCTCTAATGCCTAACCCATAAACGATAGTGGTAATTTGATAAGAGACATCTTGGTATGCACCATATCTAATAGGGTGCAGCTATGATGTTCGGACACACCATCACACTATGGTGTTCCAGGCGGTAGTGAAACAATTTCCAGAATATCTCATTTGTGTACCAAACTCATAACTTAGATATTCATCTCTATGATCATATCATAGACATTTTATCCTCTTGTCACAATGATCTTCAACTTCACTCTGAAATTACTTGAACCTCTCAATAACTTAGACTTGTGTTTCATCAAGTAAATATACTTAGCATCTACTCAAATCATCTGTGAAGTAAGAACATAACGATATCCACTGCGTGCCTCAGCACTCATTGGACTGCACACATCAAAATGTATTACTTCCAACAAGTTGTTTTCTTGTTCCATCTCACTGAAAAGAGGCCTTTCAGTCATCTTGCCCATGTGGTATGATTTGCATGTCTCAAGTGATTCAAAATCAAGTGAGTCTGAACAATCCATCTGCATGGACTTTCTTCATGCGTATATACCAATAGACATGGTTCGCATGTCTCAAACTTTTCAAAAAACGAGTGAGTCAAAAGATCCATCAACATGGAGCTTCTCCATGCATTTTATACCAAAATGACTCAAATGGCAGTGCCACAAGTAGGTGGTACTATCATTACTATCTTATATCTTTTGGCATGAAAATGTGTATCACTACGATCGAGATTCAATAAACCATTCATTTTCGGTGCAAGACCATTGCAGGTATTATTCAAATAAACAGAGTAACCATTATTCTCCTTAAATGAATAACATAATCCAATCATGTCTATGCTCAATGCAAACACCAAGTAAAAATTATTTAGGTTTAACACCAATCCTGATGGTAGAGGGAGCATGCGATGTTTGATCACATCAACCTTGGAAACACTTCCAACACCTATCGTCATCTCGCCTTTAGCTAGTCTCCATTTATTCCGTAGCTTTTTATTTCGAGTTACTAAAACTTAGCAACCGAACCGGTATCTAATACCTTGGTGCTACTAGGAGTACTAGTAAAGTACACATTAATATAATGTATATCCAATATACTTCTGTCGACCTTGCCAGCCTTCTTATCTACCAAGTATCTAGGGTAGTTCTGCTTCAGTGGCCATTCCCCTCATTACAGAAGCACTTAGTCTCGGGTTTGTGTTCAACCTTGTTTTTCTTCACTAGAGCACAACTGATTTGTCGTTTCATGAAGTATCCCTTCTTGCACTTGCCCTTCTTGAAACTAATGGTTTTACTAACCATCAACAATTGATGCTCCTACTTGATTTCTACTTTCGTGGTGTCAAACATCGCAAATAGTTCAAGGATCATCATATCTATCCCTGATATGTTAAAGTTCATCACGAAGCTCTAGTATCTTGGTGGCAGTGACTTTGGAGAACCATCACAATCTCATCTGGAAGATTAACTCGCACTCGTTTCAAGCGATTGTAGTACTCAGACAATCTGATCACGTTCTCAATGATTGAGATTTTCTCCCTTAGTTTGCAGGCTAAGAAACTTAACGGAGGTCTCACACCTCTTGACGCGGGCACGAGCCTAAAATCCCAATTTTAGCTCTTGGAACATCTCATATGTTCTGCGACGTTTCAAAAATGTCTTTGGTGCCTCAATTCTAAACCATTTAACATTACGCATTGAATTATCATGTAGTCATCAAAATGTGTATGTCAGATGTTCACAACATCCACAGACAACGCTCGAGTTTCAGCACACCGAGCGGTGCATTAAGGACATAATTTTTCTACGCAGCAATGAGGACGATCCTTAGTATATGGACCCAGTCCACACAATTGCTACTGTCAACTTTCAACTAAAATTTTCTCTAGGAACGTATCTAGAACAGTAGAACTAAAGCGCAAGCCACGACATAATTTGCAAAGACCTTTTGACTATGTTCATGATAATTAAGTTCATCTAATCAATTATTTAGTGAACTCCCACTCAGATAGACATCCCTCTAGTCATCTAAATATTACATGATCCGAGCCAACTAGGCCGTGTCCGATCATCACGTGAGACGGACTAGTCATCATCGATGAACATCTCCATGTTGATCATATGTACCATACGACTCATGTTTGACCTTTCGGTCTCTCGTGTTCTGAGGCCATGTCTGTACATGCTTGCCTCGTCAAGTCAACCTAAGTGTTTCGCGTGTGTAAATTTGGCTTACACCTGTTGTATGCGAACGTTAGAATCTATCAACCCGATCATCATGTGGTGCTTCGAAACAACAAACTTTCGCAACGGTGCACATTAAGGGGGAACACTTTCTTGAAATTTTAGTGAGGGATCATCTTATTTATGCTACCATCGTTCTAAGCAAATAAGATGTAAACATGACAAACATCACATGCAAATCATAAAGTGACATGATATGGCCAATATCATCTTGCGCCTTTGATCTTCATCTTCGAGGCGCGGCATGATCACCATCGTCACCGGCATGACACCATGATCTCCATTATCGTGTCTTCATGAAGTTGTATCGCCAACTATTACTTCTACTACTATGACTAATGGTTAGCAATAAAGTAAAGTAATTACATGGCGTTCTCATTGACACGCAGGTCATAGAATAAATTAAGACAACTCCTATGGCTCCTGCCGGTTGTCGTACTCATCGACATGCAAGTCATGATTCCTATTACAAGAACATGATCAATCTCATACATCACATATATCATTCATCACATCGTTTTGGCCATATCACATCACATATCATACCCTGCAAAAACAAGTTAGACGTCCTCTAATTGTTGTTGCATGTTTTACGTGGCTGCTATGGGTTTCTAGCAAGAACGTTTCTTACCTACGCAAAAGCCACAACGGTGATTTGCCAATTGCTATTTACCCTTCATAAGGACCCTTTTCATTGAATCCGACCTGACTAAAGTGGGAGAGACAGACACCCGCTAGCCACCTTATGCAACAAGTGCATGTCAGTAGGTGGAACCTGTCTCACGTAAGCGTACGTCTAAGGTCGGTCCGGACCGCTTCATCCCACAATGCCGCCGAATCAAGATAGGACTAGTAACGGTAAGAAAATTGACAAACCAACGCCCACAACTACTTGTGTTCTACTCGTGCATAGAATCTACGCATAGACCTAGCTCATGATGCCACTGTTAGGGAATGTAGCAATAATTTAGAAAATTTCCTACGTGTCACCAAGATAAATCTAGGAGATGCTAGCAACGAGAGAGAGAGAGGGAGTGCATATTCAACCCTTGGAGATTGCTAAGTGGAAGCGTTACAAGAACGCGGTTGATGGAGTCGTACTCGCGGCGATTCAAATCACGGAAGATCCAATCTAGCGCCGAACGGAAGGCACCTTCGCGTTCAACACACTCCTTGAGGGAGTCCTTGACTAGGGGGTGTCTAGACAGCCAGACTATCATCGTCCGCCGGACTCTAAGACTATGAAGATACAAGATTGAAGACTCCGTCCCGTGTCCGGATGGGACTTTCCTTGGCGTGGAAGGCAAGCTTGGCGATACGGATATGTAGATCTCCTACCATTGTAACCGACTCTGTGTAACTCTAGCCCTCTCTGGTGTCTATATAAACCGGAGGGTTTTAGTCCGTAGGACAACAACCATTACAACAATCATACCATAGGCTAGCTTCTACGGTTTAGCCTCCTTGATCTCGTGGTAGATCCACTCTTGTACTACCCATATCATCAATATCAATGAAGCAGGAGTAGGGTTTTACCTCCATCGAGACGGCCCGAACCTGGGTAAAAACATCATGTCCCTTGTCTCCTGTTACCATCCGCCTAGACGCACAGTTCGGGACCCCCTACCCGAGATCCACCGGTTTTGACACCGACACTCCTCCTTCTTGATCCAACAAGGGGAGAGGAGAAGTTGAGGGAGAGCTCCGGCAGCACGACGACATGGTGGTGGAGCTTGTGGATTTTCTGCAGGGCTTTGCCAAGCTCTACGGAGGAGAAGGAGGTGTAAGAGGAGGGAGGGGCTGCGCCAGGGGAAGGGTATGGCTGTCCTCCCACCCCCTCACTATATATAGGGGAAGGGGAGAGGGCTCCGACCCCTCTAGATGGATCTAGAGGAGGGGGCAGCGGCCAGGGGAAACCCTAGATGGGTTTGGCGCCCCCACCCCCTAGGAAACTTGCCCCCAAACTGGGAGGGGCGGCTGCCCTAGGGGTGGAACCCCGATCTCTCCATGTTACGTGAGATGGAGTGGAAGGATCGCACAACCCCTTAGTGGGCTGCTGTGCCCCCTCCCCTTGGCCCATAAGCCCCCTAACACTTGTCGGGGCCTCCGAAACTCCTTTCGGTCACACTGGTAATCACCCGGTACCTCCGGAACAATTCCGGATTCCAATACCCTTTGTCCAATATATCAATCTTCACCTCCGGACCATTCTAGAGTTCCTCGTCACGTCCGGGATCTCATTCGGGAATCCGAACAACCTTCGGTAACCACATATTATTCCCATTACAACTCTAGCGTCACCGAACCTTAAGTGTGTAGACCCTGCGTGTTCGGGAACAATGCAGACGTGGCCGAGACACCTCTCCGATCTATAACCAATAGCGGGATCTGGATACCCATATTGGCTCCCACATGTTCCACGATGATCTCATCGGATGAACCACTATGCCGGGGATTCAATCAATCCCGTACACAATTCCCTTTGTCCATCGGTATGTTACTTGCCCGAGATTCGATCGTCGGTATCCCCATACCTCATTCAATCTCGTTACCGGTAAGTCTCTTTACTCGT
Source organism: Aegilops speltoides (assembly GCA_021437245.1). NCBI lineage: Eukaryota > Viridiplantae > Streptophyta > Magnoliopsida > Poales > Poaceae > Aegilops > Aegilops speltoides. The sequence goes on from CM038143.1 coordinate 254,376,166, forward strand.
TCCGTAATGCATGATCCTGTGACTAACTCCTTAGTCACATTGAGCTCATTATGATGATGCATTACCAAGTGGGCCCTGTCGGTGTCAAAACCGGCGGATCTCGGGTAGGGGGTCCCGGACTGTGCGTCTAAGGCTAATGGTAACAGAAGGCGGGGGACACAATGTTTACCCAGGTTCGGGCCCTCTCTATAGAGGTAATACCCTACTTCCTGCTTGATTGATCTTGATGATATCAGTATTACAAGAGTTGATCTACCACGAGATCATAGAGGCTAAACCCTAGGAGCTAGCCTATGATTATGATTGTTCTTGTCCTATGGACGAAACCCTCCGGTTTATATCTACACCGGAGGGGGCTAGGGTTACATAGAGTCGGTTACAGAGAAGGAAATCTACATATCCGAATTTCCAAGCTTGCCTTCCACGCAAAGGAGAGTCCCACACTGGACGAAGTCTTCAATCTTGTATCTTCATAGTCCAATAGTACGGCACAAGTACATAGTCCGGCTGTCCGAGGACCCCCTAATCTAGGACTCCCTCAGTAGCCCCCGAACCAGGCTTCAATGACGACGAGTCCGGTGCGCTGATTGTCTTTGGCATTGCAAGGCGGGTTCTTCTCCAAATCCCTGACCTGTTGTAATGAGCGGTGTACGGCTTCCCATTAATGTTGCACTCCTCGGCTTCTGTACCTTAATTATGGTAGTCTCCACGTGTCGAGCGAATGCGAGAAGTCGGAGCATTTTTACATTTGCCACCCTGACCATGTAGGTAAATCATCTATTAAAGAGATGGGGATCCTCAGATCCAAATCACACCATCTTACCCAAGCGAGGATTCATCAGAGCGCGCCCGAAAAAACCATCCCATCATGGCCGGCCACATCAACTCCTCCTCTCGCTCTCATAGCGCTAAGCCAGGTGATTGGGCGAAGTGCACCGTATCCCATGGCTAGTTGGTGGAGTTGCAGACCTAGGGATTTCTCCCGCCTGCATACCTTCTCCCCGTCCGAGCCGGACTAGACACTTACGATGGCGGGGAGCAAGCAGAGAGTTTCCCCAACCCATCCAGGGGGGAGCGAGTATGCCTTTTCCCTTTCTTGCCAAAGGGCCTCGGATTTCCAATCAATCCGTTCCTCCGCAGGCTCCTGGAGTATTATGGCCTCCAGCTGCATAACTTCACTCCTGCCTCCATACTGCACATCGCAGGTTATGTCGCCCTTTGTGTGCTATTTCTGGGCTGCAAAGCTCATTTCGAGCTATGGAAGAGGCTATTCTGCCTCGTCCCTCGCAAATAGGAGGGATCAATATACCAAGTGGGCGGAGCAGAAATATGGCGCATCGCCGGGACCGAATACCTGTCCGGCACTCCAAAGAAGACATCCGAAGACTGGCCTTCGGAGTGGTTTTATATGGAGGACGTCCCCCTTCCGGACCCCATCCGGATGGGCCTTCCTGAGTTTACCAATGCCCCACTGAAGAAACGCCGCAGCTGGCGTCCCCAGAGCGCCCAGGAGGAAGATAACAGAGAGGTCCTTTATCTGATGGGCAGGATAAAAACGCTGGCCAGATCTGGATTGAGAATAATTGAGGTTATGTCAATATGCATAATGCGGGGGGTGCGGCCACTCCAGTATCGGGGGTGTCCCATGTGGCAATATAATGGAGAGGACAATGCCACCCGCTGCGGTCGGAAAGATCCGGACTCCGCCATCGCCCTGGCAAAAATATTGTCCGATTTGTATAAAGGAGAAGAAGAGGAGTTTATCCGCATTAAGCCATGGGATGGATTCTCCATGTACACCCCCCCCAGCTGGGTGATCCTCTATCTTTTACTCAACTCTATTCATTCCCGCATTCTTTCATCACAAATATATACCTCGCTAATTCATAGCAAGAACTGCGAAAAGCTGTGAGGGAGGTCCACAGCCCGTCTCCACAGCCAGAGGACCACGACCGGGCCCTCGACCCCAGACTTGAAGAAGATCCGGACGTATTTGTGGAGCTCGTCGACAGGATGTTTTACCAAGCAAGCCGTGAAGGTGCCTTGGTGGCCACCATAGCCGACTATCCTGGCCTACTCCCAGTATCACATGTAAGTAAAATCGGAGTCCTAACTTCCGAGAAGGATCCCTTCTTTACGCCTTACCCACCGCACACGTATTGCGCTTTATAGGGAAGGCCATCGGGGCACCGTGCCAAACCTGTGGTGACTCACCAACAAGGGGCACCCAAGCCGGGTACGCTTAAAAGGAAGGTGGTCAGGACCGAGACACCGTTGCAGAGGTATGATTTAAAACCTGCTCCGAGATTATCGTCTTTAAAATATGACAATATCCATTGTCCCCTGGCAGAAAGAATACTCGCCGGACTATGTCCGGAGAACCTGCCGGCCACGCCTCCACCAACCAGACTCCAGAACCGGACTCAAGGGCGGAGGCGAACGTGGGGATGACGCCGGATGGTCCTCCTACGGAGGATGTGGATAGAATATCCGCCACGAATTCCTAAGTGGAGAGCGCTATGAATCATCGGCGTCGACGGGCCATACTCCGCGACCCTAACTTCTCCGAGGAAGCATTCAATGCCTTCAACTCGGGAGACGCATACATCCGAGATGCTCAAGATGGGCTTGCTAGAGCCACAGACCAATATTTGAAGGATATACGGGTAAGAAAATCTGATAATTATGTATATCAGTAGCCCTTGAGACTTGAAACAGTTGGCACAACTGATTTAAGGATCATTGTATGAATAGGTTCTTACAGAGAAGAACACCCATTTCTCTCAAGAGCTGGAGGAGTGCAAGGCTCAGCTAAGGGCCGCAATTGCCGGAATGGAGGAATCCAAGAAGGTCTCCTCTGGTAATACTTGTCTCGATCAAAAGGGATGTAATTACGTATACCAGTTAGTATTCGGCATGCTTGCAAATCTAACAATAGATTCTGCAGACAACCCCGAAGTGGATCCGGAGATCATATAAGAGGATGAGCAACAAGCTCAAGGATAGCTAGAGGCCGGCGAGCGCGTGCTTACACGAGTTAGGCGAGAGAAAAAACGATCTCCAGGATGCCAATACCCGGCTTGGCGTTGAATTGGAAGATGTTCGAGCCCAGCTTGCTGAATCCGTGAAGGAGAATAGGAGGCTTCAACGTGGCATTTTTAGTATGTGCTCAAACAAACCTTTATATAGTTCGGCGGAGAAATGGGCTAACAGAGTTATGTCTGTAGGTATGCTGACAGGTCATCACTAAGAGGAGATTCCCGGTTTCGTAGGCGATCTTCTATAAGAGCTTTCACAACTGCACAAACAAGTTCGGCAGGTGATGCAGGGTATTGCCTAGGCCTTGTGGCCGTCCGCCTCCCTGCCAGGAACCATGGGTGAGCTTGTAGAGATGCTCAAGGGAGCGCGGCGGCACTTCCGATTATGGAAGATATTGGCCTGCCGACAAGGTGCGAGGGAAGCCTAGGCCATGGTAAAAACTCGGTACACCAAGGTTGATCCGAATCACATGGCCATGGTCGGACCTGTAGGGTCAGATGGGAAAGAGATTCCCGTTAGTCTAGTATATGACCAGGTAGGATTAGCTGCAAAGTATTCCCAACAGGATTGTAGGCTAGACAGCCTATTGGATGGTATAGAAGAAGAATTTAGCCAGTCTAAGTGACTGTGTACTTCAATGGACATATTTTCTCCCTAGCCGGATTGTAACTCATTTGTCATGGCGGACCTTTTCGCTTCAACCTCCAGACCCGACAATCCGGAGTGTTTCCGAATACCCGCTCAGTTATGAAAACCGGGGTATGCGTGGAAACCAGGCGTAGGGGTCATAAGTGCTTGAACAGACAAGTACCCAACTAGCTATGTTATATTACATGGATAGTCAGAAACATCTTCCAGGGACAATAGTTTTGTTAAGGGTTCCTTTCCCTGGGTACGCATGCATTTATGTGCATGTCCGAACTACGAACAGAGACGCGGGATACAAAACATCTATTTTTTTATTGTAATAGGTAAGAAACATCTTTTGTTCACCGACTGAATATTTCCTTAAGAACGCTAGCTTTCGGCTTCACCCAGTCTGAGGTACACATCCGGCGGACCCGACAGTAACAATCGCAGAGGTGCTCCCCTTATGCCCTAGCCGAACTAACGGGAATGTAGGGCATAAACACAGGAGCCAGGTAACCCAGCTTGGCCAAAACTTAAGTCATATCGATGCATATAATGGTTAAGAAAAGGTACATATGGAAGAGTCACACATATGTAGTGGGCATGAAGCCCGGAAGATAATTATATTAAGCTTCTATATAAGAAGCCCCTGGGTATAATGAGTGCGCATAGCACGTTAGGATTGTGTAGTTGAGTCACACTTGCAGCTTTTTGGGGCCATAAAAAAGGAAGAAAGAGGATATAATTTAAAAAGGGGTGGAGGTAAGGAGACGAACACAGAGTCCGGCGCTAGGCGTAGAATCTTTGGAGTCTGGCCGCGTTCCATGGGTTCGGCTCGAGTCGATTATTTGATGCATCACGCAAGCGGTACGCTCCTCCGGTGAGAACTTTATCGATGATGAAGGGACCCTCCTACTTGTGCTTGAGCTTGTCCTTTTTCTTCTCCAGTAGGCATAAAACGAGTTCACCAACGTTATATGTTTTGGCCTGTACTTGTCTGCTTTGATACCTTCGAGCCTGTTGCTGATAGAATGTGGAACGGGCTTTTGCGACGTCGCGCTCCTCCTCCAGGGCATCTAGACTGTCCTGCTGATCAAGATCAGCTTCTCTCTCTTCATACATGCGCACTCGTGGTGAGTCGTGAATGATATCGTGGGGAAATACCGCCTCTGCGCCATACACAATGAAGAATGGTGTGTATCCGGTTGTCGGTGTACTAAAGTAGGGGTACCTTAGTACCCCGAACATGTGCACGGGCGGTCGCAGCACCCCGCGGCAAGGCTTGCCGGGCACCCGCCAAGACCCTCCATCACACCTACTACTGCCATTCAAGAACAAAATGCTAACCAAGAAAACAAAGGCCCCGGCAAGAGGAGCTTGCCGGGGAGGACAACCAAGGCATCACCAGAAGACTTGCCGCGGCGCCCCGCGCGCCCCGGCAAGGCCCGACAGCCGGTAAGCTTGCCGGCACGACAAGAAAAGGGCCACGGCGAGGCACTTGCCGCGGCAAGGCTGCCACCCGAACCCCAGCGCATCCGGCGACGTGTCATCACAAGGCCATCCCAAGGGCACGTGGCGAGGCACTACGCAGCCATGCGGGGCGAGGTGGCAAACGGAGCTGACAGAGACGCCATCGTGGCAACCGGTGGCTCACTTAACGGTCACTCCTTCGCACTGTTAGGGCGACCGGACGGGCATTTAATGCCCTTGTCCCCTGCCGTCAGAGTTAGGTAGGGGCCACTGTTGGTCACTGTTGGTCACTGTTATACCAACCTGCGATTTTACCTTTCTACCCCTCTTCCCACGCTGCCACTGTGGATGCCCCTTGAGTATAAAGGGAGGCCCATGCGCACGTGAGGAGGTTCGGTCCATCGACACCCACAACACCACCATACGCTCGCATGCTCGAGCAAGATCAAATAACAAACACAAAGCAGCGAGAGGGGTTTTATCTCTCCGAGAGCCCGGCTGGGTAAATCGCCCGTCTCCCCCGCGCTCGACCTCGATCTGCTCTGCGCCGCCCTCCGCTCCTTGCCGGACTAGAAGGGCCCCGTGCCCCATAGGTGCTCGAGGCCACGAGAGAGACGCCCGACATCTTTGGCGCGCCCGGGTAGGGGCGTCGAGTAGTGAGCATCGATCCGGTCTCCGCAGCGCTACGTCAACGTCATCGTCAACATGCCACCGAAGAAGAAGCCTCGAGGTGGCGCTCCGTCTACATCAATTCCACCACCACCGCGAACAAGCAGGTGGTGGAGTGGACGCCACGGAGGAGCGAGCGCCGACGGTGTGGCGCCGCGTCGTCACCAGATCCAAGAACAAGACCCATAGCGTCGGCCGACGGTGCGACGCCGCACCCTTCCCGGAGGTGCAAGGTCAACAACGCCCGGTGCTCCTAGCACCGTGCTTGCGTGGAGCAAGGCCAAGCTGGTGGGTCGCTGGGCGTTCGAGCCCGGCATGCACGCCGACATGCCGTGCAAGTGAGTATGGTCGCCCGACGAGTGTTGCTCCTCCCAATCCAGTTGGGAGTCCGAGCACATCCGCTCCTCGCGCCGCTTCGTCGCCACCGCCACCCAAGATAGCGGAGAAGCGCTGGCCCGAGCCCAGCTGCTTCTAGATTACCCTCCGGCGCCGCACAAGATTGACGACTGGAGGATGACCATTTACAGCCTCATCGGCTTCGCTAACGGCGACAAGCCCCGGCGACCGAACGCGTCGAAGCCCCGGCAAGACGCCCAGCGCGCGGCGGCGCCGACAAGACCGCTGGGGGTGCCACCTCCGTGCACTCCCAACCCCGAAGGCCAAGATCGCCAGCTCGCCGGGCCAACCCCGACGCCGACTCCACTGCGTCGCCGGACCCGCGAACTCGCCGTGATCAGCGCCACGTTCTCCAAGAACGGCAACATGAAAACGCTTCGCACCGCGCCGAAGCGCGAAGGAAGCGCAACGCCAATCGACCAGCGCCGCTGGGCCCATGTCGACATGCATGCGCCCGAAGAACGAGCGACTTGCCGTCTGTGGCGGGTTGCCCTGCGTTCACCCGTGAGTTGCGGCAAGTCCAGTGGCCCAAGACCAAGAACTTCAAGCCTGATGTGCCCGAGAAGTATGATGGCAGGATACATCCTCGGAGTTCCTCAGCATCTACACCATCGCGGTGCAGGTTGCCGGAGGGCGCGACGAGAAGATCCTCGCCAACTACTTCCCGCTGGTACTCAAGCCCAACGTCAGATCTTGGCTCATGCACTTGCCGGACGGCTCCATCTCTTCATGGGCGGACTTGTGTCATCAGTTTGTCGGCGCATTCACAGGTGGCCACAAACCCCATGGCCAGGAAAGAAACCTGCATTTGCTCGTCCAGAAGGAGGGAGAGCCCCTGCGCAAGTACATACAGAGATTCAGCCAAGTGCAGCGCAATATCCTGAGCGTCCACCCTGCCGATTATCGAGGCGTTCCACGAGCGTCGCAAACCGCAGGATGAGGGAGGAGATGGCGATGTGCAAGATCAGAGATGTCAGCGAGCTCTATGCTTTGGCCGACAAATGTGCGCGGGCTGAGGAAGGGAGAAAGATTCCCGAAGAGATTGCAGGAGCAGAAGGGTCTGACAGTGAGGATGCCGCCCCGGCAAGGAAGAACCGGAGGCGGAACAACTGGAAGAGAAAAGCTAGGGATGTGCTAGCGGTCGAGCATTCCGGCAACGGAGGCAGCTCCGACAAGGCCAAAGCCGATGACTCCGGCGAGGCCGTGGTAGCCGCCGACAAGCAGGATGGCTCCGGCAAGCGATATTGCAAGATCCACCATACCAAGGGCCATGATCTCCAAACCTGCAAGAAAGTGGAGCAGATGGCGGAGCTGCAGAAAGCTGAGTACGAGCGCCGCAATAAGGAGAGAGCCCAGGGAGGTGGTGGAGGATCCGGCAAGAAGCTTCCCGCCCAGGGAGGGCACCGCGGCAAAGCCAAGCCGCGGCAAGGAGACAGGCCTCCCCGGGGACGCGACAAGGATGAAATGGAGGAAGATGAGACTGACGAACAAGAGTTTTAGAAGGCAACAGAGGTGCTGTGCATCGACGACGACGCCTCCCTACACGCCTCGCACCACCAACTCAAGCAGTGGGTGCGAGAAGTGAACGCGGCGGAGCCGTCCGTCGAGTCGCGCAAGCCCCTGAAGTGGTCCGGCACGCCCATCGTCTTTGACGTTGAGGATCATCCCGATCGCGTCACCGCGGTCGGGTGCTTGCCGATGTTGGTCTCACCAACAATCCGCAACCTCAAGGTCACGAAGATGTTGGTTGACGGCGGGGCCGGCCTGAACCTGATTTCCTCCGCAGTACTCAAGAAACTCCAAATCCCCGACAGTGAGCTCGAAGAAACTGGTACATTCCAAGGGATAAATCCGGGAAGGAGCAAGCCAAAGGGGAAGATCACGCTGCCAGTAACGTTCGGCAGCGAGTTGAACTTCAGGACAGAGAAAGTCACATTTGACGTTGCCGATATCCCGTTGCCCTACAATGGGATACTAGGCCGTCCTGCACTCGCCAAGTTCATGGCAGCCTCTCACTACGCCTACAACGTGCTTAAGATGCCTGGTCCAATAAGTGTCATTTCTGTCCAAGGTGACAAGAAGGATGCGCTTATCTGCACCGACAAGATCTACCGGGAAGCAGCAGCCGTGGCAGAACGCAAGCCACTTGCCGCCGAAGCTCCCCGGGGGAAGAAGAAGGCCAAGTCCGGCAAGGACAGCTCTGGTGCCCACTCCGGCAAGCGCACCTCCCCGGAGCGCTGCGCTGCCGTCGAGGACGCGCCATCGAGCTCTGCCGGCAAGTGCAAGAAAGCAAAGGCAGGTCTACCAAAATTTAAGCCCGGCAAGGACAGCTCTGGTGCCCACTCCGGCAGGCACGCCTCTCTGGAGTGCCGCGCCGCCGTCGAGGACGTGCCATCGAGCTCCGCCGGCCAGTAAGGCGAAGAAAAAAACCAGTTCTGAACTTTTGAGTTGCATTCCCTGAAAATCCGTACCTTGTATGAAGAACCTGTGCGCAAAGGGACCAAATCGAGGCTAAGTTGCGCCCTTGATCTGTTTCGAGTCCGCTCAACAATGAAAGCGCGCTGCAACTAGCCCGATGAGTTCCTCCTGCCAGGAGCAACACCGCCAGCGGGCTGCTGACGTCCCGCACCCGGCGAGTGTGTACGCACCGGCGGGTTCCCTGAAGGCGCGAGGGTGAAAACATACAAGGGAGGAAGACAAGGGAGGAGTACGGCCTCGCCGGGTCGTAGAAGACGGAAAAGCTAAGTCGCTCTTGAGTACAGAGCCTTTTTTAAACTTTTATGTTATATTCCTCGAACGTTCGTGCCTTGTACGTTAAACCTGTCCGCAGAGGAACCAACTCGTGGTTAAGTTGCGTCCTTGCTTTGTTTCCGAGTCCGCTCAACAATACAAGTGCACTGCAACTGGCCCGAGAAGGTTTCTTGCTTCCGCACTCAGCCAGTGTGTTAGCGCCGGCAAGTTCCCTAGAAGCGCAGGGTAGAAACGTACAAGGGACGTAACGGGATAGAGGAAGTAACGTGGCAATCCTTGCCGTGGGACGTCCTTTGTATGGGAAACTTGTGCGCGGAGGAGCCGACTCATGGCTAAGCTGCGCCCTTGATTTGTTTTCGAGTCCGCTCAAACAATGAAAGTGCGCTGGAGCTAAGCCCGACGAGGTTTCTTGCCGGAGACTACACCGCCAGCAGGCTGCTGATGTTCCGCACTCAGCAAGCGTGTATGCCCCGGCAAGTTCCCTAAAAAGCGTAGAGTATGAACATACCAAGGACGAAACATAGCATTACGTTGCCCAACACGAAGATACGTTACGAAAAGTAACTTATTGTAGCACTGTCTAAGTTGTTCTCATGACTGGAATAACAGCGGCAAGGAAGCAGAAGGACGCACCGGCGCCTGGACCCCGGCAAACCGACGCTGCTGGGGACTGCGAGTACCAAGGCTCCCTCGCAGCTAGCCAGGGTTGCCGGGAGCTGCAATACCAGCGGCAAGAGCAAAGGAAAAAGGGCGCAGGCCGGTGTCCCGACAAGCCAGAGTCGCCGGGGGCTGTGATATCAGATAAGCTTTTCATCCCTCTTCATGCACCCATCTATGGACCGGGGGATGCGAGGCCGTGCCCTTGAACGAACCCGCCTTGTATGGAAAAACCCGTGCATGGAGGGGCCGAATCGTGGCTAAGTTGCGCCTTTGTTTTGTTTCCGAGTCCGCTCAACAATACAAGTGCGCTGCAACTGGCCCGAGAAGGTTTCTTGCCGGAAGCAACACCGCCCGGTAGTGCTGATGTTCCGCACTCAGCCAGTGTGTTAGCGCCGGCAAGATCCCTCGAAGCGTAGGGTGGAAACATACAAGGCACAGGATCAAGTAAAGGGCGTAACCCGGCAAGCATTCCCCTCTTTTCACTAAAAAACATCCCAGTTTAGTACAAGTCCATAGAGGATGAAAAACATGATAGAGAGGATTACAGATTTCAAATACAGCTAAGGCCCGAAGGCTTACAAATTAAAAGATAAGATGCCCGTAATCCCTCTCCTGTTTCTCTCTTCAGGAGGTAGGTCAAGGAGGCCCCGGCAAGAGAAGCTTGCCGGGAAGGGCAAAAGGGGCTCCTAGGTGAGCTACGGTGCGAAGACACCAAGAGAACACCCGGGGCCGCCAGAGCTTGGCGGAGATGGGGCGCCGAGGCGAGCTTGAAGACGGGCGGCGGGGCGTCGGCCTGTCCGAGGGCACCTCGCCCTCGTACTCGACTTGACGGCCTTGCCGCCACCCTCTTCCTCTTCCGCAGCCTCCCTCGCCCGCCGCCCAAGGAGACGGCCCCGGGGAGTTCAGAAGGCCGGCGACCCGGATGATGGGGTCGCCGGTGGCGCGCGAGGCAGCGTCCGACGCCTAGTCGGACCCGCCATCCTCGTCATCGCTGTCGCTCCCCTCCTCATCACTCTCGCTCGAGGAGGGGCCTTCGCTATCGGAGGAGCTGTCCACGCAACATCTCGCCTGGGTGCCGGAGTCCTCGAAGACCTTGACGGCGAGAAGGTCGCCCTCCATTAACTTAAAATGGAGGGTAAACCCCGCCGTCAAGCTGTGGATGCGGGCGAACGTCTTCCACCCTCGATCGAAGTACATCACGCCGGGGGATGGGGATACGACACTAACTCGAGTGCCGCTGATCCCCAGCCCCTCATGCGCAACTCCAACATCTCGGGCGGATCAGGTTCCATCGCGCTCGCGAACGGGGCCGGAAGCCGGAGGCGGCGACGAGGTGCTCGGCGCAGTTTGATGAAGAACTCCCACGGGTCGTCTCCGGTATGGACCGCCTCGAGGAGAGGAGCTACCGGCGGAGGCGAGGGTGGCGCACCGCCCTAGCCGCCTCTTCCCCGAACGCCCCAACCACGTCCTCGACCTCGTCCGCGGCCTCGCCCCTCCCTCTCCCGCTCGTGGCCGGCTCCGCCACCACAGGTGCGGGATAGGGGGAGGCGCGCTGCCGGGAGGCAACCCTCGCTGCCACCGTTGAAGGACCAGGATTCCCTCCCTCCATGACAGATGGGAGGAAGAGTAACGGAAGTTGAAAACGAAGGAAGAAGAGGAGGTGCGGGACTATTGTGCTCTCCTTCCGCCCTTTTTAAAGGGCGAGGTGGGGGCTCGGCCGCCCCGCTCAGCCAATCAGGGCACGAGGAGGGCAGAGGAGCGGGGCCGACTCGCCATCTTCGCCCGTGATGGCTCGGTCTCCCACCTTCGCCGCCCAGGCCCCCACGCATGGGAGCCGCGTGGCGCGGGCCGAGCGACGGATGAAATGACCTCGCCCTGCACCGTGATCACGGGGGTGGATGCCTTAAAGATCGCACGCACCACCCACGTCTCCCACGACGCTGCAATCGACGCGTGCCATTGCGGGAGAGCGCGGTGGGCACGGAGCCCGATTCTGTCGCGGACCCAGCCGCGCGTGCCGTCAGACGCTTTGGGCCTGGCCCAACAACGCTCGGCACCGTGTACGGCCCAGGCCCGGGGGCTCCTGTCGGTGTACTAAAGTAGGGGTACCTTAGTACCCCGAACTTGTGCACGGGCGGTCGCAGCACCCCACAAGACCCTCCATCACACCTACTACTGCCATTCAAGAACAAAATGCTAACCAAGAAAACAAAGGCCCCGGCAAGAGGAGCTTGCCGGGGAGGACAACCAAGGCATCACCAGAAGACTTGCCGCGGTTCCCCGCGCGCCCCGGCAAGGCCCGACGGCCGGCAAGCTTGCCGGCACGACAAGAAAAGGGCCACGGCGAGGCACTTGCCGCGGCAAGGCTGCCACCCGAACCCCAGCGCATCCGGCGACGTGTCATCACAAGGCCATCCCAAGGGCACGTGGCGAGGCACTACGCAGCCATGCGGGGTGAGGTGGCAAACGGAGCTGACAGAGACGCCATCGTGGCAACCGGTGGCTCACTTAACGGTCACTCCTTCGCACTGTTGGGGCGACTGGACGGGCATTTAATGCCCTTGTCCCCTGCCGTCAGAGTTAGGTAGTGGTCACTGTTGGTCACTGTTGGTCACTATTGTACCAACCTGCGATTTTACCTTTCTACCCCCTCTTCCTACGCTGCCACCTGTGGATGCCCCCTTCAGAGTATAAAAGGGAGGCCCATGCGCACGTAGAGGAGGTTCGGTCCATTCAACACCCACAACACCACCATACGCTCGCATGCTCGAGCAAGATCAAATAACAAACACAAAGCAGCAGTAGGGGTTTTATCTCTCCGGAGAGCCCCGAAGCTGGGTAAAAAATCGCCCGTCTCCCCCGCGCGCTCGACCTCGATCTGCTCTGTGCACGCCCTCCGCTCCCTTGCTGGACTAGAAGGGGCCCCCGTGCCCCATAGGTGCTCGAGGCCACAGAGAGAGACGCCCCGACACCGGTAGTGCGATTCGGCGTGGTCCGCAGTCCCCATAGTACGAAGTCGAGCTCCTCGACCTAGTGCGCATCTGATTCCTTCAAGGATCGCACTAGTCTGGGTTTGATGCCGCTCATAATAAGACCATTTTCTCATTCGACTTGACCGTTTGTTTGGGGGTGATAGACGGAGGCGTAATCCAGCTTAATGCCCATGTTGCCGCACCAAGTTTTCACCTCGTCGGTGTGAAGTTGGAGCCATTATCGGTGATGATGCTGTGGGGGACACCGTAACAGTGTACGACCCCTGATATGAAGTCTATCACTGGTCCAGATTCGGCCGTTTTAACTGGTTTGGCTTCTATCCATTTGGTGAGTTTATCTACGATGACCAATAGGTATTTTTTTTCTTATGGCTTCCTCCTTTAAGGGGTCCGGCCATATCGAGCCCCCAGACCGCAAAGGGCCAAGTTATGGGGATTGTCTGGAGAGCGGTAGGTGGCATATCGCTTTGGTTTGCGAAAAGCTGGCAACCGATGCAATGTTGGACAAGGTCCTGTGCGTCTGCTTGGGCTGTCGGCCAGTAGAAACCTGTGCGGAAGGCCTTGCTTACAAGGGACCGAGCTGCGGCATGGTGGCCGCCGAGTCCAGCATGAATTTCGGCCAAAATCTGCCGCCCTTCCTCTTCGAAGATACACCTTTGGAGTACTCCGGTAGCGTTTTTCTTATAAAGCTCTCCCTCGTGGACCCTGTAGGCTTTAGAGCGCCGCACAATACAACATGCCTCATTTTGGTCCTCGGGGAGTTCTTGCCTATTTAGGTAGGCTAAGAAGGGCTCTGTCCACGGGGCGATGACAGCCATGATCACATGGGGTGAAGGTGTTATTTCGGTGGCGGAGCCTCCGATTATGTCAGTGCGTTCGGGATCTGGGGTTGTGGTCAGATCCGGACTAGTATTGCCGGTCTCCCCTTGCCACACCACGGATGGCTTGAACAGCCTTTCCAAGAAGATATTAGGTGGGACGGGGTCGCGCTTAGCGCCGATGCGGGCACGGATATCCGCCGCTTGGTTGTTTTCTCAGACCACATGATGGAATTCGAGCCCCTCGAACCGAGCTGACATCTTGAGGACGGCATTGCGGTAAGCCGCCATTTTCGGTCCTTGGCGTCAAAGTCTCCATTTATTTGAGATATTGTGAGGTTCGAATCCCCACGCACTTCTAGGCGTTTAATGCCCATGGAGACTGCCATCCGAAAACCATGCAACAAAGCCTCATATTCAGCTGTATTGTCGGAGTCTGTGTATAATATTTGGAGTACGTATTGGACTGTATCTCCGGTGGGGGATGTCAGGACAATGCCCACTCCCAGACCAGCTAGCATTTTAGAGCCGTCAAAGTGCATGATCCAATTGGAGTATGCGCCGTAGTCTTTAGGGAGTTAAACTTCATCCATTCGCCACGAAGTCAGCCAATACTTATGCACTTCATCGCTCGCCGTGGTTTATATATGATGTCAAATAGGAGGAGCTCGATGGCCCACTTAGCAATCCGGCCTGTGGCATCGTGGTTGTTTATTATATCATTGAGTGGTACTTCGGAGGCCACCGTGATTCAACACCTTTGAAAGTAGTGTCATAGTTTTCGGGATGCCATGAAGACCGCGTATGCTATCTTTTGATAATGTGGGTACCGTGACTTGCATGGTGTGAGGACGGTGGATACATAGTATACCGTTTTTTTAAGCGGGAACTTATGTCCATCCTCTTCTCGTTTGATGATGGGCACTGCACTCACAAATTGGTGCGTTGCCGCTATATATAACAACATGGGTTCGCCAATGTTCAGCGCGGCCAGGATTGGGTTGCTGGCCAAGAGGGCCTTTATTTCTTCTAGTCCGGTCGTTGCCGCATCCGTCCACTCGAAGTGGTCGGTGCGTCGAAGAAGGCGATAAAGAGGTAGTGCCTTTTCTCCCAATCGGGAGATAAAAGCGGCTTAAGGCAGCCACGCATCCATTTAATTTCTGGATTTGCTTGAGGTCCGTTGGGGTAGCTAACTATGACAGAGCTCGGATTTTACCCGTATTTGCTTCAATTCCTCTATTGGAAACGATGAAGCCTAGGAGCTTTCTGGCAGGAACACCGAAAACGCATTTTTCCGGATTGAGCTTGATGTCATATGTTCGGAGATTGTCGAACGTGAGCCTCAGGTCGTCTATTAAAGATTCGACGTGTTTGGTCTTGATGACCAGGTTGTCTACGTATGCCTCTATTGTTTTGCCGATTTGTTTTTCAGGCACGTCCGAATCATGTGTTGGTAGGTTGCACCGGCGTTTTTGAGCCCGAAAGGCATGGTGTTGAAACAGAAGGGGCCGTATGGAGAGATGAATGCCGTTGCGGCTTGATCGGACTCCGCCATCTTGATTTGATGGTATCCGGAGTATGCGTCGAGGAAGCATAAGGAGTCGTGTCCTGCGGTAGCGTCGATGATTTGATCGATGCGGGGGAGAGGGAAGGGACCCTTCGGGCAAGCCTTATTGAGGTCCTTGAAATCGACACATAGGCGTAGGATTTGTCCTTTTTTGGTACCATCACCAGGTTTGCTAGCCAGTCCGGGTGTTTTATTTCTCTGATGAATCCGGCTTCGAGTAACTTGGCTAGCACCTCTCCCATGGCTTGTCGCTTAGGTTCTGAAATGCGCCGAAGAGTCTGCTTGACCAGCTTGTATCCCTTCAGTATGTTTAGGCTATGCTCGGCCAGCCTACATGGGATACCTGGCATGTCTAAAGGGTGCCAGGCGAAGATGTCCCAATTCTCGCGCAAGAACGCCCGCAATGCAGCGTCTACTGTGGGGCTTAGTTGTGCCCCGATGGATGCTATTTTTGTTGAGTCCGTTGGGTGGACATGGAATTTGACTATTTCGTCCACTGGTTTGAAAGAGGTGGACTTGGATCGTTTATCGAGTATCACGTCGTCTCTGTCCACTGTTGAGCGCAGCGCAGTTAGTTCTTCAGCCGCGAGGGCTTCGGATAATGCCTCAAGGGCCAGGGCGGCAGTTTTATTTTTGGCGCGGAGCGCTACATCTGGATCACGGCTAAAGTGATGATTCCATTGGGCCCGGGCATCTTGAGCTTCATGTACCCGTAATGGGGTATAGCTTGGAAGCTCGCGAATGCATCCCGCCCTAAAAGGGTGTGGTATCCGCTACTGAACGGGGCCACTTGGAATGTTATTTCTTCGGACCTGTAATTCTCCGGCGTGCCGAATAACACATCGAGTGTGATTTTTCCTGCACATCGTGCCTCCCGAATAGGGATAATTCCTCTGAAGGTCGTGCTGCTTTGCTCAATGCGGCTCTTGTCTATTTCCATTTTGTTGAGAGTTTCCTCATAGATGAGGTTTAATCCGCCGCCGCCGTCAATTGGACTAAGGACCAAAGCGGCTGGTGCTATAACTGTTCGGAATTGAGGTTCATCACTGGCGTTGAAGGTTATGGCCGTGTCGTTCCATGGATTTATTGCTACAACGTGGCAGACTTCGGCGAGGCTACGGAGTGCTCTCTTGCGCCTGTTGTTTTAGGCGAAAGTCTCGAAGACTGTCAATATTGTATTGTTGATTTCTGCGGGATGATGCTCTGCGGTATCGTTGAGGAGGGGATCCTCGCTGCTCTTGGCCACCTGCCAAAGTATCCAACATGCTCTAAGGCTATCTGTTGGTATCGTATCCGGTGTGGTGTGAATTTTGCATGGCCCATTGAGCCATCCCTCCAATACAGTTCCATGCCCTGTAGTGGGCTTTGGTTTCTTTGTAATTGGATCGGGTGACTTACCAGAGTGCACCCTTTTAGTTCGGACGAGGGGTTTAGTGCGAGCCGGAGGATCCCATAATTTTGCTTGGGATTTCCAGGCGCTTTCCATCGCACAATACTTCTGTACTATGCCCGCCAAGTCAGCGAAGTGTGATATGTCACGGTGACTTATGGCGTTGAGGATTCCCTTGTCCGTGCAGTTTTTGCAAAAGAATGAGATTGTGTCTTCCTCGCGACAATCCTTGACCTTGCTCATTACAAGGAGGAATCTAGCCCAAAAGTGATGTACTGTCTCTTGGGATTGTTGTCTAATGTGGGAAAGATCACTTGTATTTGGGTGGGTGAGTGGATTTAAGTCCGAACCCTGACCCGATCTGAGACCCAGGGGCAGCGGAGCTTCCGAATTTGGCAGTTCGGGTTCCGGGATGTTGCCCAATTTTTCTGGCCCGCTGTCCGATTCTAAGTTCGGAACTTGGGTCATGTCCTCCCACAGACGGGTATCAGGATCGGAGAGCTCGGGAATCCGGACATAGTTCGTCCTCAAAATAGAGGAAGAATCGCTACATTGCTCCTCCACCACCGCTATCTGATGGGTGACCGGTGGAGAATTAATCTCTCTTCGATCGGGTTTAAGCCCAATCTGATCATAGTCCGTAGCGACTCGCAAGGCAGTGATGCGATCCAAGAGCTTGTTCAAGGATAAGAGCTCCATTGGATCCATCTGCTCGGTGTCTTCTGAGCTGACGTGGAGGCTGTTTTTGTTGACCTGAGAAGTCATCATTGGCACGGCGGCCGAACGGGCGACCATGACGAAGCCGCCCAGTCGGAGGGTTTGGCCTAAATACAGGGCTCCCCAGAGGTGATGTTGTCCTTGATAACAAGGCGAGCCATCAAACTTTTCTCGACGTCACACTGGAACTCTTAATGAAAGCACTAATGTCAGTGTCAAAACCGGCGTATCTCGGGTAAGGGGTCCCGGACTGTGCGACTAAGGCTAATGGTAACAGGAGGTGGGGGACACAATGTTTACCCAGGTTAGGGCCCTCTTATGGAGGTAATACCCTACTTCCTGCTTGATTGATCTTGATGATATGAGTATTACAAGAGTTGATCTACCACGAGATCGTAGAGGCTAAACCCTAGGAGCTAGCCTATGATTATGATTGTTCTTGTCCTACGGACTAAACCCTCCGGTTTATATAGACACCGGAGGGGGCTAGGGTTACACAGAGTCGGTTACAGAGAAGGAAATCTACATATCCGAATTGCCAAGCTTGCCTTCCACGCAAAGGAGAGTCCCACCCGGACACGGGACGAAGTCTTCAATCTTGTATCTTCATAGTCCAATAGTCCGGCACAAGTTCATAGTCCGGTTGTCCGAGGACCCCCTAATCCAGGACTCCCTCAGGCCCAGAGATACCTCTCCGTCATACGGAGTGACAAATGCCAGTCTCGATTCATGCCAACCTAACAGACACTTTCAAAGATACCTGTAGTGCACCTTTATAGCCACCCAGTTACGTTGTGACGTTTGGTACACCCAACGCGTTCCTACGGTATCCGGGAGTTGCACAATCTCATGGTCTAAGGAAATGATACTTGACATTAAAAAAGCTCTTAGCAAACGAACTACATGATCTTGTGCTAGCTTAGGATTGGGTCTTGTCCATCACATCATTCTCCTAATGATGTGATCCTGTTATCAATGACATCCAATGTCCATCGTCAGAAAACCATAACCATCTATTGATCAACGAGCTAGTCAACTAGAGGCTCACTTGGGACATGTTGTGGTCTATGTATTCACACATGTATTACGGTTTCCAGTTAATACAATTATAGCATGAACAATAGACAATTATCATGAACAAGGAAATATAATAATAACCATTCTATTATTGCCTCTAGGGCATATTTCCAACAGTCTCCCACTTGCACTAGAGTCAATAATCTAGTTCACATCACTATGTGATTGTAATGAATCCAACACCCATGGGGTTTGATCATATCTTGCTTGTGAGAGTGGTTTTTAGTCATCAGGTCTGAACCTTTCTGATCCGCGTGTGCTTTACAAATCTCTACGTCATCTTGTAGATGCAGCTACCACGCGCTACTTGGAACTATTCCAAATAACTGCTATACTATACGACTCCGGTTTACTACTCAGATTCATTCGGAGTAGTGTCAAAGTTTGCATCGACGTCACCCTTTACGACGAACCCTTTTACCACCTCCATAATCGAGAAAAATTCCTTAGTCCTCTCTCTTTTGTGTGCCCAAATTAGCAAGCAATGTTAAATTATGCAATGACGTACCCAAGGAAATTTCCACCAAATTTTTAATTATCAAACTCATCCAATGCGCGTTAAGCAGAGGAATCGTTTGCGATGCACACTATAGTTCAAAGTGAATGGTGTCCGGTGGCACCGCGTGCAAAGTTTCCCTCCACATTTCGAATTTTTTTGGCCTACCGCCGAAATATATACCCTCCCCCTCCCCCTCCGCTTTTCTCCCCGACCATAAGCCACATTTCCCCTGTTTTCCCTTCCTTCCTTCCTTCCTAAGCTATAGCCACTTCCTCTCTTGCTTCCTCGCTCTCGCCGTCTCGCATCCTACCGCCGGGGTCGCCATGGTCTTCTTCAAAGACCTCTCTAGCGGTTCCTCCTTTTCCACCAGGGTATGCCTCTCTTCTCTGTCTTGGACTATGACTTGGAATGAAGGAGTTTTACCCGGCGGTCGATTTGAGTCATTTCTTCCTCTTGTAGTTCCCTAGGACCATCAATTGCAACGAATGGAGCGGGGTGGCTGAAGATCTGTCTGCTTGTTGTCACCATCAATCTCCATGCGTGAAGCTATTTGTGTTTGAACCTGTGGATAGCGGGAGGAAGTTTCTGGCATGGGCAAAGAAGGTTAGACCCTCTTTCATTGTTGCAAATCATTTGTTAGATGTGATTCAGACACTATCACGGTCCCAACCCATTCATACCACACCTTCAACCAAACACATCCTAAGACAGTGTCACTGTTTGTACCTAGTATCTAAAAATGTTGCCATCTCATCAGCGGTGCCATTAGAAAATTAATTGGCACTGCTTCAGCAGTTTGTGGAGCCAACTTGTCCACACATCCGAGCAGCCAAGCAGTAAAATACTAAATCTTTATGGCACGAAGGAACTGGGCGTCGGAGCAACTAGGTGCTCCAGAGTTTCGGTCCCTGATTTTTTCCACTACATCAGCTCACCAGTGCAGGGCACCGGTGCGAGATGTAGCAACAGTTGTCTTTACACTTGTTTTGGCATACATAGTGGATGGACTTAGTGCTATTAGTTCTATGTTACTAAATTTGTGCATGTACACACCTGTTAGTATCAATTTGCTGCCATCCAAACACTGTCGCTATGCTGTTGCAGTTATATTTACCTTCCTCTTAAAATGTTCAATTTGTCATTTATAGTACATGAGTAAGAACTTGTAGCATTGTTGTAGTTAATTATAGCTTCCGATGTTTCGGAAAATGGTTATTGTCTTAGTAGCAATGAATTCATTTGCACATTGATCTTGTTGAGAAGATATGTCATAATTAACCTGTTTCTTCAGTTTTTCAAAATAAGTATTGGTGATCTATGTTGCTATAAACCCATTTTCCCTACAATTGTTACTGATCTAGTTTTAAATATTATAGGATGAACATAAGTGTTCTTACTTGGAGTGGGTTGATCAAGAGTGGCCACAGACTTTGAAGATGTGCCTAACAAAGCTCTGGAGCATGTATTAGGAAGAGAACAGAGGTAGGCTTAGAGAAAGTGTTGTCAACGCTGAAGAACATTTGACGATGCGGGATAAAAAGAGGAAGGTGGAGAATGAGCTCAGATTTTTTAAATCAGACTTTGCTAAGATGGTGTTGGCGAAGGAGGAAGCACTTTCCCAGCTGGCCAGTGCAAAACAGGTTCTTACTGAACTGAAAGCAGAGGTGGATAAGGCGAGCCTGGATGATATTAATTAGGGAAATGAATATATTGTTCTAATATTGTTCTTATGTAGTTGAACTATCTATATGTTGTACTCTGCTATTTTCTGGTAGCTATCGTACTGTGATGTTAAAATATATCTATGTGCCTGATATGAAATTGGCAAATAGCTATTCGGCATGAAATGTGAATTTGCGTAATACTCGAATTATTAATTGTAAAGTAATAAACCTGCTAAACGGGTCATGGAACTTTTGAAATGGTTCTAGAAGTAAAAGCGCTTGTGATGGATAGCCCAATGCCACACAGTTTTCTTCATCAAATTGTAACGCCCTCGATGCGGCTATATCTCCCACGTGTCGAAGCATGACTTAGAGGCATAACCGCATTGAAAGCAATGTCGCAAGTGAGGTAATCTTCACACAACCCAAGTAATACATAAGGGAAAGAGATACATAGTTGGCTTACAATCGCCACTTCACACAATTACATGAATAAAAGCATTACATCATCCTGATACAATCAAGGTCCGACTACGGAACCAAAATAAAAGAAGAACCCCAAATGACAAAAGGTCCCCGATCGACCCCAACCGGGCTCCACTCTCGATCAACTAGAACGAAACAACACAAAGGGCAAGATCTTCATTGAGCTCCTCCTTGAGCTTGGTTGCGCATCTGCCGTAACATAGGCACCTGCAAACTGGTTTTGGAAGTATCTGGTGAGCCACGAGGACTCAGCAATCCCATTCCCATGGGTATCAAGACTAGCAAAGCTTAATGGGAAGGAAGGGGTAAAGTGGTGAGGTTGCAGCAGCGACTAAGCAAGTAAGGTGGCTAACCAACGCAAATGAGAGCGGAAAGAGAAACAAGCGGAACGGTCGTGAAGCTAGCAATGATCAAGAGGTGATCCTGAACACCTACTTACGTCAATCATAACACAGAAACCGTGTTCACTTCCCGGACTCCGCCGAGAAGAGACCATCACGGCTACACACGCGGTTGATGCGTTTTAATTCGGATCAAGTGTCAAGTTGTCTACAACCGGACATTAACAAATTCCCATCTGCCACATAACCGCGGGCACGTCTCTCGAAAGTTTATACCCTGCAGGGGTGTCCCAACTTAGCCCATGAAAAGCTCTCGCGATCATCGAAGGAATAGACCTTCACCCGAGACACTCCGATCAGACTCGGTATCCCGGTACATCAAGACATTTCGACAATGGTAAAACAAGACCAGCAAAGCCGCCCGATGCGCCGACAATCCCGATAGGAGCTGCACATATCTCGTTCTCAGGGCAACACCGGATAAGCGAAGCGTACAGGAACCGACGTAACCCAAGTTGCCAAGGGATGGTCCCGCACGGTGCTCTAGTTTGGACCAACGCTTAGACAAGCACTGGCCCGGGGGGGCTATAAAAAGATGACCCTCGAGAGAGCGACTCCCAAGGGAAAAGTAGGTGGTGGTGAGGCAAATGGTAAAAGGCAATGTTGGGCCTTGCTGGACAAGTTTTATTCAAAGCGAACTGTCAGGGGGGTCCCATAAATCACCCGATCGCGTAAGGAACGCAAAATCCGGGAACATAACACCGGTATGACGGAAACTAGGGCGGCAAGAGTGGAACAAAACACCAGGCATAAGGCCGAGCCTTCCACCCTTTACCAAGTATATAGATGCATTAATAATATAAGAGATATTGTGATATCCCAACATAAACCCTGTCCACCATGGAGAAATCTTCAACTTCACCTGCAACTAGCAACGCTATAAGAGGGGCTGAGCAAAAGCGGTAACATAGCCAAACAACGGTTTGCATAGGAATGGTGTCAAAGGTTAGGGGTTCATGGCAATATGGGATGGCTGGACAAACAGGTAATAGGTAGCGCAGCATAGCGAAAGAACGAGGCAACTAGCATAGCAATGATAGTAGTGAGATCCAGGGTAGCGGTCATCTTGCCTGAGATCCCGCAAGGAAGAAGAACGAGTCCATGAAGAAGACGAACGGAAGAAGCCGAACCAACCGTAGACGAACGAATCCTCACGATCGCAACGAAAAGGGAACTATCGAGAAGAAGCACACAACATGGTAAACACACCACACATGAACAAGACATGATGCACAACAAGCATGATGCATGACAAAACTAGATGAAGCTACTCATGGCCAAAAGATGATGCAAACAAGAGCATACATCAAGTCAAGTTTAAATGAGGCCGGAAACAACATATAACAATTCCGGTAAGTCCTCATATGCAAATTTCGAAATTGGTCCAGAACTGATTAAACCTTATGTTGAAGTTGTTAAACAGCAAGTTAAGATGCACCATGATGATCTACACAAAATTCTAGTCAAGTTACATATAAAGTTCATTAGATTCGGAGCTACGGCCTAGAAGATATGAGCAAAACAAGTTAAACATGGCATTGATGCAAAATGCACCCAAACATCAAGCAAACATATCAAAACAAGGATGCAACATGATAATATGACGCTACATGCAAAAACAAGCAAGTTTCATATAGAGCACACTCAAAACGGAGCAACGGGGCAACACATGCACACTATACAAATCATAGCAACAATCTGTCCAAAACAGCAACTAGGCATATTGCAAGCATCAAAACAATATGCTATAGCACCCCAACATAATAACAAAAGGCATGGGCATGAATTACACGTAAAGCATAACAAAACATGAACACTGAGCTATCTCCAGAAACAACTAGAACATGCTCAAAATGACATGGAGATATTGCAAGTAATAACAATTTCAGACTTTAGCAGAAATAACATCAGGTTGCAATGTTTAGAGCTATCAAACAACATGTTACAGGAACTTATCATGGCAAACAAAAGCATGGCATGATTCTACTCAAAGCATATATCAATAGTCCCTTACTGACCATGAGCCAAAAAGGCATAGAAAATATGATGGCACCCATGTAAACATGGCAAGTTATATTACAGTTTTCAACATGGCAGGAACAACAATAAGTAGGCATGTTCGTGAGCTTGAACCACTCACTACGGAGCAATACATGGCATGGCAAGGAAACCAACAGTAAGAAGGTATGTTTATGAAGCTAAGCATGGCAAGAGCAAGGTCATAGCATACACGGATCAACTACAATGACCTCGTGAAAATTGAATCTCATGCAAACAATCTGTCAGGAAACATTTTCAAGCAACTTTGGAGCAAGAAATGAACATGTTCCAGCAGGATATAATTTCACCCAAGGGCATGAATGGATAGAGCAAGACATGTGTATCAAAACATGTTTATAGAGCATCTCTAGATTATGCATAGAATGATTAGTGGAAGCATGTTAACATGGCATCAAATTATAACAGAATCTGTCTAGCAAAACAGCAACAGCAACTACCCTACTTTACAAGCTCAATGCACTCAGCACACAACTCACAAAAATACAAGGTCAACACCCCTGGAAAGATGGCATGGCATAGTCCAACATTCATGTAGAGCTCATACTCATAGGATGCACACATAAATCATGGCAAAAATGACAAAAGAGCTCGAGCTGATAAGATTCTGGAACTAACGATCTGAAGCCTTCTTCCAACAGCATTTCGGGCATCAAGATGAGCTCAAATGCAAATGATGCAATGGAATGAAATGATGTACTCGTCGAGGCAAACAATTCGACATATTATACGCCCAAAACGGAGTCACGGATGCGGAGATGTGATGCGATGAAAATGCACAAAAATAACACAGATCTGGGGACTTAGCAGTTTTTATACCTCCGGGAAAAGTCAACCCGGGACGGAGGCGTTCCGGGACGGAGGGATCCGGGATGGGGACGGCGTTTGGTTGGACGTGCGGGTGGATCTGATCCACCCCGCGGTGGATCCGGCCGGAGTGGAGCTCCGGCGAGCTCCGCGAGCTCCGGCGAGGTGGTTCCGGCCACGGGGAAGCCGGAGGCGGGCGGCACGACGGCGGGGCGCGGGCCGGGCGGAGGAGCTGCGGCGGAGGGGCTTCGCCGGGCGGCGGCGGACGGGGAAATCTGCCCGCCGAGGCGGCGGCGACGGCGGCGCGGCCGACGCGAGCGCGGCGGCGGCGGACGGACGCGAGGCGGCGGCGGCGGCGGCGAAGCGCCAGCGTGTTGGGGCGGCTTGGCGCGAGAGAAGGCAGGGCAGGGCGCCAAGGGCGGGGCGGGCGGCGGCGGGTTCCAGCGACGGGGCGGCGGCGGCGGAAAGCCGGCGGCGCGGGAGGAGCGCGGAGCGGCGCGCCGCGGCGGGGGGCCGGCGGCGGCGGGGATGGGCCTCATGGCCGGATCTCGCCGGCGCGCGGCGGTGGAGGCGGCGGTGCCACGGGCGGCGCAGGAGTGGGTGCGGGCGGCGGCGGAGCTGACGTGGCAAGCCCTGATTGGGCAGAGCGACGTGGCGCGGGACGCGTCCCGCGCGGCGGACACGTCCGCGCGGAGAGGGAAATTTGCTAGGGTTTGACTGCGAAAAATCCGGAGGAGCACATATTTATAGGGGTAGAGGGAGCTAGGAGAGTCCAAATGAGGTGCGGTTTTCGGCCACGCGATCGTGATCGAACGACCGAGAGCATGGAGGTGAGTTTGGTGGGTTTTGGGCCACTTTGGAAGGGGTGTTGGGCTGCAACAAAAGGGGGCTTTACGGTTACCCGGTTAACCGTTGGAGTACCAAACGACCTCCAAATGGCACGAAACTTGACAGGCGGTCTACCGGTGCTATACCAAGGCCACTTGACAAGCCTCGGTCCATTCCGAGAACGTTTAACACCCGCTCACAACAGGAGACGAAAGGGGGACGCCGGATGACATAGGAGCGCCGGATTGCAAAACGGACAACGGGGAAAATGCTCGGATGCATGAGATGAACACGTATGCAAAATGAAATGCACATGATGACATGATATGAAATGCATATGATGACATGGCAAATGCAACACGCAAGCAAATGACATGGCAACGACAGCGAATAACGGGCGGACACCTGGCGCATCGGATCCGGGGTGTTACAACACTCCACCACTACGAGAGGATCTCGTCCCGAGATCTAGAATGGCACCGGAGGGAAACGGAAAAGAAAGAGAAGAGGTAAAACTAAGTTGCTTCTTTGACGAACGAGTGAAACCATGAACCTTGAGAGGTTGAGCAATTTAAAAGAAAGAGTTCACCAGAGATGAACGAGATTTCAAACAATCCGGTTAAATGGTTAAGCAAGAAAAAGAACATGATCTCACAATTCGAGATGATGAGTGAAGAGCACAACATCACAATGCCTCTGTAACGAAAGAATATGAGTTAGAGCGTTGGGATAAAGGGACGGAGGAGAAAATGACAACTTGTGCCACGAATGAGCTTGGAAAGCACCCTTTCAAGAAGATTAGAACGGAGTTGTTGGAAAACCAACAACGAAAAGAACAAGCTTGTAGTGGGCTTATGGCAAACATCTCAAAATGATGAGGTGACAACCGGCCACTAATGGAAAACATTGCTTGCTTGAGATTAACGAAGAGATGAAAGCTTGTTCCATCAAGATGGAAAAGAGATAACTTGGGTCATTAATAAGCACCAAAATAACAACGTTCCTTAGGGAAGTCTTTAGGTGAAATCTATACCAAGATAACTCCAATGAATAGATTGACGGTTGAAAAGATCTCTTGAACAAGAGAAAATGATGGATTTAAATATACCTCATTCTTGACAACATATGAATCATGAAACACGAACTCAAATTTTCAAGAATGACATAACACCACCTCCAAAATATGGTAGAAAGAATTGCACTCCGGATTACCATATGAAGAAAGCTTGAGCTCCTTAGGAAAGAATCTCGATGAAGACTTTGAGAAGGGAATTAAATCCTTGATGAACCACCATGTAGAGCCTCAATGAAGAACTCCGGTAATAAAAGGATAATACAAAGAAAGAGAAGTAGAAAACACAAGGTGAAGCCTTGCGATGATTTAGATGGATCTCCGTGATAATTAGAGCTTGGAACTCCGGGAAAAAGAGAAGATGAAACAAATGAAACCGAGATTTTAAGGGCCTCCGGAATAAAGAATTAATCACTTGGATGAACAAGAATAAGAATTATGTTATGCTTATCCCTCACCAATTAAATTGATGACAATCAACGGATTTGGCATACTACTTATTCTCGAAGAAAAGATTAAAAGAGATATATCAAAACTTGAGAAGGTCTTCAACGAACCATCGGTAGGATTGAAAAAAAAACGAATGAATTAAATGATAACGAAAGAGGTGAAATCTTGAACGAACCACCGTAAGAATTGAAAATGAAAGTAGCAAAGGCACAATTCACCGGAAAGAATTGGAAAACGAATGAAGATACTAGAGGGGATTTAGATACAGGAGAACGAAGAGATCATGAGCTGATTAGATGATATTTGAATGATGCACCGGCAAGATAGGAGAATGATAGCTGACAGCTGAGAATGAGGAATTATGACATGATGACCTTCGGAGGAAAAGAAATGGAAACAACTCAAGAAATGCTCCGGATGCATTTGACTGATGATAACTCATTCTTACGTCAAACTTGGAGAAGAATTTGGGATAGCTCCGGAATAATTAGAAGAGTCAGGTAAGATCCTGGGAAAACACCTGTGGGTTAGGGCCCACTCAAAAGAGAACACCGTTGAACAATTTAAAGAGATATTGCACCGGTTGAATTTAATGACTTGAATGAGATACCAATCTCGAAAGAGCTTGAACGAATGCAGAGTAGAAACACGAATCTTCGAGATATCTTGAGCACTCCGGAATAACAAATAGCGAGAAGTAGAATGATAATGAGGTGCACCGGCATGAGAAAGCATTTGACATGAGGAAAGGAATATGATGAATATCAAAAACTTGAATAGGATCCACCGGAGAAGAGACAACAATGCAGGATGATGAACTTGAAGCTGTTGAGCATCTTCATGGGAAATCACCGGATAAGAACATTGATTGAAAAGAATGAAGAGACTTCACATGAATAAATGGATATTTGATTAAGAAATCTGTGTCCTTGAAGAAAAAGGGTGGGAGGGCGGGAAAACAAAGACAACTTGGGATGGATGAAACAAACACCGTTGAGAAAACTTAGAATTGACCTTGCGGATGGGAAAAATGATGGGAACCACTTGAAGAGAAGCACACCGGTTGGAAAAGAATTGACATGACAAAATCAATTATCAAAAGGATTAGTATTCACATAGCAATATGAGAACACTGATTAGGAAAGGTATGGATTCAACATTTGACTTCGAAGCAACTCGAATACCACAAATAAAACAAAACGAAGGATTTGGCTTGCAGAATAAGCCGGAACAAACATATGATAGAGATTTCGTCCGAAGTTTTCGTGGTGGGGCCTACACGGGCTCGATCGTACAGCACCATCATGTACAAGGCAGTGCACATGACATACGAAGCGTCCCCGAGTCGGCATAGCCAAGGACTCTTTAAGACACAACGAGACCATCAGAAACCAACCGTGAATAGGCGGACCACTAGACGTCGAACCCCAATTTCATATCATACATCCGTCGGAAAGATATCCTAAGAGCTACTTGAATTCCCACCTATGAAACTCCCGAAACTTTCTGGGTTATGCAATCTGGTGTTGGGGATACAGGGGAGCAATATATCTCACACAAACTAACAATCCCTACATCCAGCTGTATCCATCCGTCAACACATAACCAAGAAACCTTCGGAAATCGTCTACCTCAACCTTCGAAAAGCATCCGTTATACGAGTCATGGCAATACTCCCGTACTCACCTCAGTACTGGGTTAGCGGGGTTATCTCACCAACAACTGCATAAAAGTGATTTTCGATGTCGACGTACTAAACTCGGTATTCCAAATGCAACGATAAAATTATGACGACAACACCTCGGAGCTCAACTCCCCGGGACACTGCCACAACCCCTAAATGTCAGGAGGCAACCAAGACAATGTTGTCATCATAAAACCATCGGAACGATTCTAAGATACCCGCGTGATCCTAAAATTTTTTTAGTGAAATTTGAGAAGAGAAGAGTCAAAACTCTCGTCAGATACCTCACCGTAAGGTCGAAGGACTGGGAGTAAAAAGAATTCCTAACTCTCCGATATATAATTCCTAAATGACTCAAAACATTTTCTAGACACAACTCGCCGCTAAAACGATCAAGCGGTGGGGCTCCTAAAGTCGGGAAGGCTCGATTACCAACTTAGCGCCCTCGATGCGGCTATATCTCCCACGATCGAAGCACGACTTAGAGGCATAACCGCATTGAAAGCAATGTCGCAAGTGAGGTAATCTTCACACAACCCAAGTAATACATAAGGGAAAGAGATACATAGTTGGCTTACAATCGCCACTTCACACAATTACATGAATAAAAGCATTACATCATCCTGATACAATCAAGGTCCGACTACGGAACCAAAATAAAAGAAGAACCCCAAATGCGACAAAGGTCCCCCGATCGACCCCAACTGGGCTCCACTACTGATCAACTAGAACGAAACAACACAAAGGGCAAGATCTTCATTGAGCTCCTCCTTGAGCTTGGTTGCGCATCCGCTTTCGTAACATAGGCACCGCAAACTGGTTTTGAAGTATCCGTGAGCCACGAGGACTCAGCAATCCCATTACCATGGGTATCAAGACTAGCAAAGCTTAATGGGAAGGAAGGGGTAAAGTGGTGAGGTTGCAGCAGCGACTAAGCAAGTAAGGTGGCTAACCAACGCAAATGAGAGCGGGAAGAGAAACAAGCGGAACGGTCGTGAAGCTAGCAATGATCAAGAGGTGATCCTGAACACCTACTTACATCAATCATAACACAGAAACCGTGTTCACTTCCCGGACTCCACCGAGAAGAGACCATCACGGCTACACACGCGGTTGATGCGTTTTAATTCGGATCAAGTGTCAAGTTGTCTACAACCGGACATTAACAAATTCCCATCTGCCACATAACCGCGGGCACGGCTCTCGAAAGTTTATACCTGCAGGGTGTCCCAACTTAGCCCATGACAAGCTCTCGCGATCATCGAAGGAATAGACCTTCACCCGAGACACTCCGATCAGACTCGGTATCCCGGTACATCAAGACATTTCGACAATGGTAAAACAAGACCAGCAAAGCCGCCCGATGCGCCGATAATCCCGATAGGAGCTGCACATATCTCGTTCTCAGGGCAACACCGGATAAGCGAAGCGTCGGAAACCGACGTAACCCAAGTTGCCAAGGGATGGTCCCAAGACGGTGTTTAGTTTGGACCAACGCTTAGACAAGCACTGGCCCGGGGAGCTATAAAAAGATGACCCTCGAGAGAGCGACTCCCAAGGGAAAAGTAGGTGGTGGTGAGGCAAATGGTAAAAGGAAATGTTGGGCCTTGCTGGACAAGTTTTATTCAAAGCGAACTGTCAGGGGGGTCCCATACAAATCGTGTGTGATGTAGTTGATAAAAGCAAATGATTAATCAACATAGAGCATGTGTGATAGTTACACCTATCACACAGGAGCCTATACATAAATCTGTGTGGGATGTACATACGAACCGAAAAGTTTTCCCTGGATTGACTGTGTGGGATGTACATACGAACGGAAATGTTTCCCCTGGATTGACTGTGTGGGAAGTACATACGAATGGAAACGTTTTCCCTGAATTAACTATGTGGGATGTACATAAGAATGGAAACGTACTCCTTGGATTGACTATGTGTGATATACATACAAACGGAAATGTTTTCTGGGATTCATCGTGTGGGATGTACATACGAACGGAAAAAATTGGGATTTGATGCCTCGTTCGATCGCACACGAGCTCATTTTTCCCCATCCTGTGTGCCAAGAGGTCCTATCCCCAACGGTTTCTGGGTTGTGTGTGAAGGACCCCCTATTGCCCACACTCACTAGGCGACGGTTCCAAATGCCATCACGGAAAGGGGCTAAAAACCGTTTGTATAGCATCGAACCGTACCAGTGATCCTCGGCTCTGAGGTTCTCCTCATCTTCGGAAAGGGGGAGGTAGTTACTTTGCTCGGAATTGCCAGGGTCCTCGGGATTACCTGGTCCTCGTGGCCTTTAGGAGCGGCTAGGTGCTGTTCGGGGGTGGTGTTACCGCCAAACTCCTCCATGTTGTCCAGAGCGGCGTCATCTCCGATGTCGTTTGTGTCTGTGTTCAAGTTGTCTTCCCTGACCGTTCCATGTCCCCTGGGTCGCTTTTGCTGGCGTCGGCGTTTGGATGACTCCCTGGCGGGATCATCATCGTCTTGTTTAGATCTTAGATAGTGGCTACTAAGTGGGTGGTGGGTGGGACGTAAAATTCCCCATGGCATGACTCCAGTCCGATCCGATTGTATACCAAGGATGGGCCGTCTGCAATGTTCATTGTCTAGATCCGATCTATCGCCTCGTTTAACAACAAGGGGTCAGTCGGATTCATCTTTTGGCATCTTGTGGAGTTAACTCCGGTATGCCAACACAGGGGGCGCGTTAGGTCGGGGCTGACCCCTGGTTCACGGATGCTGAGGTCGGATCCTAGCTCAAAGCTAGATCCGCCATAATGGCCGACTCAGAGATGTGATCGGGAAGAAGGTCTAAAGTTGAGGCTTCGGGATTTGCGGGCTCCTCAGGTAAAGCTGGGAGCCAAGTAAAGATCAGATCACCCCGGGCGTCGTGACATATTCTAGGTTGCCGAATCCTATTTCCTGCTTAGGGGCAAAGCTATCGATCTGGTCGAGGTGACCGGTCGAGTTGGCGTGCAGAACGATGCCGCCAAACGCGAAGAGTTGGCCGGGGACGAAGACGTCCCTAGTGCAGATGCCATTGCTGATGACTAAGCGAGCCATCGATCCTTCAACGATTCCACAACAGAACTCTCAATGAAAGCACCAATGTCGGTGTCAAAACTGGCGGATCTCGGGTAGGGGGCCCTATGCTATGGATCTTGGATCGATGGGTAACGAGGAGCGTAGAGGCAGTGTTTACCCAGGTTCAGGCCCTCTCGAAGAGCTAAAACCCTACGTCCTGCTTGATTGCATTGATGTGTTTGTATGACAATTACAGAGTTGATCTACCACGAGATTAGATGAACTAAATGCTAGGTGGGTATCGTGATCTTCCCCTACAAGCTAAATCCTCTAGTTTATATAGACACCAGGAGAACCTAGGGTTACATGTGATAACCCACAATTATAGGGGATCACAACAGTTTTCAAGGGTACAGTATTCAACCCAAATATATTCATTCGGCACAAGGGGAGCCAAAGAACATTTTTAAGTATTAGCAGTTGAGTTGTCAATTCAACCACACGTGGAGATTCAATAACTGCAGTAAAGTGATCAGTAGCACAGTAATATGATAGTTTAAAAGTAGTAGTAACAATAGCAGTGGTAACAGTAACAGCAGTAACCGTTTTGTAGTAGTTGTAACAGTAACAATAGCAATAGTAACTTAGCAAGAACAATATGTGGAAAACTCGTAGGCCTTGGATCGGTGATTTTGATGGATAATATTCATCATATAACAGTCATAACCTAGGGTGACGCAGAACTAGCTCCAGTTCATAAATATAATGTAGGCATGTATTCCATAAATAGTCATACGTGCTTATGGAAATGACTTGCATGACATCTTTTGTCCTACCCTCTCGTGGCAGCGGGGTCCATAAGGAAACTAAGCTATATTAAGGCCTCCTTTTAATAGAGAGCTGGAACAAAGCATTAACACATAGTGAATACATGAACTCCTCAAACTATGGTCACCACCGGAAAGTATCCCAATTACTATCACCCTGGGGTTTGCGGATCATAACACGTAGCAGGTGCATATGGATTGCAAGATCAGTTCTGGAACATAGATATAATGGTGAAAACGTAAACAGTTCAGATCCGAAATCATGGCACTCGGGCCCTAGTGACAAGCATTAAGCATAGCAAAGTCATAGCAACATCAATCTTAGAACATAGTGGATACTAGGGATCAAGCCCTAACAAAACTAACTCGATTACATGATGAATCTCATCCAACTCCTCACCCACCAGCGAGCCTACGAAGGAATTACTCACTCCCGGTGGGGAGCATCATGGAATTGGTGATGAAGGAGGGTTGGTGATGATGTAGACCGAAGATTCCCCTCTCTGGAGTCCCGCACGGGCTCTAGATCTAGCCTCCCGATGAAGAACAGGAGGTGACGGCGGCTCCGTATCGTAAAACGCGATGAAACTTCCTCTCCTATTTTTCTCCGAAAATAGGATTTTATAGCATCATGATTAGGGTCAGCGGAGCCCCACCACCCACCAGGGTGCACCAGAGGGGGGTGACGCGCCCTGACGTCATGTGCGCAGCTAGCCCCCCCCCCTCCAGTGGGTCTTGGTTCTAGTATTTTTTACTTATTCCAAAATAATTCTCCAAAAGTTTTCATCCAAATCCGAGAACTTTTATTTCTGCACAAAAATAACAACATGGTAGTTCTGCTAAAAACAACGTCAATCCGGGTTAGTTTTATTCAAATCATGCAAATTAGAGTCCAAAACAAGAGCAAAAGCATTAGCAAAAGTAGATACGATGGAGATGTATCAACTCCCCCAAGCTTAACCCATTTCTTGTCCTCAAGCAATTCAGTTGTCAAACTGAAAGTGATAAAGAAAAACTTTTACAAAATCTTTTGTTCATGTTTACATATATATGCTTAAATATCACCCATGTTTTCAGCAAAGATCATGACTACCCATGCAAGCAATAACTCTTAGAAATTATATTAGCTCATATCAATGGCATAATCAACTAGCGAGGAATAATAAGATATATCAAATGCCAACACTTTGTCAAAACAATCATGATATAATATGACAATAGTGGTATCTCGCTAGCCCTTTCTAAGACCGCAAAACATATATGTAGAGCACCTCCAAAGTTCAAGCAGCGACTAATCATTGTAATTCATGGTAGAAGAGATCCAGTCATGATGCATTCAACATTAACTATACACAATGCATGAGGATGACAATAGTGCTCTCAGGTCTGGTGCTTGTTTGAGAAGGTGATGACTCAACCTAAAAATAAAATAACATAAAAGTAAATAGATAGTCCCTTCACAGAGGAAGTAGGGATTTGTAGAGGTGCCAGAGCTCAAAGCTTAAATTAGATTTAAATGTAATTTTGGGAGGTGCACCCTTCCTGTCAATGTTACGACCAAGAGTTATTTGCATCTTCCATGCTAAACACATTAGCGGCGGTTCCCAAGCGGTAAAAGAAAAGGTTTACTCCCCCTCCACCAACAAACACAAGCCACGGCTAGCCGAATCCACAGGTGCCATCCATACCAACAACAGTCCTGGGGGAGTTTGTTTAACTATTTGCAATTTTTGCTTTCGGGACTGGGCATCCCTATTATCGGCCCCTCTCGTGCAAGGACGAGTAAATGAACACTCATCGTGAGAATAACCCGCTTAGCATGGAAGATATTGACTATCCCATGTTGCTCCATGAGCATTGATGACCCACAAGTATAGGGGATATATCATAGTCCTTTTGATAAGTAAGAGTGTCGAACCCAACAAGGAGCAGAAGGAAATGACAAGCGGTTTTCAACAAGGTATTCTCTGCAAGCACTGAAATTATTGGTAACAGATAGTTTTGTGATAAGATAATTCATAATGGGTAATAAGTAACAAGTGTAACAAACATGCAGCAAGGTGGCCCAATCCTTTTTGTAGTAAACGACAAGCCTGGACGAACTCTTATATAAAGCAAAGCGCTCCAGAGGACACATGGGAATATGATTCGCGTTCGTTACTTTGATAATTTGATATGTGGGTGGACCAGTGCTTGGGTGCTATCCTTACTTGGACAAGCCTCCCACTTAAGATTAGACACTCTCGCAAGCATCCGTAACTACGAAAGAATAATTAATATAAATCTAACCATAACATGAAACATATGGATCCAAATCAGCCCCTTACAAAGCAACGCATAAACTAGGGTTTAAGCTTCTGTCACTTTAGCGACACATCATCTACTTATTACTTCCCAATGCCTTTCCCTAGGCCCAAACAATGGTGGAGTGTCATGTAGTCTACGTTCACATAACACCACTAGAGGAAAGACAACATACATCTCATCAAAATATCGAACGAATACCAAATTCACATGATTACTTATAACAAGACTTCTCCCATGTCCTTAGGAACAACTGTAACTACTCATAAAGCATATTCATGTTCATAATCAGAGGAGTAATAATTATCATTAAGGGTCTGAACATATGATCTTCCATCGAATAAACCAACTAGCATCAACAACAAGGAGTAATCAACACTAGTAGCAACCCAGAGGTACCAAATGTGAGGTTTTGAGAGAAAGATTGGATACAAGAGATGAACAAGGGTTTGAGAGGAGAAGGTGCTGGTGAAGATATTGATGGAGATTGACCCCCTCTCGATGGGAGGATCGTTGGTGATGACGATGGCTTCGATTTCCTCCTCCAGGAGGGAAGTTTCCTCGGCAGAACAACTCCGCCAGAGCCCTAGATTGCTTCTGCCCAGGTTCCGCCTTGAGATGGCGACGCTTCATCCCAAAGCTTCCTCTTATTTTTTTCCAGGTCAAAACCCTTCATATAGCAGAAGATGGGCACCGGAGGCCTGCCACACAAGCCACAGGGGTGCGCCCAGGGGGTAGGGCACGCCCCCAGGCTTGTGGCCTCCTGGTGGGTCCCCTTTGGTATTTTCTTCACCCAATATTTTTTATATATTCCAAAATAATTCTCCATAATTTTTTAGGACTTTTGGAGTTGTGCAGAATAGGCTCTCAGATTTGTTCCTTTTCCAAGTTAGAATTCCAGTAGCCGGCATTCTCCCACTTCATGTAAACCTTATAAAATAAGAGTGAGAAGGCATAAGTATTGTACCATAATGTGTAATAATAACCCATAATGCAATAACTATCAATATAAAAGCATGATGCAAAATGGATGTATCAACTCCCTCAAGCTTATACCTCGCTTGTCCTCAAGTGGAAACCAAAATTGATAATCATGTCTACATGTTTAGAGATAGAGGCGTCGATAAAATAAAATAATCACATGAAGGCATCATGATCATCTTTAGAACAACAACATATTGTTATATAACTTCTCATGCTAAAGTAACAATTTGTTCACAAGGTAAAGTATGAATCAGAAACTTTATTGAAAACTAACAAACTATGATCAGTTATTGAAGCAATTGCAATTTATCATAACGTAAGAAAGATCCAATATAAGAGCTTTTCAGGAAGTTCACAGACTCAAATATCATTTAGTCTTTCACAATTGCTAACACTCACGCGATACTTATGAGTTCAAAGCCCCAATCGGACACACAGAAAGATAGGGGATTATAGTTTCGCCTCCCAACCTTTTACCTCAAGGGTAATGTCAACAATAATAGCTTATGAATATCTACATCCGAGTGGATATATATATTTGGATATCCCCCAACACAAAGTGCTTGCCAGAAAGAAAAAGTATAAAAAGGAATATGTGAATATCACCATGACTCTTATATTGATGTAGAAATTAAAAAGTAAAAGATTGGTCCTTCACAGAGGGAAGCAGAGGTTGTCATGCGCTTTTATGGTTGGATGCACAAAATCTTAATGCAAAAGAACGTCACTTTATATTTCCGCTTGTCATAAAGAACTTTATTATGCAGTCTGTCGCTTTTATTTCTTCCATATCACAAGTTCGTATAAAGCTTATTTTCTTTGCACTAATAGATCATACATATTTAAAGAGCAATATTTATTGCTTGCACCGATGACAACTTACTTGAAGGATCTTACTCAATCCATAGGTAGGTATGGTGGACTCTCATGGTAAAACTGGGTTAAGGGATGTTTGGATGCACAAGTAGTATCTCTACTTGGTGCAAAGGATTTGGCTAGAGCATAAGAGGAAAAGGCAATCTCAACATGTTGGAGGATCCTTAATAATATAAATTCTATCAGGATATAAAGAAACATAACCCATTATGTTGTCTTCCTTGTCCAATATCAACCTTTTAGCATATAATATTTTAATAAGTGCTCACAATCACAAAAGATGTCCAAGATAGTATATTTATATGTGAGACCTCTCTTTCTTTATCATTGTTCAGGAAATTGGTAACTGGTAGCTGCTCGGTCGGCTTGGAGTAGTGATTAATCAGCAAATCAGCCTATTAGCTAGATTAATCGGTCGACCATGAACTAGTAGATTAAATAGGAATTGCTAACATATATCTAGTTTTTTATGTCTTATACCATACTCTCATGCTGTTAACTATGTAATATACCAAAATATGTTGCTGATTGGTCGAACCCTAGCTATTAAGGAGCGGGAGGGGGATGGGAGGGGCTACAGGAAAAAAAAATTGGGCTTTGTTTCCCCAACAAATTAATGGGTCAGCAGCGATTAATCGGCTAACAACCGATTAATCGGTCTAACTGGCCAATTAATCGGCTTGACAAGTTAACACGATGAATAGGTGCTATTCGATTCGGTTACCCTACGCGTAGAGATTAACTGGCCTGTTTAATCGGGCGAATTCTTGAACAGTGTTCTTTATTACTTCCTACTAATTGCAACAATGACCAAAACTATGTTTGTCAACTAACAACAAGTTTTATTCATCATACTTATTATATGTGAAGTCATCACTCTCCATAAGATCATTATATAATTTTTTATTTCTTTATTCTTTTTCTCTTTCTCATGGTCATAGCAAAAAAAGAAAAGGCCTCAACTCAAAACTAATCTTTATTATATGACTCTCGGACTCCATTACATAGAGGGAACATAAAGCAAAACTTAAGTCTAGATCATACTAAAAACTTTATTCTTCCAAACCGAGATATAACCAAAAGGAACGAACTAAGAAAAACAATAAAGGTTAAGGTGTGATGGTGATATGATACCGGGGCACCTCCCCCAAGCTTGGCAGTTTCCAAGGGTAGTGCCCATACCCATGTATTTAGATCTCTTTCTTTGGAGGTGGTGATTATGGGGTTGTTGATGATGAAAGAATCTTATCCTCCGTCTTCCAGGGCATAGGTTCACCATCGTAAAACGATGAACGAGTCTCCTGGATCCTCAAATCTGCAGCCAAACTCATCTTCTTAAATATGTATTCATACTCATAGTTTTGGTTTTGCAGGTCATAGACCTGGGCTTGGAGATGCTCTATTCTCTCATGAAGCTTGAAGATGGCCTCTCCGATGTTCTTGGCATCCAGCTTGTGGTCACGGGTAAACTCCATGATCATCAAGTGATTGGCGTTGAGTACACGTTCCACCATCCCTTGGCACTTGATGTGCTGCTCCATTGCTTCGAGCCTTGCCTACATGCTTCCAGTCTTCTTCGGCCCTTCAACATCGTGGATGTGCAACACCCCCTCACGCATCTCAATGGCTGAGGGTGTTGCAGCACCTCCATGAGGTAAGGGCTGATGACCTTCTCGAAAAACTTGTCCTTGGGGGCGCTTGGAGACGTCATGGCGATCTGGATATGTCAGGAAAACATCTCGAAAAAAACAGGAGATATTGCCGTGGTACGGTGGTCAAAACCTTCGAGAGATTATATGATGACTTTTTACCGACCAAAAGAAGTATTCCACAAGAAAACAGAGTCTGGAAGGCACACGAGGTGGCCACAAGCCACAGGGGCGCGCCTGGGGGGTAGGGCGCGACCCCAGGCTTGTCGCCTCCTAGTGCACTTTTCAGACTACTTTTAATTTTCCTATATTTTTAAATATTCCAAAACGGGGTAAAATTGCCATAGGAAAAGTTTTGGAGTCGGTTTACTTACCGTACCAAATACCTATTCCTTTTTGGAGTCCGAAACATTCTGGTAGATCTCCCTTATGTACTCCTCCGGTGTTATGGTATTAATAATATTGGTCTCAACATTTATGGGAGTACCTGATATATAATGTTGATTCTTTACCCATTTACCACCTTCGGGTTAGTGCCTTCGGCGTTGTTGATTTTGATGGCACTAGAATGGTAGACCTCCTCGATAATATAAGGGCCTTCCCATTTAGAGAGAAGCTTTCCTACAAAAAATCTTAAATGAGAGTTATATAGAAGGACAAGATCACCGACATTAAATTCACGCTTTTGTATCCTTTTGTCATGCCATCTTTTAACTTTTTCTTTAAACAACTTGGCATTCTCATAGGCTTGGGTTCTCCACTCATCAAGTGAGCTAATGTCAAATAACCTCTTTTCACCAGCAACTTTGAAATCATAGTTGAGCTTTTTAATTGCCAGTAAGATTTATGATCTAGTTCAAGAGGTAAGTGACAGGCTTTTCCATAAACCATTTTATATGGAGACATACCCATAGGGTTTTTATAAGCAGTTCTATAAGCTCGTAATGCATCATCAAGTTTCTTAGACCAATTCTTTCTAGATCTATTAACAGTCTTTTGTAAGATCAATTTAATTTCTCTATTGCTTAATTCTACTT
This sequence comes from Aegilops speltoides, assembly GCA_021437245.1. NCBI lineage: Eukaryota > Viridiplantae > Streptophyta > Magnoliopsida > Poales > Poaceae > Aegilops > Aegilops speltoides. Next base: position 254,414,996 of record CM038143.1, read on the forward strand.
GACCACTAGACTGAGGATGATAAGGAGATGCAATTCTACGGTTAACATCATACTTAGAAAGCAATTTATGAAAAGCACCATGAATAAAGTGTGAACCACCATCAGTCATTAAATATCTAGGGACTCCAAACCTTGGAAAAATAACTTCTTTAAGCATTTTAATGGAAGTTTTATGATCAACACTACTAGTTGGAATAGCTTCTACACACTTAGTAACATAATCAACAACAACCAAAATATGTGTATACCCATTAGAGGAAGGAAAAGGTCCCCTATAATCAAAACCCCAAACATCAAATGGTTGAATAACAAGTGAATAATTCATAGGCATTTCCTGACGTCTACTAATATTACTAATTCTTTGACATTCATCACAAGACAAGACGTACTTATGAGCATCCTTGAAGAGAGTGGGCCAATAAAAACCAGATTGTAATACCTTGTGTGCAGTTCTATCTCCAGCATGATGTCCTACATAGGCCTCAGAGTGACACTTGCGTATAATGTGGGTCATGTTCATGCTTAGGTACACAACGTCCAATAACACCATCTAGTACTTCTTTATCAAGGTGTGGGTCATCCCAAAAGTAATGTCTTAAATCATAGAAAAACTTTTTCTTTTGCTGGTATGTGAAGCTAGGTGGTATAAATTTAGCAACAATGTAATTAGCATAATCAGCATACCATGGAGCATTACGAGAATCATTTATGATGGCTAATTGCTCATCGGGAAAACTATCATCAATAGGTAGTGGGTCATCAAGAACATTTCCTAGCCTAGACAAGTTGTCTGCTACGGGGTTCTCAACCTCCTTTCTATCAATGATATGCAAATCAAATTCTTGTAGCAAGAGAACCCATCTAGTAAGTCTAGGTTTAGCATCTTTCTTTTCCATAAGGTATTTAATAGCAGCATGATTGGTGTGAATAGTTACTTTAGAATCAACAATATAAGGTCTAAACTTATCACAAGCAAAGACAACTGCCAAAAATTCTTTTTCAGCAGTAGCATAATTTCTCTGAGAATTGTCTACAATTTTACTAGTATAATGAATAACATTCAATTTCTTGTCCACTCTTTGTCCTAGAACAACACCAACAACATAATTGCTAGCGTCACACATAATTTCAAATGGTAGGTTCCAATCAGGTGGTTGAATAATATGTGCAGAAAACAAGGCGTTCTTAAGGATTTCAAATGCTTCTACAAAATCATCATAAAAATGGAACATATTTTTGAAAGAGATTGGTGAGAGGCCTAGAAATTTTAGAGAAGTCTTTAATAAACCTCCTATAGAAACTAGCATGACCAAGGAAACTTCTTATACCTTTGATATCTTTAGGACACAACATCCTTTCAATAGCATCTACTTTAGATTTATCAACTTCAACACCTCTTTCGGATATTTTATGTCCCAAGACGATACCTTCATTAACCATAAAGTGGCACTTCTCCCAATACAAAACAAGATTAGTTTCTTCACATCTCTGCAAAACTCGATCAAGGTTGCTTAAGCAATCATCAAAAGAAGTTCCGTAAACGAAGAAATCATCCATGAAAACCTCAACAATGTTTTCACAAAAGTCAGAGAATATAACAATCATACATCTTTGAAAGTTAGCCCGTGCATTGCATAAACCAAAAGGCATACGTCTATGAGCAAAAGTACTGAAAGGGCAAGTAAAAGTAGTTTTTTCTTGATCCTCTTTTGACACGGGTATTTGAGAGAAGCCAGAATAACCTCTAGAAAGCAGAAGATTGTATGTTTGGACAATCTTTCTAGCATTGATCAATAATTGGTAGAGGGTAATGATCTTTCTAGTGGCTTTCTTTAATTTGCAAAAATCAATTACCATTCTATAACATGTAACAATTCTTTGGAATCAATTCATTTTTGTCATTAGGAGCAACAGTAATACCTCCCTTGTTAGGGACACAATGAACAGGACTTACCCATCTACTATCAGCAATAGGATAAATTATACCTGCTTCCAGAAGCTTTAGTATTTCATTTCTTACGACTTCCTTCATCTTGGGATTTAACTGTCGTTGGTGATCAACAACTGGTTTAGCATCAGGCTCCGTATTAATTTTTTGCTGACATAGAGTGGGACTAATGCCTTTAAGATCATCAAGAGTGTAACGCCTCGAGACTGATGCGCTAGATGTCTTCCGTTTATTCACCGTCATTGCCATGTCATTCGCCTGCATGTTGCACTTTGCCATGTCATCACGTGCATTTCATCTGCATGTTTGTCGAAACTTGCATCGTCCGGGCCTCCCAGTTCTCTCAGTTTTGAGCCCAACTACACTCACACGTGCCCGCGACACCTCCGAAATATTATTTTATAAGTGGGATAAAAACGTTATTGGAATGGGTCAAAAGTTGGCGTGCGGTCTTGTTATGTTGTAGGTAGACCGCCTACGAAATTTCATCACATTTGGAGTCAGTTTGATGCCCCAACTGATAACCATAGCGGCAATATAGCTGGTTTATTCATCGGACGTTTTCAGTATCCGGAAACGGTTGCCAGGCTGCACTTCCCTTCTCTCCTCTCAGCCCAACCCTTCTACACAACCCACAACCAGCCCACTAATCCCCCCTCGGACCCGAACCGTCGGATCACGATCGAAGGGTCCAGAAACCCCCAAATCCCCCAAACCCTAATCCCTAGCTACCCCTGCTATAAATAAACACCTTCCCCTTTGAAATCAAGCAGCTACCCCCTCCACCTACCTCCAGCCTCCCTCGAACCAGCCGCTGCCACCTCGAAATCCACGCCCAGCCGCTCCTCCACCGCCACATGGCGCCGCCCCACTCGCTAGCGCCACCGACAATCGCCCCTCCATCCTCTCCCAAGCCGCCACATCTCCTGAAAGAACATGCGGTGCCCCCATGTTTGGTTTTGGTAATTGATGACAATCTCTATGGACTAATGGTTGTCTTGAGTTATATTTGAAGGATTTGTCCATAGGCTTTTCTTGAAGTCCATGTATTGGTTTCAAGGAGTTTATGAGTTGACCAAGGTGCTATTAAGGAATTATCCAAAGATTGGTCATGCGAGTGTTGAGCTTATTGCAAGCATGTCTTGAAGAAGAAGGTTGTGTGATCATTCATGTTTACCTTCAATACATCATCCAAATGAAGAGAGTTTCAAAGATTCAAGGTTGATCGAGACTAAGTCCCATGGAAAGGATGACATCAAGTGGTGATCGTCATCAAGATTGCCATGTGCAAATTCAAGTGGAGCATCACGAAGAGATCAACTGCTTGAATCTTTCCATCCATTGTGGTGTCAATGGACTTGTGAAGGTGAGCTGAAGAGTGGCTCACCCATAGTGGACTATGGGGGAGCAATCATCTAGTCTTCATCGAGCCAACACAATCAAGAAAGGTGGTCCAACTTGAGGGAGTGAAGATCGTCATCATCTAGCTCAAATGGACCATGTGCAAGGCAAAGGTTTGCCCTTGATAGGTTTTCTATTTTACCAGTCTCATGGTAGTTGTGGGAGACTGGGTTATAGGATCGATTGCCGTACTATCAAGGGGGGCTCTCGATGAGTTGCTTGATCCTATCATTCGTAGAGAGCTCAAACCATTGCATCCTTGCATCATGTTTCTTGGTTCTTGTTTGATTCTCTTTGTGAGTCTTATATCTTATGGTCATCTTGATGACAAGCTTGAGTTCATCGAAAACGGAGTTCGCATGCGTCTTCTATGATGTTTTCGGTGTTGGAGGTTTTACCGGTCTTATCCGAGGAAGGGTTCTCACCATTTTCTTATGGGCCTTTTCTAAGTTACTTCTTATTGATATTTCTTTCAAGATTGTGTTAGCCCTTGTCGCTAGCTTTCCAACAAACTTGGTTTCATCGAATTCGGAGTCCGTTTGCAAAAGTTGTGGCTGTTTTGGTGAAGGCTGCAGCGGTACTACCGCGACTAGAGCGGATGTAATTTTTTACTACCGCTCTAGAGCGGTACTACCGCGGCTCCTGAGCGGTAGTACCGCTCCAGAGCGGTACTACCGTGGCTCCTAAGCGGTAGTACCGCCCCGGACCAAAAACTCGTGTTTTCTCTCTCGTTTGGGCTGTTTTGAGCGTGCTAAGCGGTAGTACCGCTCCTCCAAGCGGTAGTACCGCTTGTGCACGACCTGAGCACATAACGGTTGGATTTGGGAGGTCCTATAAAAGGGGGTCTTCTTCCCCATTGAACCTTATCCTTGAGCTCGTGTTCTTCCCCCATTGTTGACCTTCTTTGAGCTTGCTAACTCTCAATCCCTCCATGGATTCTTGCTAGTTTTTGAGGGAAAAGAGAGAGGAGATCTAGATTCGCGTTTCCACCAATCACTTTCTCCTCTAAGTGAGGGGAACCCCTTGGATCTAGATCTTGGAGTTCTTCGTGTTCTTCTTTCGTTCTTCCTCTCATTTTCCTCCCTAGAATTAGTTGCTTCAGTGGGATTTGGGAGAGAAGGACTTGGGCACTCCGTGTGCCCTTGCCATTGCATTTGGTGCATCGGTTTGAGTTCTCCACGTGATACGTGGAAGTTACAAGTTGAGAAGCTTATTACTCTTAGGTGCTTGGTGCCCTTGAGCTTGTTCCTCTTGGGTGCTTGGGCGCCCTAGACGATTGGTGGTGTTCGGAGCTCAATCATTGTGGTGTAAAGCTCTGGGCAAGCGTCGGGGTCTCCAATTAGGTTGTGGAGATCTCCCCGAGCAATTTGACGGGTTCCGGTGACCGCCCCCAAGGTTTGCCAAAGTGTACGGGTTCGGTGACCGCCCCCAAGGGTCGCCATTTGTACGGGTTCGGTGACCGCCCTCAAGGGTCCCTTAGTGGAATCACGGCATCTTGCATTGTGCGAGGGCGTGAGGAGATTACGGTGGCCCTAGTGGCTTCTTGGGGAGCATTGTGCCTCCACACCGCTCCAAACGGAGATTAGCATCCGCAAGGGTGTGAACTTCAGGATACATCGTTGTCTCCGCGTGCCTCGGTTATCTCTTACCCGAGCTCTTTACTTATGCACTTTACTTTGTGATAGCCATATTGTTTCTTGTCATATATCTTGCTATCACCTAAGTAGTTTTTTTTGCTTAGCATAAGTCGTTGGTGCACATAGGTGAGCCTAGTTGTTGTAGGTTTTGTGCTTGACAAATTAACCGCTAGGTTTATTCCGCATTTGTTCAAGCCTCAACCGTAATTATTTTAAAGCGCCTATTCACCCCCCCTCTAGGCGACATCCACGATCTTTCAATTGGTATCAGAGCCTCGTCTCTCTTTGTTGGGCTTAACCGCCTAGAGAGTAAAGATGTCGACTAGAGGATTAGGATTCTCTGACACTCTTAGTTTCGATGGCACAAATTTTGATGTTTGGGTAATTCGCATGCTTAATCTCTTTTGGGGTCATGGACCCAAATTTAGAGCGAATTGTAGATATGGGGTTTTCTCCTCCAAAGGATCCCCAAAGATTATCTTTAGAGGATGAGAAAAACTCTTATCTCAATGCTCAAGCCTCTAATGTGCTTTTCGATGCTTTGAGCAATGTAGTTATATTTCAACTCATGCCGTTTCGGGATGCTCATGAGTTATGGACAAAGCTTCAAGATAAATATGGTGTGTCCAAGATTTGTGGGGATGGTTGTTCTCCCTCCACCTCCGGTCATATAGTCTTCTCAACTTCTTCTACTTCACCTACATATGGTTTGCCACAAGGTAATGATATGGTGAGTAGTGTTGGTCATTGCAATGATGATAATCTGCTTATTGTGGATGATCCTTCATCACTATATTATTGCAATGCTCCCTCTTTGGGCTTTAACACTTCGAGCACTCCAAATGTTTCACATGCTTGTGTTGATAGTCCTTGCATATCATGTAGAAATTTCTTGACTAAATATCATGATGATATGCTTGCTATGTCTTGTTGCCATGATAAAAATGCATCTATTTCCTCGAATTGTTGTGCTAACAATGTAGAGGAAACCGAACACTCCATGGAACAAGATGTGGTGCTTAATGGTGCCTCAAGGGATCCTACATCATCATCTATTGCGTTTTGCCTTATGGCTAAGGCGTCAAAGGTATCTCCTACTTTGTACCCCAATATGTCTCTTGATGATGATGTTGATGCCAATGATGATGAGGATAATGATGAAGAGAATGATAATGTTGCCTCCTTAAAAATTAAGGGGGAAATGGTTTTTAAAGCTCTTCATAAAAATAAAATTGCTCGTTCCAACTTCATGGAAATTATGTCCACTGCCATTGATGGCAAGAAATACATTGATGAGTTGGAATCTCGTCTTGAGGAGCATGAGGTCACCATTGATAAAATGGAAGGTCATGGGCGTGATTACGCTAATGATATTGCGGACCTCTCTCAAGCTCTTGAACTTGAACAAACCACCAAGGAATCTCTTGAGGAGACTTTTGCTCTAGAATTGTCTAGAGTGAAGGAATCTACTGATAGAGCCCTTGAGGTGGCCAATGTTTTTGAAACTAAAAATGCTAAGCTTGAAGTTGCTCATGCTAGACTCCTTGAGGATTTTGAGCACCTCAAAAATGGCTCAAGGGTCATCAAGGGTGAGCTCATCAAACTCACCGAGTCTCATGCCCAACTTGAAGCTTCTGATTTAAAAGAGCTTGCCAATATGCCTTCTCCTCTTGTTGTTAGTGATGATGCTTGTGCTACTAATTCTCTTACTTGTGAAGCATCCATTTTGAAGGAGAATGTTGAGCTACAGGCTCAACTTGAGGTGCTATCTAGCAATTATGGGAAATTGGAAGAAAGTCATGAAAAGCTCTCAAGCTCTCATGATGATCTTCTAGTATCCCATAGTGTGCTAAGGATAGCTCATGAGGCCATGATTGCTAAGGTAACATCTAGTGAGCCTCATGTGGATAATAGCACTACTTCTAGTCAAAATGCTATATTGATATGTGCTAGTCCTTGTAATTCATCTACTCACAATGTTGGTACATCTTGTGATGAATTGCTTTCCTTGCCTTGTTGCTCTAACGATGGAGCTTATACTTCCTCTAGTACTTGTGTTGAGACTAACCATGTAGAGGAAATCAAAGAGCTCAAGGCCCAAGTCACTTCTTTGAAGAAAGACTTGGAAAAGTGTCATGAAGGGAAATTTACACTAAACAACATCTTGAGCGTGCAAAAACCCGCCAATGACATAGGTGGACTTGGATTCAACTCCAATAAGAAGAAGAATTCCAAGAGCAACAAGAAGAAGGGCCAAAAACAAGTCAAGAATTCGGCCAAGATTATTTGCTTCAAGTGCAAAATTGAAGGGCATCATGTTAGATCTTGCCCATTGAAGAAGAAGGCCATTAGTGACAAGCAACAAGGGAAGCAGCTACAAGTGCATTCTCATGCTCAACCTCAAGTTGAAGAAAGGCCTCTTCCCAAGAAGACTCAAGCTAATGCTTCTCAAGTTGAGAAATCAAGTGAGAAGAAAGTGAAGAGTAGACGTTGCTACCTATGCCGTGAGAAAGGTCACCTCGCTTCTTCATGCACTAGTGGTAACTTATCCAACCCAATTATTATTGATGATGTCTATTCTCTTGGGAAGGATAAGGTTGGCAATGTGTTTGCCAAGTTTGTTGGTACTCAAAGTGGTGTCAAGAAAAGAACCATTTGGGTAGCCAAGCCTATTGTGACTAACCTCTTAGGACCCAACTCGGTTGGGGACCACCAAGCTCAAACTTGATCAATAGGTGTTGGTTGGAGGGCATTGGAGACTTGGCTACATTACGAAGAATTAAGGGGACTTCATCATTCTTATTGTCTCAAGCCAAGTCAATTGGATTATCAAGTTTCTATCTTATATCCAATGTGCCTCCTTGCGGTAACTTGTACTTAAATTGTTTACTTTGAAAGTTACTTGCCCCCCTTGCATGTGTTTGGTTTTGTTCCTTGCATGTGTTTGTATATGTGTGTGTTGGTTTGCACATCATGTACATGTGTGTTGTGCGTTGAGCCTTTTTGCTTCCTGTTTGTATCCTAGTTGGCTCATGTGAGAGATTAATGGAACATCCCATTTTGGGGGATTGATGTGCTTTGTGCACCTCACAATCCTATAAATGTGTGTACATGAGGAATACCATCTAGTATTGACATTACAAGATTATCTAGTCGCTTGGTGGTATATCTCTCATGAGAAATTCAAATTCTAAATACTCCATTAATTATCTCTTGTTTGTTCCTCTTATTGCCTCTTGTTAAGTTCTTATTGGTATCACATTATGGGGGAGTAATATGCTAAGTGCATATTACAAGCCTAGGAAATGTGTACATTTGAGATATTGTCACCTAGAATTGATATTGTAGATTATCTTGTTCCTAGGTGGCATGTTAGCTCTACAAGTTGCAATTTGCTTGTGTTTGGTGTGAAGATGATGTCGGATATCCTTGTTATCTACCACCGGGAACTATTTCCAAATACTTCTTGTCTTTGATAATTGGTAGTCTTATGTGTGGTAGAATTTGTTGATCATCTTTACATTGGCTTTTGTGTTACTTGCCTTTTCTCTTGCCAAGGTTTGTGTCAACTCCCGTGTCTTCCATACCACTTGTGGATCTTGTATATTTCTTGTTCTTGTCTAGTGTTTTCTAGATAGAGTGAAAGTGGTGATCCCACCTTGTGCATTTTGTATTCAAATACAAATCCTATATAATGCACAACTCGTGGGGGAGCTATTCAATTTTCTTTAGAACACTCTTCTTGTGATCCTTATCAAGTGTGTTTTGGTGGAAGGCAAGCCATTTCTTTTTGGTACTTTGTGCCATCATGAAACTTTGTCGAGAGCTTGGTTTGTTTGGAACCATCCTCTCTTTGGGAGTTTGACATCTTTAGTTTAGTGTGTATCAATGGATATCTCATTCCTTGATGTATCTTTAATGATATCTTCCAAGTGATGATTTCTCCATTTGGTATCCTTTTCACTTGGCATTTCTTTGTCTTTTGGTTTCGGGTTTTGAAAGTCTTGAGCATGCATGTTTACTTCATGTATTTCATTTGGCATGCTTTCTTTCTTTGACTCAATATATAGCGGAAACTCCACCTAGTCTCAATTTGGATGAGATGTGCATGAAATTCATTTTCATATCTATATGCACATATTTATGTGGAGTTTGTCCTATGTATTCGTGTTTCTAACTATTTGGTCCCGATAAGTTTGGGTACCGTTTAGTTTGTGTTGTTCTTATAGGAACTTTTGGAGATGCATTGGATGCTCGGCTCACTCTCAAGGAAGGTGTTGTCACCATGTGCATATTGGAGTCAAGCTAGGATGATCAATGAACTACTATCTACCTTCAATTGGTATCTACTACTTCCTTCCAATGATATCTCGGTAACAGGTATCTATTCATGCTTTCCCTTCTTGCATTCAACCTTGTGTAGGTTGCATCTTGGCATGATATTCATTTCATATCTTGTGATACTTGTTTCCTTTCTCAAAGCATCCCAACGATGATCTCTTGTTGCTAGTTGTGATGTCTTTGATGGTTGTGTGATTGGACTTCATTTATATACAATAAGACCATATCTAGCCAAGTGCTATGCTTCCAAGCAAATATCTTATTTGTATATTTATGACTTCCTTGTGGATATCTTGTTCCTTTGTGTTGTAACTATTTCGGGTGTACATCCTTCTTTGTAGATATATATATCATCAAGATTTCGTCTACATAGAACCTTATACACTTGAGAGAAATTACATCTCTAGTTGATATCCTTTCTTTCACGTCCACCTTGTCTTTCTTATGTTATTTCTTTGGTGGCTCCGTGAAAGCTTTTGCCTTAAGTGCGTGTCCTCTATTGTTGCATCTTGTTGCACTCTTGTGTGGTGAAAATTATTTTCCTCTTGCTTATCTTTACGAGGCTTTTGCCATCTTATTTGGTATCCCTCGTCTTGATGAGCCTCTCTTCATCTATCTTCACCACGGGTTGTCACAAGCATAGGTTCTCTTATGCTTATTGTGAGCTTGTGAACCCGGTTGCTAGTTGTGTGTGGGAATGACATGCCTTGCACCGTGTATCTCATTCTTTCAAGACTATATTGATGCGTAATGCTCATCCGTACATTAGTCTTCTCTAATGCATTGCCTTGACTCACACACATCTTTTTGGTTGAGCCCATTCTTAAGTCGCCTCTGTGTAAGTGCATCTAGTGCCCCCTAGTGATTTTGGTGTATTGAAGACTTATAGGTTAAGTATCTGATGCGTTTGTGAGTGTACACAGGTCTATAAGTCTATGAGGAGTTTGATATTTACAGAGAAAGTCGACCCCTAAAAATGAAGTTCTTCGACTGAAGACTTTGATATTCTGAAGACTTTCTGAAGACTTTGAAAGTGAAGAAATTGGTGTGACCTTGAAGACTTGATATTCATTCGAGGAATATGAAGCGTGAAGACTTTTGTTTTCGTAGTTTCATTTTCTCTTTCTTGAGTCATAGGAAACACCGTACTGTTAAAGGGGGTCGAGGAAATACTAAGGAAAAATTTCCATGTGATGCTCAACTCAAATCCTACACCTACCAATCCCTTCGAGTGAAGCCATTGGAAATCTCATAAAGTTTAGTCAAGTTCTTCAGTGATAGAGACGCAGTTCTTCTGGTCACTGATGACTTTGCTCTGACTGAGGAGTTAGGAATTCGCCAGTGCGAATTGCCTACACAGTGAGGAACATGATAGCCCTGAGGAATTTGAGAGTCAAATTTCTGACCGTTGCTGTGCTGCGCGGCTGTCCAAAATATCTTATCCACCTAACGGTCATATCATTGAAGGGCATTTATGTCTTATCATGTCGGGCTGCTCCCTAGGCTATAAATAGCCGCCCCCTACAACCACTAGTTGGTTGGCTGCTCCGAGAGAACTTGACACTTGTCATCTGAGAGCAACCCATCCTCCGAGGACTTTGAGCGAAAATCATCAAGTGAGGAAAATCCCAAAACCAAACCCCCACAAACCCAAAGTGATTGAGCATCACTGAAGAAATTGATCCTGCGTGGATCCGACGCTTGTTACCTTTGAAGACTGTGCTTCTTCCAGATGGTTAGGCATCAAGGTCTAGAGCATCCAAGAGGAATTGTGGATCGCCGAGTGACCAAGTCTGTGAAGGTTTGGAAGTCACCTGAAGACTTACCACGAGTGATTGGACGAGGCCTGTGTGGTCTTAGTTCAAGGAGAATACGGTGAGGACTGGGTGTCCTGAGTTGCGGCTCAGAGACTGGGTGTCCGGGACTGTGTGTCCTCGAGTTTAAATACTCAGCCGCTCCAACCAGACGTACAACTGACTGGTTCTATTTTCTCAACTCATTCATTTCCTCATTACTGTGTTGAATGTTGTTCATATCTGTGCTTGAAGACTTTGACTGAAGACTTTCACAAATTCCTCAGTTCAATTTCTTCAGTCTGTTTGTCTTCATCTTGTTATCCTGTGTTTACGCTTTCCGTACTCTGTTTTAGTCTTCATTTCATCATGCTGACTATGTGTGTATCCCGTTATGTTTACTTCTGAGTACATATTCCGCTGCAAGTAGTTCTTCGCTAAGGAATTTCCTCACCGCAAATTCCTCAGTGAAGAATTCATAAAAATCGCCTATTCACCCCCCCTCTAGTCGATATAACGCACTTTCAATTGGTATCAGAGCAAGGTACTCCCTTGTTCTGTGTGATTTTGGTTTAACCACCTGGAGTTCTAGTTATGTCGACCGCAGGTATGATCAAGGTCTCGGCTGGGTGTCCTACCTTTGATGGAACGGACTACCCCTACTGGAAGAACAAGATGCGAATGCATCTTGAGGCAATTGACAATGATCTCTGGTATGTTGTGGAAAATGGTGTCCCCTCTGTCACTGAAACACTGACCGCTACCGATGTGAAGAGATTCAAACAACTCGATTCTCAAGCGAAGAATATCATCTGTGGCCATCTGAGCAAAGGACAGTATGGAAGAGTGAGTGCTTTGGAAACTGCTAAGCTTATCTGGGATAGGCTGTCCAAAGTAAATGAAGGAGTCTCAACTCAGCGTGACTCTCGAGTCGATGTTCTTCGGAATCTCTTCAACCGCTTCAAAAGACTCGACAACGAAAATGTCCAACAAACCTTTGATCGCCTCACTGACATCTCAAATGAGCTTCAAGCCCTCGGTGCCACTGACATCACTGATCATGAAGTTGTGAAGAAACTGCTAAGATCGCTTGATTCCTCATTTGATACTCTGGGACTGATGATACAAGAACGTGCTGACTACAAGTCGCTTGATCCTGCTGATATCCTCGAAAGGCTTAACACTCACGAGTTCCAGCTTGCTGAAAAGAGAGATCTCTATGGCTCAAACTATGGCAAACCACGTGCCCTGAAGGCCAAGGTTGTGTCTGACTCTGAATGTGAGGACTCTGGTAGTAGCCTTGGTGATCCTGAAGAACTGAGCCAGGATCTAGCTCTGCTTGTGAAGAAATTCCAGAAGTTCACAAGACGTGGTCGTTTTGGAAAACCCTCAAGAGGAAATGATTCTTCATCCAGTGACTACAAGAGAAGACTTTGCCACAAATGCAAGAAGCCTGGTCACTATATTCAAGATTGTCCTCAGTGGGAAAAGGAAATGAAGAAGAAGAAATACAAGGATTACAGTTCTGATGATATGAAGAAGAAGAAGAAATCGTCAAAATCTTCGTCATCAAAACCCTCAAAGTCTTCATCTCACAAGAAGGGCAACTCCAAGAAAGCTCGGGCATTCATTGGCAAGGAAATGGACTCTGAAGCTGAATCTGAGGAAAATGATGAAGAGGAGGAGTCTGAAGAATCTGAGTCTGGTGTGGCGAGTCTGGCCGTTGCTACTGCTTTCGTCAGCAAGTCCATCTTCAACACTGAAGAAACTGACTCCACCGACAAGCCTGATGAAGATAATGATGGCTACGCTCCCACCTATTGCTTCATGGCAAAAGGAGCTAAGGTACTCAAATACAACTCCTCTGATTCTAGTGAAAATGAATCTGATGAGGATCTTAAGCCTAGCTACTCTAAACTTGCTAAAATTGCTGTGAAACAACAACGGGCTCTTGAAAAGGTTCAAAACATGCTAGATAAAAGTGATGATATGTTGGGTGAAGAAATGGATCGCACTAAAGCCCTGACTGAAAATCTTCAGAGACTTCAGTCTAAGTATGATAACCTTCAAGGTCATCATAACTCTCTCTTGTCTGATCATGAGAAACTTTCTTATGAATTTCTTCAAGAAAAGCAAGATCATGAGAAGCTTTCTCTTGAAGCTATTCAAAGAAAGGCAGATCTTGAAAAGCTAAGAGTGTGTTATGAAGATCTTCAGAAGGAGCGCGATTCATTACTAGCTCAACAAATCAGCGCTTCTCAGGAAGAATTTGTTCCTCCATGCTTAAAGTGCATTGAACGTGAATCTGCTAATTCTTCACCTGAATGTTCAAATGCTTCAAATGTTACAAATTCTTCATCTGCCTCTGCTATCACTAATTCCTCATCTGAGGACATTGCTAGTATCACTGACAATGCAGGGCTGAAGGAATTGTACATGACAGGCATGTACAAAAGCCTCAAAGGGCATCAGACACTTTGTGATGTGCTCAAAAAGCAGATCCTCAACAGAAACCCTAGGAAAGAGGGTATTGCCTTTGAGAGGAAACTCAATGCCGATGGAACATATTGGAAGCCTGAGCAGTATCCCAAAACCTCATGGGTTGCTGCAAAGGGACCTCCAGTTGATCCATCTAACTTATCTGGCTTTACATGTGAATCTCCTCATTCTTCTGATGAGTCATTTGACTCCAACTATAAACTATTCAAAAATCAGAATGGTGAAGTATTTGCTAGATATGTTGGCACTAACTGCAGGAACGGTTCCCCTATGAAGAAAATCTGGGTTCCCAAAAGCTGTGTTGAAAGTCTTCAGGTGAATGTCCTCATGACACCACCTGTGAAGAACAGGAACCCCAGATCAAATTCTTCATATGGACCAAACTCTTCATATGGATCCAAGTCCTCATACGGACCAAATTCTTCACGAGGATCAAGTTCCTCAACTGGATCAAAGTCCTCATATGATTATCATCGTGCTAACAAATCTGTCTCGCAGGGTAAAGCTAAGGGCTATGAATATGTGTATTATTCTTCAAACCATTATGTTCATAAGTCCTCGAAGAATTACTCTGCTTATTCATATGCTTACCCTAACCCCTCCTATGCTAAGCGAAATGGTTTGGCATCTTTGCCACCTTTCTCACATGGTGATCGCAGGATGATGAACTCTTTGCCACCCCTCCAGATGTGGATGTTGAAGAAAAAGAACTAATCTTTTCTGCAGGGTCAGGTCTCCAGACATGCTCTAAACGTCTGAAGAATTTGCTGGGGACCTGACAAAATTGCCTGAAAGGACGCAGGCGAATCATGATGAAATGAACTTTCATTTCACACGTCCTCATACTGCTATATCTGTTTACTGCTTGATGAAATTCATCTGATGAACTTGATATCATATTCTTCACTGATGAAGCATATGAGATTGTAAGTTACACTAATTCATCTGCAGGATGATCAACCCAAAACCACTGAATGGGTCCTCGATAGTGGATGTACAAATCACATGACTGGTGACAAGAATCTATTGATGGATGCTCCCTTATCACCGTCACCTCTGAAGCATATCATCTTTGCTGACAAAGGCAAAAGTCAGGTATTGGGTCTTGGTAAGGTTGCTATCTCTAAGGATAAGCACATGGACAAAGTCATGCTTGTTGAGTCCTTAGGATACAATCTCATGTCAGTCTCAATGCTTTGTGATCTTGATATGGTTGTTGTCTTTGGCAAATATCGCTGTGTTGTGATTATGGAAGCTGACAATTCCAAAGTCTTCGAAGGCTTTAGGAGAGGAGATCTGTATATTGTTGATTTCTCTACAGGACCACAACCAGCCGTGTGTCTACTTGCAAAAGCTTCAGAAGGCTGGCTATGGCATCGACGACTTGGTCATGCAGGCATGAGGAATTTGAACACGCTTGCAAAGAAGAAGCATGTCATTGGCATTGAGAATGTCAAATTCCTCAAGGATCACTTATTCGGAGCATGTGAAGCCGGAAAAATGACCAAGGCCAAGCATCCAGCGAAGACTATCATGACCAATACCCGTCCATTCGAATTGCTTCACATGGACCTCTTCGGACCTAACCATTATTCAGCAGTCACTAATGATGCATCTCTATATGGTTTTGTCATTGTTGATGATTATTCTCGATATACATGGGTACACATTGTTACTTACAAACATGAAGTGCAGGAAGTCTTCAAATGATTTTCCTCGAGGGCTTCAACCAACTTTGGTGTGAAGATCAAGCATATCAGAAGTGACAATGGAACTGAGTTCAAGAATTCTGGTCTTGATGCCTATCTTGATGAACTTGGTATTACTCATGAATTATCTGCTCCTTATACTCCTCAGCAGAATGGCGTCGTGGAGCGCAAGAACAGAACTCTTGTTGAGATGGCTCACACTATGCTTGATGAATACAAAACGCCTCAGCGTTTTTGGATTGATGCAATTGATACTGCCTGCCACATCATCAACAGAGTATATCTTCACAAATTCTTCAAGAAGACTGCCTATGAACTCCTCACTGACAAGAAACCCAATAGAGCACCTACCTTCTGTGTTAGATGAACCAGCACCTGAGGATGCTATCAAGCTCAAGGCAACTGAGGATGTCATTCCTACTGAAGAATCTGCTGAAGAATTCATTCCTGTTCATGAAGAACGTCGAGCTGATGCACCTGAAGAACATGATGAGGAAAATGGTGCTGAAGAAAATGCTGATCAAAATCCTCAGCGACAGCCAACTCATCCACGCGTTGCAAAAGAAGTGCAAGTGGAGAAGATCATCGATGACATTAGCGCACCAGGTCCTCTCACCCGCTCAAAAGCCTCACACTTATCTAACTTTTGTGGGCACTATGCTTTTGTCTCTATCTCAGAGCCCACTAAGGTAGATGAAGCATTTCTGGAGCCAGAGTGGATTCAGGCTATGCAAGAAGAATTACATCAGTTCGAGTTGAACAATGTCTGGGAATTGGTCAATCGCCCAGATCCTCGCAAGCATAATATCATTGGCACAAAGTGGATCTACCGCAACAAGCAAGATGAAAATGGCCTTGTGGTGAGGAATAAGGCACGACTAGTAGCTCAAGGCTACACACAGGTTGAAGGAATTGATTTCAACGAAACTTTTGCACCTGTTGCTAGACTTGAAGCTACTCGCATTTTACTTGCCTATGCTAACCATCATGATATCATCTTATATCAAATGGATGTGAAAAGTGCATTCCTCAATGGTAAGCTTGAGGAAGAAGTATATGTTGCTCAACCCCCAGGTTTTGAAGATCCCAAGAATCCTGACAAAGTCTTCAGACTCAATAAGGCCCTCTATGGCCTCAAGCAAGCCCCTCGGGCGTGGTATGACACATTGAAGGAATTCTTCGTGAAGAATGGCTTCACACCCGGTTCACTTGACCCTACTCTATTTACTAAATCATATGATGGTGAACTGTTTGTGTGCCAAATATATGTTCATGATATTATCTTTGGCTATACTAACCAACGATATAGTGATGAATTTGCCTATATGATGAGTGAAGAATATCAAATGTCTATGATGGGAGAGTTGAAATTCTTCTTAGGTCTTCAAATTCGTCAGCAGCGCAATGGCATATTCATATCTCAGGAGAAATACCTCAAAGATGTACTGAGGAAATTCGGCATGCAAGATTGCAAAGGCGTCAAAATTCCTATGCCCACAAATGGCCATCTATGCACTGATGAAAATGGTATTGACTTCGATCACAAGGTATACTGCTCCATGATTGGTTCTTTATTGTACTTATGTGCATCTAGGCCAGATATAATGCTTAGTGTTTGCATGTGTGCCCGATTTCAAGCTGCACCGAAGGAATCACACCATAAGGCTGTGAAGCATATTCTTCGATATCTAGCTCACACACCAACACTAGGATTATGGTACCCCAAGGGCTCTGCTTTTGATCTCATTGGATATTCTGACTCTGACTATGCTGGTGACCGTGTGGACCGCAAGTCAACATCTGGCACTTGTCATTTCCTCGGACGATCTTTGGTCTGTTGGTCCTCGAAGAAACAGAACTGTGTATCACTGTCTACTGCTGAAGCTGAATACATTGCTGCTGGCTCATGCTGTGCTCAACTGCTTTGGATGAAGCAAACCCTCAAGGACTATGGCGTCAATGTGAAGAATGTGCCTCTCCTCTGCGACAATGAGAGTGCCATCAAGATTGCTCACAACCCAGTTCAGCACTCGAAGACTAAGCACATCCAGATTCGTCATCATTTTCTTCGTGATCATGTGTTGAAGGGCGATATCTCCATCGAGCATGTGAAGACTGAAGAACAGCTAGCTGATATCTTCACTAAGCCCTTGGATGAGAAGAGATTTAGCAAGTTGCGGTGTGAGCTAAATATCTTAGAATCTTCGAATGTTCTTTGAAAAGGACACACATCCTAACCCTTATGCATAATTGATGACTTAGATGTGCAACACATGAAGAAACGTTTTTCCTCAATCAATGAAGAATAACATTCTAAGTGTGAAGAAATTAATGAAGAATTTGATTCTCAGAACCCTACGACAATTGTACGCGGTGTCTGAAATCATCATTCTTATACGGTGGGCTACGCCACCACAAAAGTTGAAAATCTTCAATTTGAGTTTTTCCTCATTTTTGAAATTCCTCAGTTTTTTTAAATTCTTCAACTTTGCAAAATCTTCAATGTTTCCATCGTTTTTCTTCATTAGCTATATATATATATATATATGAGTTTATGTCCTCTACAGCATTCACTTATTGCTATTTCTTCAAGTTGCTATTTCTGCTAAGTGAATGTGATCGGACCCTTCCCCCTCTATGCTATACTCAATCCAATCTATTCACAAATTCTTCATGTGCGTTCTGATTGAAACTCGTTCAAAGTCTTCACTGTTTCCTTGACAGCTGAAGAAATTGCGAACGAAATTTTAAAACAAATCTTATCCAAGTTTTCGGTTTTACCGCTCAAACCGTTCCGCATCCCATGATGCATTAGTTTAATCACCCACGATCTTACACGATCTCATCTGCACAGTACGTGGGTGACACATGTCGCGTGAAGAAGAAAGGGCAGGGGCATGTTCGTCCCAAAATCTTCGGGCGAACAGTTTTCGCAATGGCTATAAATACCCCTCTCCCTTCCTTACTTCATTTACTCCGCTCGGTCGCTGTCGCGAGCTCGAGCTCTCCTCAAACCCTAGCGCCGCCGCTACTCCATCGCCGCCGGTGAGGAAAAGCTTCACTGCCTCGACCTCATCGCCGTCGTACTCGCGCCGGCCGCGGAAATCTTCACTCCGCCGCCTCCGTAGCTGTCTCCCTCTGCCAAGTTAGGGCGTGGGAGATCTAACGTGACGAACTTCACTACAGTTCATTCCTGTTTGTCGTGTTCTTCAGTTCGGGTAATTAAAAGTCACTTTTATCACTCGCGTTGATTCTCAAATCCATCTGAAAATCTTCAAAGGTGTTTTTGCTCTTCAAATCTTCACATATGAACACCTCACACACTGTACGCTCTTGATTTATCTCTCTAAGCATTCATTTCTTCAAGATTCCTCAATTGTGCGGATTTTCAATCTGTACAACTTTGGAACCTGAGACAAAACGCTTAGTGAAATTCCTCAAGGCTCAACTGGTCAAATTCCTCAAAACTTGTTCTTTTGAAAAATCATCTGAGAACGCATATGACCTCTCCAAATTCCTCGCACCTACACTCTGTTCACAGGTACTCATGTCCGCTGCTGAATCACTAGGTTCTCATCAACTTAACTCATTTGCAGCGTTCCTCGAAGAAAAACTGCATACTTCTTCAGAGTGCTCTATTGTTCAAATTCCTCATCTGAAGAAAATGGCAGAAGGCAAGAGACCGCAGAAGGGAGGAAAGAAACCGGAGGTCATGACTGCCTTTGAGATTCCTGAGGAAATATACAAAGATTACTGCACACCTGATGAATCCAAGTTTGGCAAGGAGACCAAAAATCAGCGCAAAGTGCGCATACAAAGGATAGAAAGAAGATGGGCACGAGAATGGAGGGAATACCGCTATGTTACTCCCAAGTACATGAGGAAATTCGCCTTAAACCCTCCATGCCCAAGAGCTCCTCTGGCACCTGGCCAAGTCGCTGACCCCACCAGCATCAAGCGTGGTGAAGACTTTCCTGAAGAATGGTCCAGGCGCCAAGCCAAATTGGCAAGACAGGCCAAGGAGGCAGTGAGGAAATTCAATGAGGATTCTGCTGCTGCTGCTGCCGCTGAGCCCTCGGTCAAGCCGAGGAAATCAATGCCAAAGAAGCCTGCTCGCAAGCCAAGTGCTTCACCATCAGCGCCCTCACGGCCCAGTTCCTCAGTCGCGCCCTCACGGCAAATTCCTCAGACTGCTGCTGCTCATTCAAAATCCTCAGCAGCTCCCTCCAAGTCCTCAACTCCTGTGCATCTGGCTACATGTCAAAGGACTCAGGGATTCTCAATTGCTTCTGGTGTCTCAGCAAGTTCCTCAGCTGCACCAATGTCCTCAACAGGCCCCACTCTGCTGAAGACAAAAGCAACAGCTGGACGCGGTCCTCGGCCAAGTCCAAAGAAGAAACAGGTTGCGTTCAACGTGCCCTCTGATGATGAAGCTTCTGATGAAGAACTTGCAGAAATCATCAGAGACAGACTGACCAAGGCCGCTAGAGCCAAAAGAACAAATGTGCCTCTGCTTTTGGATCCGAAGAAGATCCTTGACTTCATCGACCTATGGCATCAGGATCCAAACACTCCCATACCGGATCTGCCACTGACTCCTGGTCAAAGTCATATGCTGAACCATTTCATCGCTGAAGAGAAATGGAAATTTGAAAAGGCTCGTGAATTAAAGAGAACACAAGCCAGAAAGGAGAAGCTTCTGAGGAAGAACATCGTCAACTTGACTCCTGAAGAACTTCTCAAAGCTCAATCTGAAATCCAAGCACTCAGCAAGGATTTTGATGCTTACAATGCTGATTGGCAAGGAGCCAAGGTGAGATTCGTCAATTTGACGAAGAAAATGACAACTGTTGCAGCCCCATCGCAACAAGAAAATCCTCAGGCTGAAGACTCTGCTCAGCCTGCTGAAGAACATGCCAGCACTGCTGATGACTTTCAGCATGCTGATGAGAACACAAGTTCCAGGGCTGATGACTCCATTCCAGCCGCTGAAGAAATTCCCAGGGCATCCACTAGTGGTGCGCCTGAAGAAACTGAAGGAAACAGGGCAACTGCACCAGTTGCGCCTGAAGAAACTGTACCACAATCCTCAGCTCCTCCTGCGCCAACACCAACTCCAATTCTTCCTTCTGCTTATGAAGTGAAGAAGACAAAGGCTGCAGAACGAGCTGCAGTGAAGAAGAGGAAGGCATCAGCTGCGTCAAATTCTTCGGCTGCGAAGAAAATGAAGCCAATGACCAGCTCACTTGAAAACCCTATTGATGCCATTCCCATCTCCTCCATGTCGTCTAAGGAAATTGTTCCTTATGGAGAAGATTACACGATCCCAAGCGGATCAGATGAAGAAAATCAATCTGTTGCTACCTCAGAACAGCTTGATGAAGAAATTGAAGTGGAAGCATTCCCTTCACCGCCAGTTGTTTCCTCACCCGTGCCTCAGTTCACAGCTGAAGAGGCAGGTGTTGAGGAAATTGAAAAAGAAGACGAAGACGTGGATATTGGGTGCACTACACCAGTGATGAACGATGACTTTTGGGAAAGTCAGCATCCCAATACTCCTCTCTTCACTCCGATTCAACAAGTTCCTCTGTCCCCGGCTACAACTGTTCAATTGGGCTCTGAAGAAACTCATCCCACATCGTCTGTCAATGAAGAAATTCCAGCCACTAGCGCTGAAGAACCCACTGCTGATCCTCAAACTGCACAAGGAGAGGAACCAGAAATTCCTCAGCCTGAAGAACCTGAGATCGCGATTCCTGAGGTTGTGCTGCAAATCACTGATATTCCTCTGCCCAAACCGAAGAATCCGTTCTCGAGCAAGCAAAAATTCAAGGCTGAAGACTTCTTTTCTGAGCATGTGTTCTTCACTGCTTATAATCCATATGACTCTGCTCGAATGAGGAAAAGACGCTTCTGGACTCCTACTCAAGCAAACTTCTATTCCTCAGTGCTGTTTGACAAGGACAAGATCTTCGACCATGAGCATATTCCTCATGTGGATATGGAATCACTGCCGTGCTTCGAGCCAGTACTCCGTGTTCTTCACGATGCAGGGCTACTGAATTTCTGCACTGATATCTGTGACTGGAATGAAGAACTCATTCTTCAGTTCTATGCCACCCTGCACATCACCGGAGATGCTGAAGATATCAACTCATGGGTACTGGATTGGATGACAGAGAATACTCACTACAAGGCACCAGCAACTGAATTGCTTCGTGTCCTTCCTCTTGATCCTCCCCATGAAACTGCACGTTGCATCTACAATGACCGTGAACTGTCTGATCACTTTATGCAAGTGCTCATGAAGCCGTTGAAGCCAGGACAGGCCCCTCGAACCAAATTCCTCGTCAAGGATTTGCTGTATGTGCCTCGGACCGTCTATAGAATCTTGACGAAGACAATGAGTCCCATCAAAGGCCACGACTCAAATGAAGAAGATGTCGTTGGCATCATGAAGAACATGCTTTTCAATATCATTCATGGCGTTCCTGTCAACTTCCATGATTTCTTCATGAGGACTCTGGCCAATGTTGCAATGTCACCTTTTGAGCTGAAGCCATATGCGCCTTGGATCATGAGATTCATAAGGGCAAGATCTTCACTGAACTACAAGGCTGACACTCTGAATCATGGCAGCTACTTGCCGCCCATTGAAGTCCTCAAGCGACCAGTTTCATCATCTGATGATAAGGGCAAGGCAGCAGCTGTGATTGATGAAGGCACTCGTCCATTGGATGGACAATTTCGCAAGGCTGCATCTTACTCCACCAATGACGATTCTGCAACGCATGACACTGCCGCAAATACCTCAGCCAAGCAAAATCCTCAAGCCACAGCACCCAGGGTGATGACTGATCGTGAGTTACTCCTCAGTCTTCATCAGAAGGTTGATCGCAATCAGAAATGGGTGAAGCGCCAATTTGCTGCAATTCTTCACAACATGACCTCAACACATAATGCAGTGAAGAAAAATCAGTACTACCTTCATGAAACCCTCAACCGCACCTGGGCTGTTCTTAATCATGTATATTCCGCGGAAGAATTGAAGACTATGGGTCTTCAGGAAGCTTTTGACTGGTCTGCACCACCTCCGAAGAAATTCAAGAGAGTCAAAGTTCCTGATCTGGTGGCCAGCTCTTATTCTTCATCGCGTGAAACTGATGAATATGAAGATTTGGACGACACTGCGGCAGGCCCTACTTCAACAAACAACCCCGACAACGCTGGCGCTCCTCCATCAACTTGAATATCTTCAGGGGCGTTAGTCCTCAGTTTCGATCCTTTTGGTCATTTGATGACAAAGGGGGAGAAATCTGAGTTAGTCTTCAAGCGGGTTTATACTATGGGCGTTTTTATTAAGTTACAACTCTCGTTCTTCCGAAACTTTTTATTGGATCGAGTTGTAATCTTAAAACCGATGGTGCCTTGATACTTTTGATCGTGCTTCGATACGTTTGATGCTCTGATTTTGATAAGTCTAATCCTCTGATGCTTTTGAAGCACTAAGCTCTGAATGTGATATTTGAGCTCTGAAACTTCTGATGTGATATTCTGCATGCTTATTCCTAGTCAATACTATTGCACGCATGCTGAATCTCATCAGGCACCATATTTCATCATGCATTTCAAATTCTTCATATTATATATCAAATGCGTGTATGAATTACAAGATATAGGGGGAGATCTCCATGATTCAATTCTTCAAATGTGCATTGCCTCGAAAGCAAATTCCTCACTATGCACATATTCAGGGGGAGTTCTTCTATATCTTGCAATCAAATTCCTCAATATCAGTATTTACACTTCATATGTTTATCCCCGTTGAAAACTTAACCTATGTTGTCATCAATCACCAAAAAGGGGGAGATTGTAAGTGCATCTAGTGCCCCTTAGTGATTTTGGTGTATTGAAGACTTATAGGTTAAGTAACTGATGCGTTTGTGAGTGTACACAGGTCTATAAGTCTATGAGGAGTTTGATATTTACAGAGAAAGTCGACCCCTAAAAATGAAGTTCTTCGACTGAAGACTTTGATATTCTGAAGACTTTCTGAAGACTTTGAAAGTGAAGAAATTGGTGTGACCTTGAAGACTTGATATTCATTCGAGGAATATGAAGCGTGAAGACTTTTGTTTTCGTAGTTTCATTTTCTCTTTCTTGAGTCATAGGAAACACCGTACTGTTAAAGGGGGTCGAGGAAATACTAAGGAAAAATTTCCATGTGATGCTCAACTCAAAATCCTACACCTACCAATCCCTTCGAGTGAAGCCATTGGAAATCTCATACAGTTCAGTCAAGTTCTTCAGTGACAGAGACGCAGTTCTTCTGGTCACTGATGACTTTGCTCTGACTGAGGAGTTAGGAATTCGCCAGTGCGAATTGCCTACACAGTGAGGAACATGATAGCCCTGAGGAATTTGAGAGTCAAATTTCCGACCGTTGCTGTGCTGCGCGCCGGCTGTCCAAAATATCTTATCCACCTAACGGTCATATCATTGAAGGGCATTTATGTCTTATCATGTCGGGCTGCTCCCTAGGCTATAAATAGCCGCCCCCTACAACCACTAGTTGGTTGGCTGCTCCGAGAGAACTTGACACTTGTCATCTGAGAGCAACCCATCCTCCGAGGACTTTGAGCGAAAATCATCGAGTGAGGAAAATCCCAAAACCAAACCCCCACAAACCCAAAGTGATTGAGCATCACTGAAGAAATTGATCCTGCGTGGATCCGACGCTTGTTACCTTTGAAGACTGTGCTTCTTCCAGACGGTTAGGCGTCAAGGTCTAGAGCATCCAAGAGGAATTGTGGATCGCCGAGTGACCAAGTCTGTGAAGGTTTGGAAGTCACCTGAAGACTTACCACGAGTGATTGGACGAGGCCTGCGTGGTCTTAGTTCAAGGAGAATACGGTGAGGACTGGGTGTCCTGAGTTGCGGCTCAGAGACTGGGTGTCCGGGACTGTGTGTCCTCGAGTTTAAATACTCAGCCGCTCCAACCAGACGTACAACTGAGACAGCAGTTGGAACTGGTCTACCAAATCATTGTCTTCACCAACTGACTGGTTCTATTTCCTCAACTCATTCATTTCCTCATTACTGTGTTGAATGTTGTTCATATCTGTGCTTGAAGACTTTGACTGAAGACTTTCACAAATTCCTCAGTTCAATTTCTTCAGTCTGTTTGTCTTCATCTTGTTATCCTGTGTTTACGCTTTCCGTACTCTGTTTTAGTCTTCATTTCATCATGCTGACTATGTGTGTATCCTGTTATGTTTACTTCTGAGTACATATTCCGCTGCAAGTAGTTCTTCGCTAAGGAATTTCCTCACCAGCAAATTCCTCAGTGAAGAATTCATAAAAATCGCCTATTCACCCCCCTCTAGTCGATATAACGCACTTTCACTCTGTTACATGTTGCTCAACCATGTGCTTGTTGCAAGTCCTAGGCTTTGTTTCCCATATGCTCACTTGCACTGGATGTGAGTTTCTACTGATTTTGGGGGAGCTATGATCCTATTTTGTGCACTTTGTATTCAAATACAAAAATTCTTATGTGTGCACAAATCATGGGGAGCTTCTCTAGTTTCTTTAGAACACTCCTTTGCACTTATCATAATTTCTTTATTCTTGTGGCATGTAGGATCATTGGTCTAGTTGGTTCAGTTGATATCCGTTGATTGCTTGCTTCAATTGGTATCTTCTGATTGCTTGTGTCTCTCTTTGTTATGTCTTTGTGTCATATCTTTTTGTTGCAATCTTTGGGCCTCAGTATAGTTTGTCTTCCTCCAAGTATTGGCAGTTGGATATGTGTATTGCATTCCACTCTCTTGTTGAGAAATACATAGTTTATGGAGGAAAACCTTTTATTTTGGCCTTCTTAGCTTTTCACCCATTTTGGCAATCGATGCCAATGGGGGAGGAGTTTTAGAGAGTTTTGTGGAGAAGTCTTCTGAGTTTTCTCCTTGCTTTGGTTTTGGTTCCTAAGCATTTGCATCTCATTCTCATGCATCATTGGTTGTTGCATTGCATGGTGATGAATAATTCCTTGTATAAACTCTCTTTAAAGTGATTGTCATCAATTACCAAAATGGGGGAGATTGAAAGAACATGCGGTGCCCCCATGTTTGGTTTTGGTAATTGATGACAATCTCTATGGACTAATGCTTGTCTTGAGTTATATTTGAAGGATTTGTCCATAGGCTTTTCTTGAAGTCCATGTGTTGGTTTCAAGGAGTTTATGAGTGGACCAAGGTGCTATTAAGGAATTATCCAAAGATTGGTCATGCGAGTGTTGAGCTTATTGCAAGCATGTCTTGAAGAAGAAGGTTGTGTGATCATTCATGTTTACCTTCAATACATCATCCAAATGAAGAGAGTTTCAAAGATTCAAGGTTGATCGAGACTAAGTCCCATGGAAAGGATGACATCAAGTGGTGATCGTCATCAAGATTGCCATGTGCAAATTCAAGTGGAGCATCACGAAGAGATCAAGTGCTTGAATCTTTCCATCCATTGTGGTGTCAATGGACTTGTGAAGGTGAGCTGAAGAGTGGCTCACCCATAGTGGACTATGGGGGAGCAATCATCTAGTCTTCATCGAGCCAACACAATCAAGAAAGGTGGTCCAACTTGAGGGAGTGAAGATCGTCATCATCTAGCTCAAATGGACCATGTGCAAGGCAAAGGTTTGCCCTTGATAGGTTTTCTATTTTACCAGTCTCATGGTAGTTGTGGGAGACTGGGTTATAGGATCGATTGCCGTACTATCAAGGGGGGCTCTCGATGAGTTGCTTGATCCTATCATTCGTAGAGAGCTCAAACCATTGCATCCTTGCATCATGTTTCTTGGTTCTTGTTTGATTCTCTTTGTGAGTCTTATATCTTATGGTCATCTTGATGACAAGCTTGAGTTCATCGAAAACGGAGTTCGCATGCGTCTTCTATGATGTTTTCGGTGTTGGAGGTTTTACCGGTCTTATCCGAGGAAGGTTTCTCACCATTTTCTTATGGGCCTTTTCTAAGTTACTTCTTATTGATATTTGTTTCAAGATTGTGTTAGCCCTTGTCGCTAGCTTTCCAACAAACTTGGTTTCATCGAATTCGGAGTCCGTTTGCAAAAGTTGTGGCTGTTTTGGTGAAGGTTGCAGCGGTACTACCGCGACTAGAGCGGATGTAATTTTTTACTACCGCTCTAGAGCGGTACTACCGCGGCTCCTGAGCGGTAGTACCGCTCCAGAGCGGTACTACCGTGGCTCCTAAGCGGTAGTACCGCCCCGGACCAAAAACTCGTGTTTTCTCTCTCGTTTGGGCTGTTTTGAACGTGCTAAGCGGTAGTACCGCTCCTCCAAGCGGTAGTACCGCTTGTGCACGACCTGAGCACATAACGGTTGGATTCGGGAGGTCCTATAAAAGGGGGTCTTCTTCCCCATTGAACCTTATCCTTGAGCTCGTGTTCTTCCCCCATTGTTGACCTTCTTTGAGCTTGCTAACTCTCAATCCCTCCATGGATTCTTGCTAGTTTTGAGGAAAGAGAGAGATCTGAATCCACGTTTCCACCAATCACTTTCTCCTCTAAGTGAGGGGAACCCCTTGGATCTAGATCTTGGAGTTCTTTGTTTTTTTCTTTCGTTCTTCCTCTCATTTCCTCCCTAGCATTAGTTGCTTCGGTGGGATTTGGGAGAGAAGGACTTGGGCACTCCATGTGCCCTTGCCATTGCATTTGGTGCATCGGTTTGAGTTCTCCACGTGATACGTGGAAGTTACAAGTTGAGAAGCTTATGACTCTTGGGTGCTTGGTGCCCTTGAGCTTGTTCCTCTTGGGTGCTTGGGCGCCCTAGACGATTGGTGGTGTTCGGAGCTCAATCATTGTGGTGTAAAGCTCCGGGCAAGCGTCGGGGTCTCCAATTAGTTTGTGGAGATCGCCCCGAGCAATTTGACGGTTCCGTGACCGCCCCAAGGGTTGCCAAAGTGTACGGGTTCGGTGACCGCCCCAAGGGTCGCCATTTATACGGGTTCGGTGACCGCCTCAAGGGTCCCTTAGTGGAATCACGGCATCTTGCATTGTCTTGGCGTGAGGAGATTACGGTGGCCCTAGTGGCTTCTTGGGGAGCATTGTGCCTCCACACCGCTCCAAACGGAGATTAGCATCCGCAAGGGTGTGAACTTCGGGATACATCGTCGTCTCCGCGTGCCTCGGTTATCTCTTACCCGAGCTCTTTACTTATGCACTTTACTTTGTGATAGCCATATTGTTTCATGTCATATATCTTGCTATCACCTAAGTAGTTTTTCTTGCTTAGCATAAGTCGTTGGTGCACATAGGTGAGCCTAGTTGTTGTAGGTTTTGTGCTTGACAAATTAACCACTAGGTTTATTCCGCATTTGTTCAAGCCTCAACCGTAATTATTTTAAAGCGCCTATTCACCCCCCTCCAGGCGACATCCACGATCTTTCATCTCCCCCTAGTGCCTCCCTCCATCGCGGCCCACCTAGGCCCGAAACGGGCCCTCCCAGGCCCATCTGGCAGTCGCAGCCCGCTCCAGGGAGGAGCTCCATCCTGCGCCACCAGGGGCCCTGTTGTAGGGTGGAGACCCTAAGCGTAGATCTTTCACGAATTGGAGGGGGATCCACGAAGAACAAGAGGGGAAATCACAAGAAGAAAACACTCAAGAACAAGTCCAATCACACATCCACTAGACTTACAGTCACACAAGATCCACAAAGATACAAGAACAACAATGGGAAAGATACAAGGTAAAGTTCATCCCAAATCCAAAGGAGATGAGGTCTTGATGATCTAGATATATCCTTCCCTCAAGGGGTCTTGAATCCCCAAGGATCTTCTCCAATGGATGCCTTGAACTCCATGGAGTCTTGTCCCTCAAGAGGAAACCCACAAGGGGAGATACATGAGCTAAGCTCTAATGTCTAGTTCTAATCTTAGCTAACCCTAAAAGCTGAGAGGAGCACGGAATATATAGTCTAGGGGCGAAGGGGTATAGGCCTCGGTGGTTACATGGTCTTTTTAGCCCAATTCATAGCGAAACTGGATGGACCGGACAGTCTGGTGGTATGGACCGGACAGTTCAGTGAGTATAGATGCATTTTCGAGTGCCACCGGACTGTCTGCTGTGGGGATCGGACTGTCCGGTGGTGCAATTTTGGTGTGACCGGACTGTCCGCTGTGGGGAGCGGACTGTCTGGTAGTGCAATTTCTGCACACTTCCTTTTCTTCATCTTGACGCTTCCGGTCAGCTCTTGGGTCTTGGGGTCCTTCTCCTTGGCCTCCAGGAAGCTTCCTAGCTGCTTGGTGGCGGTTGCCCTCGTACCTAATGATGCACAATGTTCCATGGTGAGGTAGCAACCACGTCCAATCGATATTCATGTAAATCTCGAAGAGGAGCGGGTTCACCTGATGTCCGGTAGGTCCACTTGGGGCTTGAGGTGCTATGAAGGTGTATAAGGAGATGACCGTAGGATGCTCTGCATCATCCCTCACCCCTTGGGAAAGATCCGACCTCGGATCGAAAACCAAATCACCATGGGAAAGAGATGGCTTCGCCGTGTGGGAGTGGACGATCACCAAGTACCCATCATCTTCAAGCTCGGAAAGGGCACCCTCCAATGTCGCATCGTCTAGTGATTCCTTCAAAAGGAACAAAGACAACAAACACTTGGAAAAACAAATGTGGTTAGCGTTAGGTCAAAACCAAGCATTCAAGAGTTGATTAACCAAACAAGTGTCATCATCATGCAAAGTATATGGTGTGACAAAGGATTGTGACATGGCATGTAAGCATATCAATTGAGCACAAGCAAAGATATCATGGGGACAAGCATGTAAATGTGAGGTTGTGATTCAAATATGTGTGACAAGATAATAAGCATCTACCTCAAGGTCATAGCATGCATTCACAAAGTGCTTGACGAAAGGTCTATGGTAGGCATAAGAATCATTCACAACACCAAAGAAGATGAGATGTCTAAACACATGTTCAAGTGCAAGACAATCCTAGCACAACACTAGTAGAAAAACACCTATTAGTCCCGGTTCGTAAGGGCCTTTAGTCCCGGTTCATGAACTGGGACTAATGGGTCGTTACTAATACCTCCACCCATTAGTCCCGGTTCAAATACGAACCGGGACCAATGTGCCTCCATGTGGCCCTGTGCGCCGAGCCCAGTCAGGGGGCCTTTGGTCCCGGTTGGTGGCTCCAACCGGGACCAAAAGGCATCCACGCGTCTGCATTCCAGTGGCTGGGGTTTTTGTTTTTTTAAAGGAGGGGGTTGGGGTTTTGGGGGTTAATTTAGGTGTTTCATATATTGTTTTAGCTAGCTAATTAATAGAGAGAAGTGTCCTCTCTTATGTCCATGCTTGGTCGACGCTACGTACTATATATACATAAGTGATCGAGAGAACCATTCAGTACAGAAGTTTGTCATGCATACCGAGAGAAGTGATCGATCGACCTCTCCTTCTCCGAGAGATTGGTCGAACAACAAGTTTTTGTATCATGTATCCGACGCTACTGGCTACATACATGTACAATATGTATAAGATCTCTTAATTACAAACCCCTAGCATTTGAAATCAATTTCCACATGGTATTCTCCGGCTTTACTGATGACGTCTTCAAGAAAGAATCCCGCCAATTCCTCTTGAATTGCTTTCATGCGATCTGGTTCTAGGAGTTCATCCCTCATCTGCCACGTCTAATTTGAAGAAGGGGGTTAATTAATACATATATGAATGAAACTCAACAGAAATAATGGTGTAATAAAATGAAATTGTGAATATTATTAATTGCTTACGCACTTCATATTGTCTTCTAGAGTAGCCCCGCTTGTTTTTCAAAGTCGCGGTGTGGATGAACTCGCACACGTAGTATCCACAGAAATCATTCCCTTCCTCCTGCCACAAGCACTTTACGAGAAATAGAGGTCAATCAAACTGATAATGAAGCATTATAAATGGCATTGATGAAAGTATAGCTATAGAATCAACGGGAGATGCGCGCAACTAGCTAGCCAGTAGTACTTACTTTCGGGTATGTATATCGCAGCTCCTTCGGCAGTCCCGGAGCTTCTGCGGTGAACTGTTTCCAAACCCTGCAAGACAAAGAAAATAATTATTACTTGAGATATCAGGAAATGAACAAAAAGTTGCCGATATGGTGCGATAATGATCGAGTGAACTTACTTGCTGAGCATTTCAGTCATGTCCGCATAGGTTTCGGGATCTTTCCGTCTCGAGTCTAAGACGGTTACTAGTCCACGCTCAAGCTTAATCTCCAGAAGAATATAGTGGTACCTGCGCACGCATGCATAACTCATCAATTACATTACTATAACCTCGCTCGAGTAATAAGGGAAACCGAATATGCACATGACAGTAACACTCACGGGCCGTTGTAAGGAAAGAGTATGCTATCTTTGTTTTGATTTTTGATCAACGATTGTAGCAAGTTGTCCTCGGCCTCTTTGACGTTCTTTTCAACCAGAAATACATCTATGATATTTGTGTTAATGAACCCAATATCATAAATTTCTTGTTTTTTGCACTCGACGATCTTCAATCTGCATAATATATTGAGGATAATTAATTATAAATACATGCAATGAAAGAGCCGAGCTATATATAGAGACTTAATGATAGAAATAGTACTTACAGGCAGTAGCAAAAGACCATTAATTTATCGAGGGCCTTTTGATTGAAGAACGCGAAGAACTCCTCAAATGGAACACACAACAGATCATTTGAAACGAGGTCGTGCTCCTCTTTAATGTTCAGATACAAACTGTTCTTCCCCTCAGACTCTCTGCAGGTTTTCATGTACCAACTATGGAATCTTCGCATCATTGTTGTCAGAGATTTTTCATCTTTGACGAGAGGCTTCCCGTACTCGTATCTGTGTTCGTCCACCTCCATGAAATCAGGAAGTGCATCGTCAGGCAGGTAATCTTCAAGATTGCCATAACCGGCCACCGTCCCCGGAGGATTAGACACATTGAGCGGGGGGCACGATTGCTGTGCTTGTTCGCCGAGCTGGGCAATTTTTTCCCCTTTGCTCATTCTTTTAACCTTTTATCACTGACAGTAGTTCCCGACCGCTTGGCTTGGAGATATGTCTGTTCAGTAATGCGCTCATAGTTGGTTCTCGGCGGAGACTTTGGTGGTTTCCTCAGGGCATCGATAGTGCGCTTTGCTTTCACCGGATCTACCTTCTCCTCCGGAGGTGGATGTCTCTTTGCTTTCACCCCTTCAAAGAACTCCTTCACGTGGGTCCGCACAATTGTATTGTTTTCCTCCTCGGACCTCTCGTACGGTAACTTCTCTAGAGGCTTGAGAGATGATGGACCGTATTTGTATTGCCTCCCGCCTCTGGTTGTGCTGCTAGACGCCAGAGCAGACGGAGCGGCTGCGGCGTCTGTCTACTGTCGTGCTTGCTTACGAGGTGGAGGAGAAGGAGTACGACGCGCCAGAGCAGCCGGGGCGGCGGCGGGTCTCTTCCGCCCTTGCTGGCGAGGCGGAGAAGGAGGAGGCTGCTGGCTGCTCGGGAGCGCCGGCGCAGGCGGAGAAGGAGGCGGAGTGCCACCATGCGCCGGAGAAGGAGGCGGAGTGCCACCACGCATGCCCTGATCATCACTCGCCGGAGGAGGAGGCGGTGGAGGAGGCGGAGTGCCTTGACTCGCCGAAGGAGGAGGAAGCGGAGGCGTCCAGTTCGGAAGGCATGGAGTCTTCAGAGCAAAACCCAGCCTAGTCTCCCCTTCACCGGTAGGGTGCTCAAGCGGGAGGTCCTCAAATCCCTCCGTTATTTCATCCACCATCACCTTAGCATATCCTTCTGGAATTGGCTGGCAGTGATAAGTTGTGCCGGGTCTACTAGGATAAACTTGGCCAACAAACGCCTTGACCTTCAAATTCATCCATCGCGCCATAATGTGGCAACTTTGAGACTCCGTGATACCATCCAGGGGATAGCTGGCAGGAGCCGTCAAGACATGCTCCGGCTGAAGCAGCTCAGTGGAAGCCATGCTGCTTCTCCGCTGAGATGGCAGGGTAGCTTCGGGGGAAGCTTCGGTAAGTCATTTGTTGCGATCTGCTGCTTCTCATTCCTCTTCTCGATCCTCTAGCCCCATTACCCTTTCGTGCAGCGCCTGCAGTTGGTCCTGCTCTAGTTTCTTCCTCCTCTTGTGGGTTTTGTAACCCCCTGCGTCCGGAAAACCAACCTTCCACGGAATGGAGCCTGGCATGCCTCGTGTCCGTCCAGGGTGCTCAAGATTCCCAAGGGCCATTGTGAGCTCGTCCTTCTCCCTGTTTGGAAGGAACGTCCCTTGCTGCACTATAGCGATATAGTGATGAAGGTTCTTGACTGGTATTTCCAGTTGCTCGTCCGTCCACTGGCACTTCCCTGTTACAGGGTCCAAGGTTCCACCAGCACCGAAGAACCAAGTCCGGCAACGGTCTGGCCAGTACATTGTCTCTGGTTCGATCCCTTTTTCAAGCAGATCATGCTCAGCCTTGGACCATTTAGGCCGGGCTTTGAGGTAGCCACCTGACCCCGTGCGATGGTGAAGCTTCTTCTTCGCAGCACTTTGCTTGTTTGTCGCCGACATCTTCTTACTCTTTTCCGATGTCTTGTGGGCCACAAATGCGGGCCAGTGATCTTTGATCTTCTCATATTTTCTCGACAAACTGGTTCAGCTCTTTCCTCCACCTCCTCATTAGGGTTTCCATCTTCTTAAGAGCACAAGACTTGATTAATTGCTCTTTAACTGGCTTCTCCGGATCCTCCTCTGGCGGTAGGGTGAAATTTCCCTTCAACTCAGTCCAAAGATCTTCTTTCTGCATATCATTGACATAAGACACCTCATGGTCTTCCTCCTTAGCAGGCTTATACCATTGCTGGATGCTGATCAGGATCTTGTCCCTAACAAGAACCCCGCACTGAGCAGAAAATGCCTTCCTTGTCCGGATGGGTTCAATCGGTTCGCCGTCGGGCGCGATTTCTATGATCTCAAACTTTTCATCCGAGCTCAACTTTTTCTTCGGGCCTCATCTCCTTACCGAAGTTGTGCTCGATCCGGAGGGCTAGAAATTATAAGGAAGAAAGACAAGAGTAATTAATATGTGTACATATACCAAAACAATGGAAGCATCAATTAACTAGTCAGCACAGGCTTAACTAATATATATATATACCTGGCCGGACTCGGTTCGGTCACCGGAGCAGTCAGCACGGTCTCCTTCTTGTACCTCCATTGTGTCACCGGAGCCATCATGAACATAGTCCTCTTCTTGTACCGGCATTAATGGGCCGAAGCCATCATGAACATAGCCCTCTTCTTCACCCAGTCCTTCCAGCTGACCATCGGTGTCGAGGAGAAATGACGCAACATCATCACTTCCATTTGTGATTATGTCCCCCAACAGCGCTTCTGTTTCTTCGTCTCGGGAGTGCTCCATAGTATCTGCAAATATTAACAACATGTCAATTATTATTCAAACATGGTACAGATGGATATATACATATATATACATATTAGTGGCAAACGTAGAACTAGCTAGCTAATCACAATAAGGAATCATGTTAGTGGCCTCGACGCTGCTTCTCTAGGGTTTGGGGTTGCCTTGACACAACTCTTCAAGGGTTTGGGGTGGCCTCGACGACAACGCTCTTTTAACTTGGTAAATTTGGGTGGCCTCGAGAGAGTTAATTTGTCGGGTAGGGGCGCGGCGGGAGGGGGTAGGAGACCAACATCGTTTTCTCTCTAGGGTTTGGGTGTCCTCGAGAGTTTTGGTCGAGCGAGAGGGCCGAGGGCCAGGGGGTGCTGCCGTTGTATAAGTTATCACGGTCGAGAGGGGGTATATATATCGACCGCTCCTCATGTCGAAGTTATCTAGAGGGGGTTATATCGACAACGACGCGACATACATATACATGGGAAAATAATGTTATCGGGGAGGGGGTATCGGCGAGGGGTCGAGGAAGCCACGGCGCATCCATAAAAAGAAAAGAGGAAGAAGGAAGAAAAGAGGAAGAAGGAAGAAGGAAGAAGGAAAAGGAAGAAAAGAGGAAGAATGAAGAAGGAAGAAGAAGAAGAACAAAAAGAAGAACAAAAAGAGGAGAAGAAGAAAGGAATAGAGGAGAAGAAGAAAAAATAGAATTTTTTTCTTCTATTTTTTCTTCTTCTCCTCTATTCCTTTATTCTTCTCCTCTTCCTTTTCTTCTTTTTTACTCTGCTTATTTATTTCTCCTCCTCTTCCTCTCTTCCTTTTCTCCTTTCTTCCTCTTCTTATTTTCCTTTCTCCTCTCATTCTTTTTCTTCTTCTTCTTCCTTCTTCCTTCTTTCTCTTTTCTTCCTTTTCCTTATTTTACTTTCTCCTCTACACTAACCTAAAATGCACTAACCTAAAATCGATATCTACTAACAACCTAAATATAAAACTAATACATATATATGAAAAACATATATAAACAAAAAATGCTATGAACATTATATTCATACATACATATATAGCCACATCCATTCATCATATATATAGCTACCACATACATATATACATTATATATATATATGAAAAATGCAATGAATAAAAAATACACTTATGAAAAAATACTATGAACATGTACACATATATACACATACAAACACATATACACAAAAAATGCAAAAAATACATATATACTTGCATATATGTATAAATTTTGCATATATAAATTTTGCATATATAAACTTCTACATATATAAAAAGAGGAAAGGCGCCGGGCCGGACCGGGCGGCGGCGTGTGGTCGGGCGACGGCGACGGGTTGGGAAGAAGGGCGGCGCGAGGCGACGGCGACGGGTCGGGAAGGCGGCGGCGTGGCGACGGCGACGGGTCGAGGAAGGCGGCACAGGCGACGGGTCGGGAACGGCCGGTGGCAAGGCAACGCGACGATGGTGTCGGGGCTGGCAGGAGCGACGGGCGCGGCGACGGTGTCGGGGCAGTGGCTCGGCGGCGGCGACGGCAAGCTGGACCAGCCTGACGGCGTCGGGGCAGGGCTCGGCGGTGACGGCGACGAGGAGCAGAGGCGTCGGGGCGAGAAGAAAGAGATGGGTTTTGGCGAAAAATGCTAAGTCCTGTATATTTAGCAAGAGCATTGGTCCCGGTTGGTCGCTCCAACTGGGACTAATGCCCCCTTTAGTCCCGGTTGGTGCCACCAACCGACCAAAGGCCTTTTTCAGCAGCCCAAAGGGCGGAAGCGGCGACCTTTGGTCGGTTGGTGGCACCAACCGACTAAAATGAGCATTGGTGCGGTTGGGGCCACGAACCGGTACCAATGCACCCCCTTTAGTCCCGGTTGGTGCCACCAACCGGGACCAAAGGCCCCTGTGCTGCCCGCGTCGCGGCCAAAGTTTAGTCCCACCTCGCTAGTTGAGAGGGGCGCGCAGTGGTTTATAAGCCCCACTGCCGCACCCCTCTCGAGCTCCTCTCCACTGCAGGCTTACGGGCCTACTTGCTACTACTTTGCCTGATGGGCCTTTTGGGCCTACTGCGGGCCTGATTCCTGGTCCATAGTAGGGTTTCAAGTCGTATTCAAGCCGTGGGGGCCCAGTAGGAGGCATTTTTTTTGTTTTTTTGTTTTCCTTACTTATTGTTGCTATCTTTATTTTTTTAAGTTTTTTTGTTTTGTTTTCTGCATTATTTATTTTCTTTTGTTTTTTGCTTTATTTTTTAATTCTTTTTGCTTTTAGTTTTAGGAAAAGTATAAACTTTCTGTTAGTGCCATTACTTTTCAAATTTGAAAACACTTTTTTTTTGTTTTCTTTCCTGCTTTATTTATTTTATTTTGTTTCTACTTACAACAAAATACTTATTGTTGTTTCTTTGTTTTGTTTTCTGCATTATTTATTTTCTTTTGTTTTTTTGCTTTATTTTTTAATTCTTTTTGCTTTTAGTTTTAGGAAAATTATAAACTTTCTGTTACTGCCATTACTTTTCAAATTTGAAAACACTTTTTTTGTTTTTTTGTTTTCTTTCTTGCTTTATTTATTTTATTTTGTTTCTACCTACAACAAAATACCTATTGTTGCTATTTTTAATTATTATGAGGGCCGAACCATAAGACATTAAAGCATTTCAAATGAACTCTGAAAAAGTTGAAAGTTGGCATGGTATCATAAATTGACCCACACATAGCATGTGCATATACAAAATGGACAATGGTATCATACTCGTCAGTTACAAAGTTGGCATGGTATCATCATAATAGTTGCGGGAGAAATTCTTCACTTTTTCTTCGCTTGTGTCATTTGCTTATTGCGCCATAACCATGGATAATCTTCATCGTTTATCAGGATGCTAGGGTCAGCCTTGACTTTGAAGGGAGGAATTTCATGAAACTTTTCATAATCTTAAGACATGTCTGTCTTGTCCTCCACTCCCACGATGTCCCTTTTTCCTGAAAGAACTATGTGGCGCTTTGGCTCATCGTATGATGTATTCGCTTCCTTATCTTTTCTCTTTCTCGGTCTGGTAGACATGTCCTTCACATAGATAACCTGTGCCACATCATTGGCTAGGACGAACGGTTCGTCAGTGTACCGAAGATTTTTCAGATCCACTGTTGTCATTCCGTCTTGTGGGTCAACTGTACCCGCCTCTGACAGATTGACCCATTTGCACTTAAACAAAGGGACCTTAAAATCATGTCCGTAGTCAAGTTCCCATATGTCCACTATGTAACCATAATATGTGTCCTTTCCCCTCTCGGTTGTTGCATCAAAGTGGACACCGCTGTTTTGGTTGGTGCTCTTTTGATCTTGGTCAATCGTGTAAAATGTATTCCCATTTATCTCGTATCCTTTCCAAATCGTAACAGTCGAAGATGGTCCCCTGGACAACAAGTACAGCTCATCACAAACAGTGTTGTCACCTCTGAGACGTGCTTCCAATCAACTGCTGGAAGTCCTGATGTGTTCACATGTAATCCAGTCGTCGCACTGCTCCGGGTGTTTGGAGCGCAGACTGTTCTTGTGTTCATCGACATATGGGGTCACCAAGGTAGAGTTCTCAGAACTGTGTAGCGTGCTTGAGACCAAGAATATCTGTCCCTGCATATTATTGAGTCCCTTCCAAGTGTGCCTTTTCCAGTCAGTCTCCCCTCATACCGCGATTGAGGGAGACCTATCTTCTTAAGGCCAGGAATGAAGTCAACACAAAACCCGATGACATCCTCTGTTTGATGGCCCATGGATATGCTTCCTTCTGGCCTAGCGCGGTTACGGACATATTTCTTTAGGACTCCCATGAACCTCTCAAAGGGGTACATATTGTGTAGAAATACGGGGCCTAGAATGACAAGCTCGTCAACTAGATGAACTAGGACGTGCGTCATGATATTGAAGAAGGATGGTGGGAACACCAGCTCGAAACTGACAAGACATTGCACCACATCACTCCTTAGCCTTGGTATGATTTCTGGATCGATCACCTTTTGAGAGATTGCATTGAGGAATGCACATAGCTTCACAATGGGTAATCGGACGTTTTCTGATAGAAGCCCCCTCAATGCAACCGGAAGCAGTTGCGTCATAATCACGTGGCAGTCATGAGACTTTAGGTTCTGAAACTTTTTCTCTGCCATATTTATTATTCCATTTATATTCGACGAGAAGCCAGTTGGGACCTTCATACTAAGCAGGCATTCAAAGAAGATTTCCTTCTCTTCTTTGGTAAGAGCATAGCTGGCAGGACCTTCATACTGCTTTGGAGGCATGCCGTCTTTTTCGTGCAAACGTTACAGGTCCTCCCGTGCCTCAGCTGTATCTTTTGTCTTCCCATACACGCCCAAGAAGCCTAGAAGGTTCACGCAAAGGTTCTTCGTCACGTGCATCACGTCGATCGAAGAGCGGACCTCTAGGTCTTTCCAGTACGGTAGGTCCAAAATATAGATTTCTTCTTCCACATGGGTGCGTGTCCCCCAGCGTCACTCGGAACAGCTAGTCCGCCGGGACCCTTTCCAAAGATTACGTGTAAATCATTGACCATAGCAAGTACGTGATCACCGGTACGCATGGCGGGCTTCTTCCGGTGATCTGCCTCGCCTTTGAAATGATTGCCTTTCTTTCGACATTGATGGTTGGTCGGAAGAAATCAACGATGGCCCAGGTACACATTCTTCCTGCAGCTTGCCAGGTATATACTATCGGTGTCAAGTAAACAGTGCGTGCATGCGTGGTATCCCTTGTTTGTCTGTCCTGAAAGGTTACTGAGAGTGGGCCAATCGTTGATGGTCACGAACAGCAACGCCTTTAGGTAAAATTCCTCCTGTTTGTGCTCATCCCACGTACGTACACCGTTTCCATTCCACAGCTGTAAAAGTTCTTCAACTAATGGCCTTAGGTACACATCAATGTCGTTGCCGGGTTGCTTAGGGCCTTGGATGAGAACTGGCATCATAATGAACTTCCGCTTCAT
This sequence comes from Aegilops speltoides, assembly GCA_021437245.1. Classification (NCBI taxonomy): domain Eukaryota; kingdom Viridiplantae; phylum Streptophyta; class Magnoliopsida; order Poales; family Poaceae; genus Aegilops; species Aegilops speltoides. Next base: position 254,453,789 of record CM038143.1, read on the forward strand.
GCACATCCAAGGAGGAAGGTTATACATACATAGAGTCACGGGCCAGGTGCTGTGATTGCTGCTCTGCTCCCCGAAAGCATTAATGCCATCCGCGCTTAAAGCAAACCAGACGTTCCTTGGCTCACTTGCAAACTCATCCCAGTACTTTCTCTTGATTTTTCTCCACTGCGACCCGTCAGCGGGTGCTCTCAACTTCCCGTCTTTCTTACGGTCCTCACTGTGCCATCGCATCAACTTGGCATGATCTCCGTTTCTGAACAGACATTTCAACCATGGTATTAGAGGAGCATACCACATCACCTTCGCAGGAACCCTCTTCCTGGGGGGCTCGCCGTCAACATCACCAGGGTCATCTCATCTGATCTTATACCGTAATGCACCACATACCGGGCATGCGTTCAGATCCTTGTACACACCGCGATAGAGGATGCAGTCATTAGGGCATGCATGTATCTTCTGCACCTCCAATCCTAGAGGGCATACGACCTTCTTTGTTGCGTATGTACTGTTGGGCAATTCGTTATCCTTTGGAAGCTTCTTCTTCAATATTTTCAGTAGCTTCTCAAATCCTTTGTCGAGCACAGATTCTCGCCTTCCACCGCAGCAATTCCAAAGACGGTACCGAGCTTTGTGTTGCCATCTTCGCAATTGGGGTACAACCCTTTTTGTGGTCCTCTAACATGCAATCGAACTTCAGCTTCTCCTTTTGACTTTTGCATTGCGTCCTTGCATCGACAATGACCCGGCGGAGATCATCATCATCGGGCACATCGTCTGGTTCCTCTTGATCTTTAGCAGCTTCGCCCGTTGCAGCATCATCGTGCACATCGTCTGGTTCCTCTTGATGTTCAGTAGCATCACCGTATTCAGGGGGCACATAGTTGTCATCGTACTCTTCTTCTTCGCCGTCTTCCATCATAACCCCTATTTCTCCGTGCCTCGTCTAAACATTATAGTGTGGCATGAAACCCTTGTAAAGCGGTGGGTGTGGAGGATTTTCTGGTCGAGTAAGACTTCAGATTCCCACATATAGGGCATGGACAACACATAAAACCATTCTGCTTGTTTGCCTCAGCCACTTCGAGAAAATCGTGCGCCTTAATGTACTCGGAGGTGTGTCTTGAACCGTACATCCATTGCCGGTTCATCTGCGTGCATTATATATAATTAAGTGTGTCAAAAATCATTACAGAACACTAAAACCAAATTAATAGAAGTTCATCATCACACTAAAACCAAAGTACATACATAGTTCTCATCTAACAACATAAAGCTCTGCAGAGCATCTAAATTAATTAAACCATACACTGAAACTATGTAAAACATTTCAATGCGAAAACAAATGCGATCATAATCGCAACCAATGTAACAACTGATCCAACGGCATAATGATACCAAGCCTCGGTATGAATGGCATATTTTCTAATCTTTCTAATCTTCAAGCGCATTGCATCCATCTTGATCTTGTGATCATCGACGACATCCGCAACATGCAACTCCAATATCATCTTCTCCTCAATTTTTCTAATTTTTTGCTTCAACAAATTGTTTTCTTCTTCAACTAAATTTAACCTCTCGACAATAGGGTCGGTTGGAATTTCCGGTTCAACAACCTCCTAGATAAATAAAATCTATGTGAAGTTGGTCGGCATAATTGTCATAAACAATAAATGAACCAATAGTTATGAAAAGATAATATATACCACATCCGAATCATAGACAGGACGAGGGCCGACGGGGGCGGATAGCAAAACCATCGCACTATATAAGATGCAATAATAAAAGTAAGAAAATTATACAAGTATCTATATAAACATACAAGTAAGAGGCTCACCACGGTGGTGCCGACGACGAGATCGGCGCGGGCGATCGACGGCGGTGAAGACGGGGACGGGACGTGACGGACCGCTAAACCTAGACAAATATTGAGGAAAATGGAGCTTGGAGGTGGAGCTTGGAGAGGAGAAAGCTTAAGTAGTGTGGCTCGGGCATTCCATCGAGCACCTCGTGTGCATAGGAGGTGAGCTAGAGCACCACAAAGCTCCCTCCTCGCATGCCACGAAAAACAGAGCAGTGAGAGTGCTCTGCTCGTGGGGTATATATAGGCAACTAATTGGTCCCGGTTTGTGGCTTGAACCGGGACTAAAGGGAAGCCTTTGGTCCCGATTCGTCCCACCAACCGGGACCAAAAGATCCAGACGAACCGGGACCAATGGCCCACATGGCCCGGCCGGCCCCCGGGACTCACGAACCGGGTCCAATGCCCCCATTGGTCCCGGTTCTGGATTGAACCGGGACTAATGGGCTGACCCGGCCTGGACCATTGCCCCCTTTTCTACTAGTGTAACGTGCATAGGGTGTAGTGAATATAGTGTGGCACTCAAGACAACAGAAAGAGCAATTGTTCATCATGTGTGAGGCAATCAAGTCAAGCATGTGACAAACAATGGGACATGGTATATGTGAAGAAATGCTATTGCTGCAACCAACCATATGATAGTAGCAAGTAGTCCAAGAATTGGATGCAACACACAAGGTGTATATGTCATGAGGCATGCAAATGTGGCAATCGTTGGTGAAAGCAATATCTCGAACATGTGTGCAAATGGTGCAAGCAACACATGAAGTATGATCGACAATATCCAAGCTCAAGAAGGATGTCACCTTGAAAGCTGCGTCCTTGTGCATTTGTCACAATGCCGAAGTGGTAGAAAATGTGGTGTAAAAGCGAGTCATGGTAGAATGTATGAGGCTCTCTCTCAAGAGCTCGAATGGTCAACACACGTGAAGTGGAAGTCGATACGAAGTCCAAGTATCCTACACATGCACACAACAAAACAAAGAACGTATGCGCATGGTAGATAAACACATCATCCATCATGATTGTTCTCTTCTCTTGCACACAACAATTAGAAGCACAAGTGCTCGAATAATATGATGCAACATGGCACTAGGTATATGGTGCAAAGAGGTAAGACAAGCATGCTTCACAAGAATTATGTCAAAATCTCCAAATATAGGTGAGAATGCTATGGGCGCAATATCATGAGTAAGACTAAAAGTATTGTTGCACTCAATACATGTCAAATCATCTAGCATGAGAGAGGCAACACATGGAGAGATATGACAAGAAGCAATAACAATCATGTGCAAAGCATGTAGATGGTTGTCATCAACCGCATGAGATGAGCAAGTATGAATCCTAGATGATGCAACACAAGCAAGCATATCAATCATGCCGTGCAAACTCGTGGAGCGAAGATGCAACACACTAGAGGAAAGCATGGAAATCATGCCTTGTGAACAAATAATAGGCATAGACAATGCACATGACATATCTCAAGAACGAACACAAAGCAAGAATATAGTATCATCATAGGAATGGGTCACAAATGGAACATGGCAATAACAAGCAATATCTCCACCAAGCTTGCAAATACACATACAAGTACTAGAATCAATCATCATGTGTAATGCAAAGCATGGGTCACAAGTGCATGTCAAAGGAATAGGAATGATCATATCAAGCAAAGTAAACATGGCAATATGGGCAAATGAGACACAATGGACAATAAGCCATAACCATGTGAGAGCCGTGTAGAATAAATGTGTGAAGTCTTGGCGCGAAGAGAGCGGTGGGAAAAACAATCCATGGGATCCCAAGTCATCATTGCTCTCTAGAGCTTGTTTTGTCAACTCGTGGGATTGCAAGGTTGACAAGTATTCATGGGTACCTACACAAAAGAGACACAACCCAAAGAAATTGTGCCCGTGATAAATGTACACATCATCCATCATGATGTGTATGTGCACGTGTGAATTAGCACAAGATAAGCATCGCTCAAAGAAATTTGATGCATGGTATAAGAACATGTCATCCATCATGAAAGAATAGTTTTTATGTATAACACGATGGGATGCAAATTGAGCATACAATTATATGACACATCAATAGCATTTTCATTCATGGGAAACATATGGTACACATAATTATTGGGATCATGCAATGGATGGGATGGATCAAAATCTCCTAACATGTATGAGGAAACTATGGGGGTCTCCTCATGAACAACATTGGAAACATCATATGAAGAAAATGGACAACATCCAAAACAATGCATATCCGAAGCTAGGTGGGCATGGCATGGCATATGAGATAAATGATGCAAATGGAGCATATCAATATCATCACAAGAAAAACAAATGCCAATAACCATGGGCTTGTCATCTATGCCATATGTGCAAATTGGGTTTATTTTAATGGCATATGCATAGTCACTATGAAGAGATTGCAAATAAGACATATGGTTGATCTCATGCATAGCATATGACAAGTCAAGCGGATTATAAAACATGATGTGACCAAGGGAATTGTCACAAGAAATCATATGTAACATGGCATCACAACTAATAGACTCCACATGAGAATCAACATACTCATCATAAATGGGCAAGAAATCATCACATGTGGAAGTCGCACTAGCATGAATCATGGAAATAGGTGGGTCAAGATCATGCAAGCAAGCAATGTTAAGAATGTCCACTAGTGGGACTAGCGCATCACCATCACCTTTGTTACCTTTGTCATTCCACTCATGTGGTGTAAGTGAGGCGGGAAAGACCAAATAGTGGTCATCTTCATCTTGATGGAACCATGTGGGGGTGCATCATATTCCACCATGGCCATTGTCTTGTCCAAAGGAAGGACGAAGTCATCGTGAATCGGCGCGTCATCATAGATGGGACCTAGCAGCAAATGAGAAGACACAATAGAGGTAGAGGTCAAGTTGTTAGAGATGCAAATGGCCTCATGAGACCTATCAACTATCTCACTCTCTCTATATGGTGGTTCACTCACTCCCTCAAAGTAGTTGCACTCAGTCTCACATATGGTGGAGTCACTCATCTCACTCAAGTGGTGGGGGTTGTGGCTCTCCTCACATGGAAAGTGGGGCAACTTGTCATATATGGGGCTAGTGGTGAAGTCACTCTCACTCTCAATATGGTGACACAAGTCACTCAAGTCATCATACGTCGCCGTGGTCAAAGGGAAAATCCCATGCTCAACCATCTCATCGCCGTCGCCGTGGATGAAGGCCGAAGATGGCATATCATCACTCTCCTCCATGACCGAAGGGAAAATCCCATGTTCGATCATCTCATCACTGTCGCCATGGATGAAGGTCGAAGATGGCACATCATCACTCTCGCCTCCTAAGATGGAAGCATCATCCTTGCTCGCCACCTTGTCGCTCGCCTCCAAAGCTTGGTCCTTGCATGGCTCCGAAGTCATAGTCGTCGCCGCACCATCTTGAAAAAGAGTCAAAGTAGACTCGACACCATTAATGTCACAAAGAGGGATGGTGGTGAAGTCGAACTCGGGAGCATCATCAGGCTTGGACATCATGGTGGTACTAGCCTCATGCTCATCGTCTCGGAGCTTGGTCTGCGAGAAGTGTGATTGGGGTGGAGAAGACTTGGCCTTCATGAGTTCTTCTTCTGCGTTGAGAGCACCAATGTAGTTGTCGTTGAGGGACTTGTAGTTATCAAGGAAGATAGTCTTGGAGATATCGTTGTTCAATCTCATCATGAAGTGGAATTTCATTGACATGGGGTCGTCCACGTCGGCTCGTCACAAGGCATTCTTCATCTCCTTGAAGTACGTGTCGATGGACTTGGATCTTTGGATGGTGTTCTCCAATTGGTGTTGAAGTTGTTCTGTGTAGGTTGGATGCATGAACTCTCACCACAAAGCTCTCTTCGTCTTGGGACAACTCATGTCGTAGCTCTCCGAAGGTGTGTGAAGCCACCATGTCAAGGCGTAGTCATGGAAGTTTCTTGAGGCGCACTTCACTGGATCTTCAGGAGGAACTTGATGTAGCTTGAGGTAGTCCTCCATTAGGCGCTCCCACTCGAGATACTCCTCAGGTTCTTGAGTCCCATAGAAAGGAATCGCGTAGTCGGTGTCGAAGTCGTAGTAGCTTGTGGAGGTCGCGGAGTTGAGCTTGGGGAGCTTCTCTTGAGCGTAGTCTCGGGGTGCTTGTTGGCGAAGATGCCATATGTCCATAGGCGAAGATGCCTTGAAGTCGCTTGGCAAAGATGCCAAGGGAGATGGTGAAGTCATTGAGCGGTTGTTGATGTAGAGCTCTTGACCTTCACGTTCTCGTTGGTGATTGTGTTGATGCCGATGTGATCTTGTCGGAGATGGTAGCTCGGAAGCATGTGCACTTGAACGTCTTCTCGAAGATGAGGAAGACCGCTTGTAGGACTTGATGAGGGCTTTGATCTCCTCCATTTGACCTTGCATCTTGGCGTCAATGAAGTTTTTCGTGGCATCGAACTCGTTGTTGTTGTTGTTGTAGACCGAAGGAGGTGTGCTTTGCCTATCCATCACAAGACTCGAGCAAAGGTGAGTACGAAATGAGATAAACAATACCAAGCTACCTTCACCCAAAGTTGAGGATGTATCCCGTTTCACTCAATGTGAAATGAAAGAATGCTGGAATTGGTACCGGACTTGCTCACTCACACCTACAAAGTAAAGCTTATCGAGTGGCTTGGTTAGGACAAGTGGCACAAAATTTTGATGCAAAATGTTAGCAAGAGTCAATAATGTTGAAAGAGATTCACAAATTCGCAAGTGCAACAAGTAGACCAATAGCAAAGAATGCACACGGAAACGCACACACGGATAGATAAATGGGGTCGTGCAACCAAGGAATGAGCACAAAATGTGGAATCCACGGAAAACGCCCGTGTTGCACAACTCTAGAGAGACGCTAGCACGATTGCTCAATAGGCGGATATGACACTTGTGCACAACCTATAAGATGCAAAATGTATCAACTTTCTATCCCAAGTATGCTATATATGTATGGTTCTCATTGTTTCTCAAGATGATCCAAGATGATCGGATATGACAATCTTATGTGCAATGTGGTATGATGCTATGGCTCTTGCTTACAAGCTCTTTGTTTTCTCTTTGCTTAAAAGCTTATTCTCTTTTTTTGTATGGCCGCTATGCAAAATGCACAAACCAAGATAGCAATTGTGTATATGCGGGAACAATCTTGTGACACAAGAGATGATATGTTGATACCAAGATAAGGATACCAAGATGATATGGTATTTATGCAATGGAAGGTACGGATCACTAATGTGCACAAGTAACATTGCCGGAAATACTCAAATGGCTAGTATTGATAGGCAAGTGACGCAAAATGGGCTAGGGGTTAAACAATGCAATGGCAAGGAGAATGTACAATGATGTCTTCGAGGTTACCGTCCTTGCTTACAGTGGGGGTGTCGAAATGATGAAGTCATCTATGTCGATGATGACCTCATGGCGATGATGAGTGGTGGTGTTCTTGATGTAGAACCGTTCCTAATTATCCTAAACACCTTAGGAAACAGAAAAACCGCGAACTAAGAATCACAAATGTCAAATGTCAAATGGTGGTAGCGGAATGCGATGGTGGTTCCGGAGTTGATAGTGCGGAAGTGGTGGTGGTGGTTGATGAAGAAGTAATCGTCCCTAAGTAGCTGAAACACCTTACGAGACTCAAGTCACCACTCAAGCAACCACAAATGCTATATGGATCAAAATGGTTTAGGTTATGGAAAGCTATGGTGGTTTTACAGATGATATGGTGGAGGGCCTAGGCAAAGATGTCAAAATGCCAAAAAATCTTGATGGAGTAAAATGATGCTGGAACCTATCTAGATGGATGGGGGATGTCAATAGCTACTCAACAAGCTAAAGAACGTCAAAATCAGACTCCGGATGTGGAAGATATGGCCAAAATAAGAAGTCAGCCGGACTTCGGATGTGGAAGATATGGCCAAAACAAGAAGTCAGCCGGAGCAGTTTTTGAACTAGCGGACAGTCCGGTCCGGGGTAGCGTACAGTCCGGTCTTCATACGAAAACCGTCTGGTTCGAGCGGACAGTTTGGTGTTGGGAGCGGACAGTACGGTCTATGAGCGATTTTGCTCCTGATGCCAGTGGACAGTCCGCTACGGGTGTGCGGAGAGTCCGGTGCGGGCTGGGAAAGGACGAACTCGAAACTTTAGGCGGAAATGGATGATTTAGGGGTCAAAATTGAGGAGATTTCTTGGATGAAAGGTGGGGAAACTTGTGGGAAGTTTGATCCACTCAAAACACAACAAATCCATGGATCAAAATCAACAAAACATCATCAAACCAACAAATCACAAAAAAAATTGGGGCTATTTTTGGTGAGGATTTTCAGATTTTAGGACGAAATCAAGCAAAACAAGGCTAGAAAACAGTGAGGGAGACTCCAAATTCGTGATCAACGTGGCTCATGATACCAAGATGTTGTAGGGTGGAGACCCTAAGCGTAGATCTTTCATGAATTTGAGGGGAATCCATGAAGAACGCAAAGAACAAGACGGAAAATCACAAGAAGAAAACACTCAAGAAAAAGTCCAATCACACATCCACTAGGCATCCACAAAGATACAAGAACAACAAAGGGAAAGATACAAGGTAAAGTTCATCCCAAATCCAAAGGAGATGAGGTCTTGATGATCTAGATAGATCCTTCCCTCAAGGGGGTCTTGAATCCCTAAGGATCTTCTCCAATGGATGCCTTGAACTCCATGGAGTCTTCTCCCTCAATAGGAAACCCACAAGGGGAGATACATGAGCTAATCTCTAATGTCTAGTTCTAATCTTAGCTAACCCTAAAAAGTGAGAGGAGCACGGAATATATAGTCTAGGCGCAAAGGGGTATGGGCCTCGGTGGTTACATGGGCTTTTTAGCCAAATTCATAGCGAAACTGGGCGGACCGGACAGTCCGGTGGTAAGGACCGGACAGTCCGGTGAGTATAGATGCATTTTCGAGTGCCACCGGACTGTGTGGGGAACCGGACCGTCCGGTGGTGCAATTTCGGTGTGACCGGACTGTCCGATGTGGCGAGCGGACTGTCCGGTAGTGCAATTTCTGCTCACTTCCTTTTCTTCATCTTGACGCTCCCGGTCAGATCTTGGGTCTTGGGGTCCTTCTCCTTGGCCTCCGGGAAGCTTCCTAGCTGCTTGGTGGCTGTTGCCCTCATACCTAATGATGCACAATGTTCCATGGTGCATGTAAATCACGAAGAGGAGCGGATTCACCTTAAGTTTGGTAGGTCTACTTGGGCCTTGAGGTGCAATGAAGGTGTACAAGGAGATGACCGTAGGATGCTCTGTGTGAGGCCCCGAGTCGCACGCCGGCGACCGCGACCTCCCTCGGCCCCAACCCCATCAGTCGATGCATGGATCTGATGCCGGCCGGCCGGATCCATCCGGTCCCGCGCGGATCCACCCGTTCCCCGGCTTGCCCCATCATCGGCGACCCTCTCACGGCAGCGCCGCTGCCCCTGCCTCCTGCTCGGGCTCGAGCACGAGAAGGATGACGGCACCTCTCTCCCCCTCGTTTCGGCCACGTGGGTCGTGGCCTAGCCAGCTGGCTTGCCACGTCCGTCGGCCCAGCTCCGCACCCAGGCAAGGTCCGCGTGTCCCTGGCCCAGATCTGCCGGCCCCTCCCCTCTAGGATCTTGGGCCGAAGCCCGCGAGGTGAGCGCGCCCCCGCTAACTATCCCTCGCCCTGTGCGTAATATAGAGTGCCACGCTCACCCTATTTTTTTCCTTAAAACGACCAAGTCCCAAAATTCTAGCATCATATATGCATGTTGTGTTGCTTGTAACTTTGTGCATGTTGGTCCAATTGGAGTGTATAATATGTCAAAATGTTTTTCTCTTCATGCTCTACATGATGGTCTACTTTGCATGCATATTAGGATGCATCTTGACATGTTAATCTCTATTGCAGAAGTGCATGTTGCTGTTAACTGCTAAAAACTGTTGTAACTTGTCATTTTGTCGTTTTGATACAATTTTGTATGATTTTCTATTGTGCAACATGCCTACATGTTTAGAAGCACAATCATGTCATCTTTGCATTGGTGTAACTCATTTTGCATGATATGCTCTGTGGTGACTAGCACAATCTTGCAAAGAGGGCTACTCGCTGTTATCTGTTTTCAGGCACTGGGTAATCCATGTTTGCGTGATGCTAACATCAAATCCATGCATATTTTGGGGATGTCCATTAATCATGTTTTGATTACCATGTTATGCTATATCTATCCATGCCCCTGTTTGCAATTATAATCTGATGCAGATTGGAATTTTGGTGCCCTCAAGTTGCTTGAAATTATAACTGTCAGCATGCCCAGTTTTCACCAAGTCTGTTATACCATCTTGCCATGTTCGCTTGAATCTATCTTCAAATCTGTTGCTCCAATAATCGTGTTCAGCAGTGGTGTTTTGTTAAGGGTGCTTAGTACTTGATTTCCATACTCTTTTATGCCATGAATAGTTCTTTATTGTATACTTTTGTTGTCTCAAAGTATGCATCATGAATCTGTTTTTTCTGCCATACCCTGTTTTTTACCGTCTGAGAATCTGTTATGACTTTCCTACTTGTCTTGATGAATGCCATTGGTCTAGAGGTTATACGGAGATTCTCAGTAATCATGTTTTTCCATGTTTAACCTGTGATTTAATGCCATGCTTTTGGTTGCTATGATCTTGCACTGTAGCATCATTGTTCCATGCCTCCAACATGTCAACATGTTATTCCTGCTCACATGTATACCCTGTTTTTCACTAAGAAGTTCTAACCTATGTTACAAAGTTGCTTTTTGCATTGGTCCTATTGGTTTAATCTTGATGCCTACGAACCTGAAACTTAATGTTATTTGAAGCACGTTACCCGTTCTTCAAGTGCATATCATGTTTATGCCAATATGGTACTTGTAGCATGTTGTTTTCATGCTTGCTATATGTCTAGTTGTTGTTTTGGGCAGATTGTCCTTTAAACTTGTTTCATGTGTATGTGTTGAACCGTGGCTCCGTTCGGATCATGCTCTATAGAAACTTGCTTGGTTTTGTGTGTAGATTCATATTGTCTTGTTGCATCCATGTTTTGAGTGTGTTTGCTTGATGTTTGAATGCATTTTGCATCAATGCCATGTTTAACTTGTTTTGCTCATATCTTCTAGGTCGTAGCTCCGAATTAAATGAACATTATATGTAACTTGACTAGAAAGACGTGTAGATCATCATGGTGCATGTTAACTTGTTGTTTAACAACTCTAACTTAATGTGTTATTCAGATCTGGACCAATTTCAAAATTTGCATATGAGGACTTACCGGAATTGTTATATGTTGTTTCCGGCCTCATTTAAACTTGCTTTGATGTGTGGTCTTGTATGCATCATCTCTTGCCATGAGTTGTATCATATAGACTTGTCATGCATCATACTTGGATGTCATGCCATGTTATGTGTTGTGTGTTTACCATGTTGTTTGCTTCTTTCCGGTGTTGCTTCTTCGTGATAGTTCCGGTAACGTTGCGATTGTGTGGATTCGTTTGACTACGTGGGTTCGTCTTCTTCATGGACTTGATCTTCTTCCTAGCGGGATTTCAGGCAAGATGACCGCCACCTTGGATCTCACTACTATCTTTGCTTTGCTAGTTGTCTCGATGCTATCGCTATGTCGCGCTACCTACCACTTGTTTATCAAGCCTCCCAAATTGCCATGATAGCCTCTAACCTTTTCCACCATCCTAGCAAACCGTTGTTTGGTTATGTTACCGCTTTGCTTAGCCCCTCTTATAGCATTGCTAGTTGCAGGTGCAGTGCAGGTTGTTCCATGTTGGGGCATGGAAACCATGGGATATCGCAATATCTCTTATTTAATTAGTGCATCTACATACTTGGTAAAGGGTGGAATGCTCGACCTTTTTCCTGGTGTTTTGTTCCACTCTTGCCGCCCTAGTTTCCGTCATACCATTGTTTTGTTCCTTGATTTTGCGTTCCTAACACAGTTGGGTTTTACGGGCCCCCCTTGACAGTTCACTTTGAATAAAACTCCTCCAGCAAGACCCAACATTGGTTTTACCATTTTCCCAACATAATAACTAAACATGATAATAAACTTGACGCATAGGGAGTTTGCTCTACCCGAGGTTTGTTATTCAACATAATACAGGGGGCCAGTGCTGTTGCCGCCGGTCCAAACTAGAGCACCTTGCGGCACCCCCTTGGCAATTTGGGTCTCAGCGACCGTATGCTTAGCTCATCCAATCGTGGCCTAAGACAAGATATGCGCGGCTACTATCAGGGTGTCGGCACGTTGGGAGGTCTTGCTGGACTTGTTTTACCATTGTCGAAATGTCTTGCGAACCGGGATTCCGAGTTTGATCGGGTTGTTCCGGGAGGAGGATTTTCCTCTGTGGATCGTGAGAGCTTGTCGTGGGATAACTTGGGACACCCCTGCAGGGTTTAAAATTTCGAGAGCCGTGCTCGCGGTTATGTGGCAGATGGGAATTTTTAATATCCGGTCGTAGAGAACTTGACACCAGATCCGAATTAAAATACACCAACCGCGTGTGTAACCATGACTGTCTCTTTTCGAGTGAATCGAGAAGAGAACACAGTGGGGTTATGTTTGAACGTAATTAGTTTAGGATCACTTCTTGATCATCACTAGTATGCGACTGTCTGCATAGCTTTTCATCTTATTCTTGTACTCGTAAGTTAGCCACCATACAATGCTTAGTCGCTTGCTGCAACCTCACCACTTACCCTTTCCTACCCATTAAGCTTTGCTAGTCTTGATACCCATGGTAATGGGATTGCCGAGTCCTCGTGGCTCACAGGTTACTACAACAACAGTTGGAGGTAAAGGTAATGTGATGATCATGACATGAGAGCGATGTTTACTTGTTTTGGAGTTCTTCTTCTTCTTCTTCAACCTTGGGATAGGTTCCTGGTCGGCAGCCTAGGCTAGCAGGGTGGATGTCATTTTAGTTTCTGTTTGTGTTTCTTCCGCAGTCGGATGTGGCTCTTATGTATGATGCTATTGTATTCATGTGGCATTGTATGCCTTTTCTATGTATCCCCATGTTTTATGTAATGGTACGATGCAATGATATCCACCTTGCAAAGTGTCTTCAATATGCGCTTCTATCCTTGGTGGGACCTTCTAGTTCCTCTCGGATAGGGTCGCATATTGGCGTGACAAAGAGTATATCTAATAGCGGCACGGTGCTTCCTCATAGATTTCAATAATCTCCTTTCTTCATGCTCTGAAGAGTTAGCAATATTAATAACATGATATATCTTCTTTTCATCAAGATAGGCATATTTCAGAGTATCAGGCAATTATTAATCTCAAACACGGGATCACCCTTGGGTGGAGGAGGATCCCCAAGAATCTCAACAGGCAAGTTGTGTTTCAAAACAAGCATTTGATTAAAGAATATTTCATCTAGTTCCTTCCTTTTATTCATAAACGTATCATTTTCATGGTCTAGCAGATATTGTTCTAAAGGTTCAGTAGGAGGCACAACAATAGAAGCAAGATCAATAATTTCATCGTTACTAGGCAATTCTTTGTCATGGGGTTGTCTACGAAATTTAGTGAAATTAAACTCATGAGACACATCCCCAAAACTTAAATTAACAGTTTCTTTCTCGCAATCTATCTTAGCATTAACCGTGTTCAAGAAAGGTCTACCAAATATAATGGGACAAAAATCATCTTGTGGGGAACCAAGAATAAGAAAAACGGTAGGGTATTTTATTTTCCCACACAGGACTTCAATATCTCTAACAATCCCAATTGGTGATATAGTATCTCTATTAGCAAGCTTGATAGTAACATCGATATCTTCTATTTCAGCAGGTGCAATATGATTCATAATTTCTTGGTATAAGTTAGAGGGAATTGCACTCACGCGAGCACCCACATCACCATAAGCCATGATAACAGTGATCTCCTATTTTAAAGGAAACAACAGGCATGCCAACAACAGGTCTATGTTTATCTTTTTTATCGCGTCTAGCAATTCTAGCAGCTTCATCATAGAAGTAATTAGATGCCCTTCAATATTATCGACCAAGAGATCTTTAACCATAGCAATACTCGGTTCAACTTTAATCTGTTCAGGCGGTGTAGGTGTTCTAGTATAACTCTTATGAACCATAGTTGAAGCTTTAGCACGATCCTTTATCCTAATAGGGAAAGGTGGTTTCTCAATATAAGCAGTAGGAACAATAGGATCAACATTATAAGTAATGGTTTCTTCTTAAACTTTAATACGTTCTACTACTTTCACTTCAATGGAAGGACGATAATTAAACCACTTCTCCTTGGGGAGATCAACATGAGTAGCAAATGATTCACAGAAGGAAGATACTATCTCAGAGTGAAGTCCATATTTAATGCTAAATTAATGAAAAGCATCGGTATCCATAAAAGATTTAACACAATCAAACTTAAGGCTCATACCTGCCTCCTTACCTTTGTCGAGTTCCCAATCTTCAGAGTTGCGGTTGAATCTTTCGAATAAATCCCATTTGAATTCAATATTCTTCTTCATAAGAACTAGTACAAGAAGTATCGAGCACGGATTGATCATTACAAGAAAGTCGAGCATAAAAATTCCGAATAATAATTTCTCTTGAGAGCTCATGATTGGGGCAAGAGTATAGCATTGACTTAAGCCTCCCCCAAGCTTGAGCGATACTTTCTCCTTCACGAGGCCAAAAATTATAAATATAATTCCGATCACGATGAACTAGATGCATAGGACAAAACTTCTGATGAAACTCCAATTTCAATCGGTTGTAATTCCAAGTCCCAATATCATCGCATAGCGTATAACATGTCAATGCCTTCTCCTTCAAAGATAAAGGGAGGACCTTCTTCTTGACTTCATCCTGGGGCAAACCTGCAAGCTTAAATAATCCACAAACTTCATCCACATAGATTAGATGCATATCATGATGTAATGTTCCATCTCCTGCATAGGGATTAGCTAGCAGTTTCTCTATCATATTCGAAGGAATTTCATAATAAATATTTTCAATAGGTTCAGTTGGTTGAGGGGAAACTCTTTGATCTTCTGGTCGGGGTGAAGATACACCAAACAAACCCCTCAAAAGATTATTTTCCATAGCAACAAGTGACAGTAAATTTCAGCACACTATATAAATGTTTCCTTACAAAATTCCACTTACCAAAGGGCACTTCACTCACTGGCAATGGCGCAAGAAAAGAGTCTTGATGACCCACAAGTATAGGGGATCTATCGTAGTCCTTTCGATAAGTAGGAGTGTCGAACCCAACGACGAGCATAAGGAAATGATAAGTGGTTTTCAACAAGGTATTCTTTGCAAGCACTGAAATTATTGGTAACAGATAGTTTTGTGATCAGATAATTCGTAACGGGTAACAAGTAAAAAGTGTAACAATGATGCAGCAAGGTGGCCCAATCCTTTTTGTTACAAAGGACAAGCCTGGACCAACTCTTATATAAAACAAAGAGCTCTAGAGGACACATGGGAATTATTGGCAAGTTAGTTTTCATCATGCTCATATGATTCACGTTCGTTACTTTAATAATTTGATATGTGGGTGGACCAGTGCTTGGGTGTTGTCCTTACTTGGACAAGCCTCCCACTTAAGATTAACCAGTCTCGCAAGCATCTGTAACTATGAAAGAAGAATTAAGATAAATCTAACCATAGCATGAAACATATGGATCCAAATCAGCCCCTTACAAAGCAACGCATAAACTAGGGTTTAAGCTTTTATCACTCTAGTAACCCATCATCTACTTATTAATTCCCAATGCCTTCCCTAGGCCCTAAGAATGGTGAAGTGTCATGTAGTCGACGTTGACATAACAACACTAGAGGAAAGACAACATACATCTCATCAAAATATCGAATGAATACCAAATTCACATGATTACTTATAACAAGACTTCTCCCATATCCTTAGGAACAAAAATAACTACTCACAAAGCATATTCATGTTCATAATTAGAGGACTAATAATTATCATTAAGGGTCTGAACATATGATCTTCCATCAAATAAGCCAACTAGCATCAACTACAAGGAGGAATCAACACTAGTAGCAACCCACAGGTACCAATCTGAGGTTTTGAGACAAAGATCCGATACAAGAGATGAACTAGGTTTTGAAAGGAGATGGTGATGGTGAAGATGTTGATGGAGATTGACCCCCTCTAAATGGGAGGATCGTTGGTGATGACAATGGCTTCGATTTCCTCCTTCGAGAGGGAAGTTTCCTCAGCAGAACAACTCCGCTGGAGCCTAGATTGCTTCTGCCAGATTCTGCCTCGAGACGGCGGCGCTTCGTCCCAAAGCTTCCTCTTAATTTTTTCCAGGTCAAAACCCTTCATATAGCAGAAGATGGGCACCGGAGGCCTGCCACAGGGGCGCGCCCCCAGGCTTGTGGCCTCCTGGTGGGTCCTCTTTGGTATTTTCTTCACCCAATATTTTTTTATATATTCCAAAATAATTCTTCGTAAATTTCCAGGACTTTTGGAGTTGTGCAGAATAGGTCTCTCAGATTGTCTCCTTTTCCAGTCGAGAATTCCAGCTGCCAGCATTCTCCCTCTTCATGTAAACCTTGTAAAATAAGAGAGAAATACAAAAGTATTGTACCATAATGTGTAAGAACAACCCATAATGCAATAAATATCAATATAAAAGCATGATGGAAAATGGACGTATCAAGCGGTCCAGGCACACATAACATATGTTCATTTGAAATTTTAGAGGTGGCACATGCAAATTTACTTGGAATGGTAGGATAGTACCGCATATAGGTAGATATAGTGGACTCATCTGGAATAACTTCGGTTTAAGGATTTTGATGCACAAGCAGTATTCCCACTTAGTACAGGAGTAGGCTAGAAAACAGGTTGAGAAGCGACCAACTAGAGAGCAAAAACGGTCATGAACATGCTTTATGAATAATCAAAACTGAATACTAGCATGAGTAGGATATAAACACCATGAACATAAATATTGTGGAAGCTATGTTGGTTTATATTCAACTACATGCGTGAACATGTGCCAAGTCAAGCCACTTAAACCATTCAGAGGAGGATACCATATCATCATACTACATTAGAATCATTTTAATGCATGTTGACACCCAAGATAAATCATTATCCACTCCTAGCTACTTAAACATCGCATGAGCAACTATAATCTCTAATTTTCGTTGCAAAGATGTTTGATCATAATATGTTGAATCATGGTTACTAGTTAAACATATTTACAAAAACAAAAACAAGTTGAGTTCATACCCGCTTTTCTCTGCCACAGTCACTTCATCAATTATCATCATTTTTGCCTTTCACTTGCACGGCCGAATGATATGAAAATAATAATAATGCAAGAGTGTCGTGGACTAAGCCGGAATCTGCAACATTTTATTCAGAGGGAAAGAAAAAATAGTATGGGTTCTTTGTGAGATCAACAATAATGCATATGAGAGCCACTCAACATTTTCATTGTGGTCTTTCCTTGGTACGACTCAACAAAAGAAAAGGAAAAGGATTTCAGAGGAACACACTTAAATATTTTTGGAGTTTTTAGTTTTTCTTGAAAAGCAAACATTTAAAGAAACAAAAACTATTTACACGGGAAAGCTCCCAACAAACAAAAGAAGAAACGGGAAATCTTTTTGGATTTTATTTTAATACTGCAACTAAATTAAACTAGAAAGAAAAAATGAAAAGAAATAAAAAATATTTTTGGATTTTCTCAAAGTTTTTCAAACACACAAGAAGAAAGAGAGAAAATAAATCTAGCATGGATAATACAATGAAAAAGCGTGGACACCGACAACTGGAATGAAATCTATGAACATGAATTTAATGTCGGTGGAAATATGTACTCCCCCAAGCTTAGGCTTTTGGCCTAGCTTGGTAATCATCATCCGCGGCCTGGATAATAGTTAGAGTGATAACTCACGGAGACTCTTGGTGCGGCCTCCTCGGCCCGTCGAGTAGCCTCGACCGCCGCATTGTACTCGCGGGCCTCGCTCTCAAGAACGTAATATCTTCTTTTACTGTGATAACCAAAGAGAGCAGGTGCATGCAAAACAACAGGTACAATGGGATCTTTATTCAACATCAAGTTTTATGGATAATTAGTGGTTGTGCCCTTAACGAACTTATGACACTTCATGGCCTCAAAGTCTAAGTACTGAGTAGGAAGAATGGGATCATTAGGCCAATGTGACACACTCAGCTCCTTAGCTAAACAAGAGGCATAAATCCCACCATAAAATGACCACTATCAGCGTTCCGTTGCAACCTCCATGCAACGATCGCTCCAAGATAATAACATTTAGTTCCCGTCAGAGCAGTGTGTATGAGGCTCAAGTCAGGGACACATAGTGTGCTGCTATCCTGTTTGCCCATGATGCATTTGCCATTAAAGAGTGCAAAGTAATGGATAGATGGAAAATGAATACTTTTTATTCTACCTTGTGTCACTCCTCTATCCTCACTGTAATAGAGACTAGACAAAAATGACTCATACTCAGATTTTGGCAGTTTGGCCAGCGAACCCCACAGAATTTTACAAGCAACACAGAATGCTTCTAGCGGCTGCTACTTCTTGAGCTTGCATTGATTTTTCCCTTGAAGAGGAAAGGGTGATGTAGCAAAGTAGAGATAAGTATTTCGCTCAATTAAGAACCAAGGTATCAATTGTAACACCCCGGATGCAACTTTCCATATTCGTAACTCCAACTCTTGCCTTTTTCGGAGTTGCGATATATTATTTCCTCCGTGGTTGGGTTTTGTCTTTTGTTTTGCATTGTGTTCATGTCATGCATTTCTTCTCATGGCATCATGTGCATTGCATCCGCATGTTTTCATAAAACTCGCACCCGTTCGTAGTTGCCGCCTCCCCCCTTTCTTTTGTTGACCGCCCCGAGACCAACCGTGTTTTCGTTTCCCTTTTGTCCGACCACCTAACCTCTCTTGCCAGCCTCTCTCCCTCCCTCGTTTTCAGCGTCACCAACCAGAGCCCGATCCAGATCCCCTTCGCTCCAACCAACCGCTGCCTCCTTCTTCCTCGATCTCCCCTGCCACCCAGTCCCGTCGATCCATCCAAACATCCCCACGGCCCTCCTCGACCAGCAGCAACCAGGAGCCCGAGCTCCTTCTCCCACGCGCCATCTTCCCCGTCAACCACCTCGCGTCGCTGCATCATCAGCTCAGCTGCCGGCAGCAGCACCCGAGCCCTGCCTTGTCCCCGTCCTCGCCCGTCGTCATGTCACCAGTGTCCTAACCATCGGAGCGCAGCCGCCCTTCCGCTGCCGTCGAACGCCACCGCAGCAGCAGCTCCAGGCCGGCCCCCTCACCCCGCGCCCTTGTCTCTTCTCCCTTCCCTTCGCTTTCTCTCTCTCCCTCTCATCTCCTCGCTTCCTCTCTCTCGCAGAAACACAGGGCACATGGAGCTCCATGGCGCCCGATGCTCAAGCCACAACCAGAACCGCCGTCCGCCTCGGGTCCTCCCAGATCGGGACCGTCCGGCCTTCCCGCACCTCCCGACACCCAGCGCCGCTCTCCTCGGTCCGCTGCTTTTGCGCCCGCGCTTTCTTCCTCTGCTTCAGATCGAAAGGAGGAGGACGCCCCTGTCTTTGCTTCGAGTGTTGACCGCGCCCCCTCCCCTCGTTCGATCCAAGCCAAGCCGCCAGCTCGCCCGCTTCGGCCTGCCTCCTCCCCGCGCCGATTGGGCCTTGGCCCGTGGTGAGCAATCAGCAGCCGCCAAACCCCTCCTGTGCACTGTTGGGCTAGCCAATTTCCGCCCATGTCATGTTTTTTCCCTGGACGAATTTGCTAAATATCCTGTGCATGCATAATTACAGAAAAATGCCATCATATTAAAGTGTTAATAAGTAATTATCCATGCATCCAAAGTAAACATGCCATATATGCAAAATGCTTAGTTTTTCATCTAGTTTCATAATATGCTACTTTCATCTATGTTTAAAATGCTGTTTGTTTAAATTTGCTCAAATGCCATGTTAAAATGTTTTATTTCATAACTAAATAACCGTAGCTCGGAATTAAATGTTCTTCATATGTAAATGGGGTGGAAAAATGCCTAGTTTATCATGGTCCACTTTATTTTCCTGTTTAACAACTTTAAAATATGGTTTAGGGCAGAACAGTACCAAATTCATAAATTGCACATGAGGATTTTCCGGAATTATTGTTTGTTGTTCCGGCCTCATTTAAACTTGCCTAGATAGGTAGTTTAATTATGCTTCACCTCTTGCCATGTTTAACAACATTTAATATTGTTGAGTAGCTTATAACGAGATCAAACTAAATAATTGCATGTGGTGTTTTGTCAATATGCAACTCGTTGCATATTGAGCTCCACTTAACTTGTAGTATTGTTTGTTGCACTTTGCCACGCCATGCCTCATTAAACCGGACATGCATCATACTTGATTGTGCATCATGCCATGATTATGCTTGTGTGTTTACCATGTTGTTTGTTTCTTTCCGGTTTTGCTTCCTAGTTCCGATAATGTTGCGATTGTGAGGATTCATTCGACTACTCCCGTTCGTCTTCTTCATGGACTAGTTCTTCTTCCTAGTGGGATTTCAGGCAAGATGACCGCTACCCTGGATCTCACTACTATCATTGCTATGCTAGTTGCTTCGTTCTATCGCATTGCTGCGCTACCTATCACTTGCTCTTCAAGCCTCCCAATTTGCCATGAACCTCTAACCTTTGTCACCCTTCCTAGCAAACCGTTGCTTGGCTATGTTACCGCTTTGCTCAGCCCCTCTTATAGCGTTGTTAGTTGCAGGTGAAGTTGAAGATTGCTTCAGGATGGACAGGGTTATGTTGGGATATCACAATATCTCTTATATTATTAATGCATCTATATACTTGGTAAAGGGTGGAAGGCTCGGCCTTATGCCTGGTGTTTTGTTCCACTCTTGCCGCCCTAGTTTCCGTCATACCGGTGTTATGTTCCCGGATTTTGCGTTCCTTATGCGGTCGGGTGATTTATGGGACCCCCCTGACAGTTCGCTTTGAATAAAACTTGTCCAGCAAGGCCCAACTTTGGTTTTACCATTTGCCTCACCACCACCTATACCCTTCCCTTGGGTCGGCCAACCCGAGGGTCATCTTTATTTTAGCCCCCCCCCCCCCGGGCCAATGCTTGTCTAAGTGTTGGTCCGAACCGAGTAGATCAAGGGCCCCTCGGGAAACTCGAGGTGTAGTTTTACTCGAGGATGTCTCATCCGTATTGCCCGAGAACGAGATATGTGCAGCTCCTATCGGGATTGTCGGCGATCGGGCGGCTTTGCTGGTATTGTTTTACCATTGTCGAAATGTCTTGTAAACCGATTCCGAGACTGATCGGGTCTTCCTAGGAGAAGGAATATCCTTCGTTGATCACGAGAGCTTATCATGGGCTAAGTTGGGACACCCCTGCAGGGTATTATCTTTCGAAAGCCATGCCCGCGGTTATGTGGCAGATGGGAATTTTTTAATGTTCGGTTGTAGATAACTTGACACCAGATCCAAATTAAAATGCATCAACCGCGTGTGTAGCCGTGATGGTCTCTTCTCGGCGGAGTCCGGGAAGTGAACACGGTTTCTGTGTTATGTTTGACGTAAGTAGGAGTTCAGGATCACCTCTTGATCATTGATAGTTTCACGACCGTTCCTTTGCTTCTCTTCTCGCTCTTACTTGCGTATGTTAGCCACCATATATGCTTAGTCGCTGCTGCAACCTCACCACTTTACCCCTTCCTTTCCCATTAAGCTTTGCTAGTCT
Organism: Aegilops speltoides; assembly: GCA_021437245.1. NCBI lineage: Eukaryota > Viridiplantae > Streptophyta > Magnoliopsida > Poales > Poaceae > Aegilops > Aegilops speltoides. Next base: position 254,475,512 of record CM038143.1, read on the forward strand.
TGATACCCATGGTAATGGGATTGCTGAGTCCTCGTGGCTCACAGATTACTACAACAACAGTTGTAGGTACAGGTTATGCGATGATCATGACGCGAGAGCGATGCTTGCTTGCTTGAGTTCTTCTTCTGCTTCTTCTTCGATCAGGGGATAGGTTCCAGGTCGGCAGCCTGGGTTAGCAGGGTGGATGTCGTTTGAGTTTCTATTTGTGTTTCATCCGTAGTCGGATGGTGCTCTTATGTAAGATGATGTTGTATTCGTGTGGCATTGTATGCCTTATGTATATATCCCCATCTATTATGTAATGTTGATGTAATGATATCCACCTTGCAAAAGCGTCTTCAAGATGCGCTTCTATCCTTGGTGGGACCTTTGAGTTCCTTTAGGATAGGGTTGCATCTTGGGCATGACAAGTTGGTATCAGAACCTCGACCGACCATAGGAGCCCCCTTGTTTGTTGGCCGTTGTTGAGTCTAGAAGAAAGCTATTTTGAGTCTTAGGATTATATATATCGGAGAATAGGATTCTTTTTACTCCTCAGCCCCCTTCGTCGCTCTGGTGAGGACTCCTGACGTAGATGTTTTGTCTTTCCTCTCCTCAAATTTCACTAAATTTTTTTTAGGATCATGCGGTTATCTTGGGATCGTTCCGATATTCTTATGACGAGAACATTGTTCTTGGTGCCTCCTGACATTTAGGGGTTGTGGTAGTGTCCCCGGGAGTTGAGCTCCGAGGTGTTGTCGTCATAATTTTATCGCTGCGATTCTGGAATACCGAGTTTTGCCGACATCAAAATCTCTTTTATGCAGTTGTTGGTGAGATAACCTCGACGCCACCCAAGATCTTGGGAGTTCGGGAGTATTGCCATAGCTCGATAACGGATGCTTTTCAAGGTTGAGGTACACGATTTCGGAGTTTTCTTGGTTATGTGTTGACGGATGGATACAATTGGATGTAGGGATTGTTAGTTTGGGTGAGATATATTGCTTCCTGTATCCCCAACACCGATTGCATAACCGAAAGTTTCGGGAGTTTATAGGTGGGAATTCAAGTAGCTCCTAGAATATCTTTCCGACAAATGCATGATACGGGATTGGGTAAATCTCTATCATATGTATTTGTTACGGCTTATTCTGCAAGCCAAATCCTTTGTTTTATTTTATTTGTGGTATTCGAGTTGCTTCGAAGTAGAATGTTGAATCCATACCTTTCCTAAATGGTGTTCTCATATTGCTATGTGAATACTAATCATTCTTGATCATCGAGGTCGTCATGTTAATTCTTTTTCAACCGGCGTGCTTCTCTTCAAGTGAATCCCATCATTTCAACATTTGCGAGATCAATTCTAAGTTTTCTCAACGGCACTCGTCCGTCCCCAAGTTGCCTTTGTTTTCCCGCCCTCCCACCCTTTTTCTTCAAGGACTCACATTTCTTAATCATGTATCCTTTTATTTGAGAGAAGTCTCTTCATTCTTTTCTTTCGATGTTCTTATCCGGTGATTTCCCATGAAGATGCTCAACAGTTTCAAGTTCATCATCCTTCATTGTTGTTTCTTCTCCGGTGGATCCAATTCAAGCTTTCGATATTCATCATATTCTTTTCCTCGTTTCTAATGCTTTCTCATGCCGATGCACCTCTTAATCATTCACTTCTTCCTATCCATTTGTTCTGGAGTGCTGAAGATATCTCAGAAGGCTCATCTTTTCATTCAAGATCCGTTCAAGTTATTTTGTGGTTGTTATCTCATTCAAGCCATTTAATTCAACCGGTGCAACCCCCCCCCCTTTCAATTAATCGTTCATTGGTGTTTCCTTTTGAGTGGGCCTAACCCACAGGTCTTTTCCCAGGATCTTACCTGACTCTTCAAATTATCAGGAGCCATTCCCAAATTCTTTTCCAAGTTTGATGTAAGAATGAATTTTCATCAGTCATGCCTTCTCCAAGGTCGTTTTCAAATTCTTTTCAGCTTTGGCTCAACCTTTTCTCTTTTAATCCTTCCGGAGTTTCTCAACAATTCATGGTGGTTCTCATCTTCATTCTCAACATGTGAAGACTGAAGAAGGATTTCTCTTGAATCTTGCTCCATTCTCTTCAAGATTCATAGTTCTAGCTTGATGCCAACCTCTCATAATTGTTTTCGATTGTGAGTATTCTTTTCACCCATACGGAGCATTTCATGAGTTGTTTCCATTTCTTTCCTCCGAAGGCCATCATGTCATAATTCCTCATTCTCAGCCTTCAGCTCTTGTTCTCCAAATCTTACCGGTGGATCGTTCAAATATCCTCTAATCAGTTCATGATCTCTTCGTTCTCATGTATCTAAATCCCCTCAAGTATCTTCATTCGTTTTCCAATTCTTCCCGGTGAATTGTGCCTTTGCTACATTCATTTTCAATTCTTACGGTGGTTCGTTCAAGATTTCACTTCCTTCGTTATCATATCAATTCATTCATTGTTTCCAAATCCCACCGGTGGTTCCATCAATACCTTCTCAAGTTTACGCTATATCCCTCTTAATCCTTTCTACGAGAATAAGTAATATGCAAAATCCATTGCTTGCCATCAATTTAATTTGATGAAGGATAAGCATACAATAAATCTTATTCTTATTTCCTCGAGGTGATTCAATTCTTTTCTTCCGGAGATTATTCATGATGAATAAATTCTTGATTACAAGTGATTCATCTTTCTTTCCGGAGTTGGTCATCCTATCACATTCTCGGTTCGAGAGGCTTCATCTTTCTTTTCGGAGTTCCAAGCTCTCTCAATTATCTCGTCGCAAAGCTCCATCTAAATCATTGCATGGCTTCACCTTGTGTTTTCAACTTCTCTTTCTTTTTATCATCCTTTTATTACCGGAGTTCTTCATGCAGGCTCTACATGGTGGTTCGTCAAGGATTCTTTCCATTCTTCAATTGTTCTTCAAGATTTCTCTTGAAGTTATGATCCGACAAGCTATACTCAAAATTAAACATGGTGCCCAACACATGTTTTTTCTGAGGAGTTCAAGTATTCTTCTTCTTGCATTTCGAAGTGCAATTCTTTCTACCTTATCTTTTCAGATGGTGATATGTCATTCTTGATAACTTCCATTCATGTTTTGTGATTCACATGTTGTCAAGAATGAGGTATTTTAAATCCATCAATCTCTTTGTTGGAGTTATCTTGGTAAAGATTTCACCTAAAGCCTTCCCTAAGGAATGTTGCTATTATGGTGTTTATCAATGATCCAATTTTCTCCTTCTCATCTCGGTGAAGAAGTTTTTTCATCTCTTTGGTGCTCTCAATCTATTCAATGGTTTCCATTAGTGGCCGGTTGTCACCTCATAGTCTCGAGATGTTTTCCGTAAGCCCACAATAAGCTTGTGCTTCTTGTTGTTGATTTTCCAACAACTCCGTTAAATTCTTCTTTGCAAGGATGCTTTCCAAGTTCACTTGTGGCAAAAGTTGTCATTTTCTTCTCCGTCCCTTTATCCCAATGATCTAACTTCTATTCTTTCTTACGGAGGCATTGTGATGTTGTGCTCTTCACCCATCACCTCGTTTTGTGAGGATCGTGTTCTTTTCTTGCTTATCCATTTAACCAGAGTGTTGTATCATCTCTTCAATATCTTTTCATCTCATCAAGTTTTCTTCTCTTTTCTACCGGAGTGCTGTCCAAATTCTGTCATTATTGTTCCTTGGCTATCTCATTATACCGAGGTGGTCATATTCTTTTCGTTCGTGAAGCTCTTATTTCCATGTCTTTCAACCTTCAAGTCCTCGTAATACTCCTTGTTCCTCTTTTCTACCGGATTGTTTGCAATCTCGCTCATCTCTGTTGTACTCTTTCTTTTAAATTGCTCAACCTCTCAAGGTTCGTGGTTTCACTCGTTCGTCAAAGAAGCAACTTATTTTACCTCTTATCTTCCTCTTTCGTTTCTCTCCGGTGCCATCCTAGATCTCGGGACGAGATCCTCTCGTAGTGGTGGAGTGTTGTAACACCCCGGATGCAACTTTCCATATTCGTAACTCCAACTCTTGCCTTTCTCGGAGTTGCGATATATTATTTCCTCCGTGGTTGGGTTTTGTCTTTTGTTTTGCATTGTGTTCATGTCATGCATTTCTTCTCATGGCATCATGTGCATTGCATCCGCATGTTTTCATAAAACTCGCACCCGTTCGTAGTTGCCGCCTCCCCCCTTTCTTTGGTTGACCGCCCCGAGACCAACCGTGTTTTCGTTTCCCTTTTGTCCGACCACCTAACCTCTCTTGCCAGCCTCTCTCCCTCCCTCGTTTTCAGCATCACCAACCAGAGCCTTATCCAGATCCCCTTCGCTCCAACCAACCGCTGCCTCCTTCTTCCTCGATCTCCCCTGCCACCCAGTCCCGTCGATCCATCCAAACATCCCCACGGCCCTCCTCGACCAGCAGCAACCAGGAGCCCGAGCTCCTTCTCCCACGCGCCATCTTCCCCGTCAACCACCTCGCGTCGCTGCATCATCAGCTCCGCTGCCGGCAGCAGCACCCGAGCCCTGCCTTGTCCCCGTCCTCGCCCGTCGTCACGTCACCGGTGTCCTAACCATCGGAGCGCAGCCGCCCTTCCGCTGCCGTCGAACGACACCGCAGCAGCAGCTCCAGGCCGGCCCCCTCACCCCGCGCCCTTGTCTCTTCTCCCTTCCCTTTGCTTTCTCTCTCTCCCTCTCATCTCCCTGCTTCCTCTCTCTTGCAGGAAACACAGGGGCACATGGAGCTCCATGGCCGCCCGATGCTCAAGCCACAACCAGGAACCGCTCGTTCGCCTCGGGTCCTCCCAGATCGGGACCGTCCCGGCCTTCCCCGCACCTCCTGACGCCCAGCGCCGCTCTCCTCCGTCCGCCAAGCTTCTGCGCCGCCGCGCCTTCTTCCTCTGCTTCTGCATCGAGCAGGAGGAGGACGCCCCTGTCTCTGCTTTGAGCGTTGACCGCGCCCCCTCCCCTCGTTCGATCCAAGCCAAGCCACCAGCTCGCCCGCTTCGGCATGTCTCCTCCCCGCGCCGATTGGGCCTTGGCCCATGGTGAGCAATCAGCAGCCGCCAAACCCCTCCTGTGCACTGTTGGGCTAGCCAATTTCGGCCCATGTCATGTTTTTTCCCTGTTCGAATTTGCTAAATATCCTGTGCATGCATAATTACAAAAAAATGCCATCATATTAAAGTGTTAATAAGTAATTATCCATGCATCCAAATTAAACATGCCATATATGCAAAATGCTTAGTTTTTCATCTAGTTTCATAATATGCTACTTTCATCCATGTTTAAAATGTTTAAAATGCTGTTTGTTTAAATTTCCTCAAATGCCATGTTAAAATGTTTTATTTCATAACTAAATAATCGTAGCTCGGAATTAAATGTTCTTTATATGTAAATGGGGTGGAAAAATGCCTAGTTTATCATGGTCCACTTTATTTTCCTGTTTAACAACTTTAAAATATGGTTTAGGGAATCACAGTACCAAATTCATAAATTGCACATGAGGATTTTCCGGAATTATTGTTTGTTGTTCCGGCCTCATTTAAACTTGCCTAGATAGGTAGTTTAATTATGCTTCACCTCTTGCCATGTTTAACAACATTTAATATTGTTGAGTAGCTTATAACGAGATCAAACTAAATAATTGCATGTGGTGCTTTGTCAATATGCAACTCGTTGCATATTGAGCTCCACTTAACTTGTAGTATTGTTTGTTGCCCTTTGCCATGCCATGCCTCATTAAACCGGACATGCATCATACTTGATTGTGCATCATGCCATGATTATGCTTGTGTGTTTACCATGTTGTTTGTTTCTTTCCGGTGTTGCTTCCTAGTTCCGGTAATGTTGCGATTGTGAGGATTCGTTCGACTACTCCCGTTTGTCTTCTTCATGGACTCGTTCTTCTTCCTAGCAGGATTTCAGGCAAGATGACCGCTACCCTGGATCTCACTACTATCATTGCTATGCTAGTTGCTTCGTTCTATCGCATTGCTGCGCTACCTATCACTTGCTCTTCAAGCCTCCCAATTTTCCATGAACCTCTAACCTTTGTCACCCTTCCTAGCAAACCGTTGCTTGGCTATGTTACCGCTTTGCTCAGCCCCTCTTATAGCGTTGTTAGTTGCAGGTGAAGTTGAAGATTGCTTCATGATGGACAGGGTTATGTTGGGATATCACAATATCTCTTATATTATTAATGCATCTATATACTTGGTAAAGGGTGGAAGGCTCGGCCTTATGCCCGTGTTTTGTTCCACTCTTGCCGCCTAGTTTCGCATCATACCGTGTTATGTTCCCGGATTTTATGCTCCTTACGCGGTCGGGTGATTTATGGGACCCCCCTGACAGTTCGCTTTGAATAAAACTTGTCCAGCAAGGCCCAACTTTGGTTTTACCATTTGCCTCACCACCACCTATACCCTTCCCTTGGGTCGGCCAACCCGAGGGTCATCTTTATTTTAGCCCCTCCCCGGCCAATGCTTGTCTAAGTGTTGGTCCGAACCGAGTAGACTGCAGGGCCCCCTTAGGGAAACTCGAGGTCTGGTTTTACTCGTAGGATGTCTCATCCGGTGTTGACCTGAGAACGAGATATGTGCAGCTCCTATCGGGATTGTCGGTGCATCGGGCGGCTTTGCTGGTCTTGTTTTACCATTGTCGAAATGTCTTGTAAACCGGGATTCCGAGACTGATCGGGTCTTCCTGGGAGAAGGAATATCCTTCGTTGATCGCGAGAGCTTATCATGGGCTAAGTTGGGACACCCCTGCAGGGTATTATCTTTCGAAAGCCGTGCCCGCGGTTATGTGGCAGATGGGAATTTGTTAATGTCCGGTTGTAGATAACTTGACACCAGATCCGAATTAAAATGCATCAACTGCGTGTGTGATGGTCTCTTCTCGGCGGAGTCCGGGAAGTGAACACAGTTTCTGTGTTATGTTCGACGTAAGTAGGAGTTCAGGATCACCTCTTGATCATTGCTAGTTTCACGACCATTCCTTTGCTTCTCTTCTCGCTCTTATTTGCGTATGTTAGCCACCATATATGCTTAGTCGCTGCTGCAACCTCACCACTTTACCCCTTCCCTTCCCATTAAGCTTTGCTAGTCTTGATACCCATGGTAATGGGATTGCTGAGTCCTCGTGGCTCATAGATTACTACAACAACAGTTGTAGGTACAGGTTATGCGATGATCATGACGCGAGAGCGATGCTTGCTTGCTTGAGTTCTTCTTCTGCTTCTTCTTCGATCAGGGGATAGGTTCCAGGTCGGCAGCCTGGGTTAGCAGGGTGTATGTCGTTTGAGTTTCTGTTTGTGTTTCATCCGTAGTCGGATGGTGCTCTTATGTAAGATGATGTTGTATTCGTGTGGCATTGTATGCCTTATGTATATATCCCCATCTATTATGTAATGTTGATGTAATGATATCCACCTTGCAAAAGCGTCTTCAAGATGCGCTTCTATCCTTGGTGGGACCTTCGAGTTCCTTTAGGATAGGGTCGCATCTTGGGCGTGACATCAATCCAGTAGGAGGCACAACCAAGTCCCCAATATATGAACGTGCACAAACTTACAAACACTTGCACACGGTGGTGCCGCAATGTGCTATACAAACAGTTTTTAACCCCTTTCCGCGATGGCATTCTGAACCGTCGCCAAGTGAGTGTGTGCGATAGGGGGGTCCTTCCCACATGACCCAAAAACCGTTGGGGATAGGCGAGCGGCTACTGACGATCGCCATAGAGTAAATGTATGAGAAGTCGCCCCAGTCCCACACGTTATGTCTCGATGTTACATTTCTGATCCGAGAGACATTTGAAACGATTACGCCACTATATCATGTGAAAAAGGTGGACATCACAAACATTTAACCTACCGATGTGTTTGCAATAGGTACGTTATCACACACAGTTCAAGAATGTAAAATGTGTGCGGTGCCTCTACTAAGACCAACGTGTCCATTTTCATAACTTTGTGCTATAGGTGTTCCTATCACACACGCACACAGGTTTGAAACATTTGCCGTATTACCATGAATCGCACACGCATATTAGACGAAACCATGTGTGCGTCCGTCAAGCATCGCAAACATTTCATGTCAAAGAACCGTCTGTTCTCTATTTTTCATTGCACACGTTGTTTTCTTTCTAACCATGTGTATGTTATTTTCTTCGCTCATGTTTAATTTATTTTTCGCTGTAATTTATTATTCGAATTGGAAATTTTGAAATATGAAATGTGGAATTCGAATTCTAAGCACAATGGTTCAACAACCAATCCATAAATAAAATTCTCAGTACAATATGTTTAGTAATTACAGGATTAGGCAGCAGTTAACTATGATGAACCACAATATTTAGAGGCGGTAAAGGTGAAGATACAAGTCTAAATCATTTTGGTTGCCGATGGTGCTCAAGAAGCGGAATGCCCATAATGTGCCCTCCTGCATGCCATAGGCACAGAAAACTTTTGTCCAACCCCTTGTGACGATCGCCCGCCCATCCTTCACTGCCTTTAGGATGCCTTCTAGAGCATTATCATGGTAGCATGAATTATATACTTTAACTTTAGTTGCCCCCACTCCGGTTATGTACTTTGCAAGCTAATCATCGGTAAATTGCTTCAGAAACCACTGAAAAGAGAAAACTTTTAGATAGTAAGGTCTAATAGAGTAACTTGTTGTGGGTAGGGGGATAAGGCAATACATTACTTACCATCCTAAAGTCACTGTTGTCTTGGACAAAGTGTAAATAAAGAGCTTAATTCCCATCGCCCGTCTCTTTCGCCTAACAATCTTCCTTAGTTTCCTCACTTGACGCTTGTTCATGAATATCTCATTGCCCCATACGCAAAAGGGATCAAAGCATGGATCAGTATCGCTCATATATGTACCTACAAGCAACCAGTAAATGTTAGAAGCTAAACTGAGATTGCACGAATGATGTAAAATACAACTACCTACGTTCCTAAGTACAAGTATTTTTAGTGATTTCAATATGAACTACATACAGATGTATATAGACATAGTTTAGATTAGAATCTAGATCATTCATTTTGCTCCATATGTAGTCTATATTGGAATCTCTAAAAATACTTATATTTAGTGAAAAATGGTGTATAAGACATGGGATGCAGCTGACCTCGATGGCAAACAACAACATCGCCCGTTGTAGCCCTGTGTAAATACATGGAGAGGCAATGTCAACTACGACAGGGTTAACATCCACCAAAAATAGCAAATGGTAATAAAACGGCAACATCTGTAGTGATATACTCATTGCGAAAGACTAGCATGGTAGCAAAGGGACGGATAAAAAAATGGATATAATTGTTTACTACAACAGACAACCTAGTATAGCCATTGAAACTGGTACTGATAGAAATGAAATTGACAGAGATAAACATCGTAAGGCAGGTGCTGTTAGAGAAGAGAATGGCCCTATAGTCTATAAAAAGGTAGGGAATATAGATAAGACGGGCTAGGCGTGTTTACTACAACATGCTTAAAACATGAACCGTACAAAACATGGCCATTGCAACTGTTATTGGTAAGATTCAACTGGTCAGTCCATACTTGGTAAGTCCTGAGGGGTAGTTGCTAGGGCACTTCATATGGACAAGAGCCCGCCTCAAGTTGGCCATAGCAGAGGCGAGGTGTTCCTTCGGGTCAAGCATGGATCAGTGCCGCTAACATGTGTATCTACAAGAAGCAAGTAAATGTTAGAAGCCAAACTGCAATTGCACAAATGATGTAAAATACTGTAAGACATGGGATGCAACTAACCTCAATGGCAAACAACAACATCGCCCGTTACGGCCCTGCGTAAGTACTTGGAAAGGCATGTTAACTACAACAGGGTTGGCATCCACGAAGCATAGCAAATGGGCAACATCTCTAGTATATCTTCATTGCAGAGAGTAGCACGGTAGCAAAGGGGCAGATTAAAAATGGATACAACTATTAATTGCAACAGGCTTAACAACATCCTAAGTCATGTTTTGTATGTTGGTAGCTGCTATTGGTGAAATTGAGCTGGACAGTTCATACTTGAACATCACACAATGTGTAGTACTGAAAATAACAACGCAAGTTTAACTACGGCCGACCTAGTATAGCCATTGAAACTGGTACTAACAAAAATGCAATTGTCAGAGTTGAGCATCAAAAGGTAGGTGCTACCAGAGCAGAGAATGGCCTGGTTGTCTATATAAAGGTAGGAAAAATAGCTAAGATGTGTTAGGCATGTTTACTAGAACCTGCTTAATACATCAACCGTACAAAACATAGCCATTGCAACTGGTATTGGTAATATTGAACTGGTGAGTTCATACTTGGTAAGTAGTGAGAGGTAGCTACTGGGGCACTTCATCTTGGCCAGAGCCTGCCCAAAGTCAGCGGCGGTGGAGGCGAGGTGTTCCTCAAGGTCGAAGCACGGATCAGTACTGCTGACATGTGTACCTACAGGCAACCAGTAAATGTTAGAAGTTAAACTGCAATTGCACAAATGATGTAAAATATTGTAAGACATGGGATGCAGCTAACCTCAACGGCAAACAACAACATAGCCCGTTATGGCCCTATGTAAGTACATGGAAAGGCATGTTATCTACACAAGGTTAGCATCCACCAAAAATAGAAAAGGGGGCAGCATCTCTAGTGATATATTCATCGTGGAGAGTAGAACGGTAGCAAAGGGACAGATTAAAAAATGGATACAGCTGTTAATTACAAAAGGCTTAACAGAATCCTGAGTCATGTATTGTAAGTTTGTTGCTGGTATAGGTGAAATTGAGCTGGACAGTTAATACTTGAACATCATACAGTGTCCAGTACTGAAATAAGAAGGCACGAACATGCTTAATACATCAACCGTACAAAACATAGCCATTGTAAGTGGTATTGGTAAGATTGAGCTGGTGAGACCATACTTTGTAAGTCCTCGGGGGTAGCCGCTTGGGCACTTCATCTAGGCCAGAGCCTGCACTAAGTCGGCAGCAGCGGAGGCGAGGTGTTCCTCCAGGTCAACATGCACAGCGGCCATCGCGCCATCGACCGCCATCAGCTCCTCGACCTCCACATGATATGTGGTTGGGCTTGCATGGCGATGCTCTGGAGGTAGGGGTGGTAGGGATATGGAGGCATGAGGATGTTTCGCAAGCACCATTTAAGGAATCAGGTTGGGGCTATGATAGAGATCGGTGGGTTACCTGACTAGATCGACGATGCTCGGGCAGAACGTAGATGTGGTTCAAGTTGTGGTTGCGGGGGTAGCGGTTTGAGCTTCCGAGAGGGGGGCGACGTGGGGGAGATACTGCGGAAATTTGATGGGTTGGGATGTGTTGGGTGGAATAAATTCTCAAAAATCATGCCCCTAATGAAAATTTCGCTCTAAAAATTGAAACTTGGGGGGGGACAACAACGCAAACGAAGTGCGTAAAATACTCGTGTGTGAGAAAAGAGAAAATTAGCAGATCCCGTCTCCAAAAAAATGTACACATGTAGTTGAATTTTCGGTCAATGGTATGCTTTCTTTATTAGTAAACGTCGTAGAGGTAACTAACTTATGGATTGTTAACGCAAAAAACGCACACGGGTACGCCATAGAAACCGTGTGTTTTGTGATCTTCGAACAATTCTTATATCTATCAGCATCTCCAGCCGCACCTATTTTAAAAATCTCTTTCATTGTAGCTAGATTATTCAATGTACATGAACGAGGAAAAAGTGATACCCGATGAACAATCATCCATTTATGAAATGCAATCAGGTGTCAACCTGGCTCGCTTGCATAGCCAAAACTGATCCTATGCAACAAGAGAGAAGCTTGCTACCATCTGCCGGCGCAGCTATTTAAGCTGGTGTGCGGCCAACTCGCGCGACGAGGTGGGGCTAAAAACAGCTGCGGCCAGCTCTAGTCTCCGGTGGTTCCGGTGGCTATGAGTGGATGTTTTAGGAGTATTTAGGGCCGGGGTGCAGGTACAAAACTTCAGTGAACACATGCTAATTAACGCTCAAAGCCCTCAAAGGATGCGCTTACCGACATTGTACGTTAATAATAGATACTAGTACTAACTTAAAGTACTACTAGTAATTTTCTATGAAATTAGTATGCATGTAGTACTGGTAGATGCTCGTAATTAATTATGCAAACTTACGGGCGACACACGCACTAACTACTTCTCACATGATGGCATCGGGGCATGCTGGCCAGATGCCGTCGTTCTCCTTCCCGGCCGTGTCAACGGCAGCCCACCGTGCTTCGATCTCCGCCAAGCTCTCCTCAGCATGGTGTGCGGCCTCTTCTTTCTTGCGACGGAGGGACTCTTTATTCTTGTCTTCTGCCTTTTCCGCTCCTTCTATGCGGCTATGGCCGCCTCTAGATCCATCACCCATTCGGCCATGGCAGCATCAAAGTCCACCCACGTAATTGTGCGGCCACAGGCGGCGATGAACTTGGCGCGGCGGGATGCCATCGCTTCCTTACCATGTGTGCGAACGCGAGCGGCAAGGAAGTCAGCGCGGCGGGATGCCATCGCTTCCTTACCAGTTACAGTGCGTCGTGGTGCCATGAACAATGCTAGGAGAGAGCTCTTGGACGGAGTGGCCGAACAGCCGTACAGTGCGGTGGTTTTTAAGATGTCAACGACAAACAACAGAAGAAATTTGGCTTCCCTTACAATCTTGCTCATTCATTATCGCACACAGTTCATCTTTGTCGCCTCCAGAAACAGTGTGCGTTGAGCCAATTGTGTGTTGCGTTATGATTGGCCGAAACCCCAGCCAGCGGATCACGCATGTGCATTGTAGGATGCGCTGTGATCAAACGACAATCCACGTCCCTCTCATCATACCCGTGCAGTTGTAGCTAGATTGGATTTATATGCGCTAAATGCCTAGAAAATGCACATAATCCCCTAAATATGGTAAATGAGCCCGAAAAAGTGCCAAATTTGAACACGGTGATTTGCAACGTGTATTTTCATCGTAGAAAAAACTCAAGGACAAAGAACAAAGGAAATTTGGATCCCTCTTCAATCTTGGTGATTTCCCTCTCGAAACCTTGGAACTTCCTCGGTGATGGTTCGATTTATGAAGGGTGTGCATGACGACTTAAGCTAAACCTTCTCAATATTTTACAATGGCATGGTGAGGCCATACCATGGCACCATGCCAAGGGTCATGTTTTTCAAGCATGTATTTCATTTTTCTATAGTTGAAAAACCAATAAACAAACGTTTCTGGTTGACTATTGCCAGACATTTCTCGTTCCTTGTAAAAGGCATGAGAATTTACTAAGTAGCGCGAGCATTGTTTTCAGACCGTTCTTGTGCACCTTTTCATGCACCGATTGTTTGAATTTGAATTATGTGCATTAATGCCTAGAAAATGCACATAATCCCCTAAATATGGTAAATGAACCCGGAAAAGTGCCAAATTTGAACACGGTGATTTGCAGGGTGTATGTTCATCATAGAAAAAAACTCATGGACAAAGGACGAAGGAAATTTGGATTCCCCTTCAATCTTGGTGTTTTCCCCCACGAAACCATGAAACTACCTCCATGATGGTTCGATTTATGAAAGGCGTGCATGATGACATAAGCCAAACCATCTCAAATTTTTACCAGGGCACGACGAGGCCATACCATGGCAACACACCAGGCGTCATGTTTTCCAAGCTTGTATTTCATTTTTCTATAGTTGAAAAACCAATAAACGACGCGTTTGTGGTTGACTATTGCCGCACATTCCCTTGAAATCTCTGCCCATTCCTTGTAAAAGGCATGGAAATTTACTAAATAGCACGAGCATGGTTTTCCAGACCATTCTTGTGCACCTTTTCATGCACCAATGATTCGAATGTGAATTATGTGCATTAATGCCTAGAAAAAGCATATAAGCCCTAAATATGGTAAATGAGCCTAGAAAAATGCCAAATTTGAACATGTTGCATTGGAGGGGGTATGTTGATCTTTGAAAAAAAACTGAATGACAAACTAGGATGGAAATTTGGAATCCCCTTCAATCTTGGTGATTTCCCCCTTGAAACCATGAAACTTCCTTGGTGATGGTTTTATTTATGAAGGGCGTGCATGACGACATAAGCCCAACCTTCTCAATTTTTTATCAGGGCATAGTGAGGCCATACCATGGCACCATGCCAGTCGTCATGTTTTTCAAGTATGTATTTTATTTTTCTATAGTTGAAAAACCAATAAACGATGCATTTGTGGTTGACTATTGCCACACATTTTCCTTGAAATCTCTGCCCATTCCTTGTAAAAGGCATGAGAATTTACTATATAGCACGAGCATGGTTTTCCAGACCGTTCTCATGCACCTTTTCATGCACCGATTGTTTGAATTTGAATTATGTGCATTAATGCCTAGAAAAGACACATAATCACCTAATATGGTAAATGAGGCTCATAAAATGCCAAATTTGAAAATGTTGCATTGGAGGGGTATGTCGATTGTAGAAAAAACTGAACGACAAACTAGGAAGGAAATTTGGATTCCCCTTCAATCCTGGTAATTTACTATCGCATACGATTCATCTTCGTCGCCTCTGTGAACCGTGTGTGTTCACCCACACATGCAAAAGGAAAAAAGAAAACCCTCGCCCCTCCTGTCCACTTCGTCCCCACCCACTCGCCGCGGACTCCCACGCAACTCTTCACCTCATCAACTTGTATCATGGGGGCCACCCTAAGCTCGATGGCTATCATCGACGGGCGAAGGTCGCACTCCAGACAGCATGGGATTTCGCCCGTACCACTTGTCGCCGCCTATCTGCACCGACTTGCACCGACATTCTAGACTCTGGTCGATTGGAGTATTCTGTGAGATTGGGCCAGGGATTTTTCTCATGGAGAAGGTAATCAATTTAGAAAAATATTCACTCATCTCTTATCGCAGTCCGTTCGTCACTGTTAATTGATACATCTCCTTCGTATCTATAATTTTTGATTGTTTCATGCCAATATTCTACAACTTTCATATACTTTTGGCAACTTTTTATATTATTTTTGGGACTAACATATTGATCCAGTGCCCGGTGCCAGTTCCTATTTGTTGCATTTTTTTGCAGAATATCCATATGAAACAGAGTCCAAACGCGATAAAAACTTACAAAGATTTTTTTGAATATATGTGATTTTTGGGAAAAAGAATCAACGCGAGATGATGCTCGGGAGCCCCACAAGCCTTTGAGGCGCGCCCCTACCGTGGCCGCGACCAGGAGGCTTGTGGCCACCCGTAAGGCGGTTGGTACCCTTCTTTCGCAGCAAGAAAGATAATATCCGGATAAGAATCGTGTTAAAATTTCAGCCCAATCAGAGTTATGGATCTCCGGGATTTAAGAAACGATGAAAGGCGAGAAAACAGGAATGCAGATACAGAGAGAGAGATCCAATCTCGGAAGGGCTTCCTCCCCTCCTCCATCATGGAGGCCAAGGACAAGAGGGTAAACCTGCCTCCCATCTAGGAGGGAGGTCAAGGAAAAAGAAGGAGGAGGGGGGTCTCTCCCCCTCTCTCCCGGTGGCGCCGGAACGCCGCCGGGGCCATCATCGTGACGGCGATCTACACCAACAACTTCGCCGCCGTCATCACCAACTCTCTCCCCCTCTATGCAGTGGTGTAACACCTCTTCTCCCCGTTGTAATCTCTACCTAAACATGGTGCTCAACGCTATATATTATATCCCAATGACGTATGGCTATCCTATGATGTTTGAGTAGATCCGTTTTGTCCTATGGGTTGATTGATGATCATGATTGGTTTGAGTTGTATGTTTCTTTATTATCTTGCAAACCTATCCTACAACACCTACAAATTACTTCTAGTTTCATACTTTTTCTAGGTAAAGTGAACGTTAAGCATGCGTAGAGTTGAATCTGTGGTCGATAGAACTTGACGGAATATTTGTTCTACCTTTAGCTCCTCCTTGGGTTCAACACTCTTACTTATCGAAAGAGGGTACAACTGATCCCCCATACTTGTGGGTTATCAAGACCTTCTTTGGCGCCGTTGCTGGGGAGGAATAGCGTGGGGTGAGTATTCTCACGTGTGCTTGTTTGTTTTATCACTAAGTAGATTTTATTTTCTGTTCTAAGTTGTTCACTATCTTTAGTTATGGATATGGAACATGAAATACCAAAAAAATTAGGTGTAATTGCTACTCATGGAGATGGGGAACCTCCTAAAACCCTCGATTGTCGTTATGTTGAAAATATTAAACACTACTGATAATCCTGAGAAAACCCCATTCAACTTGATAATGGGAGACACGCTGGATAAACCGGAATACTTTAGGGATTATCGCCTGACTCAAAAATGGAAACTCTTATGGGATCAAATTCATATGTTGCAATGGTATGCTTGGAATTTATGCTAGAGATATGATTATACTTGTTGCTCTAGGATGAAGGATCCACACCTTCCCTTTTCTTGTAAATTTAATGGTAATGAAACCTTGGCTTCTTATGGTAATGGTATATATGATTACTATTACGTGGAACGAATAGAAGAATTCGTTGCTTTTAAGGGTGCTTATGAAATTGAATCTTTGTTTGAAAAGTGCAAAAATATTGATGATGTTGTTTACTGACCTGGAAATTATGCTATACATAAATATTGCTATGAGAATTATGAATATAATGATATTGATGAGTTTATTGAGAAAGTCTCCGCTGTCCAAGAAGAGACTAGACTAATATTTTGGATGAATCTGTGGAAGAAGAAATTGATGACACTGTGAGCTCATTCGATGAACAAGATGAGGAGGAGAGCGAAGAACAAAAGGAGGAAGAGCAGATTGATCACCCGTGCCCACCTTCTAATGAGAATAACTCTTTATCCCATACATTGCTTAATTTCCCCTCATGCTTACTGAAGGATGAATGCTATGATGATTGCTATGATCCCTTTGATTCATTTGAAATATCCCTTTTTGATGAACTTGATGCTTGCTATGCTTGTGACCATGATGCCAATATGAATTGTGCTTATGGAGATGAACTTGCTATAGTTCCTTATGTTAAGAATGAAATTGTTGCTATCGCACCCATGCATGATAGTTCTATTATCTTTTTGGATTATCACCTATACTATACTGGAGAAGTTTGCGCTTATTAAGGATTATATTGATGGGTTGTGTTTTACCTTTACACATGATGATTTTGATAAATATAATATGCGTGCACCTGCTACTCCTACTTGCAATTATTATGAGAGAGGAACTACATCTCCGCTTCTCTATGTTTCCAATATGATAAAATTGCAAGAAACTGTTTATACTAAGTATTGGCCTTTACTTGATGTGCATGAATTGTTCTTTATGACATGCCGATGCATAGGAAGAGAGTTAGACTTCATTGTTGCATGATATATATTACTTTGTGCTTACTACTAAATTATAAGTCATTGTTAATTAAAATTGGCTTTGATATACCTTGGGATCCGGGTGGATCAATTACTTGAGCACTATATGCCTAGCTTAATGGATTTAAAGAAAGCACCGCTAGGGAGACAGGAAGTTTTAGAGAGTCATTTTATCCTGTTGTGTGCTTTTATAAAGTCTAAAAACAAAAAATTATAGAGGGGAACCTAAAACTTTTTGAAAAAGAAAAGTGAAAGTAAGAAAGACGAGCACCGTTGAAGTGGGGGAGCTCCTTGAACTTTATTCATGCCCATGGAAGCTTTGCAAATCTTAAACTACAGAAAATTTTTAACAAAATAATTATCCCCTGTACAAATCCATTGTATTATAAAAATAATGTGCCAAGATTTGCCTTTAGGATGATTAGATTGCTTGTTTGGTATGTGCGGTTCAAAAACAGAAACTTTTGCGCCCAGTAACAGAATTGATCCGAGCTACTGATGCGATAAATTCTTGAATTTCTTGCAGAGTACCGCTATACAAATTTTTTTTGTCCTAATTTTTCAGAATTTTTGGAGTTACAGAAGTATGGTTAATGTTCAGATTACTACAGCCTGTCCTATTAAAGACATATTCTGTTTTTGATGCATTGTTTTGTTAGTTTTGATGAATCTATCAATTTTATCGGTGGTATAAGCCATGTAGAAGTTATAATGTGGTCTCTACAATGCAAAAACAAAATATGAATGGGTTTGCAATAGTACTTAAAGTAGTGATTTGTTTTATTATACTAACGGATCGCACGAGGGTTTTGCTATGTTTTGTGCGATTGAAGTTTTCAACTTTTGGGTGAGATCACGATGGATGAAGGAATAAGGAGTGTCAATAACCTAAGCTTGGGGATGCCCGAGGCACCCCAAGGTAATATTCACGGGCTCCCAGGAAACTAAGCCTGGGGATGCCCTAGAAGGCATCCCCTCTTTCTTCTAACGACCATCGTTAATTTTACTTGGAGCTATATTTTTATTCACCACATGATATGTGTAAATTCTTGGAGCGTCTTTTGTGTTTATTTTTCCTTTTTATTTTATGCACCATGCTGGTATGACATAGTCCTTGGTTGATTTATAGAATGCTCCTTGCACTTCACTTATATCTTTTGTGTATGGCTTTATAGAATGCTTCATGAGCTTCGCTTATATCATTTGAAGTTTGGATTGCCTGTTTCTCTACACATAGAAAACCACCATTTGTAGAATGCTCTTTTGCTTCACTTATATTTTTTAAAGCGTCGGCATATCTTTTGTAGAAAGAATTAAACTCTCATACTTTGCTTATATCTATTTAGAGAGTTAACAGGAATTGGTCATTCACATGGTTAGTCATAAAATCCTACATAAAACTTGTAGATCACTGAATATGATATGTTTGATTCCTTGCAATAGTTTTGCGATATAAAGATGGTGATATTAGAGTCATGCTAGTGAGTAATTGTGGACTGTTAGAAATACTTGTGTTAAGGTTTGTGATTCTCGAAGCATGCACGTATGGTGAACCTTTATGTGATGAAGTCGAAGCATGATTTATTTTTGATTGTCTTCCTTATGAGTGGCGGCCGGGGATGAGCGATGGTCTTTTCCTACCAATCTATCCCTCTAGGAGCACGCGTACAGTACTTTGTTTTGATGGCTAATAAACCTTTGCAATTAGTATGTGAGTTCTTTATGACTAATGTTGAGCCCATGGATTATACGCACTCTCAGCCTTCCATTATTGCTAGCCTATTCGGTACCGTACATTGCCCTTTCTCGCCTTGAGAGTTGGTGCAAACTTCACCTATGCATACAAACCCCATGATATGATATGCTCTATCACACATAAGCCTCATTATATCTTCCTCAAAACAGCCACCATACCTACCTATTATGGCATTTCCATAGCCATTCCGAGATATATTGCCATGCAACTTCCATCATCATCATATACATGACTTGAGCATTCATTGTCATATTGCTTTGCATGATCATAAGCTAGCTAGTATGATATTTCCATGGCTTTTCCATTTTTTTGATATCTTTGCTACGCTAGATCATTGCACATCCTGGTACACCGCCAGAGGCATTCATATAGAGTCATATTGTTCTAGATATCGAGTTGTCATATTGAGTTGTAAGTAAATAAAAGTGTGATGATCATCATTATTAGAGCATTGTCCCAATGACGAAAGGATGACAGATACTGTCATATAGCTCTTTGTGCATCCGTTGCATGGCAATCCCTACTCCTCGCATTGACATCAATTGATGGGCATCTCCATAGCCCGTTGATTAGCCACGTCGATGTGATACTTTAACCTTTTTTGTCTTCTCCACACAACCTCCACCATCATATTCTATTCCACCTATAGTGCTATATCCATGGCTCACGCTCATCTATTGCGTGAAAGTTGAAAAGGCATGAGAATATTAAAAGTATGAAACAATTGCTTGGCTTGTCATCGGGGTTGTGCATGATGAAATACTTTGTGTGATGAAGATGGAGCATAACCAGACTATATGATTTTATAGGGGTAACTTTCTTTGGCCATGTTATTTTGAGAAGACATGATTGCTTTATTAGTTTGCTTGAAGTATTATTGTCTTAATGTCAAATGATAGACTATTGCTTTGAATCACTCGTGTCTTAATATTCATGCCATGATTAGATTATATGATCAAGATTATGCTAGGTAGCATTCCACATCAAAAATTATCTTTTTTTATCATTTACCTACTCGAGGACGAGCAGGAATTAAGCTTGGGGATGCTGATACGTCTCCGTCATATCTATAATTTTGGATTGTTTCATGCCAATATTCTACAACTTTCATACTTTTGGCAACTCTTTATATTATTTTTGGGACTAACATATTGGTCCAGTGCCCAGTGCCAGTTCCTCTTTGTTGCATGTTTTTTGTTTTGCAGAATATCCATATCAAACGTAGTCCAAACGCAACAAAAACTTACGGAGATTTTTTTGGAATATATATGATTTTTGGGAAAAATAATCAACGCGAGACGATGCCCGAGGGGCCACAAGCCTTTGAGGCGCGCCCCCTACCCTGAGCGCTGTCAGGGGGCTTGTGGCCACCACATAAGGCGGTTGGTGCCTTTCTATCGCCACAAGAAAGCTAATATCCGGATAAGAATTGTGTTAAAATTTCAGCCTAATTGGAGTTATGGATCTCCGGGAATTTAAGAAACGGTGAAAGGCCAGAAAACAGGAACACAGAAACAGAAGGAAATAGAGAGAGAGAGAGAGAGAGAGAGAGAGAGAGAGAGAGAGAGAGAGAGAGAGAGAGAGAGAGAGAGAGAGAGAGAGAGAGATCTAGTCTTGGAAGGGCTCCCGCCCCTCCGCCACCACGGAGGCCAAGGACCAAAGGGGAAACCCTCTTCCCATCTAGGGGGAGGTCAGGAAGAAGAAGGAGGGGGTTCTCTCCCCCTCTCTCCCGATGGCACCGGAACACCGCCGGGGACATCACTGTGACGGTGATCTACACTAACAACTTTGCCGCCGTCATTGCCAACTGTCTCCCTCTTTATGCAGTGGTGTAACACCTCTTATCCCCTCTGCAATCTCTACTTAAACATGCTGCTCAACGCTATATATTATTTCCCAATGATGTATGGCTATCCTATGATGTTTTAGTAGATCTGTTTTGTCCTATGAGTTGATTGATGATCATCATTGGTTTGAGTTGTGTGTTTTAATCTTGGTGCTATCCTATCGTGCTCTCTCTGTCGGGAAAGCATGAGGGATCCCTGATGTAGGGTTTCCAATATTTTCATCATTCGCTTATGGTGGGTTGCTAGAGTGACAGAAGCTTAAACCTGAGTAAGGGGGTTGTTTGCGTATGGGAGTAAAGAGGAATTGATACTTTAATGCTATGGTTGGGTTTTACCTTAATGATCTTTAGTATTTGCGGATGCTTGCTAGAGTTGCAATCATAAGTGCATATGATCGAAGTAGAGGAAGTATGTTAGCTTATGCCTCTCCCTCATATAAATTGCAATAATGATTACGGTCTAGTTATCGATTGCCTAGGGACAAATAACCTTCTTGTGACAAAAAGCTTGCTACTAAAACTAACTCAGTTGTTTCTTTAAGTGTTCTTTATTATCTTGCAAACCTATCCTACAACACCTACAAAGTACTTCTAATTTCATACTTGTTCTAGGTAAAGCGAACGTTAAGCGTGTGTAGAGTTGTATCGGTGGTCGATAGAACTTGAGGGAATATTTGTCCTACCTTTAGCTTCTCATTGGGTTCGACACCCTTACTTATCGAAAGATGCCACAACCGATCCCCTATACTTGTGGGTTATCATTAATCAACTAGCAGAAATCGCCATGGATTCATTTTTTCAAGCTGATTCGAGGGTTTTCATTCATGTGTCCAAAGTGCGAGCACAAATCGGGCAAGGGTGGTCGTGGCCAGTCGGAAACGAAGTTCTATCTCACCGTTCCGGATGACTTCAAGGAGTGCTCGGTATGTTCAATCTAACCCTACCACAGTCGGCATGGCTTAAATTTGTGAACATATACCGTCTATTGCTACATTAGGATAAAAGGTACGGTGCCACATGCAGCCTAGACATTGAAGCTGATTTTCCCCTATATTAGGCAAATTAATGATGTATTGTTCATTCAGTTACTCTCATATTTGCATCAAATCTTTGTTACATTATCTTTTTTGAATTATATATTTTTGTACTTTCCTTTCGGCTATATATTGTTCTGTTCTATCAATTACTCCCATATTTACATCTTGCTCTGTTTTTTCATTATATCTAATTTATGATCTTAAATTTCATTTCAAGCATTACATCCCTTGCTTTGCAAGAACACGAGTAGAAGAAAATGTTGGGCATTACTTTGTTGATGACTCCATGGATGTCATATTGACAATGCAACATGGATTCACAATGACAGTTAGCGTAAAACTTTATAAAGATGGTCACTACTATTTTGATGCAGACCTTTGGAGAAAAATTTCTAAGTTTTATAAACTGAAAGCAGCCAATAAAATTCTAGTGTGTGCACCACAGCCTGGTCTAATTAACATGGATGTTTACTTCCCCAACATCATCAGCCGATCAAAGTCTGATCGAGGTTAGTGTTCTTTCAACTTTCTCCATGTTGGCATATTAGTAAGCAAAATTGGGGTATTTGTGCCGACTAACTGATCACTATTTAAGAAACCAATTGTAATTTCATTTTTTGACTCCATTCGTAGGTAGTAACAAGTTCTATTTACCAATTTATGTGCACTATATATTCTTCTCCCATGTTCTCAATAAATAATACCTTTCCACCTTTTAAGCAGGATATGTTGGATGCATAGTTAACGATCTGTATGTTACTTAGCGTACCA
Source organism: Aegilops speltoides (assembly GCA_021437245.1). Lineage (NCBI taxonomy): Eukaryota > Viridiplantae > Streptophyta > Magnoliopsida > Poales > Poaceae > Aegilops > Aegilops speltoides. The sequence goes on from CM038143.1 coordinate 254,498,290, forward strand.
AATTTCACTGGAAAGACTTGAAGCATGTCATAAAATTCAGAGATAGCACAATGTATGAACACTGGATTTTGGATGGGATTAATTATACCTATGGTGCACACATTGAACAAGACTAATTGTGTGCAAAAATGTTGGTACAAAGTCTTTTTTTTTATGTTGATGTTCATAAACTATATATATCTCCAACGATATGTTACAATTGGTTTTTATTCTACATTTCAACAAAAATTACCCGCTGCAGCTGTTCCTGAATCGATTTCCCGGCGTGGTCGAATTACACTTGTGCCTACTAATAACGCCAAAGTGATTGCAAGGTACTGCATTTCTCGCGGCAATGGTACCATTCAAATTAGCAAGTTCCTGCTTGTCATGGCAATGCATCCATATTGGAAAATTGGAGACATTGTTCAACTCATGCTCTACTAAGGCATAGGAGGGTTCTTGTAACGACCAAACCTCCATGGATTTGAGCCTATGTGCTTACCGTGCTAGTCCCTGGATCGACTCCCTAGCGCACATAGTATAGATGAATACTAGAATAGCAAGTGCATCATTTATTACAACGTATGATCTAGAATTCATAAAATAAAACAATCTGCATAGCACATAGCTAGCTTTATTCAATCAAACAACGGAAAAGTAGCAGAGATAATAATGAGTCCTGTCATAGCCCACTGGCGATGCCGAGTGCAGACTCGCGACCCCAACGGTACCTTACTCTTCGTCTGAAAATCCTGCAACAAGAGACGTTGCAGCCATATAGGTCAATACATTGAATGTATTGGCAAGTTACACATGAGTGATAATAAAGCATACCTACATGTATATGCATAGTACATCAAAAGGAAGGCTTGAGGGTTAATTTTGCAGAAAGCCGACTTTGTCCTCATAACTACCTAATAGTCAAAATTTATTTAGTTCCTTTATTACTACAATTAAATACACAAGGTTGAATTGGCAAGTCCAACCCCAACCTACCCATTATTAAGTTTCCCAAAAAATTATTAAGTGTCACATTTGTCAAGATCATCCAACAACTGTAATGGCATAGTCGCTCAAATTTGTCCATAACCGGGGACACGGCTAATCATGATTAGTTTTTAATACTCTATAGATTTTTGCACACCTTACCCACTAGACTCAAGCCGAAGATTGAGTCGAAGTCTTTCAGGAGTAGACACCTCCACCCACCGGCAACCGGTACACCTACTCATATCTACATTTGCTAACTTGCCTGGGCAAGGATTCCACAACCTACTCAACTAAGACACAACACATTTAGCTAGTGGTTGCGCATGGAAGGTACTAGTCACTAAGTCTGTCTGATCTTTTTGAACCTGGGCGGCATTCCACTTACATTCGGAGGGTATAAACCATGATGTTCTTGAAACCAGCCAACAATACCAATTCTGCCAAGAGGTGAATGAAATCCTTAATTACTACTCAATTTGCTATATATATAATACTCACATAAGATCATTGTATACACGAACCAACCCCGTCTACAAAGCATAGCAAAACTACAACTACCACAATCTGCATTGACGGGAGATAGCTCAACACTATAGCACAATAACATAGTATTACTATACATGCATATATTCATAATGTGAGATAGATTACATGCACTGAAAAACAATAGGTAAAGGATGGTTAACATGTAACTTGCCCTGGTTCTGGTTCAAAACGTCACACTCCTGACAATAGTTCGCGTCGCACTACGGACAATCTACTCGTTTCAGACAATCAACAAACCAATCCTCGAAACTCAAATAGAACCAAAATAAAACCAACATCAAGAAATCATTTTAAAAATAAAATAACAGTAGCATAACAACATTTAATAATCATCTACTATGCACTAGAATCACAACGCCAAAAAATTACTCAATTTCGTTAAACGGTTTGGAAGTTATGGCCTCCGGAAGGTAAATTCTAAATTTGAACAAATTCAAATTTGAAAAGTGCAAACATGTGAAATTTTGGTTCTAACGTAATCTGCTAGTCATTGCGAGTGCATAGGAGGAAGAAACACCTAATTTGGACATATGGACTAAAAGATATAGCTAGTTGAAAATCTGAAAAAAGAACAAAAACAAAAAACTCTGTTTTGAGCAGCTGTGTGGTTACTGTAGCAGGTTGCCATGTGGCATCGCGTGATTGGCTGAAGTGAATCTACGCACATGCTCACCGGAAACAGAGGAAGACGATGGCGACTTCAGGTGTAGGCGGCGGTGCTCCTCCGGCATTACCCCGGTGATGGGAAAGTGACATGAGTATGCGTCGTTCGAAGGTAGTGGCGAGGGTGTGGTCTGGGGTAGCGTTTGCTTCCCCGGGTGACGGTGGTAGCTTGCAAGACTCTGGCAATCTCCGGAGCTTTGGCTCGGCGTCGGTGGTCGTCCTGGTGCTCTATAGGTCACCCCACAGTGTTAAACAAGCGGGTAACCAAGAGGCGGATCTAGTGGAGCAGGCGACGCGGCTCTGTGGGTTCTTACGGCGGTGCAAATGACCGGTGATGGCGGCACTCTTGAGCTACTCCGGCGAGATGCGTTTCACCAAGTGGAGGCGTGCGGACGAGTGGCGATGGGGAAGGGTGCGTGGTAGGGTTACTCGAAGAGTCTTGCTCACGTACGGTGTCCCTAAGGCCAACTCCAGCGCGTGACCCCAAACGGACGTCCGTTTTGTCCGGATTATGTCCGTTTGGGTAGGGCAACGGGGTCATGTCCGGGCAGTTTCCGGGATGCGGTGGCCGTGCGCCCAGCGCGCGGAGGCATCCCGGCCGCATCTTCTCCGTGTGCACATTTCTTTGCAAGTCCTTAAACTTTTTTTATCAATTACTTTTGGTACATGACAATACATCATCACATTTTGACTAGTAAACCAAGGCCAAAGAAAACAAGAACCACAAGAATATATTTGAGAAGATACCAAACTTCCATAACTGCTCCCTTGAGTTGGGTTAGGGCCTTCTCGATGCACTCATTGTTGATCTGTGGAGGAGGCTCGACGTTGCACACTCCTTTCTTCTTCAAGCCAAAAGTCGACGTTTCTTCCTCACACATAGTATCGTGCCTTGTTGCTTCCTCGCACGTAGTATCGTGCCTAGCCTCTAATCTAGCAACAAGTGCACTTGTCTCATCTACAGCCTCTAGGCTAGCTAAAAGTGCACGAACATGTACTAAATTTCTCACTATCAATATATCGATGTACTCTTCTTCCCAATACCAAAACTTGCATCCATTCTACACAATAAAACTTAAAGTTAGCACAACTAGTCTAATCCGAGAGCACAAACCGAAGCTAAAAAGAGCACATACCCCATCGTTTAAGCACTTGATGAACACCCATCCGGGATGCTCCGGCGTTGTAGACACGCGGCGCACGACCACCCTTGGGCAGTGGTCGCACTTGATGAGGGGCAATGGTGCGCCGACGAGCTTTTGGGCCAGCACCGAGCCCAGCCGGCCGCCATTTGCGTATCTACCGGCGGACCACCGACGGTGCCGATCCAAGCGGCTAGAGGACGAGCCAGTGCCTGCATGTGGCCTTGCGGCCCTGCCAGGGCCTTCCGGCGAGGTGCTCGGCCAGTCCATGGCGCGGCCCGGCCTCCCACAGCCGAGCGAGCTCAAGACCGACCGGATCCGCCCCAAATCCAGCCGGCGGGTGCGCAAACCAGGTGGCCGTGCTTGGGGAGCTCGGCGGCGACGAGGGGAAGGGGCTGGGGGAGCGCGCGTCCGAGTTGCACAGCTGCAATGGCAGCAGGTGGCGGCAGCAAGGGGAAGAGTAGGGAAGAGTGGAAAAGAGTGGAGTGGGATGCGACCGGAGGGAGGGAGGGGGCGGATAGAAAAAGGTCCGTCCTGTGCCACCGACGGGTGGGCCAGGGGAGGACATGCACAGACGGCCGGCGCATCCGTGTGGTGTCCGTTTCACCCCAAAAGCGGCGCAAACTTGGGCCACGGATGGGTCGAAAGCGGGCACAAAATGGAAAAAGTCCGTTTGCTCCCGCGCGCTGGGCCGCCCGGTTTGTCTGTTTTACCCCAAATGGATGGGCCCGGAGAGGATGGGGTCGCGCGGTGGAGTTGGCCTGAGGAGCACGGAATCAAACAGGGGCGCAAATCAATCCGGGTTCGGCCTCGGTTGCCCGTGCGGTGCGGCTCGAGTTCGTCTGACGGGGCTAGAAGATGCGTGCGGGGCCCGCTAGAGAGAGGCTGAAGGCAAGGCTGCGGGCGCTGCGCGGCGCTTCGGGCGAAGTGGCCGCGGCAAGGGGAAGTTGTTGGGCCGTGGGCCAAAAGTGGCCATGGCTGTGCTGCGCGCTAGTTTTTTTTTCAACAGCTAAAGAAATATATCCTGGCTAAAAATTAAATACCAGAATAATTCCTAAAAACAAAATAACACACATCAAAATATATAACAATTATATATAGTACAGGAACACTAGTTCCAAAGCTAATGCAATTTTAAAAATAAATTTTATGCACTAGGCCACACAAACAACAATAAAACACTAAAAAATACTTTGAAGTTTGTAAAAATACCAAAACATACCAGGTGAACTGAAAATAATATTCCGGACATTATGAACATTTTTAAAATAGGGGAGAAGTCATGTTATCCCCACTCCAATAATTTGCCTTGAGTTGCATAATGTTTTGAATATTCCAAAAAATAAATAATGCAAATAAAAATATGAGATGCATATGAATGATCTATTAACATCCTAATTTAGGGAAACTGGGATGTTACAGTTCTTCCTTTTCATTGATGAGATGCCGAGGCGCCGTGATCAAGCTGTTTCTAGTGGGTAGTTGTGGTTGTTGGCCCTTAGCCTCTTAAAATGTGCTAGTTGTTACTATGTTAAGTATGTAGATATGGATCACATGGTTGTTGGCCCTCAGCCTCTTAAAATGTGCTAGTTGTTACGGTGTTAAGTATGTAGATATGGACCATATGGTTGTCAAAACCGTCTTACGAAGTTCCTCCTTTTGTCGAATAGTGTCACCACTATATATATGTTACTCAAATGTTGTTAGCCAAGTTCTTAAATTTTCATGGAAAGTATTAGTATCATACTCAGTTCATTCAGTTTAAGCGTGTGCCCAGTAGAGTAGAGGATGTCCATGTTTTCGACGTGGCGATCAGCACTGATGTCTAGAAGGCACTCGCATATTAATTGTCCATATTGCAAATTCAGATAATATACAGACAGGCCAGCCCATACAATTGACATGTTTGACATGCATGAAAAAATCAATTGAGTATATATATATATATATATATATATATATTACATATATAGCTAATTTACAAGAATATAATGAACCACACGCGCACAAAAGAACTACACTGTGCACCTGACGCTGACCCAGCACGCACAATAGTCATCGTCCATCAGTGCGTCAATCATTCCTCAGTGGGAGCGGAGGCCGTCAAGTCGATGACCTACACACCTTGATCGATCGAGGCTGGAGCAGACTCGACATCGGGAATCGCCAGTACTGCCTCAGGCACAGCGCTCACCAGGGCTACCGCGACCGCCAGGTCTGCCCCGGCAATGTCCGGCGAGATGATGTTGGCTCTTGCTAGGGCTGCCGTGACGGCCCCCAGGCATGCCCCGTCGACGTCCGGTGATGCGCCCTCCTCTATCTGGGACATAAGCCTACTTCTCGTGCAGTGGCTGCCACTACCGCAGTTGTCCTTGCGTTGTCGAGGTCCCTTCTCCACCGCCCACACCATCCCCTGCACTCTGAACCGAGCCAACATTATCGCCCGCTTGTGATCCCTGTCCGCTTTTAGGACGACCTGGCTAACCTGGCGGCTTGCTCATACCGTGTTTCCTGCTTCCTCTGGCCCTCATCAGGAGAGGTGGCAGCATGGTCGTCGGCCGCCAAGCCGATCATCGTGCCTTCAGCCTCGATTCCGCCGTCGCGCGATTCCATCCCCTCATCGACCGTTGGGGGTATGCGGGTATGGGTGGGTAACTAGCTAGCAAATGGATCAATAGCGAGTTGCCGGTGGCGGCCATTGCTCTGGTTATTTATAGCCAGCAGCTGGCTAGGGGATTGGGGATTTTACAATTCACCCCTGTGGAGCGCAGGAAGACTAAGTGGAGCACACAACCCGACAATCGTATGCGGTGTCACGTGTTATCGCACACGTGTTACCATAAGGAAACACATGTGTAACTTACTAATCATCGCACACGAGTACTCACACACGCATTGTGTGTGATACTCCTAGCCATCGCAAGCAACTACTTTGCAGTTTTCGAAGTATTTTCTACACACAGGATTGCACACGAATTAACTCTAGAAACCGTCTATGTTATATATTCTCATCACAAATAGTTTTTCCGTGTGGGTTGTTCGCTGTGGATCACACACATCTTGTTGCACGAATCGTTTGTGTTCTTTGGGCTCATCGCAAACAGTTCATCTATGTGAACTATATGCCGCATATCACACACATCTTATTAAGTTGAACCATTTTTGTTTTGTTCCCTAATCGAAAATAGTTCGTTTGAGTGAACTGTATGCAGTATATCACACACACTTTCATCTGGCTAATCATTTCTGTTGCATTCCCTAATAGCAAACAGTTCACCCGAGCGAATTGTATGTCGTATATCCCACACACCTTTATATAGCCGCCCGTTTCTGTTGTTCTGCCACACCGCAAAAACTTCTTATGGATTAACTGTTTGTCAAGCATTGCACACGCAACAATAATCTGAACTGTGTTTGATGTATACGCCATCGCAAACGTTTTGCATCTTTTCTGACGTTTTTTACATCACCGTTTGCGATTAATGCATCGCACACAGTTTCGTCAAAGGGCCTCTGATCGTAGTGTCACATTAGCAACATCCTGCAGTAGTGACACAACACAAAATGGGTTATCAATCCCTTCACGGTCACTTGTAGGAGTGGGGTCTAATAGACATAGATATAAAAGATAAGTAAAAGGCAAAATAAAGTAAATATAAATAAATTACAATAAGGTATTTTGGTGTTTTGGTTTTATAGATCTGAAAATATATGATGGAAAATAGACCCGGGGGACATAGGTTTCACTGAAGGCTTCTCTCTTGAATAAAGCATACATTGGGTAAACAAATTACCGTTGAGCAATTGACAGAAAAGAAAAAAGTTATGACGATAACTAAGGCAATGATCATGAATATAGGCATCACGTCCATGACAAGTAGACCGAAACGATTCTTCATCTACTACTATTACCCCACACATCAACCGACTCCTACCTGCATATAGAGTATTAAGTTCATAAGAACAGAGTAACGCCTTAAGCAAGATGACATGATGTAGAGAGATAAACTCAAGAAATATGATATGAACCCCATCTTTTTATCCAAAATGGCAACACTAAAATACATGCCTCGCTACCCCTACTGTCACTAGGTGAGGACACTATAAGATTGAACCCATCACAAAACACCTCTCCCATTGCAAGAAAAACCAATCTAGTTGGCCAAACCAACTAGATAGATCAGAGAGAAACACAAAGCTATCTCATTCATACGTAAAAGATGATGAGGACATGGCTACCACAGTTACACCCATATCCCTTGCTGTTTTACCTCTTGAAACAATTGCTAGAGCTCACATATGCCAATTCAATTATCAGGTACTTTCGTTTCTTTGTAATGTTTCTAGTGTTCATGAGAATATGATCCTGCCTAACATAGATACATTTGTGTTGCTTGCAATTAAGGGCCTAGCACGAATAAGAAGGATGAACATTGGATTATGGTCAAGCACGGAGATGAAGGTTTGTGCGAAGAGAACAAGAACGAAGGTTCAATTGGAGATTTCCGGACTTTGAAGCCACCATGATTACATACAAGAAGATGGACGAAATATACAAGATGGCATTTTATAAATTTCTTCCATAGCTTATTACTGGTGCTGCGCCACCTTATTTTTGGGCCAGGCCCATGTAATTTCGAAATACTACTTCATAGGCTCTTTTTAGAGTCCATATTGTAGGGGAAACAAACCAGGAGGTATTTTAATCCCACCTTGCCAAGGGTGGACGAAATCCCCTCTCTTTTCCCCAATAAATATAGCCCTTAAGGCATTGTTTAGACTTGGGTATTATTTAGTTAAAAGTTAGCCATCATGGCAACTTCGTGTACTTCGTTTGTGTCCAATGACCAGACCAAGACCGCCTATGAAACCCCACTTTTATCAACACTTGATCCATATTCGCAATATTCAGATTGCTTAATCATATTCTTGTTTGTTCTTCAATTTCTTGCAGGAATAGACCTTCATGGTCAGGTTGATCATGCTCCGGCGTTGTCAATAACCTCTCGGTGTTGGTTTAGCTATTGCTAAGGTGCAACATCGTTGCACGTTTGTAGTCGGATCGTCAAAGTCGTCTCCACCAAATCGATGGTTATCATCTCATCGAAAGATTGGGCCCCTCACCTCTATCAAAAGAGTTCAGAGAAGACTCAAATAATATTCATATATAATCTGACCATAAATCCACAATTCATCGGATCTCAACAAACGCACAGCAAAAGAAGATTACATCAAATAGATCTCCAATAACATTGAGGAGAACATTGTATTGAAGATCAAAGAGAGAGAAGAAGCCATCTAGCTACTAGCTATGGATGAAGGAAATATGCCCTAGAGGCAATAATAAAGTTATTATTTATTTCCTCATATCATGATAAATGTTTATTATTCATGCTAGAATTGTATTAACCGGAAACATGATACATGTGTGAATACATAGACAAACATATAGTCACTAGTATGCCTCTACTTGACTAGCTCATTAATCAAAGATGGTTATGTTTCCTAACCATAGACATGTGTTGTCATTTGATTAATGGGATCACATCATTAGGAGAATGATGTGATTGACATGACCCATCCCGTTAGCTTAGCACTTGATCGTTTAGTATTCTGCTATTGCTTTCTTCATGACTTAGACATGTTCCTGTAACTATGAGAACTATGCAACTCCCGTTTACCGGAGGAACACTTTGGGTACTACCAAATGTCACAATGTAACTGGGTGATTATAAAGGAGTACTACAGGTGTCTCCAAAGGTACATGTTGAGTTGGCGTATTTCGAGATTAGGTTTTGTCACTCCGATTGTCAGAGAGGTATCTCTAGGCCCTCTCGGTAATACTCATCACTTAAGCCTTGCAAGCATTATAACTAATGAGTTAGTTATGAGATGACATATTGCAGAACGATTAAAGAGACTTGCCGGTAATGAGATTGAACTAGGTATTGGATACCGACGATCAAATCTCGGGCAAGTAACATACCGATGACAAAGGGAACAACGTATGTTGTTATGCGGTTTGACCGATAAAGATCTTCGTAGAATATGTAGGAACCAATATGGGCATCTAGGTCCCGCTATTGGTTATTGACCGAGAATGGTTTTAGGTCATGTCTACATAGTTCTCGAACCCGTAGGGTCCGCACGCTTAACATTTCGATGATAGTTTTATTATGAGTTTATAAGTTTTGATGTACCGAAGTTTGTTCGGAGTCTCGGATATGATCACGGACATGACGAGGCGTCTCGGAATGGTCGAGACATAAAGATTGATATATTGGAAGCCTATGTTTGGACATCAGAATGGTTCCGGGTGAAATCGGCATTTTACCGGAGTACAGGGAGGTTACCGGAACCCCGGGGGTTAATGGGCCTACATGGGCCAAGAGGAGAAGAGGAAGGAGCACGGAGAGGGCCAAGCCGCTCTCCCCTCCTAGTCCGAATAGGACAAGGGAAGGGGCTGCGCCCCGAGGGAGTCTGGACTAGGGGTGTCCGGACGGCCGGACTATCAATATCCGCGGACTCCCATACTACGAAGATAGAAGATTGAAGACTCGGCTCGTGTCCCAAGGTACTTTCCTTGGCGTGGAAGGCAAGCTTGGCGATCGGATATGTAGATCTCCTACCATTGTAACCGACTCTGTGTAACCCTAGCCTCTCCGGTGTCTATATAAACCGGAGGGCCTTAGTCCGTGGGGCTAACATTACATCTCAACAATCATACCATAGGCTAGCTTCTAGGGTTTAGCCTCCTTGATCTCGTGGTAGATCTACTCTTGTACTACCCATATCATCAATATTAATCAAGCGGGGCGTGGGGTTTTACCTCCATCGAGAGGGCCCGAACTGGGTAAAAACATTGTGTCCCTCGTCTCTTGTTACCATCCGCCTAGACGCACAGCTTCGGGACCCCCTACCCGAGATCCGCTGGTTTTGACACCGACATTGGTGCTTTCATTGAGAGTTCCTCCGTGTCGTCCCGATAGGCTCGATGGCATCTTCAACCATCAACGCTGTCGGGTGAGACTTTTCTCCCGGACAGATCTTCGATTCGGCGGCTTTGCATCGCGGGCAATTCTCTTGGCCATCTGGAGCAGATCGAAGCTATGCCCCTGGCCGTCGGTCGATTCGAAGCTTGAACTTCACGGCCGATGACCGCGGAGACTTGATCTTCGACGGACTCGAGCCACGCCAAGCGCGCCGCCTTTGTGACGATGGGCATGATCTAGCTCGCCACGGACGGTGGCTTTGAGGTCGATTTTCGGATCCGCTCCGGCCACTAGCCCGGAGCCGATTGCCCATGTCGAGGGCCGGTGGATAGACGCCGCCCTGGGGGCTTCAACATCCACGGCGATGGAGCCGAATACCAATCTTGTCCCCTGCGAAACTCGTGATCCCGAGGCGCCGGACTCCGAGCCTCCCGCGCCCCTGCCAATTAAACTGGATTGGGCGCCGGTTATGGAATTCACCGCCGCGGACATCTTCCAGCACTCGCCTTTTGGCGATATCCTGAATTCTCTGAAGCATCTCTCGCTATCAGGAGAATCCTGGCCGGACTATGGCCAGGACGGTTGGAGTTCGGACGACGAAGAAATTCAGAGCCCACCCACCACCCACTTTATAGCCACTGTCGAAGATTTAACCGACATGCTAGACTACGATTCCGATGACATCGACGCTATGGACGACGATGCCGGAGACGAACAGGACCCAGCGCCCACAGGGCACTGGAAGGCCACCTCATCGTACAACGTCTACATGGTGGATACCCCAAAAGAAGGGGATGGCGAAAAAGCAGCGGAGGAAGATTCTCTAAAGAAGCAGCCCAAACGCCGGCGTCAGCGGCGCCGCTCTAAATCCCGCCACAACAAGAATGGAGATTCCGCACGGAGACAATAACACTCGGAGAGTATCAAGACGATTCCATCCTCGCAAGACTCAGCGCAGGAGGACGCAGAAGCAAGCCCTCATGACAGGCGGCGGGCGAAGGGTTGAGGATGATAACTATATGCCTCCCTCCGAAGACGAAGAAAGCCTCAACGATGATGAATTCGTCATACCCGAGGATCCCGTCGAACAAGAGCGCTTGAGCGCAGCTCATAGCCACGGCAAATAGACTAAAGAAAAAGCAGCGACAGCTCCAAGCTGATCAAGATCTGCTAGCCGATCGATGGACCGAGGTCCTCGCGTCAAGAGTATAAACTCGAACTCCCCTCCAAAAGTTACCCCAGACGCAAGCTGCTCCCCCGATTAGAGGAGGAAGCATACATACCTTCATCACCAGCGCACGACATGGCTGACCGACCACCCCGTGGTCGCGACAGAGAGGCATTCAGGCCCCCAGCCAAGACCGTACCCCGACATCGATCCAAGAGTACGAAGCCAAAAGGGAACACGCCGGACTTGCGAGACATCTTGGAGGACAAAGCAAGACAATCCAGATCCATCTATGGATCACGTGGGCACCCCACGACCCACGACGAATACCGTCGCGCCGGACATAACGCCGGCCGGGCCGAACATAGCAGACAGCGCTCCCTCAAGCTGCGTCGCGATATTGCTCAATATAGGGGCGCCGCACACCCGTTATGCTTCACTGACGAATCAATGGATCATCAGATCCTCGAAGGGTTCAAACCCGTAAATATCGAATCTTACGATGGTACAACAGACCCCGCGGTGTGGATCGAAGATTATCTTCTCCACATCCATATGGCCCGCGCGACGCATCTCCACGCCATCAAATATCTCCCACTCAAGCTTAAAGGACCAGCTCGGCATTGGCTTAACAGCCTGTCCGCAGAGTCAATTGGGTGTTAGGAAGACACGAGGTCGATTCCTTGATAACTTCCAAGGTACATATGTGCGACCACCGACGCCGATGACCTAAGCCACATTATTCAGCAGCCGCATTTAATCGGCGGATAATTATGGACACGGTTCTTGACGAAGAAAAATCAAATCGCCATCTTGTCCGGATGCGGAGGCCCTTGCAGCCTTCAAACATAACATCCGGGACGAATGGCTAGCCCGGCACCAGGGCAGGAGAAGCCAAATCCATGGCATCCTCACATCCGTTAATGACCCGCTTTTGTGCGGGAGAGGACAGCTGGCTAGCCCGCAGCAACAATCTCCGCAAAAATTCGGCAGTCCGGACACTAAGGACAACCACGGCAGTCACGTCGAATCAAAACAAACGCCGCGTAACGGCGGCGACAAAGAGGATACGGCGGTCAATGCCGGATTCCGAGGCTCAAAACCCGTCAACGGAAGAAGCCATTTAAAAGAACAACTCGGGTCCATCCAATATGGACCGAATACTCGACCGCCATGCCGATACATGGCACCCCAAAAGCCAGCTAATCACACCAATAGAGATTGTTGGGTGTTCAAGCAGGTGGCAAGTTAATTGCGAACACAATGACAAGGGGCTAAATAGCGGCGACGAGGAAGAGACCCGCTGCCGAACAACAATAGAGGATGAAGGGTTTCCCCCAAGTGCGTCACGGTGAATATGATTTACGCAACCCATATACCCAAGAGGGAGAGGAAGCGCCACTGGGGCGTCTATGCGATGGAGCGATCGCCTCAAATTCAATCCATGGTCCTCTGTCCGATCACTTTCGATCGACGAGACCATCCGACCAGCATACGCCATGGAGGATTCGCCACATTGGTCTTAGACCCAATCGTCGATGGATTTCACCTCACAAGAGTCCTGATGGACGGCGGCAAGCAATCAACCTGCTTTATCGGGACACAAGGTCGCAAAATGGGCATAGACCCATCCAGATTAAACCTACTAAAACAACCTTTAAAGGTGTCATCCCAGAGTGGAAGCCAACTGCATGCAGGCTCGACCACACTGAAGTGGTCTTCGGATCCCGGATAATTTCCGGCGAAGAGTTAATCTTCGATATAGTCCTGCTCAGTGGCGGCTATCATGCCCTGCTCGGACGAACGCGTTGCCAAATTCAACGCGGTGCCGCATTATGCATACCTAAAACTCAAGATGCCAGGCCTCGTGGAGTCATTACGGTCAATGGAATACGGAACGCTCCTCCGAATGGAGGAACATACAATGCTCTCTCGGCGAAGTACTGAGCAGCCTTCACGGCAATTCTCTAGTCCGCAATTAAAAGCCGGATACATCAAAGCGCCGCCAAGCAACACTAACTAAGACCACTGGCGCGATCGAGCATCGCCAGAGTAATGCGGCCCCACCCCGCCAGCACAAGATGATCACTAGAATAACACTCGCGACATCATTACGCTTTGGAGATACCATGGGCGCGGGGGAGGGCTTAACCACAAGGACCAAAGAGTGCGGCTCGACCACACAAGGGGCTCATGCGACGCCCCCTTGGCTTTGTTTTTTATCTTTTCTTCTTTTGCATACACAGACTCCATTAACGGAAAGCCCCGTCCGACGGCGAACTTGCCGAACTCACGATGCAACAATCGGGGATTAAAGAAGGCTGCATTTAACACTCGTGGTCTCCATTACGAGCATTAAATTCGATTACATACACCAAGTCTGCAGCTTATCCCCGAGGGGACATGTTAATTTAGTCCAAATCCCTTCCTTACCGCACTATTTGTATCAGTCCGCTTTATTAGCAGACCTTCTTTCATAAATAACGCAACACTTCCTTCTTGCAAGTACATTACCTTTTCATTGCAATTGCGTTATCTTTTACATATGTTCATTATATGACATCTTGCACCCGTATACTTTGGTACGGCCGGATACACCAGGGGCTTCTGTTCCCCATATTATGGTGTGATTAAGTCCGAACACTTCCACAAGTGCGGCACCCCGAACTTATAGCATTATATGAATCAGCTCGAATCATGTCTTGGGTCAATAGTTGGGTTTGCCTGTCTCCCATGTTTTGGTACCTTACGCCCGCCTGTCGGCTAAGGTAGCACTGGAGAACCATCTGCGATTGCGCCCGGTTGAGCCGGGTTAACGCCTTAGTGGAGAAAGCTAAAACCGACGGCATGATAAGGCGAGAGATCGGTCGCTGTTCGAGAGGTCTTTTCGGTCCCTAAAGACTCATGCCGCTTGAGCGAAGTTCGGATGATGTCCGACGAAGCGTGATAGCGCCGGATTCGGTCTTCGAATACCGGGGCTTCACCAAATTTAAAATTATAGAATTCTATGGCTAAGTGAGAGTGTTCAAGCATTATAAGTCCGATTGCCTTGTTCGTCGTGTTGAGCGCCTCCTAGATGGACCCAAAATGGGAACAAGAGTGCTCAAGTTTATCACCGAACACCCCAAACTCTGTGGCTTGGGGGCTGAAGCCAACGACTTGCCATCTCTCAGATTTAACAAACGGCCGCACAGAAGGTAATATTTTAAATTCAACAAGCGTTGCTCATGGCGCATATAAATGAAGTTTTCAGCGCACAGGATAAAAACACAGCAAGTTCATTCAAAGATTACATTAAGGGGGCACTCATCTGCAATATCGCAGGCTCCCTTCAGGACAACTTTATAATATCGCTCTGGCGTATGATGCTCCTTGCCCGGCGGCGGCGGATCCGTGAGAAGCTTCTCCGCATCCAGTTTGCCCCATTGCACCTTTATGCGGGCAAGGGCCCGACGAGCGCCTTCAATGCAGGCTTAGCGCTTGATCACATCCAGCCTGGGGCATACATCCACCAGCCACCGCACTAGGCTAAAGTAGCTGCCAGGCATGGCCTGCCCAGGCCACAGCCGGACTATGAGGCCCTTCATGGCCTCCTCAGCTGCCTTGTGGAGTTCGACCAGTTGCTTCAGCTGGTCGCTTGGGGCATCGGATGGCGGCCTCAAAGATACCGAGACCGAAGACCTTCTCCGCTGAGCTCCCTCCTCGCCATGATAGAATGCGGCGGCATCGGGCGCGACTCGTGGCAGATCTGCAAATGCCCCCGAGAGCTCGAACTCGGGTAAGTATCCGTAATTTACATTAACATGCTTGCTCGCATGAAAACGCCTTACCCGCCGCTATCTTCTTCATGTCCTCCACCTCTGATGGGCCTTGGGGCCTCGGCCTTGGCGGACTTGGCACCTTCGAGGCCGAGGCAAGCTCGGACTCTCGAGTCTTGAGTCACGCCCAAACTCTCATGCTTTTCCATGAGAGCCTGGAGCTCTTGCCGAACTTCCGCCACCAGTGCCGCTTGCTTTTCTCGCTCAGCCCGTTCTGTGGCCGCATTGCGTTCGGCCACGAACACGGCATCCTTCAGGGCTGCCACCTCGTTAGTGGCCCCTGCATTACACATATTATCCTTATTTATTTTGTTTGCAACCAAAACCCTTTTTTATAAGGTACTTATTTAAGGGGGTGCTGTTCACCTTCTTTTTCCTTGAGCTGCCTCTTGGCATGGCCGAGCTCTTGCTCCGACCGATCAAGGCCCTTCTTCAGCGCCTCAACCTCCGCCGTTAATGCGGCAGAGGTTAACAGCGCAGCCTGCAAAACCATATTGACATATTTTTTAGTAACCCTGCGTATATCTTGTTAGATCCTTAGTCTGGCTTTTCTTTCCGAACACCGAACTAAGCATCAGGGGCTACTGTCTATGCGGTATTACATTACATTATTTTAAAACTTCTTACCTCAAAGCCTGTTAGAAGGCTATTGCAGGCTTCAGTCAGCCCTCCTTGGCGAAGCCGGGACCTTCTCAATCACCGCACTCATGAGAGTGCGGTGTTCTTCGATGGAGGCACCTTTAAGCGCCTCCGGCGGGTTATCCGCGCCCTCGGTTGGGCGGAGGCCGCGCCTCCACGTCCCCGCCCTTCTTTGAAGGGCCGCTTGCGGACTCTGGACCGCTGCGGGTTCCGAGGTGGAGTCCGCACGAAGTCCGGGGCTGCTCGACGGCACCTCCGGAGCCTCCTCTGGCGGGTCCCTCAGGATTCCGCCTCGTCGTCCTCGTCGGGCGTGGGGTAGAGGCGGTCGGGATGGAATTTACATCCGACAGCGCCAGAGACCCGCTCATCGAGTCGGGAAGATCGTCAACGGCCGGACTACGGGTAGAATGCGGCGTTAGAAGGACACTACATGGCATACAATGTACGGCATATAAATGATCTGAATACTTACGATCCTGCCGGACGCCTGGCCCTTGGAGGCCACTCTTCCTCGCCAACATTGATGCTGGCAAAACTGTCCGGGGGGATAGTTCTCCCCCTCTTGGACCCTTCGGCCGCCCCAATTGGGGAGGCCTTCCTCTTCCTCTCTCCCTCCTCCGGGAGAGAGTACTCCTCCTCCTCCTCCTCGTCTTCGGGGGAGGAGTCCTCGTCGTCGTCAGACGCCTGATTACGGGAACTCTTTCGAGTCCCCGTGGCCACCTTCTTGGCCTTCTTCTTCGGCACCACGTACGGTGCCGGAACCAGCTGCCTTGCTAAGCGGGCATCCACTGGTTCTTCTGGCATGGGAGCCGGGCTGATAAGCAGCTCGGCCTTCTCCATCCAGTCCTGTCAAAGGAAGAGGCAGATTAAAAACCTCGCTAGAGTCAATCGAACTACTATAAGTGTCCCGTAATGGGGTCGAATCACTTACCTCGTCGATCGGAGATCGCGAGCTGAATCATGGTCTTGATCGCATAATGCGGGGCTTGGCGCCCTTGAACAGCACCCTCCAGGCGCCTTCGTATGTTGTATCGAAGAGCCCGCTCAACGTCTGGTGTTGTTCCGGATTAAACTCCCACAGATTAAATGCCCGTTCTTGGCACAGGAGAATCCGCCGGAGGAGCATGACTGGACCACGCCGACGAAGCCGGAGCCTATTGCTCACCGCTTCTTGATGCGTGCTCAAGTCCGTCACCTCCATCGGATCACCCCACCGCAAGCCCTTCTCTTTCCGGGAGGTGAGCTGCGTGGGGATTCCAGATCTAAATTGGGGCCGCCGCCCATGTAGGCTCGCGCGGCTCGGTGATGTAGAACCACCCGATTGCCATCCCTTGACGGAGTCCACGAAGGCCCCTTCTAGCCAAGGGGCGTTGGGCGGCTTGCCCAACATGGCGCCTCCGCACTCGCTTATGTCCCTTCACAACCTTGACAGCGTTGAAGTTCTTTAGCCATAGGCGAAGTGGGGCGGATGCGAGAAAGGCCTCGCACACGACGATAAACGCCGAGATGTTGAGGACGAAGTTGGCGCCAGGATCGTGGAAATCCAGGCCGTAGTAAACATGAGCCCCGGACGAATGGATGGAGCGGAAAGCCCAGTCCGCGGAGGAAGTGGGGAAGGAAGACGACCCTCTCATGAGGCCCTGGGGTAGGAATGAGCTGCCCCGCATCGGGCAGCCGATGCGCGATGTCGCTGGAAAGGTATCCGGCGTTGCGCAGCTTGGTGATGTCCTCCTACTTGGTGGTGGAGGCCATCCATTTGCCTCCCCCTCCGGACATATTCGAAAGGGTTGAGGTGAGATGTGCGAACTTGGGCGTTGGAGCTTGAGTTCGCGAGGACGGATAAGCAAAGGAGGAAGAAGGCGTAGGTGAGAAGGTAAATCCTTATCCCTTTTATATAGGCGGACGAAACTATGCGTCCCTCACCGGCCTAGTAAAACTCGCTTATCTCCCAAGCGCCACCATCAATGGTGCGGTTGGGTTACCCACGCACGTATTGATGAGAATCCCGGAATAAGGGGAACACGATCTCTGCTTCGACAGGACGTGCCAAGAAAACTGCTTCGCTAAACGTGCTGAGGTGGTATAGTAATTCGAACAAAAGGCTTGGTGGCGGTGTGATGTCACGCCGCCTAATACGTCAGCAGATTGAGTCAGTGTATATGTTTTATTCTCTCTACGTTTGGAATGTGGAATTTATTTTGCAGAGCCGGACACTATCCTGGTGTTCATTATCTTCTCCGGATTATTCAAGGGAGGAACCCGCCTTGCAATGCCGAACATTATGCACGCCGGACTTATCGTCATTGAAGACTGGTTCAGGGCTCTTGAGGAGTCTGGACTAGGGGTGTCCGGACGGCGGACTATCAATATCCGCCGGACTCCCATACTACGAAGATAGAAGATTGAAGACTCGGCTCGTGTCCCAAGGTACTTTCCTTGGTGTGGAAGGCAAGCTTGGCGATACGGATATGTAGATCTCCTACCATTGTAACCGACTCTGTAACCCTAGCCTCTCCGGTGTCTATATAAACCGGAGGGCCTTAGTCCGTGGGGCGAACATTACATCTCAACAATCATACCATAGGCTAGCTTCTAGGGTTTAGCCTCCTTGATCTCGTGGTAGATCTACTCTTGTACTACCCATATCATCAATATTAATCAAGCGGGACGTAGGGTTTTACCTCCATCGAGAGGGCCCAACACAGGTAAAAACATTGTGTCCTCGTCTCTTGTTACCATCCGCCTAGACGCACAGTTCGGGACCCCCTACCCGAGATCCGCCGGTTTTGACACCGACACCCCCCCTTTCCTTCCCCTCTTCCTCCTCTTTCCCCCCTTCTCCTACTCCTACTTGGAAAGAGGGAGTCCTACTCCCGGTGGGAGTAGGACTCCCCCCTTGGCGCGCCCTCTAGGCCGACCGCCTCCTCCTCCCTGGCACCTTTATATACGGGGGCGGGGGGCACCCCAAAGACACACAAGTTGATCTACGGATCGTTCCTTAGCCGTGTGCGGTGCCCCCTTCCTCCATATTCCACCTCGGTCATATCGTCGCGGAGTTTAGGCGAAGCCCTGCGCTGGTAGAACATCATCATCATCACCATGCCGTCGCGCTGACGGAACTCATCTCCGGAGCCTTTGCTGGATTGGAGGGCCGGAGATCGTCATCGAGCTGAACGTATGCTGAACTCGGAGGCCCCATACGTTCGGTGCTTGGATCGGTCGGATCGTGAAGACGTACGAGTACATCAACCGCGTTGTGCTAACGCTTCCGCTTACGGTCTACGAGGGTACGTGGACGAACACTCTCCCCTCTCGTTGCTATGCCATCACCATGATATTGCGTGTGCGTAGGAATTTTTTTGAAATTACTACGTTCCCCAATAGTGGTATCAGAGCCTAGGTTTTATGCGTTGATGTTATATGCATGAGTAGAACAAAAGTGAGTTGTGGGCGATACAAGTCATACTGCTTACCAACATGTCATACTTTGGTTCGGCGGTATTGTGAGATGAAGCGGCCCGGACCGACATTACGCGTACGCTTACACGAGACTGGTTTCACCGTTACGAGCACTCGTGCTTAAAGGTGATTGGCGGGTCTCTCTCTCTCTCTCAATTTAGCTGAATCGAGTGTGGCTACGCCCTGTCCTTGCGAAGGTTAAAACAGCACCAACTTGACGAACTATCGTTGTGGTTTTTGATGCGTAGGTAAGAACGGTTCTTGCTAAGCCCGTAGCAGCCACGTAAATTTTGCAACAACAAAGTAGAGGACGTCTAACTTGTTTTTGCAGGGCATGTTGTGATGTGATATGGTCAAGACGTGATGCTATAATTTATTGTATGAGATGATCATGTTTTGTAACCGAAGTTATCGGCAATGGCGCAGAGCCATATGGTTGTCGCTTTATTGTATGAAATGCAAACGCATACATAATTGCTTTACTTTATCACTAAGCGTAGCGATAGTCGTAGAAGCAATAGATGGCATAACGACAACGATGCTACGATGGAGATCAAGGTGTTGCGCCAGTGACGATGGTGATCACGATGGTGCCTTGAAGATGGATATCACAAGCACAAGATGATGATGGCCATATCATATCACTTATATTGATTGCATGTGATGTTTATCCTTTATGCATCTTATCTTGCTTTGATTGACGGTAGCATTTTAAGATGATCTCTCGCTAATTATCAAGAAGTGTTCTCCCGAGTATGCACTTTATGCGAAAGTTCTTCGTCTTTGAGACACCACGTGATGATCGGGTGTGATAGGCTCTACGTTCAAATACAATGGGTGCAAAACAGTTGCACACGCGGAATACTCAGGTTATACTTGACGAGCCTAGCATATACATATATGGCCTCGGAACACGGAGACCGAATGGTCGAGCGTGAATCATATAGTAGATATGATCAACATAGCGATGTTCACCATTGAAACTACTCCATCTCACGTGATGATCGGACATGGTTTAGTTGATTTGGATCACGTGATCACTTAGATGACTAGAGAGATGTCTGTCTAAGTGGGAGTTCTTAAGTAATATGATTAATTGAACTTAAATTTATCATGAACTTAGTACCTGATAGTATCTTGCTTGTTTATGTTTATTTGTAGATAGATGGCTCGTGTTGTTGTTCTGTTGAATTTTAATGCGTTCCTTGAGAAAGCAAAGTTGAAAGATGATGGTAGCAATTACATGGATCGGGTCCGTAACTCGAGGATTATCCTCATTGCTGCACGTGAAAAGTTACGCCCTGGAAGCACCGCTGGTGCCAGAACTGTTGTTGTGTGCAACCGACGACGTAAGAACGTCTGGCGAGCAAAGCTGATGACTACACTATAGTTCAGTGTGCCATGCTTTACGGCTTAGAACCGGGCCTTCAACGACATTTTGAGCGTCATGGAGCATATGAGATGTTCCAGAGTTGAAGTTAATATTTCAAGCAAATGCCCGGATTGAGAGATATGAAGTCTCCAATAAGTTCTATAGCTGCAAGATGGAGGAGAATAGTTACACAAGTGAACACATACTCAAAATGTCGGGTATAATAATCACTTGATTCAACCGGGAGTTAATCTTCACGATGATAGTGTCATTGATGAAATTCTCCAATCACGCCACCAAGCTACAAGAGCTTCGTGATGAACTATAATATGCAAGGGATGAACAAGACTATTCGAGCTCTTCGCAATGCTAAAAGCTGCGGAGGTAGAAATCAAGAAGGAGCATCAAGTGTTGATGGTCAACAAGACTACTAGTTTCAAGAAGAAGGGCAAAGGGAAGAAGAAGGGAACTTCAAAAGAACGGCAAACAAGTTGCTGCTCAAGAGAAGAAACCCAAGTCGGACCTAAGCTCGAAACGAGTGCTTCTCCGCAAGAAGACTAGACACTTGAGCGGAACTGCCCCAAGTATTTGGCGGATAAGAAGGATGGCAAAGTGAACAAAGGTATATTTGATATACATGTTATTGATGTGTACCTTACTAATGCTCGCAGAGCACCTAGGTATTTGATATCGTTACTTGCTAATATTTGCAACTCAAACAGGACTACGGATTAGCGAAGATTAGCTAAGGACGAGGTGACGATGCGCTGTGGGAAATGGTTCCAAAGTCGATGTGATCGCGGTCGGCACGCTACCTCTACATCTACCATCGGGATTAGTATTAGACCTAAATAATTGTTATTTGGTGCCGCGTTGAGCATGAACATTATATCTGGATCTTGTTTGATGCGAGACGGTTATTCATTTAAATCGAGAATAATGGTTGTTCTATTTATATGAGTAATATCTTTTATGGTCATGCACCCTTGAAGAGTGGTCTATTTTATTGAATCTCGATAGTAGTGATACACATATTCATAGTGTTGAAACCAAAAGATGCAGAGTTGATAATGATAGTGCAACTTATTTGTGGCAATCGCCGTTTGGGTCATATCGATGTAAAGCGCATGAAGAAACTCCATACTGATGGGCTTTTGGAATCACTTGATTATGAATCACTTGGTACTTGCGAACCGTGCCTTATGGGCAAGATGACTAAAATGCCGTTCTCCGGTACTATGGAGAGAGCAACAGATTTGTTGGAAATCATACATATAGATGTATGTGGTCCAATGAATGTTGAGGCTCGTGGCGGATATCGTTATTTTCTCACCTTCACAGATGATTTAAGCAGATATGGGTATATCTACTTAATGAAACACAAGTCTGAAACATTTGAAAAGTTCAAAGAATTTCAGAGTGAAGTAGAAAATCATCGTAACAAGAAAATAAAGTTTCTACGATCTGATCATGGAGGAGAATATTTGAGTTACGAGTTTGGTCTACACTTGAAACAATGCGGGATAGTCTCGCAACTCACGCCACCTAGAACACCACAACGAAATGGTGTGTCCGAACGTCGTAATCGTACTTTACTTGATATGGTGCGATCTATGATGTCTCTTACTGATTTACCGCTATCGTTTTGGGGTTATGCTTTAGAGACGGCCGCATTCACGTTAAATAGGGCACCATCAAAATCCGTTGAGATGACGCCTTATGAACTGTGGTTTGGCAAGAAACCAAAGTTGTCGTTTCTAAAAGTTTGGGGCTGCGATGCTTATGTGAAGAAACTTCAACCAGATAAGCTCGAACCCAAATCGGAGAAATGTGTCTTCATAGGATACCCAAAGGAGACTATTGGGTACACCTTCTATCACAGATCTGAAGGCAAGATTTTCGTTGCTAAATTCGGATCCTTTCTAGAGAAGGAGTTTCTCTGGAAAGAAGTGAGTTGGAGGAAAGTAGAACTTGATGAGATAATCAGATCTACTCCCTTATTGGAAAGTATTTCATCACAAGAACCGGTTCTGTGACAACTACACCAATCGGTGAGGAAGCTAATGATATTGATCATGAAACTTGAAACAAGTTTCTCTGAACCTCGTGGGTCTACGAGAGTAAGATCCGCACCAGAGTGGTACGGTAATCCTATTCGGAAGTCATGTTACTTGACCATGATGAACCTACGAACTATGAGGAAGCGATGATGAGCCCAGATTCCATAAAATGGCTAAAGGCCATGAAATATGAGATGGGATCCATGTATGAAAACAAAGTATGGACTTTGGTTGACTTGCCGATGATCGGCAAGCTATTGAGAATAAGTGGATTTTAAGAAGAAGACCGACGATGGTAATGTAATCGTTTATAAAGCTCGACTTGTTGCGAAAGGTTTTCAACAAGTTCAAGGGTTGACTACGATGAGACTTTCTCACCCGTAGCGATGCTTAAGTCTGTCGAATCATGTTAGCTATTGCTGCATTTCATGATTATGAAATTTGGCAAATGGATGTCAAGACTGCATTCTTGAATGGATTTCTAGAAGAAGAGTTGTATATGATGCAATTTGGAAGGTTTTGTTGATCCAAAAGTGCTAACAAAGTGTGCAAGCTCCAGCGCTCCATTTATGGACTGGTGCAAGCATCTCGAGTTGGAATAAACGCTTTGATAGTGTGATCAAAGCATATGGTTTTATATGAGACTTTTGGAGAAGTCGTATTTACAAGAAAGTGAGTGGGAGCTCAGAGCATTTCTAGTTTTATATGTAGATGACATATTATTAATTGGAAATGATATAGAATTTCTGGATAGCATAAAGGGATACTTGAATAAAAGTTTTTCAATGAAAGACCTCGGTGAAGCTGCTTATATATTGGGCATCAAGATCTATAGAGATAGATCAAGACGCTTGATAGGACTTTCACAAAGCACATACCTTGACAAAATTTTGAAAAAGTTCAAAATGGATCGAGCAAAGAAAGGATTCTTGCCTCGTGCTACAAGGTGTGAAGTTGAGTCAAACTCAATGCCCGACCACAGCAGAAGATAGAGAGAAATGAAAGATGTTCCTATGCTTCACCATAGGCTCTATCATGTATGCAATGTTGTGTACCGACCGACGTATGCTTAGCAATAAGCTTGGCAGGAAGGTACCAAAGTAATCCAGAGTGGATCATCGACAGCGATCAAGAACATCTGAAATACGAAAAGGGCTAAGGATATGTTTCTCCTATATGGAGGTGACAAAGAGCTAGTCGTAAAAGGTTACGTCGATGCAAGCTTTGACAATGATCCGGACGATTCTAAATCGCAAACCGGATACATGTTTATATTAAACGGTGGAGCTGTAAGGTGGTGCAGTTCTAAACAAAGCGTCGTGGCGAGATCTAGATGTGAAGCGGAGTACATAGCTGCTTCTGAAGCAGCGAATGAAGGAGTCTGGATGAAGGAGTTCATTTCCGATCTAGGTGTCATACCTAGTGCATCGAGACCAATGAAGATCTTCTGTGACAATACTGGTGCAATTGCCTTGGCAAAGGAATCCAGATTTCACAAGAGGACCAAGCACATCAAGAGACGCTTCAATTTCATTCGGGACCAAGTCCAAGTGGGAGACATAGAGATTTGCAAGATAAATACGGATCTGAATGTTGCAGACCCGTTGACTAAGCCTCTCTCACGAGCAAAACATGAACAGCACCAAGACTCCATGGGTGTTAGAATCATTACTATGTAATCTAGATTATTGACTCTAGTGCAAGTGGGAGACTGAACGAAATATGCCCTAGAGGCAATAATAAAGTTATTATTTATTTCCTTATATCATGATAAATGTTTATTATTCATGCTAGAATTGTATTAACCGGAAACATGATACATGTGTGAATACATAGACAAACATATAGTCACTAGTATGCCTCTACTTGACTAGCTCATTAATCAAAGATGGTTATGTTTCCTAACCATAGACATGTGTTGTCATTTGATTAATGGGATCACATCATTAGGAGAATGATGTGATTGACATGACCCATCCCGTTAGCTTAGCACTTGATCGTTTAGTATTCTGCTATTGCTTTCTTCATGACTTATACATGTTCCTGTAACTATGAGAATTATGCAACTCCGTTTACGGAGGAACACTTTGGGTACTACCAAACTTCACAACGAATCGGGTGATTATAAAGTAGTACTACAGGTGTCTCCAAAGGTACATGTTGAGTTGGCGTATTTCGAGATTAGGTTTTGTCACTCCGATTGTCAGAGAGGTATCTCTGGGCCCTCTCAGTAATACTCATCACTTAAGCCTTGCAAGCATTATAACTAATGAGTTAGTTATGAGATGACGTATTGCAGAACGAGTAAAGAGACTTGCCGGTAACGAGATTGAACTAGGTATTGGATACCGACGATCAAATCTCGGGCAAGTAACATACCGATGACAAAGGGAACAACGTATGTTGTTATGCGGTTTGACCGATAAAGATCTTTGTAGAATATGTAGGAACCAATATGGGCATCCAGGTCCCGCTATTGGTTATTGACCGAGAATGGTTTTAGGTCATGTCTACATAGTTCTCGAACCCGTAGGGTCCGCACGCTTAACGTTTCGATGACAGTTTTATTATGAGTTTATAAGTTTTGATGTACCGAAGTTTGTTCGGAGTCCCGGATATGATCACGGACATGACGAGGAGTCTCGGAATGGTCGAGACATAAAGATTGATATATTGGAAGCCTATGTTTGGACATCGGAATGGTTCCAGGTGAATCAGCATTTTACCGGAGTACCGGTAGGTTACCGGAACCCCCCGGGGGGTTAATGGGCCTACATGGACCAAGAGGAAGAAGAGGGAAGGAGCCAGGAGGGGGCCGCGCGCCCCTCCCCCTCCTAGTCCGAATAGGACAAGGGAAGGGGGGCGGCGCTCCCCTTTCCTTCCCCTCTTCCTCCTCTTTCTCCCGTTCTCCTACTCCTACTTGGAAAGAGGGTGGGAGTAGGACTCCCCCCTTGGCGCGCCCTCTAGGCCGGCCACCTCCTCCTCCCTGGCACCTTTATATACGGGGGCGGGGGGCACCCCAAAGACACACAAGTTGATCTACGGATCGTTCCTTGGCCGTGTGCGGTGCCCCTTCCTCCATATTCCACCTCAGTCATATCGTCGCGGAGTTTAGGCGAAGCCCTGCGCCGGTAGAACATCATCATCGTCACCACGCCGTCGCGCTGACGGAACTCATCTCCGGAGCCTTTGCTGGATTGGAGGGCCGGAGATCGTCATCGAGCTGAACGTGTGCTGAACTCGGAGGCCCCGTACGTTCGGTGCTTGGATCGGTCGGATCGTGAAGACGTACGACTACATCAACCTCGTCGTGCTAACGCTTCCGATTACGGTCTACGAGGGTACGTGGACGAACACTCTTCCCTCTCGTTGCTATGCCATCACCATGATCTTGCGTGTGCGTAGGAATTTTTTTGAAATTACTACGTTCCCCAACAATGGACCCATAGGTCTGTGGTAAAATACTCACGCTGCATGTAGAGACCCTCCATGATCCCTCTGACGGAGTGCCGAAAAAGGCCCCAAGATGGGATCTCACGAGAACAGAAGCTTGCGGTGGCGGAAGAGTATTTTTTGGGTGCCCTCTGACGTAGGGGGATATTTGGGAATTTATAGTGCTAGAGTTAGGTTTAGAGCCTAGGGGGCGTGCCCCTAGGGCTTGTGGCCTCCTCCTAGGTCTTCTGGCATCCTCCCAAAGCCTCCTAGGTTTCTTCTGGTCCAAAAAAATCATCGTAACATTTTATTCGGTTTGGACTCCGTTTGGTATTGATTTTCTGTAAAAGCCAAAAACAAGGAAAAGACATCAACTAGCACTGGGCACTAGGTTAATAAGTTAGTCCAAAAAATAATATCAAATAGCACATTAATGCTTATAAAACATCCAAAATAGATAATATAATAGCATGGAACAGTCAAAAATTGTAGATACATTGGAGACGTATCAAGCATCCCCAAGCTTAATTCATGCTCGTCCTCGAGTAGGTAAATGATAAAAACATAATTTTTGTTGTGGAATGCTACCTAACATATTTATCAATGTAATTCTTATTATTGTGGCATGAATATTCAGATCCATAAGATTCAAAACAGAAGCTTAATATTGACATAAAAACGATAATACTTCAGGCATACTTATAAAGCAATCATGTCTTCTCAAAATATCATGGCTAAAGAAAGTTATCCCTACAAAATCATATAGTCCTGCCATGCTCTATATTCATCACACAAAGTATTTTTATAATGCACAATCCTAATCACAAGCCAAGCAATTGTTTCATACTTTTAATGTTCTCAAGCTTTTTCAACTCTCACGCAACACATGATCGTGAACCATGGATATAGCACTATAGGTGGAATAGAAGGTGGTTGCATAAAGGAAGAAAGTCTCACATCAACTTGGCAAATTAATGGGCTATGGAGATGCCCATCAATCGATATCAATGCAAGTGAGTCGGGATTGCGATGCAATGGATGAACTAGAGCTATAAGTATATGAAAGCTCAAAAGTAAACTAAGTGGGTATGCATCCAACTTTCTTGCTCATGAAGACCTAGGGCAATTTGAGGAAGCCCATCATTGGAATATACAAGCCAAGTTCTATAATGAAAAATCCCCACTAGTTTATGAAAGTGATAAAATAGGAGACTCCCTATCAAGAAGAACATGCTGTTGTTTTTGAAGCACAAGCGTGGAAAAGGATAGTAGCATTAATTGTCCCTTCTCTCTTTTTTCCTCATTTTTTCTTTTTGGCACTTTGGCCTCTTTCTTTATATTTCTTTATTTGGGCTCTTTGGCCTCTTTTATTTTTAAGTCCGGAGCCTTATCTCGACTTGTGGGAGAATCATTGTGACGACCTGAGACCGACGCTCCAGACGCCTTCCAGTTATTTCGTTGTTGCCGTGTGTTTCATTTGCTTGTTGCGTTCATCATGTCATTATGAGCATTGCACCCATATGTTTTCACAAAACTTGAATCCGCTCGTAATTGCCGCTTCTTCCTTGTCTCTATTAACCTTCTCTCAGATCAACCGGACCGCTCTCTTCTCCGTCTTCTCTGAGCTATCAAACCCATTGCCTCCATGGCCTTTTGCCAAACCCCTCGCCCGCGTCCAAAACTTACCCAAACCCGAACCGGGTTGTCTTTACCGATGGGTCCGAATCATCCCCAAACATTATAAAACATCTTCGACCTGCGCGTCATGGTCTACAAGATCACCCCTCGGCCTGCTTCACGTGCCTGCAAGAGGAGGACAACGCAGAACACATACACTTACAATGCTCATACGCTAGGCAGGTGTGGTACAAGTGCATCGTCGGATTGAACTTGGAGGTGGCCCACCCGCTTGGGCAGGATAGCCTGATGGATTGGTGGTTACAAGCTAGAAGAAATTACACGCGGGCTGCTAGAAGAGGATTCGACACGTTCGTTATCGCTGTAACTTGGTCTCTATGGAAGCGAGAAACGCGAGAGTCTTCAACCGGATAGATCAACAAAAACCGTGGATGAACTACACAAACACATCATGAACGAGATCAAAGAATGGAAGGAAGCGGGACTAGGTGCGGCGTGTTAGATCAATTTGTGAGAGAGTAGGCTTAGGTTCTGCGTGGGTGTAGGTGTCTTGGTCCACTTGTGTTGATGTTCGCATCACTTCATAGCTCCCTGTAATTACAACTTCGCGCCTATAAAGATATAGACGCCATTTAGGCGTCTTCTCGAAAAAAAAAAAACATCTTCGATTTCTTATTTGGACTCCCCTAGCATTTTATCTCGACCGTCCGGTTTTGTTCGGATGACAAACACCTTTCCTTTCCCAGACTTGTCGGGAGATGTCCCATCCCCACCGCCACACTCCACCAGTTCTCCCCCTTTCATCGGGATCTTCCCCGATCCAAAGTTCCACCCAACCCGTCGCCTCCACCTCCCAAATCGATCCAACCAGCTTAGCCGGCCACACCTACCCTCCTCGATTTCGTCCTCGAGCCAATCCCTTCACCAGTCACCTCCCCTCGATCCATCCAACCAATCATCTCCGCCGCCTTCCCTGTTCGGTCCTCGCCGCATCCGCAGTTCCCCAGCTCCCGTCACACCAGCGCAGCAGCGCCCGAGCCCCTGTCCTCGCTCCAGAGATCATCCCTGAAGCTCCTCCTTATTCCTCGTCCCCTAGCTCCTGGGTCGTTGCTCCCATCCACCACCAGCGTCCGAACCAGCAGCCCAGGCAACCTACAGCCGCGCCCCGCGCGCCGGCCACATGGACCAGGCCGTCCTTCTTCCTTCCCTTCCTCCTCTGGTTCTTCTCCCTCTCCCTCACCCCGCCTGTCTCTCTCGCGGGTGAAGACCATGGCGCCCCCGTCCGGAGCTCCGTCCCTGCAGGCCTCGTTCGCCCGTTGACCGCACCATCCTCGCCGTCTCCGATCAGATCCGGGGCCCAGGGACCGGGTCCATCTCGTCCCATCTGTCCCCGACGTCCCTGCACCTTCAAGTGCCGCCGCCGCATCAAATCCACCATCTCCGGCCTATGCTTCCACTGTAACGAACAACAGCAGTTCGCCAAGCCCCGGCACCGCTCCTCCTCTGCGCGCCCGGCGCCGCTCCTCAAGCCCGACGCCAGCAAGCCACTGCCGCCAGGATCTGTATCCCGGGCGCCCGAGGACCCCGCCGCCGGACTAGCAGGCCCCCTTGCCCCGTGCCCTTTTCCTTTTCCCCTGGTTCTCCTTCTACTCTAACCGTCTTTCTCTTCTGCTCATGAACCATCGTCGTTCGCTGCCGTCTCGTTCGTCTTCCAACGGGACGTCGCGCCAAGTCCACCGCCAGCCGCGCGTTGACCTCTCCCCTCATCAAGGGCTCGTTCGCCCAACCTCTCAGTCGCATGGGCCTCTGGTGAGGAAGCCCACTAGTTCCCTTCTAAAGCAACAGATGTCTCTTCAGCCAACAGACGTCTCTTCGGCATCCAACCGCCACGGATTCACAAACATGCATGCTAGTGGCCGACCGGGACGTCAGTCCATTGCTGAGACGTGCAAGTGTGTGCTTGCTTGCATGCACTTTAATGCATTAAATAATGCACCCACGTCCATACCCTTAATTAGCCCAAGATAATTAGGCAAAGCATATTTTTACACGAGACACAACTATATTCCAAAATACAATAACTTTATTTATTTTGAAAATATCCAACAATTCCCCACCATTTTCAAAATAAAAGGAAATTACATGACTCATTTTTACAAACGACTAAACTACCTAGATCTTCGATAGTCCTGGAATCTCCTTGCATACATGTGGATGTCTTTCGATTGAATCCAATACTTAGTGGACGCGAATCAAAGTTGACCAGAATTGCAAGGTAGACAAGCTTTGAACCAGCTATTCTGTTCGACCAACCGGACCTGCGCCACACAGAGAAATTCATACCCTTTGAGTGTTAATTTTTGCTAACGCATTTGAAAGGCCATGCGTTCATACCCTTTTCATGAATGAATTCAGAATTCAAGCCCCGTACTCTTAGAAGCGGCCCCACTTCACATTCATATAGGTAGAGTCTATCGGAAGCACCCCATAACTAGTACTTCAACATAAGATTGTTATAGACCTATTAAGAGCAAACCAGTCTCAACCTTTCTTATTTACATTATGGTACCTAGCACTCTGTCTCCTGGGATGGAACAATATACTTAGTGCTAGCAATCACACATTAGGTGTACTTTGTCTCATTGAACTCAAGACTTAATGTTGGATATTAAGCGTTGAGTTGAGGTTCCACCTTAGGCGATTAATCAATGGGCTTGAGACCCATCCCTCTTGCCGTCTTGTACACAAGATCCCTAGCAAGTGCCTTTGTGAAAGGATCTGCTAGATTCTGACTTGATCGTACAAAGTCAATAGTGATAACTCCGTTTGTAATTAGTTGCCGCACCATACTGTGCCTCAATCCAATGTGCCTGGACTTTCCATTGTAAACTTCACTATAGGCTCTTGACAGCGTGGATTGACTGTCACAATGAATTGGCACTGGAGGTACCGGTCTAGGCCAAACCGGAATTCTGTATAACAAATCCCTTAGCCATTCTGCTTCTTGGCTTGCGGAAGCCAACGCAATAAATTCAGCAGCCATAGTAGAATCAGCTATACATGTTTGTTTCTTTGATTTCCATGATATAGCACCTCCAGCAAGGATAAAGATCCATCCGCTGGTAGAAGCATGATCTTCCCTATTAGTTATCCAACTGGCATCTGTATATCCTTCGAGAACAGAAGGATAACCACTATATGAAATTCCATAGTTCATTGTCTTTTTAAGGTATTTTAGCACCCTATAGACACCATGCCAATGTTGCTCACTTGGATTTTTAGTGTATTTACTTAATGTTCCAATAGCAAAAGCTATATCGGGCCTAGTGCATGTCATAGCATACATCAAACATCCAATAACTTGTGAATATTCTAATTGAGAAACAGCCCTTCCATTATTGGACAATAGTTTCACATTTGGATCAATGGGTGTCGATGCTGAAATACAATCAAGATGATTAAATTTTTCAGCACCTTCTCAATGTAATGAGATTGTGTCAAAGTAATGCCTTTGTCATCTCTTATTATTTTAATGCCAAGAATGACATCAGCCACACCCAAGTCTTTCATGGCAAAATTAGAAGCAAGAAAACCTTTAGTTAATTCCACTTGTTCTAAATCAGTACCAAAAATTAACATGTCGTCAACATATAGACATATTACCACACCTTTTCCATTATCAAACTTGCTATATACACATTTACCACATTCATTTATTCTATAACCACTAGCTAATAAGACTAGATCAAATTTGCGATGCCATTGCTTAGGGGCTTGTTTTAATCCATATAACGACTTAACAAGTTTGCATACTTTTCGCTCTTGTCCAGGTATAAGAAAGCCTTCGGGTTGTTGCATGTATACCTCCTCATCTAATTCACCATTCAAGAATGCAGTTTTCACATCCATTTGATGAATGACAAGTTTATAAATGGACGCAAGAGCAATCAAAACCCTTATAGTAGAAATTCTAGCAACCGGTGCATAGGTATCAAAATAATCTATGCCTTCTTTTTGGGTAAACCCCTTTGCAACTAGTCGAGCCTTATATTTATCAATTGTTCCGTCTACCTTCATTTTCTTTCTAAATATCCACTTGCATCCAATTGGTTTGCAACCGGGTGGGAGGTCCACCAAAATCCAGGTATTATTACCCATGATTGAATCCATTTCATCTGTAATTGCTTCTTTCCAGAATGAAGCATCATGAGACTTCATAGCCTCACTGTAAGTCAATGGATCAACATCAATATTATAAAAGTACACCCTTTCTTTGTGAACAGAATCTCTAGTCCCTTCTACAAGGTACATTTGAAAATCTGGACCAAATGACTTTTTCTTTCTTGCTCTTTTGCTTTTCCTTGGTTCAAGGTTTTGATGTGTTTCAACATTTCCTTGTGTTTCCACATTTTTAGGAAGAATATCTTTTGGTCTAGGAATCGAAGTAAACCGACTTTCATCGAATATGGCATCCCTTGACTCTATCACAGTATTTACCGAAATATAGTCATTAGGTTCAATAACCATGAACCTCCATGCCTTGCTATGTTGTGCATAGCCTATAAATACACATTCGATGCCTCTTTCACCCAGTTTTCTTTTCTTCGATTCAGGAACCCTCACAACAGCCCTACAACCCCAAACTTTTAAATAGTTCAGATTAGGCTTTTTATTCTTCCATAATTCATATGGGGTCTTTTGGATTCTTTTAGTGGGAACCCTATTTAAAATATGACACGCTGTTAAAAGGGCTTCACCCCAATATCCTTGTCCAAGCCCAGAATTAGAAAGCATAGCATTTACCATTTCGGTTAATGTCCGATTTTTCCTTTCAGCAATACCATTTTGTTGTGGTGTATAAGGTGCAGTTGTTTCATGAATAATACCAGTGGACTCAAAGTAACTACTATTAATATATTCTCCTCCCCGATCAGATCGCAAGCATTTTATGGAACAATCGCAATGTAATTCTACTTCTGTTTTGAAAATTTTAAAATTTTCAAGCGACTCATCTTTACTATGAAGCAAATAAATATAGCAGAATCGCGAGTAATCATCAATAAATGTGATAAAATATTTCTTTCCACCAATGCTAGGAGTGCTATGAAAATCACAAACATCCGAGTGGATTAATTGAAGTAATTTGGTAGTTCTAACCACTTTTGGAAAAGGTATCCTAGTGATTTTAGTAAGCATACATGTTCTACATAAATCACTAGCATTGCGTTTGAAATATGGAATCAAATCCATCCTTGCCATATCATGCATTTTTCGAAAATTAACATGACCTAAATGATTATGCCAAATATAATGAGAACACTCAAGCAAGTAAGCAGAAATATCATTCTTATTATTGATGTTCATCTTGAACATGCCCTCACACATGTAGCCCTTTCCCACAAATACACCGCCTTTGGACAGGACAAATCTCCCTGACTCAAAGACTAACTTGAAGCCATGCCTATCAAGGATACTACCAGACACAAGGTTCTTTCTAACCTCTGGCACATGATAGACATCACGAAGACTAAGTGTCTTGCCAGAAGTAAAATCAAGTACAACAGTACCTTTTCCTTGTACTTGTGCAATGGACGAGTTGCCCATGTACACATTGGTACCTTCTTCGACCGGTTCATAGGTCTTGAATAATTTCTTGTCCTTGCACACATGCTTAGTTGCCCCGGAATCAACCCACCATGCCGCATCATCTTCGAGAATATTAGCCTCTAAGATCATTGCTACAAAGTTTTTCTTTGCAGTACCACCGTCTTTGTTTTTACGGTCGCGACAATCTTTCTTCATGTGGCCAGGTTTTCCGCAACTCCAGCAACCACTTGCATGCCGCTTCTTGTTCTTCTTGTCATTAAATGACGCACCAGAACGTTTCTTTGTGAACTTCTCCTCCTCCACCGCATGGACTTTGGCATTTTCAGCAATATGCTCTTTACCATCATCTTGCCGACGGTATTCCTCCTCGATGCGGAGATGGTTTGCCAAATCCTCAAGATTCATGTCCTCTTTGCGATGCTTGAGACCTTTCTTAATCTCTTTCCATGTTGGGGGGAGTTTGTCGATGACAGAAGGCACTACAATAGTCTCATCCATGTGCAAGCCATATTGATTGAAAGAATTGTATAGACGTTCTACTTCATAAAATTGCTCCATGATGGGCCTACCGTCAACCATCTTGTAATTATTAAAGCGACTAACAAGGAACTTCTTACTTGTAGAATCTTCCGACATGTAGCGAGCCTCTAATTTCTCCCAAAGTATCTTTGCAGTTTCCACATTATGATACACATCGAACAAGTTGTTCTCCATGCCATTCAGAATGTGACCACGGCAAATGAAGTCATCATTGTCCCATTTATTGCGTTCACGTACAATGTTGTTGTTGTTTCCTTCCGGCCTCGGCGTTGTCAAGACATAGCCTACGTTGAGAGTTGTGAGAAGAAACTTCATCTTCTTTTGCCAACGCAGAAAGTTGCCACCATCGAAGCGCTCCAACTTGACGAAGTCCGAAGACATCCCCTTCAATGTTGTGGTAGTGGAAGAAGCCATCATGACCATTTAAGCCTTAAGAATGTTAGAAAAATCTTGTTGACGGAGATGTTTCGAAGATGATGAAGCGGCTTCAAGGCGCGTGACGGTGTCGCTTTCCTTAAGGCTTATTTGTCCCCACCAGAATGTGTGCACCGGGTTACCAACAATAGCCTCGTAGGATACAATGAAGCCCGTCGCCGGCAAATGCACTCTTGACAACGACCTTGAACACTCTTGTGACAATACAGGACAATCAATGTTACTAGAATACAATGCCCTGCAGCAAGCACTGTACACTAGAGATCTAGCGAGAGAGAGCACTGGATGTTTGGTGATATGCTTTTTCACTTCTTTCTTGTGCGAATGAACTAAAAGCATCCTCCAGTATTTATACTTGCCCAAGGGTTGCCTTGAGGAGACACCTGCCCAGAAAGACGCTTGTTCGATTAGGCACCTATTCGGAACGTGCGGCCATCAGTCTAAAGCAACAGATGTCTCTTCAGCCAACAGACGTCTCTGCGGCATCCAACCGCCACGGATTCACAAACATGCATGCTAGTGGCCGACCGGGACGTCAGTCCATTGCTGAGACGTGCAAGTGTGTGCTTGCTTGCATGCACTTTAATGCATTAAATAATGCACCCACGTCCATACCCTTAATTAGCCCAAGATAATTAGGCAAAGCATATTTTCGTTCTCTCTCTTTATCCTATTTACACGAGACACAACTATATTCCAAAATACAATAACTTTATTTATTTTGAAAATATCCAACATTGCTCACAACTAAATAAAGGTGCATCGGATTTAAACATGTCATATATGTAAAATGCTTAATTTTCATGTACTTTCACAATATCCAACTTTCATCCATGTTTAAAATGTTTAAACTTGCTGTTTGTATTAATTTGCATTAATGACATGCTAAAATGGTTTATTTAGTAACTTAATAACCGTAGCTTCAAATTAAATAAACTATATATGTAACTTGTCTAGAAAAATGAGTAGATTAACATGATGCACTTACTTTGCATGTTTAATAACAAGTCTAAAATATGGTTTAGGGCAGAACAGTACCAAATTCAAAATTGCATATGAGGATTTTCTAGAATTGTTGTTTATTGTTTTCGGCCTCATTTAAACTTGCCTAAATGTGTAGTTTACTTGTGTTTCACCTCTTGCCATGTTTAACAATATTTAATATTGTTAAGTAGCTTAACGAGAGTGAACTAAATAGTTGAATGTGGTGTTTTGTCAATATGCAACTCGTTGCATACTGAGCTCCACTTAATTTGTAGTATTGTTTGTTACACTTTGCCATGCCATGCCTCATTAAACCGGACATGCATCATACTTGAATGTGCATCATGCCATATTTATATGATGGTTGTTTATCATGTTGTTTGCTTATTTCCGATTTTGCTTCTCCTTGCTAGAGTTCTGTGTGACGCCCGGATAATTAAGCTACAGTAATTCTCTGCTAATGATGTCACATCACCCCGATTATTGTTACTAATCTCGCGTTAGTTCGAAACCGTTTCGGATTCAAATAAAAAAACAAGCAAAAAGACAAATGTTTTCAAATATTAAAACTAAAATGTTCGTAGTGAATCAAATATTTCATAGGTAATTATGGTGGAGAGATCACACGTTTATAAAATATTTAAATACTATAAATTGAATAAAATAGTAGCGAAAACTATTATTTAAACACTTTTAAATATTAAATAATTATGAAACTATTTTAGATTGGTTAGCAAGTTAGTGTGGCAATGGCATATTTGGTAGCATCAAATTAGGTGCCATTTTGGTATTTTTCTAAAACAAAAATAAAAGGTATTTAAAAGAAAGCATAAACTATAAAAAGAAAATTAGAAAAAGGAAAAAGACAAAGAAAAAGAAAAGGCTAGAGCCTACTGTGCACTAGGCCTGCTAACTACACGGGAGGCCCAGCCCAACTTCCCCCTCTCCTTCCTCCTCTGTTCACATAGAAGAGGTGGACGCCGGGCAGCCGCCCGTGGCCGCGATGGCCACGTGCCGATCATCCGCCGCGCCCTTGTCGACCTATAAGGGTCGCATCGCACCCCAAAACCCTAGCCCGCCTTCCCGTTCCCCGCACACGCGCCGTTTCCTCTTTGCTCGCCTCGCCGAGCGCCTCCATGGCCGCGTCGTCAACGTGCACGCGACCACCGGCCACCGTCCGCCTCACCGACGGGTCCAGGAGGTCCACCGTGGACGAGTTCGTCGTCTGCGCCCTCAAGACCAAGCCGGAGAGCCCCGCATCGCCGCCATCGAGTTCGTCTTCGACATCCTGCACCGTCGGCCGCCATCGTCAATTCGCTCGACCCCACCGTCCCCGCTTCCCGACCACGTCCCCCGGCCCGTGGTGAGCAACTCCTCCGGATCCCTTTCCTCCGCCTCGATTGGGTCGTATTTTGCCGTCCCCGAGCACATCCGATCTCGCGCGTACGCGTACGTACGTATGTGCGTGAGCTGCTGCCTGCTTCTGCTGCTTAACTGACGTATGCGGCTGCTGTGTACTGCTGGTTGCCGCCGCGTGACCTGCCCGCAGCCGCCGCTCTCCCCCTGCTACCTCTGCTGTCGCTGCCGCAAGCTGTTGCTGCTCCCGCTTGCTGCTGCTCACTGCTGGTGCCCGCCGCTGCTGCTCCTGGCTGCTAGCGATTGGCGATTGCTGCTCCCAGATGCTGTTGATTGCCGGCTGCTGATTCTTCCCTACTGCCGCTGCTAGTTGTTGTTCCAGCCGATGCTGGTTGCTGTTAGTGGCCATGACCGTGGCCATGTCCAAGCCCGTGTGGTGTGCGTGAGTATGCACAACCACTGCCGGCCGGCCGTGCATTTTATCTTAGCGGCTAATTACTAATTAGTAGTTAGGTTATCTACTAGCATATGACATGTGGGACTCCCCTTTGATTAAATTAGTTAGTTGTTTTATTAGCACTTGGACAATGACATGTGGACCACACATCCTGTTGACTAGTCTAATTGACCTGGTCAACCTAACCCATGGACCCACCTGTAATACACACTGGCTAGCATATCACCATGTGACAGGAGTATTTAGGTATATAATTTCGAATTGAAATATTTTAGAAAATCCTTAAAACTTTGAAAAATCATATAAAATAATCCGTAACTCGGACGGAAAAACTTTGTACATGAAAGTTGCTCAGAACGAGGAGACGATTCCGGATACGCAACCCATTCGTCCGCCACACACCCCTAACATATGAACCATGCAACTTTCCCCCTTCGGTCCTCCGGTCCGAAAACGCGAAACACCGGGAATACTTTCCCGGATGTTTTCCTCCTTCGTCGGTATCACCTACTACCGCGTTAGGGCACACCTAGCACCGCGTATTGCCATGTTACGCTTTGTGATGCTTTGATTGCTCTGTTATTTATTGTGTTCCTCTCGTTACTTCTTTTGGTGACCCGAGACCGCCATGACCCCGATTCGACTACGGTGTTGGTGACTCGTCCTTCTTGCCGAGCAACCGAGGCAAGCCCCCTTGATCACCAGATATCGCCTATTCTCCTCTATCTGCTTGCATTAGAGTAGTGTAGCATGTTATTGCTTTTCGTTGATCCTATTACGATGCATAGCGACATTGTTGCTACATCTGTTGATACCTTACCGCAATCCTAAATGCTTAGTATAGGATGCTAGTTTATCATCATTGGCCCTACATTCTTGTCGATGCCGCCTTGCTATACTATCGGGCCGTGATCACTTGGGAGGTGATCACGGTATATACTATACATACATACATACTATACTGAGATGGTGACTAAAGTCGGGTCACCGAGGAGTACCGCAAGTGATTCGATGAGGGGCCGAAGGACAGTGGCTCCATCCCGTAGAGGTGGGCCTGGGTTCCCGACGGCCCCGATTTGTTACTTTGTGGCGGAGCGACAGGCGAGTTGAGACCACCTAGGAGACAGTGGGCTGGCCTGCTCGGCGTTCATGGATACTTAACACGCTTAACGAGATCTTGGTATTTGATCCGAGTCCGCCATTTGGTCTATACGCACTAACCATCTACGCGGGAGTAGTTATGGGTATCCCGACGTCGTGGTATCACCAAGCCTTCTTGACGTCGGCCGATCGAGTGGCGCGCCGGATTGGAACGTAAGCTTGCACTTGTATTAAGGGGCTAGTTACGCTTTCACAGACGCATACGTCAGGTGTGTGCTAAGGCGATGGGCCTGCACCCTGTGCGCTTAGGTTTAGACCGCGGTCTTGACCTCTCACAGCCTAGGTGGGGCTGCGACGTGTTGATCTTCCGAGGTCGGGCATGACCGAGAAAGTGTGTCCGCCAAATGGGATCAAGCGTGTTGGGTTATGTGGTGCACCCTGCAGGAAGTTAATCTATTCAATAGCCGTGTCCCTCGGTAAAGGACGACCGGAGTTGTACCTTGACCTTATGACAACTAGAACCGGATACTTAATAAAGCACACCTTCCAAGTTCCACGACAACCCGGTGATCGCTTTTCCACAGGCAACAAGGACAGATCGCGGGTAGGATTATGCTATGCGATGCTCTTGGAGATGCTACTTGGAGATGCTTCTTGGAGATGCTACTTGGCGATGCTACTTGAGGACTTCAATCTACTCTCTTCTACATGTCATGCGAGGCGGAGGCTGCGAGCGTAGTCTTCGACGGATTAGCTATCCCCTCTTATTCGGCATTCTGCAGTTCACCCAATCGATATGGCCCTTCTGAGATATACCCATGCATATGTAGTGTAGCTCCTTGCTTGCGAGTACTTTGGATGAGTACTCACGGTTGCTTTCTCCCCTTTTCCCCTTTCCTTTCTTTACGGTTGTCGCAACCAGATCTTTGAATCGAAGCGACGCCACCGTCGATGGCGACTACTACACTGGAGGTGCCTACTACTACGTGCAGCCCGCGACGATGACCAGGAGTAGTTAGGAGGATCCGAGCAGGAGGCCCGTGCCTCTTCGATCAGATCCCATTTTGTGCTAGCCTTCTTAAGGCAAACTTGTTTAACTTATGTCCGTACTCAGATATTGTTGCTTCCACGACTCGTCTATGATCGAGCACTTGTATTCGAGCCCTCGAGGCCCCTGGCTTGTATTATGATGCTTGTATGACTTATTTACTTTTAGAGTTGTGTTGTGATATCTTCCCGTGAGTCCCTGATCTTGATCGTACATGTTTGCGTGCATGATTAGTGTACGATTAAATCGGAAGGCCACAAGTTGGTATCGAGCCATTGCTGTAGGAATCCCCTTTCCAACTCCTTGGCCGAAGTTGAGTCTAGTCATTGCAAAACCTTTACTAACATGGCTGTGTGGCCTATAGGCCCAAGTCGCCATTTGGGTGTATTAGGATCTTTTATTCCTTGATCTTTACTCTGGGACTCTGAGCTCTCTTCTATTCGGGTTAAATGATTTTGCTAAAAACAAAACTAACTTTAGGTTCTCGCAAGTACTTTCTCCCGGAGAGCCCCTAGTTATCGATGACCGCTTTCTTTGCACTGAAGATTCGAAGATACTCTCGATGTGCTCTCGAGACTATGTGCCATCGCTTTTGCAATTCACTTCCATCGATAAATCCCTCTGGATAACTACTTACACCTATCATTCATATTGTCATCCCCAGTTGCTCTTGTTATTACAAGATGTCCTGAAGTGCTCTTCGATATTCCGAGAATTCTTTATGCTTACTGCCCTGCAGTTCCTTGCTGCATGAATACCCCTACGGATAATTACTTGCGCTTGCCGAGTATCCGTTCGTCCAAAGTTGTTCATGTGTTTCACAAAAATACATTCAATTACTACCCGATCTTCCGAAAATCCTGAGCAGCCTATTGCTCTTGAAATTCTTGCTTGCTTGCATTATGGTTAATCCCATAAGTCTCGTAATCTTAATGGCATACCTTGTCATTATCATTTTGAGTCTGTTGATTCAATATGTTGCAAATGCTCGCAATCCTCAATCGATCCTAGAATTCATCCTTCCATTCGGATGTCATTTTAAACATGAGTGGCTCTCGACCAAACTATTTGTCATCGATTAAGCCCTAAGTCTATTGAACTTATCCATCTTTGACGGAGCGTCCCGCTCCCGATCCTTCGTTTGGAAATCATAATACCTTTGTTACCAAAGCATCGAATTATTCAGATGTTCTATGATCCGACGCATTTGCATCCTTTCCTCCTCTTATTGAGTACCGATACTCACATCAACTCCGTTGTGCACCGCTAGGCCCATTGCTGGGTTATTATCCATTAGTATCCTTCACATTGGAAAAATTCTTGTGAGTTCTTCCCCTGATACATAGTGCCTTTGGTAAATTGTATCATCTGCTTGGCCAACCATGCTCTGCTTTCGAGCTGGTGGTATTTACTATTGAAGCTTGTGGTATATGTTTCCACGATACCCTGACGGGTTGAACCTATACCTTCCTTAATATGTGTGAACTCGAAAGTTTTCACGAGTCATACTCTTCTGGTATTTTGCTAGATAACATTTCAACATTACAACTTCGTCGAAAATGAGAAGTGAATGAAAGGTTATGCATTAGAGAAGTGGAGTCGACCTTGAACTTTGTGTTCATGCCCATGGACACGATGTAGATCGTATCATTAAAGCTTCTCTTAAATTAATTATTCCTTGGTATAAGTTCATCTTATATCCGGGATCCGCCTTTGTAATCGTGGTTCCACCATGTTCTCCTTTAAATACCATTTCTTGTGCAAGTTTAAGCACTTGTCTTCATGGAGTAATATCCCATCCAACCTCTACTTGATTTGTCGTCGAGTATCACCCCACGGTATCTCAAGATTATCACGGAACTGCATAACTTCTTATGAGTTCTTCATCAAGTGCTACATTCTCATTGATTCCAATTTTTCATGGGCTCTGAGTTATTAAACACTCAAAGGCACCGATAACTGACTCGAGTCCGCATCACGATTAAACAACTTTTAGTAATCTTCTTTGCTTACGAGTTTGTACGCGATCACGTCTTCCCTAGCCTGATTGGCTATATCATTGTGCTAATTTTTAACTGTGCTACCGGGTCCTTCTTGGAGCACAAATTTCGACGGTGAGCTAATCTTACAATCGATCTTCCTCGTCATATCGTTTGTCCTTGAGCAGCAAGCTTGATTTCGAGTTTGTGTCGTACCCATGGTGCCAATAACCTCTCGCTTCATCATTCGTTTGACTTGATGCCATCGTCGATCAATTACATCTTCGTGTAACCTCTCGACAAATGTGTCGTGATCATCATCAACCTTATGAGCTCTTCCAGGATATCAATCGGATTCATGATGAGAAATACCATCCTTGCCTCGATGATTTGTGTTATCATCAACCACTTTACTGCCTTCCCTCCAACACAAACTTGTTCGTGTTTTTTTGTTATACCTTGAGTTCCTTGCTACCCAGCATTGTTCTTGTTTACCTTGGAATATTACCACCTTTTATGTCAAGAATGTCGTGGGAATTTCACCACCTCTTAAGAATTCTAGGTATGGTGATACTTCTCACCATCACCATCCTTTCTTGGTCCCCGTGTTAATTCCAACAAGTGAACGGTGTTGTTTGGATTCTGTCCTTCTAGCAACCCTCTTGCTTTGAAGTTAATGGTTGACCGTTCATCCTTAGCCTATTGATTATTGAATCACCATTCCGACGTTGGTTGTGCAACCCATCCCCATATTTCGGGTGCACCTTTCAACCAATGTTTAATTGTGTATATTTTCCTCTAGCATAAATCATTAAGTCATTTGATCTGACAAATGATATCTTTGTGTTCACGCAATTGTGGAAGTCCATCCTTTTGGAAGTCTCGATGAATTATCGTTGAGTCCACCGGCCACCTCCTCATCCTCTCCATGGTTTAATGATGAACTCTTGTTTCGGAACTCGCTTCCATAGTTTGTTGCCCGAGAACCTTATAATGTCACCTTTTCTTCTCAGGCATCATGAGTCTGAGGTATCCTGACACCAATCAGAACTGAATCTCGGTCAGATTTGATGGTTGGAACATATTTCCAAGAGTTATAACATTGGTATTTAACCCGATAAGGTGATGTCATCCTAACACACCTGCCCGGAGGGCCTAATGTTATAGTTTCCTTTTTAGCAATGTTAGCCATTCTTCCATGAGGAAATTGTAAGACTTATTCTATAAGTTGTTCCTGATGGATCCTTTGTGTATCCAAAGTCTGATCTTTACCTAGTGACCATGTCAATGCTATCTCTAAGCTTGTCTTTGGTACTCCTATTTTCTACAAGAACATTTGAAGCCCAATGCTAAATGTGTCCTGCTCAATTACCCAAACACCATTGTATGGATAATGTCATGAAAATTTCTCTCCCCTCACCTAGAGGCTTTTCTACCTTACAAATAATGATTAGTGTACGATTAAATCGGGGGCGTCACATTCTGAAACGTTGCAGATTGTGAGGATTCGTTTGACTACTCCCATTCGTCTACTTCATGGATTTGGTCTTCTTCCTTGGGAGATCTCAAGCAAGATGACCGTCACCTTGGATCTCATTACTATCTTTGCTATGCTAGTTCTCTCGATGCTATCGCTATGTTGCGCTTCCTGCCATTTGTTTATCAAGCCCCCAATATGCCATGAAACAACCTCTAACCTTTTTCACCATCCCAGCAAACCGTTGTTTGGCTATGTTACCGCTTTGATCAACCCTTGTTATAGCATTGCTAGTTGCAGGTGCAGTTGCAGGTTGTTCCATGCTGGGACATGGAGTTCACGGGATATCACAATATCCCTTATTTAACTAATGCATCTATATGGAAGGCTCGGCCTTTTGCCTGGTGTTTTGCTCCACTCTTGCCGCCCTAGTTTTCGTCATACCAGTGTTATGTTCCTTGATTTTGCGTTCCTAACACGGCCGGGGTTTACTGGCCCCCCTTGACAGTTTGGCTTGAACAAAACTCTTCTAGCAAGGCTCAATATTGGTTTACCATTTGCCTAGTAACAACTAAAACTTGCATAGGGACTTTCCTGACCCCGAGGACTTAATTAACAACCCCGGGCCAGTGCTCCTTATGAGTGTTGGTCCAAAACAAAGCACCTTGCGGCGCTCCCTTGGCAACTTGGATCTCAGCAACCGTAAGCTTCGCTCATCCGTCGTGGCCTTAAATGAGATACACGTGTCTATTATTAGGGTGTCGGCACGTCGGGTGGTCTTGCTGGTTTTGTTTTACCATTGTCGAAATGTCTTGTGAACTAAGATTTCGAGTTTGATCAGGTTGTTCCAAGAGGAGGATTTTCCTCCGTTTATCATGAGAGCTTGCCGTGGGCTAAGTTGGGACACCCCTGCACAGTTTAAACTTCCGAAAGTTGTGCCCGCGGTTAAGTGGCAGGTGGGAGTTTTTAATACACGGTTGTAGAGAATTTGACACCGAGCCTGAAATAAAATACACCAACCACGTGCGTAACCGTGATTGTCTCTTTTCGAGTGAGTTCGGCAAGAGAACACGGTTGGGTTATGTTTGAACGTAAGTAGTTCAGCATCCCTTCTTGATCATTACTAGTTTGTGTCCGCTTGCGTAGTTTCTAATCTAACTCTTGTACTCGTAAGTTAGCTACCATACAATGCTTAGTCGCTTGCTGCTACCTCACCACTTATCCATTCCATACTCATTAAGCTTTGCTAGTCTTGATACCCATAGTAATGGGATTGCTGAGTCCTCGTGGCTCACGGATTACCACAACTACAGTTGTAGGTATAGGTAATGCGATGATCTGACGTGAGAGCGATGCTTGATTGTTTTGTAGTTCTTCGGCTTCTTCTTCGATCAAGGGATAGGTTCCGGGTCGGGAGCCTGGGATTAGCAGGGTGGATGTCGTTCTTCTTTTTCGTTGGTTTTCATCCGTAGTCTGATCCTACTCTTTTGTATGATGATTGCTATGTATTGATGTATTCATGTATTCATGTTGTAGCTTGTCGTGAGTGTAAGCCTTTATCCCGTATTCTCATCAATTCAGTACATGGTATGTTGTAATGATATCCACCTTGCTATGCGCTCGAAACACGGTTGTTCCCCAATCATGAATTCATCACG
The DNA here is from genome assembly GCA_021437245.1 of Aegilops speltoides. Lineage (NCBI taxonomy): Eukaryota > Viridiplantae > Streptophyta > Magnoliopsida > Poales > Poaceae > Aegilops > Aegilops speltoides. The sequence goes on from CM038143.1 coordinate 254,542,833, forward strand.
TGATTGGGATAGAATCGCATCTTGGGCGCTAAAGTCATAGCCTCCACCATCCTTTCCTCACATGGGACAATGCCCTAATAATGATGATCATCACATTTTTATTTACTTACAACTCAAGAATTACAACTTGATACTAGAACAAAGAGATGACTTTATATGAATGCCTCCGGCGGTGTACCGGGATGTGCAATGATCCAGGGTAGCAACGATATCAAAAAATGGACAAGCCATGAAAACATCATGCTAGCTATCTTACGATCATGCAAAGCAATATGACAATGATGGTGCGTGTCATATTAAACATAACGGTGGAAGTTACATGGAAATATATCTCGGAATGGCTATGGAAATGCCATAATAGGTAGGTATGGTGGCTATTTTGAGGAAGGGTATACGGTGGGTTTAATGCACCGGCAGAAATTGCACGGTACTAGAGAGGCTAGAAATGGTGGAAGAGTGAGTTTAGGGTTTAGGGTTTTATGATCCTAGGGGGATAGATTTATAGGAAAGACCATCGCTCGTCCCCGACTGCCACTCATAAGAAAGACAATCAAAAAATAAATAATGCTTCGACTTCATCACATAATGGTTCACCATACGTGCATGCTTCGGGAATCACAAACTTTACAACAAGTATCTGTACCAATACACAATTACTCACTAGCATGACCCTAATATCACCATATTCATATCTCAAAACAAATGCAAGGAATCAAACTTCTCATATATTCAATGCACTTTATGAAAGTTTTTACTATATTAGGACCAAATTCATAACATAAACAAATTGCCATACCATTTTTGCAAGAATCTCAAAATAATATAAGTGAAGCATGAGTGTTCATCAATTTTTACAAAAAAAACCCATCGCCGTGCTTTAAAAAGATATAAGTGAAGCACTAAAGCAACTGCCTAGCTCAAAAGATATAAGTGAAGCACATAAAGTATTCTAATAAATTCACGATTAAAGCACATCCCTCTGAAAAGGTGTGTACAACAAGGATGATTGTGGCAAACTAAAAAGCAAAGACTCATATCATACAAGACGCTCCAAGCAAAACACATATCATGTGGTGAATAAAAATATAGCCTCAAGTAAATTTACCGACGGATTGAAGACGAAAGAGGGGATGCCATCTGAGGCATCCCCAAGTTTAGAAGCTTGGTTGTCCATGAATATTACCTTGGGGTGCCTTGGGCATCCCCAAGCTTAGGCTCTTGCCACTCCTTATTCCATAGTCCATCAAATCTTTACCCAAAACTTGAAAACTTCACAACACAAAACTCAACAGAAAACTCGTAAGCTCCATTAGTATTACAAAATAAACCTCCCTTTATGTACTGTTGTGAACTCATTCTAAATTTATATTGTTTTTATATCTACTGTATTCTAATTTCTCCATGGTTCATACCCCCGGATACTACCCATAGATTCATCAAAATAAGCAAACAACACATAGAAAACAGAATCTCTCAAAAACAGAACAGTCTGTAGTAATCTGGAAATTTTATATACTTATGTAACTCTACAGCTTCTGAAAAATTAGAAAATTCTAGAAAATTTGTATATCAATCTTGTGTAAGAAATTCAGATCAAAGGCACGCTTCTGTGATTTTTTTAAATTCTAGCAATGAGCGCAAAAGTTTCTGTTTTTCAACAAGATCAAATCAACTATCACCATAGACCATCCCAAAGGTCTTACTTGGCTCAAACACTAATTAAAGGGGCATTTGCATTTTTGCCCTTAGTTGGAACCACCCCACTGGTTTTGCCCTTACTTTTTGGCTTTACTCAGTTTTACCGTTAGATTTGTCCCCGAGGTCGTCCGAGTGCCCTTTGACCGTCTGACCAATACTTTGAAAATTCATAACAAATTCATATGAACCCATAAAAATGAAAATAATATATCAAAATGTTTAGAAATACATTATCTTCATGTGCATGCCATTTGCATTAAGGAAAAAGTACTATTTAAAATAACCGAGCTCATTAATGGTATTAACATTATTAAAAATAAAAAGGTATTAACAATACTTTTTATTGAATAAAAATTACATACAAATGTAGTTGATGTTTTCTGAACATCCTGATATCTTATTTGCCTTTTTCTGAGTTAATATAATATTGTTATGAATTTTCAAACAACTTTCATCATTATTTTGAAACTTCATAGCGTGTTCATATGAATTCACAAAAATGGAAATAAGATATCAGAATGTTCAGAAACATCACCTATATTTGCCTGTAAATTTTTTTCATGAAAAAGTTATTATTTATACCTTTTTATCTTCAATAATGTTAATAACATTAATAACCTCATGTTTTTTAAACAACACTATTTTCCTGAATGCAAATGACATGCGCATAAAGGTAATGTCTTTCTGAACATTTTGACATCTTATGTGCATTTTTGTAAGTTCATATAAATTTGCTATGAATTTTCATAGTATTGATCAAACGGTCAAAGGGCATTCAGAGGACCTCTGAGACAAATCTAAGGCCAAAACTGAGTAGAGCCGAAAAGTAAGGGCAAAACCCACAGGCTGGCACAAGTAGGGGCAAAAGCATGATTTTCCCCTAATTAAAACACTAAAGCACAATTACTACAGAAGTAATAATGTGTATTCTCATAAAAACAGAGAATAAAAAAATTGGGTTGCCTCCCAACAAGCGCTTTTCTTTAATGAATTTTAGCTAGGCATTGATAATTTTGATGATGCTCACATGAAACATAGTAATTGAAACACAAAGAGAGCATCCTGTAGCATGTGAAAAACAAGTTTAAGTCTAACATACTTCCTATGCATAGGCATTTTATAAGCAAACAAACTATCAAGACAAACAAAAACTAGCATATGCAAGGAAGAAGAACGAAACAATATCAATCTCCACATAACGAGAGGTAATTTAGTAACATGAAAATTTCTAGAACATTTTCCTCTCTCATAATAATTACATGTAGGATCATAATCAAATTCAATAATATAACTATCACATAAAATATACTCTTCATGATCCACATGCATGCAAAGTTGAAACTCTTCCAAAATAGTGGGATTATCATCAAATAAAGTCACGACCTCTCCAAGCCCACTTTTATCAAAAATTTCATAAGATTGATCATACTCCAAAGTAGTGGGATCATTATTACCTAGAGTTGACACTCTTCCAAACCCACTTTCCATATTATCGCAAACATTATTATCAATATCATATTCATCATGAGGCTTAAATAATTTTTCAAGATCATAAGAAGAATCACCCCAATAATGATCATTACAATAAGCAGTGGACATAGCAAAATTAGCATCCCCAAGCTTGGGGTTTTGCATATTAATAGCACAATTGACATTAATATAATTTATAATAACATCATTGCAATCATGTTTTTCATTCAAGGAGCTATCAAGTATGGGTGGGATAGCAATAATTTCATGTTTAACATAAGGAACTACAACAAGTTCATATCCATAAGCATAACTAATATTGGCATCATGGCCATAAGAATAGCAAGCATCATGTTCATCAAGGGAGGATATCTCAATCAAATCAACAGAATCATATATAATTTTCTGAAGATTCGTGCATATCATTATTTTCTTCCAAAGCAACGGACATTCTCTCAATAAATTCCTTAACATAGGCAATATGAACATAGTTTTCATAGCAATATTTAAGTATGTCAAAATTTTCAGATTTGTAGAGAGTAATATCGTACTTTTCAATCAAAAAAGCAACTTCATAAGCACCCTTAAAAGCAACAAATTCATCAAGTTGTTCGATATCATAGTAACTATGAACACCTTTAGCATAAGAAGATATGATTTCATTATTATTAAACTCACATAGGTAGGGAAGGTGTTTTTTAGCGTTCTCCGAGCAACAAGTAAAATCATAAATTTCACATAGATTGAAAGCATAGCATAGCAAACAATTTATTTGATTCCATAAGAGTCCCCTTTTCAGACAAACGATGACACACAAAATGAGCATGCTCGTCTAAAGATTTTCCCTCAACTAAACTAGTTGGGGTTTCAGCATGAGCACATATGGATCAAAGATGATCCAAGTAGAAAACTTTAAGTGGATCCATAAACCTTTTGCTTGCTGATTTTCAATAAACACACAATTATACCAAGCAAATGAGCAACCAAACCAAGTAAGACATAAAGGCAAACAATAAGGGCAAATAAAAAGGCAATTTTTTTGTGTTTTTCTGAAAACATTTTAGAAGTGTGGGAGAGGAAAATGAGATGCAAATGGCAAATAATATAAGTGTAAGAGATGAGATCTTATGGTAGGTACTTGGTAGACTTGATGTAGAACCTCCCTGGCAACGGCGCCAGAAATTCTTCCTGCTACTTAAGCTTGGGTTGAATTTTCCCTTGAAGAGGAAAGGGTGATGCAGGAAAGTAGAGATAAGTATTTCCCTCAGTAAAGAACCAAGGTATCAATCCAGTAGGAGGCACAAGAAAATCCCCAATATATGCACCTGCACAAACTAACAAACATTTGCACACAACGCGAAAAGGGGTTGTTAATCCCTTCACGGTCACTTGCAAGAGGTGAGATCTAATAGAGATAGATATAAAAGATAAGTAAAAGGAAAAATAAAGTAAATATAAGTAAATTGCAGCAATGTATTTTGGGTTTTTTTGGTTTTATAGATCAGAAAATATATGATGGAAAATAGACTTGCGGGCCATAGGTTTCACTAGAGGCTTCTCTCTTGAATAAAGCATACGGTGGGTAAACAAATTACTGTTGAGCAATTGATAGAAAAGCGCAAAGCTATGACAATATCTAAGGTAATGATCATGAATATAGGCATCACGTCCATGACAAGTAGACCGAAACGATTCTGCATCTACTACTATTACTCCACACATCGACCGTGTAGCGACCAGACCTCAAACAGTCTGATCTCTGTGCATCAGTGTCATCCCTGGATCGGTAATGCTGAAACACACAGTACTAGAGGATTTATAACAGAGTAGCAGTCACACACTTAAGGCCATCTAAAAACGATAACGACGGAAGGCTTGGAAGATAAAGTGAGTCCATCAACTCCGAAGACATGGCTGAGTGAAAGACAACGACCTATGGCACCTTACTCGTCGTCTCAAAAGCCCGTAACATGAAACGTTGTAGCCCGAAACGGGTCAGCACATCAAATATGCTATCAAAGTAACACGTAGAGTAATGAACAGAATAAATGCTATCACTACATGCATATTTGGCTGGTGGAAAGCTCTATGGTTACAGTTTTGCATAAAGCCAATTTTTCCCTACAACAAAGGAATAAATTTTATTTAACTATCATGGTGGTTGTTAAACATTGAGAAGGTTCCTTCAACTCAATACCAATTAATCATCATCATTAATCCAACAAATTAAATTTAGAGTGATGAGATCAACATGATAATCCAAGAACTAGACACTCAAGATGTCCATAACCAGGGACACGGCTAATCATGATTAGTTTGTACACTGCCGAGGTCTGCGCACTTTTCCCCACAAGACTCGAATACATCCATGGTCGAAGATTCGAGACACAGTCTTTCTGAAACAATAACTCTTTACTCTGGGTGGACAGTTACACCTACTTTCCCCTACATCTGCTAGCCCACCACTGAAAGAGGGCATGCAACATACTCAACTATGTTAGAGCCCATAATAGCTTGTGGCTGCACACGGAAGTTTCTAGCATGAATAATCTTATGATCCCTTTGAGCCTGGGTGGCGGACCGTAGGATGATCACACGGGTACTCCGGGATATCCTACGACAACACTGGATTCTCCAAGTGCCCTGACAACCACTGGGTACTCTAGGGTGCCTCAAGCAATGCACCTAGGTGTGTATTAAAGTAGCCACCTTAATTTAACCATTAATAATAACTCTCACATCTCTCATGAATTACTTAAACCAAACCACATCTGCGAGCATAGCATAGCAGTATAGGCATAATGTAGAAGTAACTCCCAAAGTTTTGATAATAAACAGGGCAATATGTTCTACCTCATCATCTACTTCCCAAAGCCCACATGTTAAACAGATCCTAACCATGCAATTGTTTGAGGGTTGATCTAATGCAATAAAACTGGGTAGTAAGGAGGTATGATCAAAGTCATACTTGCCTTGCTGATGATCTGTGAAACCTAGAGACTCGTAGTAGCACGCTTCGCACTTCGGGTACTCTATCGCAAACAAACAAATACATACATAAGCACCCAACTAGAAGCACGGGTAAAACTTCAAATAAGAGATCTAACCAGAAAGTTCAACTTAAGAACTCCGGTTTGCAAAAAGAATCAAATAAAACGAAACAACGAAACTCAAACTGCGAAAGAAACAAGATCCATTTACTAATCTGGACTCAAGTCAAATTTTACATTACCAAAATCTTGTCTAAGTTGGTTAAACAGAAAGAGGGCTTCGAGACAAAGATCTGGGCGCTTGAATCGCCTGATTCCGATAAACGAGCGGAAAGATAAACTAAAACGAAAATCAGGGCAGAAATCGCGATCGAAAATAATCACGAAAAAACCCTGGAAAAAGAAAAACTGACGAACAGACTAACAAAGGAACATTCGCTGTCTGCGGCTAGCGAGTGAACGGCTAGCGAGTGAACACTGTTCGTTTAATCGAACGTACGGATGAACGTCCACTCTTAAACTAAACCGGAAAAACCGAACCGGTCTAATTCTAAAAAAAAAACGAATCTAGGTTTTTAAAAAACCCGGGGTTTTTACCTAAAAACCAAAAAAACTGCGGCGGATCGGATAGGGATCGGCTGCTCCCGCGACGTCTCCGGCGAGGCGAGACGCTGACGGCGACGGCAGACACAAGCGGCGGCGACGGCGGTGGCTGCGAGCTGCGGCCGTCTTTGAAGCGGGCGAGGCGGCGTTGAAGCGGCGGCAAAGATATAAAGGGCGGACGGGCCGGCTTGGGGAGGGGGGCAAGCAGCGGCAATGGGAGTATCTTGGACTCCGTGAGTCCAGCTCGGCACCTGAGGCATCTTGGGAGGCGGCGGTTGCGCGGAATGGCCAAGCTTGGCTGGGTCGTTGGCCCAGTCGTGCGCCGACCCTTTTTAAAAGAAAATATAGATTTCGCCGAAACAAAACAAATCCTAGAAATAAAATAAAACTCTAAAAATACCAAAACCAATTTTCGCCGTCTAAATAAAATATTTAGAACAGGATGAACATTTTCTTGGCCTAAAAATGCAATTTTGAAAACATGCAATTGTTCTAAGTCAATTAAAGTTGCAATAAAATCCAAATAAAACTATTTATTAGATTTTAATATATTTTCCTTGAAGATTTCATTTATTTTGGAGAAGTCATATTATCTCCTCTCATATATTTTTAATATGGAATATTTTTGAAGAGAAAAATAATTAAAACCAAAATGATCCTTGTTTTGATATTTGAGAAAAATCCAAATATGAAAACGATGAAATCCCCAACTCTCTCCGTTGGTCGTGGAGTTGCTGAGAATTTCGAGGATCGCGATTGAAATGCGATAAAATATGATATGCATGAATGATCTAAGTATAACATTCCAAATTGGAGATTTGGGATGTTACAAACCTACCCCCCTTAAGATGAATCTCACCCTCGAGATTCGGGTTGGCTAGAAAATAGGTGAGGGTGGTCCTTCTATAGGTCTTCCTCTCGTTCCCAGGTGGCTTCATCCTCGGTATGGTGGCTTCACTGAACTTTGCAGAACTTGATAGCCTTGCTGCGTGTGACTCGGCTGGCAAACTCGAGAATCTTCACTTGTTTCTCCTCGTAGGTTAAATCGCTATCCAACTGAATCGCTTCCAGCAGCACTGTATCTCTCAGACGAATATCGGCCATCTCTGTGTGGCACTTCTTCAACTGGGAAACGTGAAACACATCATGAACTCCTGACAATCCTTCTGGCAATTCCAACTTGTAGGCTACCTCTCCCGTACGTTCCAACACTCGGTATGGTCCTACAAATCTCGGGGCTAACTTTCCCTTAATTCCAAAACGTTTAACTCCTCGAAGTGCGGACACACAAAGATACACTCAGTCTTCGACTTCGTATACTATCTCCTTGCGTTTAGAATCCGCAGAGCTCTTCTGCCTGGACGGGCTACCTTGAGTCTATCACGAATCAGCTTAACCTTCTCTTCAGATTCCTTAATAAAATCTGGTCCAAACAACTGACGGTCTCCAACTTCATCCCACAACAACGGGGTCCTGCACCTCCTTCCGTACAAAGCTTCGAAAGGGGCCATCTTCAATCTGGCTTGATAGCTGTTGCTGTAAGAGAAGTCTGCATATGGCAAATTGTCGTTCCAACTAGATCCATAATCTAGCGCACAAGCTCTCAACATGTCCTCCAGAATCTAATTGACTCTCTCGGTCTGTCCATCTGTCTGTGGATGAAAGGTTGTACTAAACTATAGCCTGGTACCCAAAGTCTCATGCAACTGATTCCAAAACTTTGAGGTAAACTGGGTTCCTCTGTCTAATACAATGATCCTCGAAACTCCGTGCAAACATACAATCCTGGTCATGTATATCTTTGTCAACTTAGCACTGGTGTAAGTGGTCTTCACTGGGATGAAATGAGCTACTTTCGTCAACCGATCGACTACAACCCATATTGAGTCATAGCCTGAATGAGTCCTGGGAAATCCCGTGATAAAATCCATGCCTAGCTTATCCCACTTCCATTCGGGTATCGGCAATGGCTGTAGCAATCCTGCTTGCTTCTGATGCTCTGCCTTCACTCTCTGACATACATCACAAACTGCTACATAGTCCGCAATATCCTTCTTCATTCCGGTCCACCCTAAACTATCCTTCAAATCCAGATACATCTTGGTATTTCCTGGGTGAATCGAATACGGCAAGTCATGGGCCTCCTGCAGAATCAACTTCCTGATCTCCGGGTCATTAGGCACATATACGCGGTCCTCAAACCATAAGGTATCATGCTCATCCTCATGAAATCCTTTAGCTTTTCCTTTGCTCATCCTTTCCTTTATCTCGGCGATCTCCTTGTCCGTCTTTTGAGCTTCCCTGATCTTATCCATGAAAGTAGACTGAATTTCCAATTCTGCTACATAGCCTCTCGGAACTATCTCCAAACATAGCTCGCGAAGATCTTCTGCTAACTCCTTGGGTAATTCTCTGGTTATGAGTGTATTGACATGACTCTTGCGGCTCAACGCATCGGCTACTACGTTATCCTTTCCGGGATAATAGTGTAACCTCATATCATAATCCTAACCATCTCCTCTGCCCGAGATTTAAATCCTTCTGCATGAAGATGTACTTCAAACTCATGTGATCCGTGTACACCTCACAATGGTTTCTGATGAGAAAAGGTCTCCATGTCTTCAACGCATGCACTACGACTGCTAACTCCAACTCGTTTGTAGCATAATTCAACTCATGGGGTTTAAGCTGTCGTGAGGCATATGAAACAACTCTTCCCTCCTGCATAAGCACTGCTCCAAGTCCTCGATGAGAAGCGTCGCAATACACTTGATAATCCTTGCGTTGATCTGGAAGAATTAACACTGGGCTGTAGCCAAATGTTTCTTCAACTCCTGAAAACTGGCCTCACATTCCTCAGTCCATTTGAACTTGGTGTCCTTCTTTAACAACTCCGTCATGGGATTTGCAATCTTAGAGAAATTCTCAATGGACCTCCGGTAGTATTTTGCAAGTCCAAGAAAACTCCGGATCTCTCCAACTGACGTTGGTACTTCCGAATTTGTCACAGTGACTACCTTGGTGGGGTCTACTGCTATTCCTTCTCCAGATATAACATGTCCAAGGAATCCAACTTCCTTCAACCAAAACTCACACTTGCTGAACTTGGCATACAACTGATGTTCTCTGAGCTTCCCAAGTACCAATCGCAAATGCTCCTTATGCTCCTCTTCATTCTTCGAGTAGACCAATATGTCATCAATGAATACCACGACGAACTTATCCAAAAATTCCATAAACACCTTGTTCATCATGTTCATGAAATATGCAGGTTCGTTTGTCAGACCAAATGACATAACTATATAATCATATAGCCTGTACCTTGTGGCAAAATATGTCTTAGGTATATCCTGCTCTCGAATCTTCAGCTGGTGGTATCCTGATCGCAGATCGATCTTGGAAAATACTTTAGCTCCTTGCAACTGGTCAAACAAATCATTGATCATCGGCAGTGGGTACTTGTCCTTGATCGTTACTTCATTCAATCCTCGATAATCGACAACCATCCTCAACGATCCATCCTTCTTCTCCACTAGAAGCACTGGTGATCCCCAAGGTGACGAACTTGGGCGAATATAGCCTTTATCCAGTAACTCCTTAATCTGCTTCTTAATTTCCTCCAAATCCTTTGCGGGCATCCTGTACGGTCTCTTAGATATTGGCCCTCTGCCTGACAAAAGCTCAGCCAAAAACTCAATGTCTCTATCCGGTGGCATGCCGGGCAACTCTTCTAGAAATACATCAGGAAAATCCTCCACCACTGGTACTTCCTCCTGCACAACTCCTGATAAGGAATTCACTTGAGTCCTCTTCGGCACATGCCAAGATACATACTTAATCCTTCTTCCTTCTGGGGTGGTGAGCAAAATCAACTTACTGGCGCAATCGATGTTCCCTCCATACATCGATAGCCAATCCATACCCAAAATCACATCCAAACCTTGCGACTCCAAAATTATCAGGTCTGAGGGGAAAACATGCCTACCTATGGTCAATGGCATCTGAAAACATCCTTGGATTGCCATATGCTCCGCTCCTGGTGAGCTTACTAACATAGGTGTTCTAGGAACTTTGGTGGGCAACTTATACTTATCCAGAAATCCCCTTGATATGTATGAATGCGATGCACCACTATAAAAAAGAATGATTGCAGTAAATGACTTAACCAAAAACTTACCTATTACTGCATCTGGTTGCCCTTCAACCTCCTCCACGTTAGCGTGGTTCACTTGTCCCCTGTTGAAAGGGTTGGGCTTCTTCCCAGAGCTTCCATTGCCATTTCCATTCTTTGCTTCAGAACACTCCGTGGTGTAATATCCATTCTTCCCGCACTTGAAACAAGTAATGTGACTTAGATCCTTCTTGGCGGGTGTTGCTGGATTGGAACGGTTCTGTCCGTTGCTCCCTCCATTCCCATTCCCATTCTTGGGGCCACTATGGTTAAGCAAACTCCCTCCATTGGAATTATGGCCTCCATGGTTATGGTGAAGGTCTCCTCCCGAGTTCGGGGTAAAACGGGGCCTCTGCTGAGCTCCTGAATTGTACTTCCCTTGTCCGTACTTCCTCTTGCGGTTGTCTATCTGCTGCTGCTTCCCTTCAATCATGAGAGATCTATCCACCAACTCCTGGTAGTTGTTGAAAGTTGCTACCATCAACTGCATGCTCAGCTCATCATTCAGTCCTTCTAGAAACTTCTCCTGCCTAGCTGCATTCGTAGCAACGTCATCCAGGGCATAACGTGCTAACTTACTAAAATCATCCACATACTAGCCCATTGTGCGTCCTCCTTGGCCCAAGTTGCGAAACTCGTGTTTCTTCATGGCCATAGCTCCTGCTGAAACATGGGCAATGCAAAAAGCCTGCTGAAACTGGTCCCATGTGACAGTGTCGATGGGGTAAGTGGCTGTGAAATTCTCCCACCATGATGCTGCGGGTCCATCAAGCTAATGTGCGGCAAAATGCACTCTCTCCGCATATGTGCATCCTGCAGTGGTCAACTCCCTTCCAATCTTGCGGAGCCAATCATCTGGAACTACCAGCTCGGTGCTACTGGAGAACACCGGCGGATTCGGCCTTAGAAAATCGGCTAAGTGATCAACAAGTGGTGGTGGTGGTGGGTTGTTGTTTTTGTTATTCCCCTGGTTTTGGTTCTGGACTAGTAGCTACATCAGGGTATTATGTTGCTGAATCAACTGAGTGAGCTCCGGCAGGAAAGCAAATCCATTATCACGTCTCGGAGGCATCTAATGGGTTTAGAAAGGAGAGAAAATAGAATAGAATGAGGTCTAGAGGGAAAACACTACCCATATGCTCATGAGACAAACACAATCATATCAATCCAATCAATTCAAACAAGGGCTTACATCGTTCTAACTATCGTTACAAAAGTGCTCGGACTATACTATATACATGGGGGAATACTACTACTGATATGGTGGTCGACTAGAAGTTTTAATCGGTGGAAGACTCCATGATATCTGCTCCAGCTTCATCAACATAGTCATCATTGCTATCATCAGGATCTGAGTCAGTGTCGTCGATGATGATGTAGTTCTCCGGGCAAGTGGAATCGTCGTCTTCTCCTCCTGGCACGGGGTCTCCCATGAATACTCCTAGCTTCCTTGTTAAATCGTCATTCTTCTCCACGAGTATCGTCATTTCCTCCTCATATCCATCACGTGTAGACTTGAGTTCTTCCTCCAGCTCCGTGATCCTGGTCATTGCCTTCTTCAGATCTATCATGACGGTGCACATCTGGTTCTCCTGGCGACGAATGTGCTGGTTTAACTCTTGGATGAAAGCTGCAATGGATCTATCCCTCCTGGTGCTGATCATCTCCCATTGCTCATCTCGGCGCCCACAAATCTGATAGATAGTATCCTTGAGGTCCTTGTGATAAACTTCTCCAATACGTCCCATAGTGATGTGGGCTGCCATGCTCTTTCCTAGACTCCAGGTTGGTGCATCAAAGGAAAACTCCATGGGCTCAGTGACTGGCATGAACGTCCTTCCTGGAACTTGAACTCGAATCATCCAATGCTGCTCTTATGGTAAAGTGGCGATGTAGGTCCCGGTGAAGCTTGGTATTCCGATGTTTAGGTACCGAGTAACTTCCTTCAAGTGTCGTACAAAAGGTGTATCTTCATCCGATTGTGTAAACTTGTTCCTTGCATATGCCATCCTATAGAGTAGAAAAGGAGAGGAGTCAGAAATGAGAAGAGAGTAGTGATCTAGGGTTTTAGCTTAGTGGTCATGTCCTACAGTCAGCGTGTGCTCTCATACCATCTTGTAGCGATCAGACCTCGAACAGTCGGATCTCTATGCATCAGTGTCATCCCTGGATCGGTAATGGTGACACGCACAGTACTAGAGGATTTATAGCAGAGTAGCAATCACACACTTATTACATCGAATGTCTCAAAGAGCACTTATTATAATAATATGGCATAAGGCCATCTAAAAACGATAACAGCGGAAGGCTTGGAAGATAAAGTGAGTCCATCAACTCCAACGGCATGGCTGAGTGAAAGACAACGACCTATGGCACCTTACTCGTCGTCTGAAAAGTCTGCAACACGAAACGTTGCAGCCCGAAACGGGTTAGCACATGGAATATGCTGGCAATGTAACACACAGAGTAATGAACAGAATAAATGCTATCACTACGTGCATATTTGGCTGGTGGAAAGCTCTATGGTTAGTGTTGGGGAACGTAGTAATTTCAAAAAATTTCCTACACACACGCAAGATCATGGTGATGTATAGCAACGAGAGGGGAGAGTGTTGTCCACATACCCTTGTAGACCCGAAGCGAAGCGATCACAACGTAGAGGAAGTAGTCGACGTTCTCCTCGCGATCCGACCGATCCGGCGCCGTTACTCCGACGCCCCGAGTTCTTGACACACGTACAGCTCGATGACGCCCCTCGACTCGATCCAGCCGAGTGTCGAGGGAGAGTTCCACAAGACGACGGCGTGGTGGCGATCTTGATGTTTCACCGGCGCAGGCTTCGCTTAAGCTTCATGACAGATAACCGAGGTGGAATATGGTGGAGGGGGCACCGACACGGCTAAGGAACGATCTAAAGATCAACTTGTGTGTTCCAAGGTGCCCCCCTGCCCTGTGATATAAAGGAGCAAGGGGAGGGGCGGCGGCCAAGGGTGGCGCCAAGGAGTCCTACTCCTCTGGGAGTAGGATTCCCCAATCCTAGTTGGACTAGGATTCCTGAGGGGAAAGAGAGAGAGGGGGGCGGCCCTTCTCCTAGTCCTAGTAGGACTAGGAAGGGGGAGGCGCGCCACCTAGGGCTGGCCCTTCTCCTTTCCACCAAGGCCCATCGAGGCCCATTTACCTCCCGGGGTTCCGGTAACCTCCGTAAGATTCCGAGAAATTCCGTTTTACGGAACCATTCCAACTCCAAACATAGGCTTCCAATATATCAATCTTTATGTCTCGACCATTTCGAGACTCCTCGTTATGTCCGTGATCACATCCGGACTCAGAACTCCTTCGGTACATCAAAATACATAAACTCATAATAACCATCATCGAAACCTTAAGCGTGCGGACCCTACGGTTCGAGAACAATGTAGACATGACCTAGAACTATTCACGGTCAATAACCAACAGCGGACCTGGATGCCCATATTGGTTCCTACATATTCTACTGAAGATCTTTATCGGTCGACCGCATAACAACATCGTTGTTCCTTTGTCATCGGTATGTTACTTGCCCGAGATTCGATCGTCGGTATCCAATACCTAGTTCAATCTCGCTACGCAAGTCTCTTTACTCGTTCCGTAATACATCATCTCACAACTAACTCATTAGTTGTAGTGCTTGCAAGGCTTAAGTGATGTGCATTACCGAGAGGGCCCAGAGATACCTCTCCGACAATCGGAGTGACAAAACCTAATCTCAAATACGCCAACCCAACATTTGCCTTTGGAGACACCTGTAGTACTCCTTTATAATCACCCGATTCGCCAGTGACGCTTGGTAGCACCAAAGTGTTCCTCCGTAAACGGAGTTGCATAATCTCATAGTTACAGGAACATGTATATGTCATGGATAAAAGCAGTAGCAACATACTAAACGATCGTGTGCTAAGCTAAGGAATGGGTCATGTCAATCGATCATTCTACTAATGATGTGACCTCATTAATCAAATAACAACTCCTTGTTCATGGTTAGGAAACATAACCATCTTTGATTAACAAGCTAGTCTAGTAGAGGCATACTAGTGACATGTTGTTTTGTCTATGCATTCACACATGTATCATGTTTCCGGTTAATACAATTCTAGCATGAATGATAAACATTTATCATGAAATAAGGAAATAAATAATAACTTTATTATTGCCTCTAGGGCATATTTCCTTTAGTCTCCCACTTGCACTAGAGTCAATAATCTAGATTACATAGTAATGATTCTAACACCCATGGAGTCTTGGTGCTGATCATGTTTTGCTCGTGGAAGAGGCTTAGTCAACGGGTCTGCAACATTCAGATCCGTATGTATCTTGCAAATCTCTATGTCTCCGTCTGGACTAAGTCCGGATGGAATTGAAGCGTCTCTTGATGTGCTTGGTCCTCTTGTGAAATCTGGATTCCTTTGCTAAGGCAATTGCTCCAAGATTGTCACGTAAGATTTTCATTGGACACGATGCACTAGGTATGACACCTAGATCGGATATGAACTCCTTCATCCGCACTCCTTCATTAGCTGCTTCCGGCTGCTATGTATTCCGCTTCACATGTAGATCCCGCCACGACGCTTTGTTTAGAACTGCACCAACCGACAGCTCCTCCGCTTAGTGTAAATACGATCCGGTCTGCGATTTAGAATCGTCCGGATCGTTGTCAAAGCTTGCATCAACGTAACTGCCACGATGAGCTCTTTGTCACCTCCATATACGAGAAACATATCCTTCATCCTTTTCGGTATTTCAGATGTTCTTGACCGCTGTCCAAAGATCCACTCTGGATTACTTTGCTACCTCCTGCTAGGCTTATAGCAAGGCACACATCAGTCCGGTACACAAGATTGCATACATGATAGAGCCTATGGCTGAAGCATAGGAACATCTTTCATTTTCTCTCTATCTTCTGCAGTGGTCGGGCATTGAGTCCGACTCAACTTCACACCTTGTAACACGTGCAAGAACCCTTTCTTTGCTTGATCCATTTTGAATTTCTTCAAAACTTTGTCAAGGTATGTGCTTTGTGAAAGTCCAATTAAGCGCCTTGATCTATCTCTATAGATCTTAATGCCCAATATGTAAGCAGCTTCACCGAGGTCTTTCATTGAAAAACTCTTATTCAAGTATCCCTTTATGCTATCCAGAATTCTATATCATTTCCGATCAGCAATATGTCATCCACATATAATATCGTAAATGCTACAGAGCTCCCACTCACTTTCTTGTAAATACAAAGCTTCTCCAAAAGTCTGTACAAACCCAAATGCTTTGATCACACTATCAAAGCGCTTATTCCAACTCCGAGATGCTTGCACCAGTCCATAAATGGATCATTGGAGCTTGCACACTTTGTTAGCTCCTTTGGATCGATAAAACCTTCGGTTGCATCATATACAACTCTTCTTCCGTAAATCCATTCAGAATGCGCTTTACATCCATTTGCCAAATTTCATAATCATAAAATGCGGCAATTGCTAACATGATTCGGACGGACTTAAGCATCGCTTCGGGTGAGAAGGTCTCATCGTAGTCAATCCCTTGAACTTGTCGAAACCTTTTGCATAAGTCGAGCTTTATAGACGATAACATTACCGTCGTCGTCGGTCTTCTTCTTGAAGATCCACTTGTTTTCTATTGCTTGCCTACCCTCGGGCAAGTCAACCAAAGTCCACACTTTGTTTTCATACATGGATCCCATCTCGATTTCATGGCCTCAAGCCATCTTGCGAATCTGGGCTCACCATCGCTTCTTCATAGTTCGTGGGTTCATCATGATCTAGTAGCATGACTTCCGAACAGGATTACCGTACCACTGCAGTGCGGATCTTACTCGTTGATCTACGAGGTTCTGCGAAGAACTTGATCTCAAGTTTCATGATCAATATCATCAACTTCCTCACTACTTGGCGTAGGTGTCTCGTAAACTGGTTTCTGCGATTTAACTACTTTCAAGTAAGGGAGAAGGTACTATTACCTCATCAAGTTCCACTTTCCTCCCACTCACTTCTTTCGAGAGAAACTCCTTCTCTAGAAAGGATCCATTCTTAGCAACGAATGTCTTGCCTTCGGATCTGTGATAGAAGGTGTACCCAACTGCCTCCTTTGGGTATCCTATGAAGACACATTTCTCGATTTGGGTTCGAGCTTATCGGGTTGAAGCTTTTTCACATAAGCATCGCATCCCCAAACTTTAAGAAACGACAACTTTGGTTTCTTGCTAAACCACAGTTCATAAGGTGTCGCCTCAACGGATTTCGACGGTGTTCTATTTAGTGTGAATGCGGCTGTCTCTAGAGCATAACCCCAAAACGATAGCGGTAAATCAGAAGAGACATCATAGATCGTACCATATCTAGTAAAGTACGATTCGACGCTCGGACACACCATTACGCTGTGGTGTTCCGGTGGCGTGAGTTGCTAAACTATTCGCATTGTTTCAAATGTAGACCAAACTCAGAACTCAAATATTCACCTCCACGATCGATCGTAGAAACTTAATTTTCTTGTTACGATGATTTTCAACTTCACTCTGAAATTCTTTGAACTTTTCAAACGTTTCAGACTTATGTTTCATTAAGTAGATATACCCATATCTCGCTTAAGTCATCTGTGAAGGTGAGAAAATAACGATATCCGCCACGAGCCTCAATATTCATCGGACCACATACATCCAGATGTATGATTTCCAACAAATCTGTTGCTCTCTCCATAGTACCGAGAACGGTGTTCTAGTCATCTTGCCCATGAGGCACGGCACGCAGTGCCAAGTGATTCATAATCAAGTGACTCCAAAAGTCCATCAAGATGGAGTTTCTTCATGCGCTTTACACCGATATGACCTAAACGGCGATGCCACAAATAAGTTGCACTATCATTATCAACTCTGCATCTTTTGGTTTCAACATTATGAATATGTGTATCACTACTATCGAGATTCATAAGAAATAGACCACTCCTCAAGGGTGCATGACCATAAAAGATATTACTCATATAAATAGAACAACCATTATTCTCTCGATTTAAATGAATAACCGTCTCGCATCAAACAAGATCCAGATATAATGTTCATGCTCAACGCAGCACCAAATAACAATTATTTAGGTCTAAAACTAATCCGAAGGTAGATGTAGAGGTAGCGTGCCGACCGCGATCACATCGACTTTGGAACCATTTCCCACGCGCATCGCCACCTCGCCCTTTGCCGAGTTTGCTTAATCAGTAGTCCTGTTTGAGTTGCAAATATTAGCAATGTAACCAAGATCAAATACCAGTGCTACTACGAGCTCTAGTAAGGTACACATCAATAACATGTATATCACATATACCTTTGTTCACCTTGCCATCCTTCTTATCCGCCAAATACTTGGGGCAGTTCCGCTTCCAAAGGACGATCCGCTTGCGCAGAGAAGCACTCGATTTCAGGTTTAGGGCCGACTTGGGTTTCTTCTCCGAGCAACAACTTGCTTGCTGTTCTTCTTGAGATTCCTTCTTCTTCCCTTTGCCTTTCTTTTTGAAACTAGTGGTCTTATTGACCATCAACACTTGATGCTCCTTCTTGATTTCTACCTCCGCAGCCTTTAGCATTGCGAAGAGCTCGGTATAGTCTTTACTAACCCTTGCATATTATAGTTCATCACGAAGC
Source organism: Aegilops speltoides (assembly GCA_021437245.1). Taxonomy (NCBI): domain Eukaryota; kingdom Viridiplantae; phylum Streptophyta; class Magnoliopsida; order Poales; family Poaceae; genus Aegilops; species Aegilops speltoides. Next base: position 254,561,437 of record CM038143.1, read on the forward strand.
CTTTGTAGCTTGGTGGCGTGATTGAGAATTCATCAATGACACAATCATCCGGAAGATTAACTCCCAATTGTGTCAAGTGATTGTAGTACCTGCACATCTTGAGTATATGCTCACTAATGTAACTGTTCTCCTCCATCTTGTAGCTATAGAACTTATTGGAGACTTCATATCTCTCAATCCGCATTCTGTTGAATATCAACTTCAACTCTGGAACATCTCATATGCTCCATGACGCTCAAAACGCCGTTGAAGTCCCGGTTCTAAGCCGTAAAGCATGGCACATCGAACTATAGAGTAGTCATCGACTTTGCTCGCCAGACGCTCATAACATCCGGCGTTGCTCCAAAGAAGAAGTTCGTCACCTAGCGGTGCATCCAGACGTAGCTCTTACGTGCAGCAATGAGGATGATCCTCGTTACGGACCCAATCCGTGTAATTGCTACCATCATCTTTCAACTTTGCTTTCTCAAGGAACGCATTAAAATTCAACGGAACAACAAAGACGAGCCATCTATCTACAATCAAACATAAACAAGCAAGATACTATCAGTACTAAGTTCATGATAAATTTAAGTTCAATTAATCATATTACTTAAGAACTCCCACTTAGAAAAACATCTCTAGTTTTCTAAGTGATCACGTGATCCAAATCAACTAAACCATAACCGATCATCACGTGAAATGGAGTAGTTTTCAATGGTGAACATCTCATGTTGATCATATCTACTATATGATTCACGCCGACCTTTCGGTCTCCGTGTTCCGAGGCCATATCTGCATATGCTAGGCTCGTCAAGTATAACCCGAGTATTCTCGTGTGCAAAACTGGCTTGCACCCGTTGTAGATGGACGAGAGCTTATCACACCCGATCATCACGTGGTGTCCGGGCACGACGAACTTTGGCAACGGTGCATACTGGGAGAACACTTCTTGATTATTTAGTGAGAGATCATCTTATAATGCTACCGTCAATCAAAGCAAGATAAGATGCATAAAAGGATAAACATCACATGCAAATCAATATAAGTGATATGATATGGTCATCATCATCTTGTGCTTCACGATCTCCATCTTGCAGCACCACCATGATCACCATCGCCACCGGCGCGACACCTTGATCTCCATCGTAGCATCGTTGTCGCCTCGCCAAACTTATGCTTCTACGACTATCGCTACCGCTTAGTGATAAAGTAAAGCATTACGAAGCGATTGCATTGCATACAATAAAGCGACAACCATATGGCTCCTGCCGATTGCCGATAACTTCGTTACAAAACATGATCATCTCATACAATAAAATATAGCATCACGTCTTGACCATATCACATCACAACATGCCCTGCAAAAACAAGTTAGACGTCCTCTACTTTGTTGTTGCAAATTTTACGTGGCTGCTACGGGCTTAAGCAAGAACCAGTCTCACCTACGCATCAAAACCACAACGATACTTCGTCAAATAGACTCCGTTTTAACCTTCTCAAGGACCGGGCGTAGCCACACTCGGTTCAACTAAAGTGAGAGAGACAGCACCCACCAATCACCTTTAAGCAACGAGTGCTCGTGGCGGTGAAACCAGTCTCGCGTAAGCGTCTGGCGTAATGTCGGTCAGGCCGCTTCATCTCACAATACCGCTGAACCAAAGTATGACATGCTGGTAGGTAGTATGACTTGTATCGCCCACAACTCACTTGTGTTCTACTCGTGCAAAACATCAAACCATAGAAAAAAACCTAGGCTCTGATACCACTGTTGGGGAACGTAGTAATTTCAAAATTTTCCTACGCACACGCAAGATCATGGTGATGTATAGCAACGAGAGGGGAGAGTGTTGTCCACATACCCTTGTAGACCCGGCGGAAGCGATCACAACGTAGAGGAAGTAGTCGACGTTCTCCTCGCGATCCGACCGATCCGGCGCCACACTCCGGCGCCCGAGTTCTTGACACACGTACAGCTCGATGACGCCCCTCGTACTCGATCCAGCCGAGTGTCGAGGAGAGTTCCGACAAGACGGCGTGGTGGACGATCTTGATGTTTCATCGCGCAGGGCTTCGCTTAAGCTTCGACAGTATAACCGAGGTGGAATATGGTGGAGGGGCACCAGACACGGCTAAGGAACGATCTAAAGATCAACTTGTGTGTTCCAAGGTGCCCCCTGCCTCGTATATAAAGGAGCAAGGGGGGGGGGCGGCCAAGGGTGGCGCGCCAGGAGTCCTACTCCTCTGGGAGTAGGATTCCCCAATCCTAGTTGGACTAGGATTCCTGAGGGGAAAGAGAGAGAGGGGGGCGGCCCTTCTCCTAGTCCTAGTAGGACTAGGGAAGGGGCGCCAGCCCCCCTAGGGCTGGCCCTTCTCCTTTCCACCAAGGCCCATCGAGGCCCATTTACCTCCGGGGTTCCAGTAACCTCCGGTACTCAGAATTTCCGTTTTCCGCCTCGAACCATTCCAACTCCAAACATAGGCTTCCAATATATCAATCTTTATGTCTCGACCATTTCGAGACTCCTCGTTATGTCTGTGATCACATCCGGACTCGAAACTCCTTCGGTACATCAAAATACATAAACTCATAATAACATCCATCGAAACCTTAAGCGTGCATGGACCCTACGGTTCGAGAACAATGTAGACATGACCTAGAACTATTCACGGTCAATAACCAACAGCGGGACCTGGATGCCCATATTGGTTCCTACATATTCTACGAAGATCTTTATCGGTCGATCCGCATAACAACATACGTTGTTCCCTTTGTCATCGGTATGTTACTTGCCCGAGATTCGATCGTCGGTATCCAATACCTAGTTCAATCTCGTTACAGCAAGTCTCTTTACTCGTTCCGTAATACATCATCTCACAACTAACTCATTAGTTGTAGTGCTTGCAAGGCTTAAGTGATGTGCATTACCGAGAGGGCCCAGAGATACCTCTCCGACAATCGGAGTGACAAAACCTAATCTCAAATACGCCAACCCAACATTTGCCTTTGGAGACACCTGTAGTACTCCTTTATAATCACCCGATTCGTTGTGACGTTTGGTAGCACCAAAGTGTTCCTCCGTAAACGGAGTTGCATAATCTCATAGTTACGGAACATGTATATGTCATGGATAAAAGCAGTAGCAACATACTAAACGATCGTGTGCTAAGCTAAGGAATGGGTCATGTCAATCGATCATTCTACTAATGATGTGACCTCATTAATCAAATAACAACTCCTTGTTCATGGTTAGGAAACATAACCATCTTTGATTAACAAGCTAGTCTAGTAGAGGCATACTAGTGACATGTTGTTTTGTCTATGCATTCACACATGTATCATGTTTCCGGTTAATACAATTCTAGCATGAATGATAAACATTTATCATGAAATAAGGAAATAAATAATAACTTTATTATTGCCTCTAGGGCATATTTCCTTCAGTTAGAGTTTTGCATAAAGCCAATTTTTCCCTACAACAAAGGAATAAATTTTATTTAACTATCATGGTGGTTGTTAAACATCGAGAAGGTTCCTCCAACTCAATCCCAATTAATCATCATCATTAACCCAACAAATTAGATTTAGAGTGAAGAGATCAGCATGATAATCCAAGAACTAACACTCAAGATGTCCATAACCGGGGACACGGCTAACCATGATTAGTTTGTACACTCTGGAGAGGTTTGCGCACTTTTCCCCAGAAGACTCGAATACATCCATGGTCGGAGATTCGAGACTCAGTCTTTATGAAACAATAACTCTTTACTCTGGGTGGACAGTTACACCTACTTTCCCCTACATCTGCTAGCCCACCACTGAAAGAGGTCAGGAAACATACTCAGCTATGCTAGAGCCCATAATAGCTTGTGGCTGCACACGGATATTTCTAGCATGAATAATCTTATGATCCCTTTGAGCCTGGGTGGCGGACCGTAGGATGATCACACGGGTACTCCGGGATATCCTAGGACAACACTGGATTCTCCAGGTGCCCTGACGACCACTAGGTACTCCAGGGTGCCTCAAGCAATCCACCCAGATGTGTATTAAAGTAGCCACCTTAAGTTAACCATTAATAATAACTCTCACATCTGTCATGAATCACTTAAACCAAACCACGTCTACGAGCATAGCATAGCAGTATAAGCATAACGTAGAAGTAACTCCCAAAGGTTTGATAATAAACAGGGCAGTAGGTTCTACCTCGTCATCTACTTCCCAAAACCCACATGTTAAACAGATCCTAACCAGGCAATTGTTTGTGGGTTGATCTAATGCAATAAAACTGGGTAGTAAAGAGGTATCATCAAAGTGTTACTTGCCTTCCTGCTGATCCATGAAACCTAGAGACTTGTAGTAGCACGCTTCGCACTCCGGGTACTCTATCGCAAACAAACAAATACATACATAAGCACTCAACTAGAAGCATGGGTAAAACATCAAAGCAGAGATCTAACGAGAAAGTTCAACTTAAGAACTCCGGTTTGCAAAAAGAATCAAATCAAACAAAACAACGAAACTCAAATTGCAAAAGAAACAAGATCCGTTTACTAATCTGGACTAAAGTCAAATTTTACATTACCAAAATCTTGTTTAAGTTGATTAAACAGAAAGAGGGATTCGAGACAAAGATCTAGGCGCTTGAATCGCCTGATTCCGATAAACGAGCGAAAAGATAAACTAAAACGAAAATCAGGGCAGAAATCGCGATCGAAAATAATCGCGGAAAAACCCTGGAAAAAAAACTGACGAATAGACTCACGAACGAACGTTCGCTGTCTGCGGCTAGCAAGTGAACACCGTTCATTAAAATGAACGTACAGACAAATGTCTGCTATTAAACTAAACCGGAAAAACCGAACCGATCTAATTCTTAAAAAACGAACCTACGTTTTTTTAAAAAACCGGGGTTTTTACCTAAAAACCAGAAAAAACGGCGGCGGATCGGATAGGGAACGGCGGCTCCGGCGACGTCTCCGGCGAGGCGGGGCGCTGCGGGCGACGGCAGAGAATGCAGCGGCGGCAAGCAAGCTGCGCGACGGTGGTGGCTGCAGTGCTGCGCTGCAGCTATTGTTCTTTGGAGGCGGGCGAGGCGGCGTTAAGGCGGCAATGGCGGCATATAAAGGGTGGGGCGGGGCGGCTTGGGGAGGGGGCAAGCCGTGGCGGGGGAGTCCTGGACTCCGGCGGAGTCCGGCTCGGGCACGGGGCATGCGCGAGGGAGGCGGCGGCTGCGCGGGCTGGCCCGGCTCGGCTGGGCCGTTGGCCCAGTCGGGCACTGACCCTTTTTTTAATAGATTTTGGCGAAACAAAACAAATCCTAGAAAATAAAATAAATCTCTAAAAATACCAAAACAAAATTTCGCCGTCTAAATAAAATATTTAGAACATGATGAACATTTTTCTTGGCCTAAAAATGCAATTTTGAAAATGTGCAATTTTTATAATTCAGTTAAAATTGCTATAGAATCCAAATAAAACTATTTATTTGATTTTAATATATTTTCCTCGAATATTTTATTTATTTTGGAGAAGGCATATTATCTCCTCTCATATATTTTTAATATGAAATATTTTGAAGAGAAAAAGAATTAAAACCAAAATGATCCTTGTTTTGATATTTTACAAAAATCCGAATATGAAAACAATGAAATCCCCAACTCTCTCCGTGGGTGCTGGAGTTGCTTAGAATTTCGAGGATCGCAAAACGGAATGCAATAAAATATGATATGCATGAATGATCTAAGTATAACATTCCAAATTGGAGATTTGGGATGTTACAGACCGACTCCTGCCTGCAACTAGGGTATTAAGTTCATAAGAACAGAGTAACGCCTTAAGCAAGATGACATGATGTAGAGGGATAAACTCAAGCAATATGATATAAATCCCATCTTTTTATCCTTAATGACAACAATACAATACGTGCCTCGCTACCCCTACTTTCACTGGGTGAGGACACCGCAAGATTGAACCCATCACAAAGCACCTCTCCCATTGCAAAAAAAACAATATAGTTCGCCAAACCAAATCGATATATTGGAGAGAAATACAAAGCTATCTCAATCATGCATAAAATAGTTCAGAGAAGACTCAAATAATATTCATAGATAATATGATCATAAATCCACAATTCATCGGATCTAACATACGCACCGCAAAAGAAGATTACATCGAATAGATCTCCAAGAACATCTAGGAGAACATTGTATGGAAGATCAAAGAGAGAGAAGAAGCCATCTAGCTACTAGCTATGGACCCGTGGGTCTGTGGTAAACTACTCACGCTTCATCGGACGGGCAGCAAGGTTGATGTAGAGGCCCTCCATGATCGAATCCCCCTCCGACGGAGTGCCGAAAAAGGCCTCCAGATGGGATCACACAAGAACAGAAGCTTGCGGCGACAGAAAAGTATTTTTTCGGTGCCCTTTGACGTAGGGGGAATATTTGGGAATTTACAGTGCCGGAGTTAGGGTTAGATGGTCTACGAGGGGCCCATAAGCCTAGGGGTGCTCCCCTAGGGCGTGTGGCCTCCTCCTAGGTCTTTGGCCTCCTCCCGAATCTTCATAGGTTTCTTCTGGTCCAAAAAAAGCATCGTAAAGTTTTATTCTGTTTGAACTCTGTTTGGTATTGATTTTCTATAAAAGACAAAACAAGGAAAAACATCAACTGGCACTGGGCACTATGTTAATAAGTAAGTCTCAAAAATAATATAAAATGGCATATTAATGCATATAAAACATCCAAAACAGATAATATAATAGCATGGAACAATAAAAAATTATAGATATGTTGGAGACGTACCAAACATCCCCAAGCTTAATTCCTGCTCATCCTCGAGTAGGTAAATGATAAAAACATAATTTTTGATGTGGAATGTGACCTAACATATTTATCAATGTAATTCTTCTTATTGTCGTATGAATATTCAGATCTATAAGGTTCAAAACAAAAAGGCTAAATCAAAATCTAGACTCATGAGGATTTTTTTTAATTTCTTAGTGAATGTCTCTTTGAGGTTGAGATGTTGGATGCACTCATCTACGATGAAAGGAGCGAGCTTAGTGTTGTGAACATATTGCTGAAATTCTTCCTTGGTACCTGCACCAAGCATGAAACCGTTACATGGCCATATGCACGATTTGGTGTCGGCATCCCGTGTCGGGCTTGCACTTGGCTCAACATAGGACTGTCGTATCGAGCTACCAGTCGATGATGCTTCCAAGGACCTCCTACTCGAAGAACTCCTAAAGAGTTGCATTTTATTTGCGAACAATTTTCTCAAAATTTTTGGTCACAAAACTTTTTCATCAAAACTTCACAAGATTGATAGCAACTACTCATATGGATGCCTAGAGGCTATATCAAGGGTTCAAACTACTTAGAACTCCGAGAATTCAACATGCAAGCCCATTTATAGCGGACTGAAGTGTAGCTAATTATTCAAAATATAAACCACTAGAGCAAAACTGATTGGAGCAATGGAGGAGTCACATACCAAGTAGCAATCCCCCAAAACAGTTTCTGAAACGGAGCTTCGAGCAAAGAGATCGAATTCCGCAGTCTGAGAGCAAGAACACGAGAGTGAAAGAGAGAGCAATGGTGTTTTTGTGGAGGTAAGAGATGGCATGGGCTAAAGGGATAAGTGAGGGGGGCACGTGGGGCCTACCACCCACCAGGCTGCGCCTGGGGTGGCTGGTTCACCCTGGTATGTTGTGGACACCAGGGGCACCCCCTGATGATGTTATTTGTGCCAGAAATTCACAAATATTCATAAAAAAATCATGTAAAAATTTCAGGTCATTCTGAGCACTTTTATTTTTGACCACTTTTTTATTGCACGAAAAATTCAGAAAACGGACTAAACATGGGATTTTATTTTATTTAACTAAGAAAAATACAAAATAAAAGGTAGGGACAAAAGGTTGTGCTTACTAAGTTCATCAACCACATGTCTCTTGAAAATAGTCAATTAATAAGGTTGATCAAGTCTTATTAACAATCACTTTTGATTAACATGAACCCGAGGAACTTTCATAAAATAGTAAGTTACATCAAAGAGGATATGCATATCCCCAACAATAAGTATGTCATATTTATTTTTGGCAGTAGGTAAAGGGAGTTGAAAACTTCCAACAGTAATTGTCAGAGATTTTTCAATAACATTCATACCATTCACTCGAAATTGTTTCTTCGGAAAGTGCACCGTATGCTCATTACCATTGGTATGAAAAGTGACTTTGCTTTTATTGCAATAAGTAACAGCCCCTGCAGTATTCAAAAAGGGTCTACTAAGGATAATCAACATGTTGTCGTCCTCGGGCATCGCAACTATAACAAAGTCTGTTAAGATAGTAACATTTGCAACAACAACGGGCATAACCTCAAAAATACCGATAGGAATGGCAGTTGATTTGTCAGCTATTTGCAATGATATCTTAGTAGGTGTGAGTTTATTCAAATCAAGTCTTTTATATAAAGAGAAAGACATAACACTAACACCAGCTCCTAAATCACACAAAGCAGTTTTGACATAATTTCTTTTAATAGAGCAAGGTATAGTTGGTATTCCCGGATCTCCAAGTTTTTTAGATACACCATCCTTAAAAGAATAATTAGCAAGCATGGTGGAGATTTCAGCTTTAGGTATTTTTGTTTTATTAGTGACAATTTCTTTTATGTATTTTGCATAAGGGGCCATCTTGAAAATATCAGTCAAGTGAGTACACAACAAGACTGGCCTAAGCATTTCAGCAAAGCGTTCAAATTCTTCATCATCTTTTTCTTAGATGGTTTAGGTGGAAAGGGAATGGGTTTCTGAACCCATGGCTCTCTTTATTTTACCATGTTTTCTAGCAACAATGTCTCTCTTATAATAACATTTATTTTTAGGTTGTGGGTTATCAAGATCAACAATAGGTTCTATCTCAACATCATTATCTGGTTCTTTATAATTGTCTGGTTGAGTATCTTCATGAACATCATAATTATCATTTTCATTATCATTAGGTGAATGTTCATTACCAAATTGAGTTTCAGCATCAGAGATAGATACATCATTTTTATCTTTAGAAGGTTTTCTTATCTCAGGTTCATTAGAGGTATGCAAAGTCCTATCATTTTTCTTTTTCTTTTTAGAAGGACTAGGTGCATCTGTATTTATTCCTTGAGAGTCTTGTTCAATTCTTTGAGGGTGTCCCTCGGGGAAAGAGGTACCTAAGTCATTTTGCCTTCTTTAGATGGTACTCTAATAGCAAAATCATTCATATTGTTATTCATTTCACTAAGCAACTCTCTGTGAGATTTAGCAACTTGTTCTAACTGAGTTTGAACTATAGAGGCATGTTTTCCTACACCTCTAACATCATTAGTGATTCTAAATAACAAGTCACTCAAGCAAGCAATCATATCAGAATTTTGTTTCGGTTGTTTCATAACATTTGCATTGAAGTGATCTTGCTTCATAATGTAATTCTCAAATTCATATAGGCATTAACTAGGATGTTTATTGTAAGGAATGTCACCTTTGTCACACTTCAATAAAGAATTTACCTCTACCACCTATGGTGGTGATGTGTCAAGACCATGTATTTCTTAAATAGGTGGCAAATTCTTAACATCCTCAGCTTTAATACCTTTTTCCTTCATACATTTCTTTGCCTCTTGCATATCTTTAGGACCAAGAAATAAGATACCCCTCTTCTTTGGAGTGGGTTTACACTACTGGAAACAACTTCTTTGCCGTCCGCCATGGTAGATGGCAAACGCATAGATCCCGGATGGCAAACATCTGTGCCGTCCGCCAGCAGACGGCAAACTGTCCGTCTGAACAGGTGTCAGCAAAGGCCTTCTTTGCCGTCCGCTTTTGCGAAACTGACGGCAAACGATTGTGCCGTCCGCCATGTAAGGCAAGCAGACGACAAAGACTACGGACAGCAGTGGGGTGGTGTCAGAGCCGTTAGGGCGTTAACGACGCTCTTTGCCGTCCGCCAGCAGACGGCAACGATTCAAAGGTCTTTGCCGTCCGCCAACGGACGACAAAGAGCACAGTTAGGCCAGCAGTGGGAAGCTGCCACGTGGCCAGCTATGCCGTCTGCCAGCGGACGACAAAGATTCAAAGGTCTTTGTCATCCGCCAGCAGACGCATAGCTTACCAAATAGGCAGCTAGTGTTCCCAGTGTCTACAGGAAGCTGCCACATGTACTCTTTGCCGTCTGTTAGCAGACGGCAAAGCGGACGGCAAAGAGGCTATATATCCCCTGTTTGCATTTATGTCCATTTAATTTCACTGGAATTCACACACACACACACACACACACACACACACACACACACACACATATATATATATAGTAGCACTATTCTGATCCTGGGATCAGAATAGTTATTCTGATCACAGCCGACCCTATAAGGGCCCGACTACTGTTCCCGAACTCCCGAAACAGGAAAAACCTCATGGTCAAAAGCCACTCCCGACCGGCCCACACTACACACACGACCTTCCCAACCAACCTACCCCCTCCCATGCGCGGTTTCGGCACGCCTCCCGCCGCCGCCCCGGCTCCGGTGTACCTCGTGCCGCCCGGCCAGCACCCACCCGCCACCACTCCCCTCCCGGCCCCAAGGCCTCCCACGCCGCCGCCCGGATCCAACAGACCTCCCACACGGCCCAAGCGCCCACCCCCGCCCACTCTCTCGCTGGACCGCCGTGCCTCCCACCGCCGCCGCCGTCCCCAACGCACCTCCAGCAGCCGGCGCCCGGTTCCGCCACCCCCTCACCTGGATCCGCCCAGTGCCGCCACCTCAACTTGTTCCAGCCACCGCAACGCCCCCACGCTTGAACCGGGCCGCCGTGCCACCGGCCTTCCTCCCCTTGCTTCCATCGCGGCAGTGACCTCCGCCCCCTTATATCTACCAACGCGCGGTGACGCCTACCCCCTTCTTCTATACATCCATGGCGGCGCCTCCATGCTCGCGAGGGAGACAGGCGGGAGGCAGTGAGATGGCCAGGATCCTCCTGTACTGCTCCTAATACCAATCGATTTCTTCCCTAAATAGCACACAAACCATACACCTTCTTCCCCAAAATCCACTCGATGTCATTCGCTCCCTGACTCCTCTCTACCATGTGTTTCAAATTCATATGCAGATGCAGCAGGAAAAGTCAACCTCTCTCTTCGGTTCAGACTTTACATATGTTCTACTACAACTTTAGAAATGTGCAAAAATGCTAGTGATAATGCAAATGATCAGGAAGTTATACTACGTCTAAATGCCAAATTTCAGATTTTAGAAAACGTATGGTTGTACAAAGCTTGGTGATGTGTTGGTCGTCCATGTGGCACACGCAAAAATGTATGTGTGTTGTTGTGTCTAATTTTTTTGAATTTCAATAGCATGTGAAAGTTCATGTTTCAGAAATTCCGAAGTTCACGTGTAGTACATAGAAAGAAAACATCATCAAATGAAAAAAAGGGACCGCCTAGGCCATTTCACCGACAACAAAAAATGCATAAAAATGTCGCGACAAAATTCTACAAGAAGTTCAAATTTAAAAAACTGAAGCAGGCAGACGTTAAAAAAATGATGTTTTTTATATCTAAAAGTCAAATTTGGAAGTTCAAAAAATTTGAGCAAGAAGTTCAAATAAAAAATTTACTTCAAAAATCTTTATAATGGATTTTCCCCGTTTATAAAAAAATGATAGAAGTCCAAATTAAAAAAGAGGAGCATTTCAAAAAGATTTTATAAAAACAGATTTCCCCCATTCTATAAAAACTAGAGGTTCAAATTAAAATAACGGTGTGGTTTATATAAAAAAAGGATTTTCCCCGTTACTAACAAATAAAACTAAGAAGCTCAAGTTTAAAAAATGGTGAAGTTCGATGTCTCGAAAAAATTCAGATTTTTCACATTATGAAAAAAATAAAATCAAGAAGTTCAAAATTTTAAAACGAGGAAGTTCAAAAAACTCGATTTCTCTCGTTACTAAAAAGTAAAACTAAGCAATTAAAATGAAAATAACAGAGAAGTTCAAAGTTGATAAAAACCTCAGATTCTCGCTATAAAGAATAACTAATAAGTTTAAATTAAAATAAGGGAATAAAAAAATTAATAAGATTTTCCCCCTTTTTTTAAATTCGGATTTTCCCCGATACTAAAGATTAAACCAAGAAGTTCAATTTTGTAAAAAACTGAGTAATTCAATGTACATTAAAAAATCAGTTTTTCTCGTTACTCAAGAATAAAACCAAGAAGTTCAATTTAAAAATGTGGAGAAGTTTGATATTTAATTAAAAACGTGGAGAATTTTTTTTGGTTACTAAAAAATAAAACAAATAAGTTCAATTCAGAAAACGAAGAAGTTTGATGTTTCTAAGAAAATTACAATTTTCACATTTCTAAAAATACATAAAATAAATTCAAATACAAAACTTAGATCGGTTCGATATAGAAGTTCGATGATTATAGAAAACTCAGATTTTGTTCGTTATTAAAGAATGGAAAGAAGAAGTTCAAGAATAAAAAACCAAGAAGTTCAACTTTCAAAAATTGAACGCTTCAAAATTTCATAAAAATGGATTAAGAAATAAAACCAGGAAGCCCATATTAAAAAGATGGAGAAGTTCGATGATTATAAAAAACTCAGATTTTCCTCGTTATTAAAAAATAGAAATAAGAAGTTCAAAAATAAAATAATAAGAAGTTCAACATTAAAAAATAGAGCGCTTCAAAATTCATAAAAAAAGATTAAGAAAATCAGATTAAAAGTTCATAAAAAAGTTCAATTATTTTCACGTAACCGAGAGAAGATTAGGTTGATAACTACGAGAAGTTCATGTACTACATGGTGTGCATTTTGTATTTAAAAAATAATAATAAAGCAAAGGTTAAAAGTTTTGTTATTATAAGTTCAAGTCCTTCGTCAGAGAGAGTAAAAAAATTATTGCGAGAGAGATTTGTACAAAAGGAATATCATTTGTGTAACACTGACGAATGGATGAGAAAATTACAAACGAAAATACATCACAGAAATTCAACTGAAAACAACAGGAAGTTCAACTACTACTGTGGATAAATTTAACATTAAAAACTGTTAAAATCGTTGCGGGTATGAAAAAACGATCAACACGGGAAAGTTGCGTCTTCACAACAGCTTTGCACTGGTATATCACTTGCTCAATTCCGGTGAGTGGATGGAGAGTTACGAGCAGTGGATGGAGACCTATGAGCTACAACAATCACGTGAAAAACAGAGTGAAGTTCAGGTACACACGCCGAGAAGTTCAGGTTCTTCACGCGGTGCATTTTGGAAGAATCATTTACGATAAAAGGCGAATCGATGATCTCGTCTTTTGAAATTACTTGAAAACGGCTAGGAATCAGAGAAAAACGTCAACACGAAAAAGTTTCGCATTTTCCGTACCTTTTCAGCGGTATATTATTTGCCCCATTCCGATAAAGTTTGTAGAAATTACGGCGAAAATACGTTTTTCTCCATTTTCAAAACTTACTTAAAACCGTAAAGAATTGGGAGAGACAATACATACCAAAAAGTTTCGCATTTGTTCAAGCTTTCCAACGCCATATCATTTTCTGCATTCGGACACACGGTTAAAAAATTAGCTCGAAAATATGAACTCGGTAGGACTTGGACCATTTTCTAAATTACTCTTAAACCATTCAAAATTAGAAAAAAACTTTAAAGATGAAAAAGTAACGCATTTTCATAAGCTTTCTAACACCATATCATATGCCTCCATTGGATTAGCCATTTAGAAATGACATCGAAAAAACAAACTCAGCTATTCAGTTTACGAAATTTTACGTTTTTTCAAATTATTCTTTAACCATAGGGAATTAGAGAAAACTTTCAACATGTGGAAGGAGCGGTTTTGCAGCAGCTTTCCAACGCCATATTATATGCCTCATTCCGATAAACGGTTTAGAAATGCGATCGAAAATACGATTCACGTTTTTTGTGCAAAGAAAAAACGGTTTTCAAAACTGCTCTTAAACTGCTTATGTTTTGCCAAAAATTTAAGTTGGATCATCATATTGGTGTCCATAGCTTTCCAACGGTATATCGCAAGCCTCATTTGGGCAATGTTGGCGGAAGTTCAACCTAGTTCACAGTGAAGTTCAACATACTACTAGCGGGGCAGGTCAGGTTGTGATCATAATATTATTCTGATCCCGTGATCAGAATAGTGTTTATGTGTGTGTGTATATATATATATATATATATATATATATATATATATATATATATATATATATATATATATATATATATATATATATATATATATATATATATATTCGCACACCACTTCCAAGACCGCATGAACGCAAGTGCACGCTATTCTTGAACCAAGTGTGTTGCAAGACTCACACGAGTGAACTTCTCGTCAGAAAAAACTGCACACGTTATTTTTTCGGTACTGTTTTCGTTCTAATTTTTGAATTGTTTATTGGAATGAGGCGTGTAATATACCATTTAAAAGCTATGGATTAGGCGCAACTTCAACATGTTGAACACTTTTCGAGATTCCAGACGGTTTAAGAGCAGTTTTGAAAATGGTGCGGCCCATGACGAGTGGCAGCGAGCGTTTTTTCATGATTTCTTCTAAACTGCTTGTCGAAATGAGGCAAACGACACGCCGTTGGATAGATATCATCGAGACGCATCTTTTTCATATATAAATGTTTCTCTAATTCCTTACGGTTTAAGAGCAGTTTCAAATTTACTAAATCGCGGAATTCTGTTTTTCAAATATTCGGTACTGTTTTCGCTTCAGTTTTTGAACCATTTGTCGAAACGAGGTGTGTGATACGCCGTTGGAAAGCTACGAACGAGGCGCAACTTTCATATGTTGAAATATTTTTGAAATTCCTTACGGTTTTAAGTTAATTATGAAAATCGTGCGGCGAACGATGAGTGGCAGCGGCTGTTTTTGGCAAAATTTTTGCAAATCGCTGGTCGGAATGATTCAAACGATACGCCGTTGGAAAGAAATCGACGATATGCAACTCGTTCATGTAGAACACTCTCTCTAATTCTTTACGGTTTAAGAGGAATTTCAAATTTACCGAAATGCAGACACTCTGATTTTCGCGACACCCAAATCGAAGTGGGTACTTCATCCGACTGAAAACCGCACTGCTTCAGTCGAAAATCGCACTGCATCAAAGAGTCAAGTGAACTTTATGATTTCTGTTGTCGGACGTACATTTTCTCAAACGAGTTTTTGTTGTCTTTTTTCCAAGTTTTTTATGAACGAGAGTGGACCACAGAGACGAGGCAAATGAACCGCGACATATGTAAAAGTGAACCTCATTGCTATATTGTTGTTTCATTTAGAAAGATCGCATTTTCATGTTGGGCGCAAGTGAACAGCATCACTCTCAAAGGTGAACCACATCCGAGGACCAAACACACTGCATGTGTTGACGCAATCAACTAATTTTTTAGACACACAAAACAACACCATTATTTTTTTAGGCGAGTAAGTGAAGTGCGCTTCATGTCGGGCGTAAGTGAACCACATCATTATGATTTTGTTTTTTTAACTTTTTTTATATAAACATGCGTCGACCAAGCTTCTGGCCTCTACAAGCTGTGCGCTAATGGACTGCACTACACGCGGAGTTGGGCCATTGTCGACTCTAGTGAACTGCATTTTTTAATTTGTATAAATTTTGTCTTCCATTTTATCCACTACAGCCAAGTGGACTGCTCCATCCTTTTCTACAAAGCTTAATCGTCAGTTCTAACAAGATCTTGCAGACACACGCCACCGATCTTGCATGGATGCGCCGCAAACCGCATGAGGGAGGCTCGCTATCCAAATTACAGGAACTGCAAAAAATGGCAACAAAACTGCAACAATAGCTACGATGGTGAAATCGGTGCTCCGATTAACCACACATAGAGGAGCACCGAACTGGATGCATGGGGGTGGACTCCAAGTGGGGGCGCGCCTCGCCGTGTGGCCACCACACCTCGGACGGAGGCAGCAGACCTGCACAAGCACAACTTGTTGTGTTCCTGTTGTTGTCCTCTCAGGCAAAAAAAAAATCCCAGTGAGCAGCACGGCTGGAGGCGTGGCTCCCTGACGCAGAATGGAACTACATGCTCCTCAAATCAAAACCGCATGCTGCCGTCGGTGATGAGCTGCACAAAACCATTAAAGAACGAAATGAACTTTTCGTGCAGGCGATCATTGGTGGCTCCGGCCAGAAAAAATTCAAACAAAACACATGTGGGATGCACCGTATTCATTGGTGCCTCCGGCCAGAAAAAATGCAGCATGACTCCCGTGCTCCCATCGCTAGCGAGTGAAGGAGGAGCTTGGGGGAGGCAGCTGTGGCCCCGTTTTGGACGAGGACTGGTCGTCTGCAACGTCCAGAGGAGATGCAGTTCGATAGGGCATGGAGTGGGGCGCGGTCCTTTTTTCTCCACCTCATCGATGCGACAACCATCGGTGCCCATAGGCGAGATGGAAACCGAATCCAGCAATGAGCACGAGGACAGTGGCAAAGCCGGTGACCTTTGGAAGATGGAGGCGCCCAGATCCCGGCGATCACCAGGGCACGTCGGCAAGGGGAGGGGGCGGGGGACCGGGGTGAGGGGCGCCTCGCCTCTGTTCTAGGACACGCGCGTCACAGGGCAGGCGTGGGAGGTGGATCCTGCCAACTCAGGCAGTCGCAGGGCCGGGGTAGTTGGCTAGACAGGGGAGGGAGGAGGATCCCGCCGGAACCGGTGACCGCAGGGTGGGCGTGGGAGGAGGGAGGTGGAGGAGGATCCCGCCAGATCTAGTGGCTGCAGTGGCGGGGGTCGCTGGCTGGCCGTGGGGGGCGCCGGGGGTGGATGGTGGTGGGCGCAGGCGCCGGTGAGAGAGGCAGCCTGGAGGTAGTCTCGAGAAGTAGGATAAGGTGTCGGTCGGGGTAGTGGGCTGGGTGTTTTTGTATACAAGGTTGCTCGGGTCGGGTTTGGTGGGTGTTAGCAGAATAAGCCCCGGGTGTTAGCAGAATAGGGTCTTAAGGGGTGTTATCATAATAGACCCACCCACAGCAGACATATGATCTATGCAACACATATATAGCTCCATCCATGACAACATATATACATACATAAGAAACATAGTATCATCCATACATCTTACACTACAATCACAATATTCATCCAACACATTGTTCCATGCATCCATATTACAAGTTCCACATTATTCTTCGATAAAAACAAAAAGAAGAACAGAGAAACAAGCACTCCATCCATGCAAGCTTCCATATAGTGAATTAAATCTGCAAAATGGGAAACAAGAAAGTTAGAAGAAGAAGAGGAAGAAAACTAGAAGAAGAAGAAGAAGAAGGAGAAGAAGAAGGAGAAGAAGAAGGAGAAGAAGGAGAAGAAGACTAGAAGAAGGAGAAGAAGACTAGAAGAAGAAGAAGAACTTCTTCTTCTTCTTCTTCTTCTTCTTCTTTTCTTCCTATTCCTTCTTTTCTTCCTCTTCCTTGATTTTCTTCATCTTATTATGTCATTTGTGGACTAAATAGGAGAAATTATGTCATAAATGGACTAAATAGGCTAAATCAGAAGAAAAGTGCCATTTTTGAAGTAACGTAGCAAATTATGCCATTTTTGACCTAACTAAGCATATTTTGTCATTTTAGAGGACAACAAGCTAAGTATATGACATTTATGAGGTTAGCAAGGTTATGATGCCATTTACGAATAAAAACAAGTAAGAGGAGGAAAAGAAGAACAAGAACAAGAAGAAGAAGAAGAAGAAGAAGAAGAAGAAGAAGAACTTCTTCTTCTTCTTCTTCTTCTTCTTTTCTTCCTATTCCTTCTTTCCTTCCTCTTCCTTGATTTTCTTCATCTTATTATGTCATTTGTGGACTAAATAGGCTAAATTATGTCATAAATGGACTAAATAGGCTAAATAAGAAGAAAAATGCCATTTTTGATCTAACGTAGCAAATTATTCCATTTTTGACCTAACTAAGCTTATTGTGTCATTTTAGAGGACAACAAGCTAAGTATATGACATTTATGAGGTTAGCAAGGTTATGATGCCATTTACGAATAAAAACAAGTAAGAGGAGGAAAAGAAGAAGAAGAAGAAGAAGAAGAAAAGAAGAAGAAGAAGAAGAACTTCTTCTTCTTCTTCTTCTTCTTATCTTCTTTCCTTCATATTCCTTCTTTCCTTCCTCTTCCTTGATTTTCTTCATCTTATTATGTCATTTGTGGACTAAATAGGCTAAATTATGTCATAAATGGACTAAACGGGCCAAATAAGAAGAAAAATACCGTTATCACGGAGGTGTAGGAATGGTCGGGGTTGCGCCTTTGGCAGACGAAGGTGAAGGACCAGTCGGGGTTCCAACATTGGCATGCGCAGAAGGATTGGTCGATGCTTGTCGGGAGCCATGCTAAACCAAAGATCATTTCCAATAATGTCTCGTTAGCATGATGCAAACTGAAATGTGAATAGTGGTAACTAAGGACCATTCAAATCAAACTCAGCGTGCCGCCGGAGCAATCTCGGGCATCGGCGGAGGGGCCTGGCCATTTTTTTGCACATGGTCTGCACATTTGGTTCTCAGGAGTCAGTCATATTAGTTAGTAATGTGAACATTACGTGCATGATTGGGCTAATATGCACAAGAAACATACCATGATGAGATCGTATAGGGCCCGGTGAGACGCCTCGTTTCGGTTCCTCTCCTCCTCCAACAGCTTAGCCGTCTTCTCATCCCTCTCCCTCTCTCTCTCCGCCGCCTCCCTTTTTGCCTCCTCCAAAAGCTCCTGGGTCTTCAATCTCTCTTTTTGAACCGCTGCCCGCAACACAACACTCCTCGTTAGCATTGTAATCATCGACGGACGCACACACATTGTAGTGGAGGAAAGGTCAGAGAGTCCATATAACTAACCTCCACGGCGAGCTCCGTGGGCCATGCATGAGGCGTTATCACAGGATCAGAGCTACTCTGGCGCTTCTTGATCTGCGGGAGAGTCTTAGGACAACGTATCAGTCCATCACCAATGGCTTGAGAGCCATGGGACCTCCCGCCACTAGATATCATCACCAGCTCTGTATCAAAAGGATCCTAGCTCGGGTTAAAGTCCTCCCCTTTCCTCGTCTTCCCCTCGTCTCTGTACTTCACAAGCTTGTGGTGGGATGAGATGTTGGTGAAGTTCTCTGGATGATCTAGGTCAGACTCCATGGATGCCTTGGCCTTCTTGTACGGGGCCATATGGGTCATGCCATAGAGGTCTAACAGAGAAGGCACAAGCTTCTTGTGGTAGTGCGCCTGAGAGAGAGGAACAAAATATTAGTTAATTAGGGCTCAAGCTAGCATTAAGAATGATATTACTATGTAAATAGGTCATTTTGGAGCTAAGAAAGGTTATTATGTCATTTTCTAGGAAAATAAGCTAAGTTTAGGTCATTTTGAAGCTAAGAAAGATCATTATGCCATTTTGACCAAAGTATGCTAATTATGTCATTATTGAGCTATTGAAGGTAGTTATGCTATTTTTTAACTAACTAAAGCATATTAAGTCATTTTATAGAGCTATGTAAAGGTTATTATGTCATTTTAGAGCTAAATATGTCATTATTGAGCTATCCAAGGTAGTTATGCTATTTTTTAGCTAACTAAAGCATATTAAGTCATTATTGAGCTATCAAAGGTAGTTATACCATTTTTTAACTAACTAAAGCATATTAAGTCATTATTGAGCTAATTATGTCATTATTGAAGTATCCAAGGTAGTTATTATGTCATTTTAACTAACTAAGCATACTAAGTCATTTTGGAAAGGGTAAGTGCTACCATCAAGAATGAAATTGCATGAATCATTTGGCAAACCATATACCCAGTTATCCTCGTACTCAAACAGGTTGGAGCTCCCTTGATGGTGTGGCACACCTTCCATTTGGTCACGCTTATCCTTGGACCTTTGGTGTTCGAGCCGGCATTCAGGAGAGCACCACGCATCCACCAACGCTTCCCAACAGTCCATCTTATCGACACACCATCTTGGGGCACCTAAGTGAGTCAAGAGAAATTTCAGCGCTATGAATCAAATCAAGAAAACTAAGTTCAAGGCCTTAAGAATATGTATAATTACTGACAAGTACTTTTCCCTACTTAGAAACTTGCTACGACACTTGTTCTTGGCCCTCCTAATACCCTGCGAGGCGTAGTAGTCTCGAAGGGCCTGCACCCGAGCGTCATGCCGTAAGTTCTGAAGTAGGCGCTTTCACTCGGCTTCGACAACCATAGCCGCGACCTCCTGTTCTCCCTCTGAAACCCTGTAGAAGGTCTGCAATCAAAGAAGACAACAATGATTAGTACAATCACTAGGTAGGTAGTGTTCATTTTTAATTCTCTAAAGGATAAATTACCCAAAATCGACGGAACACAATGTCGGCCACCATCTCGCACGCGACACCGGCGACCATCTCCCCTGGAGGGGCTGGTGTAACAGAGTATAGCTCCCAGCTTAGTGCTCGCTGTGGAACCTTACCCTCACTGGGCATCGTGACCCACCCAGGAAGTGTCAGCTGCAAAGCGTGCGAGGACTGGTTGGGCTCATGGACACCACGGTCACGGGTAATCCCACCTCGCAGATGACAAGGCAAACACATTAGATATTAATATGAAGGAACATGTAGGCAAAAGGTTAAAAAATAGTAAATGCACTTACTTCAACCCTTTAGGCGCAATAAACCACCTCTAGTCGGGGGTCGTCGGCACGGGCGGGAGCTTTGTACTGAAAAAACTGAAAAACCTAAACTGAACTAATTAAACTAAATAACCTAAACTAATTAAACTAAATAACCTAAACTGAATAACCTAAACTAATTAAACTAAATAACCTAAACTAATTAAACTAAACTGAACTAATTAAACTAAATAACCTAAACTAATTAAACTAAATAACCTAAACTAATTAAACCCAAACTGAAAAAACTTAAACTAAGAAACCTAATCTAAACAAAAAAGAAAAACAGAAAAAACAGAAAAGAAAACAGGACACAGGGGGGTGGCAGGGGCTCACCGTGGGGGGCGGCGATGGGTCGGGAAGGGGGCGGCGACGGGCGGCAGGAGGCGGGCGGCGATGGGGAAGGAGGGGACGACAATGGGCGGTGCTCCTCGGGGGGCGGTCAACCCACGCTCAGCAGCCGTGGCGGTTGGTCGTGGTCGGGTCGGGACGGGCAAGGCCGGGTGGCGACGTGGATGGAGTGGCGGGGCCGCGGTGGAGGTCGGGAGGGTGCGGGCGGCGGGCGGCCGGCAATGCCGGACGGGGTCGGCGGCAGCCGCGCGGGCCGGTGTGGGTGGGGCGACATGGAAGGGTGATGGGGGTGCGGTGGAGGTCGGGGCGCCACAGGGGAGGGGTGTGTGGCGGCCGGCTACGGCAGACGGGGTCGACGGCGGTGGGCGGTTGTGGGTGGGGAGGGAACGAGAGCGAGAGAAGAGACAGAGGACGGGGGCGGGATAGCCGTTAACGTACCCGCCTCTTTGCCGTCCGCCAATGGTCGGCAAGCATTCTTTGCCGTCTCCTTGTGGACGGCAAAGAGGTGGGGCCGGTGGGCTTGGGTTGGTTACACAATAACTGGACCCACCAACCTCTTTGCCGTCCGCTAGCGGACGACATAGTTTCTTTGCCGTTTTCGTGTGGCTGAAGGCAAAGACCTTCTTTGCCGTCCGCCAGCGGACGACAAAGAGATGGCGGATGGCAAATAAGCTAATTCTAGTAGTGTTAGGCGGTGGTTCTGGAAGAGTCCAATGATCATAATTCTTCAATATATTATTCAATAATTCGTCGGCTTGTTCAATAGTTCGTTCTTGAAAACACAACCAGCACAACTATATAGAAAGTCCCTAGAAGCATCGGTTAGTCCATTATAGAAGATATCAAGTACTTCATTTTTCTTAAGAGGATGACCAGGCATATCATTAAGTAATTGGAGAAGCCTCCCCCAAGCTTGTGGGAGACTCTCTTCTTCAATTTGCACAAAGTTAAATATTTCCTGTAAGGTAACTTGTTTCTTATGAGCAGGAAAATATTTTTCAGAGAAGTAATAAATGATATCTTGGGGACTATGCACACAACCAGGAGAAAGAGTATTGTACCATGTCTTCACATCACCGTTTAATGAGAATGGGAATAACTTGAGAGTAGAGTAGTAGAGAATTTTCTCATCATGAGCAAATAGGGTGGCAATATCATTTAATTTAGTAAGATGTCTCACAAAAATTTCAGTTTCATAGCCATGGAAAGGATCAGATTCAACCAAAGTAATCAGCTCTGGGTCGACAGAGATTTCATAATCCTTATCAGTAACAAAGATAGGTAAAGTAGCAAACTTAGGATCAAATTTCATTCTAGAATTCAATGATTTTTCATTCAACTTGTAGAATAATTTCTTAAGATCATCTTTATCCTTACAGGCAAGAAATTCTCTAGCTACCTCTCCATCGACATCATAACCCTCAAGTATCTCAAGAATTCCAATTCTAGGAGAACTAGGTCTAATAGGTGATCCATAATTTCCAGTTTCAAAGACTTCATCAGTTTCAGTAATTTCATCAGTTTTAGCATTCTCAGTATTTTAGCTCTAGCAAGTTATTCATCAAGAAATTCACCTAGTGGCACATTATCATCAAGCAAGGTACTAGCATCATCATACACATCATCCATAGAAGAAGTAGCATCATCAATAACTTGCGACATATCAGGATTAATAGCATGTGGTGGTGTTGCAAGTTTACTCAAAACAGAAGGTGAATCAAGTGCAGAGTGTGATGGCAATTCCTTACGTCCCCTCGTCCTAGAGGGAACGATCTTGCTTTTGGTATCCTTGAAATTCTTCATTGTGATAAATAGATATAAATCCCAAGTGACTCAACAAATATAGCTATGCTCCCCGGCAACGGCGCCAGAAAAAGGTGTTGATACACTACAAAAAAAGACACATCCATGACATTTTGGCCCCAATGGAAAAAATCTGTCATGCTTATGACACTTCTATGAGGATAATTGTGACAAACGCATGTATCATCATAGATGTGGTGGGCTCCTACTTCTATGCCAAAAAATCATGACAGAGAATGGGGTTTATTGTCCTGGGTGGGCCGGGGACAAACCTGCATGACCTTCTTTGGGCCATCCATGATGGAAAAAATCGTGGTAGAAGCGAGGGAAAGGAAAATATCGGGGAGTTCCTAGTTACAATGGCTGGTCGGGGCCGAGCGATGCACAGAGGTTTGCTCATTTCTCTCGTACACATACACGCGTGTGTGCAAGGCATTGGGCTCTAACTGAACCCGAAGGAGGCGTTCTCTTACTGAACCTGAGAGATTGCACTAGCTACGTTACTGAACCTGAGCGATCGATCCCTGGCTGTTAACCGAACCCAAGCGGTTCCTTCGTTATTGCTGCTAACTGAAGACGATCGAACTTGGTGCCTCTTGATGAATAGTAACCGTTATTGGGGGTTGGATGAACAGTTCCTAGTGGGGTTAGATGAACAGGACCTCGTGGTAGTAGAGGTTGTTGTCGCCCGATGAAAAGGACCCTGATCGAGGAGGCCGTCACACCCGAGAAGGCTGAGGGTGGACGAACAGGACCCCATGGAGGGCTGGTTGAACAGTAGCCGGTGGAGGCCGGATAAACAAGACCCCGTGGAGGGCTGGTTGAACAGTACCCCATGGAGGGATGTTTGAACAATAGCCAGTGGAGGCTGCATTAACAGTAGCCCGTGGATGAACAGTAGCCCGTGGAGGCAGGAGGAAGTCGACAGTGGATGAACAGTAGTAGGTGGAGGCTGGAGGAACTCGACGGTGGATGAACATTAGCCCGTGGATGCTGGAGCGAGGCAGCAGACGGTGGATGAACAGTAGCCTGTGGAGTCCCGTTTTGCGGTACGCCACACCCCTCCTGATGAACAAGACCCCGTTTCGACCATAGGCACTCCAACATAAGTCCGTTTCCTTTGTTTTACGGTACGCCAGACCCCTCCCAATCAACAACACCCCATTTCGACCGTACACTACTGCAGGATGCTACTAATGTGACACTACGATCAGAGACCCTTCGAAGAAACTGTGTGCGATGCAATAATCACAAACGGTGGTGTAAAAGAACCATCAAAAAAGGTGCAAAACATTTGCGATGACGGATGCATCAAACACGGTTCTAATTTTGGTTGCATGTGCGATGCAGGGCATACGGTTCAGTTCAATGAACTGTTTGCGGTGAGGAAGAACAAAGGAAATGGGCAGCTAGATGAAGGCGTGTGCAATATATGGCATACAGTGCGCTCGGATTAACTGTTTGTGATGAGGCGGAACAACATAAATGGGCACCTAGATAAAGGTGTGTGCGATTTAGGGCATACGCTTCAGAAGGATTAACTGTTTGCGATTAGGCAACAGAACAGGAATGGTTAGCCAGATCAAAGTGTCTACGATTGATGGCATACACTTCACACGGATGAACTGTTTGCGATTAGCCACAACAAACAAAAATAGTTAGACAGATCAATGTGTGTGAGCTAGACGGGCACACATTCTAATTAAAAGAAGCGTGCACAACAGTAATAACGAGCATCCATGTTTCTTGGAACAAGACGTGTGCTGACATTGCCTATTGCGGTGCACCCTATGGTGCAAACGCCACGTACGCGACCAAGAAAGCGTGCCCACGTCATGCCGTCCGGGAATAGTGCCGCACTTAGAAATTATAGAATCGTCAATAAATTTTGAGCATGTGTCCCGTCATATTCCAAATTGCAAACCTGTTCACACTGATGAAAACCTAAATGGTTTCCCACTTAGGAGTGTATTAGTACTCGGTTATAAATACTACTACTCCAAGATGACTGCACATTCCTCCTCAACTCCTCATCCAGAGAAACAAACAAGTCATTCATCATCGTTGCCTTGCGTCGGCCTTGGCAAGCGTGAGTTTTGGGTCGAGAGATTGCCACTAGGGAGAAGCGAGCATTGAAGTGGAAGCACAAGAGATGTCCCGCCTCACCACGAAAGCAGCCGACATGTCCTGCCGCATGGCCGTAGCAGCACAGAGGTCCCTGCCGTGCCGCCGAAGCAGCACGGACGTCCCGCTGCGTTATCGATGCGGCAGACTGGTGTTGCCGCACCGCAAAAGTAGCAGAGTTGTCTGGCCATGCCGCGGAAGCAGCAGCGATGTCCTCCCCCGCCGCGGCGGCCTAGAAAAATGTCTCACGGGCAGGTGAGGACTCTTACAGGCGCATGCATGCGATCATCCATAGTCAAATGGATCAGATCTCCGGCTGGGCGAGGTTGCAGGACGACATGAAAGCCTCATTTGAACAGGATACCGGCGTCATCCGGCAACTAAGGGAGAGCAATGAGAGCGCCAGGCCGAGCACGACCTGCTGAGGGTGAAGATCGTCGAAAGTGCGGAGCAGCAGGAGGAGACCACTGCCTTGTTGAAGAGGACCAGCGTCATCGTCGAGAAACTTATGCACGAGAATGCCGTGCTGCGCATGAAGCGTAAAAGTCTTGTGGAGGAATCCATGGATGCTCTCAAGCAGCATATTGAGGATAGGAAAGAGCTCTTCGCCGCTCGCCGTGGAGACTAGTTCCGGCGGCCTGCAGCAACACATCAAGAAAGTTGGGATCAGCGAGCCAGATCGTTGTCTTCCTTCTTCTTTTGCCCTTGTGTATTTCGGGCGTTCCCGCATGTGGCTTTTTTTAATTATGTTCCTAAATATGTAAGACAATTATTATCGACTGTCATCGTCCTTATATTCATTATCAAGATCCGTGCAAAGCTTTCTTTTCAGATTTTCATTTTTCTCTCTTAAATCTCAGTCCAGTGAGACAGCCACACCATGAAATAGGGGCTCGGGCGCCATTAATTGAGACGTTGGGAGGGATGTGTGCGGCGGATAGAGGTCAAAGGGTTCTCCTCCCAATGGGCACACGCAGGGTCTGATCGCACGCCTCCCATACTCAAATAGCTACCCCGCACGGCACCTCCTAGCCAATAAAAAAAGGGACGCGTGGCGACACGTAATTGGTAAGTAGAACACCCACGGTTTCAATAATAGTTGTGTTTCTTATTTGTAACGTGACAACACATGTTCCAAAATGACTTTGTTGATTGTTAATGTGTGCGCCTTCGCAAATCAGACAGAAAAATTCCCACAACATGTTGGTGGCATGTCATGACACCATGCCAAGTTTCATGATTTTCAGGCGTGTTTTGGATTTACAGGAATTAAAAAACGAAGTTTCTGAATCTTTCCGGCCGAGCCACGACGCCCAGATGTTTGAATTTCATCCCGATTTCTTGCATGGGACCGAGAAATTAACCCAAGGACACACATGTGATGTTTGAACCAACTTTGGTGCACTGGAATATGTGCTTGTAGTTAAAATTTGAATTATGCACATTAAATGCACAGAAATTCAATTAATGTATAAAAATGGCCAAATGAACCCGGAATAATTCCAAAATTTAGCATGATACTTCTATTTGGTCAAATCTGCCTGTGTAAAAAAATTAAGGCGGGAGAAGGTAGTGTATGTATGTCGTTTCGCACACGGAGGTGACACGTTCCCTCTTGGAACCTCGAGCCTTCTAGAGAGAAGCTCTGGTTTGCAAGAAGCTTATACCAAAGCTTGTCCCAATTGGCCAAAAAAATTACCGGAGCATGTTGGTGCCATGTCATGACACCATGCCAAGTTTCATGATTTTCAGGCGTGTTTTGGATATACATGTATTAAGAAACCAAGTTTCTCAGTCTTTCCGGCCGAGCCATGACGCCCTGATGTTTGAATTTCATTCCCATTTCTTGCATGGGACCTAGAAATTCACCCAAGGACACACATGTAATTTTTCAACCAAATTTGGTGTACTGGAGCATGTGCTTGTAGTTCAAATTTGAATTATGCACATTAAATGCCCAAAAATTCAATTAATGGATAAAAAAGGCCAAATGAACCTAGAATAATTCCAAAATTTAGCATCATATTTCTATTTGGTCTAATCTACCCATGTAAAAAAATTAAGGCGGGAGAAGGCAATGTACGTATGTTGTTTCGCACACGGAGGTAGCACACGTTCCCTCTCGGAACCACGAGCCTTCTTGAGAGAAGCTCTGGTTTGCAAGAAGCTTATACAAAAGCTTGTCCCAATTTGGCCAAAAAATTTACGGCAACATGTTGGTGCCATGTCATAACACCATGCCAAGTTTCATGATTTTCAGGTGTGTTTTGGATTTACATGAATTAAAAAAACGAAGTTTCTCAATCTTTCCGGCCGAGCCACGATGCCCAGATGTTTGAATTTCATACCCATTTCTTGCATGGGACCTAGAAATTCATCCAAGGACACACATGTGATTTTATAACCAACTTTGGTGCACTAGAGCATGTGCTTGTAGTTCAAATTTGAATTATGCACATTAAATGACCAGAAATTCAATTAATGTATAAAAAAGGCCAAACGAACCCAGAATAATTCCAAAATTTAGCACGATACTTCTATTTGGTCTAGTTTGCCTATGTAAAAAAATTAAGGCGGGAGAAGGCAGTGTACGTATGTCATTTCACACACGGAGGTGAGACGTTCCTCTCGGAACCATGAGCCTTCTTGAGAGAAGCTCCGGTTTGCAAGAAGCTTATACCAAAGCTTGTCCCAATGCGGCCAAAAAAATTACCGCAGCATGTTGGTGCCATGTCATGACACCATGCCAAGTTTCATGATTTTCAGGCATGTTTTGGATTTACATCAATTAAAAAACCAAGTTTCTCGATCTTTCCGGCCGAGCCATAACGCCCAGATATTTGAATTTCATTCCCATTTCTTGCATGGGACCTAGAAATTCACCCAAGGACACACATGTGATTTCTCAGCCAACTTTGGTGCATTGGAGCATGTTCTTGTAGTTCAAATTTGAATTATGCATATTAAATGACCAAAAATTCAATTAATGTATAAGAAAGTCCAAACGAACCCGGAATAATTCCAAATTTTAACACGACACACATATAGTTCTATGTTGCCTCTATTAAAAAATAGGAAGGGAGGGAGGCAGCGTATATCATTTCTAACACAAAGGTGAAACGTTCCCCCTCGGGAACCATGAGTCTTCTCGATAGAAGCTCCAGTTGCAAGAAGCTTATACCAAAAACTTGTCCAAATGCGGCCAATTTTTTACCACAACATGTTTGTGACATGAAATGACACCATGCAAAGTTTCATGATTTTCAGGCGAGTTTTGAATTTCCAGGAATTTTAAAACCAAGTTTCTCAATGTTCCCGACCGAGCCACAATGCCCAGATGTTTGAATGTCATTCCCATTTCTTGCATGGGACCTATAAATTCACCCAAAGACCCACATGTGATTTTTAAACAAACTTTGGTGCATTGGAGCATGTTCTTGTAGTTCAAATTTGAATTATGCACATTAAATGCCGAGAAACTCAATTAATCCATAAAAATGCCAAAGGAACCCACAATAGTTCCAAATTTAAACACGACACACATGTAGTTGCATGTTCACTATACATAAATGTTCTAGCAATTCAAACACCATCCTTTCCCTCCGTAACACCATTTTGTCTTTAAAAACATAATGAAAATAATCAGGTATACCACAAACAGTTTACTAGAAACAATCGGGTGGGATGCGATATAAAATATCTTGGCACACCGTCTTGTCTGGCTTACGTAGGAAGCTTCATCATCTATAGTCCACCACCCCCGCTTGAACAACACTTGCGCACCAGTTTCTCGCGGCACCGAGCTAAATTGTTTTGCCACCGTGGAAATATCTATCTCTCCGCCCCTCCCTCCCACCAAAAGCCACATTACCACTATTCCTCCTTGCTTTCCAAGTTCAAACCTTCACTGCTGCTTACTAGCAACTCAGCTAAAACGTGTTGGGCATGTTTACTAAAACGTGTTGGGCATGTTTACAAAACATAGCCATTTATTGCAACTGTTATATGTAAGATTGAACTGGTGAGTACATACTTGGTAAGTCCTGAGAGGTAGTTGCTGGGGCACTTCATCTTGGCCAGAGCCCGCCCAAAGGCAGCAGCGGCGGGGGCGAGCTGTTCCTCTGGGTCGATGCGTGGATCACTGCTACTGACATGTGTACCTACAGGCAACCAGTAAATGGTAGAAATTAAACTGCAATTGCACAAATAATGTGAAATATTGTAAGACATGGGATGCAGCTAACCTCAATGGCAAACAACAGCATCGGCCGTTAGGACCCTGCATAAGTACATGGACAGGCATATTCAATACAACAGGGTTAGCATCCACCAAAAATAGAAAATGGGCAGCATCTCTAGTGATATCCTGAGTCATGTATTGTAAGATTGTTGCTGGTATTGGTGAAATTGAACTGGACAGTTAATACTTGAACATCACAGTGTGCAGTACTAAAATAAACAAGGCACGAATATGCTTAATACATCAACCGTACAAAACATAGCCATTGCATGTGGTATTGGTAAGATTTAGCTGGTCAGATCATACATGTTAAGTCCTGGGGGTAGTCGCCCGGGCACGTCTTCTGGGCCAGAGACTGCACCATGTCATCGGCGGCAGAGGTGAGGTGTTCCTCCGGGTCAACGCACACAGCGGCCATCGTGCCATGCACCACCATCAACTCCTCGACCTTCATGTGATATGTGGTTGGGATTGCGTGGTGGTGCTCCGGAGGTAGGGCGGTGGGGATTTGGAGGCATGAGGATGTTTCGCAGGAGCCATTTAACTAATCAGGCCGGGGCCGTGATAGAGATTGGTTGGTTACCTGACTGGATCCAAGCAGAATATAGATGTGGTTGAAGTTGTGGTTGCGGCGGCGGCGGTTTGAGCTGCCAGTAGGGGGAGGCGCCGGGGGGGGGGGGGGAGGTGGGGGTGGGAGATACTGAGGAAATTTGATGGAGATGTGGTTGGAGGAATAAATTCTGAAATCACGCGCGTAATGAAAATTTTGCTGTGAAACTTGAAACTTGGGCGGGGGAAACACACAATGCATAAGAAGTGCGTAAAATACTCGTGTGCGAGAAAACAGAAAATTGGCAGACCACGTCTCCAAAAACATGTACACATGTAGTTGATTTTTCGGTCAATGGTACGCCTAGTTTATTAGGAACCATCGCATAGGTAACTGACTTATGGATCATCAACGAAAACACACACATGGGTACGACATAGAAACCGTGTGTTTTGTGATCTTCTAATGATTAACGCAAAAAAACGCACATGGGTACACATGCTAATCAACACTCAAAGCCCTCAAAGGATGCTCTTACCGACATTGTACGTTAGTACTACAAACTTAGAGTACTACTGGTAATTTGCTCTAATATTACAAACTTAAACTACTTCTCACATGCTGCCATCAGGGCATGCTGGCCAGACGCTGACATTCAACTTCCCGGCCTTGTAGGCAGCAGCCAACCGTGCTTCGATCTCTGCCGAGCTCTCCTCACCACGGCGTGCGACCTCTTCTTTCTTGAGGCGGCGGGACTCTCTTTTCTCTGCTCTTCCGATTCTCCTGTGTGGCTTTGGCTGCCTCTATATCCACCGCCCATTCAGCCATGGCAGCCTCAAAGTCTGCCCATGTAACTGTGTGGCCGGCGGTGGCGATGAACTCGGCGTGGCGGGATGCCATCACTTCCCTACCATGTGTGCGGTCGCGTGCAGCGAGGAACGCGGCACAGCGGGATGCCATCTCTTCCTTACCAGTTACTGTGCGCCCGGTGCCATGAACGACGCTTGGAGAGAGCTCTGGGACGGAGGGGACGGGTAGCCGTACAGTGTGGTGGTTTTTAAGAGAGCTCAACGACAAAAGAATAAAGGAAATTTGGCTTCCCTTACAATTTTGATCATTCATTATCGCACACCGTTCATCTCCGTTCCTTCTAGAAATAACGTGCGCTGAGGCTATTGTGTGTTGCGTTATGATTGGCCGGAACCCCAGCCACGCGGATCGCGCGTGTGCACCGTAGGAGGCACCTCGATCGAACGGCAATCCACGTCCCTCACATCACATCCGTTCAGCTGTAGCTGGATTACATTTATATGCGCCAAATGCCTAGAAAATGCACACAATCCCCTAAATATGGTAAATGAGCCAGGAAAAATGCCAAATTTGAACACGGTGATTTGCATGGTGTATGTTTGTCGCAGAAAAAAAACTCTAGGGCAAAGAAAGAAGAAAATTTAGATTCCCCTTTAATCTTGGTGATTTGCCTCTAGAAAGCATGGAACTTCCCCAGCGATGGTTCGATTTATGAAGGGCATGCATGACGACATAAGCCAAACCTTCTCAAATTTTTACCAGGGCACGGTGAGGTCATACCATGGCACCATGCCAGGCGTCATGTTTTTCAAGCATTTATTTCATTTGTTCTATAGTTGAAAACCCAATAAAAAAATGTTTGTGGTTGACTATTGCCACACATTTCACCAAAATATCTCTCCATTCCTTGTAAAAGGCATGGGAATTTACTAAATGGCACAAGCATCCTTTTCCAGGCCATTCTTGTGCACCCTTTCATGCACCGATTGTTTGAACTTGAATTATGTGCATTAATACCTAGAAAATGCACATAATCCCCTAAATATGATAAATGAACCTGGAAAAGTGCCAAATTTGAACATGGTGATTTGCAGGGTGTATGTTCATCGTAGAAAAAAACTCATGGACAAAGGACAAAGGAAATTTGGACCCCCCTTCAATCTTGGTGATTTCCCCCTCGAAACCATGAAACTTCCTCGGTGATGGTTCAATTTATGAAAGGCGTGCATGACGACATAAGGAAAACATTCTCAAATTTTTACTAGGGCACGATTAGGTCATACCATGGCACCACGCCAGGTGTCATGTTTTCCAAGCATGTATTTCATTTTTCTATAGTTGTTAACCCAGTAAACGACGCGTTTATGGTTGACTATTGCCACACATTTCCTTGAAATGTCTGCCCATTCCTTGTAAAAGGCATGCGAATGTACTAAATAGCATGAGCATGGTTTTCTAGACCATTCTTGTGCACCTTTTCATGCACCGATTGTTTGAATTTGAATTATGTGCATTAATGCCTAGAAAATGCAATGAGTCGGGAAAAATGTCAAATTTGAACACGTTGCATCTGAGGCAGTATGTTGATCATTGGAAAAAACTGAATGACAAACTAGGACAGAAATTTGGATTCCCCTTCAATCTTGGTGATTTCCCTCTCGAAAGCATGGAACTTCCTCGGTGATGGTTCGATTTATGAAGGGTGTGCATGACGACATTAATTAAACCTTCTCAGCTTTTAGCTAGGGTAGGGTGAGGCCATACCATGATGGCACCATTCCAGGCGTCATGTTTTCCAAGCACGTATTTCATTTTTCTGTAGTTGCTAACCCAGTAAATGATGCGTTTGTGGTTGACTATTGCCACACATTCCCTTGAAATCTCTGCCCATTCCCTATAAAAGGCTTGAGAATTTACTAAATACCATGAGTATGGTTTTTCCAGACCGTTCGTATTCACCTTTTCATGCACCGATTGTTTGAATTTGAATTATGTGGATTAATGCCTAGAAAATGCACATAATACCCTAATATGGTAAATGAGACCGAAAAATGCCAAATTTTAACATGTTGCATTAAAGGTGGTATGTTGATTGTAGAAGAAACCAAATGAAAAGCTAGGAAGGAAATTTGGATTCTTGGCCCCTTCAATCTTGCTGATTCCCCTCGAAACCATGAAATTTCCTCGGTGATGGTTCAATTTTTGAATGGCTTGTATGACGACATAAGACAAACATTCTCAAATTTTTACCAGGGCATGGTGAGGCCATACAATGGCACCATGCCAGGGGTCATGTTTTCCAAGCATACATTTCATTTTTGTATAGTCCCAGTAAACACATTTCCTTGAAATATCTGCCCATTCCTTGTAAAAGGCATGAGAATTTACTAAATAGCACGATCATGGTTTTCCAGACCGTTCTCGTGCACCTTTTCAAGCACCGATTGTTTGAATTTGAATTATGTGTTGTCGGTGTCAAAACCGGCGGATCTCGGGTAGGGGGTCCCGAACTGTGCGTCTAGGCGGATGGTAACAGGAGACAAGGGACACGATGTTTTTACCCAGGTTCAGGCCCTCTCGATGGAGGTAAAACCCTACTCCTGCTTGGTTGATATTGATGATATGGGTAGTACAAGAGTGGATCTACCACGAGATCAAGGAAGCTAAACCCTAGAAGCTAGCCTATGGTATGATTGTTGTAATGGTTGTGTGTCCTACGGACTAAAACCCTCCGGTTTATATAGGCACCGGAGAGGGCTAGGGTTACACAGAGTCGGTTACAATGGTAGGAGATCTACATATCCGTATCGCCAAGCTTGCCTTCCACGCCAAGGAAAGTCGCATCCGGACATGGGACGAAGCCTTGAATCTTGTATCTTCATAGTCTTGGAGTCCGGCCGATGATGATAGTCCGGCTATCCGGACACCCCCTAGTCCAGGACTCCCTCAGTAGCCCCCGAACCAGGCTTCAATGGCGACAGGTCCAGCGCATGTATAGTCTTCGACGTTGCAAGGCGGGTTCTCCTCCAAATTCCATGTGCTTGCCGAATAGTGTCCAGCTTCCTTACAAATGTTGTGCTCCTTGGCTTCCACGCCCAATAATGGCCCTCTTCCACGCGTCGCGCGAATGCGAAAAGCCAGGGTATCTTTTATGTTTTACCCCATAGCTGCGCAAATAATCTGCCTATAAGAGAGATAAGAATCCAGATCCAAATCACACCATCCTCCTTCCGTGAGTACTCATCGGAGCGCTTCTGACCTAAAACCCATTACATCATGGACCGTCGACGCGGCTCCTCCTCTCGCGCTCCCAGCCTGCCGCCAGGAGATTGGAGGAGATGTTCAGTTCCGCACAACGAGCTGGTGAAGCTTCAAGCGGAGGGATATCTTCCTCCGGCCTTCATGGTCCCAGTTCGAGCTGGGCTGGCCACCTACAAAGGTGGGAAGCAAGCGGAGGCCACCCCTAGCCCCTCTAAAGGAGAGCAGGTGTGTTTCGTCCCTTAT
The DNA here is from genome assembly GCA_021437245.1 of Aegilops speltoides. Taxonomy (NCBI): domain Eukaryota; kingdom Viridiplantae; phylum Streptophyta; class Magnoliopsida; order Poales; family Poaceae; genus Aegilops; species Aegilops speltoides. The sequence continues at coordinate 254,595,538 of CM038143.1, forward strand.
CTAATAAGGGGCTTGATTTCCAGACATCCGCTTCCTCCGCTGGCTCTTGGAGTTCTATGGACTCCAGCTCCATCACCTCACGCCGCCTCTATTCTCGCACACCGCTGGTTTCAGAGCTCTTCTGAGCTATTCCGGGCATCGAGCCCCATTTTGCGCTGTGGAAGAGGCTATTCGCCTCGCACTCGTTCTCACGAGGGGTCAATATATCAAGTGGGCGGTGCCAAAATATGGCGATCGCCGGACCGGATATCCATCCGAACCCCAAAGAAGGTGTCCAAGACCGCCTTCGAATGGTTCTATGTAGAAGACGCCCACCGCCGGACCCGCCAGATCGGCCTCCAGATTTCAGAGGGCTCCTCTGAAGAAACGCCTGTTGGCGCCCATGGAGCCCTCAACTGGAGGAAGACAAGGGCGTCCATTATTTGATGGGCCGGATAAGATTGCTGGCCCATTCCGGATTGACCATGATTGGAGTCAAGGCCACGTGCATAATGCGGGGGGTGCAGCCACTACAATACAGGGCCCACCCCATGTGGGATTTCAACGGGGAAAATGATGCCACCCGCCATGGCTGCAAAGGGCCGGAGTCGGCCAAGATCCGTGTAGATTCTCGTCCGCCTGCATAAGGGGGAGAAGGAGGACTTCCTCCAGACGAGCCCATTGAATGGGTTCTCCATGAATAACCCTCGGCGCTGGGTAAGCGGACATTTTATTTATCCGACCCATGCTTTCAAAGTTTAGGTACCTTACTTTACGATTTCGACGCAGGAGCTGCATCGGGATGTGGAGGGCATACATAGTCCGGCTCCACAACCCGAGGATCCAGGAAGATCCCTTGATCCGGCCTCCAAAGAGGATCCGGACATAAAGGTGGAGCTAATCGACGGGGTGTTCCACCAACTCAGCATGGACAACGCTCTAGTCGCCATTACGGCTGACTACCCCGCCTTGTTACCGGCTTCCCAGGTACTTATGACCGAAGTCCTGACACCATTATTTCATCCTTGTGCATTCCTGACCACCGTATACGATGGTGTCTTGCAGGAGTGCCTTCAAGGCGGGAAGCCGAACCCATGGCGACTGACCAACAAGGGTCAGTCCGACCCCGCAGGCGGAAGAGGGGTGCGGTGCGAATCGAAACGTCACCGCAACGGTATAGCTCGCGACCGTTATTTAGGAGAAGATTCCTAGGGGTGTATTAATGCTCATGACTTTTTCAGGAGAAAGAGCGCTCGCCGGACTGTGCCCGGCGAGGTTGCCACCCAAGCCTCCGCCAGCCAGGCTCCACCACCTGGTCCGGAGGGGGAGGCGAGCGCAAGGCGTGAGCCGGATACTCCTCCAACGGAGGATGCCGACAGGATGTCCGCCACCAGGTCTGAGGTGCAGAGCACCATGAACCATAGGCGCCGCCGGACAGTTTTTCGTGACGCGTGTCTCTCCCCTGAGGCGTTGAATGCCTTTAATGCGGGAGACGCGCACCTCCGTGCTGCTCAAGATGGTTTGACTAGAGCCACGGAGCAGTATGTAAAAGACATACGGGTAAGGGATTATAATAGCGGTATATGCCAGTAGCCCCCGAGACTTAAAGTAGTTAAAATAACTGATTTAAGGATCTTTGAATGTGCAGGATCTTACAGCGAAGAATACCCAATTGTCCCAGGAGCTACAAGAGTGCAAGACCCAACTTGAGGCCGCACTTGCTGCCGCAGGAGGAGACACAGAGACCCCTCCTGGTAACACATTGTTTCGAAAAGATAAGCGGTGTGCGGCGTGCGTGTAAGTCCGACAATGATATTGCGAGATGGTGCCGGATCGATCCGGACAAGCAACACCTACCGCGCCACCAAGGCGGCGAGAGGGTGCTTATGAAGGTGCAGCAGGAGAGGAACAAACTCCAGGATGCCCACACCCAGCTTGGGGAAGAGCTGAAAGGTGTTCGGGCCGAGCTGTCCGGCTCCGTGAAGGAGAATCAGCGGTTCGTCGCGGCATCTATGGTAAGTGCTTGAGCGAATTCATTTGAAAAGAAGAGTTCAGCGAGGAAGCCTATTGACAGAAATTTGTCTCAGAGAGTGCGCCACAGTCGCCTCATGGAGGAAATGCCCGTTCGACGGGTGATCAACTTCCCGAAGCTGGTGCAATCTGCCGAACGTGTTCGGCAGCGATGAGTGGCGTCGTCCAGGCCCTATGGCCATCCGTCTCCCTACCCGAGGGCCTTGGAGAGCTTGCGGAGAAGCTTCAGGGAGCGCGGCAACGCTTCCTTTTATGGAAGATATCTACCTGCCGTCAAGGTGCCAGGGAGGCCTGGGCCATGGTGAAGACGCGGTACAAGAAGGCGGATCCAAACCACATGGCCGAGGTCAGACCTGTGGGGCCCGATGGGAAGGAGATCCCTGTGAGCTTAGTGTACGGTCAAGTAGAGTTGGCCGCTAAGTATTCTAACGGATCAGAATTAGACAGCTGTTAAACGGGATTGAGGAGGAGTACAATCGATCAATTTGACGATGTATTTAAAATGACATGTAAAATGCCTTCTAGCGGATTGTAGATCGCTTGTCTTTGCCGACCTTTTCGCTTAGACCTCGGGACCCTAGAGTCCTGAGTGTGTCCGAATACCTTCTCGGTTATGACAAAACCGGGCATGCATGGAGACCGGGCATAGGGGTCATTAGTGCTTTATCGCATAAGTGCCCAACTAGTTATGTTATATTACATGGTTAGTAAGAAACATCTTCCAGGAGAATAGTTCCGTTAAGGGTTCCTTTCTCGGAGGCATGCCCTAAAGTGCATGTCCGGACTGCGAAAAGCAGGAAAACATCTGGGGCAGATAGATAAATGTTTAAAAATCGTCTTTCAAGTCACCGATCAATATTCTCTTAAGAATGCTAGCTTCGCTTCACCCACCGAGGTACACATCCGGTGACCCGACAAGAATAATCGCAGAGGTGCTCCTTTACCTCCTAGCCGAACAATCGGGAACGAGGGGTAAGCACGGAGCCAGCAACCCAGCTTGGCCAAAACTTAAGTCATATCGATGCATATAATGGTGAATAAAAGGTACATGTGGAAGTTTGACACATGTGCTGGGTATGAAGCCCTTATAAGTAAGCTTCAGTTAGAGAAGTCCCTAGGTATAATGAGTGCGGTGGCACATCAAAAGTCAAGAACAATGCGCAAATAGGCCCTCAAGGGCTTTTATAAAAAGGTAGGAGAAGGAGAGAAACAAAAGACAGCTGAATTGTGAAAATGTGGAGGAAGGAGACGAACTTTAGTCCGCGCTAGGCGAGAATCTTCTGGAGGCGGCGGTGTTCCATGGGTTCGGCTCGAGTCGGTTATCCGATGCATTCCGCAGACGGTATGCTCCGCCGGTCAGGACTTGGTCGATGATGAAGGGACCTTCCCATTTGGGCTTGAGTTTGTCCTTTTTCTTGTCCAGCAGGCGTAGAACTAGTTCGCCAACATTGTAAGTTTTAGCCCGTACTTCTCTGCTTTGATATCTTCGAGCCTGCTGCTGATAGAATGCGGAACGGGCCTTTGCCACGCCGCGTTCCTCCTCCAATGCGTCCAAGCTGTCCTGCCGATCCAGCTCGGCTTCTCTTTCTTTGTACATGCACACTCAAGGTGAGTCATGAATTATGTCGCAGGGCAAAACTGCCTCTGCGCCGTATACCATAAAGAATGGTGTGAAACCGGTAGTACGGTTTGGCGTGGTCCGCAGCCCCCAGAGCACGGAGTTGAGCTCCTCTACCCAGTGCTTATTGGATTCCGTAAGGGACCGCACTAGCCTAGGTTTGATGCCGCTCATTATTAGACCATTTGCTTGTTCCACTTGACCGTTGGTTTGAGGGTGGTAAACTGAAGCGTAGTTGAGCTTAATGCCCATATTTTTGCACCAGAGTTTGACCTCATCGGCCGTGAAGTTCGTGCCGTTATCGGTAATGACGCTGTGGGGGACGCCGTAACGGTGTACTACCCCGGATATGAAGTCTATCACTGGTCCGGACTCTGCCGTTTTAACTAGCTTAGCCTCTATCCACTTGGTGAATTTATCCACCATGACCAGTAGGTATTTTTGCTTGTGGGTTCCCCTTTAAGGGGTCCAACCATGTCAAGCCCCTGCATCGCCAACGCCGTGTAATGGGTATAGTTTTGAGGGGTGGGTGGCATATGGCTCGATTAGCAAAGAGTCGACAACCAACGATCTTTGGACTAAGTCCTAAGATCTACCCGGCCGTCGGCCAATAAAATCTGCACGGAATGCCTTGCCTACAAGGGCCGGGCTGCGGCGTGGTGTCCGCTTAGTCCGCATGAATTTCAGCCGAAGGTTTTGCCCTTCCTCTTCGGAGATACACCTTTGAAGGACTCGGTTGTGCTTTTCTTATAAAGTTCTCCTCATGGAGCTTGTAGGCTTTAGATTGCCAATTATGCAATGGGCCTCATTTTGGTCTTGGGTAGTTCCCGCCTAATTAAGTAGGCTAGGAATGGCTCTGCCCACGGGCGATTACTGCCATTATTTCGTGGGTGAAGGTGTTATTTCATCGGCTGAGCCGCCGATTATGTCGATTGTTCGTGTTGGGTGGTGCGGCTGCTTTCGGTTGTTATTTCCGACTCCTCTTCCCATAGTACGGATGGCTTAAAGAGCCGCTCGTGAAGATGTTTGAGGATAGCGCCACGTTTGGCCGATGCATGCCAATACGTCGGCTGCTTGGTTATTATCCCGGGCTACGTGGTGGAATTCGAGTTCTTCGAATCGAGTTGACATTTTTAGGACAGCGTTACGATAGGCTGCCATTTTCGGATCCTTGGCGTCAAAGTCTCCATTTACTTGGGATATTGCAAGGTTTGAATCCCCGTGCACCTCTAGGTGTTGAATGCCCATGGAGATTGCCATCCGGAGGCCATGTAGGAGGGCCTCATATTCGGCTGCATTGTTGGAGTCCGTGTACATTATCTCGGCACGATTGGACTCTGTGTCCTGGTTGGGGACGTCAATACGATGCCAGCCCCCAAGCTGGCCAACATTTTGGAGCCGTCGAAATGCATAATCCAATTGGAGTATGCACCGTACTATTTAGGGAGTTTGGCTTTAGTCCATTCAGCGACAAAGTCAGCCATGACTTGCGACTTTATAGCTCGCCGAGGTTTGTAAGTTATATCGAATGGTAAGAGCTCAATGGCCCATTTGGCAATCCTGCCCGTCGCGTCGCGGTTGTTTATAATGTCGTTGAGGGGCACTTCGGAGGCCACTGTTATCGAACGCTCTTGAAAGTAGTGTCGGAGCTTCCGGGATGCCATGAACACCGCGTACGCTATCTTTTGATAGTGCGGGTAACGGGACTTGCAGGGAGTTAAGACAGTGGATACGTAGTACACTGGTTTTTGGAGAGGGAATTTATGCCCTTTTGTTTCTCGTTCGACGACGAGCACCGCGCTTACAACTTGATGTGTTGCCGCGATATATAACAACATTGGTTCGCCCAGGTTAGGCGCAGCCAGGACCGGATTTGTTGCCAATATGGCTTTTATTTCTTCGAGTTCGGTAGTGGCAGCATCCGTCCACTCGAAGTGTTCGGTGCGCCTAAGGAGGCGATAGAGGGGCAATGCCTTTTCTCCCAAACGGGAGATGAAGCGGTTTAGAGCCGCCACGCATCCAGTCAATTTTTGTATTTGTTTGAGGTCTTTTGGAATATCCAGCTGTGACAGAGCTCGGATCTTGGCTGGGTTGGCTTCAATTCCTCTACTGGATATGATGAAGCCCAGGAGGTTTCCGGCTGGTACGCCAAAAACGCATTTTTCCGGATTCAGCTTGATGTCATATGCTCGGAGGTTGTCGAATGTGAGCCTCAAATTGTCTACTAGAGTTTCGATGTGTTTGGTTTTGACGACTATGTCGTCTACGTATGCCTCTACTGTTTTGCCGATCTGGGTAGCCAGACATGTCTGAATCATGCGCTGATATGTTGCGCCGGCGTTTTTGAGTCCGAAGGGCATCTTGTTGAAGCAGAATGGTCCATATGGAGTAATGAATGCCGCTATGCTTGGTCCACCTCCGCCATCTTAATTTGATGGTAGCCGGAGTATGCGCCAAGGAAGCACAATGAATCGTGCCTCGCAAGAGCATCGATTATTTGGTCGATGCGGTAAGGGGAAGGATCCTTTGGGCAGGCCTTGTTGAGGTCTTTAAAATCGACACATAGGCGCTTAGGATTTATCCTTCTTGGTACCATTACCAGGTTTGCTAGCCATCCGGATGTTTGATGCCTCGATGAATCCGACTTCCAAGAGTTTGGCTAGCCCTTCTCCCATTGCTCGCCTTTTGGGTTCGGAAAATCGCCAAGTGCCTGCTTGATCGCTTGAATCCTTTTAGGATGTTTAGGCTGTGTTCGCCAATCTGCGTGGGATTCTGGCATATCTGAAGGGTGCGAGCAAAGATGTCCCAATTTTCCCGGCGAATTCTCGTAGTCGGCGCCTACATCAAGGTTCAACTGCGCCCGATGGAGGCCGTCTTTGTTGGGTCCGTTGGATGGACCTCGAATTTGACTATTTCGTCAGCTGGTTTAAAGGAGGTGGACTTGGATCTCTTATCGAGTATCACATCATCCCTTTCACCGTAGAGCGCAGCGCAGGAGTTCCTCTGCAGCTAGGGCTTTGATAATGCCTCCGTGGCTAATGTGGCTGTCTTGTTTTCGGTAGCGAGTGCTGTGTCCGGATCACTAACGAGTGATTATTCCGCGGGCCCGCATCTTAAGCTTCATGTACCCGTAATGGGGTATGGCTTGAAAAATTGTGAATGCCTCCCGTCCTAATATAGCGTGATATCCACTGCTGAACGGGGCCACTTGGAACGTGACCTCTTTGGACCTGCAATTGTCCGGCGAGCCGAACACCACATCAAGTGTGATTTTTCCTGTGCAGCGCGCTTCCTGGCTAGGGATTATTCCTCTAAAGGTTGTGCTGCTTCGCTCAATGCGGCTCCAGTCTATTTCCATTTTTTGAAGAGTTTCCTCGTAGATGAGGTTTAATCCGCTGCCGCCATCCATGAGTACCTTGGTAAGGCGAAAGCCGTCCACTATTGGACTGAGGACCAATGCGGCTGGTGCTCGGGCTGTTCGGAATTTAGGTTCGTCGCTGGCGTTGAAGGTGATGGCCGTGTCGCTCCATGGATTTTTTGTTGCTACTTGGTAGACTTCGGCGAGGCTGCGGATTGTTCGTTTCCGCATATTATTCGATGTGAAAGTCTCGAAGACTGTTGACACCGTACTGGTACTATTGGAGTGGCTCTCCGGGGCTAGAAGCTCTTCGCCACTTTTGGCCAACTGCTGCAGTATCCAACATCCTCGAAGGCTATGTGTTGGAGTGGCGCCTTCTATACTGTGAATTTTACAAGGTCCGCTGAGCCATCCCTCCAGTACGGTTCCGTGCCCTTTATGCGGTTTTGGCTTTTTGGTTTTTGTACCTGGTGCCTGAGTGTGATGCACCCTTTTGTTACGGACTAGGGTTGTATTCGGGGCCGGATTGTCCCAAAACTTAGTTTCGGTTTTCCGGAAACTCTCCATAGCACAGTACTTTCGTACTATGGACGCCAGATCGGCGAAGCTGGTAATTTCACGGCGACTGACGATGTTCAAGATTCCCTCGTCCATGCAATTATTGCAGAAAATTGAAATTGCGTTTTCCTCTCGGCAGTCCTTTGTCCTGTCCATAACCAGGAGGAATCTGGCCCAGTATTGACGTACTGTTTCAGCGGGCTCTTGCCGGATTTGAGATAGATCGCATATGTCTGGGTGGGTGGGTGGAATTAAGTCCGGAACCCTACCCATCTCGAGGCTCAAGGGCCGGAAAGTTTCCGAATTTGGAAGCTTGGCTTGCTGGACGTTGTCCAACGAGTCCGGTTCGATGCCTGACTTAAGGTTCAGTGCTTGATCGAAGTCCGTCCCTCCGCGGGAATCCTGCATGGGGGGTTCGGGAGTCTGGACATGACTAGTTTTCAATACAGGAGAAGAGTCGCCGCGTTGTTCCTCTACTACCGCAACGTGGTGGGTAACCCGAAGAGTTAATCTCTCGATCGGTTTAAGCCCAATCTGATTGTAGTCCATGGCGACTCCTGTATGGCGATGCGATCCAAGAGCTCGTTACTGGACGAGAGCTCTATTCGATCCAGCTGCTCGGCGAATTCCGAGTTACGTGAAGATTGCTTTTGATGACCCGAGAGGTCATCGTCAAGCGATGGCGAACAGCGGTCATGAGAAAACCACCCAGCCGGATAGTTTGGCCGCGGCCAAGGCTCCTTTGGCGAAGATACCGCCTTTAAAGACGGAAGAGGCATCCTTCCTATCGGTGACGGCATAGAGGAACTCTCAATGAAAGCACCAATGTCGGTGTCAAACCGGCGGATCTCGGTAGGGGTCCCGAATGCGTATAGGCGGATGGTAACAGGAGACAAGGGACACGATGTTTTACCTGTGTTCGGGCCCTCTCGATGGAGGTAAAACCCTACTCCCGCTTGATTGATATTGATGATATGGGTAGTACAAGAGTGGATCTACCACGAGATCAACGAGGCTAAACCCTAGAAGCTAGCCTATGGTATGATTGTTGTAATGGTTGTGTGTCCTACGGACTAAAACCCTCCGGTTTATATAGGCACCGGAGAGGGCTAGGGTTACACAGAGTCGGTTACAATGGTAGGAGATCTACATATCTGTATCGCCAAGCTTGCCTTCCACGCCAAGGAAAGTCCCATCTAGACATGGGACGAAGTCTTCAATCTTGTATCTTCATAGTCTTGGAGTACGGCCAATGATGATAGTCCGGCTATCCGGACACCCCCTAGTCCAGGACTCCCTCATGTGCATTAATGCCTAGAAAATGCACATAATCCCCTAAATATTGTAAATGAACCAGGAAAAATGCCAAATTTGAACACGGTGATTAGCAGGGTTTATGTTCATCGTAGAAAAAAACTCATGGACAAAGGACGAAGGAAATTTGGATTCCCATTCAATATCGGTGATTTACTATCGCCCACGATTCATCTCCGTCGCCTCTGTAAACTGTGTGTGTTCACTCACACATGCAAAAGGAAAAAAAGAATACCCTCGCCCCCTTCGTCCCCACCCACTCGCCGCAGACTCCTCCTCAACTCTGTACCTCATCAACTTCTATCGCGGCGGCCACCCTAAGCTCGACGGTGCCGTTGTTGGCGGCGGAGGTCGTGCTCCAAATGGCACGGGGTTTTGCCCCTACCGCTTTCTGCCGCCTGTCTGCACCGACATTCTACTCTGGTCGACTTGGTTTTCTGCGGGACTGGGCCGGGGATTTTTCTCATGGAGAAGGTAATCAACTTAGCAAAATATTCAATCATCTCTTATCTCAGTCCTTCCTTCGCTGTTAATCAACCGGCGGAAGCCGTCATGGAATCATTTTTGTTCTAGCAGATTCATGGGTGTTCATTCATGTGTCCACAGTGCGAGCACAAATCGGGCAAGTGTGGTCGCGGCCAGTTGGAAACGAAGTTCTATCTCACCATTCCGGATGACTTCAGGGGTGCTCGATATGTTCAATCTCAACCTACCACGGTTTGCATGGCCTAAATTTGTGAACATATACCGTCTGTTGCTACATTATCTATATATTTGCATCAAATCTTTGTTACATTACCTATTTTTAATTATATATTTGTGTACTTTGCTTTCATCTATATATTGATCTGTTCTATCAGTTACTCCCACATTTGCATCTTGCTTTGTTATTTCAATATATCTATTTTACGATCTTAATTTTCATTTCAAGCAGTACATCCCTTGCTTTTCAAGAACAGGAGTAGAAGGAAATCTTGGTCTTTACTTTGTTGATGACTCCCAGGATGTCGTATTGACAACGCGGCATGGACATACAATGATGGTTAGTGTTAAACTTGATAAAGATGTTCACTCCTATTTTAATGCGGACCTTTGGAGAAAAATGTTGAAGTGTTATAAACTGAAAGGTGGCAATAAAATTCTAGTGCGTGCACCACAGCCTGGTCTAATTAACATGGATGTTTACTTCCCCAACGTCATGGGCCGATCAAAGTCTGATCGAGGTTAGTGTCCTTTCAACTTTCTCCATGCTGTCATATTACTTAGCAAAATCAGGGTATTTGTTCTGCCTAATTTATCACTATTTGAGCAATCAATTGTGATTTCATTTTCTAACTCCGTTCCTAGGCAGTAATAAATTCTATTTACCAAATTATGCGCACTATATATTCTTCTGCCATGTTCAGAATAAATAATACCTTTCCACCTTTTAAGTAGGATATGTTGGATGCATAGTGAATGATCTGTATGTTACTAAGCGTACCAAATTTCACTGGAAGGACTTGAAGCATGTCATAAACTTTGTTGATAATCTGACAGATATAGCACAGCGTATGAACGCTGGATTTTGGATGGGATTAATTATACCTATGGTGCACATTGAACAAGACCAATTGTGTGCACAAAACGCTTGTAAAAGAAAAATCTTATTTTAATGTTGATGCTCATAAACTATATATATCTTCAACGATATGTTACAATTGGCTTTTATTCTACATTTCAACAGAAATTGCCCACTATAGGAGTTCCTGGTTCGATTTCCCGGTGTGGTCGAATTACACTTTTGTCTGCTAATAACACCAAAGTGATTGCAAGGTATTGCATTTCCCATAGAAATCGAACCATTCAAATTAACAAGTTCTCGCTTGTCGTGGCAATGCATCCATATTGGAAAATTGGAGACACTGTTCTACTCATGCTCTACCAAGGCACATGAGGGCTCTTCCTATTCATTGGCGAGATGCCGAGTCACCGTGATCAAGCTGCTTCTGGCAGATAGTTGTGGTTGTTGGCCATTAGCCTCTTAAAATGTGCTAGTTGTTACTATGTTAAGTATGTAGATATGGACCATATGGTTGTTGGTCGTTAGCCTCTTAAAATGTGATAGTTGTTACTATGTTAAGTATCTAGATATGGACCATATGGTTGTCAAAACTATGTTACGAAGATCCTCCTTTTGTCAAATAGTGTAACCACTATATATATGTTACTCAAATGTTGTTAGCCAAGTACTTAAATTTTCATGGAAAGTATTAGTATCGTACACAGTTCTTTGAGTTTAAGCATGTGCCCGATGTCCAGAAGGCATTTGCATATTAGCTGTCCATATTGCAAACTCACACATATGTTAATATAAGGAAACATATGTGTAACTTACTAATCATCACACACGAGTACTCGCAGACGCATCGTTTACGATACTCCTAGCCACCGCAAGCAACTAGTTTGCATTTTTCAAAGTTTTTCGTACACACAGAATCGCACACGAACTTACTCTATTAACCGTCTGTGTTGTAATTTCTCATCACAAACAGTCCATCCGAGTCGGTTGTTTGCCACGGGTCACACATCTTGTTTAGATGACTCATTTGTGTTCTTTTGGCTCATCGCAAATAGTTCATCCATGTGAACTGTATGCCTCATATCACACACATCTTGTTAATTTGAACCATTTCTATTGTGTTCCTTAATTGAAAATAGTTCATCCGAGTGAACCGTATGCCGTATATCACACACACCTTGATTTGGCTAACCATTTCTGTTGCTCTCCCTAATAGCAAACAGTTCATCGGTGTGAACTGTATGCCATATATCGCGCACACATTTATATGGCTGCCCGTTTCTGTTGTTCTGCCTCATCACAAACAATTCGAATGGACTAACCGTGTGCCCTACATCACACACGTAACTAAAATCTAAACTGTGTTTGATGTCTCCGCCATTGCAAAGGTTTTACACCTTTTTGACAGTTTTTTACACCATCGTCGGCGATTAATGCATTGCACACAGTTTTGTCAAAGGGTCCCTGATCTTAGTGTCGCATTAGCAGCATCTTGCAGTAGTGATGGTCTTTTGAAGAAAGAATTAAACTCTCATCCTTCACTTATATCAATTTAGAGAGTCAATAGGAATTGGTCATTTGCATGGTTAGTCATAAAATCCTATATAAAACTTGTGGATCACTGGATATGATATGTTTGATTTCTTGCAATAGTTTTGCGATATAGAGATGATAATATGTGGAAGGTACTAGTAAACAATTGTGGTTAGTAAGAACTAGTCATCAACCCGTGCATCTGCACGGGCTAGCATTATATGTAGTTACACCTGGTAAAAGTTAAAATTATGTTTGATTAATTTTACTTGGATTTCTTTGGAACTAACAATATGTAAAGAAAGAAATAAGTCTACTCTAATTGATAATATCAGGTAATTGTTTTGGTCATCTATGGCAAACATGAATAGTACTCCTTAAATATTTCAGAATTGGGCTATCAAGCTGATGCAAAGAATATCAATCTCCATTTTGTTTTGTAATTATGTTGTTTTTACTGGTAGCTCAGATGTTTACTGGCATAAGCTTGTGCTTGTGAAATCAACCATGTATATGTAGATTTAAGCTCAAGTGATAGACCACTGAAACTTCAAATTCTTGTATAGTTATTCGAAACATTGTCTGTCTTGGGCATATTGCATAGAAGAATCTTTCAGTAAGCATCACTCAACGAAAGGTTCTTGTTTCATCTCTGACATTTGAGTTGTTAGATTCTATTTGAGTAAGAACCTACTTTATTTTATAGAAAATCATTGTCTTGTTTTTTTATGATTATATTAAGGGGATATCGTGGGATTGGAATGAAAGAACTCGTAAGGAACTACGAAACCTTCATAAATGTTATTATAGTCCCTCCATATAGAAGATTAAAGGAGAGTAAAACTAATTATAAGGCTCCTAAAATTATACAATCAGAATTTGCTTTCTACACCGACCCAAAAGCAATATACTGGAAATGACAGATTCTTTAGGTCAATCACCAACGACCAATTATGTAGCACAAACTTTAAACAATTTTTTATTGCCATAAATTAGAGGAAGCAGATTAAATTCAGTGAACAATAGGTACTTAGTGTAGAAAGATTGTAATGCGTAACAATATTGTCTGGTAAACAAATATGATATTCATAATTTAGAAGTACAATATATAACAGAATTAGATCTGAGACTTCGGCACATAGTTCTTTGTCCTCTGTCCCTATGTAGTGATGCACAAAAACGCGCTATATTCTTCATGTACATGGAAGTAATTTATTAAACCTTCAAACAAATAGAAATAAGCATCTATGAGGGTTACGATCAATAATTACTGCGGGAGGAGAACTGGACATTCTATCCGTATATAAATAATTTATGGAGTCTTGCAACAGATACAGTTCAGACAGCTCAATTCTCCCCAAACTCCTGTATAACATATCAGTCATGTTGCATAACGTGCACTTTCCGTTTCTTCTATACAATACTGGTAAAAAAAGCTTAAACACCAGATTAACTGCTGATGCTTCGAATTAAACATAAATCATTAGAATCCCAGCATATGAATTTGGCACGTAGTTGGCTGAGTTTGATATATTAGATACTTGTTACATGCTTGGAAATACTCTGTAGTTAGTGAACCGATTTTTATTTTCTAGTTGAACAAAAGGTGTAGCTCATAAATGAAATTTTATTTTTGCGGGGGAGCTCGTAAATGATATACATAGAAAAAGTTGTCGACCAAGTACACAACAATGAATTTTTTTTATGGTGCAATTTCCTTTATATTAGGTGAATCTACTCTAACATCTACAATGCAAAAGAGTGGACATCGCCCCGTAAGTCCTGCTACATCATGATCTAACTAGAAGATTAAGACCAATTAATCTACATTGATTTTGAAAAACTCTTTAATGTCTACCAAAGAACAAATTGGACAACAACACTGATATATGAGAAACCACAAACAGAACATTACTCAATATATATTTTTTCAATTGAAAAATAGCTACAGATTTCTGCTCGACTTTAATACATCAAAATGGTCTTGGTTCAAAATTGACGTCAAGAACCACTTACTATTGAAACAAAAAAGGGAGCCAAGCAATGTGTTGCTTACAATCCCTTATACTATCACAACATCAGTGCATGTTAACAGTTGCATAATTGCATGAAGAAAGAAATTGGCGTAAATAGCATAAATGGTGTAATGCTCTGATACTTAATCCTATTTTCATATACTGAACCTATTCGATAATATGTCCACATCACAATCCAACCATCCAAGTATTGATCCATTAATTGTATGCACCAAATAACTTGTCCACTGATCAGGAAGTATCATCCAAATATGAATACTTGGCACTAAAACTGATGAACAAACCTGAACTCCTCCACCTGAGTCTGGAGGGGCTGGAGTTTGGTGGGAGCTAAACACACAACCATCATCGCACATCATAAGTGGAAGCAGGAATCAACCCTTGTGTCATCCAATACCCGAGAGGTCCACTTGAATAGAAGAGTAGGAACATGAACAAAAAAAATTCCTACTGTCAAACAATGCCATAAACCTTTTTCTGACACCATATTCGTTGGCACTCTATAAGCCATGCCCCGAAAAACATTACCCAACAAATAGATGGATTAGGAGTCTCGTTGATAGATGTCAGATAATTTAGAAAGTGTTCTATTGAAGCTTCAAATTCATTTTCTTCTAGTATGTCAATCATCAGTACAATAGCCTGAATCTCAACCTTTTTTGCCCGGTAATCTCGACTCTTTTCACTATGCCCAGATTTTAAAACGAAATTAAACAACACAAAACAGAAATAGACATGGAAACTAACTTAATCGGATAAAAAAAAATACTAAGCTTGTTGTTTGAGACCTGTTATGTGAGAACACATGCCTATGACAATGCCTATGCATCACGTTTTATGTTTCAAGAAACTCGCCACATGTAAGAACCTCCCAAAGCAATTATCTCGTGATTGGATCCCTTGCAGAATTAATTTGAGCCCTTATCTCTCTATTCTTCCCATCAATGATAGGATATATAGCTGGGCAAAAGGAGAATCTGATTAAAGAAGAGGAGGCCATATTTCTGGCGCCAAATGGACGCGGATTTATAAAGCACGGGTTTCTGGACACCTCTTATCCATACCCTTCAACACTGCTTTGAGATCCGTGCGACGCAACTAATTTACAGCACAAACTTTTCTCTTTTTTGTTCCTTCAAGACAAAACAATATATGAACTTCAAACTTTGCAGAACAACAAAACATTCTTACTACAATGTAAGAAAAAACTTTCAGATTTTTTTGCCCAACATAAATATACAAAATGAGATTTTTTTGAGTAAAAAACATTAATATTTTGTATATATGATTCACGAAAAAATCTGAAAGTTTTTTCCCACATTCTAGTTAGAATGTTTTGTTGTCCTACAAAGTTTGAAGTTCATATGTTGTTATATTTAGAAGAAACAAAAAAGACAAAAGTTGTTCGCATGAATCGCGATGCAAAAATGAATGGCTGGATAAGGGGGTGTAGGAAAGCCTATGCTTTCTCAAATGTTAACCGACCAGTCTGACAGGTGCAAACACTACTACAACGTTTCTGTGCTGCTGCTGGAGGAGATGTAGACCACCCCTCCTGGTTCATCTTGCTACGTACAGTGCATGATCAAGATGTACAGTTCTGAGATTAATTAAACGGCTGCATAATATATCACAAATGTAAGGATAAATGATTACTTGTCTGGATTGTCAAGATATGAGTGACCGGCGACTACCTGCAAGGTTTTAGGGGAGTTAAACCATGTCATCATTAGTCAATCTGCAATAGTTCCTTCACTCTGAAGCTTCACGTACATCAGTTGTCCGATCTGATTCAAACTAAAGTACGTTGTGCCTCCTCCACTGCATCATCCAACATGAATTACAGTTTGGTCAGTGCATAGAAGCTTAGGGGATTGAACAACCACTTTCTCAGCCAACATGGATTGCATCATCCTTGGGGTGTTGGGGTAGTGGAGATCGATCGTAGAAGGAGATTGGGAAGAGGCTGGCTGGATCAGTTTAGATGATTGGTTCTTGAAGCCTGCTGATGGTATCGGAGGAAGAGGACACGATGAGGAGAATCAGCGCTAGGGCTTTGTGCCTTACCCAGCAGCATTGGCGGAGGAAGAAGCCTCGGAGGGAGGAGTTTCTTTCCTAGAAAAGGTGCACATGGGATAGCAACCTTGGACTCCTAAAGAAGGCAGAAGTTTTTTTCTCTAGAAGAGGTGCACGTGGGATAGCAGCCTTGGACTCCTAAGGAACCTCATCCAACGGCTGTAGATAATTAATTTGGAGATCGGATGGACAATTTTATTAGTTTATGAGGATTAACGTGAAGCCTCGTATGGTGCATCCAATTAGTAAATATAAGATATAGGTGTTAAGGCTTGTGATTCCCGAAGCATGCATGTATAGTCTCTCGTTATGCTATGAAGTTGGAGCGTGATTTATTATTGATTGTCTTCCTTATGAGTGGCGGTGGGGGATGAGTGATGGTCTTTTCCTACCGATCTATCCCCCTAGGGGCACGTAGTAGTACTTTGCTTCGAGGGCTAACAAACTTTTGCAATAAGTATATGAGTTCTTTATGACTAATGTGAGTCCATGGATTATACGCACTCTTACCTTTCCGCAATTTGCTACGCTCTACGGCACCGTGCATTGCCCTTTATCACCTCGAGAGTTAGTGCAAACTTAACCAATGCATCGAAACCCCATGATATGATACGCTCTATCACACATAAGGCTTATTATATCTTCCTCAAAATAGCCACCATACCTACCTATTATGGCCTTTCCATAGCCATTCCAAGATATATTGCCATGCAACTTTCACCACTTTTGTTTTGATGACTTGCGCATTCATTGTCATATTGCTTTGCATGATCGTAAGATAGCTAGCATGATATTTCCATGGCTTGTCCGTTTTTATATCTCTGCTATCCTAGATCATTACACATCCTGGTACACTGCCAGAGGCATTCATATAGAGTCATACTTTTTTTGGTATCGAGTTGTAATTTTTATTTTTTCTTGACTTGTAAGTAAATAGAAGTGTGATGATCGTCATTATTCATTATTAGAGCATGTCCCAGTGAGGAAAGGATGATGGAGACTATGATTGCCCAACAATTCAGGATAGGCTCTAGAAAAATATAAACAAATGAAAAAATTGAGGCCAAAAAGAGCCCAAGAAAAAAGAAAAAAAGAAAAAAAGAAGAAAAAAAATTAGAGAAAAGAGAGAAGGAGCATGCTAATTCCACAGTTGTGCTTCAAAGTAGCACCATGTTTTTCGTATAAAGAGTCTCCTATGTTATCACTTTCATATACTAGTGGAAATTTTTCATTATAGAATTAGATGCACACCTATTTAGTTTTCATACTAAGCTTTCATACACTTATAGCTCTTAGTGCATTCATTGCATGGCAATCCGCACTCCTCGCATTGATATCAATTAATGGGCTTGTCCATAGCCTGTTGGTTAGCCGCGTTGATGTGAGACTTTCTTACTTTTTTTATCTTCTCTATATTTACCCCTATCATCATACTCTATTCCACTCATAGTGCTATATCCATGGCTTGCGCTCATGTATTGTGTGAGGGTTGAAAAAGCTGAAGCGCGTAAAAAGTATGAACCAATTGCTTGGCTTGTCATCAGGGTTGTGCATGATAAATACTTTGTGTTAAGAAGACAGCATGACAAGACTATATGATTTTGTAGGGATAGTTTTCTTTAGCGTTGATATTTTGAAAGACACGATTGTTTGTTGGGATGCCTGAGTATTGATGTCTTTATGTCAAATTATAGACTATTGCTTTGAATTGCTCGTGTCTTAATATTCATCCCATTATTAGATATATGATGAAGTTTATGCTAGGTAGCATTCCACATCAAAAATTATTCTTTTTTATCATTTACCTACTCGAGGACAAGCAGGAATTAAGCTTGGGATGCTAATATGTCTCTGCCATATCTATAATTTCTGATTGTTTCATGCCAATATTATGCAACTTTTCACATATTTTTGGCAAAAAAATTTATGATTTATTGGACTAAAATATTGATCCAGTGCCGAGTGCCAGTTTCGGTTTGTTGCATGTTTTTGTTTCACAGAATATCCATATCAAACGAAGTCCAAACGCGATAAAAAAATTATGGAGAATTATTTTGGAATATTTGTGATTTTTGGGAGGTGGAATCAACGCAAATGGGCCCCACAACCACCACAAGACACCAGGGCGTGCCCTAGGGCCCAGGCGCGTGGTGATGGGCTGTGCTCTCCAGGTAAGTCAGTTGGAGCTCTACTTCGGGCGCAAGGAAGCTTATATCTGGAAACAAATCGTGCTAAAATCTCAGTGCAATTGGAGTTAAGGATCTCCAGGAATATAAGAAACGGTTTTCGGGCAGAAAACAGGAACGTGAAACAGAAGAGAACAGAGAGGGTGATCCAATCTCAAAGAGTCTCCTGCCCCTCCACCGCCATGGAGGCCATGGACCAGAGGGGGAACTCTCCTCCCATCTAGGAGGGAGGCCAAGGAAGAAGAAGAAGGAGGGGGCTCTCCCCCCTCTCTCCCGGTGGCGCCGGAGCACCGCTGGGGCAATCATCGTGACGACGATCTACACCAAAAACTTCACCACCGTCAACACCATCTCTCTCCTCCTTTATGCATCGGTGTAACCTCTCTTCTACCTGATGTAATCTCTATTTAAACATGGTGCTCAACGCTATATATTATTTCCCAATGGGTTATCATACAATATTTGAGTAGATCCATTTTGTCCTATGGGTTGATAGATGATCATGGTTGATGTCAATTGTATGTTTTATTTTTGTGCTATCCTATGGTGCCCTCTGTGTCGCGCAAACTTGAGGGATCCCCGCTGTAGGGTGTTGCAATACGTTCACGGTTCGCTTATGGTGGGTGGCGTGAGTGACAGAATAGACACACCCGAGTAAGTGGGCTATTGCGTATGTGAGTAAAGAGGACTTGATACTTAATGCTATGGTTGAGTTTTAACTTAATGATCTTTGGTAGTTGCGGATGCTTGATAGAGTTCCAATCATAAGTGCATATGATCCAAGTGGATAAAGTATGTTAGCTCATGCCTCTCCCTCATATAAAATTGCAATAATGATCACCGGTCTAGTTATCGATCACTTAGGGACAAATGACTTTCTTGTGTGACAAAAGCTACCTACTTTTATTATCTTGCAATTTATTCATAGTTTTATTCTCATAAAGTACTTCAATTTTTATTCTTTTTCTAGGTAAAGCAAACGTTAAGTGTGTGTAGAGTTGTATCGGTGGTCGATAGAACTTGAGGGAATATTTGTTCTACCTTTAGCTCCTCGTTGGGTTCGACACTCTTATTTATTGAAAAAGGCTACAAACGATCCCCTATACTTGTGGGTTATCAGTATGTTATTTCAAAAAGGAGGAGTTCGATATCCCATTCGGCGATGTGTCCGTGGCATCCCTATTGTTGATTATGTCGGTGAGGGGTGCCTCAAACACCACTGTTACTGTGCACTCTTGAAAGTAGTGCTGATGTTTCCAAGATGCCATAAAGACCGCATAGGCTATCTTGTAGTAATGAGGATATCGTGTTTTGCATGGGGTAAGGACTTTAGAGAGACTGAGGACAAGCCTCCTAGAACTTGTGACCTTCCCTATCCGGCTCGACCACGAGGATTGCACTTACAACCTGATTGGTGGCCGAGATGTATAATAACATTCGCTTGCAGTCCCTAGGTGCCACTAATATGGGATTTGTAGCGAGGAGGGTTTTAGTTTCCTCCAAAGTGGCCCCCGCCTCACTAGTCCACTTGAAGTTTTAGTTTTTTCAGTAGTTTGTAAAGGGGTAGTGCTTTTTCCCCGAGCTGTGAAAAAAATCCGCTTAGTGCAGCTTTACAGCCTGCCAATGTTTGAACATGCTTGAGTTTGGTTGGCACTTCTAGCCGAGCCAAGGCTCGTGTTTTAGCCAAATTTGCTTCAATTCCTCGGTTTGAGACAATAAAGCCGAGGAGTTTGCCTGCGGGTACGCCGGCGCACTTCTTCTTGTTGAGCTTATTTTGATATGCTTGAAGATGAATGAATGTTTTCCCAAGGTCATCGACAAGCTGGCCGACGTTTTTGGTTTTAATGAACACGTCATCGACATAAGCCTGCATAGTTTTTCTGCTTGCTTTTCCATGCATGTTTGAATCATGCGATGTTGCGCCAGTATTTTTTTTAGTTCAAAGGGCATTGTGTTAAAGAAGAATGGCCCATAAGGAGTAATGAAGGTTGTTGCTGCCTGGTCAGATTCCTTCATTTTGATCTTATGATATCCCTAGTAGGCGTTGATACGTCTCCAACATATCTATATTTTTTGATTGTTCCATGCTATTGTATTACCCGTTTTGGATGTTTATGGGCTTTACTATACACTTTTATATCATTTTTGGGACTAACCTACTAACCGGAGGCCCAACCCAAATTATTGTTTTCTTGCCTATTTCAGTGCTTCGAAGGAAAGGAATATCAAATGGAGTCCAAACGGAACGAAACCTTCGGGATAGTTATTTTTGGAACGAAAGCAATACAGGAGACTTGGAGTAGACGTCAGGAGATTTGGACTCGAGGTGGCCACGAGGGTCAGGGGCGCGCCCCCCACCCTCGTGGGCCCCTCGTGGCTCCCCTGACCGACTTATTTCACCTATATATATCCATATACCCTAAAAACATCGAGGAGCACAATAGATCGGCAGTTCCGCCGCCGCAAGCCTCTGTAGCCACCAAAAACCTCTCGGGAGCCCGTTCCGGCACCCTGCCAGAGGGAGAATCCATCACCAGTGGCCATCTTCATCATCCCAGCGCTCTCCATGACGAGGAGGGAGTTGTTCACCCTCGGGGCTGAGGGTATGTACTAGTAGCTATGTGTTTGATCTCTCTCTCTCTCTCTCTCTCTCTCTCTCTCTCTCTGTCTCTCTCTCGTACACTTGATGTGGCACGATCTTGATGTACCGCGAGCTTTGCTATTATAGTTGGATCTTATGATGTTTCTCCCCCTCTACTCTCTTGTAACGGATTGAGTTTTCCCCTTGAAGTTATCTTATCGGATTGAGTCTTTAAGGATTTGAGAACACTTGATGTATGTCTTGCATGTGCGTATCTTTGGTGACAATGGGATATTCAGGTGATCTACTTGATGTACGTTTTGGTGATCAACTTGCGGGTTCAGTGACCTTGTGAACTTATGCATAGGGGTTGGCACACGTTTTCATCTTGACTCTCCGGTAGAAACTTTGGGGCAATCTTTGAAGTACTTTGTGTTGGTTGAATAGATGAATCCGAGATTGTGTGATGCATATCGCATAATCATGCCCACGGATACTTCAGGTGACATTAGAGTATCTAGGTGACATTAGGGTTTTGGTTGATTTGTGTCTTAAGGTGTTATTCTAGTACGAACTCTAGGATAGATTGAACGGAAAGATAGCTTCGTGTTATTTTACTACAGAATCTTGAATAGATCGATCAGAAAGGATAACTTTGAGGTGGTTTCGTACCCTACAATAATCTCTTCGTTTGTTCTCCGCTATTAGTGATTTTGGACTGACTCTTTGTTGCATGTTGAGGGATAGTTATATGATCCAGTTATGTTATTATTGCTGATAGAACTTGCACTAGTGAAAGTATGAACCTTAGGCCTTGTTTCCTAGCATTGCAATACCGTTTACGCTCACTTTTACCACTTGTTACCTTTCTGTTTTTATATTTTCAGATTTCAAATACTCATATCTACCATCCGTATTGCACTTTTATCATCATCTCTTCGCTGAACTAGTGCACCTATACAATTTACCATTGTATTGGGTGTGTTGGGGACACAAGAGACTCTTTGTTATTTGTTTGCAGGGGTGTTTGAGAGAGACCATCTTCATCCTACACCTCCCATGGATTGATAAACCTTAGGTCATCCACTTGAGGGAAATTTGCTACTGTCCTACAAACCTCTACACTTGGAGGCCCAACAACATCTACAAGGAGAAGGTTGCGTAGTAGACATCAAGCTCTTTTCTGCGCCATTGCCGGGGAGGTGAGTTCTTGAAGGTGTATCTTTAGATCTTGCAATCAAATCTTTTTGTTTCTTTTTTATCACTAGTTTAGTATATAAAAGAAAATTAAAAAAATGGAATTGAGGGTGCCTCATATGCTTCATCTTTTTAATGTCTTCCATGAAATTAAGGATTCCGATAATTGTGCTCAATTGCTAGAGGAAGAATGCATTAGAATGTTTGGCACTAAATATTTGAAAGATGAGCATGATTGCAATGTTGTTAGTATGAATTCCTTGAATATCCATGATGCTAATGATATGCAAAGCCACAAGCTTGGGGAAGCTATGTTTGATGAAGATGATATTTTTTTGTCCCCCGAGTTTTGATGAGAATATTTATTATGATGAAAGCATGCCTCCTATTTCTGATGATTTTATTGATGAAAGTGGATTTGGAGAGGTCATGACCTTATTTAGTGATGAATCCACTATTTCGGAAGAGGTTCCAATTGACTATGAGAACAAAGTTGCTATCCATGATGATTATTGTGATGACTTTTATGCTATAAAGAATAATGATAACCATGAAACTTGTCATCATGATTTTAATTTTCCATTGGATCATGCTTCAGATGATATTTATTTTGTTGAGTTTGCTCCCACACTACTAGGAAAAGGGCTATAGATAGGATTGATTCTAATGGCGCACCGGGGAAGCAGTGCGCCACTACTATATACTAATGGCGCTAGTATGAATTATTTTTTTCCATTTTCCCATACATACTAATGGCGCATCTGGTCCATAATGCGCCATTACTATCTATAACTACTAATGGCGCACTGGCGTGCAAAGGCGCCATTATCAGAATTTTGTTTTATTCTTTTTTTTGCAAAACTATTAATGGCGCACCGTCTGCGATGCGCCATTAGTAACGAGGGTTACTAATGGCGCATTCTCCTCTGATGCGCCATTAGTAACCCGGGACCAACAAGATATTTTGGACAGCCCACACCTACCCACTCACTTTCCCCACTTCATTCCATCCACCTCCTTCTCCAAGCTTTGGCCATCTCCTCCTCCTCACCTCATTTCCACCATAGATTCAACAAAATTAAGTGGTGAAATTACCTTCTTTGATAGGTAAGGAAAGCTATCTTCATGATATAGATCTACTTTTTTCTCCCTAGCTCGCTCCAACAACGTGCACATGCACTTTTGTGGCCTAGCTAGATCTATGTATGTTTGTGGTGTTGCATGTGTTTGTGGTGTTGCATATATGTTTGTGTTTGAAGGTACGGTATTTGAAATATCGATAGTTGCCAATATTTTGCCGAATGTTTTGATTCATTTCCGTTTAAGCGAGAATTTTGGCACTATGCATTCTTTTGGTCCTATTTTTAGGGAAGGTCATGCCAAATTTGTTCTTGGTTCTAACATATCGTTTTGCTCTACCCAGCGTAACCATAGTCCGCACGATGACCGAAGGCATCGTGAATAGGTTTTTGAGCTCCGCCAAGGCCGAGATGCTTCAAAAGAACGAGACGGAGATAAGATGTCCATGTCGAAGATGCAAGTGAAGAGCCTTATTGCGGACCCGGATTCGGGCAGGTGCAGGACCACCGCTCTTGCGTGGTTTCATGGATGGCTATCGGTGGCAAGGTGATGAAGATGACTATCAAGTCGCCCATGGCCGGGCCGGCAAGAAATGAGGAAGGGCAACAATACAAGTACCACCGCCGGCGAGGGCGGGCGAGAAGACGAAGAATCTCGTGACATGATCACGACGGTGATCTTACCACATCATCATGTAGAAGATGTCGTACATGATGATGAGGAAGATCAAGGCGAAGGGCATGATCATGAAGATGAAGATGCCGGAGCGAGGCGACGATGGAGGCTAGGTGCAGGACCCTCATATTCAAGAGCTGCTTCTCAAGCGGACGGATAACGCAAGAGCTGCCGCCCGAGAGAAAGCCAAGCTGGATCAACTGGAGATAGACGCGTTACTCCATTGTATGAAGGATGCAGGCCCGAGGATACCCGCTTTGAAAGTAACGCTCATGGCTCGGAGATGAAGGTAAAACACAAAATGACCGACACATGCTTCGACGAGAACATGTCATTCGCACTAACGTCTTCCCAAGGGGAACAAGTGCTCGACCAGTTTCGAGGCGAAGAAAATCGTGTGTCCTCTGGATTTACCGCCGTGAAATACCATGTGTGCATGAACAAATGCATCATTTATCGGGACGAGCACGCGGAGTCTACCATATGTCCGTGTCTTGGCGTCACTCGATACAAGAAGAGGAAGAAAGCTCCTCGAAAATCGGTGTGGTACTTTCCGATCACTTCTCGTCTGCAGCGGTATTTCGCGGACCCTAAGGTAGCAAAGCTCCTGCGTTGGCACGCGGATAGGGAGGAGAAGAAGCGAGAAGATGACGCAAATGATCCGGAGATAGATAAAAAGACAAGATGCTTGAGTCACCCTAAGGATGCGAGCGATGGCAAACATTGAACTCAAGACCCAAAATTTGGGACGGATCCAAGGAACATCGTCTTTGGGCGCGAGCACCGATGGAGTCAATCCGTTTGGCAGCCGAGAAGCACACATAGCAACCGGCCTGTGTTTGTGTGGATGTACAACCTTCCCCTGGTTGTGCATGAAGAGGAAGTACATTCACATGAGTATGCTAATTGAAGGGCCGAAACAACCAGGAACGACATCAATCAGACCGGGCTGCCGAAAGAGGAGCTTGACACGCTGTGTAAAACGCCAACCAATACGTGGGGCCGCAGAAAGAATATTTCCCTATGAGAGCCGCACCGCTCACGACGGTGCACGACTATCTCGATTCACGGATATCTCGCGGGGCGGGTAGTCCACGGATTTTACGGATGCGTAAGGTGCATGGATGACACAATGTATCGCCAGCTAGATAGAGATCCGGGTCTTGAAAACCGTGTTCATGGGACATCGAAGGTGGCTTCGCGACGATGACCCGTGGAGGAAACGCAAGGATCTGTTCGATGGTGAAACCGAACCCAGCGCCGCCTGTACGAGGAGCGGCGAGGAAATAGACAAGCTGTTGAAAAATTGGAAAGACGCCCACCGCCGGAAAGATGCGAAGGCGCCAGAGCCGCTGCTGAAGGTATGGAAAACGAGGTCTGTTTTACGGGACTTGCCGTCTTGGAAGATCCACCGTGTGCCTCACAGCCTTGATGTCATGCATATCACGAAGAACGTGTGCGAGTCTGCTTGGTACCCTGCTCAACATGCGGAGAGGACCAAAGATGGGCTGAAAGCAAGGGCAGACTTGAAATCAATGGGCATCGGCGGGAGCTTCACGCTAATGATGATGATGATGATGATGAGGCGAAGTAGGACACGGAAAGTCGTCACAAAGGCAAAAAGGCCAAGAAGACCGAAATGACTACCCTCCCGTGCTTCACTCTAAGTCGAGGAGATCGAGCAGTTTTCACCGCCTCCTAGGAGTAAAACTTCCTTCTGATTCGCTGGGAAGATAAGCGAGATACCTAGACCCAAATGAAGCGAAGTTCAGCGGGATGAAGTCTCACGACCGTCACGTCTTGATGACGAAGACTTCCGGTTGCAATCCGTGGGATCATGGACGCGCACGTCCGTGAAACGCTATTTGGCCTATGCAACTTTTTTCGACGTCATCTCTCGGAAGTCGATTGGCGTGAGGCAACTCAGAAGGCTACAGGAAGAGATCGTGGTGATACTATGCGAGCTTGAGATGTACTTCCCACCCGCATTCTTCGACGTTATGGTGCATCTGCTAGTCCATATAGTGGAGGATATCATCCAACTCGGGTCGACGTTCCTGCACAGCATGATGTCGTTCGAAAGGATGAATGGTGTCATCAAAGGATACGTTCGCAACATGTCACGTCCGAGGGAAGCATAGCGGGGCTTTACGATCAAGAGTGCATCTCCTCATCGCATGAATTATCTAGGCATCGAGAACCCGTTGGTCGCCCGTCAGCAGCACCTCGGCGGGCTTGCTGGATGGGGTCACCATGAGGGTCGCCGCGAAATGCATGTCGACTTCGAGGGTCGACTCGCCAACTTTGAAAGAGCAAACCTAGTCACGCTACAACACATAGACGTGGTCGATCCTTGGGTGGTAGAGCACAAAACCTTTATTAAGAAGACATACAATGACCGAGGCCAACAGAGGACGGACGGAGATATACTCAAAGAGCACAACTCATGTTTCACGCGTTTGTTCAAGCAGAAGCTTCTGTCGTACCCTTTACATGAGGATTCTTCCGCGGAAGAACAACTCATATTCGCCTTGTCACGTAGCGCGAGCACAACGATGACCTATGAGGCGTCATTTATATCAACGACTACACATTCTACACCGAGGACAAGGACATGAAGAGCGATGGTTATCGAACTCCGGTAACGATGGAATCCTACACCGTAACGACAAGGACAGATACTATGGAAGGATCGAGGAGATCTGGAACCGAGCTACGCTGGAGAAGGTCCCGATGTTCCGTGTCGATGGGCCAAAACGTCATAAAAGAAGACCGTATTTCACCACCATGGTTATACCCGGCCAAATCAAGATCATGGTATAAACGTCACCGCTGAAAAATGAGCCATGGGTACTGGCTTCCCAAGTGGACCAATGCTTCTTCATTACCGACCCGCCAAAGCCCGGTCGTGTTGTCGTGAGGAGAGGCAAAAGGAAGATCATCGGAATGGATGGAGTAGCCAATGAGCAAGACTTGACAAATACGGGCGACCAAGATCGAACATGACGACGGCGATGAAGTAGCAGACACACCACAAGAAGAACCAGGACCACCCTACCTAAAGGACGTCCGTTCCACAGAAGAACTCCGTTTGCGAAAAAGAAGGGCAAGAAGATTGTGAACAGATAGCTAGCTAAGACCGATTGTATTTAAATCGTAGACTTCATTTCTCGATTGTATTTCATGGGCACTTTTTGATATCATGAATATTTTTAAATTTCATGCGCACTTTTTCGATTCCCCCTCCATCTCGATTCCCCCTCCATCTCGATTCCCGCTCCATCTCGATCTCGATCCCCCTCCATCTCGATCGCACCAAGACCTCCCGCTTAGCTCCACCCATCGCAACCTCCCCGCTCCACCGCCGAGCACCCGGCCCCCGACCAAGACTTTTTGAACATATTTTTAAATTTTTTTACTATTTTTATAAAAATATTACTATTATAATTTAAACAAGTTTCAACATATTTAAACACAAATAAATATAAAAACAGCATTTAAAATGCATAAAAATATTATTGTTATGATTTAAACAAGTTTGAACATATTTAAACACAAATAAATATAAAAACACCATTTAAGATGCATAAAAAATATTGGGGATCACAGGAATTGAACCCAGGACCTCCCGGTGTGTGTGTTTGCGTCTTGACCCGGTCGGGCTAGTGGGTGGGTTACATTGTAGATAGGGTTGGGCTGTAGATATGGCTATTAGGCTAGGTTAAAACAAAATTCTAATGGCGCACCGAGGGGTGGTGCGCCATTAGAACAGTCGTACTTTTGGCGCACCGGCCTGTGGTGCGCCATTAGAAAGCTTCCCTCCACCTATTCCCCTCTGGCCTCTCTCCCTCCCTCGCCAGATCCCCCCCCCACTCGACCTAACTTTGCCCCAGCCCGTCGCCCAGCGCCATCGCCCCGATCTTGCCCAGCTGCCGGAGCTTCAACGTCGGCGTCTTCCTCAGTCCGAGCACGGGGTGCAGGACGACGACCGCGACCGCCGGCCTTCCCACGGCCAACTAAGGCATCCCTTCGACAACGCCGCCGCTGCCGACCCCGACCCCAACCCCGACCCTGACCCCTCCGGCGACCGGCCGCGCCTGCCCAGGTACCTCTCCTCCTTCCTCCTTCCTCCCTCTCCATCCTTCCTCCCTCCCCAACCTATGCATGGTGATTCCTCCCTTCTCCTCCACCCCCTCACCTGCAAACCATGTTTGTACAGACTGGAAAATAATGTCTAAAAATACATGAATCGAACTCTAAAACTGTTGCTTCAAGCCATAGTTTGATGTATGGCCTCAAACTGTTGTTTATTAATTTTTCTGCTAAGCCATAATTTAAATTTTCGCTTTCGGCAAACTATTGCTACTTGGAGTAATTGACATGATGAACTTGTGTCAACAAAAAAGCACCGTTGTGATGTTAGGAAAATTGGCTCCATAATAAAAGAATATGATCATGTTCAAGAGTGATCACCGCTTGTCAAGGAGTAGTTTGATGTTGATCATAGTCTTACCTTTCGATGAGCTCTGTTTTGTTGTTGATTATTTCGATCAGATTTGAACTCAACATGATTACTATCAAATCTGAACTCAAGATTTGGGTTAGGAGTGACACCATACTATAATTTTGTTTCAGGGCATCAAGCCGTGTAACCACTACTGTGATTTACACCTGACAATTCGAACTGAACATGATTACTATCAAATCTTTCTGAATGTTTATCCTGCAATAAAGTCTACTGAGATTGTCATCAACAATAGTACATGCATTTTGCAGCAAAGAATTGTCATCTCTGGTCATTGTAATGTTCATTTCATAGCGAATTTAGAAGTTAACAACAATATTACTGTATTTTATTGAAACTGTACAAATTAATGACACCAAATTCAGAAATTGACAGAAAATGGCACTTTAAGAAATCAACAACAAATTCCTTGTAGTGTTTAAGTATAACAAAATTCAGAGAAATGCATGCGAAGCTAGATCAATACCAGCTAGCTAGCTAGCTAGTAGTAGTACTCTCTGCTCTCGTTCTTTCCTTTCTTTTCTCTCTGCTCATAATTTTTTTAAGATTTATCTGTTCATACGATGATATACTAATAATTATAAAGAAAATCTTGGACACCCATGGATTCAAGAGTTAGCTAGCTAGATGATAAGAGGGATGCATGAGAAGCTAGCTACACCGCCATGAACTTTGTTTTTCCTTTTGACAAACACTCTTGTTAACATCAGAATTAAAAATGCAACATAGAACAAGATATATAGATAGCTGAAAGAAAGAGGTGTGCTTTGAAAGAAAAATGTGCACCGCAAGTGAGACTTGACATGTGCCAGGCTAGTAAACAAAATCTGTATATGTACATACTCTCATAAGGTTCTAAGAGATTTTGTAATAAGCTTGATGTTCCTTGTCGTTGAGTTATCACTTGTTAAATGAGACCTCTCGAGCCATGATCTATAAAATACATTTGTCATTCTTTACGTGTTTGTACAGACTTGCTAAACTATTGATGATTTTTGTTGGGAGACATACTATATCTGGAATGGAAGCTCACATAAGTTGAGCTGATTTTTGTCCATATGAAAGCAGAGGACCATATGGTGCGTGGCTGGGTTTTGTCTCCGACCATCGTGTCGTGATGAATTTGCAGGTACCCGAGAGGCCCTTGAGTTTGCCGAATGTCGATTAACTTCCGTTCCGGCAAATTGGTACTCCATATGTCCTATTTTCAGCAAAAGTCATGCTAAAATTTTCCGTGAATTTTAGCATGACTTTGCTAAAAATAGGACATATGGGGTACTTATGACTAATGCATGGGCCGGGCTATCTTAGTACTTAGTTAAGTAGGATCAACTGCCCCGCCATTCTTGCTGCATTAAATCATAGGTGGCAATAGAGCCAAGTGATTAGGCCCAACTTAGAATTATCCTTAGCATCGATAAACCCTAGATGAGACCATGATCTTGTTCCTTGACAATAACCATCTTTTGACCAAACTTTTTCCTATTTAGAGAGAAACATGGCCTGCGATGAGGCCGGTGGTTGAGCGACAAGCAATTCAGGGAGCTGTCCCAAGAGATGGAGGAACAACCTCACCGCTATGATGGCCTTGCGGAAGACACCGATCCTGATTACACAACCCCTAGTGGCGTCGGGGATGACACCACTAATGGTGCCGCCGAGGATGCCACCATCGATGATGGTGGCGCACACCTGATGGTGGCGGCGCACACACGATGGCATCCAACCGAAGAAGCAAAGGAAGGACCGGCGCTGAATGCGCCCGCACCGTCAAGGAGGAATTCACTCAAGTGGACTCCGGCGGAATCCAACGGAGCCCAAACATATAGTCAAGGGTACTTTCGGTTCAGCTCGGTGCATTCTCTAGAACACCGTCTCGATCAACACCGAGAACCTTAGGCATAAGGACCGAGGGAATTTGCGCAGCCTCCTCTTCACGAAGCTGCACGAGCGATACAAGTTCCCCGCCAATTTGAAAACACACGCCTCTCGGGAATAGAGTGAACAATGCCGCCCTCACGAAGATGAGCATAGCCCTGTCTACTTGGAGAAGCGCGTGAAGAGAATGATTGATAAAGGTGATAGTTATGACAAGATCAAGGCGAAATATCATTTGATGGCGAAGATGAGTACAAGGAGTTCAAGATCAAGTGCGAGCCCCGCAAGCTCGAATCAAGTCGGTGGGGAAAGAAATGCGGAGTTGAACTTAGGGAACACAAACTCGGTCCCGCGGTTATAGAGTGGCGGAGCCTATATGGGACAAGGAGGGCGCGGAGCGTGCCGAGCAAGGCCTACCGCCCGCTTCGAGAAATACAGTGGTGACAAGCGGACCAGGAACTATGTCGGGGCCGGTACAAGGAGGACCCGATAACAAAGGAGCTTACCACGGATCCGAAGACCAGGCGCTTGAGCTTGTTCTCAGTAAGGAATACACCCCGCGTAATTAGCTCCATATGGTTGCACTCTAATTAATCCCCAATATTTCTAAATGGTTCATGTTCCTTCGCGGGACAATGAAAGCGATGGCGGGTCGTCTAAGAGCTCCCCTTCGACACCCCTTTAAATAGGGCGTTGAGCGTAATGAAAAGAAGGATAAGCTCGATAAGCCGGCGTCGGTGGTCGTGTGGCGGCAAAGGCTTGTCCACAAAATGGGGTCATACTATACGCTGGTGTGCGGAAGGAGAAAAAGGCCAGCTCGGAAAGCGGACGCGAGGTTGAAGCACTCAAGGCACAAGTGGCGCGGATTCGGAGCTTGTCCAAGAGCAAGTGGAACAACAGCTGGGAACGAAGCTCAACGCCATGGTGCCAACGTTGATTCATGGGCTGACGACGTGGATTGCGGGCGGCCAAAAGGGGCCTCCACCGGTTCCCAGCTTCACGGCCAAGAACTTCGCCAAAGACGGGCGGCGGCACCATTGGTGTCTCCGGCGGCGGCGCCATTGGTGTCTCCGGCGGCGGCGCCATTGGTGTCTCCGGCGGAGGCGGTATTCGTGTCTCCGGCACCGGCACGGGTATTGGAGCTTAATGCACCGGGTGTCGCCGACCGCACCTCGCCGAGAAGCGCCCCTCCGTCGATTACCGCCCGCCGTTGGCGGTGCCTCGACATTAGCCGAGCTCGGCGGCATCACGGTAACTAAGCCTCTCGGCCGATGACTTCATCTCCTTGCCTTTGATGGGCATCCTCGGCGCCACATACATGTTTCGCGAGGGCACCGCCGACGTTCCTTGCACTCTTCGCGCCGTGGGCGCCGAGTTGGTCGATGTCGCCAAGGGCAGAATCGTTCAACCGGCAACCCCATGTTCCACGGTAATCAATGCCAACCACAATGTATAGGGTTGAAGTGGTCCGGTGCTGCCGAGCTGCGACGAGCTGTTACCTCGATTCAACCGGCTGGGGCGATGAAGAAGATGAGATGACCCTCGGCACTGCGTAAACTGGCCCTGCTATGGCGAAGAGTCGGTTCGTTTGGGGCGGGGACACCACCCCACGAACAAGACCGCCCGATCGTGCGGCTCCAAGCCATGGCAAGAACGCCACAACGCTACTGGACCTACGGACATCCCTATGGCACAGATCCGGACAGCCCTATGGCACAGATCCGGACGGCGGCGACAACGACGACGGTACATTTACCAAAGTTGACAAGTACTTTGCGAACATGGGTACGCTGACGAGTTCTGCGGGCCTCTTTCTCAAGAACCCAGCCAAGACCACCGCGATCTAGCTGGTATGGCGGAGAAATCAATTGCAACAAGCGTCGTGCGGTGTTCAATTCTCGTGACACGCCTCAGCTCCCGTCTTCACCGAGCCTCGAGATAGCTGAGGCGCGAAATATTAGCCCCAACACGCTGAAGAAGGCGGTGCAGGAGCGAACTCGGTCCCATTACAGGAGATCAAGAAGAAGGGCCGGAAACAAAAGACTAACAAGGGCGCCGGTGCGAGCCAGCCGGCACCGAGTTCGATCCGTGCTCAGGACAGGCCACCTTCACCTAAGGATATCTCGAGGAGGGTGCATTTGGCGGGTAGGGCGATGATACCGCCAAATATACTGAATGCTGCAACCGGTGCTATGCGGAGTCTGCATGACAGTGTTCTGATTTTGGAGAAGCGGCGTCTCAGAGAGAAGGATGTGGCATACCCGGTTTTCGTGGCCAAGGTGCCAGAGAGCAAGGGCTTTGTGGATGGCGACATCGGGGGTATGATCGTCCTGCGGTTTGATGACATCTTTGCTATGTTTAACCTTCATCCATTGCACTACACCTTCGTTCAGCTGTTTTACCGAGCATGCGGATGTGGATCATTAGAGACAATACCCTGGACATCGTGATAGTCGACCCCTTCTACATGCGTGCCAAGCACTTGAGCAGCGCTGGGGACCGCCAAGTTGCGAGTTCACACCTCGAAGGCGTCATTCTGGCAAACGCAGATAAGGATAACTTCCTTGTGCCTTACTTTCCCGAGTAAGTCATCCCTTAACCGCCCCGTAACATATGATTTCTTAGATTTTGATCGTCCTTCTTTTTCTAACATTCCGTGTTACGTGCGGTGACACACATTGCACACTCATCCTCTTAAGCCGAAATATTCCATGGCCACGTATTTCAACCGAACCGTAACTCCATGATAGACTACACAAATGTGAAGAAAGTTCTTGATGATGTTCTCCCGGCTCACCCAATCTGGAGGCACCTTAACCAAGCCAGTTCGTAAAACGACAAGCACATCTTCTCACACAATGAAGTTCTGCTGCGTCAAGCAGCCGCTGGCGATCGAAGGATGCCTACTCGCCCTCCATCACATGCGAGGCGTCGTAAGGACCATCATCACCTACGCTACCGGATAATCTCAAAGATTTGGCGCGAGCTTGTCGGCAGTCCAGACGCGGACCTCGGACAAGAATTCTTTCGCATCGATCGGACTTTGCGGACATCATCCATCAAGATGTCCTTCATACGTCGGGGCAGTTCTTCCTCAGATATCAACCGTCCAACAATGAGATAGATGGAATGCTACAAATGCAGGGTGACAACGACTGCGATTTCATGACCATCGCGACAGATGGCGGCTTCATCCACGCTCCTGTCCGATGAGTCGAGTCGAAAGTAGTGATGTGTAGTTCTGAAAGATTGATTGGCTTCATGTTGTAATTAAACTTTAATGAATTCGTATGTCTCTTTGGTTTGGACGGTTGTTCAACTTAGATGTGATCGATGCTATTTATTAGTAGGACCATGAATCGTGCTATTAATGTCTTGCTTTTCTCTTCGATCCTTTTGTTGCATACTTACACATTGCTTATGTATTGTGCATTGTTTGGCTTGTGCATAGAGATGCCGTCGTATGTAGTGTACAAGGGTAAGGTTCCCGAGTCTCGATGACTAGGAGGAGTGTCGGAGACAGGTTCACCGTTTCAGCGATAATGATTACAAAGGTACACCACTAGGGCGGAGGCGAATCTAGATCGCCCGCTATCTAGCGGAGAGAGGAGGAGCATTGGAGGAACCGGATGAAGACCAGTTTGATCGCGATGATGCTCATCGTGATGACCACAGCTCTCTTCTATGTGATGGTAGTTTAGATGATCGATATCGACTTGTAATGTGAAGGCAAACTCGATACTCGCGGTCTTGAGACTTGTAATGTTTTATCTTTGTCCGGTCTTTTGAATCCGGAGACTAATATGATGAATTGTATTCGGAGACTAATCTTCTATTGTATTTGATGAATCTGATGTTGCTGTGTGCTGCTGTCTATATTCTATGCAATAATATATTTTGTAACCTGTGCAAAAATCAGAAAAGCAAAAAAATAAAACCTAATATTCATACTAATGGCGCACCACACAAGACACTAATGGCGCCTTGTGATCATCACACTAATGGCGCATTAGCAGCTCGTGCGCCATTAGAATCTAAAGCACATTTGTACATATCGCCCAGGAGGCATTCTAATGGCGCCTGCAGTTATACTAATGGCGCACTACGTGGTGCGCCATTAGAACACCGAATACTAATGGCGCACGTAGTGCGCCATTAGAATTTAATTCTAATGGCGTGATGCCGTGGCGCACCAGTAGTGTGCCATTAGAAGGCAAATTCGGTGCGCCACTAGCATGCCTTTTCCTAGTAGTGCCACTACTATTGATGAGAATAAATTTGCTTATGTGGAGAGTAGTAAAATTTCTATTGAAGTAGATCATTAAAAGAATGCTTTGGTTGCTGGTTATATGGTTGAATTCATTCGTGATGCTACTGAAAATTATTATGAGAGAGGATAATATGCTTCTACATATTGCAATAATATCAAGTTTCCTCTCTATGTGCTTAAAATCTTGAAGTTATGCTTGTTTTGCTTTCCTATGCTAGTTGATTCTTGTTCCCATAAATTGTTTGCTCACAAAATCCCTATGCATAGGAAGTGGGTTAGACTTAAATGTGCTAGTCATATTCTTCATGATGCTCTCTTTATGTTTTAATTCTTATCTTTTATGTAAGCATCATTGAAATCATCATGCCTAGCTAGGGGCGTTAAACGATAGCGCTTGTTGGGAGGCAACCCAATTTTACTTTTGTTCTTTGATTTTTGCTAATGTTTAGTAATAAATAATTCATCTTGCCTCCATTTAGATGTGGTTTTATGTTTTAATTATTGCTTGTGCCAAGTAGAACCTTTGGGAAGACTTGGGTGATGAAGTCTTTGTGATCTTGCTGTAAAAAACAGAAACTTTTGCGCTCACGAGATTTGCTGCCATTTTTTACTGGAAGGTGATTTTAGGTTGATTCTTTCTGCAGATGATTAATAGAAAAATTATGCAGCTCCGCCAATTTATTACAGAATTTTTGGAGCTACAGAAGTATTTGAAAGTTACAGAATACTACAAACTGTTCTGTTTTTGACAGATTCAGTTTCCTATGTATTGTTTGCTTATTCTGATGAATCTATGAGTAGTATCGGAGGGTATGAACCATAGAGAAGTTGGAATACAGTAGATATTACACCAATATGAATTTAGAATAAGTTCACAATAGTACCTAATTGGTGGTTTTATTTTCATATACTAACGGAGCTTACGAGTTTTCTGTTGAGTTTTGTGTTGTGAAGTTTTCAAGTTTTGGGTAAAGATTCGATGGACTACGGGATAAGGAGTGGAAAGAGCCTAAGCTTGGGGATGCCCAAGGAACCCCAAGGTAATATTCAAGGACAACCAAGAGCCTAAGCTTGGGGATGCCCCAGAAGGCATCCCTCTTTAAATCTTCGTTCATCGATGAATCGTACTTGGAGCAATATTTTTATTCACCACATGATATGTGTTTTGCTTGGAGTGTCATTTTATTTTGTTTTGTTTTGCTTGCTGTTTGAATAAAATACCAAGATCTGAAATTCTTAAATGTTAGAGAGTCTTCACATAGTTGCATAATTATTCGACTACTCATTGATCTTCACTTATATCTTTTGGAGTAGTGTGTCATTTGCTCTAGTGCTTCGCTTATACCCTTTTAGAGCACGGTGGTGGTTTTATTTTGAAGAAATTGATTAACTCTCATGCTTCACTTATATGACTTTGAGAGTCTTTTAGAACAACATGGTAATTTTCTTTGGTAATAAAAACTATCATAGAAAGTGCATTGAATACTATGATAAATTTGATACTTGATAGTTGTTTTGAGATATAAAGGTGGTAATGTTAGAGTCATGCTAGTTGGGTAATTATGAAATTGAGAAATATTTGTGTTAAAGTTGGCATGTCCCATAGCATGCACATATGGTAAAAGTTGTGTGACAAATTTGTTGCATGCGGTGTTCTTTTGATTGCCTTCCTTATGTGTGGAGGTCGGGATCGCGTGATGGTTAACTCCTACCAACCCTTCCCCTAGGAGCATGCGTAGTAGTACTTTGCTTATAGGGCTAATAAACTTTTGCAATAAGTATATGAGTTCTTTATGACTAATGTGACTCCATGGATTATACGCACTCTTACCCTTACATCATTGCTAGGCTCTACGGTACCGTGCGTTGCCCTTACCTACCTATTATGGCATTTCCATAGCCATTCCGAGATATATTGCCATGCAACTTTCCACCGTTCCGTTTATTATGACATGTTTCATCATTGTCATATTGCTTTTGCATGATCATGTAGTTGACATCGTATTTGTGGCAAAGCCACCATGCATAATTTTTCATACATGTCACTCTTGATTCATTGCATATCTCGGTACACCACCGGAGTCATTCATATAGAGTCATATCTTGTTCTAGTATCGAGTTGTAATTCTTGAGTTGTAAATAAATAAAAGTGTGATGATCATCATTATTAGAGCATTGTACCTCAAATAAAAAAAATAAAGGCCAAATAAAAAAAGAAGGCCAAATAAAAAAAGGCCCCCAAAAAAGAGGGGACAATGTTACTATCCTTTTCCACACTTGTGCTTCAAAGTAGCACCATGATCTTTATGATAGAGAGTCTCTTATGTTGTCACTTTCATATACTAGTGGGAATTTTTCATTATAGAACTTGGCTTGTATATTCCAATGATGGGCTTCCTCAAAATGCCCTAGGTCTTCGTGAGCAGGCAAGTTGGATGCACGCCCACTTAGTTTCTTTTTGATGAGCTTTCATACATTTATAGCTCTAGTGCATCCGTTGCATGGCAATCCCTACTACTTGTATTGGCATCAATTGTGGGCATCTCCATAGCCCGTTGATTAGCCGCGTCAATGTGAGAATTTCTCCTTTTTTGTTTTCTCACATAATCCCTATCATCATACTCTACTCCACCCATAGTGCTAAGTCCATGGCTTACGCTCATGTATTGCGCGAGGGTTGAAAAGGCTGAAGCGCGTTAAAAAGTATGAACCAATTGCTTGGCTGAAACCGGGGTTATGCATGATGGAGCATTTTGTGTGACGAAAATGAAGCATGGCCAAACTATATGATTTTGTAGGGATAAGATTTCTTTGGCTATGTTATTTTGATGAGACATAAACTGCCTTGTTAGCATGCTTGAAGTATTACTATTTTTATGTCAATATTAAAATTTTATCTTGAATCTTTTGGATCTGAAAATTCATGCCACAATAAAGAGAATTACATTGAAAATTATGTTAGGTAGCATTCCACATCAAAAATTCTGTTTTTATCATTTACCTACTCGAGGACGAGCAGGAATTAAGCTTGGGGATGCTTGATACGTCTCCAACGTATCTATAATTTTTGATTGTTTCATGCTATTATATTACTTGTTTTGGATGTTTATGGGCTTTACTATACACTTTTATATCATTTTTGGGACTAACCTACTAACCGGAGGCCCAGCTGTCGGTGTCAAAACCGGCGGATCTCGGGTAGGGGTCCCGAACTGTGCGTCTAGGCGGATGGTAACAGGAGACAAGGGACATGATGTTTTTACCCAGGTTCGGGCCCTCTCGATGGAGGTAAAACTCTACTCCTGCTTGATTGATATTGATGATATGGGTAGTACAAGAGTGGATCTACCACGAGATCAAGGAGGCTAAACCCTAGAAGCTAGCCTATGGTATGATTGTTGTAGTTGTTGTTGTGTCCTACGGACTAAAACCCTCCGGTTTATATAGACACCGGAGAGGGCTAGTGTTACACAGAGTTGGTTACAATGGTAGGAGATCTACATATCCGTATTGCCAAGCTTGCCTTCCACGCCAAGGAAAGTCCCATCCGGACACGGGACAAAGTCTTCAATCTTGTATCTTCATAGTCTTGGAGTCCGGCCGATGATGATAGTTCGGCTATCCGGACACCCCCTAGTCCAGGACTCCCTCAGTAGCCCCTGAACTAGGCTTCAATGACGACGAGTCCGGCGCGCATATTTTCTTCGGCATTGCAAGGCGGGTTCCTCCTCCGAATAATTCATAGAATATTGTGAACACCGGGATAGTGTCCGGCTCTGTAAAATAAATTCCACATACCACCGTAGAGAGAATGATATTTACACAAGTTCAATCTGCTAACGTATTTCGTGGCGTGACGTCACCCACTGCCAAGCCTTTACTCGAATCATTTTTATTATACCACCTCAGTGCGTTTAGCGAAGCGGTTTCCTTGGCACGTCTTGTCGAAGCGGAGATCGTGTTCCCCTTATTCTTGGATTCCCATCAATACGGACATGGGTAACCCAACCGCGCCATTGATTGTGGCGCTTGGGAGATAAGCGAGTTTTATCAGGCCGGTGGGGACGCACAGTTTCGTCCACCCATATATAAGGGGATAAGGATCCACCCTTTTAACCTACGCCTTCTTCCTCCTTTGCTTATCCATCTCCGCGCACTCGAGCTCCAGCGCCCAAGTCCGCACACCTCACCTCGACCTTCTCCAGCCATGTCCGGAGAGGGAGGCAAGTGGATGGACTCCTCCGTTACGGAGGGGCACATCGAAGCTGCGCGCCGGATATCTGTCGGTGACATCAGCATCAGCTGCCCGAGGAGGGCAGCTGATCCCCACCCCCTGCCCCATGAGAGGTGGTATTCCTTCCCCATTTCCTCCATGGATCGGGCTTCCCTCCACCCCTTTGTCCGGGGCTCGTGTACTACTACGGCCTGGATTTCCACGATCGGCCCCAAATTTCATCCTCAATATCTCGGCATTTATCGTCGTGTGTGAGGTCTTCCTCTGCATCCAGCCCCACTTGACATGGCTAAAGACCTTCAATGTCAAGCGAAGGTTGTGAAGGGCAGCCAAGCGGAGTCTTGGAGGCGCCATGGTGGGAAAAATGCCCAACGTCACTTGGCTCGAGGCTGCCTTTGTGGAATCCATCAAAGGGTGGCAATCGGGGTGGTTCTACATCACCGAGCCGCGTGACCCTAAATGGGCAGCGGCCCCAATTTAGATCTGGCATCCCCATGCAGCTCACCTCTGGAAAGAGAAGGGCTTGCTTTGGGGTAGTTCGAGGAGCCGACGGACTCGATCTGTCTCTGGACCACTGTGAACAAGAAGCTTAAGCTTGTCAACGTGATCCAGGAGGTCATGCTCGTCCGCCGGATTCTCCCCTGCCAGCAACGGGACTTCAATTTGTGGGAGTTTGATCCGGCACAGCACCGGACCTTGAGCGGCCTCTTTGATACTACGTACAAAGAGGCCTGGAGGGTGCTGTTCAAGGGCGCCGAAGCTCCCGCATCCGCTACCGAAGATCGCGGATTCAGCTCGCAGCGTCCAGCTGGCGAGGTAAGCTAGGTTATCCTTTATGGGACACTCGCTTTTCATAGTTTGACTTTATGTGGGATCTAAACTCCCAATACCTTTAACAGGACATGCAGAAGACGTCCGGACAGGTTAACTGTCCGGCTCCCCTTCCAGAAGACCTAGCGGACGCCCATTTGACAGGGCTGCTGGTCCCGGCACTTTACATAGTGCCGGAGAAGAAGGCCAAGAAGAAGGCCACGGGAACCTGAAGGAGTTCCCGACGTTAGGTGGTATCGGACTCATCGTCTGATGACTCCGAGGAGGACTCCTCCCCCGAGGACGAGGAGGAGGAGAAAGAGGTCTCTCCCCCAGCGGGGGAGAGAAGAAGAGGAAGGCCTCCCCAACAAGGGAGGCCGAAGGGTCCAAGAAGGGAAGGACCCTTCCTCCGGACTGTTCCGCCAACATCGGCGACATCGACAAGGAGTGGCCCTCAAGGGCCAAGCCCCTGGCGAGATCGTAAGTATCCGGACTCCTAGATGATTTACGATTTTTCTTTTTGTCACATAGTGTCTTTCTAATGCCGCATATAACCTGTAGTCCGCCCAGGGATTCATCTTCCCTTCGTCGGCGGGTCCTTGGGCACGTCGGATATGGATTCCCTTCCGACCGCCTCCACTCCTCGTGATGCTGACGACACCGAGGTGGGATCCCAGGAGGAGACCCACCAGGAGGAGGAGGCTCCGGAGGTGCCGCAGGGCAACCTCCCGGACTTCGCACCGGAACCTGCAGTGGTTCCGGAGTCCGGCGGGCGGCCCCTTCGTAAGAAGGGCAAGACTGTGACACCGGCTGCCTCCGTCCAACCGGGGGCGCCGGATAACTTGCTGGAGGCGCTCAACGGTGCTTCCATCAAAGAAGAATACCGCACTATCATGAGTGCGGTGATTCAGAAGGTTCAGCTCGCCAAGAGCGGGCTGACCGAAGCCTGCAGCAGCCTTCTAGCATTCTTTGAGGTAAGAATTTTAAGATATGTAATATAATACCGCATAGACAGTAGCCCCTGATGCTTGGTTCGGTGTTCGGAAACAAAAGCCGGATTGAGGATCTAAAAAGATATACGCAGGAGTCTGAAAAAATGTGTCAATATGGGATTGAAGGCTGCGCTGCTGACCTCTGCCGCACTGACTGCGGAGGTCAATACCTTGAAGCAGAGCCTCGAGTGGCCCGAGAGCGAGCTCGGACATGCTAAGACGCAGCTCGAGGACAAGGAAGGTGAGTAACACTGTATTTAAAGTTGTACCTTATAGAAAAGGATTTGGTTGCAAGAGAAATAACAAGGATAACGTCGGTACTCTAGGGGCCACGAGCGAGGTGGCGACCTGAAGGAGGCAATGTCCGCGGCGAGCATAAGCGGCCATGAGCGAGCCGAGCGAGAGAAGCGAGGCGGGGTGGCGGAGGTACAACAAGAGCTCGAGGCTCTCGTGGAAAACCACGAGGTTTGGGCGCGACTCGAACTCGAGTCCGAGCTTGCATCGGCTCTTGAGAGTGCCAAAACCACTAAGGCCGAAGCCCACAAGGCCCTCCAGAAATCGAGCGTTGAAGAAAATAGCGGCGGGTAAGGCATTTTTCATGCAAAGCAAGCATGTGAATGTGAATTACCTATTACTTACCCGTCGGAGCTCTCGGGAGGCGTTCGCAGATCTGCCTCGCAGCGTGTCCAATCTTGCCGCTTTCTACGGGCGAGGAGGGAGCTCGGCGGAGAAGGTCTTCGGTCTCGGTATCTTTGAGGCGGACATCCAGTGCCCCTTAGCGACTACAGGCGGTTGGTCGAGCTCCACAAGGTGGCGAACAGGCCATGAAGGACTCATAGTTGGCCAGTGGCCCAAGGAGGCCATGCACAGGAGCTACTTGGCTGGTGCGGCGGCTGGTGGATCGTGTCCTTGGGTTGAAGTCGTCAAGCACTCCTCCTGCATTGAAGGTGCCCGTCGGACCTTGCCGTGCTAAAGTGCCTTTGGGGCAGGATGGATCTTGAAAGCTTTGTGACGATAGCGCCACCGCGGAGCAAGGAGTATCGTCGCCCGAAATGTACTATAAGAGTGTCTGAAGGGTGCCGCATGATCGCGGTGGGTGCTCGAAAGATGTAATATTTGAGTAGACTCGCATTGTGTTATCTGTGCGCTGAAAACTTTCTTCATATCGCTAAGCAATGCTTATTAATTTAAAATATTACCTACATGCGGCCGTTTATCAAATCGAGAGATGGCAAGTCGTCGGCTTCAGCCCCATGCCACAGTCTTTGGGGTGTTCGGGATAAACTTGGCGCTCTTGTTCCCATTTTGGGTCCATCTAGGGGCGCTCAACACAACGAACGAGGCAACGGACTTATAATGCTTGAACACTCTCACTTAGCCATAGAATTCTATAATTTTAAATTTCGTGAAGCCCCTAGTGTTCGGAAGACCGAGTTGAGGCGCTATCACGCCTTGGCGGACAAAGCCGGTTCCTCGCTCTAAGCGGCATAAGTCTTTAGGGACTTGAAAAACCTCTCGAACAGCGACCAGCTCTCACCTTATCATGACGGTCAGTTTAGCTTTGTCCTTCGAGGCGCCGCCCAGCTCAACTAGGGCGCAATCGCGATGGTTCTCCCAGTGCTACCTTAGCCGATACAGCGGGCGTAAGGTACCAAAACATGGGGCAGGCCAGCCAACTATTGACCCAAGACATGATTGAGCCGATGCATATAATGCTATAAGTTAAAGGGTGCTGCACTTGTGAAAGTGTTCGGACTTATCACACCATAATGTGGGGAACTTAAGCCCCTGGTGTATTTAGCCGTACCAGAGTGTACGGATGCGACATGTCATAAATGAACATATGTATAAGAAGGGAATGCAATTATAAGCAAAAAGCGATGCATTGTTTATTCAAGAAATGCTGCCATGAATGCAGAATGATACAAATAGTGCGGTAAGCAAGGGATGGGACTATTAAACATGTCCCCCTCCAGGGGTAGGCTGCGGAATGGTGTATAAAACAGGTATAATGCTCGAAATGGAGACCACCTGGATACTCGTCGTAGCTTTTCTCCTTCCCTGGCTGTTACATTGTGAGTTCGGCAGGTCTGCTGCCGGACAGGGCCTCTGGTAAATGGAGTCCTGTTGATAAAAGAAAAAAAAGATGACACACTTGGGAGCCCCTGGTGTGGTTAAGCCGCACTCTGGGCCTGTCGTGGTCGTGCCCCTCCCCCTATGCCCATGGTATCTCCAGAGCGTAATGATGTACGCGAAGGACCATTCTTACAATTTTGCAAGGGCTGGGGTTAGGGCGCATCTCTCGCATGCTCGTAGCGTGCCGTGGTCTTGTTGTAGGTTACTCCGGGCGCGTTTGGCCGTGTCCGGTCACTTAACGGCCGGACTCGAGAATTGCCTTAAGAGGCTACACTGTACTTCTGCCGCGAGAGCCGTTGTATGTTCCTCCATTCGGAGAGAGCGTTCCATGTTTCCATTGACCGTGATGACTCCTTGAGGGCCTGGCATCTTGAGCTTAAGGTAAGCGTAGTGCGGCACCGCGTTGAACTTTGCGAA
Source organism: Aegilops speltoides (assembly GCA_021437245.1). Taxonomy (NCBI): domain Eukaryota; kingdom Viridiplantae; phylum Streptophyta; class Magnoliopsida; order Poales; family Poaceae; genus Aegilops; species Aegilops speltoides. Next base: position 254,638,583 of record CM038143.1, read on the forward strand.
CGCGGTCCGTCTGAGCAGAGCATGATATCCACTGCGGAACGGGACAATGTCAAAGATCAACTCCTCGCTTCGGAAATTATCCGGGGATCCGAAGACCACTTCCAGTGTAACTGAGCCTGTACAATTGGCTTCTACTCCTGGTATGACACCTTTGAAGGTCGTCTTTGTGGGTTTAATCCTTGAGGGGTCTATGCCCATCTTGCACACTGTATCCTGATAAAGCAGGTTCAGGCTGCTGCCACCATCCATCAGGACTCTGGTGAGGTGAAATCCATCGATGATTGGGTCTAAAACCAATGCGGCGAATCCGCCGTGGCGGATACTGGAGGGGTGGTCCCTTCGATCAAAAGTGATCGGGCAGGAGGACCATGGGTTGAACTTCGGGGCGACTGGATCCATCGCATATATGTCCCTGAGTGCACGCTTCCGCTCCCTCTTGGGTATGTGGGTTGCGTATATCATGTTCACCGTCCGCACTTGTGGGGGGAAGCCCTACTGTCTTCTATTGTTCGGCGGCTGGGTCTCTTCCTCGTCATCGCTATGCAGCCCCTTGTCATTGTTTTCGGCAATTAATTTGCCTGCCTACTTGAATACCCAACAATCCCTGTTGGTGTGATTAGCTGGCTTTTCGAGGGTGCCGTGTATCTGGCAAGAGCGGTCGAGTATTCGGTCCAAATTGGACGGACCCGGAGTAGTTCTTTTGAATGGTTTTTTCCGTTGACCGGGTTTGGAGCCTCTGAATCCGGCGTTGACTGCCGTATCCTCAGTGTTATCGCCGTTAACGCGGCGTTTGTTCTTGTTGCGACGCGACCTGCCATTGTGGTCCTTGGTATACGAACTGCGAGAATTTTTGCTGAGGTTGTTTCTGCGGGCTAGCCAGCTATCCTCTCCCGCGCAAAAGCGGGTCATGAGTGATGTGAGGGCTGCCATAGATTTTGGCTTTTCCTGTCCTAGGTGCCGGGCAAGCCACTCATCGCGGATGTTATGTTTGAAGGCTGCGAGGGCCTCTGCATCCGGACAGTCGACGAATTGATTTTTCTTTGTTAAGAACCATGTCCAGAATTGTCTGGCCGATTCGTCTGGCAGCTGAATTATGTGGCTTAGGTCATCGGCATCTGGTGGTCGCACATATGTGCCCTGGAAGTTATCAAGGAATGCAGCTTCCAGGTCCTCCCAACACCCAATTGATTCTGCTGGCAAGCTGTTAAGCCAATGCCGACCTGGTCCTTTAAGCTTGAGTGGGAGGTATTTGATGGCATGAAGATCATCACCGCGGGCCATGTGGATATGAAGGAGATAGTCTTCGATCCAAACCGCTGGGTCTGTTGTGCCATCGTAGGATTCGATGTTCACGGGTTTAAACCCTTCGGGGATTTGATAATCCATTACTTCATCTGTGAAGCATAGTGGGTGTCTTGGCGCCTCATGTTGGGCTATATCACGACGTAGCTCAAGCGAGCTTTGTCTACTGTGTTCGGCCCTACCGGAGTTGTAGTATCCGGCGCGACGGTCGTCAGGGCGCCCACGCAATCCATAGATCGATCTTGATTGTCTTGCCTTATCCTCCAATATGTCTCGCAAGTCCGGCGCATTCCCCCGTGGCTTTGTACTTTTCGAGCAATGCCGGGGTACGGTTCTAGTGGAGGGCCTAGAGGCCTCTCTGTTGCGGCCACGAGGTGGTCGGTCAGCCGTATTGTGCGCTGGTGATGTGGGTTTATATGCTTCCTCCTCTAATCGGGGTAGCATCTTGCGTTTGGGGTAGCTTTTGGAGGGGCATTCGAGTTCATGCTCTTTGGCCGCAAGGACTTCAGTCCATCTGTCGGCTAGTAGATCTTGATCAGCTCTAAGCTGTTGCTACTTTTTCTTGAGGCTATTTGCCGTGGCCATAAGCCTGCGTTTAGAACGCTCTTGTTCGACGGGATCCTGAGGCACGACGAATTCGTCGTCGTCGAGGCTTGCCTCGTCTCCGGAGGGAGGCATGTAATTATCATCCTCTACCTCTTAAATCGCCGCTCTCTCATGAGGCTGGCTTCTCCGTCCTCCTTTGCTGAATCTTGCTGGAGGGGGTTGTCTTCGGCACTCTCTGGGGTGTTATTGTCTCCGGTGCCGAAATCTCCATTCTTGCTGTGGCGGGATTTAGAGCGGCGCCGCTGACGTCGGCGCTTAGGCTGTTTCTTGGAGGGATCCTCCTCCATTGTTCCATCGCCATTCCCATCCTTTCGGATATCCACCATGTATAGGTCAAATGACGAGGTGGTCTTCCAGTGCCCCGTAGGCGCTGGTTCTTGGTCGTCTCCTGCATCGTCGTCCATACCGTCGATGTCTTCGGAGCCGTAGTCTAGCATGTCGGTTAGGTCGTCGATAGTGGCTACAAAGTGGGTGGTGGGTGGGCTTTGAATTTCTTTGTCGCCCACATCCCAACCGTCCCGGCCGTGATCTGGCCAGGGCTCTCCTGATAGCGAGAGACACTTTAGCGAATTCAGAATGTCGCTGAAAGGTGAGTGTTGATAGATGTCCGCAGTGGTGAACTCCATGATCGGCGCCCAATCGGATTCGATTGGAGGGGCGCGGGAGGTTCGGAGTCCGGCACCTCGGAGTCACGAGCTTCACAAGGGACAAGTTCAGTATTCGGCTCCATCGCCGTAGGTGTAGCAGCCCCCGAGGCGGTGTCTAGCCACCCATCCTTGATCTATGCAGTCGGCTCCGAATTAGGGATCGGAGCAGACTCGTGTGCGGCCTCCAGGGCACTGTCCGGCTGCAGAGGTAAATCATGCCCATCGAGACAGTGCGGCGCGCTCGGCTTTGGCTCGAATCCGTCGAAGATCAAGTCTCCGCGGATGTCAGCCGTGAAATTCAAGCTTCTTAATCTCACCTGGTGGCCAGGGGCGTAGCTTTCAATCTGCTCCAGATGGCCAAGCGAATTGGCCCGTAGTGCAAAGGCACCGAATACGAAGATCTGTCCGGGGAGAAAGGTCTCACCCTGGACCGCGTCGTTGATGATGATCGAAGGAGCCATCGGGCCTATAAGCGACGACACAGAGGAACTCTCAATGAAAGCACCAATGTCGGTGTCAAAACTAGCGGATCTCGGGTAGGGGGTCCCGAACTGTGCGTCTAGGCGGATGGTAACAGGAGACAAGGGACACGATGTTTTACCTGTGTTGAGCCCTCTCGATGGAGGTAAAACCCTACTCCTCCTTGATTGATATCGATGATATGGGTAGTACAAGAGTGGATCTACCACGAGATCAAGGAGGCTAAACCCTAGAAGCTAGCCTATGGTATGATTGTTATAGTTGTTGTTGTGTCCTACGGACTAAAACCCTCCGGTTTATATAGACACCGGAGAGGGCTAGGGTTACACAGAGTCGGTCACAATGGTAGGAGATCTACATATCCGTATTGCCAAGCTTGCCTTCCACGCCAAGGAAAGTCCCATCCGGACACGGGACGAAGTCTTCAATCTTGTATCTTCATAGTCTTGGAGTCCGGCCGATGATGATAGTTCGGCTATCCGTACACCCCCTAGTCTAGGACTCCCTCACCAGCCCAAATTGTTTTCTTGCCTATTTTACTGTTTCGAAGAAAAGGAATATCAAATGGAGTCCAAACGGAATGAAACCTTCGGGAGAGTTATTTTTGGAACGGAAGCAATCCAGGAGACTTGGAGTAGACGTCAGGGAAACTTCGAGGTGGCCACGTGGGTCAGGGGCGCTCCCTACCCCCTAGGCGCCCCCGACCTCGTGGGCCCCTCGTGGCTCACCTGACCGACTTCTTTCACCTATATATATCCATGTACCCTAAAAACATCAATGAGGACAATATATCGGGAGTTCCGCTGCCGCAAGCCTCTGTAGCCACCAAAAACCTCTCGGGAGCCCGTTCCGGCACCCTGACGGAAGGGGAATCCATCACCGGGGGCCATCTTCATCATCCCAAATACTATCCATGATGAGGAGGGAGTATTTCACCCTCGGGGCTGAGGGTATGTACCAGTAGCTATGTGTTTGATCTCTCTCTCTCTCTCTCTCTCTCTCTCTCTCTCTCTCTCTCTCGTGTTCTTGATTTGGCACGATCTTGATGTACCGCGAGCTTTGCTATTATAGTTGGATCTTATGATGTTTCTCCCCCTCTAGTCTCTTGTAATGGATTGAGTTTTCCCTTTGAAGTTATCTTATCGGATTGAGTCTTTAAGGATTTGAGAACACTTGATGTATGTCTTGCATGTGCTTATCTGCGGTGATAATGGGATATTCATGTGCTCTACTTGATGTACGTTTTGGTGATCAACTTGCGGGTTCAGTGACCTTGTGAACTTATGCATAGGGGTTGGCACACGTTTTCGTCTTGACTCTCCAATAGAAACTTTGGGGCACTCTTTGAAGTCCTTTGTGTTGCTTGAATAGATGAATCTTAGATTGTGCGATGCATATTGTATAATCATGCCCACGGATACTTGAGGTGACATTGCAGTATCTAGGTGACATTAGGGTTTTGGTTGATTTGTGTCTTAAGGTGTTATTCTAGTACAAACTCTAGGATAGATTGAACGGAAAGAATAGCTTCGTGTTATTTTACTATGGACTCTTGAGTAGATCGATCAGAAAGGATAACTTTGAGGTGGTTTCGTACCCTACAATAATCTCCTCATTTGTTCTCTGCTATTAGTGATTTTGGAGTGACTCTTTGTTGCATGCTGAGGGATAGTTATATGATCCAATTATGTTATTATTGTTGAGAGAACTTGAACTAGTGAAAGTATGATCCTTAGGCCTTGTTTCCTAGCATTGCAATACCGTTTACGCTCACTTTTACCACTTGTTACCTTGCTGTTTTTAAATATTCAGATTTCAAATATTCATATCTACCATCTACATTGCACTTGTATCACCATCTCTTTGCCAAACTAGTGCACCTATACAATTTACCATTGTATTGGGTGTGTTGGGGACACAAGAGACTCTTTGCTATTTGGTTGCAGGGTTGTTTGAGAGAGACCATCTTCATCCTACACCTCCAACGGATTGATAAACCCTAGGTCATCCACTTGAGGGGAATTTGCTACTGTCCTACAAACCTCTACACTTGGAGGCCCAACAACGTCAACAAGGAGAAGGTTGCATAGTAGACATCAGGCGTCCAGGAAGCACAATGAGTAGTGCCCTGTGAGGGAGTCCCGGATTAGGGGGTATCCGGACAGCCGTACTATACACTTTGTCCAGACTATTGGAGCGTGAAGATACAAGACTCAAGACTTCGTCCCATGTCCGGATGGGACTCTCCTTTGCATGGAAGACAAGCTTGGCGATCTGGATGATAGATTTCCTTCTTTGTAACTGACTCTGTGTAAACCCTAGCCCCCTCTGGTGTCTATATAAATCGGAGGGTTTAGTCCTTAGAGGGACAATCACAATCATAATCATCATTGGCTAGCTTCTAGGGTTTAGCCTCTACAATCTCGTGGTACATCAACTCTTGTAATACCCATATCATAAATATCAATCAAGCAGGAAGTAGGGTTTTACCTCCATTGAGAGGGCCCGAACCTGGGAAAAACATCGTGTCCCTTGCCTCCTGTTACCATTAGCCTTAGACGCACAGATCGGGACCCCCTACCTGAGATCCGCCGGTTTTGACACCTACATTGGTGCTTTCATTGAGAGATCCTCTGTGTCGTCGCTTCAAGGCTCTATGGCTCCTTCAATCATCAACAACAACATGGTCCAAGGTGATACTTTTCTCCCCGGACAGATCTTCGTGTTCGGCGGCTTTGCACTACGGGCCAACTCGCTTGGCCATCTGGAGCAGATCGACAGCTACGCCCCTGGCCATCAGGTCAGATTCGGAAGCTAGAACTACACGACCTATGTCCGCGGAGATTTGATCTTCGACGGATTCGGGCATATGCCTGAAGCGCTGAACAGTCATGATGAGCATGGCTTAGACCTGCTGTCTGACAATACTCGGGATATCGTGCCTGCAGGAGCTCCGGACCTAAATCCGGGGCAAATTGCTTCGTCCGAGGACGGGTGGATGGACCCCGCCCGGAGGCCGCACACTCATCGGCGATAGAGCCGAGCACTGGTTTCACCCCCAAGGAAGCCTGTGACACCAGACCCGCGAACTCATGTCCGGCTATAGGTTCCAGTCTGCGACTCCCCGAGCCCGCCGAATCTGGCTGTGCTCCGGTAATGGAGTTCACCGCCACGAATATCTTCCAACACTCACCCTTTGGTGACATGCTGAACTCGTTAAAGTCTCTCTCTTTGTCAGGAGACTCCTGGCTGAACTATGTCCGGCTTAAGTGGGAGGCAGGTGACGAGGGAATTCGTTGCCCACCCACCACCCACGTCATTGCCACGGTCGATGATTTGACCGACGTGCTTAATTACGACTCCGAAGACATCAACGGTATGGACGTCAGTGTAGGAGACGATTCAGAACCACCACCCACGGGGCACTGGACTGACACCTCATCATATGATATATACATGGTGGACACACCTAAGGAGGACGATGACGATAAAACGGAGGACAAAACCCCCGGACAAAAGCCAAAACGACGGCGCAGACGCCGCTCTAAGTCCAGCCACAGTAAAAACGACGATAACAGCGCGCGAAGGATCGACACCCCAGACAATTCCAAAGGCAACAACGACCATATGGACCCAGCGATGGAGTAGGATGAGCCAGGTCACGCCGAACACAACCCGGAGCAGACGCCCAATCACAGCGATCCCGAGGGCCGAACCCATCAACCCGCCCCGGGAGAAGAGCAATGCCCGGACGACGATGCATTCATCATCCCGAAAACACGTTTGGAACGAGATAACCTCCACAGATAGCTCATGGCCAATGCGAGAAGTCTAAAGAAGTAGAAGCAAAGGCTTAAGGCCGCCCAGGAAATTCTCAATCGCAGATGGAATACAGTTCTAGACACTGAAGAAAAATACGGCGACGATCGCCGCACAAAGAGCTATCCAAAGCACAAGCTGCTGCCAGAATTCGATGATGAGGCTATTCCACCGAAGAACAATACGACCATTCAGCCGGACAAACCACTCCGTAACCGCACCAAAACAGCCACTAATGCCGCACACGGTTTACGCGAGATACTGGACAAAAAGGCTGGCGCAACCAGGTCCATCTACAGATCTAGAGGACACGCTCCGGCAAAGGATTATGGTCACCAGAACGATCATACTAATCAAATACTAGTTCGGAATCAACACCGGACACAACAACAGTCGACAGCATGCCACAACATGTCCAGATACAGAGGAGCTGCTCACCCTCTGTGCTTCACGGAAGAGGTGCTGGACCACGAATTTCCACAGGGTTTCAAACCCATGAATATACAGGCATACGATGGAATGACAGACCCCGGGGTCTGGATTGAGGATTTTATCCTGCATATCCACATGGCTCGTGGGGACAACCTCCACGCCATCAAATACCTTCCCCTCAAGTTGAAGTGACCAGCTTGACACTGGTTAAAAAGCCTCCCTGAAAATTCAATTGGAAATTGGGAGGGAACTCGAGGATGCTTTAAGGGCCAATTTTCAAGGGACCTATGTCCGACCTCCGGACGCGGACGATTTAAGTCACATAATTCAACAGCCCGGAGAGTCCGCCTGCAAGCTTTGGAACAGATTCCTCACTAAGAAGAATCAAATTGTCGATTGTCCGCATGCCGAAGCCCTGGCGGCCTTCAAGCACAGCATCCGGGATGAGTGGCTCGCCAGATACCTCGGCCAAGAAAAGCCGAGGACAATGGCAGCCTTAACAAGCCTTATGACCTGCTTTTGCGCGGGTGAAGACAGCTGGTTGGCCCGTAGAGGCACCAGCGACCCAAGTACATCAGAAATAAGGGATGGCAACGGGAAGCCACGGCGCAATAAAAACAAACGTCGAAACAAGGAAGAAAGTCCGGACAACACAGTGGTCAACGCCGGATTCAGGGGCTCTCGACCCGGTCAACAAAAGAAGCCATTTAAAGGCAGCAAAGAAGGACCGTCCGGCCTAAAGAAAGTCCTAGACAGGCTGTGCCAAATTCATGGCACCCCCGAGAAACCTGCGAATCACACTCATAGAGAATGCTGGGTCTTTAAGCAGGCCGGCAAATTAAATGCCGAACACAAGGGAAGGGAAACACCAAGTGAAGGCGAGGATGTGCCTCGCCAGCTGACAGAAAAAATTCCCACCAGAGGTAAAAACAGTAAACATGATCCACGCGACTCACATACCCACAAGAAGGCGCAAACGCGCGCTTAGAGACGCATATGCTTTAGGGCCCGTCGCCCCTAAACTTAACCACTGGTCGGCCTGCCCGATCACCTTTGATCACAAGGACCACCCGACTAGTATGCGGCACGGAGGATCAGCTGCCTTGGTGCTCGACCCAATAATCAACGGATACCATCTCACTCACGTCCTCATGGACGGTGGCAGTAGTCTTAACCTAATATACCAGGACACTGTTCGTGGGATGGGGATAGACCCATCCAGAATCATCCAAAATAACACCACCTTTGAAGGGGTGATACCAGGCGTTGAAGCCCACTGCAGGGGCTCCCTCGTACTAGAGGTGACATTCGTCTCCCCAGGCAACTACAGAAGTGAAGAACTACTCTTCACGATCGCCCCCCTCCAAAGTGGTTATCATGCCTTGCGCGGGAGAACGGCCTTCGCCCGCTTCAACGCAGTACCGCACTATGCCTACCCTAAACTCAAATGCCCGGTCCACGTGGTGTCATCACCGTTAACGGAAGAACAGATCGTTCTCTACGCGTCGAAGAGTATGAGACGGCTCTAGTAGCCAGACTCTAAGCGACCTCTAATACATGAACGCACGATCGGTCGTTAAGACCACGGACACAGTTAGACGAGTCCGACAGTCCAGATAAACCTGATCTGGGTTCCATACATGTAATCCTATAGAGGACACCAGGGGCTATGGATATTTAGTAAAGCCCCACTATTGGCTTGACCTTATTAATAGGCCAATGTCTTACACTTCGTGCGATACCCTTCCAGGACACGGCACAACGGAGACAAAGGTGCAGACATGCAGCAGGGCCCCGCTCAAAGGTTTCTCTTTAGATTAAGCCCCTGTGTAAACCTTTTTATTAGCTCTTGTTGTTTACACATCCCATGGGTACTACACCCACAGAGGATACTGCCATTATTGGCATTTCGCCACGGCAGACTAATGCACGTACCTGGAAATACAGGGTTCATAGTGAAGGGCGTTATTCAGCCCAATATATGTTACAAAGTCCGAATACCTTCGGGAGTGTTCGGCGTCGCGAATTCAGCCTTATATGCATCAGCTCCGAATCATGTCTTTGGTCAAATGTTGGGTTTGCCCGGCTCCTGGGTTTGCCGCCTTACGTTCTGTTCTTATCGGCTAAGGCGGCCAAAGGAGAACTATTGCGATTGTGCCCTGGTTATTTCGGATGAGCACCTCAGTAGAGAAAGCCAAAAACTAACTGTCATGACATAGCGAGAGACTGTTCAACCACTCGAAGACTTATCGGAATCTTTAGGATTCCTTCGCATTAACAAAGGACCGTTTCCCAGTCATGTACACATGCACCCGTATTCAGATGCACACGAAGGTACCAGGGGCTACATAGTAGCCCCACCGTCAAACTCCTATGGCTATGTGAAAGTGTTAAAGCTATATAGTCTGGTTGCCTAGTTCGACGTGCGATCACCTCCTTAATGGACCAAGACGTTGGATCAAGTGTGATTATGCATATTTTCGCGATCACCCCCGCATTACATGCGTGGGGGCTGAAGCCAACGACTGCTAACTTTCAGTTTACATATATACATAAAATGGCCACACAGGAGGCACAATAACACTTTCAGGAAAAAAGTATAAACATAGCCTTCATAATTAAAATAGCATTGTTTTTACAATGAAACGATTTGTCACTCGAAAATTACATTCTTCGAGCACTGAGCCTCTATTAAGCGAGCACCTTCTGTTACCTGCTCCAAGTAGTGCTCGACCGGATCCTGGCCTCCCGCCAGATTCTGGGTCGCAATGATGGCGGCCTCCATATCTGTCCAATATGCTTTAACGCGGACAAGAGCCATCCGTGCACCCTCTATGCACGCTGACCTCTTCATGGCATCAATCTCCGATACGGCACCAAGGAATTGTTGCACTATACCAAAATAACTGTCAGGCTTAGGCCCCTTCAGCCATAGATGGTCTATTATTGACCGTATTGCAAGACCGGACAGCCTATGAAGCTCAGCCATAGCAGCCATCCTCTCGCTCAACGGCACTGGGTGCGTGGGAGCACTGAATTGTGACCAGAACAGCTTCTCCACTTCCTTATCTTTTTGATCTTCGAAATACTTAACCGCATCAGCCGTACTCTTCGCCAAGTCCGCATACGCGTCTGCAGGGCTCCAGTGTCAATCCAGGGGAACATACTTCGGATCTAAAAAATTCATCCACAGTAAAAAGGGGTTTCCAGCCGCGATTTATCCGGCCTGTTGAAGCTCCTCCCGCGCATCCCTGATTTCAGACGGCGTCTCCTTGGCTGCATCAAGTGCCTTCTTCAGGTCAGCCGAATTAGACTGATTCTCTTTTTCAAGGAGCTCATAACGACCGACGGCATTTTTTAGCTCTACACCCATCTCGGCCATTTTGTCTTTGCTTCGGCGATGAGCAGCCTGTTCGGCTCTCAACTCTTCGGCCATCTTTAGGGCAACCGCATTGCTAGCCCGGGCTTCTTCCTTGGCCAGGGCGAGTTCCACCCTCAAGGTTTCCACGGCAGCAGCACCGTCTGCAGTCCAAGCATATCGCATTAATATTATGCTCCTCTCAATCTTTCCTATAGGAAATAAGGAAAGCAGAGCACATACCTTGTGACTCATTAAGCCGCTTGTTCACAAGTCTGATGTCAGCATCAATAACTCCAATCTGTCGCCCCAGTTCGGCAACTTCAACTGACCGGTCGGCTGCCGGATCCTTAGAGACCTGCGCATAAATACAGCACGATCATTACTTAAAAATGTGATCCTCCGTTTGCCGCCTAAGGTTGGCAACCAGAGTCTCAGGGGCTACTATCCATATGGAGCACACCTAGCGGGTGTGTCACAGTCAAAAATTATGTATTTTCATTACATACCTCAAAGCCTCTGAGCAGGCTCGTAAAGGCTTCATTCAACCCGCTTGTGGCGGATGAAATCTTCTCGAGCACCATGCTCATTAATGAACGGTGCTCCTCCAAGAGAACAGCTCGCTCCAGAAGACCCATCACTGTGTCTGGCCAGACGCCGAACTATGCTGGACCCTTCTTATCGCCCCCCGTGGGAGCCAAGCGCTCCGGGCTCAGGGCGGCCGAAGTATTAGCTTCTGGCTTCGGCGAATCCGGACTCCTCCATGACGACACCTCGGGGTCGCCCGCCATATGAGGCGGGGAGGTTGGTGGCGTCTCACTATCCTTCATCTCCGGAAGGAGATCCCCCAAAGACGAACTCTGTTGAGAAGAGATGCTAGCCGGACTGCAACGAATGGATCCTGGTTATTGTTCTCGGAGAAGGAAGCAGTACCTTCGTATAACGCCCTCGATGCGGCTATATCTCCCACGTGTCGAAGCATGACTTAGAGGCATAACCGCATTGAAAGCAATGTCGCAAGTGAGGTAATCTTCACACAACCCAAGTAATACATAAGGGAAAGAGATACATAGTTGGCTTACAATCGCCACTTCACACAATTACATGAATAAAGCATTACATCATCCAGGTACAATCAAGGTCCGACTACGGAACCAAAATAAAAGAAGAACCCCAAATGCGACAAAAGGTCCCCGATCGACCCCAAGTGGGCTCCACTACTGATCAACTAGAATGAAAAAACACAAAGGGCAAGATCTTCATCGAGCTCCTCCTTGAGCTTGGTAGCGTCACCTGCTCGGTACCATAGGCACCTGCAAACTGGTTTTGGAAGTATCTGGTGAGCCACGAGGACTCAGCAATCCCATTACCATGGGTATCTAGACTAGCAAAGCTTAATGGGAAAGGAAGGGGTAAAGTGGTGAGGTTGCAGCAGCGGCTAAGCATGATATGGTGGCTAACATACGCAAATAAGAGCGAGAAGAGAACAAGCGGAACGGTCGTGAAGCTAGAAATGATCAAGAGGTGATCCTGAACACCTACTTACGTCAAACATAACCCAGAAACCGTGTTCACTTCCCAGACTCCGCCGAGAAGAGACCATCACGGCTACACACACGGTTGATGCGTTTTAATTCGGATCTGGTGTCAAGTTATCTACAACCGGACACTATCAAATTCCCATCTGCCACATAACCGTGGGCACGGCTCTCGAAAGTTTATACCTGCGGGGTGTCCCAACAGCCCATGACAAGCTCTCGCGATCAACGAAGAATAGACCTTCACCCAAGACACTCCGATCGACTCGGTATCCCGGTACATCAAGACATTTCGACAATGGTAAAACAAGACCAGCAAAGCCGCCCGACGTGCCGACAAATCCCGATAGGAGCTGCACATATCTCGTTCTCAGGGCACACCGGATGAGCAAGACGTCGGGTTGGCATAGACCCGGGTTGCCCAGGGGGCGCTGGACATCACTCAGTTTGGACCAGCACTTAGACAAGCACTGGCCCGGGGGGGCTAAAATAAAGATGACCCTCGAGAGAGCGACTCCCAAGGGAAAAAGTAGGTGGTGGTGAGGCAAATGGTAAAAGTCAATGTTGGGCCTTGCTTTGGACAAGTTTTATTCAAAGCGAACTGTCGGGGGTCCCATAAATCACCCGACCGCGTTAGGAGCATAAAATCCGGGAACATAACACCGGTATGACGGAAACTAGGGCGGCAAGAGTGGAACAAAACACCAGGCATAAGGCCGAGCCTTCCACCCTTTACCAAATATATAGATGCATTAATAATATAAGAGATATTGTGATATCCCAACAAAAATCATGTCCACCATGGAGAAATCTTCAACTTCACCTGCAACTAGCAATGCTATAAGAGGGGCTGAGCAAAGCGGTAACATAGCCAAACAACGGTTTGCATAGGAAAGGTGTCAATGGTTAGAGGTTCATGGCAATTTGGGATGGCTTGACAAACAGGTAATAGGTAGTGCAGCATAGTGATAGAACGAAGCAACTAGCATAGCAATGATAGTAGTGAGATCCAGGGTAGCAGTCATCTTGCCTGAAATCCCGCAAGGAAGAAGAACGAGTCCGTGAAGAAGACGAATGGGAGTAGTTGAACGAATCCTCACAACTCCGGAACGAAACCGAAGCTAACGAGAGAAGCAAACCGGAAAGAAGCAAACAACATAGTAAACAACCATCGCATAATCATGGCATGATGCACAACCAAGTATGATGCATGTCCGGTTTAATGAGGCATGGCATGGCAAACTGCAACACACAAAACTACAAGTTAAGTGGAGCTCAATATGCAACGAGTTGCATATTGACGGAACACCACATCAATTATTTAGTTCTCTCTTGTTTAAGCTACCCAACAATATTAAATGTTGATTAACATGGCAAGGGGTGAAGCATAACAAAACTACCTACCTAGGCAAGTTTAAATGAGGCCGGAAACAACGAACAACAAGTCCGGAAAATCCCCATGTGCATATTTATGGATTAGGTACTGTTCTACCCTAAAACATATTTTATTGTTGTTAAACAGGAAAATAAAGTGGACCATGTTAATCTATGCATTTTTCCACCCCATTTACATATAAAGTTTATTAAATTCCGAGTTACGGTTAATTAGTTATGAATTAAATCATTTTAACATGGCAATAGAGCAAAATTAATCAAACAACGTTTTAAACATGTTAGACATGGATGAAAGTGGCATATTATGAAACTAGATGAAATTCTAAGCATTTTACATATATAAATTATTTACAAAAGATGCATGGTTTGTGAGATATAATATGCATGATGAAGAGGGTCTTTTACAGAAAGCAGTAATTCATTTGGAATATTAGGCAAATTGTTCATGAGAAAAAAAACAAATGGCAGGGCGGAATCTGCTGGCCCGAAGTGCAGGGGGGGGCGCTGGAGCTGATGCTCACCATGGGCCTTGGCCCGGTCGATGAGGAGGCCTGGCAGGCCGGCTTGGTGGTGAGGCTAGGCTACCGGGGCACGCTGGACCGAAGTCGAGGCCGGCCCAGCGCGAGCGGTCGGTCAACGCGGGCAGAGCACGATGCAGGGGCGGGGAGCAGAGGCAACGGCGGCAGAGACCGGTGGGAACGGCGAGGGAGGCGCGGGGAGGCCGGAACGGGGCCGCAGGTGGCCGGATCCGGTGGAGGTCGTGGTCGGGGACCCGTTCCCGGCGTCGGCGGCGAAACCTAGGGCGGCGGTGGGAGTTCCTGGAAAGGGAGAGAGAGGGATCTGAGAGAGAGACAAACGTGAGCGGGGGAGAAGAGAGCGGAAGGGAGAGACGGAGGCCAGGGGCGCCACAACCTGGGGCGTGATGATGCTCACCGGCGGCGAGGCGACGGTGGCGCATCTCGGCGTCGGGCGCAGGAGGCGAAGCGCCGAGGGCGGCGGCGGCACGGGCCTCGCGAGGCCCAGACGGCCGGTGGGCGATTCACGAACTTCATGGGCCCGCCGGCGAGGCGCGGGTGAGGTGGCGATGCCACATGGCGGCGGGAGAGTGGTGGCGGGCGCGAGGCGGCGGCGTGGCGCGGGATTAGTCCGGGCATGGCGGGCGCCAAGTGGTGAAGGGGGAGCGCACCGGCGCTGAAAACGAGGATGGGGCGGCGGTTGGCTGCGGGAATAGAGGAGGGGGTAGGTAGGAGGCCAAAATGGAGAGGGGGTCTTTATATAGCAAAAGAGGCTAGGGTTGGGGGTTTTGGGGGCTTTTGAGCGCATCGATCGCCATCGAACGGCTCCAGAGCGAAGAGGGACTATGAGAGGGGTTGGTGGGCTGTGTAGATGGGCTAGGCTATAAGGAGAGAAGAGATAGCAGCCCGGCACAGTTTTGGAGGCCGAAAACACTGGACGAAGGTACCGCAAGCTGCACTGCTATATTTAACGGTTGGACTAACAAATGGGCTCCGAATGCGATGAAACTTGGCAGGCGCTCTGTCTACACTATAATAAGAGCGCACGACAAGTTGCAACCCATTCCGAGAACATTTTTATGCCACTTATAAAATAATATTTCGGAGGTGCAGCGCTGCGCGTGCGAGTGTGTCCGCCTGTAATGGACAACGGAGAGAACCGGCGGAACCCGAACGGATGCAAGTTTTGAAAATCATGCAGATGAAATGCAGATGATGACATGACAAAGTGCAACACGCAAGCAAATGACATGGCAACGACGGCGAATAACTGGCAGACACCTGGCGCAACGAATCTGGGGCGTTACAACACTCCACCACTACGAGAGGATCTCGTCCCGAGATCTAGGATGGCACCGGAGGGAAACGGAAGAGGAAGAGAAGAGGTAAAAACTAAGTTGCTTCTCTGACCAATGAGTGAAACCAAAGAACCTTGAGAGGTTGAGCAATTTAAAAGAAAGAGTACAACAGAGATGAACGAGATTGCAAACAATCTGTTAGAAAAAGGAACATTAAGGGAACTTGAAGGTTGCAAAGACATGAATCAAGAGTTTGATGGGCAAGATAGAATTCGAAACCACTCCTATTAAAACAAGATGAGAGAGGAAGAATTTGGGCAGCACTCTGGTTGAACATGGAAGGAATAGAACATGAACTTGGCAAGATGAGAGGATACATGATGAAATCAACAACACACTTGCTCCGGAACTATTGAAAAAATGGCACAAGGGGCAAGAAAGATCTCAGACCGCACTCCGGTTGAGAAGGGAGGCAAAACTTGATAAGATGAAAGAGCTTGAATGAGAACACAACACTGCGGTTAAATGGATAAGCAAGAAAAGAACACGATCCTCAAAAAAAAACGAGGTGATGGGTGAAGAGCACAGCATCACAATGCCTCCGTAACGAAAGAATAGAAGATAGATCATTGAAATAAAAGAATGGAGAAGAAAATGCCAACTTCTACCACAAATGAGCTAAGAAGGCCTCCTTGCAAGAAGGTTAGAATAGAGTTGTTGGAAGACCAACAACGAAAAGAATAAGTTTGTAGTGGGCTTATGGAAACATCTCAACATTATGAGGTGACAACCGGCCACTAACGGAAATAATTGCTTGCTTGAGATTAACGAAGAGATGAAAGCTTGTTCCATCAAGATGGAAAAGAGATAACTTGGGTCATTAATAAGCACCAAAATAGCAACATTCCTTAGGGAAGATTTTAGGTGAAATCTATACCAAGATAACTCCAATGAAGAGATTGACGGTTGAAAAGATCTCTTGAACAAAGAGAAAATGATGGATTTAAATATCTCATTCTTGACAACATGAATAACCAAGGGAAATTTTCAAGAGTGACATAACACCATCTCAAAAGATAAGGTAGAAGAAATTGCACTTTGGAATGCACGATAAAGAATGCTTGAACTCCTCAAAACAAAACATGTGTTGAGCACCATGTTTATTTTGAAGTATGGCTTGGCGGATCTTAACTTCGAGAGAAAACTTGAAGAACAATTGAAGGAAGAGAGGAATCCTTGACGAACCACCATGTAGAGCCTCAATGAAGAACTCTGATAATAAAAGGATGATAAAAAAAAGAGAAGTTGAAAACACAAGGTGAAGCCTTGCAATGATTTAGATGGAGCTTCACGATGATAATGCGAAAAACTTGGAACTCCGGAAAAGAAAAGATGAAGCATCTCGAACCGAGAATGTGATATGATGACCAACTCTGGAAAGAAAGATGAATCACTTGTAAACAAGAATTTATTTATCATGAATAATCTCTGGAAGAAAATAATTGAATCACCTCGAGGAAATAAGAATAAGATTTATTGTATGCTTATCCTTCATCAAATTTAATTGATGACAAGCAACGGATTTGGCATACTACTTATTCCCGTAGAAAGGATTAAGAGGGATATAGCGCAAAACTTGAGGAAGTCTTCATGAACCACCGATAGTATTAAAAAGAACGAATGAATTGATATGATAACGAAGGAAGTGAAATCTTGAACGAACCACCGTAAGAATTGAAATGATCACAGTAGGGGTGCATCACCGGTAAGAATTAGCAAATGAACGAAGGTGCTTGAGACAAACTAGATACATGAGAACAAAGAGATCAAGAACTGATTAGAGGATATTCGATTGATGCACTGGCAAGATAGGAGAATGATAAGCGGCAGTGAGAATGAATAAACCTGAATTGATGGACTCCGGATGACAAACTGAGAAGACTCTTGAATATCTCCTGATGGGTGAAAAAGATTCTCACAATCGAAAACAATTATGAGAGGATGGCAACAAGCTAGCACCATGAATCTTGAAGAGAATAGAGCAAGATTAAAGAGAAACTCTTCTTCGGTCTTCAAATGATGAGAATGACAACGAGAAACACCACCGAGAATTATTGAGGCACACCGGAAGAATCAAAAGCGAAGAGGTTGAGCCAACTATGAAAAGAATTTGAAAGATCTTGGAGAAAAACATTTGACTGATGATAACTCATTCTTACGTCAAACTTGGAGAAGAATTTAGGATAGTTCTGGGAAAAATAGAAGAGTCAGGTAAGATCCTGGGAAAAGACCTATGGGTTAGGGCCCACTCAAAGGAAAACACCGTTGAAATGATTACTTGAATTGCACCGGTTGAATTAAATGGCTTGAATGAGGTAACAATCTCGAAAGAGCTTGAACGAATGCAGAGTGGAAACACGAATCTTCGAGATATCTTGAGCACTCTGGAATAACAAATAGCAAGAAGTAGAATGATAATGAGGTGCACCGGTATGAGAAGACATTGAAATGAGGAAAAAGGTATGATCAACAAAACTTGACTTGAATCCACCGGAGAAGAGAAAGGAATGAGGAATGACGAACTAGTAGAACATCTTCTTGAGAACCACCGGGTAAGAACATTGACGGAAAAGAATGGAGAAACTTCACAAAAATAAAAGGATACTTGGTAGAGAAATCTTAGTCCTTGAGGAAAAAAGGTGGGAGGGCGGGAAAACAAAGGCAACTTGGGACGGATGAAACAAACACCGTTGAAAAAAAAACTTAGATTTGATCTTGCGGATGGGAAAAATGATGGGATCCACTTGAAGAGAAGCACGCCGGTTGGAAAGGAGTTGACATGACAAAATCAATGATCAAAAGGATTAGTATTCACATAGCAATATGAGAACACCGTTTAGGAAAGGTATGGATTCAACATTTGACATCGAAGCAACTCGAATACCACAAATAACACAAAACAAAGGATTAGGCTTGCAGAATAAGCCGGAACAAATACATATGATAGAGATTTACCCAATCCCATATCATGCATCTGTCGGAAAGATATTCTAGGAGCTACTTGAATTCCCACCTATAAAACTCCCGAAACTTTCTGGTTATGCAATCTGGTGTTGGGGATACAGGGGAAGCAATATATCTCACCCAAACTAACAATACTTACATCCAAGCTGTATCCATCCGTCAACACATAACCAAGAAACCTTCGGAAATCGTGTACCTCAACCTTCGAAAAGCATCCGTTATACTAGTCATGGCAATACTCCGTACTCACCTCGATCTTTGGGTTATCGGGTTATCTCACCAACAACTGCATAAAAGAGATTTTCGATGTCGGCGCACTAAACTCAGGTATTCGAGAACTGCAACGATAAAATTATGGCGACAACACCTCGAGCTCAACTCCCGGGACACTTCCACCAAACCCCGACGGGAGGCACCAAGACAATGTTCTCATCATAAAACCATCGAACGATTCCAAGATGCCAGCGTGATCCTAAAATTTTTTAGTGAAATTTGAGAAGAGAAGAGTCAAAACTCTCGTCGGAGACCTTACGGAGGCGACGAAGGGACCGAGGAGTAAAAAATTTCTAACTCTCCGATATATATAATCCTAAATGACTCAAAACATTTTTCTAGACACAACTCGGCCACTAAAAGCGATCAAGCGGTGGGGCTCCTAAGGTCGGGAAGGCTCGGTTACCAACTTATAACGCCCTCGATGCGGCTATATCTCCCACGTGTCGAAGCACGACTTAGAGGCATAACCGCATTGAAAGCAATGTCGCAAGTGGCGTAATCTTCACACAACCCAAGTAATACATAAGGGAAAGAGATACATAGTTGGCTTACAATCGCCACTTCACACAATTACATGAATAAAGCATTACATCATCCAGTACAATCAAGGTCCGACTACGGAACCAAAATAAAAGAAGAACCCCAAATCGACAAAAGGTCCCGATCGACCCCAACCTGGGCTCCACTCTTGATCAACTAGAGCGAAACAACACAAAGGGCAAGATCTTCATCGAGCTCCTCCTTGAGCTTAGTAGCGTCACCTTTCGGTACCATAGGCACACCGCAAACTGGTTTTGGAAGTATCTGGTGAGCCACGAGGACTCAGCAATCCCATTACCATGGGTATCAAGACTAGCAAAGCTTAATGGGAAAGGAAGGGGTAAAGTGGTGAGGTTGCAGCAGCGGCTAAGCATGATATGGTGGCTAACATACGCAAATAAGAGCGAGAAGAGAACAAGAGGAACGGTCGTGAAGCTAGCAATGACCAAGAGGTGATCCTGAACACCTACTTACGTCAAACATAACCCAGAAACCGTGTTCACTTCCCGGACTCCGCCGAGAAGAGACCATCACGGCTACACACACGGTTGATGCGTTTTAATTCGGATGTGGTGTCAAGTTATCTACAACCGGACACTAACAAATTCCCATCTGCCACATAACCGCGGGCACGGCTCTCGAAAGTTTATACCCTGCAGGGGTGTCCCAACTTAGCCCATGACAAGCTCTCACGATCAACGAAGGAATAGACCTTCACCCAAGACACTCCGATCAGACTCGGTATCCCGGTACATCAAGACATTTCGACAATGGTAAAACACGACCAGCAAAGCCGCCCGATGTGCCGACAAATCCCGATAGGAGCTGCACATATCTCGTTCTCGGGGCACACGGATGAGCAAGGCGTCGGGTTGGCATAGACCCTGGTTGTCGAGGGCGCGGACATCGCTTCGGTTTGGACCAGCACTTAGACAAGCAACGGCCCGGGGCGAAAATAAAGATGACCCTCGAGAGAGCGACTCCCAAGGGAAAAAAGTAGGTGGTGGTGAGGAAAATGGTAAAAGTCAATGTTGGGCCTTCTTTGGACAAGTTTTATTCAAAGCGAACTGTCGGGGGTCCCATAAATCACCCGACCGTGTTAGGAACACAAAATCCGGGAACATAACACGGTATGGCGGAAACTAGAGCGGCAAGAGTGGAACAAAATACGGGCATAAGGCCGAGCCTTCCACCCTTTACCAAATATATAGATGCATTAATAATATAAGAGATATTGTGATATCCCAACAAAATCCTGTCCACCATGGAGAAATCTTCAACTTCACCGCAACTAGCAACGCTATAAGAGAAATTTGAGCAAAGCGGTAACATAGCCAAACAACGGTTTACATAGGAAAGGTGTCAAAGGTTAGAGGTTCATGGCAATTTTGGATGGCTTGACAAACAGGTAATAGGTAGTGCAACATAGCGATAGAACGAAGCAAATAGCATAGCAATGATAGTAGTGAGATCCAGGGTAGCAGTCATCATGCCTGAAATCCCGCAAGGAAGAAGAACGAGTCCGTGAAGAAGACGAATGGGAGTAGTCGAACGAATCCTCACAACTCCGGAACGAAACCGAAGCTAACGAGAGAAGCAAACCGGAAAGAAGCAAACAACATAGTAAACAACCATCGCATAATCATGGCATGATGCACAACCAAGTATGATGCATGTTCGGTTTAATGAGGCATGGCATGGCAAACTGCAACACACAAAACTACAAGTTAAGTGGAGCTCAATATGCAACGAGTTGCATATTGACGGAACACCACATCAATTATTTAGTTCTCTCTTGTTTAAGCTACCCAACAATATTAAATGTTGATTAACATGGCAAGGGGTGAAGCATAACAAAACTACCTACCTAGGCAAGTTTAAATGAGGCCGGAAACAACGAACAACAAGTCCGAAAAATCCCCATGTGCATATTTATGGATTAGGTACTGTTCTGCCCTAAAACATATTTTGTTGTTGTTAAACAGGAAAATAAAGTGGAACATGTTAATCTTTGCATTTTTCCACCCCATTTACATATAAAGTTTATTAAATTCTGAGTTACGGTTAATTAGTTATGAATTAAATCATTTTAACATGGCAATAGAGCAAAATTAATCAAACAACGTTTTAAACATGTTAGACATGGATGAAAGTGGCATATTATGAAACTAGATGAAATTCTAAGCATTTTACATATATAAATTATTTACAAAAGATGCATGGTTTGTGAGATATAATATGCATGATGAAGAGTGTCTTTTCTGTAAAACAGTAATTCACTGGAATATTAGGCAAATTCGTTCGCAGGAAAAAAAAACAGAAGCGGGCCGAATCTGGCTGGCCCGAAAGTGCACAGGGTGGCGCTGGAGCTGATGCTCACCATGGGCCTTGGCCCGGTCGATGAGGAGGCCTGGCAGGCCGGCTTGGTGGTGAGGCTGGGCTACCGGGGCACGCTGGACCGAAGTCGAGGCCGGCCCAGGAGCGAGCGGTCGGTCAGCGCGGCGAGCACGATCACGAGGCGGGAGCAGAGGCAACGGCGGCGAGACCGGGCGGAAGGGCGAGGAGGCGGGGAGGCGGAGCAGGCCGCAGGTGGCGGATCCGGTGGAGGTCGTGGTCGGGGCGGCGTCGTGGCGAGACCTAGGGCGGCGTGGCGATTCTGGAAAGGGAGAGAGAGGATCGAGAGAGAGACAAACGTGGCGGGGAGAAGAGAGCGGAAGGAGAGACGGAGGCAGGCGCCACAACTGGGCGTGATGATGCTGCCCGGCGGCGAGGCAGTGGCGCATCTCGGCGCAGGAGGCGCGGCGCCGAGGGCGGCGACGAATGCGGGCCTCGCGAGCCCAGATCGGCCCGGGCGGGCGGTTTGCAAGCTTCCGCGGCCTCGGCGGGAGGCGCGAGGTGAGGTTGCGATGCCATATGGCGGCGGGAGAGTGGCTGGCCGCGCGCGAGGCGACGTGGCGCGCGATTGGTCCGGCATGGCGGCGGTGCCAAGTGGTGAAGAGGGCTGCGCAAGCGCTGAAAACGAGGAGGGGCGGCGGTTGGCTGCGGGAATAGAGGAGAGGGGTAGGTAGGAGGCCAAAAATGGAGAGAGGGGGTCTTTATATAGCAAAAGAGGCTAGGGTTGGGGGTTTTGGGGGCTTTTCGGAGCGTACGATCGCCATCGAACGGCTCCGGAGCGAAGAGGGACTATGAGAGGGGTTGGTGGGCTGTGTAGATGGGCTAGGCTATAAGGAGAGAAGAGATAGCAGCCCGGCACGGGTTTTCGGATGCCGGAAACACCCGACGAAGGTACCGCAACAGATCGCTATATTTAATCTGGACTAACAAATGGGCTCCGAATGCGATGAAACTTGGCAGGCGCTCTGTCTACACTATAATAAGAGCGCCCTACAAGTTGCAACCCATTCCGAGAACATTTTTATGCCACTTATAAAATAATATTTCGGAGGTGCCGCGGGCGCGTGCGAGTGTGTCTGGCTCAGAATGGACAACGGAGAGAACCGGCGGAACCCGAACGGATGCAAGTTTTGAAAATCATGCAGATGAAATGCAGATGATGACATGACAAAGTGCAACACGCAAGCAAATGACATGGCAACGACGGTGAATAACTGGCAGACACCTGGCGCTGCGAATCCGGGGCGTTACACTTCGTATTTACGATTAATTTACAGCTCGGATGAGGGCTGTCCCGTGGTGGGCATGGCGCAGTAAGGATGCCCTTTGGGGCAGGGCCCCTTGGTGAAGCTCTCTTCCGTTGTCGGGGCACCTCCGTCTCCAAGTCTTCGGAGGCGGCCCTCTTCTTCCTGCGAGGGGAGGAGGCCTTAGATTCCCGTCCCCGACTATCCACCTTTGGGGAGGTGGCAATTCCCCTGGTTTGGATGTACAATGTGTGAAGTTCTACTTCTTGTTCTTCCCTTCGACTTTCCCCGAGGGCACCTTACTTAGCACACGACCAAGCATCTTCGCTATGGCGGGACTAGGCAAGCCTTCGGGAAGTGGCGCCGGACACCTGATTCTCTCCGCCTTGCTGAGCCACTCCTGGCCATGGAGGATTTTCAGAATAATGTTCTAAAAATAAACAAAGTATTCGGTTTCTGGGTTGCTTACTTGAGTATCTGGGTGGTTTCTGCTCAGGCCCGCATCCTTGGTGGTGTCCGAACACTTTACTTGTGGTCCTAAGAATAACTTACACATTCCTTCGAGCGTCATGCCGAAGAAGTGCAGAATAGTCCGCGGACCTTCCGGATTGAGCTCCCACATCCGCAGAGGCCGGCGTTTGCACGACAAGATCTGTCGGATTAGCATTACCTGAATTACGCTTACAAGGCTGATGTACCTCTCAAGAAGCTCCCGTATGCGGCTCTGCAGCTTGGTACATCGTTAGCAGGCCCCCAATCCCGTCCTATGCTGGCCCATGACGCTAGTTGAGGTGGAGGGCCAGAGCGAAAGTCATGGGCAGCTACCCACTTTGTGCCTTTGGGAACCGTGACGTAAAACCACCTTCGCTGCCATAGATCGGACACCTCCGGGAAGGAGCCCTCTGGCCATGGGGCGTCGGCGTTCCTACTTATTACAGCACCTCCGCACTTCGTGTGTCGCCCCTCAATCATCTTCGGCTTCACATTGAAGGTATTGAGCCATAAGACAAAATGCGGGGTGACGTGGAGAAATGCTTTGCACACAACGATGAACGACGAGATATGAAGAATGGTGTGCGGAGCTAGATCATGAAAATCTAGTCCATAGTATAACATGAGCCCTCTCACGAAGGGATCAAGAGTAAGGCCTAAGCCGCGGAGGAAGTGAGAGAAAAAATACGACGCTCTCATTGGGCTTGGGAGTAGGGATGATCTGGCCTGGAGCAGGGAGCCTGTGCCGGATGTCGGCGGTCAGGTATCCGACCTCCCTAAGCATCGCGATATCCTCCTCTGAGATGGAGGACGCCACCCACCGACCTTGAAGGTTGGATTCGGACATGAATGAAGATCCGGAGGGCGTAACCTTGGGCTTCGGGTGTTGGAACTCGAGATACGAAAAGGCGCAAGCGTGGTAGAAAAGAGGGATAGGCCTCGGCCCCTCTATAAAAGGGGTGAATATCAAGCGTCCTCAGCGTAACCGCTTGAGACTTACGTAAAAACACGGATTCACACCAACAGTCGTCGTGGGGTGGCGCACGCCCGTATCGATGGAAGATCCCACGATAAGGGGAACACGATCTCTGCTTTGGCAGGGCGTGCCAATAAAACCGCCTCGCAACGCGTACCAAGGCAGGCCAGGAAAAACCGGTTCGTGTTAGACCAGACTACGGCGTAAAAGCACACCATGCAAAAATTACCAGCAGATCAGATTTATGAAGTACTGTGCTCTCTATGGAGGTGTGCGGAAATTATCTTGCAGAGTTGGGCACGATCCATAAATCTGCTTCAGAATATTCTGAGATGGAACCCGCCTTGCAATGCCACAGACAATCTACGCGTCGGACTCATCATCATTGAAGCCTGGTTCAGGGGCTACTGAGGGAGTCCTGGATTAGGGGGTATCCGGATAGCCGGACTATACACTTTGTCCTGACTATTGGAGCATGAAGATACAAGACTCAAGACTTCGTCCTGTGTTCGGATGGGACTCTCCTTTGCGTGGAAGACAAGCTTGGCGATCTGGATGATAGATTTCCTTCTTTGTAACCGACTCTGTGTAAACCCTATCCCCCTCCGGAGTCTATATAAACTAGAGGGTTTAGTCCTTAGAGGGACAATCACAATCATAATCATCATAGGCTAGCTTCTAGGGTTTAGCTTCTACGATCTCATGGTAGATCAACTCTTGTAATACCCATATCATCAATATAATTCAAGCAGGAAGTAGGGTTTTACCTCCATCGAGAGGGCCCGAACCTGGGTAAAACATCGTGTCCCTTGCCTCCTGTTACCATTAGCCTTAGACGCACAGGTCGGGACCCCCTACCCGAGATCCGCCGGTTTTGACACTGACACCCTGTTATGGCATCCACGATCTGGTAAGTACGTGGTAGGGGGAAAGGGTCCATGGGAGAAGCCTTTTTAAGGTCCTTAAAATTGACACAAAGGTGGTCTGTCGGTGTACTAAAGTAAGGGTACCTTAGTACTCCGGCGAACTTGTGCACAAGGCAGTTGCAGGCACACCAGGTTGCAAGGGCAAGGCTTCGAGGGCACCGGGCGGCCGCCAAGATTCTCCGTCACTTCCACTTAGTGCCATTCAAGAACAAAGTGTCAGATAAGTAGACAAGGCCCCGGCAAGAGGAGCTTGCCGGGAAGAACAAGGCCCCGGCAAGAGGAGCTTGCCGGGAAGGCCAACCAGGCGCTTCGGAGAAGATCGCCGCGACGCCCAGCGTCCCCTGCAAGGCCTGCGACCGCAAGCTTGCCGGCACAACAAGAGAAGGGTCATGATAAGGCGCTTGCAGCGGCAAGGCTGCCACCCTGCACCCAAGCTCCAGCGATCCAACGACGTGTCACCCTGGGCCATCCCAGAGCACGCGGCGGCTGCAAGCAGCCATGCGGTGCGGTGTGGCGGAGCCGACAAGGAGGCCATCGTGGCGATCGGTGGCGCACCTAACGGTCGTTTCTTTGCACTGTTGGGGCGACCGGACGGGCATTAAATGCCCTTGTCCCCTGCCGTCAGAGTTAGGTAAGGGACACTGTTGGTCACTGTTGTACCAACCTGTGTTTTTACCTTTCTACCCCTCTTTCTACACTACCACCTGTTGGTGACCCCCTTAGACTATAAAAGGGAGGCCCATGCGCACGTAGACGGGGTTGGGGGGATTCGGAACTTTTCCACATTAGGGTTCCGCAGTCCGTAGATTCACCACCGCAACATATCCACATTCTCAAGCAAAGAACAAATACAAACACAAGGCAGCAGTAGGAGTATTATCTCTCCGGAGAGCTCCGAAGCTGGGTAAAATCCCATCTCCCCCGCGCGTGTGACCTGGTTCTCCTCTTCGCGCGGCCCTCGCACCCCTGCCGGACTAGAAGGGGCCCCCCTGCCCCATAGGTGCTCGTGCCCAGCCGCCACGACATCTTTGGCGCGCCAGGTAGGGGGCGTCGAGGTTGTGCGAACCTGATCCAGTCTCCGCGCGCGCTACATCGACATCTTCGTCAACATGCCACCGAAGAAGAAGGCTTCGGAGGTAGCCGCTCCGTCTGCGACTGTCCTATCGCCACCGGAGCAAACGGGCGGTGGGGCGGACACCAGCGGCGAAGCGGGCGCTGGTGGCGGCACTCACATCGTCACCAGGTCCAAAGACAAGGCTCCGCAAGCTTCAGCGTCTGGATATCCACCGCGCCCCTCTCAGGAGGTGCAAGATCAACAACGCCACGGTGCCCCTAGCACCGTGCTCGCGTTGGAACAAGGCCAAGCCGATGGGTCACGGGGCGTTCAAGACCAGCGTGCACGCCAAAGATGCCGGCACGAGTTAAAATCTTGGTCGCCGGACGGGTGTTGCTCCTCCCAACCTAGTTGGGAGTCCGAGCACATCCCGTTCCTCGTGCCGCTCATCACCGCCGCCGCCCAAGACTGCAGAGGAACTTCTGTCCCGAGCCCAGCTGCTTCTAGATTACCCTCCGGCGCCGCACAAGATTGACGACTGGAGGATGACCATTTATAGTCTCATCGGCCGCTTAACGGCGACAGCCCCGCAATCGAAGCGATCGGCCCGGCAAGCCGCCCAGGCGCAAGCCGACACCGAGAAGACCGCTGGGGGTGCCGCTTCCATGCACTCCCTGCCACGAAGGCCAAGATCGCTGACTCGCCGGGCCAACCCCGATGCCGACTCCACTGCGTCGTCGGACCCGCGAGCTTGCCGCGATCAACGCCAAGTTCTTCAAGAACGACGACACGAAGACGCTCGTACTCGCATCGAGCGCAGAAGAGAAGCGCGACGTCAATCTGACCAGTGCGCTGGGCCCACTGTCGATATGCACGCGCCGGGGGAACCAGGCGACTTGCCGTACGCGGCGGGTTGCCCTGCGTTCAGCCGTGAGCTGCGGCAAGTCTAGTGGCCCAGTACCAAGAACTTCAAGCCCGACGTACCCGCGAAGTACGATGGCAGGATACACCCGTCGGAGTTCCTTAGCGTCTACACCATCGCGGTGCAGGCTGCCGGGGGGCGAGACGAGAAGATTCTCGCCAACTACTTCCCGCTGGTGCTCAAGCCTAACGTTAGATCTTGGCTCATGCACTTACCGGACGGCTCCATCTCGTCGTGGGCAGACCTGTGTCACCAGTTTGTCGGCGCCTTCACAGGCAGCCACAAACCCCATGGTCAGGAGAGCGATCTGCATCTGCTCGTCCAGAAGGAGGGAGAGCCCCTGCGCAAGTACATACAGAGATTCAGCCAGGTGCAACGCAACATCCCAGAAGTCCACCCTGCCGCGGTTATCAGCGCGTTCCATCAGAACGTGCGCAACCGCAGAATGAGGGAGGAGATGGCGATGTGCAAGATTCGAGATGTCAGCGAGCTATATGCTCTGGCCGACAAGTGTGCACGGGCTGAGGAGGGGAGGAAAATCCCCGGAGAGACTGCGGGAGCAGAAGGATCTGACAGTGAAGAGGACGCCGTTCCGGCAAGGAGGAACCGGAGGCGGAACAACATAAAGAGAAAGGCTAAGGATGTGCTAGTCGTTGAGCAGTCCGACAACGAAAGCGGCTCCGACAAGGCCAAAGCCAGCGACTCCCGCGAGGCTGTGGTGGCCGCCGACAAGCAGGACGGCTCCGGCAAGCAATATTGCAAGATCCATCGCACCAAGGGCCATGACCTCCAAGCGTGCAAGAAGGTTGAGCAGATGGCAGAGCTGCAGAAAGCCGAATATGAGCGCCGCGACAAGGAGAAGGCCCAGAAAGGTGGCGGCGGATCCGGCAAGAAGCTTCCCGCACAGGGAGGACGCCGTGGCAAGCCCAAGCAGCGGCAAGGGGACAGACCTCCCCGGGGCCGCGACAAGGATGAAGAAGAAGATGGGGATGATGAGATGGAGGAAGATGAGACTGATGACCAGGAGTTTCAGAAGGCGACAGAGGTTTTGTGCGTTGACGGCGGTGCTTCTCTGCACACCTCGCACCGTCAACTCAAACAAAGGTGCGGAGGTGAACACAGCAGAACCATCAGTCGAAGCGCGCAAGCCCCTGAAGTGGTCCAACACACCCATCGTCTTTGACGTTGAGGATCACCCTAATCCCATCACTGCGGTCGGGTGCTTGCCGATGTTGGTTTCACCAACCATCCGCAACCTCAAGGTCACAAAGATGTTGGTTGACGGCGGGGCCGGCCTGAATCTCATCTCCTCTGCAGTGCTCAAGAAGCTCCAGATCCCCGACAACGAGCTCGAAGAGACTGGTGCCTTTCAAGGGATAAATCCGGGAAGGAGCAAGCCGAAGGGGAAGATCACACTGCCAGTAACCTTTGGTAGTGAGCTGAATTTCAGAACAGAGAGAGTCACGTTCGACGTTGCTGATTTCCCATTGCCCTACAATGGGATACTCGGCCGTCCAGCGCTTGCCAAGTTCATGGCAGCCTCGCACTATGCTTACAATGTGCTCAAGATGCCTGGTCCGATAAGTGTTATTTCTGTCCACGGCGACAAGAAGGATGCACTTATCTGTACCGACAAGATCTACCGGGAAGCAGCGGCCGCGGCAGAGCACAAACCACTTGCCACTGAGGCTTCCCGGGGGAAGAAGAAACCCAAGTCCGGCAAGAGTAGCTCTGATGCCCACTCCGGCAAGCGCACCTCTTCGGAGTGCTGCGCTACCGTCGAGGACGCACCATCGAGCTCCACCGGCAAGTGCAAGAAGGCAAAGATAGCCTCACCAAAGACTAAGTCCGGCAAGCACAGCTCTAATGCCCACTCCGGCAAGCGCACCGCTGCTGTCGAGGACGCACCATCGAGCTCCACCGGCGAGTAGAGCAAAGAGAGCAGCCAGTTTCAAACTTTTGAGTCGTGTTCCTTGAAAGACCGTACCTTGTATGGAAAACTTGAGCGCGAAGGGATCGAATCATGGCTAAGTTGCGCCCTTGATCTGTTTCGAGTCTGCTCAACGATACAAGTGCGCTGCAACTAGCCCGACGAGATTTCTTGCCGGGGGCAGCACCGCCAGCGGGCTGCTGATGTTCCGCACTCAGCTAGTGTGCTCGCACCGGCAAGTTTCCAAAAAGAGCGTAAGGGTGAGAACATACAAGGGAGGGAATCAAGGGAGAAGCGCAGCCTTGCCGGAGCGCAGAAGACGGAAAAGCTAAGTTGCTAAAGTTTGAGCACAGAGCGCCGTCAGTTTTAAGTTTTTTTATGTTATATTCCTTGAACGTCCGTGCCTTGTATGGGAAACCTGTGCGCGGAAGGAGCCGGCTCGTGGCTACGTTGCGCCCTTGATTTGTTTTCGAGTCCGCTCAACAATGAAAGCGCGCTGCAACTAGCCCGACAAGGTTTCTTGCCGAGAGCAACACCGCCAGCAGGGCTGCTGACGTTCCGCACTCAGCAAGTGTGTTCGCGCCGGCAAGTTCCCTAAAAAGCGTAGGGCAAAAACATATAAGGGATGTGACGGGGTAAAGGATGTAACATAGCGAGCCTTGCCGTGGGACGTCCTTTGTATGGAAAACCTGTGCGCGGAGGAGCCAGCTCGCGGCTACGTTGTGCCCTTGATTTGTTTTCGAGTCCGCTCAACAATGAAAGCGCGCTGCAACTAGCCCCGACAAGGTTTCTTGCCGGAGCCAACACCGCCAGCAGGCTGCTGACGTTCCGCACTCAGCAAGTGTGTACGCACCGGCAAGTTCCCTAAAAGCGTAGGGTAAAAACATACAAAGGACATAACATAGCGAGCATAGCCCAGAATAAAGTTAAATTACAAAAATAACTTATGTCGGCACTGTCTAAGTTGTTCTCACGAAAACAGCAACAAGGAAAGAGCGGAAGGGCACACTGGCACCAGGGCCCCGGCAAACCAGCATTGCTGGGGGCTGCGGGTACCAAGATTCCTTCGCAGCAAGCCAGGGTCCCCGGGGGCTGCGACGCCGCAAAGAAGAACAAAGAAAGGGCACCGCACTGGTCCCGGCGAGCAGTGTGTTGCCGGGCCGCAAATATCAAGATTCGCCCCCGACAAGCCAGAGTTGCCGGGGGCCGCGATACCAGATAAGTTTTTCATCCCTCATCATGCATCCTCTTATGGACTGGGGAATGCAAGGCGCGTCCTTGAACGAGCGTGCCTTGTATGAAAAACCCATGCGCAGAGGAGCCGAATCACGGCTAAGTTCCGCCCTTGATTTGTTTTCGAGCCCGCTCAACAATACAAGTGCGCTACAACTGACCCGACAAGGTTTCTTGCCGGAAACAGCACCGCCAGCGGGCTGCTGATGTTCCGCACTCAGCAAGTGTGCTTGCGCCGGCAAGTTCCCTCAAAGCGTAGGGTGAAAACATACAAGGCACCAAATCAAGTAAAGGATATAACCCGGCAAGCATTCCCCTTTTTCATTAAAAAACATCCCATTCCAGTACAAGTCCATAGAGGATGAAAAACATGAAAGAGAGGATTACAAGTTTTAGAAGCAGCTAAGGCCCGAAGGCTCACAAATTGAAAAGATAAGATGCCCGTAATCCCTCCCCTGTTTCTCTCTTCAGGAGGTAGGTCAAGGAGGCCCCGGCAAGAGAAGTTTGCTGGGAAGGGCAAAAGGGGCGCCTAGGTGAGCTACGGGTGCTAGAAGACACCAAGAAAACACCCCGGGGGCCGGCCAGGGGCTTGGCGGAAGCGGAGACGCCTGAAGCAGAGCTCGAAGACGGGGCGGCAGGACGTCAGCACGCTGTCGAGGGCACCACGCCTCGATTCGACTTGACGGCCTTGCCGCCACCCTCTTCCTCTTCCGCAGCCTCCCTCGCCAAATTACCCAAGGAGACGACCCGGGAGTTGAAGGCCAGCGACCCAGATGATGGGGTCGCCGGTGGCCTGCGAGGCGACGGCCGACGCCTAGTCGGACCCACCGCCGTCCTCGTCGTCGCTGCCGCTCTCCTCCTCGTAACTCTCGCCGAGGGGAGTTCGCTATCGGAGGAGCTGTCCACGCAGCATCTCGCCCGGTGCCGGAGTCCTCGAAGACCTTGACGGCGAGAAGATCGCCCTCCATTAACTTAAAATGGAGGATGAACCCCACCGTCAAGCTGTGGATATGGGCGAACGTCTTCCACCCTCGATCAAAATACATCACGCCGGGGGCTGGGGATACGACACTAACTCGCGTGCCACTGATCCCACAGCCCCTCGTGCGCAATTCCAGCATCTCGGGAGGTCCGGCTCCATCGCGCTCGCAAACGGAACCGGAAGCCGGAGGCGACGACGAGGTGCCCGGCGCAGCTTGACGAAGAACTCCTGTGGATCACCCCAGTGTGGACCGCCGAGGAGAGGAGCTGCCGGGCGGAGGCGGGGTGGCGATCGCCCGGCCGCCTCTTCCCCGAGCGCTCCGACCACGTCCTCGACCTCGTCCATGACCTCGCCCCCTCCCTCTTCCCCTCGTGGCTGGCTCCGCCACCACCGGCGCGGGATAGGGAGAGGCGCGCTGCCTGGTGGCGACCCTCGCCGCCACCGATGAAGGACCAGGGTTCCCTCCCTCCATGGCGGACGAGAGGAAGGGTAGCAGAAGATGGAGAGAGGAGAAGATGAGGAAGTGCGGGATTCTTGCGCCCCCCTTCCGCCCTTTTTAAGGAACGAGGCGGGGGCTCGGCCGCCCCGCTCAGCCAATTAGAGCACGGGGGGAGCAGAGGAACGGGGCCGACCCACCACCTCCGCCCGTGACGGCTCGGTTTCCCACCTTCACCGCCCATGACCCCACGCGCAAGGGAGCCGCGTGGCGGGGAGGCGAAGCCAGGGCGACAGATGAAGTGGCCTCACCCTGCCCCATAATCACAGGGGTGGGCGCCTCGAAAATCACGCACGCTACCCACGCCTCCCACGACGCCGCGGTTGACGCATGCCGTTACGGGAGGGTGCGGTGGATTCGGCGCGGATTCGGCTTGGACCCAGGCCGCGCGTGCCCGTGCACTATTTTGGGCCTGGCCCAACAGCGCTCGGCACCGTGTATGGCCCAGGCCCGGGGGCTCCTGTCGGTGTACTAAAGTAAGGGTACCTTAGTACTCGAACTTGTGCACGGCATTGCAGACCAGCAAGCAAGGCTCGCCGGGCGCCCGCCAAGACCCTCCGTCACTTCCACTTACGCCATTCAAGAACAAAGTGTCGATAAGTAGATAAGGCCCGGCAAGAGGATCTTGCCGAAGAACAAGGCCCCGCAAGAGGAGCTTGCCGGGAAGGCCAACCAGGCGCTTCAGAAGATCGCCGCGACGCCTCAAGCGTCCGGCAAGGCCTGCGACCGCAAGCTTGCCGGCACAACAAGAGAAGGGCCGCAAAGGCGGTTGCATGCAAGGCTGCCACCTGCGCCCAAGCTCCAGCAAGATCCAACGACGTGTCACCCTGTGGCCATCCCAGAGCACGTGGCGGCGCTGCAAGAGCCATGCGGTGCGAGGTGGCAAGCGGAGCGACAAGGAGGCCATCGTGGCGATCGGTGGCGCACCTAACGGTCGCTTTTTGCACTATTAGGCGACCGGACGGGCATTAAATGCCCTTGTCCCCCGCCACGAGTTAGGTAGGGACACTATTGGTCATTGTTGTACCAACCTGCGTTTTTACCTTTCTACCCCTCTTTCTACACTACCACCTGTTGGTGACCCCCTTAGACTATAAAAGGGAGGCCCATGCGTACGTAGAGGGGGTTGGGGGGATTCGGAACTTTTCCACATTAGGGTTCCGCAGTCCATGGATTCACCACCGCAACATATCCACATTCTCAAGCAAAGAACAAATACAAACACAAGGCAGCAGTAGGAGTATTATCTCTCCGGAGAGCTCCGAAGCTGGGTAAAATCCCGTCTCCCCCGCGCGTGTGACCTGGATCTGCTCTTCGCGCGGCCCTCGCCCCCCCTGCCGGACTAGAAGGGGCCCCCCTGCCCCATCGGTGCTCGTGCCCAGCCGCCACGACAATGCATGATCAAGATCAGTAACTCATGGTATAATATCACAACACAACTCTACGACACAAAGGATAAACAAACAAACAACATAGATTACAAGCCAGGGTCGCAAGACCCAAAATTACATCAAGAGTTAGGTCTGACTACTGACAAGTACTAAGGTGCCTTAAGAAGGCAAAAAAACGACTCTAGATCGAAAGGGTGCATGCCTCCTGCCTAGGGCCTCCTATCTACTCCTGGTCTTCAGTCTCCATGTAGTAGCCATCGGCGGGATCAACTGGCTGTGGGATCCGTCATCTGATCACATCAATCGGGTAAAGGGGAAAAGGTAGCAAAGCAACTGTGAATAAACATCCAAAGTACTCGCAAGAGTTACATTAGATCTATGCTAAGTATGCATCCGTATCGAAGGGAAGGGGTTGTATATGTGGACTATAATACATAATGGACAGAATAGAGGGGAAGCCCTAGCCTATCGAACAAGCATCTTGCAGCATCTTGCAGCAACAGACGGGAGTGGAGTAACATATCATGTAGTAATAAGTATATAATAGAACCCAGAGGTCCTTCCTCGTCTACCCTACGAGGAAGCGATTGATACGTCTCCAATGTATCTATAATTTTTGATCATTCCATGTTGTTTTATTATTAATCTTGGATGTTTTATAATCATTTTATTGTCATTTTATATCATTTTTTGGTACTAATCTATTGACATAGTGCCAAGTGCCAGTTGCTGTTTTCTGCAGTTTTTTACATCATAGGAAATCAATATCAGATGGAGTCCAAATGCCACGCCAATTTACGATGATTTTTGTGGGCCAGAAGGAAAACAACGGGCCTTGGTTGCACCTGGGGGGAGTCCTGAGGAGGGGACAACCCACCAGGGTGCTCCAAGAGGCCCAGGCACGCCCTGGTGGGTTGTGCCCACCTCAGGTGCCCCTTGGACTGACTCTTTGCTCTATGAATACCCCAAGATTCTAGAAACCCTAGAGGAGTCGAAGAAATTTTCATCTAGCCACCGTAGAGTCCAGAACCACGAGATCCAATCTAGAAACCATCACTGAGGGTTCACTGGTTCCATTGGTGCCTCTCCGATGATGCATGAGTAGTTCTTTGTAGACTTTGGGTCCGTAGTTAGTAGTTAGATGGCTTCCTCTCTCTCTCTCTTGATTATCAATACAATGGTCTCTTGGAGATCCATATGATGTCAGTCTTTTGGCGGTGTGTTTGTTGGGATCTGATGAACTTCGAGTTTATGATCAGCTATATCTTTTTATATCCATGAAAGTTATTTGAGTTCTTTGATCTCTAATATGCATGATCACTTATAGCCTCGTATTTCTTCTCCGATATTTAGGTTTTGTTTGGCCAACTTGATCTATTTATCTTGCAATGGGAAGAGGTGCCCGGAAGAGGTGCCCGGTAGAGGGTCTGATCGTACGGTGCTTGATCCCAGTGACAGAAAGGGAACCGACATGTATGTATCGTTGCTACTAATGAAAAAAGAAGGGATCCATATTTGCCGCAATAAATAAACGGATCTTGTCTACATCATGTCATAGTTCTTATTGCATTACTCCATTTTTCCACGAACTTAATACACTAGATGTAAGTGCATTTAGTGCCCCTTAGTGATTTTGGTGTATTGAAGACTTATAGGTTAAGGGACTGATGCGTTTGTGAGTGTACACAAGTCTATAAGTCTATGAGGAGTTTGATATTTATAGAGAAAGTCGACCCCTAAAAATGAAGTTCTTCGACTGAAGACTTTGGATTTCTGAAGAGTTTGAAAGTGAAGAGATTGGTGTGACCTCGAAGACTTGACAATCATTCGAGGAACATGAGGCGTGAAGACTTTTGTTTTCGTAGTTTCATTTTCTCTTTCTTGAGTCATAGGAAACACCGTACTGTTAAAGGGGATCGAGGAAATACTAAGGAAAAATTTCCATGTGATGCTCAACTCAAAATCCTACACCTACCAATCCCTTCAAGCGAAGCCCTTGGAAATCTCATACAGTTCAGTCATATTCTTCAGTGACAGAGACGAAGTTCTTATGGTCTTTGAGGAATTTGTTCTGACTGAGGAGTTAGGAATTCGCCAGTGCGGATTTCCTATACAGTGAGGAACATGATAGCCCTGAGGAATTTGAGAGTCAAATTTCCGACCGTTGTTGTGCTATGCGCCAGCTATCTCAAAATATGTACCCACCTAACGGTCATATCATTGAAGGGCATTTATGTCTTATCTTGTCGGGCTGCTCCCTAGGCTATAAATAGGCGCCCCCTACAACCACTAGCTGGTTGGCTGCGGCTACGTCTTGAGCTTGCGTTGGTTTTCCTCGAAGAGGAGAGGGTGATGCAGCAAAGTGTAGCGTAAGTATTTCCCTCAATTTTGAGAACCAAGGTATCAATCCAGTAGGAGGCTCCTCAAAAGTCCCACGCACCTACACAAACAAACTGAGAGCTCGCAACCAACGCAATAAAGGGGTTGTCAATACCTTCACGGCCACTTGCGAAAGTGAGATCTAATAAAGATAGTATGATAAGATAAATATATTTTTGGTATTTTTGATATAGATGCAAAAAGTAAAGATGCAAATAAAAGTAGATCGAAAGCAAATATGATAAGAGATAGACCCAGGGGCCATAGGTTTCACTAGATGCTTCTCTCGAGATAGCATAAGTATTACGGTGGGTGAACAAATTACTGTCGAGCAATTGATAGAAAAGCGCATAGTTGTGAGATTATCTAGGCATGATCATGTATATAGGCATTATTGGGGAACGTTGCAGAAAATTAAAATTTTTCCTACGATTTCACCAAGATCCATCTATGAGTTCATCTAAGCAATGAGTGATAGGAGTGCATCTACATACCCTTGTAGATCGTGAGTGGAAGCGTTCAAGAGAACGGGGATGATGGAGTCGTAGTCGCCGTGATCCAAAATCACCGATGACCAAGTGCTGAACGGACAGCAACTCCGCGTTCAACACACGTACGGAGCGGATGACGTCTCCTCCTTCTTGATCCAGCAAGGGGGAAGGAGAGGTTTGAGGAAGAAGACTCCAGCAGCAGCACGACGGCATGGTGGAGGTGGAGAAGCAGTACTCCGGCAGGGCTTCGCCAAGCAACCGTGGGAGGAGGAAGAGGTGTAGCAGGGGGAGGGAGGCGCCAAGATTCAGGGGTGCGGCTGCCCTCCCTCCCCCTTCCTTTATATAGGCCCCCAAGGGGGGTAGCCGGCCCTAGAGATGGGATCTCTAGGGGCGGCGGCCAAGGGGTGGAGTGCCCCCAAGGCAAGTGGAGGCGCCCCCCCGGTGGTTCCCAACCCTAGGCGCAGAGGGGGCCCAGGGGCGATCGACCACCAGGCTGGTCCCTCCCACTTCAGCCCACGGGCCCTCCGGATGGGTGGCCCCGCCGTGGAACCCCGACCCTTCCGGTGGTCCCAGACAATACCGGGTGACCCCGAAACTTTCCCGATGGCCGAAACAGCACTTCCTATATATAAATCTTCACCTCCGGACTATTCCGGAACTCCTCGTGAAGTCCGAGATCTCATCCAGGACTCCGAACAACATTCGGTAATAACATACAAGTCTTCCTAATAACCCTAGCATCACGGAACCTTAAGTGTGTAGGCCCTACGGGTTCGGGAGACACGCAAACATGATCGAGACAGCTCTCCGGTCAATAACCAACAGCGGGATCTGGATACCCATGTTGTCTCCCACATGCTCCTCGATGATGTCATTGGATGAACCACGATGTCGAGGATTCAATCAAACCCCATATACAATTCCCTTTGTCAATCGGTACGTTACTTGCCCGAGACTCGATCGTCGGTATCCCAATACCTCGTTCAGTCTTGTTACCGGCAAGTCACTTTACTCGTATTGTAATGCATGAGACCAAACACTTGGTCACTTTGAGCTCATTATGATGATGCATTACCAAGTGGGCCCAGAGATACCTCTCCGTCATACGGAGTGACAAATCCCAGTCTTGATCCGTGTCAACTCAACAGACACTTTCGGAGATACCTATAGTGCACCTTTATAGTCACCCAGTTACGTTGTGACGTTTGGTACACCCAAAGCACCCCTACGATATCCGGGAGTTACACGATCTCCTGGTCTAATGAAAGGATACTTGACATTGGAAAAGCTCTAGCAAACGAACTACACGATCTTGTGCTATGCTTAGGATTGGGTCTTGTCCATCACATCATTCTCCTAATGATGTGATCCCGTTATCAACGACATCCAATGTCCATAGCCAGGAAACCATGACTATCTGTTGATCAACGAGCTAGTCAACTAGAGGCTTACTAGGGACATATTATGGTCTATGTATTCACACGTGTATTACGATTTCCGGATAATACAGTTATAGCATGAATAAAGACAATTATCATGAACAAGGAAATATAATAATACTTTTATTATTGCCTCTAGGGCATATTTCCAACAGTCTCCCACTTGCACTAGAGTCAATAATCTAGTTATATTGTGATGAATCGAACACCCATAGAGTCCTGGTGTTGATCATGTTTTGCTCGCGAGAGAGGTTTAGTCAACGGATCTGCGACATTCAAATCCGTATGTACTTTGCAAATATCTATGTCTCCATCTTGAACATTTTCACGGATGGAGTTGAAACGACGCTTGATGTGCCTGGTCTTCTTGTGAAACCTGGGCTCCTTGGCAAGGGCAATAGCTCCAGTGTTGTCACAGAAGAGTTTGATTGGCCCCGACGCATTGGGTATTGGGTATGACTCCTAGGTCGGTGATGAACTCCTTCACCGAAATTGCTTCATGCGCTGCCTCCGAGGCTGCCATGTACTCCGCTTCACATGTATATCCCGCCACGACACTCTGCTTGCAGCTGCATCAGCTTACTGCTCCACCATTCAACATATACATGTATCCAGTTTGTGACTTAGAGTCATCCATATCTGTGTCGAAGCTAGAGTCGATGTAACCCTTTACGACGAGCTCTTCGTCACCTCCATAAACGAGAAACATGTCCTTTGTCCTTTTCAGGTACTTCAGGATATTCTTGACCGCTGCCCAGTGTTCCTTGCCGGGATTACTTTGGTACCTTCCTACCAAACTTACGGCAAGGTTTACATCAGGTCTGGTACACAGCATGGCATACATTATAGATCCTATGGCTGAAGCATAGGGGATGACACTCATCTCTTATTTATCTTTAGCCATGGTCGGGCATTGAGCCGAGCTCAATCTCACACCTTGCAATACAGGAAAAAACCCTTTCTTGGACTGATCCATTTTGAACTTCTTCAAAATCTTATCAAGGTATGTGCTTTGTGAAAGACCTATGAGGCGTCTTGATCTATCCCTATAGATCTTGATGCCTAATATGTAAGCAGCTTCTCCAAGGTCCTTCATTGAAAAACACTTATTCAAGTAGGCCTTAATGTTGTCCAAAAGTTCTATATCATTTCCCATCAAGAGTATGTCATCTACATATAATATGAGAAATGCTACAGAGCTCCCACTCACTTTCTTATAAATGCAGGCTTCTCCATAAGTCTGCATAAACCCAAACGCTTTGATCATCTCATCAAAGCGAATGTTCCAACTCTGAGATGCTTGCACCAGCCCATAAATGGATCGCATGAGCTTGCATACTTTGTTAGCATTCTTAGGATTGACAAAACCTTCCGGCTGCATCATATACAGTTCTTCCTTAAGATGTCTGTTAAGGAATGCCGTTTTGACGTCCATCTGCCATATCTCATAATCATAGTATGCGGCAATTGCTAACATGATTCGGACGGACTTCAGCTTCACTACGGGAGAGAATGTCTCATCGTAGTCAACCCCTTGAACTTGTCGATAACCCTTAGCGACAAGTCGAGCTTTATAGATGGTAACATTACCATCCGCATCCGCCTTCTTCTTAAAGATCCATTTGTTTTCTATCGCACGATCATCGGGCAAGTCTGTCAAAGTCCATACTTTTTTTCATACATGGATTCTATCTCCGATCGCATGGCTTCAAGCCATTTGTTCAATCTGGGCCCACCATCGCTTCTTCATAGTTCAAGGTTCACCGTTGTCTCACAACATGATTTCCAGACAGGGTTGCTGCACCACTGTGCGGAACGTGTCCTTATGGACCTCTGAAGTTCAAGAGCAACTTGATCCGAAGTACCTTGATCATCATCATTGTTTTCCTCTCCGGTTGGTGTAGGCATCACAGAACATTTTCTTGAGCCGCACTACTTTCCTGCTCAAGAGGTAGTACTTCATCGAAGTTCTACTTTCCTCCCACTTTCTTCTTTCGAGAGAAACTCTTTTCCGTAAAGGATCTGTTCTT
This sequence comes from Aegilops speltoides, assembly GCA_021437245.1. Classification (NCBI taxonomy): domain Eukaryota; kingdom Viridiplantae; phylum Streptophyta; class Magnoliopsida; order Poales; family Poaceae; genus Aegilops; species Aegilops speltoides. Next base: position 254,678,192 of record CM038143.1, read on the forward strand.
GGCAACAAAGATCTTGCCCTTGGATCTTAAGTAGAAGGTATACCCAATGGTTTCCTTAGGGTATCCTATGAAGACGCATTTTTCCGACTTGGGTTCGAGCTTTTCAGGTTGAAGTTTCTTGACATAAGCATCGCATCCCCAAACGTTTAGAAACGACAGCTTAGGTTTCTTCCCAAACCATAATTCATACGGTGTTGTCTCAACAGATTTAGACGGTGCCCTATTTAAGGTGAATGTAGCTGTCTCTAGAGCGTATCCCCAAAATGATAGCGGTAAATCGGTAAGAGACATCATAGACCGCACCATATCCAATGGAGTGCGATTACGCGTTCGGACACACCATTACGCTGAGGTGTTCCAGGCGGCGTGAGTTGTGAAACGATTCCACATTTCCTTAAGTGCGTACCAAATTCGTGACTTAAATATTCTCCTCCACAATCTGATCGTAGGAATTTTATCTTTCGGTCACGTTGATTCTCTACCTCATTCTGAAATTCTTTGAACTTTTCAAAGGTCTCAGACTTGTGTTTCATTAAGTAGACATACCCATATCTACTCAAGTCATCAGTGAGAGTGAGAACATAACGATATCCTCCGCGAGCCTCAATGCTCATTGGACCGCACACATCGGTATGTATGATTTCCAACAAGTTGGTTGCTCGCCCATTGTTCCGAGAACGGAGTCTTGGTCATCTTGCCCATGAGGCATGGTTCGCATGTGTCAAATGATTCATAATCGAGAGACTCTAAAAGTCCATCAAGATGGAGGTTCTTCATGCGCTTGACACCAATGTGACCATAGGCGGCGTACACAAGTATGTGGGACTATCGTTATCAACTTTACATATTTTGGTATTCACACTATGAATATGTGCAATATTACGCTCGAGATTCATTAAGAATAAACCATTGACCAGGGGGGCATGACCATAAAACATATCTCTCATATAAATAGAACAACCATTATTCTCAGATTTAAATGAGTAGCCATATCGTATCAAACGAGATCCAGATACAATGTTCATGCTCAAACTTGGCACTAAATAACAATTATTGAGGTTTAAAACTAACCCCATAGGTAAATGTAGAGGTAGCGTGCCGACGGCGATCACATCGACCTTGGAACCATTCCCGACGCGCATCGTCACCTCGTCCTTCACCAGTCTCCGCTTATTCCGCAGCTCTGCCGTGAGTTACAAATATGAGCAACGACACCGTATCAAATACCCGTGAGTTACTACGAGTCTTGGTGAGGTACACATCAATTACATGTATATCAAATATACCTTTAGTGTTGCCGGCCTTCTTGTCCGCTAAGTATTTGGGGCAGTTCCGCTTCCAGTGGCCCTTCCCTTTGCAATAAAAGCACTCAGTCTCAGGCTTGGGTCCATTGCTTACTTCTTCCTGGCAACTGGTTTACCACGCGCGGCAACATCCTTGCCGTCCTTCTTGAAGTTCCTCTTACCCTTGCCCTTCTTGAACTTGGTGGTTTTATTGACCATCAGCACTTGATGTTCTTTCTTGATTTCTACCTCTGCCGACTTAAGCATTGAAAATACTTCAGGAATAGTTTTCACCATCCCTTGCATATTGTAGTTCATCACAAAGCTCTTATAGCTTGGTGGGAGCGACTGAAGGATTCTATCAATGACCGCCTCGTCCGGGAGGTTAATGTCCAGCTGGGACAGGCGGTTGTGCAACCCAGACATTTTGAGTATGTGCTCACTGACATAACTATTTTCCTCCATCTTACAACTTTAGAACTTGTTGGAGACTTCATATCTCTCAAACCGGGCATGAGCTTGAAAAACCATTTTCAGCTCCTCGAACATCTCATATGCTCCGTGTTGCTCAAAACGCTTTTGGAGCCCCGGTTCTAAGCTGTAAAGCATGCCACACTGAACGAGGGAGTAATCATCAGCACGTGACTGCCACGCATTCATAACTTTTTGGTTCTCTGGGATGGGTGCTTCACCTAGCGGTCCATCTAGGACATATGCTTTCTTGGCAGCTATGAAGATGATCCTCAGGTTCCGGACCCAGTCTGTATAGTTGCTGCCATCCTCTTTCAGCTTGGTTTTCTCTAGGAACGCGTTGAAGTTCATGTTGACATGAGCGTTGGCCATTTGATCTACAAGACATATTTGCAAAGGTTTTAGACTAAGTTCATGATAATTAAGTTCATCTAATCAAATTATTTTAATGAACTCCCACTCAGATTAGACATCCCTCTAGTCATCTAAGTGTTACACGATCCGAGTCAACTAGGCCGTGTCCGATCATCACGTGAGACGGACTAGTCATCATCGGTGAACATCTCCATGTTGATCGTATCTTCCATACGACTAATGTTCGACCTTTCGGTCTCTGTGTTCCAAGGCCATGTCTGTACATGCTAGGCTCGCAAGTTAACCCTAAGTGTTTTTGCATGTGTAAAACTGTCTTACACCCGCTGTATGTGAACGTAAGAATCTATCACACCCGATCATCACGTGGTGCTTGAAACGATTTAACTTTAGCAATGGTGCACGCTTAGGGAGAACACTTCTTGAAATTGTTGTAAGGATCATCTGATTTACTACCATCGTTCTAAGTAAACAAGATGCATAAACATAATAAACATCACATGCAATTATATAGTAGTGACATGATATGGCCAATATCATATAGCTCCTTTGATCTCCATCTTCGGGGCTCCATGATCATCTTTGTCTTCGGCATGACACCATGATATCCATCATCATGATCTCCATCATCGTGTCTTCATGAAGTTGTCACGCCAACGACTACTTCTACTTCTATGGCTAACACGTTTAGCAATAAAGTAAAGTAATTTACATGGCGTTCTTCAATGACACGCAGGTCATACAAAAATAAAGACAACTCCTATGGCTCCTTCCAGTTGTCATACTCATCGACATGCAAGTTGTGATTCCTATTACAAGAACATGATCTCATACATCACAATATATAATTCATCATTCATCACAACTTTTGGCCATATCACATCACAAGACACTTGCTGCAAAAACAAGTTAGACTTCCTCTAATTGTTGTTGCAAGTTTTTACGTGGCTTCTATAGGTGATCTAACAGGAACGTTTTCTTACCTACGTTAAAGCCACAACGTGATTTGTCAACTTCTATTTACCCTTCATAAGGACCCTTTTCGTCGAATCCGCTCCAACTAAAGTGGGAGAGACAGACACTCGCTAGCCACCTTATGCAACTTGTGCATGTCGACCGGTGGAACCTGCCTCACGTAAGCGCACGTAAGGTCGGTCCGGCCGCTTCATCCCACAATACCGCTGAAGCAAAATAAGACTAGTAGCGGCAAGAGAGTTGAAAACATGTACGCCCACAACAAAATTGTGTTCTACTCGTGCAATAGAGAACTACGATAGACCTAGCTCATGATGCCATTTGTTGGGGAGCGTTGCGAGAAAATTAAAAATTTCCTACGGTTTCACCAAGATCAATCTATGAGTTCATCTAAGCAACGAGTGATAGGAGTGCATCTACCCTTGTAGATCGTGAGCGGAAGCGTTCAAGAGAACAGGGATGATGGAGTCGTAGTCGCCGTGATCCAAAATCACCGATGACCAAGTGCTGAATGGACAGCACCTCCGCATTCAACACACGTACGGAGCGGATGACGTCTCCTCCTTCTTGATCCAGCAAGGGGGAAGGAGAGGTTTGAGGAAGAAGACTCCAGCAGCAGCACGACGGCGTGGTGGTTGTGGAGAAGCAGTACTCCGGCAGGGCTTCGCCAAGCAACCGCGGGAGGAGGAAGAGGTGTAGCAGGGGGAGGGAGGCGCCAAGACTCAGGGGCGCGTCTGCCCTCCCTCCCCCCTCCTTTATATAGGCCCCCAGGGGGGTAGCAAGCCCTAGAGATGGGATCTCTAGGGGGCGGCGGCCAAGGGGGGTGGAGTGCCCCCCAATGCAAGTGGAGGCGCCCCCTCCCCTAGGGTTCCCAACCCTAGGCGCAGAGGGGGGCCTAGGGGGGCGCACCAGCCCACCAGGGGTTGTTACCCTCCCCACTTCAGCCCACGGGGCCCTCCGGGATGGGTGGCCCCACCCGGTGGACCCCCGGGACCCTTCCGGTGGTCTCGGTACAATACCGGGTGACCCCGAAACTTTCCCGATGGTCGAAACAACACTTCCTGTATAAAAATCTTCACCTCCGGACTATTCCGGAACTCCTCGTGACGTCCGGGATCTCATCTGGGACTCCGAACAACATTCGGTAATCACATACAAGTCTTCCTAATAACCCTAGCGTCACCGAACCTTAAGTGTGTAGACCCTACGGGTTCGGGAGACACGCAGACATGACCGAGACAGCTCTCCGGCCAATAACCAACAGCGGGATCTGGATACCCATGTTGGCTCCCACATGCTCCTCGATGATGTCATCGGATGAACCACGATGTCAAGGATTCAATCAAACCCCGTATACAATTCCCTTTGTCAATCGGTACGTTACTTGGCCAAGACTCGATCGTCGGTATCCCAATACCTCGTTCAGTCTCGTTACCGGCAAGTCACTTTACTCATACCGTAATGCATGATCCCGTGACCAAACACTTGGTCACTTTGAGCTCATTATGATGATGCATTACCGAGTGGGCCCAGAGATACCTCTCCGTCATACGGAGTGACAAATCCTAGCCTCGATCCGTGTCAACCCAATGACACTTTCGAGATACACGTAGTGCACCTTTATAGTCACCCGATTACGCCAGTGACGCTTGGTACACCCAAAGCACTCCTACGGTATCCGGGAGTTACACGATCTCATGGTATAAGGAAAGGATACTTGACATTGGAAAAGCTCTAGCAAACGAACTACACGATCTTGTGCTATGCTTAGGATTGGGTCCATCACATCATTCTCCTAATGATGTGATCCCGTTATCAACAACATCCAATGTCCATAACCAGGAAACCATGACTATCTGTTGATCAACGAGCTAGTCAACTAGAGGCTTACTAGGGACATATTATGGTCTATGTATTCACACGTGTATTACGGTTTCCGGATAATACAGTTATAGCATGAATAAAGACAATTATCATGAACAAGGAAATATAATAATACTTTTATTATTGCCTCTAGGGCATATTTCCAACAGGCGTCACGTCCAAAACAAGTAGACCGACTCCTGCCTGCATCTACTACTATTACTCCACACATCGACCGACTCCTGCCTGCATCTAGATTATTAAGTTCATAAGAATGGAGTAACGCATTAAGCAAGATGACGTGATGTAGAGGGAAAAAACATGCAATATGATATAAACCCCATCTTGTTATCCTCGATGGCAACAATACAATACATGTCTTGCAACCCTTTCTGTCACTTGGTAATAACACCGCAAGATTGAACCCAAAGCTATGCACTTCTCCCATGGCAAGAAAGATCAATCTAGTAGGCCTAACCAAACTGATAATTCGAAGAGACTTGCAAAGATAACTCAATCATACATAAAAGAATTCAGAGAAGATTCAAATATTATTCATAGATAATCTTGATCATAAACCCACAATTCATAGGATCTCGACAAACACACCACAAAAAGACATTACATCGAATAGATCTCCACAAGAGAGGGGGAGAACATTGTATTGAGATCCAAAAAGAGAGAAGAAGCCATCTAGCTAATAACTATGGACCCGTAGGTCTCTGGTAAGCTACTCACAACTCATCGGAGGGGCAAGGATGTTGATGTAGAGGCCCTCCATGGTTGCTTCCCCCTCCGGCAGAGTGCCGGCAAGGGCTCCAAGATGGGATCTCACGGGTACAGAAGGTTACGGTGGTGGAAAGTGCGTTTCATGGTGCTCCTTGATGTTTTCGGGGTACGTAGGTACATATAGGAGGAAGAAGTACGTCGGTGGACGCTGAGGGGCCACGAGACAGGGGCGTGCTCCTGTGGGGGCACCTCCTATCTCGTGGGGCTCTTGAGCTTTCTTGACTTGCACTCCAGTGCTCTCCGGATCAGATTTGTTCCAAAAATAACGGTCCCGAATGTTTCATTCCGCTTTGGACTCCGCTTTGATATTCCTTTTCTTCAAATATCAAATAGGCAAAAAACAGCAATATGGGCTGGGCCTCCGTTAGTAGGTTAGTCCCAAAAATGTTATAAATGTGTAAAATAAAGCCCAGAAACATCCAAAGGAGGTAATATAATAGCATGGAACAATCAAAAATTATAGATACGTTGGAGACGTATCAAGCATCCCCAAGCTTAATTCCTGCTCGTCCTCAAGTAGGTAAATGATAAAAATAAATTTTTGATGTGGAATGCTACCTAGCATAATTCATAATGTAATTTTCTTTATTGTGGCATGAATGTTCAGATCCAAATGAATACACAATACAAGTTCATATTGACATAAGAAATAGTAATACTTCAAGCATACTAATCAAAGTAATCATGTCTTCTCAAAATAGCATGGCTAAAGAAAGTTATCCCTACAAAATCATATAGTCTGGCTATGCTCTATCTTCATCACACAAAGTATTTAATCATGCACAACCCCGATGAAAAGCCAAGCAATTGTTTCATACTTTAATAATCTCAAACTTTTTCAACTTTCACGCAATACTTGAGCGTGAGCCATGGACATAACACTATATGTGGAATAGAAGGGTGGTTGTGGAGGAGACAAAAAAGGAGAAGATAGTCTCACATCAACTAGGCGTATCAATGGGCTATGGAGATGTCCATTAATAGATATCAATGTGAGTGAGTAGGGATTGCCATGCAACGGATGCACTAGAGCTATAAAAATATGAAAGCTCAACAAAAGAAACTAAGTGGGTTGCACCCAACTTGCTTGCTCACGAAGACCTAGGGCACTTTTGAGGAGGCCCATCATTGGAATATACAATCCAAGTTCTATAATGAAAAATTCCCACTAGTTATATGAAAGTAACAACATATGAGACTCTCTATCATGAAGATCATGGTGCTATTTTGAAGCACAAGTGTGGAAAAAGAGATAGTAGCCTTGTCCCTTCTCTTTTTTCTCTCATTTTATTTTTTTTTCTTCTCTTTTTTTTTCCTTTTTTTCTTTATTTCTTTGGCCTTCTTTTTTTCTTTTTCTTTTTTTTGGCCTTTCTCTTTTTTTTCTTTTTGTAAAGTCCGAAGTCTCATCCCGACTTGTGGGGGAATCATAGTCTTCATCATCCTTTCCTCACTAGGACAATGCTCTAATAATGAAGATCATCACACTTTTATGGATTTACAACTCAAAGCTAGAACAAGATATGACTCTATATGAATGCCTCCGGCGTTGTACCGGGATATGCAATGAATCAAGAGCGACATGTATGAAAATTATGAAGGTGGCTTTGCCACAAATACAATGTCAACTATATGATCATGCAAAAAGCAATATGACAAAAGTAATGCGTGTCATATGAATGGAATGGTGGAAAGTTGCATGGCAATATATCTCGGAATGGCAATGGAAATCCATAATAGGTAGGTATGGTGGCTGTTTTGAGGAAGGAGTATGGTGGGTGTATGGTACCGGCGAAAATTGCATGGTACAAGAGAGGCTAGAAATGGTGGAAGGGTGAAAGAGTGCGTATAATCCATGGACTCAACATTAATCAAAAGAACTCATATACTTGTTGCAAAAATTTAGAAGTCATCAAAAACCAAAGTACTACGCGCATGTTCCTAGGGGGTAGATTGGTAGGAAAAGACCGTCGCTCATCCCCGACCGCCACTCATAAGGAAGACAGTCAATAAATAAAATTGTGCTCCAACTTCATCACAAAGCGGTTCACCATACGTGCATGCTATGGGAATCACAACCTTCAACACAAGCATTCTTTAAATTCATAATCACCCAACTAGCATGACTTTAATATCACTACCTCCATATCTCAAAACAATTATCAAGCATCAAATTGATCATAGCATCCAACTCACTTTCTATGATAGTTTTTATTATACCTAACTTGGATGTTCATCATTCTAGGACCAACTTTATAATCATAGCAAATACCATGCTGTTCTAAAAGACTCTCAAAATGATATAAGTGAAGCACGATAGACTAGCAATTTCTTCAAAATTAAGACACCACCGTGCTCTAAAAGATATAAGTGAAGCACTAGAGCAAAAACTATCAAGCTCAAAAGATATAAGTGAAACATATAGAGTATTCTAGCAAATTATAATCAATTAGGCTTCTACAAAAATGTGTGTACAGCAAGGATGATTGTGGTAAACTAAAAAGCAAAGACTAATATAATACACGACGCTCCAAGCAAAACACATATCATGTGGCGAATAAAAATATAGCTCCAAGTAAAGTTACCAATGAACGAAGATTTAAAGAGGGATGCCTTCCGGGCATCCCCAAGCTTAGGCTTTGGCTATTCTTGAATATCTTGGGGTGCCATGGGCATCCCCAAGCTTAGGCTCTTGCCACTCCTTATTCCATAGTCCATAAAAGCTTTACCAAAAACTTGAAAACTTCACAACACAAAAATCAACAGGAAATCTTATAAGCTCCGTTAGTGAAAGAAAACAAAACCACCACATAAGGTACTGCAATGAACTCATTCTTTATTTATATTGGTGTTAAACCTACTGTATTCCAACTTCCTTATGGTTTATAAACTATTTTACTATCCATAGATGCATTGGAATAAGCAAACCATACACGAAAAACAGAATCTGTCAAAAACAGAACAGTCTGTAGCAATCTGTAACTAACGCAAACTTCAGGAACTCTAAAAACCTACCAAAATAGCAAGTCCTGGACAATTTGTCTATTCAACAGCAGCAAAAAGAATCAACACAAAAGCACGTTCCTGTGATTTAACAAAATTATATTCGTGCGTGCAAAGTTTCTGTTTTTCAGCAGAATCAAATCAACTATCATCGTAGGTTATCCTATAGGTTCTACTTGGCACAAACACTAACTAAAAGATAAAAACACATCTAACCAGAAGGTAGATGCAAGATTTATTAAATAACAGCAAGGAAAAATATTGGGTTGTCTCCCAACAAGCGCTTTTCTTTAAAGCCTTTTTTAGCTAGGCATTGAGATTTCAATGATGCTCACATGAAAGACAAGAATTGAAGCACAAAGAGAGCATCATGTAACACGTGACAAACACACTTAAGTATAACATACTTCCTATGCATAGGCATCTTGTAAGCAAACAAATTATCAAGGCAAGCAAAAACTAGTATATGCAAGGAAGAACAAAGAGATGATAGCAGTCTCAACATGAAGAGAGGTAATTTAGTAACATGAAAATTTCTACAACCATATTTTCCTCTCTCATAATAATTACATGTAGGATCATAAGCAAATTCAACAAAATAGCTATCACAAAACATATTCTCAACATGATCCACATGCATGCAAACTTGACACTCTTCCAAGATAGTGGGATTAACATTAGCTAAAGTCATGACCTTTCCGAACCCACTTTTATCAAAAATATCATAAGATTGAACATACTTCAAATATGTGGGATCTAAAGTTGACACTCTTCCAAACCCACTTTCAATATTATTGCAAACATTATTATCAATCTCATATTCATCACGGGGCTTAAATAAATTTTCAAGGTTATAAGAAGAATCACCCCAATCATGATCATTGAAACAAGTAGTAGACCTAGCAAAACTAGCATCCCCAAGCTTAGGGTTTTGCATATTATTAGCATAATTGATATAAAGAGAATTTATAGGAAAAAAATTACAATCATGCTTTTTATTCAAGGAGTTATCGTGAATCACTTCATAAAGTTCTTCATCACAATTTTCAGGTTCACGGATTTCAAGCAAAACTTCATAAAGATAATCTAGTGCACAAAACTCACTAGCAATTGGTTCATCATAATTGGATCTCTTAAAAAGATTAGCGAGCGGATGAGGATCCATAGATATTAGGTTCTCTGTTTAGTAGTAAATAAGCATCTATACCAACCAAACGAGCAAACGAAAGGGCAAGCAAAAAGAGAGAAGAGATTGGGAAAGAGAGGGCGAATAAAACGTCAAGGGTGAAGTGGGGGAGAGGAAAACGAGAGGCAAATGGAAAATAATGTAAATGCGAGGGAGATGGGTTTGTGATGGGTACTTGGTATGTCTTGAGTTGAGCGAAGACCTCCCCGGCAACGGCGCCAGAAATCCTTCTTGCTACGTCTTGAGCTTGCGTTGGTTTTCCTCGAAGAGGAGAGGGTGATGCAGCAAAGTTTAGCGTAAGTATTTCCCTCAGTTTTGAGAACCAAGGTATCAATCCAGTAGGAGGCTCCTCAAAAGTCCCATGCACCTACACAAACAAACTGAGAACTCGCAACCAACACAATAAAGGGGTTGTCAATCCTTCACGGCCACTTCATGAAAGTGAGATCTAATAAAGATAGTATGATAAGATAAATATATTTTTGGTATTTTTGATATAGATGCAAAAAGTAAAGATGCAAATAAAAGTAGATTGAAAGCAAATATGATAAGAGATAGACCCGAGGGCCATAGGTTTCACTAGAGGCTTCTCTCGAGATAGCATAAGTATTACGATGGGTGAACAAATTACTGTCAAGCAATTGATAGAAAGCACATAGTCATGAGATTATCTAGGCATGATCATGTATATAGGCATCAGGTCCAAAACAAGCAGACCGACACCTTCCTGCATCTACTACTATTACTCCACACATCGACCGACTCCTGCCTGCATCTAGAGTATTAAGCTCATAAGAACGTAGTAACGCATTAAGCAAGATGACGTGATGTAGAGGGATAAACACATGCAATATGATATAAACCCCATCTTGTTATCCTCGATGGAAACAATACAATACGTGTCTTGCAACCCTTTCTGTCACTGGGTAAGAACACTTCAAGATTGAACCCAAAGCTAAGCACTTCTCCCATGGCAAGAAAGATCAATCTAGTAGGCCAAACCAAACTGATAATTCGAAGAGACTTGCAAACATAACTCAATCATACATAAAAGAATTCAGAGAAGATTCAAATATTATTAATAGATAAACTTGATCATAAACCCACAATTCATCGGATCTCGACAAACACACTGTAAAAAGAGATTACATCGAATAGATCTCCACAAGAGAGGGGGAGAACATTGTATTGAGATCCAAAAAGAGAGAAGAAGCCATCTAGCTAATAACTATGGACCCGTAGGTCTGTGGTAAACTACTCACAACTCATCGGAGGGGCAAGGATGTTGATGTAGAGGCCCTCCATGGTTGCTTCCCCCTCCGGCAGAGTGCCGGCAAGGGCTCCAAGATGGGATCTCGCGGGTACAAAAGGTTACGGCGGTAGAAATTGTGTTTCGTGGTGCTCCTCGATGTTTACGGGGTACGTAGGTATATATAGGAGGAAGAAGTATGTCGGTGGACGCCCGAGGGGCCCACAAGACAGGGGGCGCGCCCTACAGGGAGGGGCGCCCTCCTATCTCGTGGGGCCCTCGGAGCTTTCTTGACTTGCTCTCCAGGCTCTCCGGATCAGATTTGTTCCAAAAATAATGCTCCCGAAGGTTTCATTCCGTTTGGACTCCGTTTGATATTCCTTTTCTTCAAAATACTGAAATAGGCAAAAAAACAGCAATATGGGCTTGGGCCTCCGGTTAGTAGGTTAGTCCCAAAAATGATATAAATGTGTAAAATAAAGCCCATGAACATCCAAAAGAGGTAATATAATAGCATGGAACAATCAAAAATTATAGATACGTTGGAGACGTATCAGCTGCTCTGAGAGAAACTGACACTTGTCATTTGAGAGCATCCCATCCTCCGAGGACTTTGAGCAAAAATCATCATGTGAGGAAAACCCAAACCCAACACACCTACAACCCAAAGTGATTGAGCATCACCGAAGAGATTGATCCTGCGTGGATCCGATGCTTGTTACCTTTGAAGACTGTGCTTCTTCCAAACGGTTAGGCATCATGGTCTAGAGCATCCAAGAGGAATTGTGGATTACCGAATGACCTAGTCTGTGAAGTTTTGGAAGTCACCTGAAGACTTACCACGAGTGATTGGGCAAGGTCTATGTGACCTTAGCTCAAGGAGAATACGGTGAGGACTGTGAGTCCGGGACTGTGTGTCCTCGAGTTTAAATACTCAGCCGCTCCAACCAGATGTACAACTGAGACAGCAGTTGGAACTGGTATACCAAATCATTGTCTTCACCAAGCTTACTGGTTCTATTTCCTCAACTCTTTTATTTCCTCATTTCTGTTGTTGTGTGCTTGTTCATATCGGTTTGAAGACTTTGACTGAAGACTTTCTCAATTTCCTCAGTTCAATTTCTTCAGCCTGTCCGTCCTCATCATGTGTTGTCCCGTGCTTACGCTTTCTGTACTCTGTGCTTTTCTTCATTTCATCATGATGACTATGCTTGTGTTCTGCTATGTTTCCTTTTGAGTACTTATTCTGCTGCAAGTAGTTCTTCATTTAGTTATTTCCTCACCAGCAAATTCCACAGTGAAGAATTCATAAAAATAGCCTATTCACCTCCCTCTAGTCGATATAATGCAATTTCAATTGGTATCAGAGCAAGGTACTCCCTTGTTCTGTGTGATTTTGGTTTAACCACCTGGAGTTTTAGTTATGTCGACCACAGGTATGATCAAGGTCTCTGCTGGGTGTCCTACCTTCGATGGAACGGACTACCCCTACTGGAAGAATAAGATGCGAATGCATCTTGAGGCAATTGATAACGATCTCTGGTATGTTGTGGAAAATGGTGTTCCATCAGTCACACCTTCTCTGAACGCTACTGATGTGAAGAGATTCAAGCAACTCGATTCTCTAGCGAAGAATATCATATGTGGCCATCTAAGTAAAGGGCAGTATGGAAGAGTGAGTGCTTTGGAAACTGCTAATCTTATCTGGGATAGGCTGTCCAAAGTGAATGAAGGAGTCTCAACTCAATGTGACTCACGTGTTGACGTTCTTCGCAATCTCTTCAACCGCTTGAAAAGACTCGACAATGAAAATGTTCAGCAAACCTTCGATCGCCTCACTGACATCTCAAATGAGCTTCAAGCGCTTGGGGCCACTGACATCACCGACCATGATCGCTCAATTCTTCATTTGATACTCTGGCACTGATGATTCAAGAACATGCTGATTACAAGTCACTTGATCCCGCTGATATCCTCGAGAGGCTAAATACTCATGAGTTACAGCTTGCTGAGAAGAGAGATCTCTATGGTTCGAGCTATGGCAGATCACGTGCTCTGAAGGCCAAGGCGGTCTCTGAGTCTGAAGATGAGGACTCTGCTAGCAGCCTTGGTGATCCTAAAGAACTGAGCCAGGAACTAGCATTGCTCGTGAAGAAATTTCAGAAGTTCTCAAGACATGGTCGCTTTGAAAAATCCTCGAGGAGCAATGATTCCTCATCCAGTGACTACAAGGGCTATGCCACAAATGCAAGAAACCTGGTCACTACATCCAAGATTGTCCTCACTGGGATAAGGAATCAAAGAAAAAGAAATACAAGGACTACAGTTCTAATGACGCAAAGAAGAAGAAGAAATCTTCAAAGTCTTCATCACACAAGAAGAGCAGCACCAAGAAGGCTTGGGCATTCATTGGCAAGGAAATGTACTCTGAGGTTGAATCTGAGGAACATGAGGACGAGAAGGCATCTGAGGAGTCCGAGTCTCGTGTGGTGAGCCTAGCTCTCACTACTGCATTCGTCAACAAGTCTATCTTCAACTCTGAAGAAAATGGCATCACCAAGAAGGCTGATGAAGACAATGATGACTACGCTCCCACCTATTGCTTCATGGCAAAGGGTGCCAAGGTAACTAAATAAGCCTCCTCTAAATCTAGTGAGGATGAATCTGATGAAAACCTCAAGCCCAGCTACTCTAAACTTGCTAAGATTGCTGTGAAACAACAAAAGGCTTTTGAAAAGGTTCAAAACATGCTAGATAAAAGTGATGATATGTTGGGTGAAGAAATGGATCGCACTAAAACCTTGACTGAAATCCTTCAGAGACTTCAGTCCAAGTTTGACAACCTTCAAGGTCATCATAACACTCTCTTATCTGATCACGAGAAGCTTTCTTATGAATTTCTTCAAACAAAGCAAGATCTTGAGAAGCTAAGAGTGAGTTATGAAGATCTTCAGAAGGAGCGTGATTCATTACTTGCTCAACAAATCAGCACTACTCAGGAAGAATTTGTTCCTCCATGTCTGAAGTGCATTGAACGTGAATGTACTAATTCTTCACCTGAATATTCAAATGCTTCTAATGCTACAAATTCTTCATATGTCTCTGCTATCACTAATTCCTCATCTGAGGACATTGCTAGTATCACTAATGATGCAGGGCTAAAGGAATTGTACATGACAGTATGTACAAAAGCCTCAAAGGGCATCGACTCTTTGTGATGTGGTTAAAAGCGATCCTCAACAGGAACCCTAGGAAAGAGGGTATTGCCTTTTAGAGGAAACTCAATGCTGATGGAACATATTGGAAGCCTGAGCAGTACACCAAAACCTCATGGGTTGCTGCAAAGGGACCTCAAGTTGATCCATCCAATTTATCTGGCTTTACATGTGAATCTCCTCATTCCTCTGATGAGTCATTTGACTCCAACTATAAATTCTTCAAAAATCAGAATGGTGAAGTATTTGCTAGATATGTTGGAACTAACTGTAGGAACGGTTCCCCTATGAAGAAAATCTGGGTTCCCAAAAGTTGCCTTGAAAGTCTTCAGGTGAATGTCCTCATGACACCACCTATGAAGAATAGGAACTCCAGATCAAATTCTTCATATGGACCAAATTCTTCATATCGATCCAAGTCCTCATACGGACCAAATTCCTCACGTGGATCAAATTCCTCAAAAGGATCAAAGTCCTCCTATGATCATCATTGTGATAACCCCTCTATTTTGTAGGGTAGAGCTAAGGGCTATGAATATGAGCATTATTCCTCTAATCATTATGTTCATAAGTCCTCAAAGAATTTCTCTGCTTATTCATATGCTTACCCTAACCCCTATTATGTGAAACAAAGTGGACTGACTTCTATGCCACCTTTCTCATATGGTGCTCACAGAGTGATGAATTCTTTGCCACCCCTTCAGATGTGGGTGGTGAAGAAAAAGAACTAATCTCTTATGCAAGGTCAAGTCTCCAGGCATGCTCAAAACATATAAAGAATTTGCTGGAGACCTGAACATTTCCTGAAAGGACGCAGGCTAATCATGAAGAGATGAACTTTCATTTCTCACGTCCTCATACTGCTTTATCTGTTCTATTGCTTGATGAAATTGATCTGATGGTATTGATGCATATTCTTCACTGATGAAGTATATGAGTTCGTAAGATGCATTAATTCATCTGCAGGATGATCAACCCAAAGCCAATGAGTGGGTCCTCGATAGTGGATGTATGAATCACATGACTGGTGACAAGAATCTATTGATGGATGCTCCTTTATCACCAACACATCTGAAGCATATCATCTTTGCTGACAAAGGCAAAAGTCAGGTATTGGGTCTAGGTAAGGTTGCAATCTCAAAGGACCGACACATGGACAAAGTCATGCTTGTCGAGTCCTTAGGATACAACCTCATGTATGTCTCAATGCTTTGTGATCTTGGTATGGTTATAGTCTTTGGCAAATATTGTTGTGTTGTGATCATGGAAGCTGACAATTCCAAAGCCTTCGAAGGCTTTAGGAGAGGAGACTTGTACATCGTTGATTTCTCTATAGGACCACAACCGGCCGTATGCCTACTTGCAAAAGCTTCATAAGGCTGGCTATGGCATCGATGACTTGGTCATGCTGGCATGAGGAATTTGCACACACTTGTGAAGAAGAAGCATGTCAATGGCATTGAGAATATCAAATTCCTCAAGGATCACTTATGCGGAACCTGTGAAGCTGGAAAGATGACAAAGGAAAAGCATCCAGCGAAGACTATCATGACTACCACTCGAACATTTCAATTGCTTCACATGGATCTCTTTGGTCCTAATCATTATTCTACCATTACTAATGATGCATCTCTCTATGGTTTTGTTACTGTTGATGATTATTCTCGTTACACATGGGTGAAAATTGTCACTTACAAACATGAGGTGTAGGAAGTCTTCAAACGATTTTCCTCGAGGGCTTCAACCAACTTTGGTTTGAAGATCAAGCACATCAGAAGTGACAATGGGATTGACTTCAAGAATTCCGGTCTTGATGACTATCTTGATGAACTTGGTATTGCTCATGAGTTATCTGCTCCTTATACTCCTCAGCAGAATGGAGTCGTGGAGCGCAAGAACATTACTCTTGTTGAGATGGCTTGCACTATACTTGATGAATACAAGATGCCTCGTCATTTCTGGATTCAGGCAATTCATTGCGTGCCACATCATCAACAGAGTATATCTTCACAAATTCTTCAAGAAGACTGCTTATGAACTCCTCACTGACAAGAAACCCAATGTGAGTTACTTCAAAGTCTTCAGTGCTAAATGTTGGATTAGAGATCTCTCATCACAATTCTAAATTTGCACCGAAAGCACATGAGGGTTTTATGCTTGGTTACGGAAAGGACTCGCACACCTACAAAGTTTTCAACAACATTCTCCACATGGTTGTTGAAACTGTAGATGTGCGGTTCGATGAAACTAATGGCTTGCAAAGAGAGCACCTACCTTCTGTGTTAGATGAACCAGCACCTGAGGAACCTATCAAGTTCAAGGCTACTGAGGATGTCATTCCTAACGAAGAATCTGCTGAAGAATTCATTCCAGAACTGTAAGTGCATCTAGTGCCCCTTAGTGATTTTGGTGTATTGAAGACTTATAGGTTAAGTAACTGATGCGTTTGTGAGTGTACACAGGTCTATAAGTCTATGAGGAGTTTGATATTTATAGAGAAAGTCGACCCCTAAAAATGAAGTTCTTCGACTTAAGACTTTGATATTCTGAAGACTTTCTGAAGACTTTGAAAGTGAAGAAATTGGTGTGACCTTGAAGACTTGGTATTCACTTGAGGAACATGAAGCGTGAAGACTTTTGTTTTCATAGTTTCATTTTCTCTTTTCTTGAGTCATAGGAAACAACGTACTGTTAAAGGGGGTTGAGGAAATACTAAGGAAAAATTTCCATGTGATGCTCAACTCAAAATCCTACACCTACCAATCCCTTCGAGTGAAGCCATTGAAATCTCATACAGCCTCACCAATTTCTTGATGATAGAGACGCAGTTCTTCCGTCACCGAGGACTTTGCTCGATCGAGGAGTTAGGAATTCGCCAAAGGCGAATTGCCTACACAAAGGAGGAACATGATAGCCCCGAGGAATTTGAGAGTCAAACTTCCGACCGTTCTTTGTCTTCTTACCGCTGTCCAAAATATCTTATCCACCTAACGGTCATATCATTGAAGGGCATTTATGTATTATCATGTCGGGCTGCTCCTCGGCTATAAATAGCCGCCTACAACCACTAGTTGGTTGGCTGCTCGAGAGAACTTGACACTTGTCATCTGAGAGCAACCCATCCTCCGAGGACTTTGAGCGAAAATAATCAAGTGAGGAAAATCCCAAAACCAAACCCCCACAAACCCAAAGTGATTGAGCATCACTAAAGAAATTGATCCTGCGTGGATCCGATGATTGTTACCTTTGAAGACTGTGCTTCTTCCAGACGGTTAAGCATCAAGGTCTAGAGCATCCAAGAGGAATTGTGGATCGCCGAGTGACCAAGTCTGTGAAGGTTTGGAAGTCACCTGAAGACTTACCACGAGTGATTGGACGAGACCTGCGTGGTCTTAGTTCAAGGAGAATACGGTGAGGATCGGGTGTCCCGAGTTGCGGCTCGAGATCGGGTGTCCGGATCTGTGTCCTCGAGTTTAAATACTCACCGCTCCAACCAGACGTATAACCGAGACAGCAGTTGAACTGGTTTACCAAATCATTGTCTTCACCAACCGACTAGTTCTATTTCCTCAACTCTTTCATTTCCTCATTATTGTGTTGTATGTTGTTCATATCTATGCTTGAAGACTTTGATCAAGACTTTCACAAATTCCTCGCTCAATTTCTTCATCGTTTGTCTTCATCTTGTTATCCTGTGTTTACGCTTTTCTCAGACTCTGTGCTAGTCTTCATTTCATCATGATGACTATGTATGTATCCTGTTATGTTTACTTCGAGTACTTATTCCATTGCAAGTAGTTCTTCGCTAAGGAATTACCTCACCAAAGAAATTCCTTAGTGAAGAATTCATAAAATCGCTTATTCACCCCCCTCTAGTCGATATAACGCACTTTCAATTGGTATCGAGCAAGGTACTCCTTGTTACGTGTGATTTTGGTTTAACCGCCGGAGTTTTAGTTATGTCGACCGCAGTATGATCAAGGTCTCGGCTGGGTGTCCTACCTTTGATGGAACGGACTACCCCTACTGGAAGAACAAGATGCGAATGCATCTTGAGGCAATTGATAATGATCTCTGGTATGTTGTGGAAAATGGTGTCCCCACTGTCACTCCATCACTGAACGCTACCGATGTGAAGAGATTCAAACAACTCGATTCTCAAGCGAAGAATATCATATGTGGCCATCTAAGCAAAGGACAGTATGGAAGAGTGAGTGCTTTGGAAACTGCTAAGCTTATCTGGGATAGGCTGTCCAAAGTGCAGGAAGTCTTCAAAAGATTTTCCTCGAGGGCTTCAACCAACTTTGGTGTGAAGATCAAGCATATCAGAAGTGACAATGGAACTGAGTTCAAAAATTCCGGTATTGATGCATATCTTGATGAACTTGGTATTACTCACGAGTTATCTACTCCCTATACTCCTCAGCAGAATGGCGTCGTGGAGCGCAAGAACAGAACTCTTGTTGAGATGGCTCGCACTATGCTTGATGAATACAAAACGCCTTAGCGTTTTTGGATTGATGCAATTGATACTGCTTGCCACATCATCAACAGAGTATATCTTCACAAATTCTTCAAGAAGACTGCCTATGAACTCCTCACTGACAAGAAACCCAATGTGAGTTATTTCAAAGTCTTCGGTGCTAAATGTAGGATTAGAGATCCTCACCACAACTCTAAATTTGCACCGAAAGCACATGAACGTTTTATGCTTGGTTACGGAAGGACTCGCACACCTACAGAGTCTTCAACATTGTTCTTCACAAGATTGTCGACATTTGTAGATGTGCGGTTCGATGAAACTAATGGCTCGCAAAGAGAGCACCTACCTTCGTGTTAGATGAACCAGCACCTAAGGATGCTATCAAGCTCAAGGCAACCGAGGATGTCATTCCGATCAAGAATCTGTTGAAGAATTCATTCCTGCTCATGAAGAACGCCGAGCTGATGCACCAAGAACAAGATGAGGAAAATGGTGTCAAGAAAATGCTGATCAAAATCCTTAGCGACAACCAACTCATCCACGCTTGCAAAAGAAGTGCAAGTGGAGAAGATCATTGATGACATTAGCGCACTGGTCCTCTCACACGCCAAAAGCATCACATTTATCTAACTTTTGTGGGCACTATGCTTTTGTCTCTATCACGTAACCCACTAAGGTAGATGAAGCATTTCGAGCCGGAGTGGATTCAGGCTATGCAAGAAGAATTACATCGATTCGAGTTGAACAATGTCCGGAATTGGTCAATCGCCTGCATCCTCGCAAGCATAATATCATTGGCACAAAGTGGATCTACCGCAACAAGCAAAATGAAAATGGCCTTGTGGTGAGGAATAAGGCACGACTAGTAGCTCAAGGCTACACACAGTTGAAGGAATTGATTTCGATGAAACTTTTGCACTGTTGCTAGACTTGAGGCTATTCGCATTTTACTTGCCTATGCTAACCATCATGATATCATCTTATATCAAATGGATGTGAAAAGTGCATTCCTCAATGGTAAGCTTGAGGAAGAAGTATATGTTGCTCAACCCCCAGGTTTTGAAGATCCAAAGAATCCTGACAAAGTCTTCAGACTCAATAAGGCCCTCTATGGTCTCAAGCAAGCCCCTCGGGCGTGGTATGATACATTGAAGGAATTCTTCGTGAAGAATGGCTTCACACCCGGTTCACTCGACCCTACTCTCTTTACTAAATCATATGTTGGTGAACTGTTTGTGTGCCAAATATATGTTGATGATACTATCTTTGGCTGTACTAACCAACGTTATAGTGATGAATTTTCCTATATGATGAGTGAAGAATATCAAATGTCTATGATGGGAGAGTTGAAATTCTTCTTAGGTCTCCAAATTTGTCAGCGGCACAATGGCATATTCATATCTCAGGAGAAATATCTCAATGATGTACTGAGGAAATTCGGCATGCAAGATTGCAAAGGCGTCAAAATTCCTATGCCCACAAATGGCCATCTATGCACTGATGAAAATGGTACTGACTTCGATCACAAGGTATACCGCTCCATGATTGGTTCCTTATTGTACTTATGTGCATCTAGGCCAGATATAATGCTTAGTGTTTGCATGTGTGCCCGATTTCAAGCTGCACCAAAGGAATCACACCATGAGGCTGTGAAGCATATTGTTCGATATCTAGCTCACACACCAACACTAGGATTATGGTACCCCAAGGGCTCTGCTTTTGATCTCATTGGATATTCTGACTCTGACTATGCTAGTGATCGTGTGGACCGCAAGTCAACATCCGCACTTGTCATTTCTCGGACGATCTTTGGTCCGTTGGTCCTCAAAGAAACAGAATCTGCGATCACCGCTTCATCTTTGAAGCTGAATACATTGCTGCTGGCTCATGCTGTGCTCAATCTTTGGATGAAGCAAACCTCAAGGACTATGGCGCTAACGTGAAGAATGTGCCTCTCCTCTGCGACAATGAGAGTGCCATCAAGATTGCTCACAACCCAGTTCAGCACTCAAGACTAAGCACATCCAGATTCGCCATCATTTTCTTCGTGATCATGTGTAGAAGGGCGACATCTCCATCGAGCATGTGAAGATCAAGAACAGCTAGCTGATATCTTCACCAAGCCCTTGGATGAGAAGAGATTTAGCAAGTTGCGGTGTGAGCTAAATATCTTAGAATCTTCGAATGTTCTTTGAAAAGGACACACATCCTAACCCTTATGCGAAATTGATGACTTAGATGTGCAACACATGAAGAAACGTTTTCTTCAATCAATGAAGAAAACACTCTAAGTGTGAAGAAATTAATGAAGAATTTGATTCTCGAAACCCTCGACAATTGTACGCTGTGTCTGAAATCATCATTCTTATACGATGGGTCACGCCACCACAAAAGTTGAAAATCTTCAATTTGAGTTTTTCCTCATTTTTAAATTCTTCAGTCTTTCAAATTCTTCAACTTTGCAAAATCTTCACTGTTCCGTCGTTTTTCTTCATTGGCTATATATATATATATCTGTGAGTTTATGTCCTCTACAGCATTCACTTATTGCTATTTCTTCAAGTTGCGATTTCTGCTAAGTGAATGTGATCGGACCCTTCCCCCTCTATGCTATACTCAACACAATCTATTCACAAATTCTTCATGTGCGTTCTAATTGAAACTCGCTCAAAGTCTTCACTTTGTGTCCTTGTCACCAAGAAATTGCGAATCTAAACTTTAAAACAAATCTTATCTAGATTTTCGGTTTTACTGCTCAAACCGTTCCGCATCCCACGATGCATTATTTTATTCACCCACGATCTTACACGATCTCATCTACACAGTACGTGGGTGACACATGTCGCGTGAAGAAGAAAGGGCAGGGGCATGTTCGTCCCAAAATCTTCGAGCGAACAGTTTTTACCGTGGCTATAAATACCCCTCCTTCCTTCCTTACTTCATTTACTCCGCTCGGTCGCTGTCTCTCGCTCGAGCTCTCCTCAAACCCTAGCACCGCCGCTACTCCATCGTCGCCGGTGAGGAAGAGCTTCACTGCCTCGACCTCGTCGCCGTTGTACTCGTGCCGGCTGCGGAAATCTTCACTCCGCCGCCGCCGTAGCTGTCTCCCTCTGCCAAGTTAGGGCGTGGGAGATCTAACTCGACGAACTTCACCACGGTTCATCTCTGTTCGTCGTGTTCTTCAGTTCGGGTAATTAACAGTCACCTTTATTACTCGCTTTGATTCTCAAACTTTCCTGAAAATCTTCAAAGGTGTTTTATTCTTCAAATCTTCACCTCACACACTGTATGCTCTTGATCCATCTCTCTAAGCACTCAATTCTTCAAGATTCCTCAATTGTGTGGATTTTCGATCTGTACAACTCTGGAACCTAAGACAAGAACGCTTAGTGAAATTCTTCAAGGCTCAACTGGTCAAATTCCTCAAAACTTGTCTTTTCGAAAAATCTTCTGAGAACGCATATGACCTCTCCAAATTCCTCGCACCTACACTCTGCTCACATGTACTCATGTCCGCTGAATCACTAGGTTCTCATCAACTTAACTCATTTGCAGCGTTCCTCGAAGAAAAACTGCATACTTCTTCGAGTGTTCTATTGTTCAAATTCCTCATCTGAAGAAAATGGCGTAAGGCAAGAGACCGCAGAAAGGAGGAAAGAAACCGGAGGTCATGACTGCTATAGATCCTCGATGAAATATACAAGGATTATTGCACACCTGATGAAGCCAAGTTTGGCAAAGAAAACAAGAATCAGCGCAAAGTGCGCATTCAGAGGATTGAATGAAGATGGGCACGAGAATGGAGGGAATATCGTTATGTTACTCCAAAGTACATGAAGAAATTCGCCTTAAACCCTCCATGCCCAAAAGCTCCATTGGCACCTGGCCAAGTCGCTGATCCCACCAGCATCAAGCGTGGTGAAGACTTTCCTGAAGAATGGTCTAGGCGTCAAGCAAAACTGGAAAGACAAGCCAAGGAGGTAGTGAGGAAATTCAATGAGGATTCTGCTGCTGCTCTCGCCATCGAGACCTCGGTCAAGCCGAGGAAATCAATGCCAAGAAGCCTGCTCAAAGCCAAGTGCTTCACCTCAGCGCCCTCACGGCCAAGTTCTCACCGCGCCCTCACGGCAAATTCCTCGACCATCTGCTGCTCCACCAAAGTCCTCAAGCTCCTCCAAGTCCTCAACTCCTGTGCATCCGCTACATGTCAAAGGACTCGTGGTTTCTCAATTGCTTCGTGTCTCAAAAAGTTCCTCACCTGCACCAATGTCCTCATCAGCCCCACTCTGCTGAAGACAAAAGCAACAATGGACGCGTCCTCGGCCAAGTCCAAGAAAGAAACAGGTTGCTTTCAAGTGCCCTCGATGACGAGGCTTCGATGAAGAACTTGCGTAAATCATCGAGACAGACAAGCAAAGGCCGCTAGAGCCAAAGGAACACTGTGCCTCTCGCTTTTGGATCCAAGAAGATCCTTGACTTCATCGACTTATGGCATCGAGGATCCAAACACTCCAATGCTCGATCCGCCTCGACTCTGGTCAAAGTCATATGTCGACCCATTTCATCTCTAAAGAGAAATGGAAGTTTGAAAAGGCTCGTGAGATAAAGAGAGCACAAGCCAGAAAAGAGAAGCTTCTAAAGAAGAACATTGTCAGACTGACACCTGAAGAACTTCTCAAGGCTCAATCTGAGATCCAAGCCCTCAGCAAAGATTTCGATGCATACAATGCTGATTGGCAAGGAGCCAAAGTGCGATTCGTCAATTTGACGAAGAAAATGACAACTGTTGCAGCCCCATCGCAACAAGAAAATCCTCAGGCTGCAGACTCTGCTCAGCCTCTCAAGAACATGCCAAGACCGCTGATGACTTTCAACTCGCCGATGAGAATACAAGTTCGTGGCTGATGACTTCATTCCAGCCATCGAAGAAATTCCTGTGGCATCCACTAGTGGTGCGCTGAAGAAATCAAGAGATCAGGCAACTACACTGCTTGCGCTCAAGAAACTGAACCACAGTCCTTAGCTCCTCCCGCGCCAACACCAACTCCAATTCTTCCTTCTGCTTATGAAGTGAAGAAGACCAAGGCTGCAGAGCGAGCTGCAGTGAAAACAAGGAAGGCATCAGCTGTGTCAAATTCTTCGGCCGCGAAGAAAATGAAGCCAATTACAAGCTCGCTTGAAAATCCTATTGATGCCGTTCCCATTTCCTCCATGTCGTCTAAGGAAATTGTTCCTTATGGCGAAAATTACAAGATCCCAAGCGGATCTGATGAAGAAAATCATTCAGCTGCTACTTCAGAGCAGTTTGATGAAGAAATTAAAGTGGAAGCAACCCCTTCAACGCCAGTCATTTCTTCACCTATGCCTCAGTTCACAGCTGAAGAGGCTGGTGTTGAGGAAATTGAAAAAGAAGAAGAAGACGTGGATATTGGATGCACTACACCAGTGATGAACGATGACTTTTGGGAAAGTTAGCATCCCAATACTCCTCTCTTCACTCCTATTCAAGAAATTCCTCAGTCCTCGGCTACTACTGTTCAAATGGGCTCTGAAGAAACTCATCCCACATCGCTCATTCATGAAGAAATTCCAGCCGCTAGTGTCAAGAACCCTTCTTGATCCCCAAACTGCACAAGAAGAGGAACCAGAAATTCCTCAGCCTGAAGCACCTGAGATCGCGATTCCTGAGGTTGTGCTGCAAATCACTGACACTCCTCTGCCCAAACCAAAGAATCTGTTCTCGAGCAAGCAAAAATTCAAGGTTGAAGACTTGTTTTCTGAGCATGTGTTCTTCACAGATTACAATCCATATGATTCTGCTCGCATAAGGAAGAGACGTTTCTGGACTGCCACTCAAGCCAACTTCTATTCCTCAGTGCTCTTCGACAAGGACAAAATCTTCGATCATGAGCATATTCCTCATGTGGATATGGAATCTCTGCCGTGCTTCGAGCCAGTCCTCAGAGTTATTCACGATGCAGGACTCTCAACTTCTGACCGATATCCGTGATTGGAATGAAGAACTCATTCTTCGTTCTATGCCACTTTGCATATCACCGAGATGTCAAGATGTCAATTCATGGGTGCTGGATTGATGACGAAAACACTCACTACAAGGCACCAGCAACTGAATTGCTTCGTGTCCTTCCTCTTGATCCTCCCCATGACAGTGCACGTTGCATCTCCAATGACCGCGAACTGACAGATCATTATATGCAAGTGCTTATGAACCTTTGAAGCCAGGGCAGGCCCCTCGAACCAAATTCCTCGTCAAGGAATTGTTGTATGTGCCTCGGACTGTCTATCGAATCCTGACGAAGACAATGAGTCCTATCAAAGGCCACGACTCAAATGATGAAGATGTCGTTGGCATCATGAAGAACATGCTTTTCAACATCATTCATGGCGTTCCCGTCAACTTCCATGATTCTTCATGAGGACTCTGGCAAATGTTGCAATGTCACCTTTTGAGCTGAAGCCCTATGCGCCTTGGATTATGAGATTCATAAGGGCAAGATCTTCACTGAATTAGAAGGCTGACACTCTGAACCATGGTAGCTACTTGCCGCCCATTGAAGTCCTCAAGTGACTAATTTCATCATCTGATGATAAGGGCAAGGCAGTTGCTGTGATCGATGAAGGCACTCGCCCATTGGATGGTCAATTCCGCCTAGCTACATCTTACTCCACCAATGACGATTCTCAAACCCATGACACCGCCAAGAAATACATCACCAAGCAAAAGCATCAAGCAACAAAGACCTGTGGTGATGATCGACCGTGAGTTACTCCTCGGTCTTCATCGGAAGGTTGATCGCAATCACAAATGGGTGAAGCGCCAATTTGCTGCAATTCTTCACAACATGACCTCAACCCATAATGCAGTGAAGAAAATCAGATCACCTTCATGAAACCCTCAACCGCACTGGCTGTTCTCACTCATGTATATTCCATGGAAGAATCAAGACTATGGGTCTCCGTGAAGCATTTGACCGGTCTGCACCACCTCGGAAGAAATTCAAGAGAGTCAAAGTTCCCGATCCGTGGCTGGTTCTTATTCTTCATCGCGTGAAACTGATGAACATGAAGATTTGGACGACATCGCGGCAGCCCTACTTCAACGACCAACCCCGATAACGCCGGGCGCCTCCATCGACTTGAAATTCTTCAGGCGTTAGTCCTCGCCGATCCTTTTGGTCATTTGATGACAAATGGGGAGAAATCTGAGTTAGTCTTCAAGCGGGTTTATATTATGGGCGTTTTGTTAAGTTACAACTCTCGTTCTTCCAAACTTTTATTGGATCGAGTTGTAATCTTAAACCGATGGTGCCTTGATACTTTTGGTCGTGCTCGATGCTTTTGATGCATCGAGCTCGATACTTTTGATGTGCTATTCTGCATGCTTATTCCTCGTTAATATTATTGCACGCATGTCAATCTCATCAGCACCATATTACATCATGCATTTCAAATTCTTCATATTATATATCAAATGCGTGTATGAATTACAAGATATAGGGGGAGATCTCCATGATTCAATTCTTCAAATGTGCATTGCCTCAAAAGCAAATTCCTCACTATGCACATATTCAGGGGGAGTTCTTCTATATCTTGCAATCAAATTCCTCAATATCAGTATTTACACTTCATATGTTTATCCCGTTGAAAACTTAACCTATGTTGTCATCAATCACCAAAAGGGGAGATTGTAAGTGCATCTAGTGCCCTTAGTGATTTTGGTGTATTGAAGACTTATAGGTTACGAATCGATGCGTTTGTGAGTGTACATAGGTCTATAAGTCTATGAGGAGTTTGATATTTACAGAGAAAGTCGACCCTAAAATGAAGTTCTTCGATCAAGACTTTGATATTCAAGACTTTCTCAAGACTTTGAAAGTGAAGAAATTGGTGTGACCTTGAAGACTTGGTATTCACTTGAGGAACATGAAGCGTGAAGACTTTTGTTTTCGTAGTTTCATTTTCTCTTTCTTGAGTCATAGGAAACACCGTCTCGTTAAAGGGGTCGAGGAAATACTAAGGAAAAATTTCCATGTGATGCTCAACTCAAAATCCTACACCTACCAATCCCTTCGAGTGAAGCCATTGAAATCTCATACAGCTTCAGTCAATTTCTTCAAAGGATGAGACGCAGTTCTTCCGTCACTAAGGTCTTTGCTCGATCGAGGAGTTAGGAATTCGCCAGTCTGAATTGCCTACACAAGGAGGAACATGATAGCCCTGAGGAATTTGAGAGTCAAACTTCCGACCGTTGCTGTGCTGCGCGCCGGCTGTCCAAAATATCTTATCCACCTAATGGTCATATCATTGAAGGGCATTTATGTCTTATCATGTCGGGCTGCTCCCTAGGCTATAAATAGCCGCCCCCTAGAACCACTAGTTGGTTGGCTTCTCCGAGAGAACTTGACACTTGTCATCTGAGAGCAACCCACCCTCCGAGGACTTTGAGCGAAAATCATCAAGTGAGGAAAATCCCAAAACCAAACCCCCACAAACCCAAAGTGATTGAGCATCACTGAAGAAATTGATCCTGCGTGGATCCGACGCTTGTTACCTTTGAAGACTGTGCTTCTTCCAGATGGTTAGGCGTCAAGGTCTAGAGCATCCAAGAGGAATTGTGGATCGCCGAGTGACCAAGTCTGTGAAGGTTTGGAAGTCACCAAGACTTACCACGAGTGATTGGACGAGGCTGCGTGGTCTTAGTTCAAGGAGAATACGGTGAGGACTGGGTTTCTGAGTTGTGGCTCGAGATCGGGTGTCCGGACTGTGTGTCCTCGAGTTTAAATACTCACCGCTCCAACCAGACGCATAACCGAGGCAGCAGTTGGAACTGGTTTACCAAATCATTGTCTTCACCAACCGACGGGTTCTATTTCCTCAACTCTTTCATTTCCTCGTTCTCGTGTTGTATGTTGTTCATATCTGTGTTTGAAGACTTTTATCAAGACTTACACAAATTCCTCGCCCAATTTCTTCACCGCTTTGTCTTCATCTTGTTATCCTGTGTTTACGCTTTCTGTACTCTGTGCTAGTCTTCATTTCATCATGATGACTATGTATGTATCCTGTTATGTTTACTTCTGAGTACTTATTCTGCTGCAAGTAGCTCTTCGCTAAGGAATTTCCTCACCAGCAAATTCCTCAGTGAAGAATTCGTAAAAATCGCCTATTCACCCCCCTCTAGTCGATATAACGCACTTTCAAGAATGTGATGAACGTCGAGCTGGCGCACCTGAAGAAAATGGTGCTAAGGAAAATGCTCCTGAAGAAAATGCGGATCAAATTCCTCGAAGACAACTTGCTCATCCTTGCATTGCAAACGAAGTGCAAATCGAGAAGATCATCAATGACATTGAAGCACAAGGTCCTCTCACACGCTCAAAAGCTTCACATTTGTCTAACTTTTGTGGGCACTTTGCATTTGTCTCTATCACAGAGCCCACTAAGGTAGATGAAGCATTTCTAGAGCCTGAGTGGATTCAAGCTATGCAAGAAGAATTACATCAGTTCGAGCTCAACAACGTCTGGGAACTGGTCAAACATCCAGATCCTCGCAAGCACAACAATATTGGCACAAAGTGGATCTACCACAACAAGCAAGATGAAAATGGCCTTGTGGTGAGGAATAAGGCATGGATTGTAGCTCAAGGCTACACAAAGGTTGAAGGAATTGATTTCGATGAAACTTTTGCACCTATTGCTAGACTTGAGGCTATTTGCATATTACTTGCTTATGCTAACCATCATGATATTATCTTCCAACAAATGGATGTGAAAAGTGCATTCCTCAACGGTAAGCTTGAGGAAGAAGAATATGTTGCTCAACCCCCAGGTTTTGAAGATCCAAAGCATCCTGACAAAGTCTTCAGACTCAATAAGGCCTCAGATGGCCTCGGGCAGGCCCCTCGGCGTGGTATGATACTTTGAAGGAATTCCTCATGAAGAAAGGCTTCAAACCCGGTTCACTCGAACCAACTCTTTTCACTAAATCTTATGATGGTGAATTGTTTGTGTGCCAAATTTATGTTGATGATATCATTTTTGGCTGTACTGACCAACGTTACAGTGATGAATTTGCCTATATGATTAGTGAAGAATATCAAATGTCTATGATGGGAGAATTTAAATTCTTTTTAGGTCTTCAAATTCGTCAATAGAGCAATGGAATATTCATATCTCAAGAGAAATACCTCAAAGATGTATTGAGGAAACTCGGCATGCAAGATTGCAAAGGGGTCAAATTTCCAATGCCCACAAATGGCCATCTATGCACTGATGAAAATGGTAAAGACTTCGATCAAAAGGTATACCGCTCCATGATTGGCTCTTTATTGTACATATGTGCATCTAGGCCGGATATTATGCTTAGTGTTTGCATGTGTGCTCAATTTCAAGCTACACCGAAGGAATCACACCATAAGGCTGTGAAGCATATTCTTCGATATCTTGCTCACACACCAACACTTGGACTATGGTATCCCAAGGGCTCCTCGTTTGATCTTATTGGATATTCATACTCAGGCACATGCCACTTCCTCAGACGATCTTTGGTCTGACGGTCCTTGAAGAAACAGAACTGCGTATCACTCTCCACTGCAGAATCTGAGTACATTGCTGCTGGATCGTGTTGTGCTCAATTACTGTGGATTAAGAAAACACTCAAGGACTATGGCATCAACGTTAATAATGTGCCTCTCTACTGCGACAATGAGAGTGCTATCAAGATTGCTCATAACCCAGTACAGCACTCGAAGACCAAGCACATCCAAATTCGTCATCATTTTCTTCGACATCATGTGTTGAAGGGCGACATCTCCATTGACCACGTTAGCACTGAAGACTAGTTGGCCGATATCTTCACTAAGACCTTGGATGAGAAGAGATTTAGCAAGTTGCGGTGTGAGCTAAATATCCTAGAATCTTCGAATGTTCTCTGAAAAGGACACACATCCTAACACTTATGCTGACTTGATGACTTAGATGCGCAACACACAAAGTAACATTTTTCTTCAATCAATGAAGACTAACCCTCTAAGTGTGAAGAAATTAATGAAGAAATTGATTCTCAGAGCCCTACAACAATTGTACGCGGTGTCTGAAATCAACTTTCTTATACGGTGGGTTACGCCACCAACCAAAGTTGAAAATCTTCAATTTGAGTTTTTTCTTCTTTTTGAAATTCCCCAGTTTTTCAAATTCTTCAACTTTGCATTGTATTCACTCTTTCCGGTGTTGTTCTTCATTTGAATATATATGAGCTTATGTCCTCTACAACATCCACTTATTTCTAATTCTTCAAGTTGATTTCTTCTGCTAAGTGAATGTGATCGGACCCTTCCCCCTCTATGCTAAACTCAATCCAATCTGTTCACAAATTCTTCATGTGCGTTCTATTTGAAACTCGTTCAAAATCTTCACTGTGTCCTTGACAGCTAAAGAAACTGCGAATGGAACTTTTAACTTATCTTATCAGAAATCTCGGCTTTGCCACTCAAACCGTTCCGCATCCCACTGCAATACTTATCTATTCACCCACGATCCTACACGATCGCCACCTCTCAGTACGTGGGTGATACATGTCAAGCGAATGAGAAGGGTCAGGGGCACGTTCGTCCGATTTCCTTGGGCGTACAGTTTTTCACTCCCACTATAAATACCCCCGCCTCTTCCTCACTTCATTTTTACTCTGCTCGTTCTCACTCCTGCTTGAACTTCCCAAACCCCTAGCGCCGCCGCTACTTCATCGCCGCCGGTGAGGAAGAGCTTCACTACCTCGACCTCATCGCCGTCGTACTCGCGCCGGTTGCGGATTTCTTCACTCCGCCACTGCCGTAGTCGTCTTCCTCTGCTGAGTTAGGGCATGGAAGATCTGAACTGACGAACTCCACATCTACACTTCCCAGTTTGTCGTGTTCTTCATCAATGGTAATTAAAATTTAGTTTTACTGCCCTCTTTGATTCATATGTTTTCTTGAAAATCTTCAAAGGTGTTTATTCTTCAAATCTTCCCACAGTAAACACCTCACATGTCATCTACTCTTGATTCGTTTCTCTAAGCAATGATTTTCTTCAAGATTCCTCAATTGTGTGGATTTTCAATCTATATAACTCTGGAACCTAAGACAAAGAACGCTTAGTGAAATTCTTCAAGACTCATCTGATCAAATTCCTCAAACCTATTCTTTTTGAAAAACCTTCTGAGAACGCATATGACCTCTCCAAATTCCTCGCAACTATACACTGTTCACAGGTACAAATGTCCGCTGCTGAATCACTAGGTTCTCATCAACTTAACTCATTTGCAGCGTTCCTCGAAGAAAAGTTGCACACCTCTTCAGAAACTTAAGTTGTTCATATTCCTCAGCTGAAGAAAATGGCTGACGTTAAGAAGCCACAGAAGGGTGGAAAGAGGCCTGAGGTCAATAATGCTTTCGAAATCCCTGAGGACATATACAAGGATTACTGCACTCTTGATGAGGCCAAATTTGGCAAGGAGGACAAAAATCAGTGCACGGTGCGCATACAAAGGATATTGAGGAGATGGGCACGAGAATGGAGGGAGTACAGGTATATTACTCCCAAGTATATGAAGAAATTCACACTCAACCCTCCATGCCCAAGACCTCCATTGGCACCAGGCCAATTGGCAGATCCCACGAGCCTCAAGCACGGTGAGGATTATCCTGATGAATGGGCAAAGCGCCAGGCCAAACTGGCCAAACAAGCAAATGAAGCAGTGAGGAAATTTAATGAAGACTCTGCTGCTGCTACCACCGCTGAGGCCTCTGCTAGTAAGCCGAAAAAGGAGATGCCTAAGAAGCCTGCACATAAGCCAAGTGCTTCACCCTCAATGCCCTCACGGCCAAGTTCCTCAGCAATGCCCTCAAGGCCAGATTCTTCAAAGCCCTCACGGCCAATTCCTCAATCTGCTCCTCCTTCAAAGTCTGCAACTCCTCCGACAAAATCCTCTGCACCTGTGCATCTCGTCATGTGCCAAAGGACCGCGGGCATCTCAATTGCTTCAGGAGCATCTGCAAGTTCCTCAGTTGCACCAAATTCCTCAGTTGGCCCCTCTCTGCTGAAGAAAAAGGCCACTGCTGGACGAGGCCTTCGACCAAGTCCTCACAAGAAGCAGGTCGCCTTTCAAGTGCCCTCTCATGACGATGAGGCTGATGATGAAGAACTTGCCGAAATCATCAGAGACAAGCAGGCCAGGGACGCTAGAGCCAAAATCAGCAATGTGCCACTGCTATTGAATCCAAAGTTGATCCTCGACTTCATTGACCTATGGCACAAGGACCCAAACATGCCTTTGCCGGAGATGAACCTCACTCCTGGTCAAAGTCATGTGTTGACTGCCTTCATTGAAGAAGAGAAGTGGAAATTTGAAGAAGGAAGAAGATTAAAGAAAGCGCAGTACAAGAAGGAGCGCTACCTAAAGGACAATGTCCTCACTCTTACCCCTAATCAACTCGTTGCCTTGCAAGCTGAAATCAAGCAACTGAGTGATGAATTCAATCGCTACTATGCTGATTGGAAGGGCACCAAGGTCCGGTTCGTCAAGCTGACAAAGATTTTCACTTCAAGTGCTACTACTCCTGTGCACATTAAAGTTACTCCGGCTGAAGCATCTACTCAGCCTACTGAAGAACATGCCAGCACCGCTGATGACAATCAGGCTGCTGAGTAAAATGAAAGTACCAGGGCTGACGACTGCATTCCAGCCGCTGAAGAAATTGCCAGGGCATCCACTAGTGGTGCACCTGAAGAAAGTGAAGAATTCAGGGCAACTACATCAGTTGCGCCTGAAGAAACTAAACCAAATTCCTCTACTCCTCCTGCTCCTACACCAACTCCGATCCTTCCATCTGCAACAGATGCAAAGAATACCAAGGCTGTAGAGTGAGCAGCTGTGAAGAAAAGGAAGGCATCAATTTCATCAAATTGTTCAGCTCCGAAGAAGATGAAGCCCTTGACAAGCTCAATTCACAACCCAATTGATGCCGTTCCTGTCTCACTCATGCCATCAAGGACCTTGTTCCTTTTGGTGAAGATTATGTGATTCCAAGTGAATCCAATGAAGCGAATCCTTCTGCTCCTTCGTCAGAGAAGTTGGATGAAGAAATTGAAGTGGATGAAATCCCTTCAACTCTAGTTGTCTCCTCGCCTATGCCTCAGTTCACTGCTGAAGAGGCCGGCGTTGAAGAAATGGAAGATGAGGATGTGGATATAGGATGTACCACACCTGTGCTGAATGATGACTTCTGGGAAAGTCAGCACCCCAACTCTCCGATGTTCACTCCACTTCAAGCAATTCCTCAGTCCCCTGCTGCTACTAAAGTACAAATGGGTTCTGAAGAACCTCATGCAACCCCATTTGTCCATGAAGAAATTCCAGCCACTAGTGCTGAAGAAAATATAGATGAAGAATTGAAGACCCAGGCTGCAGCTGAAGAAGAGCCTGAAATTCCTCAGTCTGTGGATCCTAAGATTGTGATTCCTGAGGTGGTGATGCAATTGACTGACACTCCTCATCCCAAACCAATGGATCCCTTCTCAAAGAAGCAGAAATTCAAGGCTGATGATTTCTTTGGCGAGCATGTTTTCTTCACTGAATTCAATCCTTATGACAATGCTCATCTTAGAAGGAGGCGTTTCTGGACTGCCAGCCGGGCCAACTTCTATTCTTCACCGCTTTTCAACAAGGACAAAGTCTTCGACCATGAGCATATTCCTCACGTGGACATGGAATCAATGCCTTGCTTCTCTCAAGTCCTCAGTATGCTTCATGATGCAGGCTTGCTCAAATTCTGTTCAGACATTGTTGATTGGAATGAAGAGCTTATTCTCCAGTTCTATGCAACGCTTCACATCACAGGTGATGCTGATTATATCAACACTTGGGTGTTGGACTGTATGACCGAAAACACTCACTACAAGGCACCGGCCTCTGAATTGCTTCATGCCCTGCCAATGTCCTCCACCTGAAGGTGCTCGTTGTCTATACGAAGATCCTAAACTCACTGCTCATTATATGCAAGTGCTCATGAAGCCTCTGAAGCCTGGTCAAGCCCAAAGGACAAAATTCCTCATGAAGGAATTGTTGTATGTGCCAAGAACCATCTATCGCATTCTAACGAAGACTATGAGTCCCATCAAAGGCCACGACTCTTCTGATGAAGAAATTGTTGGCATCATGAAGAATATGCTATTCAACATCATGCATGGCATCCCTATAAATTATCATGATTTCTTCATGAGGACTCTGGCGAATATTGCACTTTCTCTGTTTGAGTTGAAGCCTTATGCTCCTTGGATCATGAGATTCCTCAGAACAAGGTCTTCACTCAACTACAAAGCTGACTTTCAGAATCATCTCAGCTACTTGCCCCTGATTGAAGTCCTCAGGCGGACATATGCCTCAGCTGATGAGAAGGGCAAGGCACCAGTTGTTATTGATGAAGGTATTCTTCCATAGGATGGTCAGTTCCGTAAAGCTACATCTTATTCCACCAATGATGACTCTACCACACATGATTGTGCAGCCAATGCATCCAAACCAAAATCCTCAAGCCACTACTCCTCGTATGATGACTGACCGTGAGCTGCTTCTTAGTTTCACTAGAAGGTGGATCGAAACCACAAATGGGTTAACCGTCAGTTTGGCTCTATTCTTCACAACATGAATTCTACACATAATGCAATGAAGAAAAACTATTACTACCTCCATGAAGTCTTCGATCGCACCTGGGCTATTCTGTCACATCTCTATGGTGACAAAGATCTGAAGCAAATGGGTTTCAAGGAAGATTTTGACTGGTCTTCTCCTCCACCGAAGAGATTCAAGAAGGTCAAGGTTCCTTCCTTGGTCGCCAGTTCATATTCTTCATCACGCGACACAGACGAGTATGAAGACTTGGACGACACTGCGGCAGGCTCTACAACGACTCAAGACCCCAACAACAGTAGCGCTCCTCCATCACCATGATATTCTTTAGGGGCGTTAGTCCTCATTTTCAACCCTTTTGGTCATTCGATGACAAAGGGGGAGAAATTTGAGTTAGTCTTCAAGCGGGTCTATCTTATATGGGCATTTTTTCTAAGTTACACCTCTCATTTTTTGATGACTTTGCTGGATCGAGTTGTAATCTTAAACTCTATGGTGGCCTGATACTTTTGCTAAGTTCTTCTTCATGCTTATTCCTCATTAATGTTAATGCACGCATGCAAAATTACATCAGTCACCATATTTCATCATGCATTTCAAATTCTGCATATTATATGTCAAAAGCGTGTATGTATTACAAGATATAGGGGGAGATCTCCATGATTATACTCTTCAAGTGTGCATTGCTTCAAAAGCAAATTCCTCACTATGCACATCTTCAGGGGGAGTTCATTTATATCTTGCAATCAAATTCCGCAATATTAGTATTTATACTTCATATGTTTATCCCCGTTGAAAACTTAACCTATATTGTCATCAATCACCAAAAAGGGGGAGATTGTAAGTGCATCTAGTGCCCTTTAGTGATTTTGGTGTATTGAAGACTTATAGGTTAAGGGACTGATGCGTTTGTGAGTGTACACAGGTCTATAAGTCTATGAGGAGTTTGATATTTACAGAGAAAGTCGACCCCTAAAAATGAAGTTCTTCGACTGAAGACTTTCGATTTTTGAAGACTTCCTGAAGACTTTGAAAGTGAAGAAATTGGTGTGACCTTGAAGACTTGACAATCATTCGAGGAACATGAAGCGTGAAGAATTTTGTTTTCGTAGTTTCATTTTCTCTTTCCTCAGTTATAGGAAACACCGTACTATTAAAGGGGGTCGAGGAAATACTAAGGAAAAATTTCCATGTGATGCTCAACTCAAAATCCTATACCTACCAATCCCTTCGAGTGAAGCCATTGGAAATCTCATACAGTTTAGTCATATTCTTCAGCGACAGAGACGAAGTTCTTCTGGTCTCTGAGGAATTTCTTCTTACTGAGGAGTTAGGAATTCGCCAGTGCGGATTGCCTACACAGTGAGGAACATGATAGCCCTGAGGAATTTGAGAGTCAAATTTCCGACCGTTGCCGTGCTATGCGCCAGCTGTCCCAAAATATCTACCCACCTAGTGGTCATATCATTGAAGGGCATTTATGTCTTGTCATGTCGGGCTGCTCCCTAGGCTATAAATAGCCGCCCCCTACAACCAATAGCTGGTTGGCTACTCCGAGAGAAACTGACACTTGTCATTTGAGAGCATCCCATCCTCCGAGGACTTTGAGCGAAAATCATCAAGTGAGGAAAACCCAAACCCAACACACCTACAACCCAAAGTGATTGAGCATCACTGAGAGATT
The DNA here is from genome assembly GCA_021437245.1 of Aegilops speltoides. Taxonomy (NCBI): domain Eukaryota; kingdom Viridiplantae; phylum Streptophyta; class Magnoliopsida; order Poales; family Poaceae; genus Aegilops; species Aegilops speltoides. The sequence goes on from CM038143.1 coordinate 254,714,447, forward strand.
GATCATGCGTGGATCCGACGCTTGTTACCTTTGAAGATTGTGCTTCTTCCAGACGGTTAGGCGTCATGGTCTAGAGCATCCAAGAGGAATTGTGTCTCGCCGAGTGACCTAGTTTGTGAAGGTTTGGAAATCACCTGAAGACTTACCACGAGTGATTGGGCGAGGTCTGTGTGACCTTAGCTCAAGGAGAATATGGTGAGGACTGCATATCCGGGACTGTGTGTCCTCGAGTTTAAATACTCAGCCGCTCCAACCAGATGTACAACTGAGACAGCAGTTGGAACTGGTCTACCAAATCATTGTCTTCACCAAGCTTACTGGTTCTATTTCCTCAACTCTTTCGTTTTCTCATTTCTGTTGTTGTGTGCCTGTTCATATCTATTTGAAGACTTTCTCAATTTCCTCAGTTCAATTTCTGCAGTCTATTCGTCTTCATCCTGTGTTGTCATGTGCTTACGCTTTCTATACTCTATGCTTGTTTCATTTCATCATGATGACTATGCTTGTGTTCTGCTATGTTTCCTTTTGAGTACTTATTCCGCTGCAAGTAGTTCTTCATTTAGGAATTCCTCACCAGCAAATTCCTCAGTGAAGAATTCATAAAAATTGCCTATTCACCCCCCCTCTAGTAGATATAACGCACTTTCACTAGATGCATGTTGGATAGTGGTCGATGTGTGGAGTAATAGTAGTAGATGCAGGCAGGAGTCGGTCTACTAATCTTGGACGTGATTCCTATGTAATGATCATTGCCTGGATATCGTCATGATTATTTGAAGTTCTATGAATTGTCCAATAGTAATTTGTTCACCCACCGTTTGCTATTTTTCTTGAGAGAAGCCATTAGTGAAACCTACGCCCTCCGTGTCTTCTTTCTCATATATTTGCCTTGCGATATACTTTTTCCTTCCATTTATTTTCAGATCTATTAAACTAAAAAATACAAAAATACGTTGCTGCAATTTATTTGTTCCGCGATCTATTTACCCTATCTACAAATTTACCTCGTCCTTTGCCTATCTTGAGGCGCCATACCATGGAAGGGATTGACAACGCCTTTAACACGCCGGGTTGCGAAGTGTTGTTATTTGTGTGCAGGGGATGTTTACATTGTGTTGCTTGGTCTCCTACTGGTTCGATAACCTTGGTTTCATATCTGAGGGAAATACCTACCACCGCTGTGCTGCATCACCCCTTCCTCTTTGGGGAAATACCGACGTAGCTTCAAGCGACATCAAAAGGAATTTCTGGTGCCGTTGTCGGGGAGGATCTTCAACATAACCAGGTTCCTAATCACAAATATCATCTCCTTGCAATTTACATTATTTGCCTCTCGTTTTCGTCTCCCCCACTTCACAATTTTTTTTTCATTTTATTCGCCCCTCTTTTTCACCAATCTCTTGTCTCTAGTCCCAATGGCTAGTGTCCCTACTCCTCCTTTGTCACCAGATTTTGAAGTCCTTTACTGCAAGCAAAGACAAGGAGAAAATTTGAAAGATGCCTGGTATAGGCTTATGGAATCGTATCGTGTTTCCAACCTAAAGGGGGATGCTAAGGTTTTGCTTTGTAATTTTTACATAGGATTAGCTTTGCATCATAGACAACTTCTTGATTTTGCCGCTAAAGGAAATTTTATTGAGCTTGATGCAAATGATGCCTATGAAATCTTGGATGGAGTTTTGGGAATTCCTCCTCAAAAGAAGGGGTTTTCCTTTACACCTGATGGAGTTCAAATGTTGGACAAACTTGGTGATTTACATAAACATATGGTCGAAATAAATAAATATAATGAACCCCTCAAGCACCTCAATGGTAGTATCAATCGCATGAATACCTTCATTACTCTTTGCAACAATCGATTGGATATTTTGGATCTTAAGATGGTTTCATTTCGGGAAAATTTAGGGAAGCGTAAAGAACCTCCTGGGTTTGATAAAACCCTTACACAAGTTGCCAAAACTTCGGAAGACAAAACTTAGATCGTGGCTTTATGCCTAGCTAAGGGGGTAAAACGATAACGCTTTTTGGGAGGCAACCCAATGAATAAAATTTATTTTTGATTTTTTATTTCTATTCTTGAGTATTAGCACAATTATGTTACTATTATGATTGTGTTTTCGTGTTTTAATTAGTGTTTGTGCCAAGTAAATCCTTTAGGATCTTCCGGGGTGATAGTTGTTTGATCTTGCAGAAACTTTATGCTCACAAAAATAATTATCATAACTCACAGAAAAGAGATTTTGCTTTGATTATTTTTGAAGAATATTAATATACAAATTATGCTGGTCTTCCTAATTTTGTAGAATCTTTTGAGTTACAGAAGTATTCAAAAGTTCCAAATTACTACAGACTGTTATGTTTTGACACATTCTGTTTTCTTTGTGTTGCGTGCTTATTTTGATGGCTCTATGGTTTTCTTTGATGAGTTTTTGCCATAGAAAAGTTGGAATACAATAGATAAAATACAAAAAAAAGAATTGGTTTGACACAACACTTATAGTAGTGGTTTGATATCTTTTACTAACAGATCTCACAAGGGTTTTGTTGAGTTTTGTGTGATTGAAGTTTTTAAGTTTTGGGTTATCTTACGATGGATGAAAGTAGGATAGAAGAGCCTAAGCTTGGATATGCCCTGGCATCCTAAGCTATTATCCAAGAATGAGAAACCAAATAAGCTTGGGGATGCCCCCGAGTGGCATCCCCTCTTTCTTCTAACGACCATCGGTATTTTACTCGAGACTATATTTTTATTCGTCACATGATATGTGTTTTGCTTGGAGCGTCTTGTATGATATGTGTCTTTGCTTGTTTTATTTTGTGTTTTAAGTCATCAATCCTTTCTGGACACACCTATTTGAGAGAGCCAATATTATGTCATGACTTGTTAGAATTGCTCTCTATGCTTCACTTAAAATTTTATGAGCAATGGACTTGCTCTAGTGCTTCACTTATATCTTTTTGAGCACGGCATGCTTAGTATTTTTGAAGAAATTCTCTATGGATTCACTTAGATTTATTTGAGAGTTAGTAAAATTTTGAAGAAATTTTCTCTTGCTTCACTTATATTTGTTCGAGCTTATGAAAAGCAACACATGAAAATTAGTCCCAAAGTGATTGATATCCAAGAAGGATAAAGAAAGAAAGAAAAATATGTCATGAAGATCATTGGACAAAATAAACTTGATTATTAGTAATAGTTTTTGAGATATGATGATGTGATATGTGAGTTATGTAGGTGAGTAATTGTGCTCTCGTAAGAATATTGGTGTTAAGGTTTGTGATTCCCTATGCATGCACGAAATTCAATTATCATGCAATGAAAACTATATGATACTTGTGGTGCATTATTTGGTGTTAATTATGCTTAATGCTTGCTTATGATATCATTCGTTTCTTGGTTGGTCGCTTCTCAATCTTTTTGCTAGCCTTCATTTTGCACCAAGTATGACCTCTACTTGTGCATCCAAAATCCTTTAAAAAGTTTTTCCACATGAGTCAACTATATCTACCTATATGCGGTATTCTTTTCCCGTTCTAAGAAAATTAGCATGTGCCATCTCTAATTTTCAAAATGAACTTCTATTTTGTTTGTTTGTTTCGCTCGCGGAACGGTAATACGTAGCTAATATTTTCCATGCTAGATGTGTTATTCTCATGATGAGTGTTTATTCACTTGTCATTGCACGAGAGTAAGTGTAGCACCCCGGATGTAACTTTCCATAATTGTAACTCCAACTCTTGCCATTTCCGGCTATGTGTTGTGATATTTCCTTTGTGGTTGGGTTTTTGTCTTTTGTTTTGCATTTTTTCATGTTATGCATCTCATCTTATAGCATCATGAGCACTGCATCCGCATGTTTTCATAAAACTCAACTAAATAAATTGCATGGATCTTCGATCCATTTAAATCGAGGGAATTCACATGATGATTTATAACATATCCTCTCGATATTTTAGGGAGCTATATTGAAATATTCCATTAGTTTGGAACCACCCTCAAACACACTTGCAACTTAAATTATATGCCTTTCATAATTTCCTTTCCAACCTTCTCCAAACCCTATGCCCAATTCTTTCCCTAACCTTTGCTCTTCTCTCCTTTTCTCCTTCCTTTTTTCTGTAAGAGAAGAGAAGTAAGGAGAGGGGAGGTCGTGCAGCTGCACTAGTTGGCCCAAGGCCCAGCCGCAACCTACCTAACCCAACCCTAGCGGTCTCCTCCTCATCCCTTGATCTCTCCCTTGTTCCCCTCCCTGCGCTGCTGTCGATGGAAACAACACCTATGGGATCACTGGAATCCCTACTACGGTCGGCGAGCGCGAGGTTGTGGAAAGAGCGAGGATGCATAATACCCTAGTCTTGCCTTGGTGTATATTTGAGTGTTCTTGTGTTCTTGAACTAGCTACGGCACGTGCGTAGTCCAAAAGATCCGAATCCCCCTCCAGTATGCCTTGGGCCTCCTTTATAGAAAAAGGGGACGCCACAGTGGCACACAGGAGGTGGAAAGGTGTACAGTGGCTGAGCTTATCGCCTGTCATTATGGGACAAAACACATTCAATGCGCTCCTTAGGTGTCCCCTTGGTTTATTGGGGACGGTAACAAGGCCCGTCCCGTCCGTCGCCGCCTCGCCTTGCTTCGACACGCGTCCAAGCCAACGAGGCGTGCAACGCCATGTAGGCTGGCAGGCTGCTGAGCTGGTGCGGTGGCAGTGTCTTCACGAAGATCTGCATGCCAGCATGCACGTGCTTGCTGAGTTGGTCTAGAGGCCGCACGTCGCCACTCAGGTGCTCGCCTAGCTAGCTAGGCTGGCAGCTGCATGGGAACGGCGGTGGAGTCTTGGCAGATGTGGGCCTCGCCACAACCCCGTTGATGTGCTTAGCAAGGGTCTTGCCGGGGTCCTGGCAAGGGTCATGCCGTGACATCGTGGTCGTCCCTAGCAAGGATCTTGCTGGAGGTCTCGTGCATTTCCTCGGCAAGGATTTTGCCGAGGATCATCGCCTTCTGGTCTTCATCTAATCTTGTATGCTTATGATCTTCACAAAGATCTGCATACCACCATGGAGGTGCCTCCCGAGCCTTGGTCCCAATGTGGTTGATGGCGTTGGAACCCTTGGGCTCAAGGGTGGCATGCTCCACTAGCGCTGGACAAGTTGCCCTGGCAAGGGTCTTAAAGGGGGAGCCTACCTCGCTCCCTTGCCTTTTGTGTCTCTGGTCTTGGCGATGCTCTGGACGTCTTGCGCCTTTGGCTTCCCTCCTCTGCCTGCTAAGTGTGGCCACGAGCACGGCTCTGACTGCCCGTGCACATGTAAAGGGGTACAAAAAGAGAGCCCCTACTTTTGTAAACCGACAGGAGCCCCAGGGCCTGGGCCACCATAAGCATGACACGTTGTTGGGCTAGGCCTAGAACAGTGCGCGGGCAGGTGGGATAGATTTTTACCGTTGTAACTTCTTCGTCCGCTGCGCTTCCCCATGACCTGGCATTGAATGCGCAACGTGGAGGGTCGTGCTTGACGGGGGGGTCATGCGTGGGGCGCGTGCTGCACGCATGCATCATATCGAAGTGAATGGCAAAGAGGTGGCCCGCGCCTTCCCCATAAAAAGGAAATAACCGCAGGCGCGCTGCTCATTTACTCCATGTGTCTCTCCCAATCTCAGGACCATCCTTCCTCTCTTCTTCCTCAGGGAAAGATTCAAAGCTCTTGCTTCTGCTTGTTGCCACTGTGCCCTCATTGCTCTTGATCCTTCGCCTCCTTCCAGCCGCCACTGTGCCGGGGAGAGGGAGGCGTAAGAGAGCGAGGCGGCGGTGCGGCGGATGCAGTTCGCCTACTTCCCGTCGACAGTCGATGTGGTCCACCTCAAGGACTTCTTCTTGCCCTTGTCGGGGAGGAAGACAACAGGGCACCCTGCCGCGCGCGTCATCCCCGCCGATTGCGCCACGGCCGGCCGAAATCGGTACCCCTTTTTCGTTGATTTCTTCTCCTGCGGGCTCTGCCCCCCTTTCTCTGACTTCTTCAACGACGTCATGCACACCTACGGCTTCCATCTTTTGGATCTCACGCCGAACGCCGTGGCATGCATGGCTCTCTTTGCTCACCTCTGTGAGGGCTTTGCCGGGGTGCTCCCCAGCACGGCGCTCTTCCGCCACTACTTCTCCCCTCGCATCCAACCAGGGGGCGCCATCTCCGGGAGCATCTCCTGGATCCCAAGGGCCAAGGAGAAAGGCACGTATCCGGAGGGTGCCCAGAAGGAGAGGTGGGAGGAGTAGCGGGGCTGGTGGTGCAGGATCGAGGAGAAAGACACGTCGGAGTTCTGCCGGGTTCGTCAAAGCCCGCCGACCCGCCGTGGGGACTGGAGCGACCTCGACGCCAACGACGAGAAGCTTTCGATCGCCACCACCAGCATCCATCGCCTCACCATAGCCGGGCTCACCCTTGAGATGATCAGGGAGGACTTCATCTGCCGCCGAATCACCCCGCTGCATAACAAGGGGAGGCTGGACTGGGACTTCAGGAATGCGGCCGACGTCATGAGGCTCCGCCCTGGCCTGAAGCATAACTACACGGTGATGGGACACGCCCATTTCTGTCAAAGGCTCTTTCAGCTCAACGTGTACAATGACGGCAGAGTGGAGAGGACCGCCAGGGCCGCGAAGGCCGGCAAGGCCGTCAAGGGGCCCCAGTTTGGGTTGCCAGCGGGTGTGTTCCCACTGAGCAACAACTCTTGCCAGTCCTCCATTATTGCCATGATCCAGACTTCAATGCGCACGGCCTCAACCCGTCTTGGGCCGAGCCCCTGACACGCGAAGTGCAGGAGTTCTTCGACAACTTGTCAGAGGGTCTGACCACGATGAGCTGCTGCTCATCCAGGACACCACCGCAGCGGAGCTGGACTACATCGCCGCCAGGGTGGCGGAGGCGGAGCTTGCCAGGGAGGCCGGCAGCACTGGCGGCATGGAGGACGAGGCTGATGCGGCCGAGGAGGAGAGGGAGCTCGCCCAGTGGGCGGGGTCTGCCTGGGAGGCCAGCGGCATCAACACCGAGGCCCCCTTGTTGAGGATGTGGTCGAGCAGTCGACTGAGGAAGAGGCCGAGGCTGACAACCCTCTAACCACGGGAAAAAAGAGTTCCTGCAGCGGGCCAGCACTAGCGAGCCGGTCCGGCCCGGCAGGACCGAACTGCAGCAAGAGGTCCAGGGGAGTCCGTGTGCCTGACGAGGGCCGTGGCAGCGAAGAAGGTGGTGAAGGCCACGGTGGCAAAGAGGAAAGCGTCCGCCTCTTCTTCGTCTAAGCGATGCTGGACTCCATCCCCTTCCCCTCCTCCCGCAGATGTCGACATGGAGGTCGTCTTTGATTTTGGGTCTCTCAGCCCAAGGAGGAAAAGGAAAGTAGCGGAAGAGGAGGTGGAGGACGAGTAGTATCTTGCCCTTCGTCATCTCCGTCCTTTCAGACTGCGCCGCTTTCCTTGTCTTGTTTTCATCTTTGCAAGTACATGGAGACGCTGGCCCAGAGGGTGGTGAAGAGGGCCAGGGCTTCGACCGGCAACCAGCCCCCGGCGGGCGCTTCGCACACGCCGATGGTGGAGATCAGCCCGGATAGCAGGCCCCGGCACAGCCCCCATCTCAGCCCCAGTGTGCGTTCACCACTCACTCCTCATCAACGTGTGTTGGGGTACGATCCCTTGGCACTGACCTTGCCGTGGCTGTAGGAGGAGGGCGGCAGCAGGAGGAGCCACCAAGGGCCACCCCCAACACGCCACCCCCATCAACCACGCCGCCCCGAGGGGCATCCCCGACAAGGGCGCCAAGCACCGAGCCCATGCGCACGGAGGAGGAGGAGACTAACTTGGGCGCTGGTGGCTCCGTCTCAGCAATGGATGTTGGCGGGGAGGGGGCCACTTCTTCCCAGCCCGACACGGGTAGGTTATTTGCTTTCTGTCCCAGTTCTTTCTTCTTCTTTTTGAACCTTGGTCTTGGCTTCGCCTCATTCCCCTTCTTGGTATCCAGATCCTCCCTCGGTGGACCGGGAGGGCATCGACGCCGTCATCGAGGAGGTCTCCAGGGACGCTGAGGCCGAGGCCGACAAGATTGCCGCCGAGGAGGCCGCCAAGACCGCTGCTAAGGATGGCGCCAATGGGCCTGCCAAAGAGACCGGTAAGGCTGCTGCCGAGGAGGCCGGCTAGGGCACCGTCGAGGAGGCCGACAATGCTGTTGCCGAGAATGAGGTGGTCGACGATCAACCCTCCTCCTCCGTCGCCTCTGGCTCGGGCAGGTACTTGAAGGTGGGCGACGACCTGTTCGTCCACCTTCCAGGGATGGCGGGCACCAGGGCGCCGACCGAGGGTGAGGTGTTTGACGACGAGGCGCTCGCTGCCGCTAGGCTCTAGGTTGTTGATGAACCGAGTGCCGTGGTGGCGGTTCTCAAGAGGAGCGGCTTCTTTGGGCCATGAGCACCGACTACCATAAGCTCCAGGCGCTCCACCGCGCCTGTCTGGACAAGGTGAAGCCCAGGGTGGCGGCGGCGGACAAGGCGGAGGCGGACCTTGAGGAACGCGTCACTGAGACGCAGGCCTGATTCTGCCAGGCCCACGAAGAGCTAAAGGCGGGCCAGGATCTGCTGGCCGAGCGCAAGCAAGAGCTCATCTTGAAGCAGGCCGACATCGAGAAGGGCCAGGAAGCGGCGAGGGAATAGGCTGCCAGGGCCGAGGCAACCCGGCACCAGCACCAGGCCGAGCTGAACTCCTAGGAGGAGGACCTCGCCGCTCGTGAGGAGGCGCTCGTTGCTGCACTCCGAGGCAAGGATGAGGAGGTCGAGAAGCTCGTCGCGTAGCGAACCCAGGAGATGGAGCAGAGGCACAAGGAGGCACTCGATGCTCAAGCCCTGGTCCATGACGACAAGGTGAAGGAGTTGGAGGTGGAGCGGGACGACCTGAAGAACAAGGCCCTGGAGCTGGCGAAGGAGAAGGACACAATTAGCTACGCCTTGACGGAGGCACAGGCCGTAGTCCTTGACAAGGCCGAGATACTCTCCCAAGCCAATGGCTCCATCAAAGACCTAAAGCTGAAGCTGGAGGGCCTTGAGGGGACGCTTTCAGAGGTCAGGGCCTGGGAGGAGACCCTGACCAAGAATCTGGAGAAGGAGAGGCAGTTGCGGAGGAATGACGCCGCCAACCACGAGGATTACGTGAAGGGCGAAAACCTCTAGATCAGCCGCCTCGCCGACGTCGCCGGCTGTATCACCACGAAGCTAGCTGCCATGGGGATGCGGAACATGAGGTACGCCCCGAAGCCGAACGTGAGTCCCAACGCCAAGCTGACCCTGTTCTTCGAGGGTGTTCTTGGAGCCTTGGAGCAATTTCGCTCTAACAGAGCAAGCTGTCTAGCCAATGAGGTCCGGCAGCTTTGCCGGGGCGCCCTGACCAAGGTCCTCACCAAGGTGGCGTATTGGAACCCCAACCTCGACTTCGACGCCATGCTGGAGAGCTTGACGGAGGGTATGGACTTCGCGACGCTCGAGGAGCGTATCCAGCCCATCATCAGCCACGTCGACGGAATTCAGAGGGTGGCCAGCGCCGGGACTAGGCAGCCTGTTTCTCATCGCTGTTGCAGGTTCACGACCAAGACAATTTTTATCTGTAGTTAGAACCACAGCAACAACTGATGTAATATAACTCTGCAGTAGTTTGAAACGATGCATGTTATTTTCCAGTTTGACCTCTCTTTGCATGTCCACCCTACGTTAAATTGGGTAGGCTTGCCGGCGCGTAAACCCAAGCCACGGTGCCTCAAGGACGGATCCCCAATAGCCTGCCGGATGTGCTTGCTGCCAGGCGAACCACCTTACCGTTATCAGCGCAGCCGCTCAAACTATTGTGCGGACTCGAAACAGAACGAGAGCGTTGCCAATAGCAGAAGGCTACCCTGCCATTCTCGACGCAGCCGCTCGAACTGTTGAGCGGACTCAAAACAGAACAAGGGCATTGCTAATAGTGGAAGGGCCCCGTTGCGTGCAGGTTTCTCTTACAGAGGGAAAGATCTCCAAGGATAATAATCATATATAAAATGAATTGCTCAAAGTTTTGCGTGACTTAGCTTTTCTGTCGTTGCACGAGCGTTCACTGCATCCGCAAATGATGCCGCTCGTTCGGTCGCCTTCTTCCTTGGAAGCCATGGCGATGAAGAACTGCTAGACTAACTGCTAGACCGGATTTTCAGAACTGCGCCCCCTACCTGGCGCGCCAAAGATGTCGGTGGAAACGACACCTATGGGATCACTGGAATCCCTACTACGGTCGGCGGGCGCGAGGTTGTGGAAAGAGCGGGTCTAGGAGCCAGCACAAGGATAGTTTACCCAGGTTCGGGCCGCGAAGATGCGTAATACCCTAGTCCTGCTCTGGTGTATATTTGAGTGTTCTTGTGTTCTTGAACTAGCTACGGCACGTGCGTAGTCCAAAAGATCCGAATCCCCCTCCAGTATGCCCTGGGCCTCCTTTTATAGAAAAAGGGACGCCACAGTGGCACACGGGAGGTGGAAGGGTTTACAGTGGCTGAGCTTATCGCCTGTCATTATGGGACAAAACGCATTCAATGAGCTCCTTAGGTGTCCCCTTGCTTTATTGGGGACGGTAACGAGGCCTGTCCCGTTCGTCGCCGCCTCGCCTTGCTTTGACACACATCCAGGCCGACGAGGTGTGCAGCGCCATATAGGCTGGCAGGCTACTGAGTTGGTGCGGTGGCAGTGTCTTCACGAAGATCTGCATGCCACCATGCAGGTTCTTGCTGAGTTGGTCTAGAGGCCGCACATCGTCACGCAGGTGCTCTCCTAGTTGGCTGGGCTGGCAGCTGCATGGGAACGGTAGTGGAGTCTTGGCAGATGTGGGCCTGGCCGCGGCCCCGCTGATGTCCTCGGCAAGGGTCTTGCCGGGGTCCCTACAAGGGTCTTGCCGTGACATCGCGGTCATCCCTGGCAAGGATCTTGCCGGAGGTCTCGTGGATTTCCTCGGCAAGGATCTTGCTGAGGATCGTCGTCTTCTGGTCTTCATCTGATCTTGTATGCTTATGATCTTCACAAAGATCTGCATACCACCATGGATGTGCCTCCCGAGCCTTGGTCCCAATGTGGTTGATGGCATTGGAACCCTTGGCCTCAAGGGTGGAGCGCTCCGCTGGCGCTGGGCAAGTTGCCTCGGCAAGGCTCTTGCCGGGGCTGCGGAGGCTGCCCCCCAAGGGTCTTGCCGGGGGAGCCTACATCGCTCCCTTGCCTTTTGTGTCTCTGGTCTTGGCGATGGTCTGGTCGTCTTGCGCCTTTGGCTTCCCTCCTCTGCCCTGCTAAATGTGGCCACGGGTGCGGCTCTGACTGCTTGTGCACAAGTAAAGGGGTACAAAAAGAGAGCCCCTACTTTTGTCCACCGACAGCCACCACACGCACGGAACAGCTCCCGGTCCCCTCCTCATCGCCCTCGCACCCCTCGCCCGTGGTGTCTCGCCTCCTCTACTCACGGCCACCTCGGCTGCAAGCACCAGCAGTCGCACCGCCCGTGTGGCTTCGCCTCTCCGACCCTTCTGTGCGTCGCCGCCTCACCATGGAGCCGCGCCCGTTCGCCTCCTTCCTTGACCGCGCCGGCCATCGGAGCCGTTGTCGGCTGTCACCTCGTCGCCGCTCCATTCCCAGCCATCCCCCTCTTCACCAACTGCCAGGAGCACCGTTGCCTCTCTTCCTCGCCTCTCCAGCCTCATCGACCTATGACATGGCCCCGACTTCCTCTGCTCGCTCGTACCCCTACCCCGCGTGCGCCACCTTGCCCGCTTGCCATGGCCGCAGCCGCAGAGTCCGGCCAATCCTTTGCTCTAGCCCTCATGCCATACCTCCTGAAAGTCGCCACCTCGGCTGCTTCTCCAAGCTTCGCTGTTCGTTGTCGTTATCACCATGGGCCCCGTGTTGCCGCTGACCACCACCATCGCCTCCTTGCTGCTGCCCACTCGAGGTCACCTGAGGCCCTTGTGTTGCTTCGGTTTGGATCATCAAGACCGGCAAGTTCGACCATGTACCTCTATAGCCATCTTCAAATCACCAAGAGCACCTCCGTCGGTTACGTCCCTGGACTAGTCACTTGCACCAAGTACGCCTTCGTCAAGATGCATGCCCGAACAAGCACCGTTTGTGCGAATTGCTTAAAGTACCTCTACTGTCGTCCGTAGACCCGTGTACCATGAGCGGGAAGTTTGTCTACCATCACGTGAACCACTAGTTCCACTACGGCATGAGTACAACTACTTCCACTATGACCCGTGAGTACCACTACTTCCCTCGACGAGATCGAACCGCTCTGAAATGCACACTTCGAAGGTATAATGCCGAGATGATCACCCATGGACCGAATGCATGTGTGTTTAGGAGATGCTCGTGTTTGCACGAGTTGTCATTGCAAGTTCCTCTTTGTTTGCCATGTCGTCGACCCGTGGGGCACCTGGTAGCGGGATCTCTCCCCATCATATTTTGCACGACATGCTCACTCCCACACTTTCTTTTGCACCGGTATCTGAACGAGTTGCCGGATCATCAGAATGTTGTCGTGGCACCATTTCCGTTGTCATTGCCGTGGCACCCCTTTTGTTCCACCATGGTGACCAAATGCTTCATAACATGCTCATGTCAACATTTTCATAAAATTGCATATAACTTGCATATGTCGTCTGCATCATGATATCAACATTTAAAATGCTTAAATTTGTGTTTGCATTGAATTGCTAAATGACATATGAGGATTTTCTAGAATTGTTGTTTGTTGTTTCCGGCCTCATTTAGACTTGCCTAAATAGTTAGTTTACTTATGTTTCACCTCTTGCCATGTTTAACAACATTTAATATTGTTGTGTACCTAAATGAGAGCGAACTAAATAACTCAAATGTGGTGTTTTCATCAATATGCAACTCATTGCATATTGAGCTCCACTTAACTTGTGGTATTGTTTGTTGCACTTTCCCATGCCATGCCTCTTTAAACCAGACATGCATCATACTTGGTTGTTTATCGTGCCTTGTTTATGTGATGGTTGTTTACCATGTTGTTTGCTTCTTTCCGGTTGTGCTTCTTCTCGATAGTTCCCGTTTCGTTGCGATCGTGAGGATTCGTTCGACTACGTTGGTTTGACTACTTCATGGACTCGTTCTTCTTCCTATCGGTATTTCAGGCAAGATGACCATTACCCTCGATATCGCTTCTATCTTTGCTTGCTAGTTGTTCGTTCTATTGCTATGTCGTGCTTCCCACCACTTGTTTATCATGCCTCCCATATTGCCATGTCAAGCCTCTAACCCACCTTCCTAGCAAACCGTTGTTTGGCTATGTTACCACTTTTGCTCCATGTTGCGTTGTTAGTTGCAGGTGAAGTTGAAGATTGCTCCATGTTGGAACATGCACATGTTGGGATGTCACAATATCTCTTATTTTTAATTAATGCATCTATATACTTGGTAAAGGGTGGAAGGCTCGGCCTTATGTTTGGTGTTTTGTTCCACTCTTGCCGCCCAAGTTTCCGTCATACCGGTGTTATGTTCCTTGATTTTGCGTTCCTTACGCGGTTGGGGTTATGGGACCCCCTTGACAGTTCGCCTTGAATAAAACTCCTCCAGCAAGGCCCAACCTTGGTTTTAACATTTGCCTACCTACCACCTATACGTTTCCCTTGGGTTCTGCAGACTCAAGGGTCATCTTTATTTTTACCCCGGGCCAGTGCTCCTCTGAGTGTTGTCCCGAACCGGGCAACCTGCGGGGCCACCTTGGGGAAACTTGAGGGCTGGTTTTACTCGTAGCTTGACCTATCCGGTGTGCCCTAAGAACGAGATATGTGCTGCTCCTATCGGGATTTGTCGGCACATTCGGGCGGTCTTGGTGGTCTTGTTTTACCATTGTCGAAATGTCTTGTAACCGGGATTCCGAGTCTGATCGGGTTGTTTTGAGAGAAGGAATATCCTTAAATGGTCGTGAGAGCTTGTGATGGGCTAAGTTGGGACACCCCTGCAGGGTATAAACTTTCGAGAGTCGTGCCCGCGGTTATTTGGTAGATGGAATTTGTTAATATCTGGTTGTAGAGAACTTGACACTTGACTTAATTAAAATGCATCAACCGCGTCTGTAGTCGTGATGGTCTCTTTTCGGTGGAGTCCGGGAAGTGAACACGGTTTGGGTTATGTTTGAACGTAAGTAGTTTGAAGATCACTTCTTGATCACTTCTAGCTTCACGACCATTGCGTAGCTTCTCATCTTACTCTTATTTGCGTATGTTAGCCACCATATTTGCCTAGCGCTCGCTGCAACTCCACCTCATCACCTTATCTTACCCATAATCTTAAATAGTCATGATCTTATGGGTTTTGAGATTGCTGAGTCCTCGTGAATCACATATACTACCAAAACAGTTGCAGGTGACGATGGTACCAGTGCAGCGTGCAGGTGATGCTAACGAACTCAAGTGGAAGTTCGACGAGGACCTTGGTCGTTACTATGTTTCGTTTCCTGATGATCAGTAGTGGAGCCCAGTTGGGACGATCAGGGATCTAGCATTTGGGGTTATCTTCTTTTCATTTGGATTTGTCCGTATTTGGACTATGCATGTACTCTGAATGATGTATGAATTATTTGTTCATTGTGTGAAGTGGCGATTGTAAGAGAACTATTTATCTATCCTTGTTCTTGTACATGGGATTGTGTGAAGATGACCCTTCTTGCGACAAAACCACAATGCGGTTATGCCTAAGTCGTGACTCGACACGTGGGAGATATAGCCGCATCGTGGGCGTTACAAGTTGGTATCAGAGCCATCCCCGACTTGGGAGCCCCCTGCTTGATCGAATCGCTGACGTTGTCGAGTCTTGAACAAAAAAAATTGAGTCTTAGGATTATATATATCGGAGAGTAGGATTCTTTTTACTTCTCAGCCCCTTCGTCGCTCTGGTAAGGTCTCCTAACGTAGATGTTTTGACTTTCCTCTCCTCATTTTCACTAAAAAAAAGTTTTAGGATCACGCGGGTATCTTGGGATCGTTCTGATATTCTTGTGACGAGAACATTGTACTTGGTGCCTCCTGACATTTAGGGCTTGTGGCAGTGTCCCGGGGAGTTGAGCTCCGAGGTGTTGTCGTCACAATTTTATCGTTGCAGTTCTGGAATACCTGAGTTTCCACGACATCGAAAATCTCTTTTATGCAACTAGTGATGAGATAACCTCGACGCCACCCAGTACTGGGGCGGGAGTTCGGGAGTATTGCCATGGCTCGTATAAAGGATGCTTTTCGAAGGTTGAGGTACACGATTTCCGAAGTTTTCTTGGTTATGTGTTGATGGATGGATGCTGCTGGATGTAGGGATTGTTTAGTTGGGTGAGAAATATTGCTTCCCCTATATCCCCAACACTAGATTGCATAACCAGAAAGTTTCGGGAGTTTATAGGTGGGAATTCAAGTAGCTCCTAGAATATCTTTCCGACAGATGCATGATATGGGACTGGGTAAATCTCTATCATATGTATTTGTTCCGGCTTATCCTGCAAGCTAAATCCTTTGTTTTGTTTTGTGTTGTGGTATTCGAGTTGCTTCGATGTCAAGTGTTGATCCATACCTTCCCTAAATGGTGTTCTCATATTTCTATGGGAGTGCTAATCCTTCTTGATCATTGAGGTTGTCATGTTAACTCTTTTCCAACCGGCGTGCTTCTCTTCGAGTGGATCCGATCATTTCAACATCCGCAAGATCAATTCTAAGTTTTCTCAACGGTATCCATCCCATCTGCCCCAAGTTGCCTTTGTTTTCCCGCCCTCCCACCCTTTTCTTCAAGGACTCGGATTTCTTAATCATGTATCCTTTTATTTGTGAGATGTCTCTTCATTCTTTTCTTTCAATGTTCTAATCCGGTGATTTCCCATGAAGATGCTCAACAGTTTGAAGTTCATCATCCTTCGTTGTTGTTTCTTCTCCGGTGGATCCAATTCAAGCTTTTGGTGTTGATCATATTCCTTTCCTTATTGCAAATGCTTTCTCATGCCGATGCACCTCTTAATCATTCACTTCTCGCTATTCGTTGGTTCTGGAGTGCCGAAGATATCTCAGAAGGCTCAACTTTTCATTCAAGATCCGTTCAAACTATTTGGAGATTATTATCTCATTCAAGTCATTTAATTCAACCGGTGCAATCTCTCTTTAAAATCATTTCTACGTTGTTTCTCTTGAGTGGGCCCTAACCCACAGGTCTTTTCCCAGGATCTTACCTAACTATTTTATTTTTTGGAGCTATTCTCCAATATTTGAAAGTTTGACATAAGAATCAATTTTCATCAGTGTTATGCCTTCTCTAAGACCGCTTTTAAATTATCTTCATCTTTAGCTCAACCTTTTATCTTTTTATTCATCTGAAGTGTCTCAACAATTTGGTGGTGTTTCCCCTCGTCATTCTCAGGATTTGAAGACCGAAGAAGGATTTCTCCTAAATCTTGGCCCACTCTCTTCAAGATTCATGGTTCTAGCTTGATACCATCCTCTCATAATTGTTTTCGATTGTGAGAATTCTTTTCAACCATCCGACGCATTTCAGGAGTTACTTCCTTTCTCGATCATCCCAAGGCCATCATTTCTGAATATTACTCATTCTCAGCCTTCAGCTCTTCTTCTCCAAATCTTACCGGTGGATCGTTCAAGTATACACTATAGTCAGCTCATGATCTCTTCATTTTGATGTATCTAAATCCCCTCAAGTATCTTCATTCGTTTTCCAATTCTTCCCAGTGAATTGTTCCTTTGCTACTCTCATTTCCAATTCTTACGGCGGTTTGTTCAAGATTCCTCTTCCTATGTTCTCATATTAATTTATTCTTTGTTTCAATCCTACTGGTGGACGTTCTCAAGTTTACGACATATCTCCCTTAATCCTTTCTACGAGAATAAGTAGTATGCCAAATCCATTGATTGTCATCAATTTAAATTGGTGAAGGATACGCATAACATAATTCTTATTCTTGTTTCATCCAAGTGATTAGTTTTTTCCTTCGGAGTTTGTTCATGAGGAATAAATTCTCGGTTCTAAGATTTTCATCTTTTCTTTCCGGAGTTCCAAGTTATCTCGGTTATATCATCGCGAAGCTCCATCTAAATCATTGCAAGGCTCACCTTGTTCTTTCAACTTCTCTTTCTTTCTATCATTTTTTTATTACCGGAGTTCTTCACGGAGGTCCTACATGGTGGTTCATCAAATATTTCATTCATTCGTGAAGCATTCTTCAAGATTTTGTTGGAAGAGCTCAAGTATTCTTCGTCTTGCATTGCAAAGTGCAATTCTTTCTATCTTGTCTTTTGAGATGGTGTTATATCATTCTTGAAAATTTCCATTCATGCTTCGTGATTCACATGTTGTCAAGAATGAGGTATTTTAAATCCATCAATCTCTTCGTTGGAGTTATCTTGGTATAGATTTCACTTAAAGCCTTCCCTAAGGAATGTTGCTAATTGTGGTGTCTATCGATTATCCAAGTTTCCACCTATTCTCACGGTGAAAGAAGTTTTTCATCTCTTTGGTGCTCTCAATCAAATCCGTGGTTTCCATTAGTGGCCGGTTGTCACCTCATAGTCTTGAGATGTTTTCCATAAGCCCACAACAAGCTTGTGCTTTCGTTGTTGATTTTCTAACAACTCCGTTCAACCCTTCTCCGTAAGGATTTTTTTTCAAATTCTTCTGTGGTAGAAGTTGTTGTGCTCTTCTCTGTTCTTTTCATTCCACTATTTTGTTCCGGAGGCATTGTGATGTTGCTCTCTTCACCCATCACCTTGTTTTGGCAAGATCATGTTCTTTTCCTTGCTTATCTTTTAACGGAGTGTTGTGTCATCTCTTCAAGTTCTTTCCATGTTATCAAGTCTTGCATCTCTTTTTAACTGGAGTGCTGCCCGAATTCGTTCTTCCTTGTTCCTTGTTCATCTCGTTACAACCAGAGTGGTTTCAATTCCTTCTTGTCCATTGTACTCGTCATTCGTAGCTGTGCAACCTCCAGGGTTCACATGGTGTTCCTTGTTTCTATTTTCTACCGCAGTGCTCTCAATTGTGTTCAACTCCGTTGTGTTCTTTCTTTCAACTTTTCAACCTCTCAAGGTTCTTTGGTTTCACTCATTTGTCAATGAAGCAACTTAGTTTTACCTCTTATCTTCTTCTTCCATTTCTCTCTGGTGCCATCCTAGATCTCGGGACGAGATCCTCTTGTAGTGGTGGAGTGTTGTAACACCCCGAATGTAACTTTCCATAATTGTAACTCCAACTCTTGCCATTTCCAGCTATGTGTTGTGATATTTCCTTCGTGGTTGGGTTTTTGTCTTTTGTTTTGTATTTTGTTCATGTCATGCATCTCATCTCATAGCATCATGACCATTGCATCCGCATGTTTTCATAAAACTCAACTAAATAAATTGCATGGGTCTTCGATCCAATTAAATCGAGGGAATTCACATGATGATTTCTCTTTATAACATATCCTCTTGATATTTTAGGGAGCTATATTGAAATAATCCATTAGTTTGGAACCACCCTCAAACACACTTGAAGTTTAAATTATATTCCTTTCATAAATTCCTTTCCAACCTTCTCCAAACCCTATGCCCAATTCTTTCCGTAACCTTTGCCCTTCTCTCTTTTTCTCCTTCCTTTTTCGTGTAAGAGAAGAGAAGTAAGGAGAGAGGGAGCCCAGCAGCAACACCAATTGCCCCAAGGCCCAGCCGCAGCCTACCTAACCCAACCCTACAGCTCGCCTCCTCATCCCTCGCTCTCTCCCTCGTTCCCCTTCCTGCGCCACCACACGCACGGGAACAGCTCCCGGTCCCCTCCTCATCGCCCTCGCACCCCTTGCCTGTGGCGTCTCGCCTCCTCTACTCACAGCCACCTCGGCCTCAAGCACTAGCAGTCGCACCGCCCGTGTGGCTTCGCCTCTCCGACCCTTCTCTGTTTTGACGCCTCGCCATGGAGCCGCGCCCGTTCGCCTCCTCCCTCGACTGCGCCGGCCACAGGAGCCGTTGCCAGCTATTGCCCCGTCGCCACTCCATTCCCTGCCATCCCCCTCTTTGTCAACTGCCAGGAGTGACGCCGCCTCTCTTCGCTGCCTCTCCAGCCGCATCGACCCGCGCCATGGCCCCGACCTCCTCTGCTCGCCCATACCCCTACCCCGTGTGCGCCGCCTTGCCCGCTTGCCATGGCCGCAGCCGCGAAGTTCGGCTGCTCCTTTGCTCTAGCCCTCGAGCCGCACCTCCTGCCAGTCACCACCTCGGCTGCTTCTTCGAGGGCCGCTGTTCGTCATCGTTATCTCCACAGGCCCCGTGCTACCGCTGACCACCACCATTGCCTCATTGCTGCTGCCCACCCGAGGTCACCCGAGGCCCTTGTGTTGCTAGGTTTCGGATCATCAAGACTGACAAGTTCGACCATGTACTTCTACATCCATCTTCAAATCACCAAGAGCACCTCCGTCGGTTACGTCCCTGAACTAGTACCACTTGCATCAAGTACGCCTTCATCAAGACGCATGCCCGAACAAGCACCGTTTCCGTGGATTGCGCAAAGTACCTCTATTATTGTCCGAAGACCTGTGTACCATGAGCGGAAAATTTGTCTACCATCGCGTGAACCACTACTTCCACTACGGCACGAGTACAACTACTTCCACTATGACCGGCGAGTACCACTAATTCCCTTGACGAGATCGAACCACTCTGAAATGCACGCCTCGAAGGTATAACACCGAGACGATCACCCGTGGAGCGAATGCATGTTTGTTGTACGAGATGCTCGTGTTTTCACAAGTTGTCATTGCAAGTTCCTCCTCATTTGCCATGTCGTTGACCCGTGGGGCACCCGGTAGCGGGATCTCTCCCCATCATATTTTGCATGACATGCTCACACCCACACTTTCTTTTGCACCGGTACCTGAACGAGCTGCCGGATCATCAAAATGTTGCTGTGGCACCATTTCCGTTGTCATTGTCGTGGCACCCCTTTTCGTCCTCCGTGGTGACCAAATGCTTCATAACATGCTCATGTCAACATTTTCATAAAATTGCATATAACTTGCATATATCATCCGCATCATGATATCAACATTTAAAATGCTTAAATTTGTGTTTGCATTGAATTGTAAATGACATATGAGGATTTTCCATAATTGTTTTTTGTATCTTCCGGCCTCATTTAAACTTGCCTAAATAGTTAGTTTACTTATGTTTCACTTCTTGCCATGGTTAACAACATTTAATATTGCTGTGTACCTAAACGAGAGCGAACTAAATAACTCGAATGTCGTGTTTTCGTCAATATGCAACTCGTTGCATATTGAGCTCCACTTAACTTGTAGTATTGTTTGTTGCACTTTCCCATGCCATGCCTCTTTAAATTGGACATTCATCATACTTGGTTGTGCATCATGCCTTGTTTATGTGATGGTTGTTTACCATGTTGTTTGCTTCTTTCCGGTTGTGCTTCTTCTCGATAGTTCCCATTTTGTTGCGATCGTGAGGATTCGTTCGACTACGTTGGTTCGTGTTAGGAGCTAGGGTTCTGCCCGGTCTTGGCCGTAGGCAGTAGGGGAAGGAGGGGGCTGGGCGCCATCGCGGGAGAGGAAGATGGCTGCGACAGCGCAAGAGGCAGGGGCGGCTAGGGTTCCGGCTCCTCTGGGAGCCGGGCAATAGAGATAATCTTCTTATTGCTTAATTCCAGAAAGTGTCTTACAGCCCATATTTATAACCTAGATAACTTGCATAAGAATTAACCTAAGATAACTTGCATAAGAATTAACCTAAGATAACTTGTGGGCTAAGATTGCCCGGTGGGCCTCTACGGCCGTAACAGTTCGACTACTTCATGGACTCGTTCTTCTTCCTATTGGGATTTCAGGCAAGATGACCATTACCCTTGATATCACTTCTATCTTTGCTTGCTAGTTGTTGGTTCTATCGCTATGTCATGCTTCCTACCACTTTTTTATCATGCCTCCCATATTGCCATGTCAAGCCTCTAACCCACCTTCCTAGCAAACCGTTGTTTGGCTATGTTACCACTTTTGCTCAGCCCCTTCTTATAGCGTTGTTAGTTGTAGGTGAAGTTGAAGATTTGATGCGGAGCATCCCTTGACCATCACCATGGACGCCACACCACCACCTCAAGGACGAAGAGGACCCTGGACAAGAGCTTGCGCATGCGCCATCGAGAACGAGGTGAACTCCTTCCTCTTCGAGCTCCACTCAAATTCATTCGAGCGTCGGACTCTACCTCAAATGGAAAGGTTATGCATTCTTAGGTACTTCTGAGATCGTCACGAGAAAGCATGGAGGGATCACCACGTTCACCAGAGACCTACGGAGGAGGAGAAGGAAGATGGACGCGCAACAAGAGAGAAGAGGGAGGAGTCCTGGACACCCTGGGTGCCCGGGCACTTTGGCCCCGGAGGCCCGGCCCTTCCCCTGCTGCTCCCAGCCGGCCCCGGGTGCCCGCCATGGAGGGCCTGGGTGCCCGCACCACCCCGGGGCTGCCCCCAGCCACCCCCGGGTTCCCGGCCTTGGCCCCCGGGTGCCCGGCCGCCTGCGCCCATGTAACGCCCGGATTCGATGCGCCAGGTGTCCGCCAGTTATTCGCCGTTGTTGCCATGTCATTTGCTTGCGTGTTGCATTTTATCATGTCATCATGTGCACCTCATTTTGCATACATGTTCGTCTCATGCATCCGAGCATTTTCCCCGTTGTCCGTTTTGCGATCCGGCACTCCCATGTCCCCCGGTGTTCCCCTTTTGCCTCTTTTCATGTGCGGGTGTTAAACGTTCTCGGAATGGACCGAAGTTTGCCAAGCGGCCTTGGTATACCACCGGTAGACCGCCTGTCAAGCTTCGTGCCATTTGGAGGTCGTTTGGTACTCCAACGGTTAACTAGGTAACCGTAAAAGCCCTATATTGTTGCAGCCCAACACCCCTTCCAAAGTGGCCCAAAACCCATCAAACTCTCCTCCATGCTCTCGGTCGTTCGATCACGATCGTGTGGGCGAAAACCGCACCTCTTTTGGACTCTCCTAGCTCCCTCTACCTATATAAACACCCCCTCCCCCGAATTTTTGGATCAATTTCACCCCTAACCCTAGCTCCACTCTCCTCTGCGCCGCCGGACACGTCCGTCCCGCGCCGGACATGTCCAGCGCCCCCGCCCCGTCCAATCACACGTCTCAACCTGTCCCGGCGCTCCGCCGCCGCCGCCAAGCCGCCATGGCCCACGCGGGCCCTCGCGTCTGCCCGTCCGCGACATCGCCCGCGGCGCTGCCCCTTGCTGCCGCCCTCGGCCTCCTGCCGCCTCACCGCGGTCACCACCGCCGCCCTCCGCCGCCGGCGTCCGGCCTCTGCCGCCCGGCACCCCTACGCCAGCGCCCGAGCCCGTCCGCCGCCCGAAGCCTGCCTCTGCCCGCGGCGCGGTGCGCCGTCGCCCGCCCGGCCTCACCGCCGTCGACCCGCCATCGCTGGTGCCTCCCTCCGCCGAACGCGACGCCCTGCTCCTCCCGGCGGCCCGGAGCAGCTGATACCCTCCGCTGTGGCCTTCGCCTCGCCGGCGCCCGCCAACCGACCCAGCGCTGCCCGCTGGTCCCCGTCGACCGTCGCCGCCTCCCGTGCCACCCCGCGCCGCCAAGACCTCGCCGGAGACCGCCGCCCTTGCTGGAGTTCGGATCCGGTCAGATCCGTCCAGGCAGGACGAGATCCAACGGGATACGAACCAAACGTGCGTCCCCACCCAGATCTCTCCATCCCGAACGGTTCCGTCCCGATTTCGCGGGGTGAGATTTTTGTCCAAGTCCCGGTTTTTCAACATTATCATGCCATGTTCATCGCATCATAACTCCATGCATACTTCTCCGTTTCGTGCGTGTAATATGTCAGATTGTTCGCCTCGACGAGTACTTAATTTCATCTCATTGCATCATTTTCATTTGAGCTCATCTTGATGCCCGAAATGCTGTTGGAAGAGGCCTTTGTCATGTTAGTTTCAGATTCTTATCAGAACATGCACTTTTGTCATTTTTGCCATGATTGATGTGTGCATCTTATGAACTTGAGCCCTACATATGTTTTGAACTATGCCATGTCATCTTTACAGGGGTGCTATCCATGTATTTTTGTGAGTCTTGTACTGAGTGGATCAAGCTTTTTAAGTAGGGTACTTGCTGTTCCTGTTTTGCTAGGCTGATTCTGTTATATTTCGTTGCTATATAAACCTGCTGCTACTAGTCATTCTATGCATAATCTGGAGATGTTTACCAAGGATGTTTTATTATACATGTCTTGCTCTATCCATTCATGCCCCTGGTTGCATTTATAGCCTGCTATAGCTTGTTGTTATCTTGCTCCAAACTTGCTAAATAATGTTGTTGTCAGCCTGTTAACTTTAAGTTCAGTTTTACCATGAGCCTTGTTAGTGATCCATGTACTCTATGAACTTGCTCTTGACATGCTTACCTTCTCAAACATGTCTTCTTACTATTGGTTGCCTTTCCATGCCAACTATTTCTCTTTGGTGAGTGGTACAAGCTCACCAACATGCCTACTTATTGTTGTTCCTGCCATGTATGAATCTGTCACATAACTTGCCATGTTTACATGGGTGCCATCATATCTTATGATCCTTTTTGGCCTATGGTCATTAAGGGACTTTTGTTCTATGCAATTAGTAGATTCATGCCATGCCTTTGTTTGCCATGTTAAGTTCCTGTAACATGTTGTTTGATAGCTCTAAACATTGCAACCTGATGTTATTTCTGCCAAGCTTGAAACTGTTATTATTTGCAATCTTCCCATGTCCTTTTGAGCATGTTCTAGTGATTTCTAGAGATAGCTCAGTTTTCATCTTTTGTTATGCTTTACCTGTACTTCATCCCCATGCCTTTTGTTATTACGTTGAGATTATGTAGCTTGTTGGTTTGATGCTTGCAAGATGCCTAGTTGCTGTTTTGGACAGATTGTTGTTATGACTTGTATAGAGTGTATGTGTTGAACCGTTGCTCCGTTTTGAGTGTGCTTTATATGAAACTTGCTTGATTTTGCATGTAGTTTTCATATTACCATATTGCATCCTTGTTTTGGTGTGTTTGCTTGATGTTTGGGTGCATTTTGCATCAATGCCATGTTTAACTTGTTTTGCTCATATCTTCTAGGCCGTAGCTCCGAATTAAATGAACTTTATATGTAACTTGACTAGAATCTCGTGTAGATCATCTTGTTGCATCTTAACTTGCTGTTTAACAACTTGAACATAATGTTTATTCAGATCTGGACCAATTTCGAAACTTGCATATAAGGACTTACCGGAATTGTTATATGTTGTTTCCGGCCTCATTTAAACTTGCTTCGATGTGTTGCTCTTGTTTTTATCGTCTCTTTCCATGAGTAGCCTCATCTAGCTTTGTCATGCATCATGCTTGTTGTGCATCATGCCTTGTCTATGTGTGGTGTGTTTACCATGTTGTGTGTTTCTTCTCGATAGTTCCCGTTTCGTTGCGATCGTGAGGATGCGTTCGTCTACATGTGGTTCGTCTTCATGGCTTCATCTTCTCCGTGGACTCGTTCTTCTTCCTTGCGGGATTTCAGGCAAGATGACCGCTACCCTGGATCTCACTACTATCATTGCTATGCTAGTTTGCTTCGTTCTATCGCTTTGCTGCGCTACCTATCTTTTGCTCATCAAGCCTCCCAAATTGCCATGAACCTCTAAACTTTGACACCCTTCCTAGCAAACCGTTGTTTGGCTATGTTACCGCTTTGCTCAGCCCCTCTTATAGTGTTGTTAGTTGCAGGTGAAGTTGAAGATTGCTCCATGGTGGACAGGGTTATGTTGGGATATCACAATATATCTTATATTATTAATGCATCTATATACTTGGTAAAGGGTGGAAGGCTCGGCCTTATGCCTGGTGTTTTGTTCCACTCTTGCCGCCATAGTTTCGGTCATACCGGTGTTATGTTCCCGGATTTTGCGTTCCTAACGCGGTCGGGTGATTTATGGGACCCCCCCTGACAGTTCGCTTTGAATAAAACTCCTCCAGCAAGGCCCAACATTCGTTTTACCATTTGTCTCACCACCACCTATATTTCCCTTGGGAGTAATTAACCCAAGGGTCATCTTTATTTTAGCCCCCCGGGCCAATGCTTGTCTAAGTGTTGGTCCAAACTAGAGCCACTTGCGGCGCCACCTTGGGGAAACTTGAGGTCCGGTTCTGGTTATGCGTAGTGCTCATCCGGTCGTGGCTCGAGATGAGATCTGTGCGGCTACTATCGGGGATGTCGGCACGCCGGAGGTCTTGCTGGTCTTGTTTTACCATTGTCGAAATGTCTTGTAAACCGGGATTCCGAGACTGATCGGGTCTTCCTGGGAGAAGGTCTATTCCTTTGTTGATCGCGAGAGCTTGTCATGGGCTAAGTTGGGACACCACTGCAGGGTTTAAACTTTCGAGAGCCGTGCCCGCGGTTATGTGGCAGATGTGAATTTGTTAATGTCCGGTTGTAGATAACTTGACACCAAATCCGAATTAAAACGCATCAACCGCGTGTGTAGCCGTGATGGTCTCTTCTCGGCGGAGTCCGGGAAGTGAACACAGTTTCTGGGTTATGTTTGACATAAGTAGGTGTTCAGGATCACCTCTTGATCATTACTAGCTTCACGACCGTTCCTTTGTTTCTCTTCTCGCTCTCAATTACGTATGTTAGCCACCATATCATGCTTAGTCGCTGCTGCAACCTCACCACCTTACCCCTTCCTTTCCCATTAAGCTTTGCTAGTCTTGATACCCATGGTAATGGGATTGCTGAGTCCTCGTGGCTCAAAGATTACTACAACAACATTTGCAGGTACAGGTTTATGCGATGATCCTGACGCGAGAGCGATGTTGCTTGTTTTGGAGTTTCTTCTTCTGCTTCTTCGATCAGGGGATATGTTCCAGGTCGGCAGCCTAGGCTAGCAGGGTGGATATTGTTTGAGTTTCTGTTTATGTATCATCCGTAGTCGGATGTTGATCTCTTGTATGATGTATTGTTGTATTCGTTTGGCATTGTATGCCTTTTGTATGTATCCCCATCTATTATGTAATGTTGATGTAATGATATCCACCTTGCAAAAGCGTTCCAATATGCGGGTCTATCCTTGGTGGGACCTTCGAGTTCCTTTTGGATAGGGTCGCAGATTGGGCGTGACATTTCCGTCATACCGGTATTATGTTCCCGGATTTTGCGTTCCTTACGCGGTCAGGTGATTTATGGGACCCCCTTGATAGTTCGCTTTGAATAAAACTCCTCCAGCAAGGCCCAACCTTGGTTTTACCATTTGCCTCACCGCCACCTACTTTTCCCTTGGGAGTCGCTCTCTCGAGGGTCATCTTTATTTTAGCCCCCCCGGGCCAATGCTTGTCTAAGTGTTGGTCCAAACCGAGCGATGTCCGGCGCCCCCTGGGCAACCAGGGTCTATGCCAACCCGACGTCTTCCTCATCCGGTGTGCCCTGAGAACGAGATATGTGCAGCTCCTATCGGAATTTGTCGGCACAGCGGGTGGTCTTGCTGGACTTCTTTTACCATTGTCGAAATGTCTTGTAAACCGGGATTCTGAGACTGATCGGGTCTTCCTGGGAGAAGGTATATCCTTCGTTGATCGCTAGAGCTTATCATGGGCTAAGTTGGGACACCCCTGCAGGGTATTATCTTTCGAAAGCCATGCCTGCGGTTATGTGGCAGATGCGAATTTGTTAATGTCCGATTGTAGATAACTTGACACCAGATCCGAATTAAAACGCATCAACCGCGTGTGTAGCCGTGATGGTCTCTTCTCGGCGGAGTCCGGGAAGTGAACACGGTTTTGGTTTATGTTTGACGTAAGTAGGAGTTCAGGATCACCTCTTGATCATTGCTAGCTTCACGACCGTTCCGTTTGCTCTCTTCTCGCTCTTATTTGCGTATGTTAGCCACCTACTTGATTAGTCGCTACCGCAACCTCACCACTTTACCTCTTCCTTTCCCATTAAGCTTTGCTAGTCTTGATACCCATGGTAATGGGATTGCTGAGTCCTCGTGGCTCGCAGATTACTACAACAACAGTTGCAGGTACAGGTTATCGGATGATCATGACGCGAGAGCTATGCTTACTTGTTTTGGAGTTCTTCTTCTACTTCTTCTTCGATCAGGGGATAGGTTCCAGGTCGGCAGCCTGGGCTAGCAGGGTGGATGTCGTTTGAGTTTCTGTTTGTGTTTCATCGGTAGTCGGATGATGCTCTTGTGTAAGATGATGTTGTATTCGTGTGGCATTGTATGCCTTATGTATGTATCCCCATCTATTATGTAATGTTGATGTAATGATATCCATCTTGCAAAAGCGTGTCAATATGCGGTTCTATCCTTGGTGGGACCTTCGAGTCTCTTTAGGATAGTATCACATATTGGGCGTGACAAGTTGGTATCAGAGCCTCGACCGACCATAGGAGCCCCCTTGATTGTTGGCCGTTGTTGAGTCTGGAAGAAAACTATTTTGAGTCTTAGGATTATATATTACCGGAGAGTAGGATTCTTTTTACTCCTCAGCCCCCTTCGTCGCTCTGGTGAGGACTCTTGACGTAGATGTTTTGTCTTTCCTCTCCTCAAATTTCACTAATTTTTTTTCAGGATCACGCGGGTATCTTGGAACCGTTCCGATAGTCTTGTGACGAGAACATTGTTCTTGGTGCCTCCTGACATTTAGGGGTTGTGGCAGTGTCCCGGGGAGTTGAGCTCCGAGGTGTTGTCGTCATAATTTTATCGTTGCAGTTCTGGAACACCTGAGTTTGCCGACATCGAAAATCTCTTTTATGCAGTTGTTGGTGAGATAACCTCAACGCCACCCAGTACTGGGGAGTTCGGGAGTATTGCCATAGCTCGTATAACGGATGCTGTTCGAAGGTTGAGGTACACGATTTCCGGAGTTTTCTTGGTTATGTGTTGACGGATGGATACAGCTGGATGTAGGGATTGTTAGTTCGAGTGAGATATATTGCTTCCCCTGTATCCCCAACACCAGATTTCATAACCAGAAAGTTTCGGGAGTTTATAGGTGGGAATTCAAGTAGCTCCTAGAATATATTTCTGACAGATGCATGATATGGGATTGGGTAAATCTCTATCATATGTATTTGTTCCGGCTTATTCTGCAAGCCAATCCTTTGTTTTGTTTTATTTGTGGTATTCGAGTTTCTTCGAATTCAAATGTTGAATCCATACCTTTCCTAAACGGTGTTCTCATATTGCTATGTGAATACTAATCCTTTTTTATCATTGAGGTTGTCATGTTAATTCTTTTCCAACCGGTGCGCTTCTCTTCGAGATGATCCCATCATTCTCCCCATCCATAAAATCAATTCTAAGTTTTCTAGCGGTGTTTGTTTCGTTCATCCCAAGTTGTCTTTGTTTTTCCCCACCCTCCCACCCTTTTCTTCAAGGACTCATTTATTTTAATCAAGTATCCATTTATTCATGTGAAGTCACTTCACTTTTTTGAATCAATGTTCTTATCCGATGATTCTCGGGAAGATACTAACGGAGCTTTTTGTTCATCATTCTTCGTGATTTTTCTTCTCCGTTGGATTCAATTCAAGCTTTGTCGATCATATCCTTTCCTCGTGTCAAATGCTTTCTCATGCCAGTGCACCTCTCAATCACTCACCTCTTGCTATTCATTTGTTCCGTAGAGTTGAAGATATCTCAGAAGATTTATGTTTCCATTCTTAATCCGTTCAAGCTATTTGGAGATTATTATCTCATTCAGGTCATTTAATTCAACCGGTGCAACCTCTCTTTAAAGTTGTTCAATGGTGTTTTCTTTTGAGTGGGCCCTAACCCACAGGTCTTTTCCCAGGATCTTACCTGACTCTTCTAATTCCCCCGGAGTTATTCAAAATTCTTTGTATTTGTGACGTAAGAATGGATCCCATCAGTCACATGCCTTCTCAAAGATCCCTTTCAAATTCTTTTCATTGTTGGCTCAACCTTTTCGGTTTTTCATTCTCCCGGAGTATCTCAATAATTTTGGTGGTGTTTCTCGTCATCATTTGAAGATCGAAGAAGAGTTTTTCCTCTAAATCTTGTCTGTTCTCTCGAAGATTCGTGGTTCTAGCTCCATATTATCCTCTCTAATTATTCCGTTTGTCAGATATTCTTTCTTACCCATCCGGAGTATGTCATGAGTTGTTTTTCCATTTCTTTTCACCGGAGGCATCATTCCTGTTATCGTTCTCTATTTATCCCGTCGCTTCGATCAAATGTTCTTTAATCAGCTCGAGCTCTTCCTGTTCTTTTGCATCTAAATCCCCTCTAGCTTATTGGTTCTTCTAATTCTTCCCGGTGACTCATTCTCTTTTCAGCAGTCATTTTCGAATTCTTACGGTGGTTCATTCAAGATTCTTTTTCCTTGATTATCATTTTAATTCATTCGTTCTTTTCAATCCTACCGGTGGTTTATGAAGACGTTCTCAAGTTTTGTGCTATACTCTCCTTAATCCTTTTCAAGAAGAATAAGTAGTATGTAAAATCCATTGCTTGTCATAAATTTAATTTGATGAAGGATAAGCATACAATAAATCATATTCTTATTTCATCCAAGTGAGTAATTCCATCGTACGGAGTTTGTTCTTGATGAATAAATTCTAGTTCCAAGTATTTTCATCTTTTCTTTTCCGGAGTTCAAATTTCCTCAGCCATTTCGTCGGAACCTCCATCTAATTCATCGTAAGATTTTATCTTATTTCTTTTTCATCCTTCATTCTATCTCATCATCCTTTTGTCACCGGAGTTCTTCATGGGGGTTCTTCATGATTTAACTCATTCTTCAAGCGTTCGTCAAGATTCTTGTTGGTGGAGTTCAAGTATCTTTTCTTCTCACGTTTTGAAGTGCAATTAATTCTCAAATTCTTTTCAAGTGGAATTTTGCATTTCTTCGTCCTTCTCAGCTATTTAATTTTATTCGCTTGTGGTCGGAGATCACCTCATAAATTTGAGATGTTATCCATAAGTCCACAACAAGCAATTCTTTTCATTGTTGATTTTCTCAACAACTCCGTTCAATCCTTCCTTCTAAAGATGCTTTCAATTTCATTCGTGGCACAAGTTGTCATTTTCTTCTCCATTCTTTGCATTCAACTCTTTCAGTTCTTTCCGGAGGTTTTGTGTCATGTCTTCATCAAGTGACATTCCATCCTCTCAAGCTCGTGTTCTATTATTTCCATGTTCATTCAGAATGCTGCCTAAATCCTTTCAGTCTTATTCGTTTCTTATCTCGTTCTAAATGGAGTGGTTTCAGAGTCTTTTGATTCCATGAGCTTTCGATTCTCGTCATTCTCGTCGTTCCTCTCTTCTTCTCGAGTGCTATCGATTCTTTGATTCTTCTCCTGAGTTCTTGTTTCACCGCACCCCTTTTCCCTTCCGTCTCGGTCCTAAGATCTCGGGACGAGATCTCTTGTTAGTGGAGGAGTGTTGTAATGCCCGGATTCGATGCGCCAGGTATCCGCCAGTTATTCGCCATTGTTGCCATGTCATTGCTTACGTGTTGCATTTTATCATGTCATCATGTGCATCTCATTTTGCATACATGTTCGTCTCATGCATTCGAGCATTTTCCCTGTTGTCCGTTTTGCGATCCGACACTCCCATGTCCCCCGGCGTTCCCCTTTTGCCTCTTTTCATGTGCGGGTGTTAAACACTCTCGGAATGGACCGAGGTTTGCCAAGCGGCCTTGGTATACCACCGGTAGAACGCCTGTCAAGCTTCGTGCCATTTGGAGGTCGTTTGGTACTCCAACAGTTAACTGGGTAACCGTAAAAGCCCTATTTTGTTGCAGCCCAACACCCCTTCCAAAGTGGCCCAAAACCCATCAAACTCTCCTCCATGCTGTCGGTCGTTCGATCACGATCGTGTGGGCGAAAACCGCACCTCTTTTGGACTCTCCTAGCTCCCTCTACCTATATAAACACCCCCTCCCCCGAATTTTCGGATCAATTTCACCCCTAACCCTAGCTCCACTCTCCTCTGCGCCGCCGGACACGTCCGTCCCGCGCCGCCGCCCGTCAATCACATCGCCACCTGTCCCGGCGCTCCGCCTCCGCCACTGCCCGCCGCGGCCCATCATGGCCCTCGCGGCCCGTCCGCCGCCACCGCCCACAGGCGCTGCCCAGCGTGGCCGCGCCGCCGCCCTCGGCCTCCTGCCGCCTCGCCGCCGGTCACCACCGCCGCACTCCGCCGCCAGCGTCCGGCCTCGCCGGGCACCCCTGCACCAGCGCCGAGCCCGTCCGCCGCCCGAACCTGCCTTCGCCCCGCCGCCCGGTGCCACCAGCGCCGCCCGGCCTCACCGCCGTCGCCGCCGCCATCGCGGCGCCTCCCTCCGCTGGTCGCGCCGCCCTGCTCCTCCCACGGCGACCGGAGCCGCCCGCCCTCTGCCGTGGCCTTCGCCTCGCCCGGCTCCACCAACCGATCGCGCCGCCCCCTCGTCCCGTCGACCGCCGCCGCCTCCTGCGCCTCCCCGCGCCGCCAAGACCTCGCCAAAGACCGCCGCCCTTGCCGGAGTTCGGATCCGGCCAGATCCGTCCAGGCGGGACGAGATCCACCGGGATCCGAACGAAACGCGCGTCCCCGCCCAGATCTCTCCATCCCGAACGGTTCCGTCCCGATTTCGCGGTGTGAGATTTTCGTCCTAGTCCCAGTTTTTCAACATTATCAGGCCATGTTAATCGCATCATAACTCCATCCATACTGCTCCGTTTCATGCGTGTAATATGTCAAATTGTTTGCCTCGACGAGTACTTCATTTCGTCTCATTGCATCATTTTCATTTGAGCTCATCTTGGTGCCCAAAATGCTTTTGGAAGAGGGCTATGTGATGTTAGTTTCAGATTCTTATCAGAACATACACTTTTGTCATTTTTGCCATGATTGATGTGTTCATCTTATGAACTTGAGCCCTACATATGTTTTGAACTATGCCATGTCATCTTTACAGGGGTGCTATCCATGTATTTTTGTGAGTCTTGTACTGAGTGCATCAAGCTTGTTAAGTAGGGTACTTGCTGTTCCTGTTTCGCTAGGCTGATTCTGTTATATTTCGTTGCTATATAAACCTGCTGCTACTAGTCATTCTATGCATAATCTGGAGATATTTACCAAGGATGTTTTATTATACATGTCTTTCTCTATCCATTCATGCCCCTGGTTGCATTTATAGCCTGCTGTATCTTGTTGTTATCTTGCTCCAAACTTGCTAAATAATGTTGCTGTCAGCCTGTTAACTTTAAGTTCAGTTTTACCATGAGCCGTGTTAGTGATCCATGTACTCTATGAACTTGCTCTTGCCATTATTAGCTTCTCAAACATGTCTTATTACTGTTGGTTGCCTTGCCATGCCAATTATTGCTCTGTGGTGAGTGGCACAAGCTCACCAACATGCCTACTTATTGTTGTTCCTGCCATGTGTGAATCTGTCACATAACTTGCCATGTTTACATGGGTGCCATCATATCTTCTGATCCTTTTTGACCTATGGTCAGTAAGGGACTTTTGTTCTATGCAATTAGTAGATTCATGCCATGCCTTTGTTTGCCATGTTAAGTTCCTGTAACATGTTGTTTGATAGCTCTAAACATTGCAACCTGATGTTATTTCTGACAAGCCTGAAACTGTTATTATTTGCAATCTTCTCATGTCCTTTTGAGCATGTTCTATTGATTTCTGGAGATAGCTCAGTGTTCATCATTTGTTATGCTTTACATGTACTTCATAATTCCTTTTGTTATTACGTTGAGATGCTGTAGCTTGTTGGTTTGATGCTTGCAAGATGCCTAGTTGCTGTTTTGGACAGATTGTTGTTATGACTTGTATAGAGTGTATGTGTTGAACCGTTGCTCCGTTTTTAGTGTGCTTTATATGAAACTTGCTTGATTTTGCATGTAGTTTTCATACTACCATGTTGCATCCTTGTTTTGGTGTGTTTGCTTGATGTTTGGGTGCATTTTGCATCAATGCCATGTTTAACTTGTTTTGCTCATATCTTCTAGGCCGTAGCTCCGAATTAAATGAACTTTATATGTAACTTGACTAGAATCTCGTGTAGATCATCTTGGTGCATCTTAACTTGCTGTTTAACAACTTGAACATAATGTTTATTCAGATCTGGACCAATTTCGAAACTTGCATATGAGGACTTACCGGAATTGTTATATGTTGTTTCCGGCCTCATTTAAACTTGCTTTGATGTGTTGCTCTTGTTTGCATCGTCTCTTGCCATGAGTAGCCTCATCTAGCTTTGTCATGCATCATGCTTGTTGTGCATCATGCCTTGTCTATGTGTGGTGTGTTTACCATGTTGTGTGTTTCTTTTCGATAGTTCCTGTTTCGTTGCGATCGTGAGGATGCGTTCGTCTATGTGTGGTTCGTGTTCGTGGCTTCATCTTCTTCATGGACTCGTTCTTCTTCCTTGCGGGATTTCAGGCAAGATGACCGCTACCCTGGATCTCACTACTATCATTGCTATGCTAGTTTGCTTCGTTCTATCGCTTTGTTGCGCTACCTATCTTTTGCTCATCAAGCCTCCCAAATTGCCATGAACCTCTAACCTTTGACACCCTTCCTAGCAAACCGTTGTTTGGCTATGTTAACGCTTTGCTCAGCCCCTCTTATAGCGTTGTTAGTTGCAGGTGAAGTTGAAGATTGCTCCATGGTGGACAGGGTTATGTTGGGATATGACAATATCTCTTATATTATTAATGCATCTACTTGGTAAAGGGTGGAAGGCTCGGCCTTATGCCTGGTGTTCTGTTCCAGTCTTGCCGCCCTAGTTTCCTGTAACGCCCTGCATTCGTTGCGCCAGGTGTCTGCCAGTTATTCGCTGTTGTTTCCATGTCATTTGCTTGTGTGTTGCATTTCATATCATGTCATCATGTGCATTTCATTTTGCATACGTGTTCATCTCATGCATCCGAGCATTTTCCCCGTTGTTTGTTTTGCAATCCGGCACTCCTATGTCATCCGGCGTCCCCTTCTCGCCTCTCTTCGTGTGCGGGTGTTAAACGTTCTCGGAATGGACCGAGGTTTGTCATGCGGCCTTGGTATACCACCGGGTAGACCGCCTGTCAAGTTTCGTGCCATTTGGATGTCGTCTGATACTCCAACGGTTAACCGGGTAACCGTAAAGGCCTCTTTTGTTGCAGCCCAACACCCCTTCCAAAGTGGCCCACCCATCTAACTCTCCTCCATGCTCTCGGTCGTTCGATCACGATCGCGTGGCCGAAAACCGCTCCTCGTTTGGACTCTCCTAGCTCTCTCTACCTATAAATATGTGGCCTCCCCCGAAATCCCGCAGTCGAAACCCTAGCCTCTTCCCCCGCCGCCACCGGACATGTCCACTCCGGCCGGACATGTCCAGCTTCCACCTCACCACGGCCAATAGGACACCGCCACGTCATCGTCGCCGCCGCCCGCAGCCAATCTCCTCCCGCCACGTCGCTCCCGCCGCCGTCTCCACCTTGCAGGGCCTTGAGCCCACATCCGCCCCTTGGGGCCAATCGCCGCCGCCGCCGCCGCGCAGCGCCCCATCTGCGCCTGCCGCCGCCCGACCAGCGCCGCCGCCCGCCGCCGCCCCGGCCCGCGCTTCGCCAGCGCCTCGCCGGCGACCGCCGCCGCCAGCCGCCAGCCCAGCCCCGCGCCAGCGTGCCGCGCCTCTGCCGCCCTTCCTCGCCCGCCTGCTGCGCGCAGCGTCGCGCCCGTCGCCGCGCAGCGGCATCACGCCGCCGGCAGCAGCCTCGCCGCCGGGAGCTTCCATGCCGCCCGCTGCCGCCCCTGCCCGGCCGACAGCGCTGAAGGCCAGCAGCGTCGGTCCTGCCGCCCGGATCCGGCGGCCCGCCTCCCTCCGGCCTTCCCCGACCACGCTGGCAGCCCCTCCTCGTCCAACTCCGGCGCCCGGCCCAGATCCGATCTGGAGGTTGACTTTCTTCCTCCCCCCGAAATGCCTAAGTCCTGAAATTCTATCATAATCATACCATGTTCATGCCGTATCTCTGCATCCGTAGCTCCGTTTTGTGCGTGTAATATGTGAAATTGTTCGCGTCGACGAGTACTTCATTTCATTCCATTGCATCATTTTCCTTTGAGCTCATCTTGATGCCCGAAATGCTGTTGGAAGAGTGCATGTTGATGTTTATCTGCTGAAACTGTTATAACATGCTCATTTGTCATTTTTGCCATGATTGATGTGTGCATCCTATGAGGTTGATGTCTACATGTGTTTCGATCTATGCTACGCCATCTTTCTAGAGGTGCTTACCATGTATTTTTGTGAGTTGTGTGCTGAGTGTATCAAGCTTGCTAAGTAGGGTAGTTGCTGTTGCTGTTTTCCTGGCAGATTCTGTTATATTTTGTTGCTATGTAAACATGTTGCTACTAATCATTCTATGCATAATCTGGAGATGCTCTATAAACATGTTTTGATCTACATGTCATGCTCTATCCATTCATGCCCTTATGTGCAACTATAGCCTGCTATAGCTTGTTGTAATCTTGCTCCAAAGTTTGCTAAATGATGTTGCTGTCAGCCTCTTAACATTAAGTTCACTAGTTCCCATGTGTTTTGCTAGTGTTCCATGCATCCTATGACCTTGCTATTGCCATGCTTAGCTTCACAAACATGTCTTCTTACTTTTGGTTGCCTTTCCATGGCATGTATTGCCCTGTGGTGAGTGATTCGAGCTCACGAACATGCCTACTTATTGTTGTTCCTGCCATGTATGAATCTGTAATATAACTTGCCATGTTTACATGGGTGCCATCATATTTTCTGTGCCCTTTTGGCTCATGGTCAGTAAGGGTCTTTTGATGTATGCAATTAGTAGATTCATGCCATGCCTTTGTTTGCCATGATAACTTCCTGTAACATGTTGTTTGATAGCTCTAAACATTGCAACCTGATGTTATTTTCTGCCAAGTCTGAAACTGTTATTATTTGCAATCTTACCATGTGTTTTGGTGCATGTTCTAGTGATTTCTGGAGATAGCTCAGTGTTCATGTTTTGTTATGCTTTACCAGTACTTCACGCTCATGCCTTTTGTTATTATGTTGGGGTGCTGTAGCATGTTGTTTTGATGCTTGTAAGATGCCTAGTTGCTGTTATGGACAGATTGTTGTTATGACTTGTATAATGTGTGTGTTGCACCGTTGCTCCGTTTTGAGTGTGCTCTATATGAAACTTGCTTGTTTTTGCATGTAGCTTCATATTATCATGTTGCATCCTTGTTTTGAGGTGTTTGCTTGATGTTTGTATGCATTTTGCATCAATGCCATGTTTATCTTGTTTTGCTCATATCTTCTAGGCCGTAGCTCCGAATCTAATGAACTTTACATGTAACTTGACTAGAATTTCGTGTAGATCCTCATGGTGCATCTTAACTTGCTGTTTAACAACTTGAACATAAGGATTATTCAGATCTGGACCAATTTCGAAATATGCATATGAGGACTTACCGGAATTGTTATATGTTGTTCCCGGCCTCATTTAAACTTGCCTTGATGTGTTGTTCTTGTTTGCATCATCTCTTGCCATGAGTAGCTCCATGTAGCTTTGTCATGCATCATGCTTGTTGTGCATCATGCCTTGTTCATGTGTGGCGTGTTTACCTATGTTGTGTGCTTCTTCTTGTTAGTTCCTGTTTCGTTGCGATCGTGAGGATTCGTTCGTCTACGGTTGGTTCATCTTCGTGGCTTCATCTTCTTCATGGACTCGTTCTTCTTCCTTGCGGGATTTCAGGCAAGATGACCGCTACCCTGGATCTCACTACTATCATTGCTATGCTAGTTGCTTCGTTCTATCGCTATGCTGCGTTACCTATCATTTGCTCTTC
This sequence comes from Aegilops speltoides, assembly GCA_021437245.1. Classification (NCBI taxonomy): domain Eukaryota; kingdom Viridiplantae; phylum Streptophyta; class Magnoliopsida; order Poales; family Poaceae; genus Aegilops; species Aegilops speltoides. The sequence goes on from CM038143.1 coordinate 254,751,368, forward strand.
AAGCCTCCCAAATTGCCATGAACCTGTAACCTTTGACACCCTTCCTAGCAAACCGTTGTTTGGCTATGTTACCGCTTTGCTCAGCCCCTCTTATAGCATTGCTAGATGCAGGTGAAGTTGAAGATTGCTCCATGGTGGACAGGGTTATGTTGGGATATCACAATATCTCTTATATTATTAATGCATCTATATATTTGGTAAAGGGTGGAAGGCTCGGCCTTATGCCTGGTGTTTTGTTCCACTCTTGCCGCCCTAGTTTCCGTCATACCGGTGTTATGTTCCCGGATTTTGCATTCCTAACGCGGTCGGGTGATTTATGGGACCCCCCTGACAGTTCGCTTTGAATAAAACTCCTCCAGCAAGGCCCAACATTGGTTTTACCATTTGTCTCACCACCACCTATATTTCCCTTGTGAGTAATTAACCCAAGGGTCATCTTTATTTTAGCCCCCCCGGGCCAATGCTTGTCTAAGTGTTGGTCCAAACTAGAGCCACTTGCAGCGCCACCTTGGGGAAACTTGAGGTCTGGTTCTGGTTATGCGTAGTGCTCATCCGTCGTGGCTTTGAGGCGAGATACTGGCGGCTACTATCGGGATGTCGGCACGCCGGGAGGTCTTGCTGGTCTTGTTTTACCATTGTCGAAATATCTTGTAAACCGGGATTCCGAGACTGATCGGGTCTTCCTGGGAGAAGGTCTATTCCTTCGTTGATCGCGAGAGCTTGTCATGGGCTAAGTTGGGACACCCCTGCAGGGTTTAAACTTTCGAGAGCCGTGCCCGCGGTTATGTGGCAGATGGGAATTTGTTAATGTCCGGTTGTAGATAACTTGACACCAGATCCGAATTAAAACGCATCAACCGCGTGTGTAGCCCTGATGGTCTCTTCTCGGTGGAGTCCGGGAAGTGAACACGGTTTCTGGGTTATGATTGACGTAAGTAGGTGTTCAGGATCACCTCTTGATCATTGCTAGCTTCACGACCGTTCCTTTGTTTCTCTTCTCGCTCTCAATTGCGTATGTTAGCCACCATATCATGCTTAGTCGCTGCTGCAACCTCACCACCTTACCCCTTCCTTTCCCATTAAGCTTTGCTAGTCTTGATACCCATGGTAATGGGATTGCTGAGTCCTCGTGGCTCACAGATTACTACAACAACAGTTGCAGGTACAGGTTTATGCGATGATCCTGACGCGAGAGCAATGTTTCTTGTTTTGGAGTTTCTTCTTCTGCTTCTTCGATCAGGAGATAGGTTCCAGGTCGGCAGCCTAGGCTTGCAGGGTGGATATTGTTTGAGTTTCTGTTTATGTATCATCCATAGTCGGATGTTGATCTCTTGTATGATGTATTGTTGTATTCGTGTGGCATTGTATGCCTTTTGTATGTATCCCCATCTATTATGTAATGTTGATGTAATGATATCCACCTTGAAAAGCGTTCCAATATGCGGGTCTAACCTTGGTGGGACCTTCGAGTTCCTTTTGGATAGGTTCACAAATTGGGCGTGACATTTCCGTCATACCGGTATTATGTTCCCGGATTTTGCGTTCCTTACGCGGTCGGGTGATTTATGGGACCCCCTTGACAGTTCGCTATGAATAAAACTCCTCCAGCAAGGCCCAACCTTGGTTTTACCATTTGCCTCACTACCACCTAGTTTTCCCTTGGGAGTCGCTCTCTCGAGGGTCATCTTTATTTTAGCCCCCCCCCGGGCCAATGCTTGTCTAAGTGTTGGTCCAAACCGAGCGATGTCCGGCGCCCCCTGGGCAACCAGGGTCTATGCCAACCCGACGTCTTGCTCATCCGGTGTGCCCTGAGAACGAGATATGTGCAGCTCCTATCGGGATTTGTCGGCACAGCGGGTGGTCTTGCTGGACTTGTTTTACCATTGTTGAAATGTCTTGTAAACCGGGATTCCGAGACTGATCGGGTCTTCCTGGGAGAAGGTATATCCTTCGTTGATCGCGAGAGCTTATCATGGGCTAAGTTGGGACACCCCTGTAGGGTATTATCTTTCGAAAGCTGTGCCCGCGGTTATGTGGCAGATGGGAATTTGTTAATGTCCGGTTGTAGATAACTTGACACCAGATCCAAATTAAAACGCATCAACCGCGTGTGTAGCCGTGATGGTCTCTTATCGGCGGAGTCCGGGATGTGAACACTGTTTTGGGTTATGTTTGACGTAAGTTGGAGTTCAGGATCACCTCTTGATCATTGCTAGCTTCACGACCGTTCCATTTGCTCTCTTCTCGCTCTTATTTGCGTATGTTAGCCACCATACTTGCTTAGTCGCTGCTGCAACCTCACCACTTTACCTCTTCCTTTCCCATGCAGCTTTGCTAGTCTTGATACCCATGGTAATGGCATTGCTGAGTCCTCGTGGCTCACAGATTACTACACAACAGTTGCTGGTACAGGTTATGCGATGATCATGATGCGAGAGCGATGCTTACTTGTTTTGGAGTTCTTGTTCTGCTTCTTCTTCGATCAGGGGATAGGTTCCAGGTCGGCAGCCTGGGCTAGCAGGGTGGATGTCGTTTGAGTTTCTGTTTGTGTTTCATCCGTAGTCGGATGATGCTCTTGTGTAAGATGATGTTGTATTCGTGTGGCATTGTATGCCTTATGTGTGTATCCCCATCTATTATGTAATGTTGATGTGATGATACCCACCTTGCAAAAGCGTTTCAATATGCGGTTCTATCCTTGGTGGGACCTTCGAGTCTCTTTAGGATAGTATCGCATATTGGGTGTGACAACCCAGCCGCCCTCCGGGTGCCCGGCCCCCTCCCGCTGGTGCTGCCGCCACCTGCCCGGGTGCCCGGGCCATCACCCCCGGGTGACCGGCCCCTCTCCAGCCAGCCCCGGGTGCCCGGCCTTGACCGCCCAAGCTCCTCCGTCTACCCCAGGTGCCCGGGCCTAGGACCCCCGGGTGCCCGGACCACTCTGAGGGCCTGCATGCCTTTTTGGGCTTTTGCCCTTGTATCCCTCTCCCCCTCTTATTTCGTCCCTAGACTATAAGTACCTCCCACCTAGCTCATTTAGAGGATAGGATAGCTAAGAATAGACACAAATCATAGAGCTTAGCTCATGTACCTCCCCTTGTGGGATTCCTCTTGAGAGAGAAGACTCCATTGGAGTACAAGACCTCCATTGGAGAAGATCCCTAGGGATTCAAGCCCCCCTTGAGGGAAGGATCTACCTAGATCATCAAGCCCTCATCTCCTTCATAGGATTTGGGATGAACTCTACCATGTATCTTGTTTCCCTTTGATTGTTCATGTACCTTGTGGATCTTGTGTGTTTGTTGGTTTAGTGGATGTGTGATTGGACTTGTTCTTGAGTGTTCCTCTTGTTTTCTCTCTTGTGTTCATCTTGTTCTTGGGGATTCCCCCTGAAAGATCTTCCCTTAGGGTTCCACCCTACAACATCTTGGTATCATGAGCCACGTTGATCACGAAATTGGAGCCTCCCCTCTTTGTTTTCTAGCCTAATTTTGCTTGTTCTTGCCCAATTTAGAAAATTCCCCACCAAAAATAGCCCCAATTTTTTTTGTGATTTGTTAGTTTGATGAGGTTTTGTTGGATTTGATCCATGGATTTGCTTGGTTTCAAGTGGATCTAGCATTCCCCCCATCCATCTCCACCATTCCGTCCACGAAATCCACCAATTTCTTCCATTTTCCCTTGAATTTCCGCCCAAATCCGTCAACCCCGGGCACCCGGACCTCAAACCCTGGGCACCCGAACCCCCCGGGTGCCCGCACCCCGAGCCCCGGGCACCCGCACTCCCGGGCTGTTTGCCCTGCCCACCCCGCGCACCCGCACCTCCCACCTTCGGGTGCCCGCACCCCCCCAAAACAGCCCAACACCACTCACCGTTTCGGCCATAACTTTCGCTCCCGGAGTCCAATTTTGACGTTCTTTAGCTCGTTGAGTAGCTATTGACATCTGCCATCCATCTAGATAGGTTCCAACATCATTTGAATCCATAAAAAAGTTGGCATTTTGGCATCTTTGCATAGGCCATCCACCATATTATCTGCAAAACCACCATAGCTTTCCGCAACCTAACCAATTTTTGATCCATATAGCATTTGTGGTTGCTTGAGTGGTGACTTGAGTCTACTAAGGTGTTTCGGCTACTTACGGATGGTTGCTTCGTCATCAACCACCACCACCACTTCCGCATTGCTAACTCCGGAACCACCAACGTATTCTGCTACCACCATTTGACATTTTCCTTGAGATTTTGAGTTCGCGGTTTTTTACCGTTTCCTAAGGTGTTTAGGCTACTTAGGGATGGGTCTACATCATATTGGTATCTACATCAAGAACACCGCCACTCATCATCGCCACGAGGTCGTCATCGACATCGACCACTTCACCATTTTGACAACCTAACCGTAAGCAAGAACGGTAACATCTATATCATCTCGGTATCGTGGTATTCCTTCATTGTACATTCTGCCATTACATTGTTAACCCCTTAGCCCATTTTGCGTCACTTGCCTATCAAGACTAGCCATTTGAGTATTGCCGGCAACATTACTTGTGCACATTAGTGATCCATACCTTCCATTGCATACATACCATATCATATTGGTATCATCTTGGTATCATCATATCATCCCTTGTGTCACAAGATCGTTCCCGCATATACACAATTGCTATCTTGGTTTGTGCATTTTGCATAAGTGGCCATATAAAAAAAGCTTTTAAGCAAAAAGAGAGCAAAGAGCTTGTGAGCAAGAGCCATAGTATCATACCATTGTACATAAAATTGTCATATCCTATCATCTTGGATCATCTTGAGAAGAACTCCGGGAACATCATAGACATAGCATACTTGGGATCGAAGGCTCATACATTTTGCATCTTATAGGTTGTGCACGAGTGTCGTATCCTCCTATTGAGCAATCGTGCTAGCGTCTCTCTTGAGTTGTGCAACACGAGCATTTTTCGTGGATTCCACATTTTGTGCTCATTCCTTGGTTGCACGACCCCATTAATCTATCCGTTTGTGTGTTTCCGTGTGCCACATATTGCTATTGGTCTACTTGCTTCACTTGCGAATTTGTGAATCTTTTCTAACATTATTGACTCTTGCTAATATTTTGCTTCAAATTTTTGTGCCACTATCCTCACCGAGATCCACCATAAGCTTTACTTGATAGGTGTGAGTGAACAAGTACGGTACCAATTCCACTATTCTTTCATCTCACATTGAGTGAAACGAGATACATCCTCAACTTTGGGAAAAGGTAACTTGGTATTGTTTATCTCATTTCCTACTCACCTCTACTCTAGTCTTGTGATGGATAGGCAAGGCATTTCATCTCCGGTCTTCCATGACAATGACAACGCGAACAACTACATCACCAAAACGTCCATCTTCGGACTACAACGAGCAATGCAAGGCATTGAGCGACTCGCCATCGACATTCGCCAAAACGAAACAAGGATAAGGGACTACCTCGACACCAAGTTGGCCAAACAAAGGGATCAAGTAAGAGACATGATGGCCAACTACAAGTTTTCTTCCCCTTCATCATCTTCAAGGCGGCGACGCTCAAGTGGCCAATCTTTGGAACGTCATCGAGCTCAAGCAATAGAACACCATCAAGATGAAGATGCTCACGATGCGTACACCTACAAGTCCCAAAAAGCTCTACATCAAGCTACGCCAAACTTCATGAGCTAAAGAGAAGACCGCGAGACAAGCACCACCAAGACGGAGCTACGACTACTACGACCACTTCGGCATCTTCGCCACGTGTTCTCAAGGCATCTTCGCCTTTGGACGTACGGCATCTTCGCCTACTTACGATGAGTACGCCTACATCGACCTTCATCCATGACGAGAGAGATGTTGTGCCATCTTCGGCCTTCATCCACGACGAGAGCGATGATGTGCCATCTTCGGCCTTCATCCACGGCGACGACGACGAGATGGTTGAGCATGGGATTTTCCCTTCGACCACGGCGACGTATGATGACTTGAGTGACTTGTGCCACCATATTGAGAGTGAGAGTGACTTCACCACTAGCCCCATATATGATGAGTTGCCACAATTCTCATGTGAGGAGAGCCACCACCACCACCACTTGAGTGATTTGAGTGACTCCACCATATGTGACATTGAGTGCACCTATGTCGTGGGGGACGAGCACCTATGGGGCAGGGAGCCCCTTTCTGGTCCGGCAGGGGGGCGAGGGGCGCACGAAGAGCAGATCGAGGTCGAGCGCGCGGGGGAGACGGGATTTTTACCCAGCTTCGGAGCTCTCCGGAGAGATAAAACTCCTACTGCTGCTTTGTGTTGGTATTCTATTTTTGCTCGAAGAGCGTGGGTATGCTGTGGTCTCGAATGAGTCGAACTGACCGAACCCAAACAGGCGAACCCAAGCAGGCGAACCCCTTCTCGTGCGCATGGGCCTCCCTTTTATAGTCCAAAGGGGGTCACCGACAGGTGGCAGCATAGAAAGAGGGGTAAAAAGGCAAAAACGCAGGTTGGTACAACTCCTGTCAACAATGTCCCCTACCTAACTCTGACGGTAGGGACAAGAGCATTAATGCCGTCGCCCTGTCGCCCCAACAAGTAGAAGCGACCGTTAGAGGCGCCACCGATCGCCACGATGGCCTCCTTGTCAGCTCCGCTTGCCACCTCGCACCGCTAGGTTGCACAGCCACCCGCCACGTGCACCAGGAGTGATCCTGCGGTGACATGTAGTCGGGTGATCTAGAGCGCAGAGTGGTGGCTTCGCCGCGGCAAGCGCCTTGGCTGGCCTTCCCGGCAATCTCCTCTTGCCGGGGTCCTGCTCTTCCCGGCAAGCTCCTCTTGCCGGGGCCTTGTCCTTCCCGGCAAGCTCCTCTTGCCGGGGCTTTGTCTTCTCAGCTAACACTTTGTTCTTGCATGGCAGTAGAATAAGAACGACGGAGGGTCTTGGCGGACGCCCGGCAAGCCTTGCCGCGGGGTACTGCAACCGCCCGTGCCCAAGTTCAGGGTACTAAGGTACCCCTACTTTAGTACACCGACAGGAGCCCCCGGGCCTGGGCCATACACGGTGCCGAGCGCTGTTGGGCCAGGCCCAAAACAGGGCACGGGCGCGCGCGGCCTGGGTCAAACCAAATCCGCTCCGAATCCACCGCATCCTCTCGTAACGGCACGCGTCAATCGCGGCGTCGTGGGAGGCATGGGTGGTGTGCGCGATTTTCGAGGCGCCCACCCCCGTGATCACGGGGCAGGGCGAGGTCCCCTCATCTGTCGCCCCGGCTTCGCATCCCCGCCATGCGGCTCCCATGCGCGTGGGGTCGTGGGCGGTGAAGGTGGGAAACCGAGCCGTCACGGGCGGAGGCAGCGGGTCGGCCCCGATTCTCTGCTCTTCTTGTGCCTTGATTGGCTGAGCAGGGCGGCCGAGCCCCCACCTCGCTCCTTAAAAAGGGCGGAAGGGGAGCGCAAAAATCCCGCACTCCCTCATCTTCTCCTTTCTTCAACTTCTGCTCCCCTTTCTCCATCTGTCATGGAGGAAGGGAACCCTGGCCCTTCATCGGTGGCGGCTAGGGTCGCCGCCAGACAGCGCATCCCTCCCCATCCCGCGCTTGTGGCAGCAGAGCCAGCCACAAGGGGAAGAGGGAGGGGGCGAGGTCGAGGCGCTCGGGGAAGAGGCGGACGGGGCGGCGCGCCTGCTCCGCCACCGCCGGCGGATCCTCTCCTCCCGGCGGTCCATACGGGGGACGATCCTTGGGAGTTCTTCGTCAGGCTGCGCCGGGCGCCTCGTCGTCGCCTCCGGCTTCCAGCTCCGTTTGCGAGCGCGATGGAGCCGGATCCGCCCGAGACGTTGAGATTGCACATGAGGGGCTGTGGGATCAGCGGCACGCGAGTCAGCGTTGTATCCCTAGCCCCTAGTGTGATGTATCTTGATCGAGGGTGTAAGACGTTCGGCCGTATCCACAGGTTGACGGCGGGGTTTACCCTCCATTTTAAGTTAATGGAGGGCGACCTCCTCTCCGTCAAGGTCTTCGGGGACTCCGGCATCCGGGCGAGATGCTGCGTGGACAGCTCCTCCGATAGCGAAGACTCCCCCTCGAGCGAGAGTGACGAGGAGGAGAGCGACAACGACGACGAGGGCGGTGGGCCCGACTAGGCGTCGGCCGTCGCCTCACGCGCCACCGGCGACCCCATCATCTGGGTCGCCGGCCTCCTGAACTCCCCGGGGTCGTCTCCTTGGGCGGCTGGCGTAGGGAGGCTGCGGAAGAGGAAGAGGGACGGCGGCAAGGCCGTCAAGTCGGAGTACGAGGGCGTGGTGCCCTCGACAGCGTGCTGACGTCCTGCCGCCCCATCTTCGAGCTCTGCTTCCGGCGCCTCTCCGCCAAGCCCCCGGCTGGCCCCCGGGATGTTCTCTTGGTGTCTTCTGGCACCCGTAGCTTGCCTAGGTGCCCCTTTTGCCCTCTTCGCCTCCTTAACCTACCTCCTAAAAAGAGGGACAGGAGAAGGGATTACGGGCATCTTATCTTTTCAATTTGTAAGCCTTTGGGCTTTAGCTGCGTTTAAAATTTGTAATCCTCTCTTTCATGTTTTTCATCCTCTATGGACTGTACTAGAGTGGGATGTTTTTTAATGAAAAAGGGGAATGCTTGCCGGGTTATATCCTTTACTTGATTCTATGCCTTGTATGTTCTTACCCTGCGCTTTGAGGGAACTTGCCGGCGCAAACACACTTGTTGAGTCAGTGAACATCAAGAGCTTTCGCTGGCCTGCTGCCTCCGCAAGAAACCTTGTCGGGCTAGTTGCAGCGCCTTGTATTGTTGAGCGGACTTGAAAACAAATCAAGGGTGCAACTTAGCCGCGAGTCGATTCCTCCGCGCATAGGTTTCGCATACAAGGCACACTCGTTCAAGGACGCGGCTTCGCATTCCCCAGTCCATAAGAGGATGCATGACGAGGGATGAAAAACTTATCTGATATCGCAGCCCCCGGCAACTCCGGCTTGCCGGGGATGAATCTTGGTATTCGCAGCCCCCAGCAATGAGGGTTCGCCGGGGCCCAGGTGCCGGCGCTCCTTTCTCTGCCGCTGCTAGATGCGTCATGGGAACAATCTCTTAGGGCGCGGCAAGTTATTTACTGTAATATATATCTTTATCCTAGGCACCGCTTGTCACGTTATCTCCTTTACTTGATTCCATTCCTTGTATGTTTTTACCCTACGCTTTGAGGGAACTTGCCGGCGCGAACACACTTGCTGAGTGCGGAACATCAGCAGCCCGCTGGCGGTGCTGCCTCCGGCAAGAAATCTTGTCGGGGCTAGTTGCAGCGCACTTGTATTGTTGAGCGGACTCTGAAACAAATCAAGGGCGCAACTTAGCCGCGAGCAGATTCCTCCGCGCATAGGTTTTCCATACAAGGCACGGTCATTCAAGGAGTATAACGTGGCTTTGCATTCCCTAGCCCATAAGAGGATGCATGATGAGGGACAAAAGACTAAGCTGATATCGCAGCCCCCGACAACTCTGGCTTGCATGAGGAATCTTGGTACTCGCAGCCCCCGGCAACTCTGCCTTGCCGGGGCCCAGGTGCCGGTGCGCCCTTCGGCTCCTTCCTTGTCGCTGTTATTTCGGTTATGAAAATAATTTAATCAGTGCCGCAATAAGTTACTTTTGTAATGTAACTTTATTTTACTCAATGCTATGTTATATCCTTTACTTGACTCCAGCCCTTGCATGTTTTTATCCTTACGCTTTTAGGGAACTTGCCGGTGCAAACACACTTGCTGAGTGCGGAACATCAGCAGCCCGCTGGCGGTGTTCCTTCCGGCAAGAAGCCTTGTCGGGGCTAGTTGCAGCGCGCTTTCATTGTTGAGCGGACTCGAAACAAAGTTAAGGGCGCAACGTAGCCGCGAGCCGGTTCCTCCGCGCACAGGTTTTTCATGCAAGGAACAGACGTTCAAGGAATATAACATAAAAATTTAAAACCGACTGTGCTCTGCGCTCAAATTTTGGGTAACTTAGCTTTTTCGTCATCTACGTCCCGGCAAGGTTGCACTTCTTCCTTGATTCCACCCCTCATATGTTTTCACCCTTACGCTTTTAGGGAACTTGCCGGTGCAAACACACTTGCCGAGTGCGGAACATCAGCAGCCCGCTGGCGGTGTTGCGTCCGGCAAGAAACCTTGTCGGGCTAGCTGCAGCGCACTTTCATTGCTGAGCGGACTCGAAACAAATTAAGGGCGCAACTTAGCCACGAGTCAATTCCTCCGCGCACAGGTTTTCTATACAAGGCACGAACGTTCAAGGAATATAACTCAAAAGTTTGAAACTGATTGCTTCATGCGCTCTATTTGCCGGTGGAGCTCGAGGGCACGTCCTCAACGGCAGCGCAGCACTCGGGAGAGGTGTGCTTGCCGGAGTGGGTACTAGAGCTATTCTTGCCGGCCATAGTCTTTGGTGAAGCTGTCTTCGCCTTCTTGCACTTGCCGGTGGAGCTCGATGGTGCGTCCTCGACGGTAGCGCAGCACTCCGAAGAGGTGCGCTTGCCGGAGTGGGCACCAGAGCTACTCTTGCCAGACTTGGTCTTCTTCTTCCCCCGGGGAGCTTCAGCGACAAGTGGTTTGCGTTCTGCTGCGGCTGCTGCTTCCCGGTAGATCTTGTCGGTACAGATAAGTGCATCCTTCTTGTCGCCTTGGACATAAATGACACTTATCAGACTAGGCATCTTGAGCACATTGTAGGCGTAGTGAGAGGCTGCCATGAACTTGGCGAGCGCTGGACGGCCAAGTATCCCACTGTATGGCAATGGGAAATCAGCAACATCAAACGTGACTCTCTCTATCCTGAAATTCAGCTTGCTGCCAAAAGTTACTGGTAGTGTGATCTTCCCCTTGGGCTTGCTCCTTCCCGGATTGATTCCTTGAAAGGTACCAGTCTCTTCGAGCTCGCTGTCGGGGATCTGGAGCTTCTTGAGCACTGCGGAGGAGATGAGATTCAGGCCGGCCCCGCCGTCAACCAACATCTTTGTGACCTTGAGGTTGCGGATGGTTGTTGAAACCAACATCGGCAAGCACCCTACCGCAGTGATGCGGTCAGGGTGATCCTCAACGTCAAAGACGATGGGCGTGCTGGACCACTTCAGGGGCTTGCGCGATTCGACTGATGGCTCTGCTGCATTCACCTCCCGCACCCATTGTTTGAGTTGACGGTGCGAGGTGTGCAGAGAAGCACCACCGTCAACGCACAAAACCTCCATTGCCTTCTGAAACTCTTGGTCATCAGTCTCATCTTCCTCCATCTCATCATCCTCATCTTCTTCTTCGTCCTTGTCGCGGCCTCGGGGAGGTCTGTCACCTTGCCGCTGCTTGGGCTTGCCGCGGCGTCCTCCCTGGGTGGGAAGCTTCTTGCCGAATCCTCCGCCACCTTTCTGGGCCTTCTCCTTGTCGCGGCGCTCATATTCAGCCTTCTGTAGCTCCGCCATCTGCTCAACCTTCTTGCATGCTTGGAGGTCATGGCCCTTGGTGCGATGGATCTTGCAGTACTGCTTGCCGGAGCCGTCTTGCTTATCGGCGGCCACCACAGCCTCGCCGGAGTCGTCAGCCTTGGCCTTGTCGGAACCGCCTCCGTTGCCGGACTGCTCGACAACTAGCACATCCTTAGCCTTTCTCTTTCCATTATTCCGCCTCCGTTCCTTCTTCTTGGGGCGTCCTCCTTGCCGATCCTCTGCTCCTACATTCTCTCCGGAAGTTTCCTCCCCTCTTGAAAGATGGGCACACTTGTCGGCCGAGCATAGAGCTCGGCGACATCTCGATCTTGCACATCGCCATCTCCTCCCTCATCCTGCGCGTTACGCAAGTTCGATGGAACGCGCGATAACCGCGGCAGGTGGACGTCTCGGGATGTTGCGCTGCACCTGGCTGAATCTCTGTATGTACTTGCGCAGGGGTTCTCCTTCCTTCTGGGCAAGCAAATGAAGATCGCTTTCCTGACCATGGGGCTTGTGGCCGCCTGTGAAGGCGCCGACAAACTGATGGCACAGGTCCGCCCATGAAGAAATGGAGCTGTCCGGCAAGTGCATGAGCCAAGATCTGACGTTGGGCTTGAGTACCAGCGGGAAGTAGTTGGCGAGGATCTTCTCATCGCGCCCCCCAGCAGCCTCCACCGCGATGGTGTAGACGCTGAGGAACTCCGATGGATGTATCCTGCCATCGTACTTCTCGGGCACGTCTGGCTTGAAGTTTTTAGTGCTGGGCCACTGGACTTGCCGCAGCTCACGAGTGAACGCAGGACAACCTACCGCGTACGGCAAGTCGCCCGGTTCCCCTGGCGCATGCATATCGACAGTGGGCCCAGCGCGCTGGTCAGACTGACGTCGCGCTTCCCTCCGACGCTCGATGCGAGTGCGAGCGTCTTTGTGTCGTCGTTCTTGGATAACTTGGCGTTGATCGTGGCGAGTTCGCGGGTCCGACGACGCAGTGGAGTCGGCGTCGAGGTTGGCCCGACGAGTCGGCGATCTTGGCCTTCGGGGCGGGGAGTGCACGGTGGTGGCACCCCAGCAGCTTTGTCGGCATCGGCTCGCGCCTGGGCGTCTTGCCGGTGCTTCGATGCGCTTGGTTGCCGGGGCTTGTCGCCGTTGGCAAAGCCGATGAGGCTATAAATGGCCATCCTCTAGTCGTCAATGTTGTGTGGCGCCGGAGGGTAATCTAGAAGCAGCTGGGCTCGGGCCAGCGCTTCTTCTGGAGTCTTGGGTGGCGGTGGCGACGAGCGGCGCGAGGAACGGGATGTGCTCGGGCTCCCAACTGGATTGGAAGGAGCAACACCCCGTCCGGGCGACCGTACCTCACTCGCGCCAGCATGCTGGCGTGCACGCTGGTCTTGAACGTCCCGCGACCCACTAGCTTGGCCTTGCTCCAACGCGAGCACGGTGCTAGGAGCACCGTGGCATTGTCGACCCTGCACTTCCTGGGAAGGGCGTGGCGTATGTACAGTTGCCGAAGCTTGCGGGGCTTTGTCCTTGGACCTGGTGACGACGCGAGTCCCATTGTCGGCGCCCGTTCCTCCGCCGGCGTCTACCCCACCGCCCGTTTGCTCCTGCGGTGGTGGTGGGATCGACGTAGACGGAGCGGCCACCTCCGAAGGCTTCTTCTTCGGTGGCATGTCGATGAAGATGCTGATGTAGTGCGCGCGGAGACCGGATCAGGTTCGCACGACCTCGACGCCTCTACAGGCGCGCCAAAGATGTCGTGGGGGCGAGCACCTATGGGGCGAGAGCCCCTTTCGGTCGGCGGGGGCGAGGCGCGACAAAGAGCAGATCGAGGTCGAGCGGGGAGATGGGATTTTACCCAGCCGAGCTCTCCGGAGAGATAAAACTCCTACTGCTGCTTTGTGTTGGTATTCTATTTTTGCTCGAAGAGCGTGGGTATGTTGTGGTCTCGAATGAGTCGAACTGACCGAACCCAAACGAGCCGAACCCAAACGAGCCGAACCCAAACGAGCTGAACCCCTTCTACGTGCGCATGGGCCTCCCTTTTATAGTCCAAAGGGGGTCACCGATAGGTGGCAGCGTAGAAAGAGGGGTAAAAAGGTAAAAACGCAGGTTGGTACAACTCCTGTCAACAGTGTCCCCTACCTAACTCTGACGGCAGGGGACAAGAGCATTTAATGCCCGTTTGGTCGCCCCAACAGTGTAGGAAACGACCGTTAGAGGCGCCACCGATCGCCACGATGGCCTCCTTGTCAGCTCCGCTTGCCACCTCGCACCGCTAGGTTGCACAGCCACCCGCCACGTGCACCAGGAGTGATCCTGCGGTGACACGTAGTCGGGTGAGCTGGAGCGCAGAGTGGTGGCTTCGCCGCGGCAAGCGCCTTGGCTGGCCTTCCCGGCAAGCTCCTCTTGCCGGGGTCCTGCTCTTCCCGGCAAGCTCCTCTTGCCGGGGCCTTGTCCTTCCCGGCAAGCTCCTCTTGCCGGGGCTTTGTCTTCTCAGCTAACACTTTGTTCTTGAATGGCAGTAGAATAAGAACGACGGAGGGTCTTGGCGGACGCCCGGCAAGCCTTGCCGCGGGGTGCTGCAACCGCCCGTGCCCAAGTTCGGGGTACTAAGGTACCCCTACTTCAGTTCACCGACAACCTACCTTGAGGGAGTGAGTGAGCCACCACCACATAGAGAGAGTGAGGTAGTTGATACAGCATGTGAGGCCATTTCGATTTCTAACAACTTAACCTCTACATCTATTGTGTCTTCTCATTTGGTGCTAGGTCCCATTTATGATGACGCGCCGATCCTCGACGACTTCATCCTTCCTTTTGACAAGACGATGGCCATGGTGGAATATGATGCACCCTCCACATGGTTCCATCAAGATGAAGATGATGACCACCATTTGGTATTTTCCACCTCACCTACACCACTTGAGTGGAATGAACAAGGTAAAATAGGTGAAGGTGATGCTCTAGTCCCACTAGTGGACATTCTGGACATTGATTGCTTGCATGATGTAGATCCACCTATTTCCATGCTTCATGCTAGTGCGATTTCCCCATGCGATGATTTGCCCATTTCTGATGATTATGATGATTCTCATGTGGAGTCTATTAGTTGTGATGCCATGTTACATAGGATTTCTTGTGACAATTCTCTAGGTCACATCATGTTTGATAATCCGCTTGACTTGTCATATGCTATGCATGAGATCAATCATATGTCTTATTTGCAATCTCATCATAGTGACTATGCATATGACATCAACATAAACCCAATTTGCCCATATGGCATAGATGACAAGCCCATGGTTATTGGCATTTGTTTTTCTTGTGATAATATGGATAGGCTCCCTTTGAATCATTTATCTACTATGCCATGCCATGATCACATTGTTATAAATATGCATTGTTTTGGATGTTCTCCATTTTCTCCCTATCATGTTTACATTATTGCTCATGAGGACACCCCCATAGTTTCCTCATACATTTTAGGAGACTTTGATTCATCCTATCCATTGCATGATCTCACTACATGTGTGCACCATATGCTCCCCGTGAATAAACACGCTATTGATATGCCATATACTTCTATGCTAAATTTGCATCCCCATCGTGTCATACACAATAACTATTCTTTCATGATGGATGACAAGTTCTTATACCATGCATCAAATTTCATTGAGCGTTGCTTATCTTGTGCTAACTCACATGTGCACATACACATCATGATGGATGATGTTTACATTTACCACGCGCACAATTTCTTTGGCTTGTGTTTCTTTTGTGTAGGTATCCATGAATACTTGTCAACCTCACAATCCCATGAGTTGAAAAAACGAGCTCTAGAGAGCAACAATGACTTGGGATCACATGGATTGTCTTTTCGACCGCTCTCTTCGCGCAAGGACTTTGCGCATTTCTTCTACATGGCTCTCACATGGTTATGGGTTATCGTCCATTACATCTTATATGCCCATCTTGCCATGTTCACTTTGCATGATATACTCATTCCTATGCCTTTTCCATGCATTTGTGACCCATGCTTTGCATTACACATGATGATTGATTCTACTACTTGTATGTGTATTTGCAAGCTTGGTGGAGATATTGCTTGTTATTGCCATGTTTGCTATGTGCCCCATGCCTACGATGATAATATGATCTTGCTTTGTGTTCGTGCTCGCGATATGTCATGTGCATTGCCTATATCTCTTATTTACTCACATGACATGATTGCCATGATTTCCTCTAGTGTGTTTCATCTTTGCTCCACTAGTTTACACGACTTGATTTCTATGCTTTCTCATGTTGCATCCAATTCTTGGATTACTTGCTCCTATCACATGTTTGGTTGCAACCATGTCATTCCTTCACATATGCCATGTCCCATTGATTGCTACATGCTTGCCTTGATTGCCTCACACATGATGAACATTTTCTCTTTCTATTGTGTTGAGTGCCACTCGTTTTTCACTACACCCTATGCACATTATGCTTGGATTGTCTTGCACTTGCATGTGTTTAGTCATATCATCTTCTTGGGTGTTGTGAATGACTCTTATGCCTACCATAGACCGTTCATTGAGAGTCTTATGCATGCTTGCTATGACCTTGAGGTAGATGCTTATTCTCTTGTCACACATATGTGCATCTCTACCTCACATTTACATGCTTATTGCCATGATGTCCTTGATTATGCTAAATTTATGTGCTTACATGCTATGCCACACTCCCTTGACAAACCATATACTATGCTTGAGGACGACACTAGTTTGGTGAATCACCTCTTGAATGCTTGGTTTTTCTTTAATGCCAACCACATTTGTATTTCCAAGTGCTTGTTATATTTGCTCCTTTTGAAGGAATTACAAGATGGTGCGACATTGGAGAGTGACCATTTCGAGCTTCAACATGATACGTGCTTGGTGGTTGTCCACTTCTACACTGCGATGCCATCTCTTTCCCATGGTGATGAAGATCACGATCCGTGGATGGATCTCTCCCAAGGGAGGGGAGATGATGCAGAGCATCCCTCGACCATCACCATGGACGCCACACCACCACCGCAAGGACGGAGAGGACCATGGACAAGAGCTTGCGCATGCGCCATCGAGAACAAGGTGAACTCCTTCCTCTTCGAGCTCCACTCATATTCATTCGAGAGTGGGACTCTACCTCAAATGGAAACTTATGCATTCTTAGGTACTTCGGAGATCGTCACTTGAAAGCACGGAGGGATCACCAAGTTCACTGGAGACCTACGGAGTAGGAGAAGGAAGATGGACGCGCGACAAGAGAGAAGGAGGAGTCCTGGACAGCCCGGGTGCCCGGGCACTTTGGACACGGAGGCCCGGCCCCTCCCCTGGCGCCGCTCCCAGCCGGCCCCGGGTCCCCGGCCATGGAGGGCCCGGGTGCCCCCACCACACCGGCGATGCCCCCAGCCACCCTCGAGTCCCCGGCCTTGGCCCCCTTGTGCCCGGCCGCCTGCGCCCAGCCGCCCTCTTGGTGCCCGGCCTTGAGGCCTCGGGTGCCCAGCCCCCTCCCGCTGGTGCTGCAGCCACCTGCCCGGGTGCCCGGACCATCACCCCCGGGTGGCCGGCTGAATGGCCCCGGGTGCCCAGCCTCGACCGCCCAGGCTCCTGCGTCTACCCCGGGTGCCCGGGCCCAGGACCCCCGGGTGCCCGGACCACTCCGAGGGCCTGCGTGCCTTTTTGGGCTTTTGCCCTTGTATCCCTCTCCCCCTCTTATTTCGTCCCTAGACTATAAGTACCTCCCACCTAGCTCATTTAGAGGATAGGATAGCTAAGAATAGAAACAAATCATAGAGCTTAGCTCATGTACCTCCCCTTGTGGAATTCCTCTTGAGAGAGAAGACTCCATTGGAGTACAAGACCTCCATTGGAGAAGATCCCTAGGGATTCAAGCCCCCCTTGAGGGAAGGATCTACCTAGATCATCAAGCCCTCATCTCCTTCATAGTATTTGGGATGAACTCTACCATGTATCTTGTTTCCCTTTGACTGTTCATGTACCTTGTGGATCTTGTGTGTTTGTTGGTTTAGAGGATGTGTGATTGGACTTATTCTTGAGTGTTCCTCTTGTTTTCTCTCTTGTGTTCATCTTGTTCTTGGGGATTCCCCCTGCAATTCGTGAAAGATCTTCCATTAGGTTTCCACCCTACAACAAGATTGCTCGATGTCGGAACATGCACATGTTGGTATATCACATTATCTCTTAGTTTTAATTAATGCATCTATATACTTGGTAAAGGGTGGAAGGCTCGTCCTTCTGTCTGGTGTTTTGTTCCACTCTTGCCGCCCTAGTTTCCGTCATACCAGTGTTATGTTCCTTGATTTTGCGTTCCTTACGCGGTTGGGGTTATGGGACCCCCTTGATAGGTTGCCTTGAATAAAACTCCTCCAGCAAGGCATAACCTTGGTTTTAACATTTGCCTACCTACCATCTATACCTTTCCCTTGGGTTCTGCAGACTTAAGGGTCATCTTTATTTTAAACCCCTTGGGCGAGTGCTCCTCTGAGTGTTGGTCCGAACCGGGCAACCTGCGGGGCCACCTCGGGGAAACTTGAGGGCTGGTTTTACTCGTAGCTTGAACTATCTGGTGTGCCCTGAGAACGAGATATTTGCAGCTCCTATCGGGATTTGTCGGCACATTCGGACGGTCTTGCTGGTCTTGTTTTCCTATTGTCGAAATGTCTTGTAACCGGGATTCCGAGTTTGATAGGCTTGTTCCGGGAGAAGGAATATCCATCGTTGATCGTGAGAGCTTGTGAGGGGCTAAGTTGGGACACCCTGCAGGGTATAAACTTTCTAGAGCCGTGCCCATGGTTATGTGGCAGATGGGAATTTGTTAATATCCGGTTGTAGAGTACTTGACACTTGACTTAATTAAAATGCATCAATTGCGTGTGTAGCCGTGATGGTCTATTTTCGGCGGAGTCCGGGATTTGAACACGGTTTGGGTTATGTTTGAACGTAAGTAGTTTCATCCGGTGTTCGGGAATGGGGTCCCAGACTTGCTCGCCGCTGCTGCGGCGTGGCTCAAGTGGGGCCCAGCGCAGCCTAGCTTCATCGGCTCAAGCTCAAGACCTTCGCGAGGCCAAGCCTCGCAGGGGTGACAGAAGCTTCCTCAGGAGCAGCCTCCTCAGGCAGGCTCGCGAGGAGGTGGAGAGATCAAGGAAGGGTACCTCCCGAGGGGCCCGTGACGCAAGCCATGACAGTTGAAGACCGGGTAGGCGCCAGGCGGGCGCCAGCCCGCGCAGTGTCCTTGTTTCCCTTTCGGTGCAAAGGGGGCAAGCACAGGCCAAGGCATCAGGCAAAGGTTACCATTTCGGTGCAATAAGACCAAGACCAGCAGAACGGGAGGATGGAGGTCATCGTGGAGCCCAGGACAGCGTCATCGTCAGAGCCTTTGGCAGCCGAAGACCAACTTTAGTCAGGATAAGTGTACTAGATGTTCCCTTCAAAATGGACAATTGTTGGGGCCCTTCCCGCTCATTATTTAGGAAGAGGGCCAGGGCCTCCATCTATAAATAGGACTAGCCACCCATAGGGTAGAGACATCTGGAGATCGACCAGAGAGAGAGTGAAAGGCGACTGAACTCACCCTAGTAGTTCATCGCACCAGCTCAAGAACAGCCCCTCGCGAGGCTGTTCTCCCTTTGTACTGTTCATCATCAGCCCCTGAGGCAATCCACCACACCACACACTGGAGTAGGGTATTACACCACGATGGTGGCCTGAACCAGTATAAATCTCGTGTCCCTTGTGTGTTCTTCTTTCTAGCTTAGATCCTTGTGAGACTTCGACGCGTGAGCTGGTAGGGGAAAGATCTTCATGCGCACCCCAGTGTTCGAACCTCAAGGGTCTACCGGAACCCGAAATCCAACATTTGGCGTGCTAGGTAGGGGGTGCACCGGAATCTTTCTTCCGCTAGTCGTGCGAGATCTTCCGCCGTGTCCATGGCTGACGCTCGCCGGGCTCACGCTGAGCGTCGGGCTGCTCTCGCCACCCGCGTCGCCCAGACGGCGCCCGTCGGCGGTCGCCCCCATCGTTCCCCGTTGCCTGCCGCCAACGCCGCCACCGTCCCAGCGGGGAACGAGCAACAGGCCTCGTTCATGCATCCTTCGGTGCAGCGCGATGGCCGCACCGCCACCCCGTTGCCGACTCCAGCCGGTTCGTCGTCCCCACTCCGTCGCGCCCAGCGAACGCGCCCGCTCCCTCAATCGATGCGGCAAGATCGGGCTAGGGGCTCGAGTTTGGCCCCGCCTTGCGGCAGGTGCGGTGGCCGCTCAAGTACAGGCCCGAGATGCCGCCGCGCTACAATGGCGCGACAGATCCGCTGGCTTTCCTGCTGGCGTACGAGGAGGCTGTCCTCAAGGCCGGAGGCGACGACAGGGTGACGGCCAACTGGTTTCCCATGGCCCTCACTGGCGTTCCGTGCATGTGGCTGCTCCACCTTCCAGCGGCTTCTGTGACCTCCTGGGGGAGCTACGCGGCCTCTTCCTCGCCCAATACGCCGCGCCAGGGCACTCGGTCGTCACAACTCTCCTGGGCGGCTCACAAGCGCCACCTTTGAGCCGCCACGTCAAGCCATTCACCCGCCAGATCAGTGCCGCCTCCAAGCGCCAAGAAGCTCCCTCGGGCTGGGTGGCGCCCGAAGCCGATCTAACCTTCAACTCAGACGATCACACCTCCAACCATGCCAGTTCAGGTGCGCTCCCGATGCTGTGTACCCCCACCATCTGCCATGTGGCCGTCACCAGGACCCTCATCGACGGCGGAGCGGGCCTCAACGTGCTCTCTGTGATGGCCTTTAGCCTCCTCCATGTGCCACTAGAGCGGCTTCAGCCCAGCAGGCCTTTCTCGGGTGTCGGGGTCGGTTCCACCGCCTCCTTGGGGCAGATCCGCCTCCCGGTGACCTTTGGCACCTACGACAACTTCCACACAGAGCTGATCGACTTCGACATCGCCCCCATTGGCCTCCCTTACAACGCCATCCTCGGCTAGCCGGCCTTGGCCCGGTTCATGGCAGCGACTCACCCGGCATACAACCTCATGAAGATGCCCGGGAGCAGCGACATCCTCACCGTGTCAGGAGACACCAGAGATGCGCTGCAGGCACTCAAGCTTGCCTTTAAGACAGCCGCGGTTGCGCAGCCCGCCGGCACTGATGCCTTCGAGCCCAAGGGGGCTGCACCGGATAAGAAGAAGCAGCTATTCACCCAAGATAAGGCGGAAAGCAAGTAGATACCAATCGACAAGGACGGGTCCACTAACGCCACCTTCACCATGGGCGCCAACCTCGAACCCAAGCAGGAGAAGGCCCTGGTGAAGTTCTTGCACGCGAACAAGAAGGTGTTCGTGTGGGAACCTGATCAGCTAGCAGGGGTCCCGAGGGGCATGATTGAGCATCACCTCAACGGGTGCCCCAACGTACGCCCCGTGAAGCAGAAGGCGAGGAGGCAGTCCACTGAGAAGCAAGCTTTCATCGTCCAAGAGACCCGCAAGCTAGAGGCGGCAGGGGTTATTCGCGAGGTTCGCTACCCAGATTGGTTGGCTAACCCGGTTGTCGTGCCGAAAAAGGGAGGAAAGGAACGCATGTGTGTTGACTTCACCAACCTCAACAAGGCCTGCCCGTAGGATGCATTTCCGCCTCCTCGCATCGACCAGATCGTCGACTCCACCACTGAGTGTGACCTGTTATGCTTCCTGGATGCTTTCTCGGGCTATCACAAGATCAAGATGGCGGTAGAAGACGTGGAAAAAACAGCTTTCCTGACCCCGTGTGGAGTGTACTGCTACAGATGCATGCCATTTGGGTTGCGCAATGCGGGCGCGACCTTTCAGCGACTGATGCACATCGCCTTGGGCCGGCAGCTCGGGAGGAATGCTGAAGCTTATGTCGATGACATTGTGGTGAAGTCTCGGGAGGCAAAAACCCTGATACAGGACTTGGAAGAAACCTTCGCGAGCCTCAATGAGGTGGACCTGCGGCTTAACCCGAAGAAGTGTGTGTTTGGGGTCCCCTCAGGCAAGCTCCTGGGCTTCCTCGTATCCCACAGGGGCATCGAGGCCAACCCGGAGAAGGTCAAAGCAGTCGAGGACATGAGCCCGCCGAAGACCCTCAAAGAGATGCAGAAGCTCACCAGGCGTGTGACCGTGCTAGGACGTTTCATCTCCAAGCTGGGGGAGCGAGCGCTGCCCTTCTTCAAACTGATGAAGAAGAAGGGCCTCTTTGAATGGACCGAAGAGGCCGACAAGGCGTTCCAGGATCTCAAGAGGTACCTAACCAGCCCTCCGGTCACTACAAAAAAAAAGACACATCCGTGACATTTTGGGCCAAACGATTTTTTTTTCTGTCATACATATGACACTTCTATGACGATAATTGTGACAAAACCCGGTATCATCATGGATGTGGTGGGCTCCTACTTCTATGACAAAAAATCATGACAGAAAATGGGCTTTTCGTCCTGGGTGGGACGGAGACGCAGCTGCATGACATTTTTTGGGCCGTCCATGACAAAAAAAACCATGGTAGAATCGAGGGCGAGGAAATTTTTTGGGAGTTGCCAGTTACGGTGGGAGAGCGATGCATGTTTCTCTTATATAGGTATGCGCGTGTGTGCGAGGCGTTGGCTCTAACTGAACCCGAGCGAGGCGTTGGGCTCTAACTGAACCCGAGCAATTGCACTCCAGGCTACGTGTTACTGAACCCGTGGTGTGGAGGGCTGGATCAATAGTAGATGGTGGAGGGCTAGATGAACAGTAGATGGTGGAGGGGTGGCTGAACAATAGCCGGTGGAGTAGCGCGCGGTGTAGGCTGGATGAACAGGATCCCGTGGAGGCTGGATGAGGTCGACGGTAGCCCGTGGAGGCTGGAGGAGGTCGACGGTGGAGATGAACAGTATCCCGTGGAGTCCTGTTTTGCGGTACGCCACACCCTCCCGGCGAACAGACCCCGTTTCAACCGTAGCACTCCAACACAAGTCCGTTTAAATGCTTTTGCGATGCCACACCCTGCCGATCAACAGAACCCCTGTTTCGACCGTAGGAGGTCCATTTCCTCCGTTTTGCAGTACTCCACACCCCACCCATTCAATGGGACCCCCGTTTCGACCGTAGGAGGTCCGTTTCCTCCGTTTTGCGGTACGCCAGACCCCTCCCGATGAACAGGATCCCGTTTCGAACGTGGCCGGTTGAACACAAGGCCGTTTCCTCCATTGTGCGGTACGCCAGGCCTCGTTTGCATCGCCTATTCCGTCCAAGCCCTCCGGATGAACACGACCACGCATTCCGTTCCGACCCAGCCAGTTGGCTCCCCATGAACACGAAGACGACGCTGTTTCTCCGTTCCGACCCAGCCATGTACGTATGCGCGAGTAGGCGTTCGAGACCCCGCCCGTATGTACACATATGTGGCCGTATTTTCTTTCTTGCACCCTGGCCGTTGTACGTACGTGTACATGCTATGTGCGCGCCTCTACTACGACACGTGCGCGCCTCTACAACGACCAGTATGTACGTACACGTTCGCGACCAGAATGACAACGCTACGTACGCTCCGACCAGGTGGGTCCCTACTGTCAGGCACTTCCTTGCCTGCGAAGATGTAGCTGGTGGGTCCCAGCAGTCAGGGGGGCGAATCATTTTGGTTTTTTTTGCCCGAACGCACTTCCTTGCGTGCGAAGATGTAGCTGGTGGGTCCCAGCAGTCAGGGGGCGAATCGTTTTTTTCAGACGCACTTCCTTGTGTGCGAAGATGTAGCTGGTGGGTCCCAACAGACAGGGGGAAACGTTTTTTCGCGAAATACGGTGGCCCGTCCGGTGGGTCCCCGCTGTTAGGTGGAGGAATAATTATTTTGTGCGTAATAAGGAGGCACTTCCTTGTTGCGGCCGTGGACCCAGCTGTCAGCCTCTCCACATATAGTCCACGTCCGATGGAAGCCATTCCTTGACCACATTGACCATGCCGCGCTGAGAGCACCAGGGCGGTGGACGACGGCGAGGCCTAGGAAGGGGACGATGCGGAGCTAGGGAAGATGCGGTAGTGGATGCCCATGCGTAGAGGAGTACGAGGGTTCACTGGTTCACTTCGGTGTGAGGCTGCCCTCGCCGCAGAATAACAGGGGGTGTGGGTGAGTAGAGGGATGGCCTGGCCAGCGGTGGGAGTAGTAGGGGGCGGTGAGGCCTCCGCGGCATCCCAGCCGACCCACGGGCTGCGGGAGCGGCGGCACGACCGCGCTGCTTTGGGCGGTCAGAGCAAGAAGACCAGAGGTTGAAGAAGCACTACGGCCGTTGGATGGACATCGTACGGTCACTGGAGCTAGAATCGTTCATATATTGACTAAAGTTGACAAAGGCCTCCGTCCCAGTCAACTTAGTAGGCCCACAAGTCAGCCTCCCACCAAGGTTGGTCCTAGCTAGCAGGGGGTATTCATTTTTTTTGTGCGTAATAAGGAGGCACTTCCAGTGGGTCCGAGCTGACAGCGGGGCGAACGTTTTTTTTTGCGAAATACGGTGGCCTGACCTATGGGTCCCAGCAGTCAGGGGCAAACGTTTTTTTCGCGAAATACTGGTGGCCGTCCAGTGGGTCCCAGCTGTCATGTGGAGGAATAATTATTTTCCGTGTAATAAGGAGGCACTTCCTTGCGGCTGCCGTGGACCCAGCTGTCAGCCTCTCCACGTACAGTACTCTTCCGATGGAAGTCGATTGTTGACCACATTGACCACGCCGCACCGAGAGCACCACGGCGGTGGACGACGGCGAGGCCTAGGAAGGGGACAATGCGGAGCCGGGGAAGACGCGGCAGTGGAAGCCCGCGCGGAGAGGAGTACGAGGGTTCACCGGTTCGGCTGCGGCGTGAGGCTGTCGTCGCCGTAGAATAACAGGGGTTGTGGGTGAGTAGAGGGATGCCCTGGCCAGCGGTGGGAGTAGTAGGGGCCGAGGCTGTCTGGCAAAGACAGCCGCCACGGAGGCGGAACAGTAGTCCACGGCCTTGCTTTGGCGGCTGGAGCAAGAAGATCAGAGATTGAAGAAACACGACGGCCATTGGATTGACATCCAACGGTTACGTCTGCTAGAATCGTTTGTTGACGTAGTATATAATAACTAAAAAAATATTGCATACGCGTCAACTAAACAGGCCCACAAGTCAGACCACTCCCTCTTTTTTTAATAATTTATATATAGCTCATGGCAACTTCTTATGCAATTTATTGCAGTCGTTTTTTTGGTTGGCTAGGGCCAATTTCGCATATTTCTGTGGGTTCCAAACTATTTTTTATACCGAAATGTCGAGCTAGATTTAAAGTACTTTGAAGATATATTTGAATTAGGTTAATGCCCTGTGAAATAGGAATCTGAAAATGTGAAAAAAATCAGAAATTATAAAGTAATTGCCAATTTGTCATCTGTTTTTATATTTACAACCCATTTCATATTACTTTCAAGATTTGCAGGCGTCTTGAAAGAGTTGCAGCCCATCAGGGTGTAGAAAAATAAGTAGGCCTGGATTGGGTATTCTTCAGAAAAAATAAACTGGGCTCATTTTCACAAAGAAAAAATAGCTGGGCTGGTCACATGGTGAACATAAAATATAAGCCTGGGCTAGACGGGCCACAGCCCAATTCAAACCCTGCTCCGTCTCAACAATACCAAACAAAAAAAATACTGCTCGAGTAGCTACGTCCCAGGTGTCAGCCGATCTTGTGTTGTTCTCTTGTCTATTGACTACATACGCTCACAATGTCGTGGGTCCCAGATGTCAGGAAAACACTAGGAGGAAGCATTTTATTTTTCCATACTGTTGATGTGGTGGGCCCTCACTTGTCATCCTCTCCACGCATTTGCGATTCCTGTTGTTTGTTGACCATGTTGACAACGCGAGAGGGCGGCGTGTGGCCTTGCGCAAAGCGGAGGACGTCGGCGTTAACGATTTAGGAGGCGGTGGGGCGGCGATCGTCTTGAGGCGCAGCCGACCGTGGGGGCGGAGCGGCGGCCCGCCGGGCGCTAGTTTGGTTTTGGCGGGTGGAGGAAGACAGGAATGAAGAAACATGACAGACTGTAAAAGCAGCAGGAGTATTTAACAACCTTAACTAAAACCAGCAGGGGCACTTAACAACCAAAGCTGAAAGCAGTATGAGTACTTATACAGGTTTAACCGTACAGAGCACGCCTCGAACAGTGCTAGTTTGCCTATAGTTAACCAAGGGTGAGGCCGCCAAGCCCCAGGACCAGGTCCAGGCGCCACCCCGCGCATCCACAACCTTCTAAAAGCGGCTTCATCACACAACGTGGTCAATAAACAGGATATTCGCTTTAGAGCCATGGAAAAGCATGAACATAATCTTCTGTCCTATTCTCCAAGATGGACGGGCCTTCATTATCTGAGACCACCCACGAATAAGTATCTTTTCACCTCCAAGGGAAATTGAGTAGGTCGAAATAAACATCATGTTGTGACCAAGCGCAAGTCTGACCCGACCATGGTCAGGCATCTGTATAGGAACAATAGAACTCGGCAGTTCCTGCTTCAAGAAGATCACGGCTATAAAACTGTGTATAAGCAATAATTTATGAACAACATATATAACAGAAAACAGCTCGTACCATAAGTTTCTCGACACAGTTGGACCTGTTCAACGAGTGCAGCAGTGGCACACATATCCCACGTGGCCTTCCACCATTGAAACGCCCCACAAGGACCTCAAGACGATCAATAAAGTGTAGGAACTTGTGGATGTCGATCCAGTCAACTTCAGTGCCATTAGTAACAGCCGAGTTATTATAGAGTAACAAACGAGCAGACTGCTTAACTCTGAAAAAACCTACACGTGCCACCAATTATAAGACAATATTAGTTAGAAGTAGCATCTTCGTGAGAGATTCGTTGCTACTTCTAAAGTTAAATTGTGATTAGTTAGACAGAATAGGTGGATTAAGAAGTAATCGAGGCAACAAGCAAGAACCAGATACAAAACTAACATGGATGAACAATTGGAACGACGCCGGGGTGGAAGATCGCAGTGAAGATGAGACCAGGTTCTGCTATTTCCATCAACATTTGTGCGCCAACTTTCACTCCGTAACACTTGAGAAAGTTTATCCAAGTTCGGCCATAAAAAAAGCAGCGATCTTCTTGGTTCATGAACCCAACTCGGAAGCAATATCCATGGATTGTCTTCACTGTGACCATTAAACTAGTGTATTCAGTTATGGCAAGGCCGAGCATCTTGAGTACAAGTGTTCTAGCAGAGCAAATAATACACTGCAGGAAAAATAATATGAGAACATAGCATGTTCAAAAAAACCCCACCCTCCTGGATAGAGAAGAGGATTCTAGGAACATATTGTGCGCGTTCAAAATGCAATGGTAGGATGAGAAGGAACAAGTGTGGCGTCTCGCCGTGGGCGCAGAAATCTGTAGGGTACTCACACTTTGGGTACTGCAACTGAAACACACTGGATTTAGTACGAAGAAAAATGCATCAACGGCGGCGGCTGCCATCCTAGGATTACCTGCGACCAAGGGACTTGGATTTATCGGGGATGGATGAAGAATTCGTACTTGGTTCTCCATGAGAAAACCCTATGCAATCGCCGAGCGGGGGTTTTCTCTGAACAAGAAGACGAGGGAGAAGGGGATTCAGGCCCAGTGAAATATTGTCGCTTCGTTCGTCCAGCTTGCTGCTAAAGCTAGAAAGGGGGGGTTGTGATTTGATGGCTCATTGGGCATTACTGCGGCGCTACGACCGGGGTGTGTCTACCGTGAAGTTGTGCACTCTAATTTGTGCATATGGCATGTGGACCCCATTGTTGGTTGCCCCACATATCAGCGAAAGGAAGTAGAAAGACAGGAGTACTAGTTACACATAAATATATTTTTTGATAGAGAGATACTCCCTCTGTAAAGAAATATACAAATCTTTTATATCATAGGCTCACCTTGTCGAGAAATATACTCCCTCTGCAACGCACGGGCATTATGGGGGTTCAGCTGAGAATATAATACTCAGATAGGCTCATGGTTCTGGACTTTGGGCCGCAGGCCGACCCTGCATGTTTGGGGGCCCATGTGTTCTACCTCTGCGCTTTTCATATTGCAAGCGATCGGTATTGCGCTGGTTTTAGATGCTGTCGCAAGGCGAATACACAAAATTGAATAAAGCACGGCAACTGTTGGAATGAAATCGAGCAGCGCTTCCTAACCAGCAATCGAGTTGCAATTCTATCAGCGATATACCATGTGATAAATAATCTTGTCGTACTACTTATACACACAGGACACTTGTTTCATCATGCTAGATTATTACATCAAAATCTCTCGGAGGATAGATCAGTTCGGCAGCTGCGTGCTGCTACTGAAGAATTTCAAAGTTGATTTGGACCAGCTCTCCTTGCCGAGAAAGTTCGATTTTGACATCATCCCCTACCGCAAGATATGATTTAGATTTGAACCTTGACCATCCTTTAGCATCAATCATCATGCGACCATCCTTTGTACTTACGGTATATTGAGCAGGTTCATTCACACCAAGGCTGCGCATGGTAAGAGAAACTTGGCCGTGGTCGCCCGGATTGTTGAACGACTCCCTCACTGCTCTAGGAATTCTCTGTTTGAAAACAAGAAGACATACGCAAACAGTTAGATCAACACAGTGAATCATGTGAAACAACATGGAAAGAGCGAAGCAATTGGGCGGCCAATGCTTACCAAGAAGGTGGACATGTTAGTTTTTCTAAGGACTTTGGTATATGAAGTGCGAATCGCAGCCCGATCATTCTGTTGCGGTGCAAGCTCGCACGGGCGGACCAAATGCAAGTGCAAGTGTTGTTGCAGGTGCTGAAGCCGCTGCTGCTGCCGAAGATGGTGCTCCTTGTAGAGCTGGTGCCGGTGTCGATGCCCGATCCTCCGATAGATCACACAAATCCGATGATGCGGTCGCTGCCCAATCCTCAGCTGGATCAGACTGAGCTGCTGCCGCTGTCAGTGCTAGAGCAACTGACGGTGCTCGATCTATGCGAGACAGCGGCGATCGTGTCTAGTCTGCTATGATCAGCTTTCTAACTTGACTAGGATCCGTGACCGTGATCCAGTTTTTTTCTTCATTTCTTTTAAAAGCGAGAAGGACTAATTGTGGCATTTTTGTTAAACCAAACTGCAGTTCATCATAGGGATTCAGCTTGTACTCAGACAACAGACTGATCCAATTTTTTCCAGTAATATAAGTGATGGACAGTGCCTTCATTACTGACATGACATAAGAAGTGAAACCTGCAAAAATAGCCATT
The DNA here is from genome assembly GCA_021437245.1 of Aegilops speltoides. Classification (NCBI taxonomy): domain Eukaryota; kingdom Viridiplantae; phylum Streptophyta; class Magnoliopsida; order Poales; family Poaceae; genus Aegilops; species Aegilops speltoides. The sequence goes on from CM038143.1 coordinate 254,780,136, forward strand.
GTAGAGCAAACCAAACGGTTTATTCTGTGATGAATGTCACATGGCAAAACATGCATCATAAAATTGCAGGAAAAGAAAGAAAACATGACATTAAATCAATAAGATTTAGACAGTAAATCAATAAGATTTACTTGATGTGATGCGAGTGAATCCTTACCAGGAAATCACTATGTTGAAGTACTAAACAGGAGATTGATTGTCCAACTACGCGTGGCATGTAGGGGCCCAGCCTACTCCCACAAGCAGGACAGTCCAAAGGTCGTGACAAATCGTATGGACCGAACATCCATGGGACTAGAAATCCTGGTGGGTGCGATAAACCCTGCAATGCATACAGATATTGGAGTGTAACCATAATTGATAAACCGTCCTCACAAAAAATATGATCTGGATACTTCAAAATGTACAGACTGAATTGAGTGGACAAACATTAACATAGACCATTCTCAGGAATGACCACACACCAAAAGCGGCAAGACTAATAAATAATCTGAGGTTCACAAACACAAATCAAGTCTTGAACAATAGTACTTACTACGACAAGCAAAGTTGCACTAACTAAACTCTGCGGACTATTTCTTGCCACCGACCTCACGGGATGAACCCCCATAACCGACTAGGCCATGGACTTCGTGTGAGATGTCTACATGCACCATCACCATCTTGTCAACCTTGGAGAACCTAACAGTGGTCTTTCCACTCATAAACATGATGATGAAGACAAGCCGCATCAGATTTGTTGGGAAGCTTTACAAGAACCACACCCTTCAGAATCGAAGGCACAACCAGAAATTGTTGTGGTCAAGTACAGCCTTGAGAAGACGCTCGACAACAATGCTACTGAGAAAACACAAGTTCGGGACACGTGGCGATAAGGACACATCAGCTGGATAGTTCAGCGAAGAGAACTCATCATCGTCTTCCAGTTCACACGGCATGACTTTGAGAACTTCATCTCCACCGCGGACCTGGTTCTAATTCAAACAAAAACCATATTTCATTACTACCTCCATTCAGAAATATAAGATGATTTTCGAAATTATACTCCATATATGACTACATATACGCACAAAAATGAGTGAACAAAGACACTAGAACATGTCTTCAAAGGCATGAGAGCAGAGGGATTACATGCAATATCCATAACACAAGTTACTGAGGCAAATATACCCTCTTAAAAGGTAGCATTAATGTTCATAAAGTACTCCCTCCGTCCCAAAATTCTTGTCTTAGATTTGTCTAGATACGGATGTATCAAGTCACATTTTAGTATTAGATATATCCGTATCTAGACAAATGTAAGACAAGAAATTTGGGATAGAGGGAGTAGTTGAAAGTAATCTATAAGAAATCAATGTCAACCTCTCGCATGTTTTGGTCAAAAGTGGAATTTAGAACCGTCATTTGGCACACTAAAATCACATGCAAGATCACCCAGAAAGTTGTACTACCAGTACTAGTACCGCGTGTTAGATGAAAAAACACGATCAAGATCGAGAAAAAGATCGTCAACAAGAGACATTACCTGGACTTGCTTAATGAGGGATCCTAGAGAGGGGGGCTTGGACAGGGCGATGGCTTTGAGCTTGTCTGCGGTAGTCTCGGCGGAGTGCCTGCGCTTCTTCGTACCATGAGCCTCGGCGGTTTTGGCCAGAGCCATAGACATCACGTCGGCCGGTGCTCCGGCGTCCATCCAAGAGAGGAAGCTGAGAGAGAAGAGTGAAAGGAGGAACGAGATGAGAGAGAAGCGAAGCGAGTGGGCAGCTTCTTCAAGAGAGGAAGCTGAGAGAGAAGAGTGAAATGATGGTTGCTTCGTCCGTCCAACTTACTGCTGGAAAGGAGGGGGTTTTGTGATTTGACGGCTCATTGGGCATTACCGTGGTGGTTCGATCGGGGTAGTCTACCGTCACTCTACTATGGAGTAATTTAGTGCATGGCTGGTGGACCCAAGTGCTGGCTGTCCCACACGTCGGCGAAAGTGAGTAATTTAGTGCATGGCTGGAGGAGGATCCGCACGGTAGAGCATGTCCACTATTTTTCATTCTGAAGAAAAAAATGATTACAACAAGCGTTTCCACTCTTACGACGGAGGAGTGCGAAACACGGCAGCCACTTGAACATACACAGGGCTCCTACTACTAGGCATGTGCGATGGTTCATACGTCGATACTACACAATCTTGTTGCTAGTGTAGTACAGTAAGATATGACGATAACAAATGATGTTGTGCGCATGTCAACTACTCCTATATGTA